>CM032328.1:41457171-42702160 GCA_019022515.1 Quercus aquifolioides | reverse complement strand
CGAGCAGACCGGAGAGGTAACACATGAGCCTCCCATCCCTCACGGGTGCAACTCCACCCTCTATTGTCACGGAGATGAGGCGATGAAGGAACAGATGGAAGTCATGATGAACGCTCTCAAAGGACGAGTATCTAGCGACCTTGACGACCTAGTCAACAGAACTGACTCACCATTCACTGCCCCCGTCAATGCCTTTCCTTTACCTTATAAATTTCGCATGCCGCACACAGACAGTTATGACGAAGTAAAGGATCCACTGGATTACCTAGAGACCTTCAAGACCCTAATGCACCTTCAAGGGGTAGCAGACGAGATCATGTGTAGGGTCTTCCCTACAACACTTAAGGGCCCCGCATGGGTATGGTTCAACCGACTGCCGCCGAACTCCATCAGCACTTTCAAGGAGCTAAGCGCTCAATTCACTACACACTTCATCGGGGGACATAGGTATAAGAAGTCCACAGCGTGCTTGATGAGTATCAGGCAACAAGAGGACAAGACGCTGAGATCCTACATAACGCGCTTCAATAAGGAAGCGCTCTCGATTGATGAAGCCGACGATAAGATACTGGTAGCAGCCTTCACAAACGGGTTGCGAAAGGGTAAGTTCATTTTCTCTTTATACAAAAATGACCCAAAAACAATGTCAGAGGTCCTCTACAGGGCTACTAAGTACATGAACGCTGAGGACGCACAATTTCTATAAAGCTCATACTCTCTAGCATTGTTGGAGCTCTCTTTTGACTTAACCTTCGGAGGGTCTTTGGTCAGTACCACACCGGTACTCTCTATAAAGTCTTCTTCTTTTTCTGTGTTGGGCAGGTCTGGTATCGAGCGAGTTGGAACTGTGTGGCTTACTGGTGATTTTTTCGACATCATCAGTTGGCGCCGTCTGTGGGAAAGGTAGTTGAGATTCGTAAGCCATATTATCGTTTCCCGGACAAAAGGGTTGCATGGTACTCACTCGATCTATGGCAACCACTAACAACGTTCAAGGAGAGGAACCACCCACGACGGCTCTGGAGAGACAAGTCTAAACTCTCGCAGCTGTCGTGGAGTGCCTAACCAAACAGAACCACGACTTGGAAGAACAGCTGCGCTAGAAGAATGTAGCACCAAATTACCAACAAGAAGATCAAGAAGGGACCAGCGCTGAAATGAGGAACCTAGAAAAACTTGAGGGCAACAACGTCCCGAGCAGACCGGAGAGGCAACACATGAGCCTCCCATCCCTTACAGGCACGGCTCCACCCTCTATTGTCGCGGAGATGCAAGCGATAAAGGAACAGATGGAAGTCATGATGAACGCTCTCAAAGGACGAGTATCTAGCGACCTTGACAACCTAGTCAACAGAACCGACTCACCATTCACTACCCCCGTCAATGCCTTTCCTCTACCTCATAAATTTTGCATGCCACACATAGACAGTTATGACGGAGTAAAGGATCCACTGGATCACCTAGAAACCTTCAAGACCCTAATGCACCTTCAAGGGGTAGCAGACGAGATCATGTGTAGGGCCTTCCCTACAACGCTTAGGGCCCCGCAGGGTATGGTTCAGCCGACTGACGCCGAACTCCATCAGCACTTTCAAGGAGCTAAGCGCTCAGTTCACTACACATTTCATCGGGGGACATAGGTATAAGAAGTCCACAGCGTGCTTGATGAGCATCAGGCAACAAGAGGACGAGACGCTGAGATCCTACATAACGCGCTTCAATAAGGAAGCGCTCTCGATTGATGAAGCCGACGATAAGATACTGGTAGCAGCCTTCACAAACGGGCTACGAAAGGGTAAGTTCCTTTTCTCTCTATACAAAAATGACCCAAAAACGATGTCGGAGGTCCTCTACAGGGCTACTAAGTACATGAACACTGAGGACACACAATTTCTATAAAGCTCATACTCTCTAGCATTGTTGGAGCTCTCTTCTGACTTAACCTTCGGAGGGTCTTTGGCCGGTACCACACCAGTACTCTGTAAGGTCTTCTTCTTTTTCTGTGTTGGGCAGGTCTGGTATCGAGCGAGTTGGAACTGTGTGGCTCACTGGTGATTTTTTCGGCATCATCAATATAGTTAGCCTTTCAATAGCCTTATGTTTGAGAGAAAGGGGAAAGATTGTATGGCAATTCGCACTGAGAAGACATTGGGACAAAGAGTGGCAGATGGAGATGGAGAGGGCTTTCTTGGGTCTTTGTTGGTTCTTTAGTCTGAAAAATCTATTGAAATAGAAAATAGGTTTGTCTTGTGGCTTGACTTTGGCAATACAAAGTCAGTGGCTTTGTTTTAATGGCTTAGGAAACCGATTCCTACTTGGTCTAGAATTCGTCCAAGACAAGTTTACTGTTTCCTACTCCAAATTATCAAGTTTACTGTTTCCTACTTAACCTAGGCGACTTAATGTATTATATATATATATATATATTAAACTTGTGCATATCAAGTAGAAATCATGAATTCAAATTAAATTATCATTTAGTTTCTTTAGAGATATGTGTAATACAATTTTTGTATATAAGCCTAACTATATTAATTATATATATAGATATATATATATTTTGACTTATCCTTTAATTTGTTACATTTATAGATGGTGTAGAGACTACTTAATTAATACTTGTTTCTATTTCCTATATAGGTCCAAGAAAGACTGGCCTTACCTTCGTTCTAATTAAGTATTGAGTAATTCTAGAAAAATAAGTTCACAATTTTTACAATCTATAGATGTGATAAGTTGTAATTAGTATTGTTGAGGGTGTTTTTACACTTCTTGTACCTTAGACACGTGTCTTGATGTTATTACACAACGCTTAGTCTAGGTTTTTTCTAAGAAGGAAGTTGGATCTAACACTCCTATGTAATGGACTCCAAGGTCCCATTTTGCCGCTACCAATTTATGCATAAACATTGATTCCAGAGTCCAAGGGATGACATTGCAAACTGGGCTTATTCTCTATTTCTATTGCGGAAGGAACATTTCTCCAATTTTTGCCATAAAACTGACTTTGCTTAACTTTCTATTGTGCAGTAAAGTTTTCTACACTTTTCTGCAACAGGGTGACTATTCTCCATTTTCTTCTGCAAAAATATTTCTCCACTTTTTACACATAAATTCTAAAACCCAAAGAAAATACCCATCAAGCAAATGTTAGTTTACATGGGTTAGCATATTCTCAAATATTTACATACATATATTCGTATATATACTTATACGTATTCACATACAAATATATAAAATATATTCTACAGAATATGAACTATAATGTGTGCATATATATATATGCATGGCAAAATTAGTTAAAGCTAAACACACTAATACATGTGCCAACAAAAAATACTTGAGGTTTCTGCTAGCATAATCATGAATTAAAAGAAAGGTGTTATCAGCAGGATAATGACTAAGAGAGCTCAACTCCAACTCACACAACCTTGTTACCCAATTAGGCTACAAGGTTGAGTGGTTTAGAATGTGAGTCAGAGTAGTCATCCTTTAGAGATTGCAAAGAGTGTGCTTTGGTGTTTTCTGAGGGAGGGAAAGAATTCCTAGTGATGCATGCTAATTTTGCCATGTATTCTCTACCTTCTTTCTTCTCTCAAGTATCACGTTCTTTCTCCTTTCTCTCTTCTTTCTTTTTTAACTCACTATTCAGGTTTCATTCATATGTTTTCCTTGATTTCTATGCTGTTCTTCCTACCATTCTTGTTATAGTTGTTTCCACATTCATGGGTATTGTTCCTTTTATACCCTAGATCAAGCTTAGGTGATTTTCCTTCTTTACCTTTATTTTCACCAACCATTTTGTCTATCGTGAGCATTCAGCCAACACCTACAACGTACCATTCTGGCCGTGTGTAAAAGGGTTCAATTCCACTACCTTCTAGCCGCTATCAATGGGTTCAATCCCACTACCTTAGCTTTGCGACAAACCTCTTTGTCTTTTTGGGTAAAGGTGAACTGGCCACAACAACATTGCCTCTCTCTCTCAATAATTCTCTTTGTCTTCATTCTCTAGCATGCATCAGATGGCTCCCACTTACCTTCTTCCCATTTTTGGTAAAGATACTTTCCCTGCAAAGTATATTCCCAAAAGTGGTTTCGACGAGTTACCAAATCTAGGTCCTTTCCCCCCTCCACCAAACCACACCATCTACACCTCATTGGTCATGGGCCTTACTCCTTTGCATGGCTAGGATGCAGAAGGACAAAGCCCAGACCTTACCTTACTCACCTGCCTTGCCACTTTTGTCTTTTCTCTGATTTTGTTTTCTATCTCCTTCACGCGTTTTCTGCCGCTGCTTCTTTTGCTTTATTTCATCATGTCTCTTCCTAGAGATAAGTTTAGCTTCTCTTCTTCTTTTATAAAGATGTTATGGGCTTTATGGGCTTGCTGCCCTTCAATGGGTCAAAAGGGTCTTGTGCCCAATTTGCTTTAATTTGCCATAGTCATTCTACAATAAAATCAGTATTCTGCAAGAAATCAGTATTCTGTAGAAGATTTATATTCTACTGCAGATTACTTTCCCTTGCATTTCTTTCTCAGCCTATGTGTAGGTTTTCACTTCTTTTTTGTTTCTTTGATCTCCTTGGTGGGTCTTTGGGCTTTGCTTTTTATTGGGCTTTCCTTCTCATGGGCTTTTGGGTCTGAGTTTACAAAAATGGGCATCAACATTCAACCCTTTAAGCATGTGGGTTGCTTTACAACTCACATGCGAATGCTTATCTTCTTTTCTTCGCGGGAGTTCTTTTTGAGTTTTTACCTTTCTTAGGCAAATCTTTTTCTTTCATTTTGCAAATTTGAGATCATCTAAGGGTAGCCAAAAAGTTGCTCTTCATGAGGGTGGTGGTTTTGTTGCTGCTACCCAAAGCAAGTTTGCTGAAGGCTTTGCCTCCTTTTTTAGCATGATGGTTTCTACTGATCGTCTGCATGTCATTCTGCAAGAAGCAATTTCAGGATTGCCTATGCTTACTTCAGGAGGAAGATAGTGTCTGCCGCTAACTCTATTAGTGTTGATATTGAAAGTTCACAAAAGGAACACTTTCTTTCTGAAACATCTGCCCAAAATGACTTTCAAGATGCTTCTCTCATTAATGACTTCATTTGATTTGGGTTATGCTATTGAAAGTTGTGTCTAGGCCTCTGCTTACATCTTCTTTTCTTCTTCTCTTCTCACGTACTCATCTTCTTCTTCTTTTTTCTTCTTCTTCTTTATAAGGAAATCAATTCTTTCACCACTTCTTTTCTGCAGAAACTGTTATTGGTTTTCTTTGCTAATTCTTTTTTCATTCAAGAGGTTTGCCACCCAATTCAATGAATATTATGCGGAAGACCACTCTTAGTCTTTTTATATTTCCAACCTTATTCAAAAGGATTATTAGCTCATGAGATCATTCTTGATCTCCTTTATTACTTCCATCCCGTATTCAAAGGGAATATTTGTCCCATTCAAGGGCTTTCTCTACAAAAGACCATTCTCAGTCTTTTTATTTTTATTTATTTTTTATTTTTTCACTTTTACCCTTACTCAAAGGGATTATTGTCCTATTCAACGGTCATTTTGCAATAGACCATTCTTGGTTTCTTTTTCTATTTCCACCCTCATTCAAAGGGATTATTAGCCCATTCAAGGGATTATTGCCCTATTCAAGGGCTATTTTGTTAAAGACCATTCTTAGCCTCTTTTTCTATTTCTTGCCTTATTCAAAGGGATTATCGATGATGATGATGTGCGTATTTTCCTTTTCTTCATTATTTTATGTATTGTTACTTGGTTTTCTTTTTGAAAATTCCTTGTGATCTTGGACTTCTACAGTGATACTCATTTCTTTACGTTTGCGGCAATTTGTATACTTATTTCTTTACATTATCGCAGTAGCACGTACTCATTTCTTTACTTTTGCAGCAATATGCATGCTTGTTTCTTTGCACCTCTACTTTCTGTGGTAATACATACATATTTCTTTGCTTCAGCAAGGATAAATACTCATTTTTCTACTTTTGCAGAATATGCATGCTTGTTTCTCTATGTCTGCAATGATACAGACACTTTCTTGCCACTGGTTTCTCTACTTCTGCTGCAATACATGCACTCATTCCTCTGCATTTCCAATAATACACCTCTTACTTTGTTTCTGTAAGAGTAGCATCTATTCTGCAGGATGTGAAGGTTGTAGTAGATTTTGCAGCAGAAGAATTAGGCTTGACTGCTTCAACTAACTTTCCTTTTTCTTACACTTTCTTTCTTTCTTTCCACGTGTATTTCTTAGTACCGCATCTCTCTATTCTACCTCAAGTGGAGCTACTTTTGAGGATGGCCAAGAGACACAAATGTTGTGGAATTCTTCCTTGTTAGGTTCTTCTCTATTTTGCCGTTCTACATTTTCTCATTTTCGTAGAATTTTCAACATTGGCTCTTTGGATTCTTCTTACTCTTGTTTCCTTTTCCATTTGCATTGCAGGCCATTTCTGATTTTGCCACGAATTCTAGTTTTGTCACAGAGATTTGAAAATTGATCTTTTTGCAGAGGTGACTGAGTCTGCCACTCATTTTAAGGCGCCTACAAATAGTGCCACTATAGATGTTTTCCCAAGGGGCAATGAGAATGCTTTCATGAGAAATATTCACTTTCTTTTCATTCTAAACATTTTCTTTGCCATAGCTACTATATGTTCTTTTACGTTTGCTTTTTCTTCTCACAGCCACTGCTGGTGAGGATATCACTGCTTCTTTGATGAAAGCGCATAGATGTTGTTGCAAACTAAATTTCTCTCAATTTTGTTGTAATCTTCCTAGATGAGTAGGATACACCAATCTCTTAGGAAGATTAAATTTTGCACAAGAAAAACTCCTTGAGATTACCGCAGATCTTATTTCTCCCAATTCTTCTTTCTTATGTTGTTACGCTTGGCCAAGTATTCAATATGATTCCTTTGCTTTTTGATTCTCATGGGAGGTATTCTGTAATAGAATGTGTTGCTAGAGAAATGTTTGGACTTCATCGTTGATTTCCATCTTTTGTTTCTGTAGTGAGTTCCTTTGTTACTTAGCTTTTCTGTGGAGCACTCTTAAAGCCTTAAAGTCTCACAATGAACATTTACTTTCTGCTATAGTGCTTGTTGGTTCACCTTTACATATGTTTCTGTTGGAGTACTTGTAGGCCTTCTATTCTTGCTTCCTTTCTTTGCTCCTTTGACATTTGCAGCAACAAGGGTGGTAGAATTTCTTCTCATGAATTCATTGTTGCATAGATTGTGTGTTGTGTGAGAACTTAATTTCTAATTGCTAGTTGATGCTTCTGCTGAATATAGATGATGTTGCTACTCTATCGCATACTAGAATGTCACTTGACCATGGTAGGTTACGACAAATTGCATGGGTGTTGCACTATGCCATATGTGGATGCCATGCTTTTTGGTGGGGGAGTATGCCTCAGCCAAGTGGACAGGCGCAAAGAAAAGAGATGGAGTCACCACCTAGTTTTATGGCCTAGGAAACATGTATATAGTGTCCTTACGTGGAAGGACTGGTCTTACTACCAGAGTATGGGTTTTGGAGTTTAGGTATGGCTTGAGAAGGTGTAAGGCACCCAAGACCGCCTAACCTATGGGTCGGCTTCCACTCATTGTGTCTTATGTCTTAATCTAATTAAAGGCATGCTCAACATCGCATTCTAAACTCACACACACACTAACATACAACATGGCATTAATCATCCCCAAAACCCTAGCATACATCGATCATGGTGACTCACATCAAGCCTAGCATGCATCTGTCATACATATCATAGTATCTCATCCAAGGCAGCAAACAAACAAGGCATCCAAGGGCATAAACATAGACATGGCAACATCAAAGAATTGTAAGAGAGCATCAAGGAATTATAGGAGAGCATCAAGGAATTGTAGGAGAGCATTAAGAAATAAGAACACAAACATGTCCATCTAAACTCACATATCACATTCATCAAACCTAAATAAGATCATATTTAATCAAATGCATGTACATATGAATGCATGCCTTACCTCACTGCATCCCAGCACCTATGCAACAATTGTTGGACATGTGAATGCATGTTCATGATATATCAAAAATTAATTGAAAGAAAAACCCTAATCAAACATGTGGTGGATAAGTAAACAAAAACAGAGAACAAAGACTCAAAAGCATAAAAAGAGAACAAAACAGAGGCATATATATTATAAATGAAGTAAAGAAACAGTTGCATAAAGATGCAGATTAGGCTTTTTGGGCTTGAGTATGCATACACATACATAGGGCTTGCTTACTTGGCCCAGTTGTATGTGTACGCATACTTCGAGTATGCATATGTATGCAGAACGCATGTGTACATATACACGCCCAAATCCTAACCTAGAAACAAGAAGAACAAAAACAGAGCAAAAACAAAAACTATTAAATCTAACAACCTAACATGCTTTAAAACATAAAACAGAGAAAACCTAAACTTAAAAAAAAAACATGTTATATCACAAATAAACCTAGAAAAACAAGGAAAAACAAGAATTAAAATAAGAAAAGAAAGGAAAATTACTTAGAACATATACCTCACACACAAAGCTCTTTAGCTTGATTTTGACTGTTCCCCTCAGTCAAATCTATTCACAATCAAATACAAAAGTGATTAGTAATTTTAAAACTCGAAGATCAAGGCTAGAAAAAGCCCTAACCAGAAAATATTGACTTGAAGATGTTTTGTGAAAAATCCCTTTTTGATTCACTATTTCTAGTGAATCTTAGATTTTCCCTTAGGGTTTTCTATGTGTTTTGAAAATGTACCATGTATGGCTCTTTATATTGAGAAAATAGGGGTTTGGAACGGTTCTCAGACGATGTGGGATTCATTCCAAACCTTAAATTTAATGCAAAAAACTTGCCTTTCATAGTTTCTGGAACCCTAGCATGCATACGCGTGCCTGTGCATGTGTATGCATGCATGAAGCTTGCGTACGTAGATCTAGAGCATCCGTACGCATACGCGTGTCTGCATACGCATGCCCTAGGGTTTTCGTGGCCTTATTTTCTAAAAATAGATTTGTTTAGCTCATAAAAGAGTTATATTTTCCATAAAAACCTTCCTCAAGTCAATTTAAGTCTGATCTGGCCCTAAACCACCCTTGGGCTTTAGAATTTTACCATCATTGGGGAACGAAGGCCTAAGTTGTAAAGGGTACAAAATGTGGTGTCTACAGATGCTCCTCCTTTGATTCATGAGCTCTGCTAACAGAACTAAAAGAGTAAGAGACAAAACATTTTTTTTTTCGATGTATGGCTTGAGCCTAAACTACGCACATGACACACAACACATATACATGGGGCAGGTACAACTCTGTAGAGTTACGTGGGATTCGTATGTCCGAATCCCCACCTTTGTTGCTCGGAAAATGAGCAACGACAGGTTCATTATCCCAGAACCTATTTTGCCAATAGCAAGCAAAAGGCGAGTGACTCACTATTCTAGAGTCACTAAAAAAGAAAAACAAACATGGCCAACGGCCGCAACCATCAACCAAACAAACAAGGTGCTTTTACTAGCTTAAAAGGATACATCTCTATGGTTTCCATCTTGGCTCTTGCCTCAAACTTCTCCGGGTGGCTTGCACCTCTTGTTTTCCATATCTATCTCTACCTGTTCTGGTGAGGCTCTTGCCTCAGGGTGACCTTAGTCTCTATCTCTATCTCTACGTCTTCCATTGTGCTTGCATATTCAATTCCCTCAAAATATGTGCACAAATTCTAGCTTGCATAGGGTCCATGCTTGCATATTTAATTCCCAGAGGATATGTGCACAAGTTCTGTATTCTTTTCTTTTAACTGGTATGAGATTTGTGCCTACATATTCAATTCTTGGAGGATATGTGCAAAAGTTCTGTATTCTTTTCTTCTAACTGGTATAAGATCTGTGGTTGCATATTCAATTCCCGAAGGATATATGCATAAGTTCTGTGTTCTTTTTTTTGGCTGGTATGGGATCTGTGCCTTCATATTCAATTCCTATAGGATATGTGCATAAGTGGCCTTGGTGTTTTGACTTACGAGGAAGTCCTTGGTGAAAGATCCACTGGGGAGAATGACTTGTTGAGGAGTGTATTGGTGACCCATCGAGGAGCCTTCTTGATAGTTTTGACCTACGAGGAATTCTTTGGTGTGTGACCTACTAGGAAAATAAGTTTGCTGATGAGTGTGCTGGCGACCCATTGAGGAGCCTTCTTAATGGTTTTTGACCTACGAGGAAGCTTTTGATGGTATATAGTCCACTGGGGATAAGATAACTCATTGAGGAGTTTGCTGATGGTTTTGACCTACAAGGAAGTCTTTAATGGGGTGTAGTCCGCTTGGGAAAATTTTCTTCTTCTCCTTCACGACTCACTAGGGGACTTGTTTTGATTCCACTCATAAGGGGGTTTTATCAACTCCATGGGGAAATTTTCTACACAACTCTCAAGTGGGTTACCTTTGTGCCTCGGACCCACTGGGAAGTCCTTCCATGATATTATACTTTACTAGGGATTTGGTTGATGGTCTTAACTCATGGGGAAGTTTCCTTGGTGATCTCTAATCCATTGAGGGATGTTCTTAATGCTTTCAATCCACTAGGGAATGTTTTGGGAGTCCTTGTGTCTTATACCCAACTGAGGGTATTTTTATTATTTTTGGGTGCATTCTTGAATTTTCTTTTACACTTCCTACCTTCTGAGAACCCACTGGGGATATTTATTTTCTTTTTTCTAAACTACACATAGTTTAGTGGGTAGGCCTAAACTACATGTATTTTAGCCACCAAATGCATTCGCCTCTTCAAATTTTTCTAACGGTTACCAACCGTTTTTTTTTTCTTTTTTTCTTTTTCTTCTTATTTCTGTTCATCTTCCTCATCTCTCTACATTCTATTTAACTCTCCAACTTCCATCCCTCTACAAAAACTCTTCGCCTCTCTCTCATTTCCTCATAATTTGATATTTTCCTCTCAAAATTTCTCACCCCAAACTCTCTTTCTCTTCCAAACTATTTCTTCTCCATGGCTCCCAAGTCCTAGAAAAGCTCCTATGTACTTTCCAGCGATGTGTTCAAACTCACTCACTAGAATGGGGCTGTGAGGCTGAATGAGGCCCCTTCGTTGACCCACAGGCCATATTTGAGTGTAAGGACCGGATTGGTAAGTTTTTCAAGTTTTTCTCATTTTTGAGTTTTGCTTTGATCTTCCATTTTAATCTATTTTTGGACATATAAATGCTTGGGTTTTGCTGTAGGATGGGTCTAGATGAAAACCTGACACTTTAGGAGGGGCAGAAGCATGTTTAGGGTATGTTTTGATCAAAAGCTGGTCGAAAATGTCGAAGAACACTTCTCTGTCTGTGCTTATGCGTACGCGGATATCGGCCTGCTTACGCAGCTTATATCCATGCGTACACATACATGACTCACACATATCAAGTTCCTTCATGCGTATGCATCCATGTTCTTCCATTTACATGAATGCATGATTTAAATTGCGTATGCGTGTGGCATCCCTGTGTATGCAGATGCCGGCCCATGTGCTTACACTAGCATTCAAAAACCCTATTTTGACTGTTTTAACTCATTTTTCACTTATTTTCTCATCCAATTGTCATTTTAATGCTCTATTTTCATTCTTTTACTGGCCTTGCCTGCTTTCTCAGGTAGGGGCAGCACCAATCGTGTTGCTTCATGGTACCAGATCATGACTAAGGAGACTAAGGGCTACATACATGCTGCGGGCTTTGAGCCCATCATCTGCTTACTACCCGAGATCTTTGTTAGCGCCATTTTGGTGTAGTGCTTGGCTGAGAGGTGGGTAGACACTACCTACACCTTCCATATTGCTGACCGGAAGATGATGGTGACTACCCATGACTTTCACCAGAATACCAGCCTTTGGTGCGGTGGGAGGCTCATTCACTTAGGGGTGCATCGGGCGTGCAATTGGGCATTGAGTTGCTCGAGAGGAGGTACTTGATGGATACGATCTGTTACTATGACATTGAGACAGATTACAAGCTTCTCCCATAGGTGACTCATGATGATTGTGCTCGGATGGCTAGGGACATTTTGCTGTATATTCTAGGGGCATACCTCATTGCCAATAGGGGGCAGATGGTGTCTCTGAGGTGGCTATCCCTCTTTCGGGATTTCGAGGAGGCTTAGGAGGCCAATTGGGGCCAAATATGTCTAACTTACCTATACTCATCCTTGGACATGCTTAGTAGAGGGACTCTACATTAGTTGGTGGGGCCGTGGAAGCTTATTAAAGTTAGTTCCCTCATTCCTTCTAGCATCTTACAATGCACATGTTTCCCATTCTTGTAATTGTGCTTATTTATATGTCATCTAGGCTTAAAGAACTGTGCTTCGTAGTCTTTCAAACTGTACCTATGTCTGTATCTTGAAAACTATTATCTTGCAAACTGCATTCATACCTATATCTTGCAAACTGTACCCATTCATCTTATGAACTATCATCTTGCAAGTTTTCATCTTGCAAACTGTCATCCTGCACATGGTCATCTTGCAAACTGTACCCATTCATCTGGCAAGCTGTCATCTTGCAAACTGTACCCATTCATCTAGCAAACTGTCATCTTGCAAACTGCGCTTTCTCTTTTCAGCACTGGGCCGTGAAGTACGGTCTTATTACTCGTAAAATGGAGGTAGATCTGAAGAGCTTCTCCTTAGTTAGGACTCATTTTGACAAACTTTCTTCTAAGAAGGTGAGTTAAATACTCATTTTCCCCGTTGTCTTCTCTTGCATGTTCTTTGGATTCTATTTAACCCTACATGTTGTCCAGGTCATTTGGAGTCCATGGGTAGGTGCTGCTGCTGTTGCGGACCCAAACTTGGAGGTTACTGCCATTATCACTTCCGAGATCACCCAACTTTTCGAGGGTGCTGGTATGAGAGTTATTTATTTGGCAGAGAGGGTATGATGTCGGTGTGTGAGGACGTACTGTGGGTCCCGCTGGATCCTTCGTAGTTCATGTTCGCCCCGCTTTCAATGTCGCATATTGAGTAACATTTGTGGAGAGCTGGCATTCCTTACACCGAGCGTCTCACGTATGTCATGGAGTACAATGATTTAAGGGAAGCTTGCCTCATGCCTGCTTTCATTCAGGAGGTATGTATCTTTTCCTCTCCATTTCCATTCATTCTTCCTTTTTTCATATTTCTACACATAGTGATATCCAAATGTGATGCTTATATTAGGCTGGCCCTACTGCTGGTGGTCCTGTTGACCCTCCCCATCTACCCTGATCAGTCTACATTTGCTGGGAACCTCAAGCTGAAGGTGATCGAGTATTCTAGGAATATTTATGGTTCTGAACGGTTTTCCTACCCGAGTGCTGGTGCCGATGATAATGATGTTGGTGCTGGCGGCTTTGAGACCACTCCTAGCTATCAGCCGAGGAAGAGGCGCCACCAGTGATGATCCTGCAAACAGACAGATAGATAGACACAGACACACAACATATTTCCAGTTTTATTTCTTTTCCTTTTTTATTTAGCATGTATCTATGCCTTTGGATTTTATTTAAGACATTGGATTGTATTGTAAGAACACCTTTTACATTTCTACTTTTATTTGGGGACATGTACTTAATTTACAACTCATAGGGATAAATGTATGCAACTTTATTTTCCTTGGTCCTCGATGCTTAGAAATCTAAGCTTGATTGTGCCTTGAGTAGTCATTTAGGTCATAGGAATCATGAGATAAGCCTTGATGGGGGAATCACACTCCAAATAGAAAAAGGAATTCAACTCTGCCTTCCTCCATACACGCGTGTACACAGGTCTGCGTATGCAGGTGTTGACCATGCATATGCATGCCGCGGGCTGAAAAACCCTAGCCAGCTCTTTTAAGTATGAAATAGCCGTTGGGGCCTCCAAACCCTCACAAAACATGTTCTAAGCTAAGGAAACACCTCCCAGGGCTTCCCAATGGCAGAATTCACTCCTCTAGCGGTTTTGGCATGGATTAAGAAGCTTGGACCTAGCTTCAAGGATGCCCTCATCCCTCTCAGTCTCTCTTGCATCTTTCCCTACCATTAAATCAAAGTGGATAAACCTCTTCTTCATGCTGCTATTGAATTTTGGATCCCAACCCGGCATGTTTTCAAATTCAATGGCATGGAGTTATGCCCTACTCTTGATGAATTTAGTGCAATCATGGGTGAACCTAATGTTAACTCCCTTATTCTCCCTACTACTAACAAGGATTTCCCCATCATGGCTAAGCAACTCTTATGGATTTCTCTTGCTATGGCTCAAAGGTGGTGTATGCTTAACAAGTTGAACATCAGCGCGGTTTTTACTTACTTTTCTCAGCAAAATGTTCCCTTGGCTAGGATACAACACTCCTACTATCTCAATGTCTTCTGTCTATGCCTTCTTGTGAGGTATTTCTTAGGGCATGAGACACCTTGTGTCGATCAAAGGATGCTTTCAGTATCATCAATCTAGAGAGGGGAAGTCCCTTGGGCATGATCCAAGATGAAACTCTCAATGATTTGGATGCTGTTCATAGAGGGGAAGCAACTTTCTTTGCAAGGAGCCCTCTCCTCCTTCAGGCATGATCCCTAACTTTTGCCTAGGTTCTCAACCTAGCGGGATTCCTGTAACTTTTTCATAAGTTGCCTTTTAGTTTTCAACCCATTAAGGCTCTTTATATAGTACTTGTTCATTATTTTTCTCTCTTTATTTTTTCTCTCCCTTTTCCACTCAAAACTCACGCTCTCTTTTTCTCTCCCTCATATATGGCTACATGAGAGGCTTCGACTGCTTCATCCTCTCACTGTTTCTCCTAGTCAAGATTTGCCAAAGCATTATTGTGACCATAAGCTTAAAGACAAGGAGATGGACCCGGCTGAGTTCACTGAGTTCCTGAGGTGTCTTTCCCCCTTGGGTGTCCAATGGGTAGTGGAATGGTGGTGCATCACTGGCATGGTCAGTTATGTCTTCAAGGACAATTGTGTTCCTTTGATTGGGCTTCGCCGCTATTCTTACTACTCTCTAGGCCGCATTGCAAGGCAATTTGGTGACCATCTAGGAGTTCCTAATGATGATGGCATCTTTCATATCTCGCTCTTCACTGAAGAGGGTCTTGGGTAGGATTCATGAGACTTGGTTGAAGAGGATGGTGGCCAAGGACATCCGTTTCCCTCGGTTTCTTCATCCTACCTCGGGTTACAAGGCTTGGATGACCGCTGACATGAGGTCGGTTTGTATGGAAAAGAAAGATTATGAGAAGTCCAACAAAAGGAAGAGGATCGACTGACTACCTTGATATGCCCCAAATTTTACTTTTCAGCACTTTATGATTCTCATGTCTTTTCTTTTGAATTTAATAAAAGATTAGAATGTTCCAAATCCCCTATTGAAACAGTTTAATATCTTTTAATTTGAGCAATAAGAGAATCAACCATTTTATTATCTTTATTATTATTTTTTCTTTCCTTTCTTTTTCTTTTCTTTTTTCTGTGCCATGTAACTTTTGCCCATGACGTCCTTGTGGGAATTTTTTCCATGCCCATGGTCTTTTCCCCTATCTTTTGCCTAGATCGTCCTTTCGGGTTTTCAACCTAGCAGGGTTCTTTGCCTTAAATTTTGCCTAGGCCACCCTTTCGGGTTTTCAACCTAGTAGGCTTTTTTTTTTCCTTTCAAATGTTATACTTCCGGAGCCTATCCATGTTGACTGGGCGAAGCATCTCTTCCTTATCCAAATCTGTGATTCTTGTAGCACCTTCTAACATAATCTTCTTGATAATAAAAGGCCCAGAGCATCTTGGCTTCATCTTTACTCTCGGATCAAAATTCTCATCCCTAAGTACTTTAAGGACTTGGTTTCCTTCCTTAAGGTCCCTAGGCTTCACCTTTTTGTTAAATTCTCTAGCAATCCTTTTTTGATAACCTTGTGTGTGGTGTTGTGCTCTAGCTCTTTTCTCATCTACCAAAGCCAACTGTTCATATCTTTCTTTCATCCAATCCTCTTATAGGACTTTGGTTTCTACCAACACTCTCAAGGATTGTATCTCCACTTTGATGGGAAGCACCACTTCACTCCTATAACCAAAGAGTAAAGGGTTGCCCTAGTCGATGCACGGATAGAGGTTCTATAACCCCATAAGGCAAATGGAAGTTTCTCGGCCCAATCCTTGTATGTCACTATCATCTGGGCTAGTATATTCTTGATGTTCTCATTGGCCACTTCTATGGCTCCA
Source organism: Quercus aquifolioides (assembly GCA_019022515.1). NCBI lineage: Eukaryota > Viridiplantae > Streptophyta > Magnoliopsida > Fagales > Fagaceae > Quercus > Quercus aquifolioides. The sequence continues at coordinate 42,685,905 of CM032328.1, read as the reverse complement.
TTAGCCTGTGGTCGGTAGGGTGAAGACTTGTGATACTCAATTTTGTGCAACTACATGATCCTTTAAACTTCCCCCTCAAAGTGGGAGCCGTTGATTAAGATGATTTCTTGTGGTACTCCAAATCGACAAATGATGTTATTCTCTATGAATCAAGCCACATGCTTGGCTTTCAGCACAGAATAAGTGGCTTCCTCTACCTATTTAGTAAAATAGTCGATTGCCACTAGGATGTACTCGTGTCCATTTGAAGCCTTATGGGCTATCTTTCCAATCACATTTATGTCCTAGATTGAGAAAGGCCAAGGAGAGGTCATGCTGTATAGCTCACTAGGTGGCACGTGATTCAAGTTTGCATGTGTTTGGCAGTCGTGGCAAATCTTCATAAAATATATACAGTCGGTTTCTATCGTATTCCAATAGTACGCCATCCTTAGAATCTTCTTTGCTAACGTTCTCCCATTCATGTAAGGAGCATAAACTCCTTGATTGACTTCTTCCATGACCATCGCGGCTTCTTCTTTCTTCAAGCAACGAAGGTGTATACCATCATAGGATCTCCTATAGAGCTAATCTTTGCATAGGATGTATTGTGTTGTAATCATCCTAATCACAAGACGTTCTTTCTTATCAGCACCGTTAGGATATGCCCTTAATTCTAGGAATTTTATGATGTCATAATACCAAGGGTCTCCTTTTTTCTCTACAGCCATGACTAAAGATTCTGTCTTCCCTTTGTATACCAACTCATAACTTTGTTCAATCTCTAAAGGTTGTGTCCGTTCCCTTGGGTATTTCAACCATGGAGGCTAAGGTAGCCAAGGCATCTGTAACTGTTCATATCTTTCTTTCATCCAATCCGCTTATAGGACTTTGGTTTCTACTAATACTCTCAAGGATTGTATCTCCACTTCGATAGGAAGCACCACTTCACTCTTATAACCAAAGAGTAAGGGGTTGCCTTAGTTGATGCACGAATAAAGGTTCTATAACCCCATAAGGCAAATGGAAGTTTCTCGGCCCAATTCTTGTATGTCACTACCATCTGGGCTAGTATATTCTTGATGTTCTTATTGGCCACTTATATGGCTCCATTAGCTTGTGGTCGGTAAGGTGAAGACTTGTGATACTCAATTTTGTACAACTCCATGATCCTTTAAACTTCCCCCTCAAAGTGGGAGCTGTTGATTGAGATGATTTCTTGCGGTACTCCAAATCGACAAATGATGTTATTCTCTATGAATCAAGCCACATGCTTGGCTGTCAGCACAGATTAAGAGGCTTCCTCTACCTACTTAGTAAAATAGTCGATTGCCACTAGGATGTACTCGTGTCCATTTGAAGCCTTATGGGCTATCTTTCCAATCACATTTATGTCCCAGATTGAGAAAGACCAAGGAGAGGTCATGTTGTATAGCTCACTAGGTGGCACATGATTCAAGTTTGCATGTGTTTGGCAGTTGGCAACTCTTCACAAAATCTATACAGTCGGTTTCTATCGTATCCCAATAGTACGCCAACTTTAGAATCTTCTTTGCTAACATTCTCCCATTCATGTGAGGAGCATAAACTCCTTGATTGACTTCTTCCATGACCATCTCTGCTTCTTCTTTCTTCAAGCAACGAAGGTGTATACCATCATAGGATCTCCTATAGAGCTAATCTCCGCATAGGATGTATTATGTTGTAATCATCCTAATCACAAGACGTTCTTTCTTATCGGCACCGTCAGGATATGCCCTTAATTCTAGGAATTTCATGATGTCATAATACCAAGGGTCTCACTCTTCCTCTACAGCCATGACTAAAGATTCTGTCTTCCCTTTGTGTACCAACTCATAACTTTGTTCAATCTCTAAAGGTCGTGTCCATACTCCCTTGGGTATTTCAACCATGGTGGCTAAGGTAGCCAAGGCATCTGCAAACTAATTCTAAGCACTAGGGATGATAATGTGTTCAATTTTATCTAAGGTTTTGTTTAAATCCTCCAAATACTGCTGATAAGGTTTCAAGTGCTCTTCCTTCAGCTTCCCTAATTTCTATGCTTGGGCTATGACTAAAGTCGAATATTCGAAGACTTCTGCCTTTCTTACCCATAACTCTCGAAGAGCTTCCATTCTGGCAATACAAGCCTCATATTCTACCATGTTTTTGGTTACCTCGAAGTTCAACTTGACTGCCAAAGGTACATGAGATCCATTGGGGGTGATCAAAAGTACTCCTATCCCATTCCCATATTGGTTTACGGCTCCATCGAAATACATCTTCCATGCCCCTAGTTCAATACCCAAAAGAAATCATCTCTACTATTCTCCCCTTCAATGCGGTTTTTAGCACCAAAATCTTACACAACGCTTCTTTTGATAGTTTTTCCACATACTTTAAATCGAATTCTGCCAATAGACCTATTCGATGAAGAACTTCCTCTCGAAGGAGCCACTCACACTAGACCTTTGCAAATCACCATCTAAAACATGGGTGCCAAGGTTTCAATGGTGCTTATTGATAATGGATCCGAATTAAATGTTTGTCATTTTAGGAAGGTTATGGGAACTTTCAAAATTGTTCTAGATGTAGAGACAATCATCCCCTCTCCTCTGACTGTTAGAGCACATGATAACACTTCAAGGAAGGTTATGGGAACTTTCAAGGCTCCTTGTAAAATTGGTCCATTGGAAACGATTATGGAATTCCATGTAATGGACATCACTCCTAACTATAACCTCCTCTTAGGGAGAGCATGGCTTCATCCTGTTAGGGCTATCTTTCCTACTCTACACCAAAAGATAAAGATCCCATGGAAAGAAGGAATTGCTATAGTAATTGGTGATGGTGAGATCCTAGCATCCGTCTGTGGACTCAAAGAGGGAGGAAATAAGCTTCAAATGAGTGGCTTTGAGTTTGTGAACATGGCTAATTATGGAAAGATGAGAAGTATACTACGGATTTACTCCCATATTGAAGTCATTAGGTGATTGCAATGATAAAGAAAATGGGTTATATGCCTGGTTTGGGTCTTGGAAAGGAAGGAAGAGGGGTGGCTAAATTCCCTGACTTTAAGACTCAACTAACCAAAGAAGGTTTGGAATTCTTTGAATGCTACGACAAAATCAAAAAGAACCATGGTACCCTAAACCGGAACTTTGTGAAAGAAGAAGGAGACTTTTCTTTCTGTGGCTTTCCCAAGCTTTGTGTAGATAAGGAAGGAAATTGAATCTCGGCTGGGAGATATGCTTTGATGAGAAGCTCACTTTCAAGGAAAAACCTACTGTAGTGATTAAGGAAATTCAAGAGGGAGTCAACTGGGTGGACTACATTGATGCTGAAGCAATGGAGGCTATGCTAAAAGTGGAGGGTGACATGCTTCCCATCACCATTGAGGAGCCAAGTGATCCTTCTACCTTCATCATGCCTGTTGATGGGTAACTTAGCAACTGGATTTGGGTTGGGTTTTCTAAGAACATGGGAAAGAAATTTTTGTAATGCAAGTTCAGATATATTTTTCAACATTTTCAATAAGATGAATTCTGATTTGGCTTATTTTGATATGTCCCATAATATTGAAATTATGCACTTAGATGATTCTAATGAATTTGAAAATGAAATTAATAAACAATTGGAAAAGAAAATTGAACTTGTCAAACTGGGTTTTGAAACTCTTAATTTGGGCAATGACAAGAATCCATGCTTAATTAAAATTGGTCAACCCTAAATAAAAAAGAAAGAAAAGATCTCCAAGAACTACTCATAGAATTCCAGGAGGTGTTTGCATGGTCTTATGAAGATATGCCTGGCATTGAACCCGAGATAGCCCAACACCACATTGATACCCATGCTCACATGGTGCCCATTAAGTAGAAGTTGAGGTATATGAGAACTGAGTGGCTCTTTAAGATCAAGGAAGAGGTCACAAAATAGTTAAAAGTAGGGTTCATCAAACCCGTGCACCAAGTTAAGTGGATAGCCATTGTTGTGCTTGTACCCAAAAAGGATGGGAAAGTGAGGATGTGCGTGGATTTTAGAGACCTAAACAATGCTTGCCCTAAAGATGATTTTCCTCTTCCTTATATAGATGTCTTAGTTGATAATACAGCCGGTAGTGCAATAATGTCTTTCATGGATGGTTTCTTAGGATAAACTAAATTAAGATGGCTCCTAAGGACATGACTAAGACCACCTTCACTACAGAATGGGGGATTTATTGTTATATGGTAATGCTGTTTGGTCTCAAGAATGCAGGTGCAACTTACCAAAGAATGGCTACAGCCTTACTACATGACATGATGCACAATGAAGTTGAGGTATATGTTGATGATATTATAGTGAAATCCAAGGATAGAAAGGGGGTAGGGGGGGGGGGGGGCACTTCACCAGCCTAAGGAAGTTTTTTGAAAGGATCAAGAAGTATAGATTGAGACTGAATCCATAGAAATGCACCTTTGGAGTAACTGCAGGGAAATTTCTAGGCTTCTTGGTAAGTAATAGAGGGATAGAGGTTAACCCATCAAAGATTAAAGTCATTTTGGACATGCCTCCACCCTAGAGTGAGAAAAAGATAAGAGGATTCTTAGGTTGGTTGTTGTACATCAGTTGATTTATCACCAAGCCTACCTCCACTTGTGAGCCTATCTTCAAGCTTTTAAGGAAGAATGTACCCCATGCATGGAATGACGGGTGTCAAAAAGCCTTCAAGCTTATTAAAGAATATCTTCTCCATCCACTCATCTTAGTATCCCTGAAGCATGGAAAGCCAATACTACTATATCTCTCGATCATAGAAAATGCGGCTGGGAGTATGCTTGCACAAGAGGATGATGATAAGAATGAGAGAGTTGTGTATTACTTGAGCAAGAGGTTCCATGATTATGAGATTAGATACAGACCTATAGAAAAGTCATGCTTTGCTCTTATATGGGTCGTGCAGAAACTGAGACACATCATCCTACCTTTCCAGATATGGATAGTATCCAAAATGGACCCATTTAAATATTTATTCAAGAAGCCCGCCTTAAGTGGAAGGTTATCAAGATGGTTGATCCTATTGGCAGAATTCGATTTGAAGTATGTAGCTAGAAAAACCATCAAAGGAAGTGTCATGTCAAACTTTTGTGCCGAGAGCCCCATAAAAGGAGAGGATGGTAGAGAGGATTTCCCAGATGAGGATATTTTGGACATCAAACTAGAGGCATGGAGGATGTATTTCGATGGAGCTGTGAACTGATATGGAAATGTGATAGTACTTTTGATCACCCCTAATGGATCTCACATACCTTTGGTAGTCAAGTTGAACTTCGGGGCAACCAACGACTTGGCAAAATATGAGGCTTGTATTGCTGGAATGGAAGCTCTTCGAGAATTAGGAGTAAAAAAGGTAGAAGTCTTTGGCGGTTTGACCTTGGTCATAGCCCAAGCACAAAAGTGGTGGAAGGTGAAAGAAGAACACCTGAAACCTTATCGACAATATTTAAAGGATTTGACCAAAACCTCTTACAAGATTGAGTATACTGTCATCCCTAGAGCTTAGAACCACTTTGCAAACGCTTTGGCTTCTCTAGCCTCAATGGTTGAAATACTTGAGGGAGTATGGACACGACCCTTAGAGATTGAGTAGAGCTATGAGCTGGTACATAAGAAGAAAAGAGGACCATCAGTCTTGGCTATAAAAGAGGAAAGATTCCCTTGGTGTTGCGACATCATGAAATTCCTGGAATTAGGGATTTATCCTGACGGTGCTGATAAGAGAGGGTGTCATTTGGTTTGGATGATGGCAATGCAATACATTTTATGTAGAGGTTAGCTCTATAGGAGATCATATGATGGTATACACCTTCGTTGTCTAAAGAAAGAAAAAGCCGAAAGAGTCATGGAAGAAGTCCATCAAGGGATTTGTGGTCCTCACATGAATAGGAGAACGTTAGCAAAGAGGATACTAAGGATGGGATACTATTAGAACACAATGGAAACTGATTGTATGGACTTTGTGAAGAGTTGCCACAACTGCCAAACACGTGCAAACTTGGACCGTGTACCACCTATTGAGCTGTATAGTATGACCTCTCCTTGGCCTTTCTCAATATGGGGCATAGATGTGATTGGAAGAATAGCCCCAAAGGCTTCGAACGGACATGAATACATCCTAGTGGCAACTAATTACTTCACCAAGTGGGTAGAGGTAGCCTCCTACTCTATACTAAAAGCTAAACATATGGCCAAATTCATAGAGAATAACATCATTTACCGGTTTGGCGTATCACAAGAAATCGTCTCAAACAATGGTTCCCACTTTAAGCGAGAGGTTCGAAGGATCATAGAGCTATACAACATTGAGCATCAAAAGTCTTCACCATACCGACCGTAGGTTAATGGAGCCATAGAAGCAGCCAACAAGAACGTCAAGAATATCCTAGCCAAGATGGTAGTAACATACAAGGATTGGGCCGAAAAGCTTCCATTTGCTTTATGGGGTTATAAAACTTCTATCAGTGCATCAACTGGGGAAACCTCTTACTCTTTGGTTTATGGGAATGAAGCGGTACTTCCCATTGAGGTGGAGATACAATCGTTGAGGGTACTGGTAGAAACCAAAGTTCTAGAAGAAGACTAGATGAAGATATGAACAGTTGGCTTTGATAGATGAGAAGAGAGTTAGAGCACAGTACCATGCATAAGGTTATCAAAAGAGGATCGCTAGAGCATTTAACAAAAAGGTGAAACCAAGAAACCTTAAGGAAGGAGATCTAGTCCTAAAGGTACTTAAAGATGACTTTCGATCCAACAGGAAAGATGAAACCAAGATGGTCTAGGCCTTTTATTATCAAGAATATCATGTCAGAAGGTGCTATAAGAATTACAGATTTGGATAGAGAAGACATGCTTTGCCTAATCAACATGGATAGGCTCCAAAAGTATAACATTTGAAAAAATAGAGAAAAAGAAAGCTTGCTAGGTTCAACCTAGCAAGCTTTCTTTTTCTTTTGTTGGACTTGTTGTAAGCCTTCTCTTCCTTATGAATCAACCCCATGACAATGGATAACCAATCCTTGTACCCCATAGTTAGATGGAGGAATTGAGGAAAGTGCATGTCCCTAGTTATCATCCTCCACGACCAAGTCTCACAAATTCTGCCCAAGATCATCTTAGTGAATGCCAAGGTATGGAAGGAACCATTGTCACTAGGAGTTCCTTGACAATCACCAAATTGCCTTGCAATGCGACATGCAGAGTAGTAAGAGCAACAGCGAAGCCCAACCAAAGGAACACAGTTATCCTTGAAGTCACGGTTAACCAGATTTATGATGAGCCACCATTCCACCACCCATTGGACACCTAAAGGGGAAAGACGCTTCAGGAATTCAGTGAACTCAATAGGATCCATCTCCTTATTTTGGGCTTACAATCACGATAATGCTTTGGCTGATATCGACTAGGAGAGATAATGGGAGGATAAAGCAACTGGAGCCTCTCATATAGCAATATCTGAAGGAGAGAAAAAAAGGAAAAAGCTTGAGTATTGAGTGGAAAAATGAGAGATAGAAACAAAACAAAGTGAAATAAATGTATATGCAAAGACGATATAAAGAGCCTCGAAGGGTTGAAAACCGAAAGGAAATCCATGCAAAAATTAGAGGAATCTCGCTAGGTTGGGAACCTAGGTAAAAATAGTGATCATACCTAAAAGAGGAGAGGACTCCTCGCAAAGAATGTTGCTTCCCCTGTACGAACGGCATCTAAGCCATTGAGAGTTTCAGCCAATATGATGATAATTTATCTTCCCCTCCCTAGATTGTGGACCACCTAAAGATTTCTTAGGTCTCATGCACCAAAAAGTGCCTCGCAATGATGCAAAGACAAAAAACATTAAGATATTGAGAGCCTTCACCCCAGCCAAAAGGACATCATGTTGAGAAAAATACTTGAAAACCATGTGAACATTCAACTTATCAAGCGTGCACCATCTTTTGGCCATAGATAAAGGAACTGCCAAAAGTTGATGAGCTAAGTTAGAGAGATCTTCCTCAAGAGTGGGAAGAATAATAGGACCCAAGTCGGGCTCACCCATGATTGCACCAAATTCTTTAAGAGTGGGGCATAATTCCACGCCATTAAATTGGAAGACATGTCAAGTAGGAATCTAAAATTCACTGGCAGCATGAAGAAAAGGTTTGTTCACTCTAATTTGGTGATAGAATGAGACGTAAGAGAGACCAAGAGGAGCGAAAGTGTCTTTGAAATTGAAACTAAGTTTCTTAATCCATGCTGAAACCTCTAAAGGAGTGAATTCTACCATTTGGAGACCTTACAAGGTGTTTCCTGGGCTATGAGTATATTTTGTGAAGGTTTGGAGGCCTTCTACGGCTATTTTATACTAAGGAGAGTCGGCTAGGGTTTCTCTGCCTGGCGGCATGCGCTTGCATGGTTAAAGCTACATGCGCAGGGTCAACACCTGTGTGCGCATGCGCGCGCATGCTTGTGCAAGCAGGCATATATATTTGAATTCCTTTTCCTATTTGGAGTGTGGTTCCTCCACCAAGGCTTCCCTCATGATTCCTACAACCTAGAGGATTGCTCAAGACACACTCAAGCTCAGATTTTCAAGCATCAAAGACAAAAAGAAAAGGGAAAAGCAAGACAAAATAAAAAATTCCCATTAGTTGTAAAATAAGTACATATCCTAAATAGAAGCAGAAATGTAAAAGATGTTATTAAAATACAACCCAATGTCTCAAATAAAATCTAAAGTAAAGAGATACATGCAAGTAAAAAGAAAAAAGGAAATAAAATAGGAAATATGATGTGTGTCTGTGTCTGTGTCTGTGTCTGTCTGTCTGTCTCAAGGGTCATCATCGATAATGCTTCTTCCTCGGCCGATAGCTTGGAGTTGCCTCAAGGTCATCACCATCATCATCATCATCATCCCCCCCGGTGGGCATACCCTCCAAGACCATAAATCTGCCTAAAATACTCGGTCACCTCCAGCTTAAGGTTCCCAGCAAGCCAAACAAGCTCCTTGTGCTCCTCCATAGCAGGCTAAATTAAAAAAGAAGACAATTTTAGAATAAGTTTTGAGAGATGCAAGAAAAGAAAAGACAAGCTAATGATGAAAGAGAGTTCACCGCTTGTGTACCCTCCGAAAAGGGATAACCCATGACATTCGAGTTACGTCCCACAGGACGCTCCCAAGCAAAGCCATCAGTGCCATAAGCATAGACTAACCAAGATAGATGAGGAGGGTTAACATGACCGCTGATAGCAACCTGACATAAGCATCACATTTGAGTATTATCGTGTGCAGAAAATTTCAAGAGAAGAGAAAGGAAAGTGAAAAAGAAAGAATACGTACTCTCGCAAAGAGGGAGGGCATGAGACAAGTCTTGTTGAACTTGTCGCAGTCTAGGTGATCCACTAGCCGCTCGACATAGGGAATACCATTCCTCCACAGCTGGTACTTAGCATCAATCATGGAAAACTGGGCAAGCATAAACTGTGAAGGATTCATTGGAACACGTGATGTATCTGCACCCACCAACTGGCAATAGAACCTCTCAGCCAGGTAGAGGACCCTCTGACCAGCACCCTTTAAAGAAGTAATGATGGCAACTACTTCCAAATTAGGGTCCGCCACAAGAGGAACACCCGCCCAAGGGCTCTATACAACCTACGACAACACATTGGGTTAGAAGGAGGACCCTAGGAAACATGCAAAAGAAAGCAATGAGAGAAAGTAGAATTTCTACTCACCTCTTCAGAAGAAATCTCATTGAAATGAGCCCTGATCGAAGGAAAGCTCCTTAAGTGCACCTCCACTCCACAAGTAATGAGACCGTATTTTAAGGCCCAATGCAAAAAAAGGAAAGCACAGTTTGCAAGAAAATAGATGACAATTTGCAAAATAAACAAGGTATAGTTTGTAAAATGATAGTTTGCAAGATAAAGACATGAACATAGTTTGTAAGAGCATACGATGTAGTTTTGTAAACCTAGATGAACATAGTTTTCAAAGGTACGAAGTACATGCTTATAAGAAGCTACAAAAGAAAAGAAAGAAAGAACTGACCACCAGGAGCTTCCAAGGCCCCACCAACTGGCATAGAATCCCCTAGCTAAGTGTGTCCAGGGATGAGTACAGCTAGGCGAGACAAGCCTAACCCCAGTTAGCCTCCCGAGCTCGTCCAAAAACACAGAAGAGTGCCAACCACATCAAGGACACCATCTGCCCACCGTTGACAAAAAAATATGCCCCTAGAATATACAGTAAGAATGCCCTAGCCATCTGGGCTCAATCCTCAGGCGTCTCCTGAGGAAGAGGTCTTTAGTCCATTACAAGATCAATATAATGGACTGCCTCTGTCGTGTACCTCCATCCCAGCAGCTCTATGCCTAGCTCAATACCCCAATAACCCTTTAGATTAATGATAGGATTGTCACACTGAAGGTTGGTCATTCGATGGAAATCATGGGGAGTCACCATCATCTCCCTCTCAACAATGTGGAAGGTGTCCTCTCAGCCAATGTTTACATTATGATGACACTGGCAGAACTCTCTAGAAATTGGTAGAGGATGGGCTCGAAGCCAACTTCACACACCAAGGCCTTTGTGTCGTCAGCCAAGGCCCCTGTACTATGAAGAGATGCGGCTAATATTGCCCCTGCTTGAGAAAGGAGGCGTGACCTGCAAAACGATGAAAGGAGAATATGAGAATTGTAGTTGGATAAGGAAATAGGCGAAAAGGAGTCAAAATAATGAAAATTGAGGTTTCTGAGTGCCAGCATGCACACTTAGTCCCGCGCGTGTATGCGTATGGTCTTTGCATGTGTACACATGTTGGATCCTGCGTCTGTATGAACTGATGAACACAAATGCATATGCATGAATTGAGAAAACACATGCATGAATACAAGTTGTGCACGCATGCCTAACACATGCGCACGCATGAACACAAATAGAGAGAGCCTCGCAATATTTTGGTCAACTTTTGATCAGAACTCATCCTAAGCATGTTCCTACCCTTCCTAAGGCATCAGGTTTTCATCTAAACCCATCCCACAACAAAACCCAAGCATTTACAAGTCTAAAAATGGATTAAAGTGAAAGATCAGAGCAAAACTTAAAAATGAGAAATGTTGGTAAAACTTACCAATCTGGCCCTTGCACCCTTTGAGAGGCGATGTTATGGCCTGTATGTCAATGGAGGAGACTTAGTCAGCTTTGTAGTCCCATTCAACGTGTGAGGTTGAAGATATCACCAGAAATCAAGTAATAGGTTTTCTTGGTTTTGGAATTGAGCGCCATTGGAGAAAGGAGAGAGTCTGGGAGAGAAAAAGGTGATCAGTTTTTAACAGATGAAGAAATGAGAGAGAGGCAGAGAGTTGTGTAAAGAGAAGATGGAAGTTGAAGAGCTAGGGAGAATATGAAGTGTTGAAGAAGATGAAGAAGAGTAAGAAGAAAAAGAAATAGTTGGTAACCATTGAAGAAAAATGAAGAGGGAAGACGGGAAGTTTAGGCCTCCCACTAAACTACGTGTATTTTAGCCAAAAAAAAAACTTTCAGAATATCCCCAGTGGACTCCTAAAAGGTGGGAAATACAAAGAAAAATTCAAGAATGCATCCAAAAATGTTAGAAATATCCTCAGTTGAGTGGAAGACACAAGGATCCTCAAAGCATCTCTAGCGGTGTGAAAGGATCAAGAACATCTCTTGGCGGATCGAAAATCACTAAGGAAACTCCCTTGTGAGATAAGACCATCAACCAAATCCCCAGTAAATTACTGAATAAACAATTTTTCAAGTATCATGGAGGACTCCCCCGTGGGTCTAAGGCATAAGGACAACTCCCTCGAGGGTTGTGAAGAAAAGAATTTCCCCAAAGAGTTGAGGAAACTCCTTTGTGAGTAGAATCAACACAAGTTCCCCAGTGAGTCATGAAGGAGAAGAAGAAATTTTTCCTTAATGGACTAAACACCATCAAAGACTTCCTTGTAGGTCAAAATTACCAAGAAGGCTCCCTCGTGGGCCACTAATACACTCCTCAGTGAGTCTTTCTCCCAAGTGGATCATACACCAAGGACTTCCTCGTAAGTCAAAACTACCAAGGCCACTTGTGCACATATCCTGCGGGAATTGAATATGTAGGCACAAGCCTTATACAAGTCAGAAAAAAAAGAATACAAAACGTGTGCACATATCCCGCGGGAATTGAATATGCAGGCGCAATAGAAGGGATAAAGATAGAGATAGAGACAAAAGTCACACAGAGGCAAGAGCCTCACTGGAATAGAAGAGATAGAGATGGAGATAGAAGACAAGTATTACCTAGAGGCACAAGCCACCTAGAGAAGTTTGAGGCAAGAGCCCCAGATGGACACCACAGATATATATCCTTTTAAGCTCGTAAAAGCACCTTGTTTGTTTGATTGATGGCTGAGGCCGTTGGCCATGTTTGTTTTTTTTTTAGTGACTCAAAGATAGTGAGTCACTCGCCTTTTGCTTGCAATTGGAAAAAAAGGTTCTGGGATAGTGAACTTGTCGTTGCTCATTTCTCGAGTAACAAAGGTCGGACTTTGAACATACGAATCCTACGCAACTCTACGGAGTTGCATCTCGCCCACGTATGCATGTTGTTTGCTGTGTGCAAGGGTTAGGCCTGAGCCGTATGTCGAAACAAAATGTTTTGTCTCTTATTCTTTTGATTCTATTAGTGGAGCTCAAGAATCAAAAGAGGGGCATCTGTAGACACCGAATTTTGTACCCCTTACAACTCGGGTCCCCGTTCCCAATGATGTTGGAATTCTAAAGCCAAGGTTGGTTTAGGGCCTGATCAGATTGAAATTGACTTGAGGAAAGTGTTTTCGGAAAATATAACTCTTTTATGAATCAAATAAGCTATTTTTTTGGAAAAGAAGGGCCACGGAAACCCAAGGGCAAGCGTATGCATACACACGTATGCACACGCACGCTCAAGCTCTATGTGCGCATGCTTCATGCATGCGTATGCATACATGGGCATGCGTGCGCATGCTAGGGTTCAAAAAACTATGAAAGGCAAGTTTTTTGCATTTAAAACTTGGTTTGGAAAGAATTCCACATCGTCTAGGAGCCGTTCCAAACCCCTGTTTTCTTACTACAGAAAGTCATACATGGTACCTTTTCAAAGCACACAAAAAATCTGAAGGGAAAACACAAGATTCACTAGTTTTCTATATGTATATGTGTCTGCCTCCATGTTTTGTTTGTTGTTTGTTCTTTACATGCTAGATTAGGGTTTATCTTCAATCTTGTTGATGTGCCAACATGATCATGCATTGATGCATAGGTGCTGTAGTGCAGTGAGAGGTAAGTCATGCATTCGTATGAACATGCATTTGTTTGGAATATGATTTTGTCTTAGGTTGATGAATATGAATATGCTTGCTTGGATGCCATATTTTTTATGTTTAAAGTGCAATCACATGTTTGTTTGATGCTTCCATGTCTATTTTTCTGCCTTGGATGTAGTACGATGCTATGTGTGATATATGTATATTAGGGTTTGGGATGAAAATGCCATGTTGTTTGCTTAGATGTGTGCTAGTGTGTGTATGAGTCTAGAATGATGAATGTTGAATGTGCCTTTAATAAGATTAAGACACAAGAAACAATGAGTGGAAGCTGACCCATGAGTGGAGTGGGATTGGGTGCCTAACACTTTCCCATCCTCATACCTAAACTCCGGACACTTACTTTGAAAGTAGATAAGTCCTTCCACGAAGGGCACTATATTTATGGTTCCTAGAACTAATCTAGGTGGCGACTCCATTTCTATCTCTACCGCGGTCCACTCGACCAGGGTGTAGTCCCCTCATTGTGCCCATTGTAGCTTGAAGGCATGTCCTAGGTAGTCAGAAACTTAGGTAGCCTTGCCTTTTTGCCAATCTTGGATGGATGCGTCGGAGGTTAAGGGAGCCCCATCTAGGGTAAAGTCTGGCCACCACTCAGAAGGGCCCAGTCGGCTCCTGCAAGCGAATTCCCCAACCTCTACCTCTTTAGAGGTAGGATCAGCAGCAATCTTCTTGGATTGTTGACAAGTGCCTTGACTTTTGCCTACGGTCTTGGATGGTGAAACTTCATGGATTTCGCCCTCCTCAACCTCCTTCTTGTCTCTCTTCCCCCTCTTTCTTTTCTTATCCCCACGAACTTCAAGAGAAAAGGGGACAACTTAGGGGGTGGTGTGAGGAATTAAGGGCTTGCTAGGAGCATCTGCCCTAGATGGCTTAATTCCCATAGAAGCCTGAAGCATTGCCTTGAGTTCAAAGGGTTTGTTCTTTTTATCACCATCCCTTCAGGAACATCGGGAATCTCCTACAAAGCACTAATAACTACAGTAGGGGGCCCTCTTCTTGAAAGCTGGAGCTGCACATGACAGTAAAATCCGATCGAATAAAAACGTTAAAGTCCCCTGTGAAATCCTCGGAGACAGTCCTCTCGGATGCGCTTTCCTTTTCAGTCTCAGACTGACTTTGCTCCTCCTCGTCCAATGTTTGATTTTTTTCCTCCTCTCCCTCGGCATGGATCGAGTTAACAAGTTGGTGAGGGCAAAGCTCAACTTGAAAGGTGCCAGGTGGAGGAGGAGTGATGAAGCCCTTGACCAGAACATCAATCCGTGCAAGTTCGAGATACCTGGCCTTAATAACGTGGTTTGGAAACGGGTAGAGATGGGCGTGAATTCAAGGATCACGTGAGCCACCCGAAGCTGACTGTCTGAATGAATGAAGATTTTCGACCGAAGTATTCTAGCCATTAAACACGTCATCGATTTTCATCCAAAAGATAACAGCAGGGATTAAATTGATACCGTACTGAAAGGTTAAGGACCAAATTGGCATAATTGAAAGGTTAGGGATTATATTGAAATATAGTGTATAGGATAAGAACCAAAATCGTAGTTTACCCTAAAAAGTTTTAATGTCCAAATCCAAATCTTCAAAATTGTTACCATTTTTGAATTTGGGGATTTTTACCATGGAGACACCATGAATCAAGCCATCTAGTTACAGAAGTCTAGCTTTTTTTTTTTTTTTTTTTTTTTTTTTTTTTTATGAACGTAAAAACCAAGCCAACTTTAGACTTGAATATTTGGGTTTGATTGGGTTTCTGTATGGAAAATTCAATTTTTATCGAGTCGGGTTGCGAGTGGCTATGAACCAAACCCGACCCGACCCAATCTTAATACTAAATATAATCAAGAAAAAGTTTAGGTAAAAAACTTTTGTAGTACAAAACTACAAATAGTGAATTTTTGTGAAAGTAATTGTTCATGTTTTATACAACCACCTAATCTTTTTTTCTTTTTTTTTTGGAGAGAGATTTAATCTATAGTGTCCGCTCATTTATTATTAGACCAAGACACCAATTGATTTTTTGGTATAGGTGAGGATTAGACTCTAGATCTCTTATTCAATCAACAAAACTTTACCAGTTGAGCTAACTGAAACCCACATCAACCATCTAATGAAATTTTAGCAAATAATGTGGCTTAGAAAAACCAAAAAACCAAACTACCTTTTACATTTCGGACATCCTTTATAATAAGTTGCAAAATCGCAGTAAAGTTCAATATTAATTAGTAACAGAAATAGTCAAATAATCTCGCAGGAGATATAATATGAATGTGTACTAAATGTACTGCACTAATAGTACTGCTAATCGTTCATCAAAAAAAAAAAATTAGTACTACTAATCTTTATGTATACCCAAGGGAAAGGCATGTCCTGTATAAAACATATTTTGCTGTACAAATCTCATGTGCAGCTTTGTGAAAACACACGACTCTCAATTCTTCATTTTATCACATTATCAATCAGAGAGCGCGCGCTTTCTAATTAAGTTCCCTAGTCTCCGTTTCTCTTCACATCTGGACTCGTGCTTAATTTTCTCTATATCTTCTCAATTCATGCCACATTTATTTAATTGCTTCTCAAGGTAACGCTACCCATTGTGTATTCCATCTCATCTTTGTGTGTTTCTTCCATAGATCAAATTAATCGCACTTCTTCTGTTATATTTGCTTTGATACTTGTCGTTTTTTTCCTACTTTTCCCTTCAATTTTATAAACTGCTCTTCAAGTTTCCTTCCCCCCCCCCCCCCCAAAAAAAGAAAAAAGGAAAAACTATTCTTCAAGTTAGGGACAGCACGCAATTCTTATTTCCTCTATAATTGGATATGCCTAATTAAACTCGATGACATTATCATCTTTTGTTGTCATACAACGACATGCTTAAGATTGAATTCACTCAAATGGTAAGGAAGATGAGTTTAAGGTAAAGGTTTAAAGAAAATGACTTCCTTCCTTTTGTGTACTCTATAGACTCATGGTGAATGTAAGAGAATGGAGCACTATTTTATGTGCCCTAAGAATTTTCTAACTCAATGAACCTGCAATAGATAAAATATAATATATTCCCCTTATTCGGGTAAGCTGTGTTTGTAATATGGGAATGGGAGGATAATAGAAAAATCAACATACCTTTAAATGTTTCTTTTTATAGATCAAATTAACAGAATCGCTTCTATTATATACGCTTGAACATTGCTTTGTGTTTTTTTTTTTTTTCCCCTTTACTTTTCCCAACATTCAGCTATATATTCCTAGTTATTATATAGCATGTGCAAGAGCTTGTACAATTCCTATCTACTAGTCTTTGTTTCATGATACAAGGGGTTCATGATCAAATTCATCATCTTATTCGTGTAATAATAAAATGAAATGGGATATACTAAAAACAAGCATAGCTCAAAATTCAACCTTCAAAGAAAATTTGCATGTTAAATGCTAACTTTATGATTCCATTAGCTCATTATTATATTTGGAAGAATAGTAATAAATAAGCAAGTTGAATGGACAAACATAGACGGTGATGTTGATTCTTAATCCCCAAGATAAGCTTCTTGTGGCTCCGATTACTTGTCAACCTTTGCAAGTTCATATTTCTTGATTGCAAACAGTAAGCTTGATTAGAGATCGGGGTGGATAGGCTTTTTTTCTATATTGGATAGCTTCATTGACCAAACTAATTTGAATTTTCTCTCCAATGAAATTCTTAGTTAGTACTTGGGATTGAATGTCCAACTTCCTGTTTTCGATGGAGATCGTGCCAATTAGTCAAGAAAAATATGAATAAAAAATTCATAAAATCAATTTAGATTAAAAATAAAAACCGACTTTTTTGACATTGGAAAGTTAGGTGAAAGTTCATCTGATCTAACTAACAGTCATAAGGGGGAGCAAGATTGCAGTTCTTGCGGGCCGGATAACCCCAAAAAGAAAATGTCAAACTAACAACGTGGCCAGCATGCTTATCAAAAAACAACTTGCCCATTCACATGGTTTTCCATTTAATTAAGGAAGTAAATTTACCTTACCGGAACAGGGTTCAGCATATATATAAATATATATATATATATATATATATATATTCAAAATTATTCTTTTGTTCCTTTTGAATCCTCCTTTATTTTATTTTTTTTAGTGAACCTTGAATCCCATTATTGGCCTTGCTTTTATTACACATAAGGAGGTCATCTAGTTCTTCCATAGTGCATTTGCATAGGAGGATTTGGGCATGTGAATTTAAATTTGAGTTAATAAAATGCCTTATTTAGATAGTTTAAAAAGATCTTGAATTTGGATTTGACAAAGTCCTTGAATTTAAAATAATATCTAAAATCAATGGATTGGAAATCAACTCATTTTAAATTTATTGATTTAAAATTCAAATCCAAATTTAAGTTTCTAAATGTGTAACCTTAAACTTGTAGAAACTTGATACTGGAGGAATTTGATAATAGGTTTCAGTATTATGTGGGGAAAAAAAAGTTAAGTTTCCAATCAACCTATAAGGTCTTATGCATTTCATTTAATTCACTCATTTTTTGTTTTAATATATGCTGGACACGTAATTATTGATACTTAAATCAGGGACTTTTATCAAAATGTTATTCCTCCTTTAGGCTGCAAGTGGATTATTCTCATCGAATATGCTGTTATGTTATTTAAGTAATAAAAAACCAATAATAACAATCCCCCTTACATGAAGATACGAAAGATTCGAGGTCTAGTGAATTAGTTAGTAGTCAGAATGTTATCTTTCATAAAGCAAATATTTATTTTAGCAATTAAAAAACTTATCCAAGGCTACTAACCTAGCTATTGGATTTGATAGAACAAATTACTTCATTGAAATAATCACACAGAAGATTCTAGTTCCGAGAAACTCTAGCTGAATCTCCACCTCCATTTCCTCGGACTTTTGTAATTGAATGTTTTACAAAGAACCTTTTGCTCATCTTGAACCAATATTAGACGCATGCATAAGTTATGGTCATGGTCAATGAGAGTAACCAAATTAACTTCATCTTCATTCTTTTTCAAGTTTATTACCCTAGTTTGAAACCTTGCGTGCTTGGACATCTAAAATTAAGTATTATTAGTACTAGATATGCAACTAGGGAAAAATATATTCCTCATTGGAAATTCCACAATTAATTTCACACGTGGTGGTCATTATTGATTTCGTCAATATAGAATAGATTAAGTAACAAGTTGACAACAACATGCAAGAACATTAAGAAAAGTCCTACATAGTTTCTATTATAAAACCAAGACTCTTAAACACCTTTACACCAAAACCACCCAATGGCTTCTCTCTCTCAACCACCCCTCACCAAGACCACTGGCATTCCTCCCCATTCCTCTCTCAGTCCATTCTTTCCCAGAAAAACCAATGTTTCAAAAGTTGGAAAGCAAAACCATCACCTTAAGCTTGTTCCTAGAGTGGCATGCAAAGCCACAAAGGGTGACCAAAACTCCAAAGATGGACAAACTCCTCTAGGGAAATTTGAGAGGAGAGATGTACTCATTGGTCTAGGAGGCCTGTATGGAGCTGCCAGTCTTTACAATGACCCTTTTGCCTTGGCGGCTCCAGTGACTGCCCCTGACCTAACAAAATGTGGCAAGGCTGAGTTACCTGCAGGAGCAAAACCAACCAATTGTTGCCCACCACCATCTACAAATATATTAGACTTTAAGCTACCTGCCCAAAACTCCCCCTTGCGTGTTAGACCTGCAGCTCATTTGGCTGACAAAGAATACATAGCCAAATATTCTAAAGCCATTGAGCTCATGAAAGCCCTGCCAGCCGATGACCCACGTAATTTCACACAACAAGCTAATGTTCACTGTGCCTATTGTGATGGGGCACACCACCAAGTCGGTTTCCCAAACCTTGAACTCCAAGTACACAGTTCATGGCTCTTCTTCCCCTTCCATCGTTACTACTTGTACTTCTACGAAAAAATCTTGGGAAAATTAATTGGTGATCCCACCTTTGCGTTGCCATTCTGGAACTGGGATTCCCCTCCAGGAATGCAGTTGCCATCCATATTTGCTGACCCCAAATCACCACTCTATGATAGTCTACGCAATGCTAACCATCAGCCACCGACCCTACTCGACCTTGATTACAATGGTACCGACGTGTCAACCACGAATCAAGACCAACTCTCTAGTAACCTCAACATCATGTATCGTCAAATGGTATCCAATGGCAAGAACGCTAAGCTATTCTTTGGTAGCGCTTATCGTGCTGGGGATGAGGCTGATCCAGGTGCTGGCGCAATTGAGAACATTCCTCATGGCCCTATACACATTTGGTGCGGTGACACAAGCCAGCCTAATCTGGAAGACATGGGCAACTTCTACTCTGCCGCTAGAGATCCAATCTTTTTCGCTCATCACTCCAATGTTGATCGAATGTGGGCTATATGGAAAACATTAGGAGGTAAACGAACAGATTACACGGACTCAGATTGGTTAAACGCTGAGTTTTTGTTCTATGATGAAAATGCACAGCCAGTTCGTGTTAAGGTTAAGGATTGCCTCGAGACTACTAACCTGGGATATGTTTATCAAGATGTGGATATTCCATGGCTACAATCTAAGCCAACCCCACGTAAATCAAAGCTCAAGAAAGTAGCTAAGTTCTTTCATCTAGGACATAAGGATGTAGCACTTGCTGCTGAAACATCGGCAATTAAGTTTCCAATTGTTTTGGACTCGGTGATAAGTACTGCGGTGCCTAGACCCAAGAAATCGAGGAGTAAAAAAGAAAAGGAAGATGAGGAGGAAGTGTTGGTGATTGAAGGGATTGAGTTTGATAGAGATGTGGCTGTGAAGTTTGATGTTTATATCAATGATGAGGACGACTCGCCTAGTGGACCTGACAAGACCGAGTTTGCAGGGAGCTTTGTGAACGTGCCACATAAACACAAGCATAGGAAGAAGATGAACACTTGCTTGACACTAGGGATCACTGACTTGTTGGAGGACTTGGAAGCTGAAGATGATGACACTGTGATTGTGACCTTGGTGCCAAGGTATGGGAAAGGGCTTGCCACCATCGGTGGAATCAAGATTGATCATATTTCTTGAGCTTGAAATTTGAACAATAATTGTTGTGTTCTTTCTTTTGCCACTGTTCTTTTTGGTGAATAAACATTAATTTTCATTAAGCAAAAGAGAATTACGAGTATAACAAACAAATCCAAAACTCCATAAAAGCCATTCTTTTGCCATTGTCCTGACATAACGATCTTCTCTACTTTTTCTTTTTAAATTCTTTCCCATTTGATATGGAGCAATTGGGATTTTTTTTTTTTTTAATATTAATTTTATTTTTGTCCTTACTATATTGTGCTTTCTTTAATTTGTTAATAAGTTGATCAGATGTATAAAATACACAAGGTCTCACGCCTGGGGTGGCACGTTTGAAGCGCATTCATCTAGTAGTTTATTCATCTAATATATTAATAGATACGTCATTGGTAAATGGTCAGTCAATATGGGGCTATAATCTTAAATTTCATATTGTGTCTCACTGTATGTCTAGAAACTTTCACAACTTTAGAATTTCATCCCAGCTTTTTTGGACTAAACCTGTAAATGGACCACTGAGAGCTTTCTGGGGAAGCTGCGTAAAAATTGAATTTTTGAAGCAGTTTCCTGTTTTCTTCTAGTTCATTTTCTGACCTAGAATAAGTATTGGTTTATTTTTTGAGAAGTGCTATGTAATCAACATTCTTACAACATTTTCACAAATAAATTTTAAATGATAAATTATTATTGGTTTTAATTTGAATCTAATACTGAAACTATTGTTTTGCTTATTAGTAACAACTAGTAACCAACTCGCGACCTAAGATTTGTTGTAAAAATGTTATGGACATAAGAGCATTCACATTAGCCTCGCTAATTTAACATTTCAGTAAAACTTTGTATAAACTCAACCAAAACGTGCATGCATCAATCTGAACAAGTTAACAAAAAATTTTAATGATGCATATTGTCTTTGCTGCTTGTAGTGAGGCACTGAGCATCGCTACATTAAAAAAGAATATTTTTTATTCAATTTTAGATTTTCTCTCTTCTCGTCTCTCTCTTCTCCCCTCATCTCTCTCTCTCTCTCTCTGCCTCTCTTCTCTCTCTTAGTCCGACTGCCACTCTTCTCTCTCTTCTCTCTCGTTGTCTTCAGCTGTCTCTCTCCTCCTCTCTCTTCACCAAGGAGTTTTCGGTGGGTGAGGCATTAATCTGATGATAGTACAGTGGTGTTTTTTTGTGGGTGCGGCGGTAGATCGATGGTGGTGTAATATCGTCTAGTGGAGGAGCGATCTGCTGTGTCTCTCTTCTCCTCTCTCTTCATCAAATCTAGTGTTTTTGGTGTTTTTCCTGGTGGTGCGGTGGTGAGATTTGGCAGTTCTAGTGGTGTTATGGAGGTGATCTAGTGGTTCTAGTGGTGGTCAGATTTGGTTTCTTGTTGTTGTTGTTCGATTTTAGTGGTTTTATGATTTAGATTCTTTGTGAAAGTTGAGTGGATTTTGGCATTTGCTAGTTATCGGTGACCAAGCCCTACTGGGTTATGGTTGTGCTCGGTGGTTGTAGAATTTAGGATTAAAAATGTGAATGGGAAGAAATAATATTTAATTCCTATATTGATAAAGTATTGAGGCTAATGTATGTGTATGAAAAAAATAGATAGCTAACATTTAATATTTAATTCTTTAACATTTCTCTTATTTTTTGGTTATGTTTGTAATTTGCCATTACCTTATCATAAAATCAAAGGGAATATATTTTTGGTTAGTTTGTGTGAAAATAGGCAATAGTTTTGCATTAAGAAAGGAAATTAATTAAAAAAAAAAATTTTCTAGGCCTCCTTAGGGATGGATATTTTGCCCTACCCTACCCCCACTTCGCCCTTGTAGATTTTCCTCGCCCTGCATGATGATGGGGTGGGGATAGGGCAAGATTTTTTTCCCCTACACTGTGGAGTGGGGCGGAGATGAGTTTAGGAGTTTTTGCCTTGCCCCGTTTTATTAGTGTTAAAGACTTAATTTGTATTACTAAGTGTGGATGCTTGATTTGTTTCCCCAGCCCCGGGGGGTCGTCGCACATTGGGTCTTTGGCGATGTGACTCTTGTGTGATTGTGTTTCTAGGGTGAGGTGTGTGAGTGAGTCCCTTTTTCTTATTTCTATTTTAGAAGTTGCCACCAACCATTGGTTTTTTATTAGGTGAGATTGGTCACCTAGATGTCTAATTTATTTTAAGTTACTTAATTAACTAAACCAAATTTTAAAGGTTCATTAGTTAAGGTAAACCAAAAGTCTTTGAACCAAAGATCTTGGACTCAAAAATTTGGTTACGTGTAAGGAAGGTGTTAGGCACCCCACAACGCTTATCCGAAGCTAGTACCTCATTTTAATTTATTCCAAACGTTAACTTTTTATGAAGAAATGAAATACTTAACATTTTGATTTTTTTTACAAAATGTTTTTTTTAGACCAATATACATATATACACATGTGAGTACATATCTACATATAGCTAGTGTATATTACACCAGCCAAGGCATATAAGAGTGCTAACATGGCTGGATTCAGACCCTACACATGGGCTAGCTGTGAGGAAGGAAGAGAAGCGTTAGCTGAAGTAGAGAATCTTTATCTCATGCCAACGGCATGACCACTTTGGGGAGGAGTGAGATTTATACTTGACATAGACACCTAGCACTCGCACAAAAGGGAGATAGCGACCCCCTATGGTCAGATGCTACAGAACACCCCTTATTGGCTGATTTTGTACTGGACCATATTGAGGACACGTGTATCACTCTTGGCTTCCTTGATGTCCTTTTCATTGTCTATGGCTTGCTCCCCACGTAGTAGCAAAGACACCCTTCGTTCCACTACCCTGACATTGGCGTGTTTTCTCTCTCCTCCAGCCATGGTATAGTACGACAGCTATATTAGGGTTTGTAATGAGGAAATAAGGGTTTGACACCTGTGTTAATGTAACAACATTCCTCATACTATAAGAGGAACATGTTACTAAACAATTAGGACAAAGACCTAGGGAATACAAAGAAAAAGAGTAGAAGGTTTGGGTAGGAAAGTGAGGTAGAGAATAAGGCTTTCTTTGGGAAGAACATCACCACTATACAAAGACATTGATTTTCACATAATAGAGAGCTCTAAAGAGTGAGGGACATTCTTCCCTTGTTCACCCATTGTCAACGCCTCGTGGCTACTCAACCACCCATCGCGGCGACACTCGTGCGCTTTACACATGTATGGAGGTGTGTCGTACCTCGGGTGTGTGACTGGAATGTGAGTCGATTTTATGAAAATTACCAAGGGTAAATGAAGTCGCCACCAATTATTGAGTTTTTTCTAAGGTATGATTGGTCACCTAACTCTATTTGATTTTATTACCGATCCTAGGTTAAGAAAAAGGTTGTTTTTCCTAATAATGTGGATGGGCAAAAAAATCTTGATTCTTGAGTTTGAAAGTCTGGTTACGTGTGGGGAAGGTGTTAAGCACCCCACAACACCTGTCCATAGACAGTCCTTTGTTTTGGTAAAATCATAATTTTTAGACATTGGCAGTTGAAAACAAGCAATTGGCATTAGCTTTCGGGATTTTAAATGTGTTGGGCTTTGAGGTTCGGTTTCAGAATGGGTGTGGTCTCGATCAATGTTTTCCAAGTGTGTTTTGAAGTTATTGCTAGATTTCCACGATGAAAATCCCGTAGCATTTCGCGTTATTTTCATGGTGGAAATCTGGCAGCGCTTCGCCTTAAATGCATCATAGCATGCCAAAAGCTATTCTCACCAAGCTTTCGATGTGAGAATATAGCAATGGGGATGCCCATTTTCATGGCAAAAATTCGATAGAGTTTCACGTTTGGTGCGCTATGGCACACCAACAAGATTTCGCATCTGTGTATACGGCGCTTATCGACATGCTCACATCATGAAGAGCCGAAGCCCTCCAAAGTGTTAAATATGTTGATACATGTCGCATACATAGGGAAACCAATGTCACTTCGTGACATGGATCAAGACAATCACACCGCAATGATTGTGTGCACAATATAGCATGAATATGCACCTACGACAATTGCCTTGAGCACATACCCATACTACAAGGTCAAGAGCTCTCATGACTAGAAAGGGTCGCTGACGTAGCCACGAGAGTCCATCATACAAAGTGCACAATCAACCACACACACACAAGAATATATATATATATATATATATATATATACATGCATCACGCACAATGCTATCACATAGAGCGGGCAAGTAAACCAAACATTGCCAACGTTCCAAGGTATGGTCCAGCAAGGTACAAGAAATGTAAAATAGACATTGCCATACCTAGGGAACACGGCCCAAGCAAGGAGCAGGAAAGAGAAGACCGCTCTAGAGAAGAGGCTTAGAGAGAGAGAGAGAGAAGACCGCTCTAGAGGGGATAGGCCCCCTAATCTACTAATCATTGCCCTTTGTGGGCTTGCATCCTCTTGCTTGCATCCTTGCCCTTTTTGCTCGCACCTAGGAGGTCGCGCCCTTGCTCCAAGCGTCCTCGCTCCATGCATGTACATGTAACAAACAAGGAAGCAAACCAACAGACAAGCAAAGGAACAAATAGAAGGAGAAGCATGATAAAGACAAGCTAAGAAAATATGCCAAACGAGGGCAAACAAGTATGTGAAACTTACAAAGAGGCGAACGAGGCATGTTATCGAACAAAAAGGGTGTGTCTTAGGAGGAAAAATGTAGGTTTGGATCAAGTGTGCATAGTTCCATTGGATTGGAGTATGGACGACACACAGACTCATCCATGAATATGTAGGCAAGCATGCAAAGATGCAAAGAAGCAAAGCAAGGCAAGGCAAGCATGTCATACGGAGTGGAGAGAGGTATAAAGCAAGCACACCGACACCACGGAGGTGTATCTCACAAGTGGTCACATCCGAACAAACCTTAGGAGGGACGAATGTAACCACCGTCAACGCCCGGCCCAGAACGAAGAACCGTCAGGCCTTCGTTTGACCACTCGTCGTGCCGACGCTCCGGCACGTGTGGGGCCCTTTGGAGGCCCCTCAGGAATGACTGTGCACTTGGTGTGGTTCACGCGGGGCTTCGATCGCTCTCTCTCTCTCGGTGAAGGAAGGTAGGTCTACCTTTGGAGGTGTGGCAGGAGTCTTGGCCAAATTTTAAGGGAATTACCAAAGGTAAGTGAAGTCGCCACCAATCATTGAGTTTTTCTAAGGTGTGATTAATCACCTATTTCTAGTTGATTTTATTACCAATCCTAAGTTAAGAAAAATGGCATTTTTCCTAATCTAACGTGGATGGAAAAAAAATCTTGATTCTTAGGTCCGGAAGTTTGGTTACATGTGGGGAAGGTGTTAAGCACCCCACAATGCTTGTCAAAGGACAGTCCTTTGTTTTGATAAAACCTTAATTTTCTAAAATTGGCAGTAAAAACATGATTTCGGCATTGGCTTTCGGGGCTTTGAATGCGTGGGGGCTTTGAGGTTTGGCTTTCGAATGGGTGTGGTCCCAATCTATCCTTTCCTAAGGCATTCGAGTAAAGTGCCAGATTTCCACGGCGAAAACCCAGCAACATGTCACCTTGCTTTTGCAGCAGGAATTAGGCGTCGCTCGCCTTAGGTGACACGGACTATGATGATCACACCAGAAAGGGGTGAGCAGGTATATATATACATACATCATGCACAATGCAAGCACGCAGAGCAGGAAAGTAAATGCCTACATCTCTAGAGCATGGCCCAAAATATGAGTGCAGGAAAATAAACAAGGGTCGCCATACTCTAGAGATGAGGACAAATGGTACATGGCATTATATACCTAATACAAACCATTTAAGAGAGAAAGGGAGGAGGAAGGAAGGAAGGGGTTTAAAAGAGTACATAACCAAAGGGAAAGGCTAAACTCCTAAACCTACTGAACACTGCCGCTTGGCTTAACTACATGCTTGCATCTGTGCCCTTTTTGCTTGTACCTGGGAGACTGTGCCCTAGCTCCAAGCGTCCTCGCTCCATGTGTGTACATGTAACGACAAAGACAAGAAACCAGCAGACAAGCAATGGAAAAAAGATATGCAAAGAGCATATGAAAAGGCATAATGCAGATAAGCATGAAAGGCATGGCAAGCAAAGAAGCAAGGAAGTAAGCAAACAAGCAAAAAGGCAAACAAGCAAGAAAGTAAACAAAGAGTGGTGTCCGCGAGGGACAAATGTAGGTTTGGATCGGGTGTCCATAATTTCATTGTGTTGAAGTATGGGTGACACACTAGCAAGCAAGATCCATGCATGAACATGTAAGCAAACATGTAAAGATGCATAGAAAGCCAACGGGTGGCGCAAACAAGCTTGGTAAGCATATCATCGCACGGAGCGAAAAAGGGGAAAGGTATGCACGAAGCAACCGGCATCACGGTGATGCATCCCAAATGGTTACATCCAAACAAGGCCTCATGGGTGACGAATGTAAGCGCACAACCACAAACCCGCAAAAGGCGTCAAGCATGGCAAAGCCTTGAACTAGAGAGGCTAACACAAGCATAAAGCATAGAAGCAAGCAAGCATAGACATGCAAATGGGGGTGATCCAAACCCTTTGATATGAGCCAAGGTGTACGGACGATGACAAAGACCATAAGGTCTAGATCGGGTCCGAACCAATAGGCCAAAACACAATGAAGACAAAGCGACAAAAGGGCTACAATAGCACATGGCATGACAAACATAGCCTAGGCTAGGCACAAAAACATGGCATAGAGCGCACAAGCACATGGAATATAGCATAAAGCCTGTAGAGAACGTAGATCCAAGCACATAGACATGTGAGAACATAGATCTAAACATATAGGCATAGAAACATACATGTAGACATGTAGAAACTTAGCACATAAACATGGAAGAACGTGAATCCAAGCATGTGAAGACAAGGATCTAACCATATAGCATGGAAATAAGCACATAAACACATAGATCCAAGCAAGGCATAGCCAACAACATCACAAGCATATGAGCATGTAACCCTAACGCCAACGTAGAACTAAAAGAGGCATAAAACATAGGAAAATATGGCATAAAGCCCTAATCATGTAGATCTAAACATATAAGCATGTAAAGATGTAGATCTAGGCATGAAACATGGCATAGGGCATAAAAGCAAAGAGATTTAAGCTAGAAACACAAATAAAGCAAGAAACATGTTAAAGAAAGCGATAAATCATGTAATTCAAGCAAAAAGAGCAAGATAAATGTGTCTCTTTTTTGGTCTGAGGGGTGCCTGGGGCTATTTATAGCCCTGGCATGAACTACGAGGCAGCACAAGCTTTGAAAAGGTTTTGACTTCTTGTTTTTGAAAAGGTATGGAACTTGAAAATCCAACGGTCGAATCAAAAGTTATGGTTATCAGAAGTTAGCGTGCATCGATCGGTGCGTCACCCCGGTTTTTGTGATATCTCGGCCGTTCTAACTCGGATTTCTACCCATGAACAGTCATTGGAATGAGAATCTGATAATCTTCGTAATGGCTTAGTTTCAACCCGTTATGACGACCAGATCAAAATTAGGGTTTTGGGCCTACCTAGGATTGACTTCAGGTCAAACTCAGTCCGACTTGGTCAAAGTTGTTAAAAATCTTCGAGAAGCTCGGGTTTGATGTAAAACCATGAAAAGTGTTATTTTTTGTGGCTTTTGACCTTGTTTGACCTTCGGTCAACCATAGGGTGATTAGGGGCATTTTGGTCATTTTTGCTGAAAGAGGCACTTTAGGTGCTCTGGTGCCCGAACAGGTTGCACCACATCATTCTAGATGTTCTCGTGGCCCCATGAGGAGAAAATAATATTTTTGGATTTTTCAGGGTCTGGCAGGCAAATCAATGGCAGACAAAATACAATATCAACAACCACACAAGCACAAACACACTGAGCGCACAAAGCATGGCAAAGCCTAGATCTAGAGAGGCTAACATGGAGATAAAGCATAGAAGCAAACAAACAAACATCGACATGCAAAAGGAAATGATCCAAACCCTTTAATATAGGCCTAGACCACAGGATCTAGATCTAGACCCCACTGAAAGGGCTAAAAAGCAAGAAAGAGATATATCAAGGGACAAAAATGGCTAAAGTAGAATATTGCATAGCAACCAACATAGATCTGAGCACACAAGCATGGCATGGAGCACATAAACACATAGATCTAAGCACATGAACATATATCTAAACACTAACGTGTAGATCTAAGCATAAACAAGGCAAGGAACACAAAAGCATGTAGATCTAAGCATAAACATGGGAAGGAGCCTAAAAACATGTGGATCTAAGCACAAACATGAAATTTAGACATATCCTAGCCCAAGAAGGCTAGGCCAACAACATCAAAGCAATAAATCATGGCAAAAAGCAAGTAGAAATGCTAGCAAAGCTATAAAAACAGGCTAAGCAGCAAAAACATGCTAGGAAAAGCAAATAAAGCATATATTGAGCAAAAAGAAGCTAGTAAAAGAAATAAATAGAAAAGGGTGTGGATTGTAGCTAAAAGGCTACATCCACACCCCTAAACCTCAAATCCAAGGTATGGAACCAGGGAGAGGGAGATTAGGTGCAAGAACACTACCTTGAAGGTTGTAGAGAAAAGGTGAGAATCTAAGGTGTTCTAGGGTGTTTTGATGTGTTTGATTGTGTTTGGGAGAGAAATTAGAGAAAGAACATAGAGAGAATCTACCCAAAAACTGCCCAGAATCCATTTTATTTATTTTTCAAAATGAGGGGTCTGGAGTCTTTTATAGTGAAAAAGTGCCCAGTGGCCCTACAAGGGCCGCCGGCCACCTTGCTGGCATTAGCAATTTTGGCTTTATTCTAAATCAACTTCGGAAGCATATTTGAAGGCCTTTCCATACTCAGATTGAGCTGATCTTGGTGTCCTTGGAAAGCTCTGGATGTTTGGTTTTCAAAACACTAAAGAAATTCAAAATCCAACATTTGGATCAAAATTTATGGCCTCAGATATCTTAACCGTTTTCTAGATCAAAATCCAACATTTGGATCAAAATCCAGTTTTCTAGATATCTTAACCGTTTTAACTCCGATTTCAACCCATGAATAGTTGTTGGAAAGGGAATTTGATAATCTTTGCAATGGTGCTAGTTCTAATCCATTCTGGTGCCCTCGAGGGTCAATCTCGGGTCAAACTTTGTCAAACATGGTCAAAGTTGACAAAAATCACCAAGTAGCTTGGCTTTGATGTAGAAAAATGAAAAATGTTGTTTTGGAATGCTTTTGACCCAACTTTGACTTTTGGTCAACCTTGGGCATCTTGGTCAATTAGACCTAAAATGGCTCTTCAAGTGCTCCGATGCCCGAACGGGTTACACCACGTCATCTAGATGTCTCCATGGAGAAAAGATAATATTTTTTTGGAATTTTTGGGGTTCGGCACCCAAATCGAGGGCGGACAAAATATGGTGCCTATAGCCGCCCCTTCTTTATCTGACATCTTGAGTGCAATGAGAGGTGTCGGATAAAGAACGTGATTTCGCATTTTGTTGCCCCAAAATTGTGTGCGGAAACTACGTTGTTCATGGATCGAGACAGTTTTACCTATCACAGTTGAGCTTGCAGCTAATCTGGAAAAATGTTCTCTGACCTAGTCCCCGAATCTGGGCAAGAAACTCTGGTTTTTTTTTTTTTTTTTTTTTTTGGTTAAGGGTCAACCGGTCAACACTGACTGGCGGCCCTTGTAGGTGTGCCGGGCAGACCCGGCAGCCCTTCAAGGTGCATCAGGCAGCCCTGTTCGTACAAAGCCATATTATAAATGGTGCCCAAGCCTCAATTTTGACCATTCCAACTTCATTTCTCTGAAATCTCACTTCTAAAAAGTTCTCTGGAGCAAGTCGCGGTCTAGCGGGTCCAGCTTTCAGCTTCAGTCCACAACTTCAGTCTCCAGTTCTGCACTTGAGGTCAATGTCTATTTCCCCTTTCTTTTTATTTTCTGCAAGTATGTTAGTAGCAAAGCAAGTCGGAAAGCATGCTAGCACTTATTTTATTTTTGGTATTTTTGCATATATGTTTTTTTTTTCTTTTTATCATTTATGCCATGATGATGTTGGAAAATATATATGTTCACATGTTTAAGTAGTATAGGAAAACTCGCATATGTTGGATGCTATAAAAACACATGGAACCCTAACAAAATTAAAAGAAAAGCTAGGTAGATATGAGAAAAATGTGGGAACAATGCAATTTTAAAACAAGAGTAGGACTAAACGAGCATGGCTGAATCAAACCCTATGTGAGATTAAACGAGCATGGACGAATCAAACCTCAAAAAGATGGATAGGATTAAATGAGCATGGCCGAATCAAACTCTGTGTGAGATTAAACGAGCATGGCCGAATCAAACCTTGTGTGAGATTAAACGAGCATGGCCGAATCAAACCTTGAAAAGATGGATAGGATTAAACGAGCATGGCCGAATCAAACCCTGTGTGAGATGCATTTTGAGAACCTGACATTTTTAAGAAAACATGATATTTTGGTATGGACATGCGTGGCATGTGTTAGGCAGTAAGGTTAGACATACTTACTTGTTTACTTGCATCGCCAAATACTTTGGGGCTTACTACCCAATCTTGAATTTGCTTCTGCAGATTATGTCTTGACAGACAAGATCCAGTGGTGCTCGTAGGAAGGCTTCCACCATTGTTCCATCTCGAGCCGATTTGTCTAGCACTGATGACGATATTGTCTTGGTTAGTCTTCAAGTTGCGTAGAATCTTCAGAGGCACTTCAATCGAGGTGGTGATGACCCTGCACCTTCTTGAGGCATTTATATAGCACACTGTACTAGGAGCCTATGTTCTATGGAGACGGCAAGTGCTTCATCTCAATCCCGCACTAGTTCAGTAAGCAGTTCTTCACAGTTCCTTCGGACCAAGGAGGGAGAGGCCCAGGGGGTGAGGAGCTAGAGGACGAGCTCATGTTTAATGTTGATGCTGACTTAGCAACCAATGATAGGGCCGGGCCAGGTCCGGGTGCTCAGAGGCACCGCAATTGTAGATCGAGGTTTCCACCCAGTTTTTCTGGAGCAAATGCTTATACTGGAGAGATTGATCACAATATAGCCGACACTTTTCTTCAACATGGTCTAAAAGGGCATCCTTCTGCTCAGACTCGGAAGGCTCAGGTATATTCCCTTCTAAATGTGTAAAAATGCATGCTAACTGGTAGCTTTTCTAATTTCAAGCGCAGGCCTCTTACAAGATTTGCGATCGGGGAGCTTGGTTTTCATTCCTTCCCCACCTGTTTGATCATGAGATGAATGTGTGCTATCGTAGCTTTTTGATTGAGCCGGGCTTCGAGGAGTTCCTAAGGATTCCTCTTTATTCTATGTGGCATGCAATACCGGATACTTTAGTGCAGTGATTCCATGCAGAGACTGGCACCTTTCATTTGAGTTATAGGGGAGTATGCAGTCCTTCCCCTCGACTAGACGGCTATTCTGGGCCTTAAATTCGGGGGGTATCCTATTCCGTCCGATCTTGTAGATTTTGCTACTGCGAGCAAGCTCTTGGGCATTCGCTATCCCCTTACTCCGGCGAGAAGATAGTAATTTGGGCTTACCAACGAGCCTTAAATCTATAGGGAGGCGGAGCTTAACAACATTGCTCTCAGGAGGTTCTTTTTCCATTTCATCGGTAGTTGCCTGTTTGGCAACAACTGGTCAATGCTAACTTGCAGGCTACTAAGGGCCATGAAAGTAGTGTCGAACATTAGGGCCTATGATTGGGAGGCCCTTTCTTATGGATCTTTTATCGCAATCCTAAGGCAAGCTTCACAATGAGCCTTCAAGAGCCTCGAGGGTTACTGGCAGGTTCTAACATGGTGGGCATACAAGTATATCCCAGCCCTGCGCCTACAGTATTCTAGCCTTTCTTCAGAAATTTATCCTAAGGCATATGCTTAGTCCCTCTGCAAGATCACCAGAGTTGTCTTGACACAGCCGTCCACTGTTAGCGCTAAATTGGATTGTGTCACCTAGGGTGAGTTACTCAACCGTCCCTATGATGGGCGGGTGTTAGCTAGGCATGAAGTTATCCATGTTATGGCTGAGTTGTGGGCGTGGTGCTGGTTCTGGGATTTATCGAGCTGGGAGTTCTTCTTAGCTGAGAGGACTTATCATCAGGTTATGCCAGTCTTCAAAGTACCCCGAGACCCCCCCTTAGGAGCTTACATGTTCCAAGATGATTTTGGACGATCCTGACTATATGACAGGCTCTTTTGATGGCTTTGACACTGAGGAAACTGATTACTTCACTTGGTTCTTGCAGTCCTCAGCCGGACCTATCATGGATGATTGCCCTATGAATGGGGGCAGAGTGCTCAATGGCATATCACGTGCTCGTCAGACTTTGGAGGCCCACTTGAGGCTACTGGTAGATACCTTACAGGCTAGGGTGAGAGATCTTGAGGGCGCTACTGCCGCCAGGGAGGGGTACATACAGGAGGAGATTGACAGATCGTTTGCTCGAGAAAGGGACCTTTGGCAGAGAAAGACGGAGGCCCATGCCGTTGCTAGAGAGAGAGGGGTCAACCTTAGATTGAGATAGACCTACTTCACGAGTATATTGGCATTATGATTGGTGAGATGAGGGGACAGAGGATGCCTATACCTCTTTCACCTTATATTCCTGGTAGAGATCCTCCTATTCGCCGACATGAGTTAGTGTATATGCCTGCTCCTCCTGGACTGGCCGGTAGTTGGGGATATGCCCCCTTAGATGATTGGGCTCGGGGCCTTGTTTTGGGATATGTCCTAGGTTCACCAGTGGATTGAGCCGGTCCTTCTATAGGCCCCACTGTGGGCGATGATGCTGATGACGGCAACGTTGGGCACTTCACTGATGATGCCATTAGAGATAATGACTCCCCCTAGGCCAGCCATGTATTGTTGTACCATGATGTAGCCCCTGCACGGGCATGTTTTTCATTGTTCTTGTATTTTGTAGACATTGCCCTTTGGTGGGCTAGACTTGTATATCTTAGACTGCCACTTTGTAGGCCTGGACTGTATGTATTATATTGCCCTATAGTGGGCCCTCATGTATGATATTACCTCTTAGTAGGCTCCTGATGTATGATATACATTGCCTCTCAGTAGGTCTTACATGTATGTTTCTAGATTTCGCCTGTTGGAAAGCTCTCGATGTTTGATGAACATTGCCTCTCGGTAGGTCTTAAATGTATGTTACTGGATATTGATTTTTGGTAGGCTCTTGATGTATGATGAACATTGCCTCTTGGTAGGTCTTACATGTATGTTTCTGGGTATTGCCTGTTGGTGGGATTTTGATGTATGATGAGCATTGCCTCTTGGTAGGTATTACATGTATGCTAGTAGCACTTTAGCATTTAGGAACCGGTTGCACCACCATGCTAGAAGCTGCATTACACAGTGTTGTCACAAATTTATCAATAAAATCTGATATTGATTGACCCGTTGAGGGATATAGAGAGAGGAAAGACCACATAAAATAAAACTGCCCCAGTGTAGGTTTTATGCAGTTCTTATCATGAAAGGAAAGGTTCCTGGTGGGGCGGACCCATTCTTGAGCATATTGACTAGCCAAAAACGGACTGAACCGCACAAAATAAATTTCCCTAGTGTAGGATTTTGCGTGGTCCTAGAATGATGAACCAATTGAAGTAGGATTAAAATCGTACTGGACAATACGAGTTTCTTTGACAACCCTAATGATGATCGTGGATTTCCCCAGCGGGATTTTGGACTCGTCATGCGATGGAATGCACTAATTGTCTCGGTTATTGACTGAACCGACCGATGTTTCTAGAAGTGTTCCCTTGAGGAATTAATTGTTGCAATCTTCATACCATGCTGGATGGACTACTATTAGTGATCAGGAATGGCCTTGGTACTGTCCCATTACATGTCTTGACGACGATGGGATAGTGCAAAGATAAACTACCCTAATGTAGGCTTTGTACGGTCTCGGTTATACGAAAAAAATCTTTTGAAAAGCAAGTTTGTTGCTGACCCGCGCACCACTGTTAGTGCAAAAACTGTGGGAATCTTTACTCCGGAGCTATCCAGAACCCTCCATTCATTGGATTTAAGTTCAGAAGAGGAGTGGGTTTATGCCAAGGGGGTTGAAAAACCCTGGCACGTATCCCGAGGGGTGGCAGCCCTTGTAGGTGCGCCGCCTAGGGCCGCACGGCCCTACAAGGTGCGTCGGCCTCGAGAAGCGTGCATAAAAGCAAGACACCCCCCCCCCCAAACCTTCCATATTCTGGTCTGCTTCTAAGGTCTTTTTCTACCCTTTTTCTTCACTGAAAACTCCTAGAAACACCATTTTTCTTTGCTTTCTGGACGAATCTGCATCAAAACACCGGATTCTTTTAGATTTGAGTATGGATGTTCTTGGGCTCAAAACTTATGATACTGTGGTGGAGCTTGAGCGGGAGAATTTTCATGAGAGGGAGCTCAAGAGATGGTGGACTTCATTCTCTTCCCAAGATCGAGCCTACATCAAGCAGTTCCTCAGAGATGCCACTTCACTTTTGATAGGCCAAGAATGTATTGACCCTTTGTGATATATTAATTGATTAATTAGCCAAGTTTATTAATTAATCAAATTAACATGCAAAGCGCGTGGTAGCACAAACAAATCATCAATTATCTAAAGTATGCAGCGAAAAATAAATTGACACGGTGATTCATTTACGAATGGGGAAAACCTACATGGCAAAAACCCCACCCGGTGATTTTAAGGTCACCACTCCCGAGAATTTACTATTATCAAAATAAGCGGTTACAAGTAAAGGAATCTCAGTACCTTATACCAACCTACAGTTGAACCCTTACCCCAATACTCAATTAGACTTGTTCTGTAGTGACAATCTCTCCTTTTCAATGCATGGCTACGTGACTAACCAATAGATGCGCAGATCCTAGTACGCGACTTAATCACCAACATGATAAGGATGTTAGCTGCAAAGTTCATCAGTTCATCCAGACGATGAAAATCAAGAAGCTCCTTGGTCACAAAACCCTACGGTGTACAAACACAGCAGCTTCTTCAAGAGAAAGATGAACTAGGGCAAATTCTATCTCCGATCACAATTTGCATGAACAAGACTTTGCTCTACACTTGTGCAATTGTGCCACCTTTAACAGCCCTTAAAATAATCCTTATATATGTTTAGGGTTGTAAGAAAAGAAAGCCCAAACACATACTCACGAATTGGATGAAAATCAGAACTGAAAATCTGTTTTTCATAAATCTCGACAGATACCCTATCTGTCGAGTAGCTGTCGAGCCTCGGGCTAAAACAGCTCTTTTAAACCTCGATAGATACTAGCTGTCGAGCTAGCTGTTGAGCTTTAATAAACAGCACTTCTTCACTTGATTCTTGGACAGACTTGCATGGCTTTAACACTAGAACTTGAAACCTTGTTTCCTGAAGCATTAAACACATCCTAGATCTACCTAATTACAAGTAAAGTACATTTTGTCAAATGATAAACCAATTACATAAAATGTTGACATATGATATGTTCCTAACATGAATCACATATGTCCTAACAATCTCCCCCTTTGGCAATCCGTGACAAAACCACAACAAACAAATGAACATATGAGAGAAGTCATAAATCACTCAACCCATACTCACTTGTTAAGTACAGTAAAATCTATCCTAACACAAACTCTTGAAAAACTTTGCAAGAAGAGAGTTCATGGCAAGGAAGACTTTGACAACCTGTATTTCTGAAACACTTAAACAAAACTCATCAAGGCATCTTAGTATGAGACAGAAATAAAAGATTGCATACAATATATAAGAACCATGTGCATAAAGAGAGAAAAGAAACAACACATATAAAGATAGGTGAAAGAACTGTAATAACAACCTCAAATGTATATATATCAACAAGTACAAGGTTTGCTATCACAACATGATCACAAGATCTAAGGTACATGAACAATGTATCTAAAATAGAGAGAAAAGAAAAAGATACATAAAGTCCTCACTACATCCCTCAAAATATGAACACTCCCCCTAACAAAAATCTCCTATACT
Source organism: Quercus aquifolioides (assembly GCA_019022515.1). NCBI lineage: Eukaryota > Viridiplantae > Streptophyta > Magnoliopsida > Fagales > Fagaceae > Quercus > Quercus aquifolioides. The sequence goes on along the minus strand of CM032328.1, from coordinate 42,649,400 downwards.
AACCCTCCCCCTATGAGTATGACTACTTTCATATCCAAAACTACTCCCCCTTTTTGTCATGAGTGACAAAGGGTAAGTATATTAAGTAGACATCTCATCAGCACTAGAAGAGCTAGCACCATCATCCTCATCAGCATCAGAAGCATCAGCATCAGCATCATCGTCCCCATCCTCAGAAGCCTCTAGAGTAGGAGGAGGAGAAGCAATGAAGCCACCCATGACAGCCTGTCGTCGTGCAATGCGACCAACATGGGTGTTCACCTGACACAACTCATCACTGAGAGTGTCGAGGTGAGCATCCATGCGCACAAGCTGTGCCATGATGTCCTTGAAAGTCACTCCGCCCGTAGAAGAAGAGGGAGCGGATGTGGATGGAGCTGTAGAAGCTGGAGGAATCGCCATCCCGGACCGCCTCAAACATAGCTACGCCTCGCTCCGTTTAACGGTAGCAGCGTCTATGGCACACATGACATGGAAGTGGTCGGAAACGGGAAAGGGGACAAAAAAGTGGCATAGAATCCTCGTGATAGCCGAAGGGAAGATGAGCTTATCACGGGTCGCTGTATCCCTATATACATCTATGAGGGAAAGAATGAAATGAGAGGGAAAATCTATAGTAAGATGCTCTAAAAGGGAAAGCAAAAATCGAGCACGGGGCTCTGTAATGGAGTTATAATGAGATAAAGGATGCAAAAAAAAAGTCATAACCATGTGAATAAACCTAGGACCTTTAGCAAAGGCCGTACAAGGAGTGAACTGACGATCACCCCAATCAAGGGATGCTTACAAAAAGAGGATATAAGCTCGTCTTTAGACACAGTCTTAAGACGCTCACAACTGGGGTAGTCAGGATGCGCTACCCTGGGGACATAGAGCACGTCGGATACAATATCCAGAGTGACCACGATGTGCATACCTCGAACGCGAGTGACAAAGAGAGGTACTGAATAATCAAATCCATGCATGTTGGAGTAGAACTCCTGTATAAGCACAGATGGACAAGTGATCGGGACGTCACACAGTGACTCCTAACCCCTACTGTGAATGACAGTGGGTAGGTTAGTGTCGAAGAAGTTCGACAAAATGACTTGGCGTTTCGAATGAATGCCTCGTCTAGAAAAGTTCTCTGAAAAGTCCTGTCGGGCTTTATCATCATGGAACCGAACATGTGAAGGAGTAGGATCAGAAGAAATGGATGCCCCGAAACGAAGAGGGTTCCGGGACGGAGTGGATTTACGTTTAGGTGCCATAGAGCAGCTAACCGAAAGAAGAAGAGAGGGAGAAAGAGAGACGTAGAAAAGCACCAATCACAATCAATATATAAGAATATAGAGAATGTAAGGTACGTATGCATGAAAATGCATGAGCATGTGATATGCAATAGTAAAAACATCATGGGCTCAGCCCAATCCAATCCTACCAGCACATAGTCATTTCAACAAAGTAAACACACATCTAAAATGCATGAAACATTGTTATAATGCAAATGGGATGCAATGCATGATGATTTAAAGCCATTTTCACAAAGCTCATCTCAAAAATTTCAAAAAAACTCCATCAATTTTGAAAAACCCAATATTTTTCAAAAATCCCAAAAAGTTAGGTCAAATGCATGAAATGCATGAAGAATGAGTGAAAAGGATCATACCAGATGAAAGAAGATGATCTTTAGGCCGAAAAACTCTTAGGAAAGAAGTTTGAAGTGAGAGAGAGAGGTTTTGGGAGGTGAAGAGTCAACAGGAGTCGAGAGAGATCGAGAGAAACGAATCTTGAAATTACGCGAATCCTGTATATAGAACCTTTTAAATCTCAACAGATCGAGAGGTGTCGAGGTTTAAATTTCGACAGATGCATCTATTAAGCTACTATCCAGAGGTGTCCACAGCAAAAAGGGCTCGATGGATCGAGGAGCTATCAAGATTGTGATAAAAAGAAGCTGAAGAGCTCGATAGATAGCCTAGTTGTCGAGAGGTGTCGAGGAGCTATCGAGATTGCTTAAAAACAGTTTTTCAAGAAGAGAAAAACACAGACATGAATGCAATCAAACATGCAACTTAATCAAGGATCCAAACAACATTTTAATCTCTCAAAAACATCTCTCAACAAGAAAAATGTTAAGCACATAGATCCCAAAACACACACACACTAAACAAGTCTAACCAATTTTATATTTCAAAAACAAGTTAAGACAGTTTAGTGAGCATATATTAATACATGTATTCCTTGTGATGGCCAAATCACATTATACCTGCACATGTATCAAAAGTAGCAAAGAATATTGCGTGTTGTGTGTGAAAAACATCGTAAGATTGCATAAGTGTTTAAGTGTTATGATGATTTGAGATATGAGAAAATCACTTTAACTCACACACAATCATAACTGTTTGATGGGGACTATCACCTTCGAGATACATCCTATAACTCCCACATCTCCTAGAATACATGCTTGCAATCATATATAAAGTATTTTGATCTTTTTGCTTTTACTTTTCTTTGCATATTTTTCTTTTAAGCAAACCATGCATGGGCATATATAAGATAGAAAAGAAATACCCAATGATGTTAAGCATTTGACATTCCACTTTTGCTATGCCGAAGAATACGAATATCATTTCATGATTGGCGGGCAACAGTGGTGAGATGGTTATTTATGCCTTTCTCTTAGGATTTTCTAGTCCTTCCCGTCAAAAAGAGTGATACGAGTGTTAAGTACAAGAGATCACTTAACTTTACTCATCACAAACACGAGCCACAAAGCTCACTTGCTTAGTTGTGCATAGAGATGCTCATCTAAGCTACAAAAGATACAAAGTTTAGAAAACTTTGTTTCAATGGCCATCCAAGGTCACAAGTACTAATGTACACAAACATACACTGTTTTTGTATTTTTCAATTTTTCAATTTTTTTTTAATTTTTATATGAAAAACAAAATAAAACAAAACTGAAAAATAACCAAACAAAAACATGTTAAACAAAACAATGCATAAAACTAGACTAACTCAAAACACGAAAGCAAAACACACAAGTAATGCAAAACCAAAAACAAGAAGGGGAGAGAGAGAGAGAGAAAAAGTGACAAAATCACTTGGAGCCTTTTTTTCCTTCCACACCTTGGAAGAACCTTTCCGTTTAGAAACCCTTGATCCGGCGGTGAGGGGGAAGAGTTAAAATCGTTCAAGTTCGAAAGGAACATGAGGGCTTTGAGAAGATCTCCAAGAGGAGCAAAAGAGGATGGATGCTGATTCTGGTTTCCTGATGCGATCATGCTGTTGCTGTGTTGGGTGGCTAACAACTTATAGCAATTAGGTCGAGTATATCCAGTTGCGCCACAGTGATGACAGAAATGTTACTTTTTCTATTTGGGTTTTCGAGTATTTCCCTTCTTAGCCCTAGGGTTCTTGACCTCTTTCTTATCAAGCTTAAAGGGTGCTCCTAAGATAGATTTACCCTTGTCTACGTTCTCACTAGCTAATTCATTCTTAACATCATTGTTCTCAGTTTCAACATTATTAGCAAGAGGAACAAAAATAGTAGTACTAGTAGAAGCAATACTAGGGGAAGAGAAATCATACCCTAAACCGATTCGATCGGAAGTAGATTTCTGAAGATTGAGCATCTCATCGAGCGTAGCACTTGAAGTCCTTTCCAACTGAGCTCTAACTTGAAACAATTCTGCCTTAAGCTTCTTGGTCTTCTCAGCCAAGAAATTATTCTCAAATCTCAGTGCTCCAATAGTCTGATTGGCTTCATCAAACTTTGTGGAGATTTCTTCTCGCTCAAGCTCCACATCACTAAGCTTCTTGGTGGCCAACCTCACTACAAGAAAAATTCCTATTAGCGACCAAGAATTTTTGACGGACCCAAAAAGCCCTCTAAAAAAATCTTATTTGTGATAGCAAAATAAAGCCCTTGCAAATACTTGGTAAAATGTGAAATATTTGTGACCAACAAAAAAAGATGTCGCAATTATGTGTTATAGCCATCACAAATACTAATATTTTCGAGAGAAATTTTCCCTTCATATTATTTCTAAGGGACAATTAAAAATCTCTCGCAAAAAGTGTATTATTTGTGACGGTTAAAAAAAACCGTCACTAATACAAAATTATTTGCGAGGGCTATGATCAACCTTAAAAAATAATCATTAAAATGTCAAAAAAATTTGAGGAAAATGTTCCCACCAAATTATTTCTGAGGGACAATAAAAATCCCTTGCAAAAAGTTTATTTTTTGTGTGGGTTAAAAATATGCCCTCACTAATACTAAATTATTTGCGAGGGCCACGATTGACCTTCGCAAAAAATCATTAAAATATTAATTTTTTAAAATTTATTCTAAAATTCAAAGAAAAATAAAAAGAAACGCATAAACATATAGCACTTTGTATTCTTTAGATGAACCTTTTGTTTACAGTCTAAAAAAACACCTTTTATATACATCCAATATAAGAAAGGTCTGTCCATATTTTCTAAAGAAATGTACCCATAAAAAATAATGATAGCACTTTCAAATTCAAAATGGTAGCCTAAAATTCAAGTATTTCAGCCTTTTGTACTATCCCTCTCTCTCTCTCTCTCTCTCCCCCGCTCAAAAGAGAATAAAAATTTCTTCCCATTAAAATAATGCATAAAAGATGAGTTCATAGATCAAATGGTAAATTACATTCGATTGGCATGCATGTTAAGAACATATAGAACATGTAATTCAATTGTTGGATTTTTAAAATATGAATTCAATAATAAGTTATTGGATGATGACACATTTTTTAGAGTTACAACACATGTAACTTGAACCCAACTCTATATTTCTTAATTCGATGTGAATTTTGACAAATTTACCGTTACATTACATTATCTTCATATATTTTTCATGCTTATAAAATTTCAAGATGATCAAATATTAATTGTCATGTCATCAATCAAATGTTTAAATTAAAGTTTTTGTAGTTTAAAATAATTCATAAAAGAAAAGTTTATAGATCAAATGGTAAAATACATCCGATTGGCATGAAAATTGGGATGCATGTTAAGAACATATAGAGCATGTAATCCAATGGTTGGATTTTCAAAATATGAATTCAATAATAAGCTATTGGGTGGTGTAACATTTTTTAGAATTACGTTAGGTATAACTTGAACCCAACCCCAACTTTCCTAATTTGATGTGAATTTTGACAAATCTAGCGTTAGATTACATTATCCTCGTGTATTTTTCACGCTTACAAAATTTCAAGGTGATCAAATATCAATACTGATGTCATCAATCAATTGTCTAAATTCAAGTTTTAGTAGTTTAAAATAATGCATAAAAGATGATTTTATAGATCAAATGCTAAATTACACCGATTGGCATGAAAATTGGCATGCATGTTAAGACCATATAGAACAAGTAATCCAACGATTGGATTTTCAAAATATGAATTCAGTAAAATGTTATTGGGTGGTGGAACATTTTTTAGAATTACGTCAGGTGTAACTCAAACCCAACTTTATATTTCTTAATTCAATGTGAATTTTGACAAAGCTACCGTTACATTACATTTTCTTCATATATTTTTCATGCTTACAAAACTCCAACGTAATCAAAGATTAATAGCCATGTCATCGATCAATTACCTAGATTCAAGTTTTAGTGGTTTAAAATAATGCATAAAATATGAGTTTACAGATCAAATGGTAAATTACATCTGATTGGCATGAAAATTGGCATGCACGTTAAGAACATATAGAACATGTAATTCAACGGTTGGATTTGCAAAATATGAATTCTTTAACAAGTTATTAGGAAGTCTAACATTTTTTTAAGTTACATCAAGTGTAACTTGAACCGAACCCTATATTTCTTAATTCGATATGAATTTTGACAAATCTACCGTTACATTACATTTTCTTCATATATTTTTCATGCTTACAAAACTCCAACGTAATCAAAGATTAATAACCATGTCATCGATCAATTGTCTACATTCAAGTTTTAGTGGTTTAAAATAATGCATAAAATACGAGTTTAAAGATCAAATGGTGAATTACATCTGATTGGCATGAAAACTGGCATGCACGTTAAGAACATATAGAGCATGTAATCCAACGGTTGGATTTTCAAAATATGAATTCAATAATAAGTTATTTGCTGGTCTAACATTTTTTAAAATTACGTCGGGTGTAACTTAAACCCAACCCTTTATTTCTCAATTCAATGTGAATTTTGACAAATCTACCATTAGATTACATTATCTTCGTATATATTTCATGTTTACAAAATTTCAAGGTGATCAAATATCAACAATGATTTCATCAATCAATTGTCTAGATTCAAGTTTTAGTGGTTTAAAATAACGCATAAAAGATGAGTTCATAGATGAAATGTAAATTACATCCGATTGGCATGAAAAATTGAATGCAAGTTAAGAACATATAGAATATGTAATCCAATGGTTGGATTTTCAAAATATTAATTCAATAATAAGTTATTGGGTGATGTAACATTTTTTAGAGTTACAACACGTGTAACTTGAACCTAACTCTATATTTCTTAATTCAATGTAAATTTTGACAAATCTACCGTTAGATTACATTATCTTCATATATTTTTCATGCTTATAAAATTTCAAGGTGATCGAATATCAATAGTGATGCCATCAATCAATTTTCTAGATTCAAGTTTTAGTAGTTTAAAATAATGCATAAAATATGAGTTTATAGATCAAATGGTAAATTGCATCCGATTGGCAAGAAAATTGACATGCATGTTAAGAACATATAAAGCATGTAATCCAACAGTTGGAGTTTCAAAATATGCATTCAATAATAAGTTATTGGGTGGTGTAACATTTTTTAGAATTACGTCAGGTGTAACTTGAACTTAACCTTATATTTCTTAATTCGATGTGAATTTTGACAAATCTACCATTAGATTACATTATCTTCGTATATTTTACATGCTTACAAAATTTTAAGGTGATCAAACATCAATAGTGATGTCATCAATTAATTGTCTAGATTCAAGTTTTAGTAGTTTAAAATAACGCATAAAATATGAGTTAAAAGATCAAATGGTAAATTACATCTGATTGGCATGAAAATTGGCATGCACATTAAGAACATATAGAGCATGTAATCCCACGGTTAGATTTTCAAAATATGAATTCAATAATAAGTTATTGAGTGGTGTAACATTTTCTAAAATTACGTCAGGTGTAACTTGAACTCAACCCTATATTTCTTTATTCAATGTGAATTTTATCAAATCTACCACTAGATTACATTATCTTCGTATATTTTTTATGCTTACGAAATTTCAAGGCAATCAAATATCAATAGTGATGTCAGAAATCAATTTTCTAGATTCAAGTTTTAGTAGTTTAAAATAATGCATAAAAGATGAGTCTATCGATCAAACGGTAAATTACATCCGATTGGCATGAAAATTGGCTTGCATGTTAATACCATATAGAGCATGTACTCCAATGGTTAGATTTCTAAAATATGAATCCAGTAATAAGTTATTGGATGGCGCAACATTTTTTAGAGTTACGTTAGGTGCAACTCGTACCCAACCCTATATTTCTTAATTCGATTTGAATTTAGACAAATCTACCGTTAGATTACATTATCTTCATATAATTTTCATGCTTACAAAACTTCAAGGTGATCAAAGATTAATAGCCATATCATCAATCAATTATCTAGATTCAAGTTTTAGTAGTTTAAAATAATGCATAAAAGATAAGTTCGTAGATGAAATGTAAATTACATCCGATTGGCATGAAAATTTACATGCAAGTTAAGAACATAGAGAAAAAGTAATCCAATGGTTGGATTTTCAAAATATTAATTCAATAATAAGTTATTGGGTGATGTAACATTTTTTAGAGTTACAACACGTGTAACTTAAACCCAACTCTATATTTCTTAATTCGATGTGAATTTTGACAAATCTACCGTTAGATTACATTATCTTCATATATTTTTTATGCTTATAAAATTTCAAGGTGATCAAATATCAATAGTGATGTCATCAATCAATTGTCTAAATTCAAGTTTTAGTAGTTTAAAATAATGCATAAAAGATGAATTTATAGATCAAATGGTAAATTACATCTGATTGGCATGAAAATTGGCATGCACGTTAAGAACATATAGAGCATGTAATCCAACGGTTGGATTTTCAAAATACTAATTCAATAATAAGTAATTGGGTGGTGTAACATTTTATAAAATTACGTCAGGTGTAACTTGAACCCAACCCAATATTTCTTAATTCGATGTGAATTTTGACAAATCTACCATTAGATTACATTATCTTCGTATATTTTTCATGCTTACAAAATTTCTAGTTGATCAAAGATTAATAGTCATGTCGTCAATAAATTATCTAGATTCAAGTTTTAGTAGTTTAAAATAATACACAAAAGATGAGTTCATAGATCAAATGTACATTACATCCGATTGGCATGAAAATTTGCATATAAGTTAAGAACATATAGAGTATGCAATCCAATGGTTGGATTTTCAAAATATTAATTCAATAATAAGTTATTGGGTAATATAACATTTTTTAGAGTTACAACACGTGTAACTTGAACCCAACTTTCTATTTCTTAATTCGATGTGAATTTTGACAAATCTACCTTTAGATTACATTATCTTCATTTATTTTTCTTGCTTATAAAATTTCAAGGTGATCCAACGGTTGGATTTTCAAAATATGAATTCAATAATAAGTTATTGGGGGGTGTAACATTTTTTAAAATTATGTCAGTTGTAACTTGAACCCAACTCTATATTTCTTAATTCGACATGAATTTTGACAAATCTACCATTAGATTATATTATCTTCGTATATTTTTCATGCTTACAAAATTTCATGGTGATCAAATATCAATAGTGATATCACCAATCAATTTTCTGGATTCAAGTTTTAGTAGTTTAAAATAATGCATAAAAGATTAGTTTAAAGATCAAATGGTAAATTACATCCGATTCGTATGAAAATTGGCTTGCATGTAAAGACCATATAGATAATGTACTCCAACGGTTGGATTTCTAAAATATGAATCCAGTAATAAGTTATTGGGTGGTGTAACATTCTCTAGAGTTACAACACGTGTAACTTGAACCCAACTCTATATTTCTTTATTCGATAGGAATTTTGACAAATCTACCATTAGATTACATTATCTTCATATATTTCTCATGCTCATAAAACTTCAAGGTGATCAAATATTAATTGTCATATCATCAATAAATTTTTTAAAATCAAGTTTTTGTAGTTGAAAATAATGCATAAAAGATAAGTTTATTGATCAAAAGGTAAAATACCTCCGATTGGCGTGAAAATTGGCATGCATTTGAAGAAAATATAGAGCATATAATCCAACAGTTGGATTTTCAAAATATGAATTCAATAATAAGTTAATAGGTGGTGTAACATTTTTTAGAGTTACGTTAAGTGTAACTCGTACCCAACCCTATATTTCTTAATTCGATTTGAATTTAGACAAATCTACCGTCAGATTACATTATCTTCACATATTTTCCTACTTACAAAATTTCAAGGTGATCAAAGATTAATAGGCATGTCATCAATCAATTATCTAGATTCAAGTTTAAGTAGTTTAAAATAATACATAAATGATGAGTCCATAGATCAAATATACATTACATACGATTGGCATTAAAATTCGCATACAAGTTAAGAACATATAGAATATGTAATCCAATGGTTGGATTAGTAAAATATTAATTCAATAATAAGTTATTGGGTAATGTAACATTTTTTAGAGTTACAACACGTGTAACTTGAACCCAACTCTATATTTCTTAATTCGATGTGAATTTTGACAAATCTACCTTTAGATTACATTATCTTCAATTATTTTTCATCCATATAAAATTTCAAGGTGATCCAACGGTTGGATTTTCAAAACATGAATTCAATAATAAGATATTGGGTGGTGTAACGTTTTTTAAAATTATGTCAGTTGTAACTTGAACCCAACTCTATATTTCTTCATTCGATATGAATTTTGACAAATCTACCGTTAGATTACATTATCTTCATATGTATTTCATGCTTATAAAATTTCATGGTAATCAAATATCAATAGTAATGTCATCAATCAATTGTCTTGATTCAAATTTTAGTAGTTTAAAATAATTCATAAAAGATTAGTTTATAGATAAAATGGTAAATTACGTCAGATTGGCATGCACGTTAAGAACATATAGAGCATGTAATCCAACGGTTGGATTTTCAAAATATGAATTCAATAATAAGTTATTGGGTTGTATAACATTTTCTAAAATTATGTTAGGTGTAACTTGAACTCAACCCTATATTTCTTTATTCAATGTGAATTTTATCAAATCTACCACTAGATTACATTATCTTCGTATATTTTTCATGCTTACAAAATTTAAAGGCAATCAAATATCAATAGTAATGTCAGAAATCAATTTTTCATATTCAAGTTTTAGTAGTTTAAAAAAATGCATAAAAGATGAGTCTATAGAACAAATGGTAAATTACATCCGATTGGCATGAAAATTGGCTTGCATGTTAAGACCTTATAGAGCATGTACTACAATGGTTAGATTTCTAAAATATGAATCCAGTAACAAGTTATTGGGTGGTGCAACATTTTTTAGAGTTACATTAGGTGTAACTCGTACCCAACCCTATATTTCTTAATTCGATTTGAATTTAGACAAATCTACCGTTAGATTATATTATCTTCATATAATTTTCATGCTTACAAAACGTCAACGTGATCAAAGATTAATAGCCTTTTCATCAATCAATTATCTAGATTCAAGTTTTAGTAGTTTAAAATAATGCATAAAAGATACGTTCGTAGATGAAATGTAACTTACATCCGATTGGCATGAAAATTTGCATGCAAGTTAAGAACATATAGAATATGTAATCCAATGGTTGGATTTTCAAAATATTAATTCAATAATAAGTTATTGGGTGATGTAACATTTTTTAGAGTTACAACACGTGTAACTTGAACCCAACTTTATATTTCTTAATTCGATGTGAATTTTTACAAATCTACCGTTAAATTACATTATCTTCATATATTTTTTATGCTTATAAAATTTCAAGGTGATCAAATATCAATAGTGATGTCATCAATCAATTGTCTAAATTCAAGTTTTAGTAGTTTAAAATAATGCATAAAAGATGAATTTACTGATCAAATGATAAATTACGTCTGATTGGCATGCACGTTAAGAACATATAGAGCATGTAATCCAACGGTTGGATTTTCAAAATATGAATTCAATAATAAGTAATTGGGTGGTGTAACATTTTTTAAAATTACGTCAAGTGTAACTTGAACTCAACCCTATATTTCTTAATTCAATGTGAATTTTGACAAATCTACCGTTAGATTACATTATCTTCGTATATTTTTCATGCTTGCGAAATTTCAAGGTAATCAAAGATTAATAGTCATGTCATCAATAAATTATCTAGATTCAAGTTTTAGTAGTTCAAAATAATACACAAAAGATGAGTTCATAGATCAAATGTACATTACATTCGATTGGCATGAAAATTTGCATACCAGTTAGGAACATACAGAGTATGTAATCCAATGGTTGGATTTTCAAAATATTAATTCAATAATAAGTTATTGGGTAATGTAACATTTTTTAGAGTTACAACACGTGTAACTTGAACCCAACTCTATATTTCTTAATTCGTTGTGAATTTTTACAAATCTACCGTTAAATTACATTATCTTCATATATTTTTTATGCTTATAAAATTTCAAGGTGATCAAATATCAATAGTGATGTCATCAATCAATTGTCTAAATTCAAGTTTTAGTAGTTTAAAATAATGCATAAAAGATGAATTTATCGATCAAATGGTAAATTACATCTGATTGGCATGAAAACTGGCATGCACGTTAAGAACATATAGAGCATGTAATCCAACGGTTGGATTTTCAAAATATGAATTCAATAATAAGTAATTGCGTGGTGTAACATTTTTTAAAATTACGTCAAGTGTAACTTGAACTCAACCCTATATTTCTTAATTCAATGTGAATTTTGACAAATCTACCGTTAGATTACATTATCTTCGTATATTTTTCATGCTTGCGAAATTTCAAGGTAATCAAAGATTAATAGTCATGTCATCAATAAATTATCTAGATTCAAGTTTTAGTAGTTCAAAATAATACACAAAAGATGAGTTCATAGATCAAATGTACATTACATTCGATTGGCATGAAAATTTGCATACCAGTTAGGAACATACAGAGTATGTAATCCAATGGTTGGATTTTCAAAATATTAATTCAATAATAAGTTATTGGGTAATGTAACATTTTTTAGAGTTACAACACGTGTAACTTGAACCCAACTCTATATTTCTTAATTCGTTGTGAATTTTGACAAATCTACCTTTAGATTACATTATGTTCATTTATTTTTCTTGCTTATAAAATTTCAAGGTGATCCAACGGTTGGATTTTCAAAATATGAATTCAATAATAAGTTACTGGGTGGTGTAACATTTTTTAAAATTATGTCAGTTGTATCTTGAACCCAACTCTATATTTCTTAATTCGATGTGAATTTTGACAAATCTACCATTAGATTATATTATCTTCGTATATTTTTCATGCTTACAAAATTTCAAGGTGATCAAATATCAATAGTGATGTCATCAATCAATTTTCTGGATTCAAGTTTTAGTAGTTTAAAATAATGCATAAAAGATTAGTTTATAGATCAAATTGTAAATTACATCCGATTGGTATGAAAATTGGCTTGCATGTAAAGACCATATAGATAATGTACTCCAACGGTTGGATTTCTAAAATATGAATCCAGTAATAAGTTATTGGGTGGTGTAACATTTTTTAGAGTTACAACACGTGTAACTTGATCCCAACTCCATATTTCTTAATTCGATGGGAATTTTCACAAATCTACCATTAGATTACATTATCTTCATATATTTCTCATGCTTATAAAACTTCAAGGTGATCAAATATTAATTGTCATATCATCAATCAATTGTTTAAAATCAAGTTGTTGTAGTTTAAAATAATGCATAAAAGATAAGTTTATTGATCAAAGGTAAAATACCTCCGATTGGCACGAAAATTGGCATGCATTTGAAGAACATATAGAGCATATAATCCAACAGTTGGATTTTCAAAATATGAATTCAATAATAAGTTAATAGATGGTGTAACATTTTTTAGAGTTACGTTAGGTGTAACTCGTACCCAACCCTATATTTCTTAATTCGATTTGAATTTAGACAAATCTACCGTCAGATTACATTATCTTCACATATTTTTCATGCTTACAAAATTTCAGGGTGATTAAAGATTAATAGGCATGTCATCAATCAATTATCTAGATTCAAGTTTAAGTAGTTTAAAATAATGCACAAAAGATGAGTTCATAGATCAAATGTAAATTACAACCGATTGGCATGAAAATTTGCATGCAAGTTAAGAACCTATAGGATATGTAATCCAATGGTTGGATTTTCAAAATAATAATTCAACAATAAGTTGTCGAGTGATGTAACATTTTTTAGAGTTACAACACGTTTAACTTGAACCAAATTCTATATTTCTTAATTCGATGCAAATTTTGACAAATCTACCGTTAGATTACATTATCTTCATATGTTTTTCATGCTTATAAAATTTCATGGTGATCAAATATCAATAGTAATGTCATCAATCAATTGTCTAGATTTAAATTTTTGTCATTTAAAATAAAGCATAAAAGGTTAGTTTACAGATAAAATGGTAAATTACATCTGATTGGCATGAAAATTGGCATGCACGTTAAGAACATATAGAGCATGTAATCCAACGGTTGGATTTTCAAAATATGAATTCAATAATAAGTTATTGGGTGGTGTAACATTTTTTAGAGTTACGTTGGGTGTAACTCGTACCTAACCCTATATTTCTTAATTCGATTTGAATTTGGACAAATCTACCGTCAAATTACATTATCTTCACATATTTTTCGTGCTTGCAAAATTTCAAACGTGATCAAAGATTAATAGCCGTGTCATCAATCAATTATCTAGATTCAAGTTTAAGTAGTTTAAATTAATGCATAAAAGATGAGTTCATATATCAAATATAAATTACATCCGATTGGCATGAAAATTTGCATGCAAGTTAAGAATATATAATATATGAAATCCAATGGTTGGATTTTAAAAATATTAATTCAATAATAAGTTTTTGGGTGATGTAACATTTTTTAGAGTTACAATACGTGTAACTTGAACGCAATTCTATATTTCTTAATTCGTTGTGAATTTTGACAAATCTACCTTTAGATTACATTATCTTCATTTATTTTTCTTGCTTATAAAATTTCAAGGTGATTCAACGGTTGGATTTTCAAAATATGAATTCAATAATAAGTTACTGGTGGTGTAACATTTTTTAAAATTATGTCAGTTGTATCTTGAACCCAACTCTATATTTCTTAATTCGATGTGAATTTTGACAAATTTACCATTAGATTATATTATCTTCGTATATTTTTCATGCTTACAAAATTTCAAGGTGATCAAATATCAATAGGGATGCCATCAATCAATTTTCTGGATTCAAGTTTTAGTAGTTTAAAATAATGCATAAAAGATTAGTTTATAGATCAAATGGTAAATTACATCCGATTGGTATGAAAATTGGCATGCATGTAAAGACCATATATGGAATGTACTCCAACGGTTGGATTTCTAAAATATGAATCCAGTAATAAGTTATTGGATGGAGTAACATTTTTTAGAGTTGCAGCACGTGTAACATGATCTCAACTCTATATTTCTTAATTCGAAGTGAATTTTGACAAATCTACCGTTAGATTACATTATCTTCATATGTTTTTCATGCTTATAAAATTTCATGGTGATCAAATATCAATGGTAATGTCATCAATCAATTGTCTTGATTCAAATTTTAGTAGTTTAAAATAATGCACAAAAGATTAGTTTATAGATAAAATGGTAAATTACGTCTGATTTGCATGAAAATTGGCATCCACGTTAAGAACATATAGAGCATGTAATCCAACGGTTGGATTTTCAAAATATTAATTCAATAATAAGTTATTGGGTGGTGTAAGATTTTTAAAAATTACGTCAGATGTAACTATAACCCAACCCTATATTTCTTAATTCGATGTGAATTTTGAAAAATCTACCGTTAGATTACACTATTTTCGTATACATTTCGTGCTTACAAAATTTCAAGGTGATCAAAGATTAATAGCCATGTCTTCTATCAATTTTCTAGATTCAAGTTTTAGTAGTTTAAAATAATGCGTAATATATTAGTTTATACACCAAATGGTAAACTACATCCGATTGATATGAAATGTGGCATGCATGTAAAGACCATATAGGGAATGTAATCAAACGGTTGGATTTCTAAAATATGAATCCAGTAATAAGTTATTGGGTGGTGTAACATTTTTTAAAGTTACAACACCTGCAACTTGAACCCAACTCTATATTTCTTAATTCGATAGGAATTTTGACAAATCTGCCATTAGATTACATTATCTTCATATATTTTTCATGCTTATAAAACTTCAAGGTGATCAAATATTAATTGTCATATCATCAATCAATTTTTTAAAATCAAGTTTTTGTAGTTTAAAATAATGCATAAAAGATAAATTTATTGATCAAATGGAAAAATACCTCCGATTGGCTTGAAAATTGGAATGCATTTGAAGAACATATAGAGGGTATAATCCAATGGTTGGATTTTCAAAATATGAATTCAATAATATGTTATTGGGTGGTGTAACATTTTTTAGAGTTACGGTAGGTGTAACTCGTATCTAACCCTATATTTCTTAATTCGATTTGAATTTGGACAAATCCACCGTCAGATTACATTATCATCACATATTTTTCATGCTTACGTAATTTCATAGGTGATCAAAGATTAATAGCCATGTCATCAATCAATTATCTAGATTCAAGTTTAAGTAGTTTAAAATAATGCATAAAAGATGAGTTCATAGATCAAATGTAAATTACATCCGATTGGCATAAAAATTTGCATGCAAGTTAAGAACAAATAATATATGTAATCCAATGGTTGGATTTTAAAAATATTAATTCAATAATAAGTTTTGGGTGATGTAACATTTTTTAGAGTTACAACACGTGTAACTTGAACCCAACTCTATATTTCTTAATTCGATGGGAATTTTGACAAATCTACCATTAGATTACACTATCTTCGTATGCTTTTCATGCTTACAAAATTTCAAGATGATCAAAGATTAATAGCCATGTCATCAATCAATTTTCTAGATTCAAGTTTTAGTAATTTAAAATAATGCAGTAAAGATTAGTTTATAGATCAAATGGTAAATTACATCCGATTGGTATGAAAATTGGCATGCATGTAAAGACCATATAGGGAATGTACTCCAACGGTTGGATTTCTAAAATATGAATCCAGTAATAAGTTATTGGGTGGTGTAACATTTTTTATAGTTGCAACACGTGTAACTTGATCCCAACTCTATATTTCTTAATTTGATGTGAATTTTGACAAATCTACCATTAGATTACACTATTTTCGTATACTTTTCATGCTTACAAAATTTCAAGGTGATCAAAGATTAATAGCCATGTCATCAGTCAATTTTCTAGATTCAAGTTTTAGTAGTTTAAAATAATGCATAAAATATTAGTTTATAGATCAATTGGTAAATGACATCCAATTGGTATGAAAATTGACATGCATGTAAAGACCATATAGGGAATGTACTCCAACGATTGGATTTCTAAAATATGAATCCAGTAATAAGTTATTGGGTGGTGTAACATTTTTTAAAGTTACAACACCTGCAACTTGAACCCAACTCTATATTTCTTAATTCGAAGGGAATTTTGACAAATCTACCATTAGATTACATTACCTTCATATATTTTTTATGCTTATAAAACTTCAAGGTGATCAAATATTAATTGTCATATCATCAATCAATTGTTTAAAATCAATTTCTGTAGTTTAAAATAATGCATAAAAGATAAGTTTATTGATCAAATGGTAAAATACCTCCGATTGGCGTGAAAATTGGCATGCATTTGAAGAACATATAGGGCGTATAATCCAACGGTTGGATTTTCAAAATATGAATTCTATAATAAGTTATTGGGTGGTGTAACATTTTTTAGAGTTACGTTAGGTGTAACTCGTACTTAACCCTATATTTCTTAATTCGATTTGGATTTGGACAAATCTACCGTCAAATTACATTATCTTCATTTATTTTTCATGCTTATAAAATTTCAAGGTGATCCAACGGTTATATTTTCAAAATATGATTTCAATAATAAGTTATTAGGTGGTGTAACGTTTTTTAAAATTATGTCAGTTGTAACTTGATCCAAACCCTATATTTCTTAATTCGATGTGAATTTTGACTAATCTACCATTAGATTACACTATCTTCGTATACTTTTCGTGCTTACAAAATTTCAAGGTGATCAAAGATTAATAGCCATGCCATCAATCAATTTTCTAGATTCAAGTTTTAGTAGTTTAAAATAATGCAAAAAAGATTAGTTTATAGATCAAATGATAAATTACATCCGATTGGTATGAAAATTGGCATGCAAGTAAAGACCATATAAAGAATGTACTCCAACGGTGAATTTCTAAAATGTGAATCCAGTAATAAGTTATTGGGTGGTGTAACATTTTTTAGAGTTACAACACATATAACTTGAACCCAACTCTATATTTCTGAATTCGATGGGAATTTAGAAAAATATACCGTTAGATTACATTATACTCATATATTTTTCATGCTTATAAAATTTCATGGTGATCAAATATCAATAGTGATGTCATCAATCAATTGTCTAGATTCAAATTTTAGTTGTCTAAAATAATGCTTAAAAGATTAGTTTATAGATCAAATGGTAAATTACGTCTGGTTGGCATGCAAATTGGCATGCACGTTAAGAACATATAGAGCATGTAATCCAACGTTTGGATTTTCAAAATATGAATTCTGATGGTGCAAGAAAAACACCAAGTCAATTACTCGTCCATATTGCCGTCCATAGCGATGTACAAAACGGAGAACGAGTGGTTGGTACACTCGTCCTTCCTTAACCGTCTACTTTCATCCTCCATTCGCTCGTCCAATGAAGGACGAGCAAGCAGTGAACCTATTCGCTCATCCAATGAAGGACGAGCAAGCAGTGAGCCTCGTCCTTCGTTGAAGAGGGACGAGCGAGGTTCACCAAGAGTGCTTCAACACACTTCCAACCGAGAGTCATGTTAAAGAGCCATACTGTTTGAATCTCAACACAGGTCCCGATGAGGTGACTCCTATGACAGTTATGGAAGTTACCCTCTGAATCCTCCAAACTCTACGACGATTGGAGAAATAACTGATTTCTAACACTATATAAAGACCCTTCTACGCAGAGGTAAGGGGACTTTTTTCTCTTTTAGAATTCTAGATAAAAAAATTATTGAAGTCTTTGAAGTCTCTCCTTTCTACTTCAAATCACTGACTTTACCATCGGAGGACCCTAGACCGGCCTCCACCGGTCTTTCTCTGATTGAATTTGGTTTTTTCAGGACTTGGCCTTCAAGATCAGCAGCATCCGAAGACTTTTCAGCCCACTGATCCCTTAGAACTTATCAAATTCAATAATAAGTTATTGGGTGGTGTGACATTTTTTAAAATTACGTCAGATGAAACTTGAACTCATCCCTATATTTCTTAATTCGATATGAGTTTTGACAAATCTACCATTAGATTACACTATCTTCGAATACTTTTCATGCTTACAAAATTTCAAGGTGATCAAAAATTAATATCCATGTCATCAATCAATTATCAAGATTCAAGTTTTAGTGGTTTAAAATAATGCATAAAAGTTGAGTTCATAGATCAAATGTAAATTACATCTGATTGGCATGAAAAATTGCATGCAATTTAAGAACATATAAAATATGTAATCCAATGGTTGGATTTTCAAAATATTAATTCAATAATAAGCTTTTGGGTGATGTAACATTTTTTAGAGTTACAACACGTGTAACTTGAACCCAACTCTATATTTCTTAATTCGATGGGAATTTTAACAAATCTACCGTTAGATTACCTTATCTTCATATATTTTTCATGCTTATAAAACTTCAAGGTGATGAAATATTAATTTTCATATCATCAATCAATTGTTTAAAATCAAGTTTTTGTAGTTTAAAATAATGCATAAAAGATAAGTTTATTGATCAAATGCTAAAATACCTCCAATTGGCGTGATAATTGGCATGCATTTGTAGAACATATAGAGCGTATAATCCAACGGTGGATTTTCAAAATATGAATTCAATAATAAGTTATTGGGTGGTGTAACATTTTTTAGAGTTACGTTAGGTGTAACTCGTACCTAACCCTATATTTCTTAATTCGATTTCAATTTGGACAAATCTACCGTCAGCTTAAATTATCTTCACATATTTTTCATGCTTACAAAATTTCAAGGTGATCAATAATTAATAACCATGACATCAATCAATTATCTAGATTCAAGTTTACGTAGTTTAAAATAATGCATAAAAGATGAGTAGATCAAATGCAAATTACATCCGATTGGCATGAAAATTTGCATGCAAGTTAAGAACATATACAATATGTAATCCAATGGTTGAATTTTGAAAATAATAATTCAACAATAATTTATTGGGTGATGTAACATTTTTTAGAATTACAACACGTTTAACTTCAACCCAACTCTATATTTCTTAATTTGATGCGAATTTTGACAAATCTACCGTTAGATTACATTATCTTCATAAATTTTTCATGCTTATAAAATTTCGTGGTGATCAAATATCAATACTGATTTCATCAATCTATTGTCTAGATTCAAATTTTTGTAGTTTAAAATAAAGCATAAAAAATTTGTTTATAGATCAAATGGTAAATTACGTCTGATTGGCATGAAAGCTGGCATGCACGTTAAGAACATATAGAGCATGTAATCCAACGGTTGAATTCAAGAAATATGAATTCAACAATATGTTATTGCGTGGTGTAACATTTTTTAAAATTACGTCATATGTAACTTGATCCCAACCCTATATTTCTTAATTCGATGTGAATTTTGACAAATCTACCATTAGATTACACTATCTTCGTATACTTTTCCCGCTTACAAAATTTCAAGGTGATCAAAATTTAATAGCCATGTCATCAATCAATTTTCTAGATTCAAGTCTTAGTAGTTTAAAATAATGCAAAAAAGATTAGTTTACAGATCAAATGGTAAATTACATCCGATTGGTATGAAAATTGGCATGCATGTAAAGACCATATAGAGAATGTACTCCAACGGTGGATTTCTAAAATATGAATCCAGTAATAAGTTATTGGGTGGTGTAACATTATTTAGAGTTACAACGGGTGTAACTTGAACCCAAGTCTATATTTCTTAATTCGATGGGAATTTAGAAAAATATAACATTAGATTACATTATCCTCATATATTTTTCATGCTTATAAAATTTCATGGTGATCAAATATCAATAGTGATGTCATCAATCAATTGTCTAGATTCAAATTTTAGTAGTCTAAAATAATGCATAAAAGATTAGTTTATAGATCAAATGGTAAATTACGTCTGATTGGCATGAAAATTGGCATGCACGTTAAAAACATATAGAGCATGTAATCCAAAGGTTGGATTTTCAAAATATGAATTCAATAATAAGTTATTGGGTGGTGTGACAAGTTTTAAAATTACGTCAGATGTAACTTGAACTC
Organism: Quercus aquifolioides; assembly: GCA_019022515.1. Classification (NCBI taxonomy): domain Eukaryota; kingdom Viridiplantae; phylum Streptophyta; class Magnoliopsida; order Fagales; family Fagaceae; genus Quercus; species Quercus aquifolioides. The sequence goes on along the minus strand of CM032328.1, from coordinate 42,628,568 downwards.
AACCCTATATTTCTTAATTCGATGTAAATTTTGACAAATCTACCATTAGATTACACTATCTTCGAATACTTTTCATGCTTACAAAATTTCAAGGTGATCAAAAATTAATATCCATGTCATCAATCAATTATCAAGATTCAAGTTTTAGTGGTTTAAAATAATGCATAAAAGTTGAGTTCATAGATCAAATGTAAATTACATTCGATTGGCATGAAAAATTGCATACAAGTTAAGAACATATAAAATATGTAATCCAATGGTTGGATTTTCAAAATATTAATTCAATAATAAGTTTTTGGGTGATGTAACATTTTTTAGAGTTATAACACGTGTAACTTGAACCCAACTCTATATTTCTTAATTCGATGGGAATTTAGAAAAATCTTCCGTTAGATTACATTATCTTCATATATTTTTCATGCTTATAAAATTTCATGGTGATCAAATATCAATAGTGATTTCATCAATCAATTGTCTAGATTGAAATTTTGGTAGTTTAAAATAAAACATAAAAAATTAGTTTATAGATCAAACGGTAAATTACGTCTGATTGGCATGAAAGCTGGCAAGCACGTTAAGAACTTATAGAGCATGTAATCCAACGGTTTGATTCTAAAAATATGAATTCAATAATATGTTATTGCGTGGTGTAACATTTTTTAAAATTACGACAGATGATACTTGATCCAAACCCTATATTTCTTAATTCGATGTGAATTTTGACAAATCTACCATTAGATTACACTATCTTCGTATACTTTTCGTGCTTGCAAAATTTCAAGGTGATCAAAAATTAATAACCATGTCATCAATCAATTTTCTAGATTCAAGTTTAAGTAGTTTAAAATAATGCAAAAAAGATTAGTTTATAGATCAAATGGTAAATTACATCCGATTGGTATGAAAATTGGCATGCATGTAAAGAACATATAAAGAATGTACTCCAACGATTGGATTTCTAAAATATGAATCCAATAATATGTTATTGGGTGGTGTAACATTTTTTAGAGTTACAACATGTGTAACTTGAACCCAACTCAATATTTCTTAATTCGATGGGAATTTAGAAAAATCTACCGTTAGATTACATTATCCTCATATATTTTTCAAGCTTATAAAATTTCATGGTGATCAAATATCAATAGTGATGTCATCAATCAATTGTCTAGATTCAAATTTTAGTAGTCTAAAATAATGCATAAAAGATTAGTTTATAGATCAAATGGTAAATTACGTCTGATTGGCATGAAAATTGGCATGCACGTTAAGAACATATAGAGAATGTAATTCAACGGTTGGATTTTCAAAATATGAATTCAATAATAAGTTATTAGGTGGTGTGACATTTTTTAAAATTACGTCAGATGTAACTTGAACTCAACCCTATATTTCTTAATTCGATGTGAATTTTGACAAATCTACCATTAGATTACACTATCTTCGAATACTTTACATGCTTAAAAAATTTCAAGGTGATCAAAAATTAATATCCATTTCATCAATGAATTATCAAGATTCAAGTTTTAGTGCTTTAAAATAATGCAAATTACATCCGATTGGCATGAAAAATTGCATGCAAGTTAAGAACATATAAAATATGTAATCCAATGGTTGGATTTTCAAAATATTAATTCAATAATAAGTTTTTGGGTGATGTAACATTTTTTCGAGTTACAACACGTGTAACTTGAACCCAACTCTATATTTCTTAATTCAATGTGAATTTTGACAAATCTACCTTTAGATTACATTATCAACATATATTTTTCATGCTTATAAAATTTCAAGGTGATCGAATATCAATAGTGATACCGTCAATCAATTTTCTAGATTTAAGTTTTAGTAGTTTAAAATAATGCATAAAAGATTAGTTTATAGATGAAATGGTAAATTACGTCTGATTGGCATTAAAATTGGCATGCACGTTTAGAACATATAAAGCATGTAATCCAACGGTTGGTTTTTCAAAATATGAATTCAATAATAAGTTATTGGGTGGTGTAACATTTTTGAAAATTACGTCAGATGTAACTTGAACCCAACCCTATATTTCTTAATTCGATGTGAATTTTGACAAATCTACCATTAGATTACACTATCTTCGTATACTTTTCATGCTTACAAAATTTCAAGGTGATCAAAAATTAATAGCCATGTCATCAATCAATTTTCTAGATTCAAGTTTTAGTAGTTTAAAATAATACATAAAAGATTTGTTTATGTATCAAATGGTAAATTGCATCCGATTGGTATAAAAATTGGCATGCATGTAAAGACCATATAGAGAATGTACTCCAATGGTTAGATTTCTAAGATATGAACCCAGTAATAAGTTATTGGGTGGTGTAACATTTTTTACAGTTACAACACGTGTAACTTGAACCCAACTCTATATTTCTTAATTCGATGGGAATTTAGAAAAATCTACCTTTAGATTACATTATCTTCATATATTTTTCATGCTTATAAAATTTCAAGGTGATCAAATATCAATAGGGATGTCATCAATCAATTGTCTAGATTCAAGTTTTAGTTGTTGAAAATAATCCATAAAAGATGAGTTCTTGGATCAAATGTCTATTAAATCCGATTGGCATGAAAAATTGCATGAAAGTTAAGAACATATAGAATATGTAATCCAATGGTCGGATTTTCAAAATATTAATTTAATAATAAGTTATTGGGTGATGTAACATTTTTTAGAGTTACAACGCGTAAGTTGGAGTTTCAAAATATGCAACCGATAATAAGTTATTAGGTAGTGTAACATTTTTTAGAATTACATCATGTGTAACTTGAACTCAGCCCTATATTTCTTCATTCGATGTGAATTTTGACAACTCTACCATTAGATTACAATATCTTCGTATACTTTTCACGCTTACAAAATTTTAAGGTGATCAATTATCAATAGTGATGTCATCAATCAATTATCTAGATTTAAGTTTTAGTAGTTTAAAATAAAGTATAAAATATGAGTTATACATCAAATGATAAATTACATCTAATTTGCATTAAAATTGGAATGCACTTTAAGAACATATAGAGCATGTAATCCAACGGTTGGATTTTCAAAATATGAATTCAATAATAAGTTCTTGGGTGGTGTAATATTTTTTAAAATTACGTCAGGTGTAAATTGAACCAAACCCTATATTTCATAATTCGATGTGAATTTTGACAAATCTACCATTATATTACACATTCTCTTCGTATATTTTTCATTCTTACAAAATTTCAAGGCGATCAAATATCAATACTGGTGTCATCAATCAATTTTCTTGATTCAAGTTTTAGAAGTTCAAAATAATGTAAAAAAGATTAGTTTATGGATCAAATGGTAAATTACATCCGATTGGTATGAAAATCGGCTTGCATGTAATGACCATATAGAGAATGTACTCCAACGGTTGGATTTCTAAAATATGAAGCCAGTAATAAGTTATTGGTTGGTGTAACATTTTTTAGAGTTACAACTCGTGTAATTTGAACCCAACTCTATATTTCTTAATTTATTGGGAATTTTGACAAATCTACCGTTAGATTACATTATCTTCATATATTTTTCATGCTTATAAAAGTTAAAGGTGATCAAATATTAATTGTCATATCATCAATCAATTGTTTAAAGTCAAGTTTTTGTAATTTAAAATAATGCATAAAAGATAAATTTATAGATCAAATGGTAAAATACCTCCTATTGGCGTAAAAAAATGGCATGCATTTGAAGAACTTATAGAGCATGTAATCCAACTGTTGGATTTTCAAAATATGAATTCAATAATAAGTTATTGGGTGATAAAACATTTTTTAGAGTTACGTTAGGTGTAACTCGTACCCAACCCTATATTTCTTAATTTGATTTGAATTTAGACTAATCTACCGTTATATTACATTATCTACACATATTTCTCATGCTTACAAAATTTCAAGGTGATCAAAGATTAATAGCTATGTCATCAATCAATTATCTAGATTCAAGTTTTAGTAGTTTAAAATAATTCATAAAAGATGAGTTCATGGATCAAATGTAAATTACATCCGATTGACATGAAAATCTGAATGCAAGTTAAAAACATATAGAATTTGTATTCCAATAGTTGGATTTTCAAAATAATAATTCAATAATAAGTTATTGGGTGATGTAACATTTTTTAGACTTACAACACGTGTAACTTGAACCCAACTCTATATTTCATAATTCGATGTGAATTTGACAAATCTATCTTTAGATTACATTATCATCATATATTTTTAATGCTTATAAAATTTCAAGGTGGTCGAATATCAATAGTAATGCTATCAATCGATTGTCTAGATTCAAGTTTTAGTAGTTTAAAATAACGCATAAAATATGAGTTTATAGATCAAATGATAAATTACTTCAGATTGGCATGAAAATTGGCATGTACGTTAAGAACACGTAGAGCATGTAATCCAACGGTTAGATTTTCAAAATATGAATTCAATAATAAGTTATTGGGTGATGTAATATTTTTTAAAATTACGTCAGGTGTAACTAGAACCCAAGCCTATATTTCTTAATTCGATGTGAATTTTGACAAATCTACCATTAGATTGCATTATCTTCGTATATTTTTCATGCTTACAAAATTTCAAGGTGATCAAATTTCAATAGTGATGTAATCAATCAATTTTCTTGATTCAAGTTTTAGTAGTTTAAAATAATGCATAAAAGATTAGTTTATAGATCTAATGGTAAATTACATCCGATTGGTATGAAAATTTTCATGCCTGTAAAGACCGTATAGAGAATGTACTCCAACGTTTGGATTTCTAAAATATGAATCCAGTAATAAGTTATTGGGTGGTGTAACATTTTTTAGAGTTACAACACGTGTAACTTGAACCGAACTCTATATTTCTTAATTCGATGGGAATTTTGACAAATCTACCGTTGGATTACATTATCTTCATATATTTTTCATGCTTATAAAACTTCAAGGTGATTAAATATTAATTGTCATATCATCAATCAATTGTTTATATTCAAGTTTTTGTAGTTTAAAATAATGCATAAAAGATAAGTTTCTTGATCAAATGGTAAAATACCTCCGATTGGCGTGAAAATTGGCGTGCATTTGAAGAACATATAGAGCATATAATCCAACGGTTGGATCTTCTAAATATGAAATCAATAATAAGTTATTGGGTGGTGTAACATTTTTTTGAGTTACGTTAAATGTAATTTGTACCCAACCCTTTAATTCTTAATTCGATTTGAATTTAGAAAATCTACCATTAGATTACATTATCTTAATATATTTTTCACGCTTATAAAACTTCAAGGTGATCAAATATTAATTGTCATATCATCAATCAATTGTTTAAATTCAAGTTTTTGTAGTTTAAAATAATGCATAAAAGATAAGTTAATTGATCAAATGGTAAAATACCTTCGATTGGCGTGAAAATTGCCATGCATTTGAAGAACATATAGAGCATATAATCCCGCGGTTGGATCTTCAAAATATGAATTCAATATTAAGTTATTGGGTGGTATAACATTTTTTAGAGTTATGTTAAATGTAACTCGTACCCAACTCTATATTTCTTAATTCGATTTGAATTTAGACAAATCTACTGTTACATTACATTATCTACACATATTTTACGTGCCTACAAAATTTCAGGGTGATCAAAAATTAATAGCAATGTCATCAATCAAGTATCTAAATTCAAGTTTTAGTAGTTTAAAATAATGCATAAAAGATGAGTTCATAGATCAAAGGTAAATTACATCCGATTGGCACGAAAATTTTCATGCAAGTTAAGAACATATAGAATCTGTAATCCAATCGTTGGATTTTCAAAAAAATAATTCAATAATAAGTTATTAGGTGGTGTAACATTTTTTAAAATTACGTCCGGTGTAACTTGAACCTAAGCCTATATTTCTTAATTCGATGTGAATTTTGACAAATCTACCATTAGATTACATTATCTTAGTATATATTTCATGCTTACAAAATTTCAAGGTGTTCAAATATCAATAGTGATGTCATCAATAAATTTTCTAGATTCAAGTTTTAGTAGTTTAAAATAATGCATAAAGCATTAGTTTGTAGATCAAATGGTAAATTAAATCCGATTGGTATGAAAATTGTCATGCTCGTAAAGACCATATAGAGAATGTACTCCAACGGTTGGATTTCTAAAATATGAATCCAGTAATAAGTTATTGGGTGGTGTAACATTTTTTAGAGTTACAACATGTGTAACTTGAACCCAACTCTATATTTCTTAAGTCGATGGCAATTTTGACAAATCTACTGTTACATTACATTATCTTCATGTATTTTTCATGCTTAAAAAACTTCAAGGTGATCAAATATTAATTGTCATATCATCAATCAATTGTTTAAATTCAAGTTTTTGTAGTTTAAAATAATGCATAAAAGATAAGTTTATTGATCAAGTAGTAAAATACCTCCGATTGGCGTGAAAACTGGCATGTGTAAAGTTGTTATTTACAACTGTGTATTTTGTTGGCTTTTATTCCGTGCCAAATTTGATTGTAATTTTATTCAATCGTTTATACCCTGTATTTATTATGGGATTTCATTGTAAGGGTTGTGTGTTAGAGAGAGAGTGTGTGAAGACTCAAGCATTTGTAGACTGAAGATTTCTCCCGGGTATGTCACGACTTAGCTTACCGCGAAGTGACACATGTGCCCTGCACATGCTGGAATGCGAAGAGTCAGGACAGATGTAGACAGTTGTTTTTCGCGAGTATCTCGCTGGTAAGGCCTTCCCGCGAGATACCCGCGAAACTCTTCGTTTAGCTGATCTGTCATTTTTGATACACTCTATCCTTGCCCACTCTATATATACCCTCATTACCCACATATGTAGGAGAGGCTATTCAGAGAGAAAAACCCTAGATAGGTTTTCTACAACACACACACCCATCTTTTTAGAGAGAGCTACTCCTCCTTAGTGAGAAATCATAGTAGTCTCTTCTCCATCCCTCTCCCATTATCATAGCTTGAGAGGAGATTTGTACCCAAACACAACCCACACCTATTCAGAGTGTAGAGAGTGTTTTGGAGTTGCTGGGAAGCATTGGAGGAAGCCAAGGATGGCAGATGCAACATGGAGCTTGTTGCGGGATCCGAAGAACTAGGACAAGACACGGTTCCGAGAAACCTTGTTGGAGCAGGAGCTTGGAGGGCTTAGGTACATCAGGTAGATTAAGCTTGGAGGGTCTCTTGCTAACCCATGTATCCCAACTGATTGTCTAGTGGATTGATTTCCGCTTGGAGGGCGGCGGAGAGGTTTTTCGCCGAGTTCTTCGGTTTCCTCTTCGAAAACACGTCTCGGTGTTTTCTGTGTTTGCATCTCTCTTCCCTACTCTTGTTCATTTCATTTTTACTGCTGTGTTGCTTTAAATATGGATTAGAGTAGTTGTATTGCTTATACGCTTGTGTTTACATTATTCCGCACTTAGTATTAAGTTAGTGTAAAACCAATCAAACCGTAATTTTAATTGAGGGTCTAAATTGCTCTTGTGTTTTCAACACATTTTCGAGCTTTCAGCATGCATTTGAAGAACATATAGAGCATATAATCCAACGGTTGGATCTTCAAAATATGAATTCAATAATAAATTATTGGCTGGTGTAACATTTTTTAGAGTTACGTTAAATGTAACTCGTACCCAACCCTATATTTCTTAATTCGATTTGAATTTGGACAAATCTACTGTTAGATTACATTATCTTCACATTTTTTTCATGCTTACAAAATTTCAAGGTGATCAAAGATTAATAGCCAGGTCATCAATCAATTATCTAGATTCAAGTTTTAGTAGTTTAAAATAATGCATAGAAGACGAGTTTATAGATCAAATGTAAATTACATCCGATTGGCATGAAAATGTGCATGCAAGTTAAGAACATATAGAATATGTAATCCAATGGTTGGATTTTAAAAATAATAATTCAATAATAAGTTATTGGGTGATGTTACATTTTTTACAGTTACAACACGTTTAACTAGAACCTAACTCTATATTTTTTCATTCGATATGAATTTTGACATATCTACCGTTAGATTACATTATCTTCATATATTTTTCATGCTTATAAAATTCCAGGTGATCAAATATCAAAAGTGATGTCATCAATCAATTGTCTAGATTAATATTTTAGTAGTTTAAAATAATGTATAAAATATTAGTTTATATATCAAATGGTAAATTACATCTTATTGGCATGAAAATTGGCATGCACGTTAAGAACATATAAAGCATGTAATCCAACAGTAGGATTTTCAAAATATGAATTCAATAATAAATTAGTCGGTGGTGTATCATTTTTTAAAATTACGTCAGGTGTAACTTGAACCCAACCCTATATTTCTAAATTCGATGTGAATTTTGATGAATCTACCATTAGATTACACAATCTTCGTATACTTTTCATGCTTACAAAATTTCAAAGTGATCAAAGATTAATAACCATGTCATCAATCAATTATCTAGATTCAAATTTTAGTGGTTTAAAATAATGCATAAAAGATGAGTTCGTAGATCAAATGTAAATTACATCCGATTGGAATGAAAATTTTCACGCAAGTTAAGAACACGTAGAATACGTAATCCAATGGTTGGATTTTCAAAATACTAATTCAATAATAAGTTATTGGGTGATGTAACATTTTTTAGACTTACAACACGTGTAACTTGAACCCAACTCTATGTTTCTTAATTCGATGTGAATTTTGACAAATCTACCTCTAGATTACATTACCATCATATATTTTTCATGCTTATAAAATTTCAAGGTGATCGAATATCAATTGTGATGCCATCAATCAATTGTCTAGATTTAAGTTTTAGTAGTTTAAAATAATGCATAAAATATGAGTTTATAGATCAATAGATAAATTACATCTGATTGTCCTGAAAATTGGCATGTACGTTAAGAACATATAGAGCATGTAATTCAACGGTTAGATTTTCGAATTTTGAATTCAATAATAAGTTATTGGGTGGTGTAACATTTTTTAAAAATACGTCCGGTGTAACTTGAACGCAAGCCTATATTTCTTAATTCGATGTGAATTTTGACAAATCTACCATTAGATTACATTATCTTCGAATATTTTTCAAGCTTACAAAATTTCAAGGTGATCAAATATCAATAGTGATGTCATCAATCAATTTTCTAGATTCAAATTTTAGTAGTTTAAAATAATGCATAAAAGATTAGTTTATAGATCAAATGGTAAATTACATCCGATTGGAATGATAATTGGCATGCATGTTAAGACCATATAGAGAATGTACTCCAACGGTTGGATTTCTAAAATACGAATCCAATAATAAGTTATTGGGTTGTGTAACAGTTTTTATAGTTACAACACGTGTAACTTGAACTCAACTCTATATTTCTTAATTCGATGAGAATTTTGACAATCTACCGTTAGATTACATTATCTTCATATATTTTTCATGCTTATAAAACTTTAAGGTGATAAAATATTAATTGTTATATCATCAAGCAATTGTTTAAATTCAAGTTTTTGTAGTTTAAAATAATGCATAAAAGATAAGTTTATTGATCAAATGGTAAAATACCTCCGATTGGCGCAAAAATTTGCATGCATGTTAAGAACATATAGAGCATATAATCAACGATTGGATTTTCAAAATATGAATTCAATAAGAAGTTATTGGTTGATGTAACATTTTTTAGAGTTACGTTAGGTGTAACTCGTACCCAACCCTATATTTCTTAATTCGATTTGAATTTAGGCAAATCTACCGTTAGATTACATTATCTTCACACATTTTTCTTGCTTACAAAATTTAAAGGTGATCAAAGATTGATAGTCATGTCATCAATCAATTATCTAGATTCAAGTTTTAGTAGTTTAAAATAATACATAAAAGATGAGTTCATAGATAAAATTTAAATTACATCCGATTGGCATGAAAATTTGCATACAAGTTAAGAACATATAGAATATGTAATCCAATGGTTGGATTTTCAAAATAATAATTCAATAATAGGTTATTTGGTGATGTAACATTTTTTAGAGTTATAACACGTTTAACTTGAACCCAACTCTATATTTTTTAATTTGATGCGAATTTTGACAAATCTACCGTTAGATTGCATTATCTTCATATATTTTTCATGCATATAAAATTTCAAGGTGATCAAATATAAATAGTGATGTCATCAATTAATTGTCTTGATTCAAATTTTAGTAGTTTAAAATAATGCAAAAGAGATTAGTTTATTGATCAAATGGTATATTACATCTGATTGGCATTAAAATTGGCATGCACATTTAGAACATATAGAGCATGTAATCCAACGGGTGGATTTTCAAAATATAAATTCAATAATAAGTTATTGAGTGGTATAACATTTTTTAAAATTACGTAGAGTGTAACTTGAACCCAACCCTATATTTCTTAATTCGATGTGAATTTTGACAAATCTACCATTAGATTACACTATCTATGTATACTTTTCATTCTTACAAAATTTCAAGGTAATCAAAGATTAATAGCCATGTCATGAATCAATTATCAAGATTCGAGTTTTAGTAGTTTAAAATAATGCATAAAAGATGAGTTAATAGGTCAAATGTATATTACATCAGATTGGCATGAAAAATTGCATGCAAGTTAAGAACATATAGAATATGTAATCCAATGGTTGGATTTTCAAAATAATAATTCAATAACAAGTTATTTGGTGATGTAACATTTTTTAGTGTTACAACACGTGTAACTTGAACCCAACTTTATATTTCTTAATTCGATGTGAATTTTGACAAATCTACCTTTAGATTACATTATCATCATATATTTTTCATGCTTATCAAATTTCAAGGTGATCGAATATTAATAGTGATGCCATCAATCAATTTTCTAGATTCAAGATTTAGTAGTTTAAAATAATGTATAAAAGATGAGTTTATAGATCAAATGGTAAATTACATCTGATTGGCATGAAAATTGGCGTGCATGTTAAGAACATATAGAGCATGTAATCCAACAGTTGGAATTTCAAAATATGCATTCAATAATAAGTTATTGAGTAGTGTAACATTTTTTAGAATTACGTCATGTGTAACTTGAACTCAACCCTATATTTCTTAATTCGATGTGAATTTTGACAAATCTACCATTAGATTACATTATCTTCGTATACTTTTCACGCTTACAAAATTTTAAGGTGATCAAGTATCAGGAGTGATGTCATCAATCAATTGTCTGGATTCAAGTTTTAGTAGTTTAAAATAATGCATAAAAAATTAGTTTATAGATCAAATGATAAATTACATCTGATTGTTATGAAAATTGGAATGCACGTTAAGAACATATAGAGCATATAATCAAACGGTTGGATTTTCAAAATATGAATTCAATAATAAGTTATCGGGTGGTGTAACATTTCTTAAAATTACGTCAGAAGTAACATGAACCCAACCCTATATTTCATAATTCGATGTGAATTTTGACAAATTTACCATTAGATTACAGTATCTTCGTATATTTTTCATGCTTACAAAATTTCAATTTGATTAAATATCAATAGTGATGTCATCAATCAATTTTTAAGATTCAAGTTTTAGTAATTTAAAATAATGTATAAAAGATGAGTTTGTAGATTAAATGGAAAATTACATCCGATTGGCATGAAAATTAGCTTTCATGTTAAGACCATATAGAGCAGGTACGCCAATGGTTGGATTTCTAGAATATGAATCCAGTAATAAGTTATTGGGTGGTGTAACATTTTTTAGAGTTACATTTGGTGTAACTCGTACCCAACCCTATATTTCTTAATTCGATTTGAATTTAAACTAATCTACCGTTAGATTACATTATCATCTTATATTTTTTGTGCTTACAAAATTTCAAGGTGATCAAAGATTAATAGCCATGTCATCAATCAATTATCTGGATTCAAGTTTCAGTAGTTTAAAATAATATATAAAAGATGAGTTCATATATCAAATTTCAATTACATCCGACTGGCATGAAAATTTGCATGCAAGTTAAAAACATATAGAATATGTAATCCAATGGTTGGATTTTCAAAATATTAATTCATTAATAAGTTATTGGGTGATGTAATATATTTTAGAGTTACAACACGTGTAACTTGAACCCAACTCTATATTTCGTAATTCGATGTGAATTTTGACTAATCTACCATTAGATTACATTATTTTCATTTCTTTTTCATGCTTATAAAATTTCAAGATGATCAAATATCAATAGGGATGTCATCAATCAATTGTCTAGATTTAAGTTTTAGTAGTTTAAAATAATGCATAAAAGATGAGTTCATAGATCAAATGTCTATTACATCCGATTGGCATGAAAAATTGCATGAAAGTTAAGAACATATAAAGTATGTAATCCAATGGTTTGATTTTCAAAATATTAATTTAATATTAAGTTATTGGGTGATGTAACATTTTTTAGAGTTACAACATGTGTAACTTGAACCCAACTCTATATTTCTTAATTCGATTTGAATTTTGATAAATCTATCTTTGGATTACATTATCATCATATATTTTTCATGCTTATAATATTTCAAGGTGATCGAATATCAATAGTGATGCCATCAATCAATTTTCTAGATTCAAGTTTTAGTTGTTTAAAATAATGCATAAAATATGAGTTTATAGATCAAATGGTAAATTGCATCCGATTGGCATGAAAATTGGCATGCATGTTAAGAATATATAAAGCATGTAATCCATCAGCTGGATTTTGAAAATATTGATTCAATAATAAGTTATTGGGTTATGTAACATATTTTAGAGTTACAACACGTGTAACTTGAACCCAACTCTATATTTCTTAATTCGAAGTAAATTTTGACAAATCTACCTTTAGATTACATTATCATCATATATTTTTCAGGCTTACAAAATTTCACGGTGATCGAATATCGATAGTGATGTCATCAATCAATTTTCTAGATTCAAGTTTTAGTAGTTTAAAATAATGTATAAAAGATGAGTTTACAGATCAAATCGTAAATTGCATCCGATTGGCAAGAAATTGGCTTGCATGTTAAGAACATATAAAACTTGTAATCCAACAGTTGGAGTTTCAAAATATGCATTCAATAATAAGTTATTGGGTGGTGTAACATTTTTAAGAATTTCGTCAGGTTTAACTTGAACTCAACCCTATATTTCTTAATTCGATATGACTTTTTACAAATCTGCCATTAGATTACATTATCTTCGTTTAATTTTCACGCTTACAAAATTTTAAGGTGATCAATTATCAATAGTGATGTCATCAATCAATTGCCTAGATTTAAGTTTTCGTAGTTTAAAATAATGCACAAAATATGAGTTATGCATCAAATGATAAATTACATCTGATTTGCATGAAAATTGACATGCACTTTAAGAACATATAGAGCATGTAATCCGACAGTTGGATTTTCAAAATATGAATTCAATAATAAGTTATTGGGTGGTGTAATATTTTTTAAAATTACGTCAGATGTAACTTGAACCCAACTCTATATTTCATAATTCGATGTGAATTTTGACAAATCTACCATTAGATTACATTATCTTCGTATATTTTTCATGCTTACAAAATTTCAAGGTGATTAAATATCAATAGTGATGTAATCAATCAATTTTCTAGATTCAAGTTTTAGTAGTTTAAAATAATGCAAAAAAGATTAGTTTATAGATCAAATGGTAAATTACATCCGATTGGTATGAAAATCAGCTTGCATGTAATGACCATATGGAGAATGTACTCCAACGGTTGGATTTCTAAAATATGAGTCCAGTAATAAGTTATTGGTTGGTGTAACATTTTTTAGAGTTACAACTCGTGTAACTTGAACCCAACTCTATATTTCTTAATTCGATGGGAATTTTGACAAATCTACCGTTAGATTACATTATCTTCATATATTTTTCATGCTTATAAAACTTAAAAGTGATCAAATATTAATTGTCATATCATCAATCAATTGTATAAATTCAAGTTTTCGTAGTTTAAAATAATGCATAAAATATAAGTTTATAGATCAAATGGTAAAATACCTCCAATTCGCATAAAAATGGAATGCATTTGAAGAAAATATACAGCATATAATCCAACGGTTGGATTTTCAAAATATGAATTCAATAATAAGTTATTGGGTGATGTAACATTTTTTAGAGTTATGTTAGGTATAACTCGTACCCAACCCTATATTTCTTAATTCGATTTGAATTTAGACTAATCTACCGTTAGATTACATTATCTTCACATATTTTTCATGCTTACAAAATTTCAATGTGATCAAAGATTAATAGCCATGTAATCAATCAATTATCTAGATTCAAGTTTTAGCAGTTTAAAATAAAGCATAAAAGATGAGTTCATAGATCAAATGTAAATTACATCCGATTGGCATGAAAATTTGCATGCAAGTTAAGAACATATAGAATTTGTAATCCAATGGTTGGATTTTCAAAATAATAATTAAATAATATGTTATTGGGAGATGTAACATTTTTTAGAGTTACAACATGTTTAACTTGAACCCAACTCTATATTTCTTAATTCGATTTGAATTTTAACGAATATACCGTTAGATTACATTATCTTCATATATTTTTCATGCTTATAAAATTTCAAGGTGATCAAATATCAATAGTGATGTCATCAATCAATTTTCTACATTCAAGTTTTAGTAGTTTAAAATAATGCATAAAAGATTAATTTATAGATCAAATTACGTCCAATTGGCATGAAAATTAGCGTGCAAGTTAAGAACATATAGAGCATGTAATCCAACAGTTGGAGTTTCAAAATTTGCATTCAATAATAAGTTATTGGGTGGTGTAACATTTTTTAGAATTACGTCAGGTGTAACTTGAACTCAACCCTATAAATCTTAATTCGATTTGAATTTCGTCTAATCTACCGTTAGATTACATTATCTTCACATACTTTTCACGCTTACAAAATTTTAATGTGATCAAATATCAATAGTGATGTCATCAATCAATTGTATAGATTCAAGTTTTAGTAGTTTAAAATAATGCATAAAATATGATTTTATAGATAAAATGATAAATTACATCTAATTGGCATGAATATTGGCATGCACGTTAAGAACATATAGAGCATGTAATCCAACAGTTGGATTTTCAAAATATGAATTCAATGATAAGTTATTGGGTGGTGTAACATTTCTTAAAATTACGTCAGGTGTAACTTGAACCCAACCCTATATTTATTAAATCGACGTGAATTTTGACAAATCTACCATTAGATTACATTATCTTCGTATATTTTTCATACTTACAAAATTTCAAAGTGATCAAACATTAATAGTGATGTCATCAATCAATTTTCTAGATTCAAGTTTTAGTTGTTTAAAATATAAGTTTATAGATCAAATGGTAAATTACATCCGATTGGCATGAAAATTAGCTTGCATATTAAGACCATATAGAGCATGTACTCATGCGGTTGGATTTCTAGAATATGAATCCAGTAATAAGTTATTGAGTGGTGTAACATTTTTTAGAGTTACGTTAGGTGTAACTCGTACCCAACCCTATATTTCTTAATTCGATTTGAATTTAGACAAATCTATCGTTAGATTACATTATCTTCATATATTTTTCGTACTTACAAAATTTCAAGGTGATCAAAGATTAATAGTCATGTCATCAATCAATTATCTAGATTCAAGTTTTAGTAGTTTAAAATAATACATAAAAGATAAGTACATAGATCAAATTTAAATTATATCCGATTGGCATGAAAATTTGCATGCAAGTGAAGAGCACATAGAATATGTAATCCAATGGTTGGATTTTCAAAATATTAATTCAATAACAAGTTATTGGGTGATATAACATATTTTAGAGTTACGACACGTGTAACTTGAACCCAATTTTATATTTCTTAATTCGATGTGAATTTTGACAAATCTAACATTAGATTACATTATCTTCGTATATTTTTCATGCTTATAAAATTTTAAGGTGATCAAATATCAATAGTGATGTCATTAATCAATTCTTTAGATTCAAGTTTTAGTAGTTTAAAATAATGCATAAAAGATGAGTTTATAGATCAAATGGTAAATTACATATGATTGGCATGACAATTGGCATGCACATTAAGAACATATAGAGCTTGTAATCCAACGGTTGGATTTTCAAAATATGAATTTAATAATAAATTATTGCGTGGTGTAACATTTTTTAAAATTACGTCAGGTGTGACATGAACCCAACCTATATTTCTTAATTCTGTGTGAATTTTATCAAATCTACTACTAGATTACATTATTTTCGTATATTTTTCATGCTTACAAAATTTCAAGGTGATCAAATTTCAATTGTGACGTCATCAATAAATTTTCCATATTCAAGTTTTAGTAGTTTAAAATAATGCATAAAAGATTAGTTTTTAGATCAAATTGATTGGCATGAAAATTGGCTTGCATGTTAAGACCATATAGAGTATGTAGTCTAACGGTTGGATTTCTAAAATATGAATCCAGTAATAAGTTATTGGATGGTGCAACATTTTTTAGAGTTACGTTAGGTGTAACTCGTACCCAACCCTATATTTCTTAATTTGATTTGAATTTAGAATAATATACCGTCAGTTTACATTAGCTTCATATAATTTTCATGCTTACAAAATTTCAAGGTGATCAAAGATTAATAGCCATGTCATTAATCAATTATCTAGATTCAAGTTTTAGTAGTTTAAAATAATGCATAAAAGATGAGCTCATAGATCAAATGTAAATTTCATCCGATTGGCATGAAAATTTGCATTCAATTTCAGAACATATAGAATATGTAATCCAAAGGTTGGATTTTCAAAATATTAATTCAATAATAAGTTATTTGCTGATGTAACATATTTTAGAGTTACAACTCGTGTAACTTGAACCCAACTCTATATTTCTTAATTTGATGTGAATTTTGACAAATCTACCATTAGATTACATTATCTTCGTATATTTTTTATTCTTACAAAATTTCAAGGTGATCAAATAACAATAGTGATGTCATCAATCAATTTTCTAGATTCAAGTTTTAGTAGTTTAAAATAATACATAAAAAATGAGTTTATAGATCAATTGGTGAATTGCATCCGATTGGCATGAAAATTTGCATGCAAGTTAAGAACATATAGAATATATAATCCAATGGTTGGATTTTCAAAATATTAATTCAATAATAAGTTATTGGGGGATGTTACGTATTTTAGAGTTACAACACGTGTAACTTGAACCCAACTCTATATTTCTTAATTCGATGTGAATTTTGACCAATCTACCGTTAGATTACATTATCATCATATATTTTTCTTGCTTATATAATTTCAAGGTGATTAAATATCAATAGTGATGTCATCAATCAATTGTTTAGATTCAAGTTTTAGTAGTTTAAAATAATGCATAAAAAATGAGTTTATAGATCAATTGGTGAATTGCATCCGATTGGCATGAAAATTGGCATGCACGTTAAGAACATATAGTGCATGTAATCCGACGGTTGGATTTTCAAATTATGAGTTCAATAATAAGTTATTGGGTGGTGTAACATTTTTTAAAATTACGTCAACTGTAACTTGATCGCAACCCTATATTTCTTAATTCGATTTGTATTTTGACAAATCTACCATTAGATTACGTTATCTTCGTATATTTTTCATGCTTACAAAATTTCAAGGTGGTCAAATATCAATGGTGATGTCATCAATCAATTTTCTAGATTCAAGTTTTAGTAGTTTAAAATAATGCATAAAAGATGAGTTTATAGATTAAATGGTAAATTACATCCGATTGGTATGAAAATTAGCATGTATGTTTAGACCATATAGAGCATTTACTCCAACGGTTGGATTTCTAAAACATGAACCCAGTAATAAGTTATTGGGTGTTGTAACATTTTTTAGAGTGACAACACGCGTAACTTGAACCCAACTCTATATTTCTTAATTCGATGTGAATTTTGTCAAATTTACCGTTAGATTACATTATCTTCACATATTTTTCATGCTTATAAAACTTCAAGGTGATCAAATATTAATTGTCATATCACCAATCAATTGTTTAAATTCAAGTTTTTGTAGTTTAAAATAATGCATAAAAAATAAGTTTATTGATGAAATGGTAAAATACCTTCGATTGGCGTGAAAATTGGCATGCATGTTAAAAACATATAGAGCATATAATCCAACGGTTGGATTTTCAAAATATGAAGTCAATAATAAGTTATTGGTTGGTGTAACATTTTTTAGAGTTACGTTAGGTGTAACTCGTACCCAACCCTATATTTCTTAATTCGATTTGAATTTAGACAAATGTATCGTTAGATTACATTATCTTCATAAATTTTTCATGCTTACAAAATTTCAAGGTGATCAAAGATTAATTGCTATGTCATCAATCAATTATCTAGATTCAAGTTTTAGTAGTTTAAAATAATGCATAAAATATGAGTTCATAGATCAAATTTAAATTACATCCGATTGGCATGAAAATTTGCATACAAGTTAAGAACATATAGAATATGTAATCCAACGGTTGGATGTTCAAAATATTAATTCAATAGTATGTTATTGGGTGATGTAACATTTTTTACAGTTACAACACGTTTAACTTGAACCCAACTCTATATTTCTTAATTCGATGTGGATTTTGACAAATCTACCGCTAGATTACATTATCTTCTTATATTTTTCATGCTTACAAAATTTCAAGGTGATCAAAGATTAATAGCCATGTCTTCAATCAATTATCTAGATTCAAGTTTTAGTAGTTTAAAATAATGAATAAAATATGAGTTCATAGATCAAATTTAAATTACATCCGATTGGCATGAAAATTTGCATACAAGTTAAGAACATATTAAATACGTAATCCAATGGTTGGATTTTCAAAATATTAATTCAATAATAATTTATTGGGTGATGTAACATTTTTTACAGTTACAACACGTTTAACTTGAACCCAACTTTGTATTTCTTAATTCGATGTGGATTTAGACAAATCTACCGTTAGATTATATTATCTTCGTTTATTTTTCATGCTTATAAAATTTCAAGGTGATCAAATATTAATAGTAATGTCATCAATCAATTGTCCAGATTCAAGTTTTAGTAGTTTCAAATAATGCATAAAAGATGAGGTTATAGTTCAAATGGAAAATTACATCTGATTGGCATGAAAATTGGCATGCACGTTAAGAACATATAGAACATGTAATCTAACGGTTGAATTTTTAAAATATGAATTCAATAATAAGTTATTGGGTGGTGTAACATTTTTTAAAATTACGTCAGGTGTAACTTGAACCCAACCCTATATTTCTTAATTCGATGTGAATTTTGACAAATCTACCATTAGATTACATTATCGTCGTATATTTTTCATGCTTACAAAATTTCAAGGTGATCAAATATTAATTGCCATATCATCAGTCAATTGTTTAAATTCAAGCTTTTGTAGTTTAAAATAATGCATAAAAGGTAAGTTTATTGTTCAAATGGTAAAATACCTCCTATTGGCGTGAAAATTGGCATGCATGTTTAGACCATATAGAGCATTTACTCCAACGGTTGGATTTCTAGAATATGAATCTAGTAATAAGTTATTGGGTGATGTAACATTTTTTAGAGTTACGTTAGGTGTAACTCGTACCCAACCCTATATTTCTTAATTCGATTTGAATTTAGACAAATCTAATATTAGATTACATTATCTTCATACATTTTTCGTGCTTACAAAATTTCAAGGTGATCAAAGATTAATAGACATGTCATCAATCAATTATCTAGATTTAAGTTTTAATAGTTTAAAATAATACATAAAAGATGAGTTCATAGATCAAATTTAAATTACATCCGATTGGCATGAAAATTTTTATGCAAGTTAAGAACATATAGAATATGTAATCCAATAGTTGGATTTTCAAAATATTATTTCAATAATAAGTTATTGGGTGATGTAACATTTTTTAGAGTTACAACGCGTGTAACTTGAACCGAATTCTATATTTCTTAATTCGATGTGAATTTTGACAAATCTACCGTTGGATTACATTATCTTTATATATTTTTCATGCTTAGAAAATTTTAAGGTGATCTAATATCAATAGTGATGTCATCAATCAATTGTATAGATTCAAGTTTTAGTAGTTTAAAATAATGAATAAAAGATGAGTTTATAGATCAAATGGTAAATTACATCCGATTGGCATGAAAATTGGCATGCATGTTAAGAACATATAGAGCATGTAATCCAACAGTTGGAGTTTCAAAATATGCATTCAATAAAAAGTTATTGGGTGGTGTAACATTTTTTAGAATTACGTCAGGTGTAACTTGAACTTAACTCTATATTTCTTAATTCGATGTGAATTTTGACAAATCTTCCATTAGATTACATTATCTTTGTATATTTTTCATGCTTACAAAATTTTAAGATGATCAAATATCAATAGTGATGCCATCAATCAATTGTCTAGATTCAAGTTTTAGTAATTTAAAATAATGCATAAAAATGAGTTTATAAATCAAATGGTAAATGACATCCGATTGACATGAAAATTGGCATGCATGTTAAGAACGTATACAAATTGTAATCTAATGGTTGGATTTACAAAATATGAATTCAATAATAAGTTATTGGGAGGTGTAACATTTTTTTGAGTTACATCAAGTATAACTTGAACCGAACCCTATATTTTTTAATTCGATGTGAATTTTGACAAATCTACCGTTACATTACATTATCTTCATATATTTTTCATGGTTACAAAATTTCAAGGTGATCAAAGATTAATAGCCATGTCATCAATAAATTGTTTAAATTTAAGTTTTTGTAGTTTAAAATAATGCATAAAAAATGACTTTATAGAAAGTATGTTAAGCTAACCCCCTGTCTCTCCAATGTGTGATCCAAACAGATACCTACTTGTAACTTACCTTTAAAATGAAAAATTTGAAAATTAGAACCTCCAATTGACCAAAATGTTATCGAAACTACAAAATGAGCAAAATACTCGTGTAACATCCAAATAATGATACATGTTGCACCAAGAGCGATACATGTGTAAAGATATTCATGGTTTTGATTTTAAAGGAAAAGAAAAAGGTTTTAGTTTGAAAATCATTTTGAAAAGCATGTGACAGCCAGGAGTGACGTTAAGATGGAATGAAAATCCCAACATTTCTCAAGTTGCAGTCACATTTTGGAGAGACTCCTAGCCACCATCAAGATGCCATCATTTTGTAGTGAATAATGTGATTCGTCGATTAATGAGGATTGAACTAAGCGATTATACAAAAAGAGACCTCCTTCATGATTTCTTTAGCTAGTGAGGTTTAATAGTAGACCTATTATGAAACGAGTTCTCCCCAAATCAAATGCCAAGAGTCCTTAAATTTAAAATTTTTAATTTATTGTATATGATTTAGCTCATTGTGAGGATTACATATTGTTCTTAGCTCACTATGGTGATTACATATTTTTATTTTAACAAGTGACTTAAGATAATTAATATTTTTTATTATCTATTATTGGCAAACTATTCAAATGTGTGAATTGTATCTAATTTATTTCATTTTTATTTTATTAATTAATCTATGTGTTGCATAGACATGTTCCATAAAACGTCACTATATGCTTCCCCCAGATTTTTCATTGCCGCACAAAATTTCACCCTATTCTTCATTTCCCACCATTTTTTATTTCGGCTCCCACTTCTCAAGCTCTTAAAAGTTCAAAACCCATTTTTCATTTTTCATTTCCCATTCAACTCCATTTTTTTTTCTTTTTCTTTTTCTCTCTAACCCATTTTCATTTTCACCATGCGGAGCTCTCTCTTACCATCGTCGAGCTCTCTCTCTCACATCTCCACTGCCCCTAGCCACCTCCCTAGCCCTAGCCACCACCACCTCCCTAGTCCACTTGGGCACCAAAAACATCGACTTCCAGATGGAGCGTTATGTCTTCAAGTGGCGCAGCGATGGTTGGTTTTTCTGTC
Organism: Quercus aquifolioides; assembly: GCA_019022515.1. Classification (NCBI taxonomy): domain Eukaryota; kingdom Viridiplantae; phylum Streptophyta; class Magnoliopsida; order Fagales; family Fagaceae; genus Quercus; species Quercus aquifolioides. The sequence goes on along the minus strand of CM032328.1, from coordinate 42,606,515 downwards.
TCTTTTTCACTTTTTCTCTTCTGGGTTTTTGTTATTGTTTTGGATTGGTTTTGATTATTAGTAATAGTAGAGTTAACTGGGTGTCAAATTTTGCAATACCCATGTAATATTTTAACACTAGTTCACTATTGGTAGCTTTGGTTTTTATGGGTTTTAGCAGAGTATGGCAGAAATAAGAACATTGTATTGATTATGTTTTGATGTATTGCATTGTTTTTGTTATATATAGCATAGTGGTTTTCAGATTTTCATTTTCAAAATGAAGATCCATTTGAATCAGGGATTGAAATGTGAAATTGTGCATATCAATTATCAGATTGTCTTTCCTTGCATTTCATCTATAAATGGAATTGTTTAAGGTTTGTAGGTTTTAAAGCTTTATTGTATATGTATATAGAGTTTATTTATTTTTTAAATAGCTCTTAGAGTAGATTGTTTAAATTTTATTTCAAGTTAAGTTTCTGAATAATGGGCTCAGTTCTTAATGTACACTAAGTGCTAGTAAGAGCTTCTTTTCATGTCCTTTATATATATATGGACTGGGGAAATTGATGTTTATGTGTTGATTACCTGTGTGCTTGTCTAATACTTGATTAGTGTTGTTTTGACATTTAGGAATATACATAATCAATGTGGGGAAGACATGGGAAAAGCTTCAGTTGGCAGCCTGGGTTATTGTTGCAATCTTGAACCCACAAGACATCATCGTACAGTCTGCAAGGCCATATGATCAGAGAGCGGTCCTGAAGTTTGCTCAGTACACGGGTGCCCATGCTATTGCTGGGAGGCACACTCCTAGTACCTTCACCAATCAGTTGCAGACCTCATTCAGTGAGCCTCGTCTCCTCATCCTCACTGATCCAAGGACTGATCATTAGGTGATTGCTGCTTAAATTGATGTTATTGATGCATCGTTTTTGCTTGTACTGTTGCTTATTTGTACCGATGTGTTTACTCACTACCAAAAGCTGATTGCGGCCCATTAAGGAAGCTGCCCTTGGAAATATTCCAACTATTGCCTTTTGCGATACTGATTCACCCATGCGGTATGTTGATATTGGGATCCCTGCCAACAACAAGGGGAAGCATAGCATAGGAAGTCTCTTCTGGCTTTTGGCAAGGATGGTTCTGCAGATGCGTGGTACTATTCGTCCTGGGAGTAGGTGGGAAGTGATGGTAAGGAAGATGGCAGAAGGCTCTTTTTGGTGGACTTTATTTTTCCTTGAGCTAAATTGCTAATGTTTCATCTTAGTAATCAACTTGGACTTGCCCTTGTCTTTTGCTAAGGTCTTTTTTATTGTTTCCATAGAGGCAGAGTATGCATGCCAAGTGCTTGTAAAAATTACCCAGAGAGTCAAAAATAAATAGATTAAGAGATTTGTGGACGCTAATTAGTTAATGGCTTTAGGATGGTGCTGAACATGAATATGACAGAGCTATATCTATATGCTAACTTTTTTTTTTTTTGGGTTTAACACTATATTTTTGCAAAAAAATAAAAAAATCATCAAATTGTGGTTTGGGTTGGTCTATATTAATTTAATAAAGATGTGTATAGTGATTGAGATTGAACTTTTTGTGAGAATTTGGTCAAATTTCTGAATATTAGATGAAATGAAACTAAAAAATAAGTGGAAGTTCATTTGTCTAATACAAGCACTAGTTTGAATGATCCATTCTTAGGATAAATTGTACTTAAGAGAAGTTTTTGGGCGAGGGAGGTATTGCATAATTAGTGAATAATTATTAAAGAAAAACCATAGATAAAATAGCGGTTATTGCAAACAAGTAAGGCAGCTAACCTAATAGGTAAATGATTCAATGCATCTTACATTAAAGAGTACTACCATTTTCATAAAACTTGTGCATGTACAAATGATTTTATATCTTGAAAATTCTAATTGTGCTTCTCATCTGACATGGATGCAGATTAAAGCTTAAGAAAACATGATATGTGGTCCATATCTGCATGGGGTAGTCTTCTTTAAATAAAATCATTTTTACTTAGCAATATATATATATTGATACACATCTAGAGTTGTAAGGGATTGATGGTTTTATTTAGTACTGCGCAGTTATTGCAAGGATAATAGAAGGCTGCCTATTTTGTGGCAGTCTTTAAGCGTGGCTTGAAATTTTCTTTTACATTTTCTTTCCCTTGGTGAAATGTTAGGCGTTCCTTTACAATGCACACATGTTTGGTTTGACAGGAATGCCTTGCGCATATTTTTTAAGGAATTTTCCATTTATTAATGGTGTTGCTTATTGCCTTTATTTTTAGTCTATGCATCTTCTTTTCTAAAGAAAGAAACATGTTAGATTGGTTGATCTTAATATAATAAAGATTACAGTACTCAAGTTTATAAGTGCATTGATAACATTTTTATAAATATTATACTTTTATTTTGCAGGTTAACCACTCATTTATTGTGATAAGGAATTAGGATGGTGTGTTATGGACTGCAATATTTGGTATTAAGGTAAACCATATTGAAATTAAATTCCATTAAAAGTTCCAAAACATATAAGGGTCCAATTAATGTATGCTCTAAGAAGGCATTTGTGGAATTTGTGAAACACCACTATTCTGATTGGATGTTTCACATTAAAAATCATATTTTTAAGAAGTACACAAAAAAAGAAGATCGTTACAAGAATGGTCCTTCTTTCATTCCTACACCCTTTTGGAAAAAGATTGTGGATAAATGGATGGATGGAGAATGAAAGGTGAGTATAAATGAAATATATGTCATAAATTCTCTCTATCTCTCATGCACTCTCTCTAACCATTATTTGTGGTTTACATTTTTCACAGTTGTTATATTATTTTAATTTATATTTAATTTTGATAGTGGTTTAAGTAATCAAATTAAGTTGTTATTATTGTTAAATTAAAAAAAAAAGGTTATTACTGTTGTTTATGATATATTATATGATTATATTTGATATAGTAATATGTGTACTTATTTATTGAAGCATTGATATAAATACAAATTCACTTTAATTGTTTCATTTTAACTCATGTTTAATGCTTTTTTTATTTTTATTTTTTATTTTAAGGATGGTACTAGCAGAGATGAAGAGGACAACTCAAACAATAACATGGAGGTCGAAAGCAACTTGGAGGGTGACCTAGAGGAAAACTAATATAGATCTTTTCATAATTCCAGTTGTTTAAAACAATTATTTATGTCATGATTTAATTTTAGGATTTCTTTGTATATTCTATATTTTAAAGTTTGAACTTATAAGAATTTTTATGTTTCAATGGATCAATTTTGGCGAAAAGTCACTTTTACTTCCTACATTTTCAAGCGATTCTCATTTTAGTCCCTACATTTTATTTTTACCGCTTTTAGTCCCTATCCTGAAAAACACTTCCCGTTTTGGTCCCTGTCGTTACATCAGAGACGGAAAAAGCTGACATGGCAAACGGCAGAAATAAATAATAATAAATTAATGTCCACGTGGCTTAAATTAATATTAAAAAATGCCACGTCAGCATCTAAATTTAAAAAATTAATTTATTAATTTTAATTAAATAAAAAAAATTAAAAACAGAATTAAAAACTAAAAATTACATGGATTGAGATCTAAGTGTGTTTTGAACAAGAACAACAAAAAAACAAATCCAAATTCAAGAACACAAACCCAGAAATTCAAAAAAAAAAAAAAAAAAACCAGTAAATCAAAACCCAGCCAAATCAAGAACAAAACATCTAAATCATCCAACATCAACAACAAAACAACATAGCACCAATCAGACAAGATCATCAACAAACCCTATAGAAAACCGAATCATCAACCAAAAATCCATAAATTACATCATCAAACCACACAAATCCTCAACAAACCCAAAAAAAAAAAAAATTCGGATCCTCTATGCTTCTTTGGGTGAATCAAAACCTCAAACAACTGGTATGCAATGTTATCTTCCACGTTATAAAGATGTAACACCATAAAAGCACTTACCGTGTTCTCAACCTTGCTATCTCAACCTCAAATTCCTGAGCTTCAGTGTTCAGAAAGTACTCGACGAGCTCATCAGGAGTATCCGGAATGACCCGAGACTAAAACAAACAACAAAAACAACCATCTCAAAAATACAATATTTACATAATTTACAAAACCCAGTTCCTCAAAATCAATAACCCAGTTGATTTAACTAAGTTAACTGGTGAATAGCTCGGCGACGCTCCTTCTTTTCACGGACTTGGCGTTCAAATGCTTCACGGGATTCGGAGTCTTTCTCGAGCCGCTTCTTGAACTCGCGCTTCGCTGTGTGACCGGTCTGTGGTGGACCCATTAAGCCTTCTGGGTCCTTCCTTTTCCCAAAGAGAGAAAGTTGAAATCATCAACAAGGCTATGAGAAATTAATAGAAAAATTGTATGGGAGAAAGAGTGAGAGAGGTACCCATCCAATGCAGGAAATTCTGGGTCTGGAAAAGCTCGGTGCACGTGATGACCGGAAATTTATGGATTTTGGATTGATGATTGGGTTTTCTATATGGTTTGTTGATGATCTGTGGTCTGATTGGTGCTATGTTGTTTTGTTGTTGATGTTGGATGATTTAGATGTTTTGTTCTTGATTTGGCTGGGTTTTGATTTACTGGTTTTTTTTTTTTTTGAATTTCTGGGTTTGTGTTCTTGAATTTGGATTTGTGTTCCTGTTGTTCTTGTTCAAAACACACTTAGATTTCAATTCATGTAATTTTTAGTTTTTAATTCTGTTTTTAATTTTTTTATTTAGTTAAAATTAATAAATTAATTTTTTAAATTTAGATGCTGGCGTGACATTTTTTAATATTAATTTAGGCCACGTGGACATTAATTTATTATTATTTATTTCTGCTATTTGCCACATCAGCTTTCTCCGTCTCTGATGTAACGGCAGGGACCAAAACGGGAAGCGTTTTTTAGGATAGGGACTAAAAGCGGTAAAAATAAAATATAGGGACTAAAATGAGAATCGCCTGAAAATGTAGGGACTAAAAGTGACTTTTCGCCATCAATTTTTAGTAATCATTGTACTATTGTAACAGGATAGTTAAACAAAAATGATATAAAATAAACTAAAAATAAATAAATAAATAAATGTTTAAATATTATATAAAATATTATCACTGACATAAAAATTTGGTCATAAATAACTTTATAGTGACGATAAAGTCACTCGCAATTTATAGAATAACGATGCCACTTAACTCCTTGCAAAAACGTTTTAAGTGACAGCTTAACGTCGTCACTATTATTTCTAATTAATTGTGAGGGGTCAAAAGCCCCCATAAATAAATTTTAGTGACGGCATTATTTGTCTCTAAAAAGTATGTCGTTAATTTGGAATTCGCAAATAATTAATTGTGAGGATATGAAAGTCCTCACAAATAGTTATTAATGACGACTGCTTCCTTTTGCTAAAAATAAGTCGTTGATTTTTTTCGTCGTTTGGTAATATATTTGTGAGGGCAAATTTGTTCAATAACGGTGGTGGATTGCCCTCATAAATTATCTATTTGCGAATGTATGGTCGCAAAATCTCTTTTAGCAACAAGAACAAATGTGACGGCCTTCAAGGGCCATATGCCCTCGCTAATAACCTTTTGCGATGATATTTAAATTTTTGCAAGGGCATTTTACCCTCGCTAGTAGACTTTTCTTGTAGTGCCTATACAACTTCTCATGCTTTTCGGAGACCTTGTATAACTTTGCATAAGCTGTGTGGATGTCATCTTGTTCATCAATCTTTTCAAACTTAGACTCTACAAATTCCTCTTCTTCATCCACATCTTTAACAATCCCTTCAGTAGGATTTATTGTGGTAGTGAAGGCATTTAAGATTCCATCATCCTCATTGTCGGAGTCATCCTCAGGCTCAGTATCGCTCAAGGTAGCAGCAAGTGCTTTGCTTTTTCCGATGGTCTTGAGATAAGTAGGGCACTCTTGTTTCATATGATTGAAACCTTGACACCCAAAGCACTTTGGTCTTGAGGGAACAGTGTACTGATTGCCATCCCTAGCATCCTTTTTCCCTTTATCTTGGCTCTTGAACTGTGAGGAACTGGATTGCTTTTGGTCCTTGTCAAATCCTTTCGTGTTGGCATTCTTCATAAACTTCTTGAATTGCCTTGCGATATAGGATTTCATTTTAGAATCTTCATCGTCTAAAGACTCATCCGTGTCACTACTCTTGGCTTTCAAAGCCATGCTCTTGCTCTTGCTTGATTTCCAGATCCTTGTCAAACCCAACTCATAGGTCTGCATATTCCTAACCAACTCTGTCAAAGGAATTTTGTCAATGTCCTTTGATTCCTCAATGATAGTGATCTTGGCATGGAATCTCTCGGGTAGAGATCTGAGCACCTTTCTCACAATCTTGGGTCCATGAATGGTTTCCCCAAAATTAAAAGTTGAGTTCACTATGTTCTTGAGCTTGGTATAGAACTCATTAAACGACTCATCCTCCTCCATCTTGATCTCTTCAAAGCTTGTAGTGAGCCTCTGAAGTTTTGAATCCTTGATAGCCTTGATTCCTTCATAGGTTGTCTGGAGAATAGTCCATGCTTCCTTAGCAGTTTCAGTAGAGGATATTTTCTTGAATTCCTCATTTGTGACTGCACTAAATAGAGCATTTAATGCTTTGCTGTTGAAGTTTGCCACCTTGATCTTAGCATCATCCTAGTCGGCCGGCGCTTCCACAGGCTTGGTCCAGCCTATCTCCATAGCTTGCCACACCTTTTCATCTAATGACTGCAAGAAAGCTCTCATGCGTACTTTCCAGTATGCATAGTTAGTGCCATCAAATAAAGGAGGTATAATAAGAGACTGTCCTTTATCCATGACAAACAGGGGTCAATGGATCACATAGCAAAGATTAACCCTAATCAGAGTGTGCCTGCTCTGATACCACTTGATAGGCCAAGAATGTATTGACCCTTTGTGATATATTAATTGATTAATTAGCCAAGTTTATTAATTAATCAAATTAACATGCAAAGCGCGTGGTAGCACAAACAAATCACCAATTATCTAAAGTATGCAGCGGAAAATAAATTGACACGGTGATTTGTTTACGAATGGGGAAAACCTACACGGCAAAAACCCCACCGGGTGATTTTAAGGTCACCACTCCTGAGAATCCACTATTATCAAAACAAGCGGTTACAAGTAAAGGAATCCCAGTACCTTATACCAACCTACAGTTGAACCCTTACCCCAATACCTAATTGGACTTGTTCTGTAGTGACAATCTCTCCTTTTCAATGCACGGCTCCCAGTACGTGACTAACCAATAGATGCGCGGATCCCAGTACGCGACTTAATCACCAACTTGAGAAGGATGTTGGCTGCAAAGTTCTTCAGTTCATCCAGACGATGAAAATCAAGAAGCTCCTTGGTCACAAAACCCTACGGTGTACAAACACAGCAGCTTCTTCAAGAGAAAGATGAACTAGGGCAAATTCTGTCTCCGGTCACAATTTGCATGAACAAGACTTTGCTCTACACTTGTGCAACTGTGCCACTTTTGACGGCCCTTAAAATAATTCTTATATATTTTTAGGCTTGTGAGAAAAGAAAGCCCAAACACATATTCACGGATTGGATGAAAATCAGAACTGAAAATCTGTTTTTCATAAATCTCGACAGATACCCTATCTGTCGAGCAGCTGTCGAGCCTCGGGCTGAAACAGCTCTTTTAAACCTCGATAGATACTAGCTGTCGAGCTTTAATGAACAACACTTCTTCACTTGATTCTTGGACAGACTTGCATGGCTTTAACACTTGAACTTGAAAACCTTGTTTCTTGAAGCATTAAACACATCCTAGATCTACCCAATTACAAGTAAAGTGCATTTTGTCAAAGGATTAGCCAATTACATAAAATGTTGACATATGTTCCTAACATGAATCACATATGTCCTAACAACTTTTTCGCACTTCTTTGGATTGGCACTTACTAGAGGCCATAGTTACTTGTTGGGACCCCGCTTTGAGGTGTATCACCATTAGGGATGCGGACTTGGTCCCTACTTTGGAGGAGTATGATTGCTTTCTTTCTCTTCCTACCCCTATGAGTTGGTTTTATTGACCACTGATTCAATCTTGCTTCCGTAAGCGGTTGGCGGAGCTTTTAGGCCTGAAGACGCTTGTTGTGGATGTTCTAACCCGATATGGGAGTGGCTTGGGAGGTAGCATCCCTTTCTATTTTCTACTTTGTCCTTGGCAAAGCTGAGTGCCCTGCTGTTTACCGAGGAGAATTTGTAAATTCTAAGGAACATTGGACCTTTTTCAGGCGTCAGGCCTTCATGGTGGCCTTCTTTGGCTTAGTCTATTCCCTTCTCAGTCGGGTTGCATAAGCTTTGCAATCCTACCCCTGGTGAGTACCCTGCCTCATAGCATTTATTTTATTCCCTCTCTCCTCTCTAAGACTATTATGTCTTTTTCTCTGTGTTGTGAGATAGGTAGTGGTAGGCTTGGTTGTTATGTGCATCTGCTGCAGTTGTAGTTTTGTAGTCATCTGAGTGTTATATCTAAGGCACAACCTACTAGTTTCTTGAGGAAGAATAGAGTTAAGATCACTATAACCCTTGATCTTCCTTTTACTAGGGACACCGCTGGTTGCCTATGGTATTTGTTTGGCTTGCATCCCACTGACTAGACCTGGAGAGTCAAGTGGGGAGTCACTAGGTGGCAGGGTTGGACCCATTGTGTTGGTTTACTTGGCATCCCTTTAGCGGATTTTATAGAATTTGAATTCTTCTTTCTGTAGCTTGTATGTTCTTGTATTCTGAGTTGTAACACTTTGAGCATTGTCTAATCAAACCTATAGATCTAGGAATCTATATCTAGACAAGTTTGTGCTCACGGTTTGCCAATTGTTCTAAACTTTTAGAACCTTACAGCTAGAGATCTCGGCTTTGATGTAGCAGGGTTGCTTCGTACCCATTCCTCGGATGACCTAATTCTTCACATCAGCTTTGGGGTGCTATGTAGGACTGTGGCAGACCGTTTGGGCCACGTTTGACTTGCTGGAGTCTTTCTGTTTCTTTTCATTTCTACACGAGCTATGTAGTTAGTATTCCACCATGTATGGAAAGGTCCGTCGTAAATTGCTAGGCAATTGCGTACGTCCTTTCACTTTTGGGTTTTTAAAGCATAGTCTAGTTTGTAAGGCATGCTTAAAATTGAAAAATAGGTGGAAACAGAGATGTTTTGTGTATATTGATTATCAGGAGATATTTATATCTATGGGATTTGTGTTTTGGATGCATAATGATGAATACATGAAAGGATTAGAAAGGCATAAAACAGGCATGTTTAATGAATATGTGCGCAAATGCTTTGAAAATGCAAGATCATACAAATAAGATGGTAAATATAAGTCTATGCATATCAATATCTCAGGTTCCAAAGGATACATCCTGTTCTAGACGGATCTCTTCCTTTCCCATTGGGGTACATCTTCCATTGGTATGGGCCATAAAATCTTTGAATAAAACCACTACGGGCCATGCGTGTTTCAAACATAGAACAACCCAAAGGGGTGCATGCTTCTTCTCTTGATCTTGATCATAAATCCAAGCAGATTCAACTAACTAATTTTTCTTCTAAAATGTGACTGGGCCAAGGTGGCTGCCTACGTACCTACACTGGGAAGGATCAAGTCATCACGTAGTTTAACTGACATTTTTGATTGCCTTAATTTTTGACTAGACCGCCCTTTCGGGTTTTCAATCTTGCAGGCTCTCTCACGTTCTTTCTTTTGCTCTCTTTTTGCTTAGATTGCCCTTTCGGGTTTTCAGTCTACCTTTTCATTTTTTTTGTATTCTTTTGCTTTCTTTTCTTTCTTTGTCTGATTATAGGAATGTAGAAAAAGAGGTTGCACTTGGAAGCTCCCTTATGTGAAGTATTGTATGACAACATCAGAATTGGTGGGCATATTGAAGTTGTGCCCATCCATGTTGGCTAGAATCAAGGCTCCTCTAGAGAAGGCCTTCTTCACCACATATGGGCCTTCGTAGGTCGGGGCAAACTCTCCTCAACCGAATTCTAGTGTTCAATCTTGAACTATTGGCAAAGTTGCTTGATCATCTTCCCATTTAGATTTTTCCCATTGTTGGTAATGAGCTCTCCTGGTACGCCGTAGTGGCTAATAATGTTTTGTTTCAAGAATCAAGCCACCACAACTTGGGTGATGCTTTTGTAGGAAACGACTTCCATCCACTTGGTGAAGTAATTGATAGCCATCAAAATATACTCATGCCCATTGGAGGCTTTTGGAATCACGGGTCTGATGACGTCCATTCCCTAGGCTGAAAAAGGCCATGGTGCTGTTAGAGAGTGCAGGGGTTAAGGAGGAACATTCTTTCTATTCTGATAGACTTAGCAACAGTGGCACGTCCTGACATGCTGGATGCAGTTAGTTTCCATGGTGAGCCAATAATAGCCGGCTCTTATGATCTTTCGGGACAATAGGGGTCCACTGGCATGGGCTCTAAGCAAGCCTTCATGCATCTCTTCCATCAAATGGTTAGCCTCAGGGGCATCTATGCATCGAAGCAAGGTTGTGTCATGGTTCCTCTTATACAGGACTTCCCCACTCAGGAAGAATTGGCACGCCATGTGCTCAATGAATTTCTTCTCATTGTTTGTGGCCCCAGCGGGTATTCACTATTTTTGATATGAGCCTTGATATCATGGTACCATGGCTTCCCTTTGACTTTAGCTTCGATGTTCATGCATTCTTTGATATTCATGCAGTAGGCTAGCATGCTACGGACCTTAATGTGCAATTGTCACAATCATCTCTTGCCAACTTAACCATGCTAGTCATGGTTACTAAAGCATCTACGAACATGTTGTGTGCTCGGGGCAAATAAGCAAAGGTAATGTTCCAAAACTTTAGAATTAGGCAGTTGACGCACTTTTGATACGGAATCAACTTGGTGTCTCGGGGTTGCTACTTCCCCTCAATTTAGGAGATAATCAACAGGGAATCTCCAAAGATGCTTAGATCATACGCGCCAAACTCTAAGTCAACTTGCAGGCTTACTATGCACGCCTCGTACTCTGTGACGTTGTTGGTGTAATCAAAATTTAGCTTGACTGAAACAGGGATTTGTTGGCCTTTGGGGATACTAGAACTGCTCCCACTCCATTTCCAGTGCTATTGGCAGCTCCATTGAAATAAAGCTTCCAATGCCATGGCTCTACATTGGTTGGTTTAGGCTCTATTGCCAAAACATCCTCATCTGGGAAGAAGGATTCTAAGAATTCTGAATCATTCAATGGCTGGTCCACTAGGTAATCGGCTATGGCCTGGCCCTTAATGGCCTTTCTCATCACAAACACGATATCGAACTCGGATAGCAACATCTGCCAATGGGAGATCTTCCTTGTGAGGGCAGGCTTTCAAAGATGTACTTGATAGGGTCCATGCAGGAAATCAACCACGTGGTGTAGTAAAGCATGTACTACCGTAACTTGCGTAAGGCCTATGCTAGGGCGCGACACGTCTTCTCAATGGCAATGTAGTTGACCTCACAGCTGGTGAACTTCTTACTTAGGTTGTAAATCGCCCTCTCTTTTTGATTGAGTTCATTTAGCTGGCCTAACATGCAACCTATGGATGCTTCTTGCACCGCTAGATAGAGAATCAATGGATGTCCCGGCATCGGGGGAACCACAATAGGGGGTTCAACAAATACTGCTTAATCTTCTCAAAGGTCGCTTGACATTCATCTGTCCATTCTATCTTCGTATCCTCATCCAAGAGCTTGAACAAGGGATCGCATGTGGCGGTCAATTGCGCTGTAAAGTGTGCTATGTAATTCATCCTTCCTAAGAATCTTCAAACTTGTTTCTTAGTTTTCAGTGCAGGCATGTCCCTGATGGCTTGTACTTTTACTGGGTCCGCTTCTATTCCTCTTTGGTTGACTATGAAACTGAGCAATTTCCCTGAACTGGCTTCGAAGATGCAATTGTTAGGGTTGAGCCGTAACCTGTACTTGACGAGGCGCTTGAATAACTCTCTCAAATCTATCAAATGATCTCTATGAGTGCGCGACTTGGCAATCATATCATCTACATAGACTTCGATCTCTTTGTGCATTATATCATGGAATAGGGTTACCATGGCTCGCTGGTAGGTCGCCCCAGCATTCTTCAAGTCAAATGGCTTGACGTCATGAGCGTAAGTTCCCCAATGAGTGGTGAACGCTGTTTTGGCTTTTTCTTCTTTAGCCATCTTAATCTGATTATAACCCGAGAATCCATCCATAAAGGAGAAGAATATGTTGATCGCAGTGTTATCAATCAGGGTATTAATATATGGCAAGGGAAAATTATCCCTCGGGCTGGCCCAATTCAAATCTCTATAGTCGACGCATATACGTACTTTCCCATCTTTCTTTGGTATAGGAACAATGTTAGCAACCCAATCAGAGGAGGCTATGGCGGTAAGAAAACTGGCTTTCAATTGTAGGGCTGCCGAGTCTGCCCGACGCCCATATAAGGGCCACCAGTCAGCGTTGACCGACTAAAAAAAAAAAAAACTAGAGTTTCTTGCCTAGTTCCAAGGACCAAGTTAGAGAATTTTTTCAGTTTAGTTGCAGTAGCTCAACCTTGTTAGGTAAAACTGGTCTCGATCCATGAACAAAGCTATTTCCGCACGCAATTTTGGGGCAACCAAATGTGGAATCACTTTCTTTATCTGGCACCTCTCATTGCCCTCGAGATGTTAGATAAAGAAAGGGTAGCTGTAGACACCGTATTTTTTTCTCCCTCGATTTGTGTGCCGTACCCTGAAAATTCCAAAAATATTATCTTTTCTTCATAGGGCCATAGAAAAATTTAGGTTGATGTGGCGCAACCAATTCAGGCATCGGAGCACTCAAAGTGCCAATTCAAGTCAAATTGACAAAAATGCCCCTGTTCAACCTTGGGTTGTCCGAAAGACAAAGTTGGTCAAAATCATCCCAAAATAGCATTTTTTATGTTTCTACATCAAACCTGAGCTACTCGGTGATTTTCATCAACTTTAACCAAGTTTGACTCGAGGTTAACTCCTAGGCACCAGAAACCTTAATTTTGATCCGTCTATTAGAATAGTTTGGGATCAGTTCCATTGTGAAGATTATCAAATTCCCTTACCAATGACTATCATGGGTCGAAATCGGAGTTAAAACATTTGAGATATCAAGAAAATCGTGCAAAGAGCATTAGCTCGCTTCCCGAGGCCATAACTTTTGATCCAACCATTAGATTTTCAATTCTTTAGTGTTCTAGAAACTAGATATCCAGAGCTTTCCAGGGACACCAAGATTAGCTCAATCTGATTCCGAGAAGACTTTCAAATATGCGTCTGAAGCTGGACCAATAAAAGGTTGAAACTGCTGAAAGGTCATTCTTCCAGTATAAATACCCCCAGACCCCACATTTTGCAAAAGAAAGAGGTTTTGGGCAGTTCTCTTAGGCATATTCTCTCTCTTTTCTCTCTAATTTCTCTCCTAAATACATCCAAACACGTCCAAACACCTTCAAAAACCCTAGATTCTCCTCTTTTCTCTACAATAATCATAGTAGTGTTCTTGCACCCAATCTTCCTATCCTTGGTTCTATACCTTGGATTTGAGGTTTAGGGGTATGGATGTAGCTCTTTAGCTACAATCCACACCCATTTCTTTTTATAGCTTTTCCTAGCTTTATCTTGCTTAATAATATGCTTTTATTGCTTTTCCTAGCATGTTCTTGCTTCTTAGCATTATATATATATATAGTTTTTCTAGCATGTTTCCTTGCTTATGTCATGATTTTTCACTTTGATGTTGTTAGCCTAGCCTTCTTGAGCTAGGATATGTCTAAATTTAATGTTTGTGCTTAGATCCACATGATTTTAGGCTCCTTGCCATGTTTATGCTTAGATCTACATGCCTATGTGTTCTTTGCCATGTTTATGCTTAGATCTACGTCCCTATACTTAGATCTATGTGTTTATGTGCTTCGTTCCATGCTTGTGTGCCTAGATCTATATTGGTTGCTATGCTATGTGCTTCTAAAGCCTTTCTATCCATTGAAATCTCTCTTTCTTGTGTTTTGGCCTTTTTAGTAAGGTGTAGACCTAGATCCTATGGTCTAGGCCTACATCCATACACCTAGGCCTATATTAAAGGTGTTAGGTTCTATGACTTTAGGAATTAAATGTATTAGAACTTCAATTTGTAATGTGTTAGCAAAGCATGATCAAAACATTGAGTCTAGGTTTAGGCTTGCCCAAAGTGTGTTTATTTGTAAAATTGGAATTGAGTGATTGCAGAATTTATTGGTCTAAATCTACAAGACTCGATCGATCAAGTCTAATTTTCGAAAATTAGACTTGATCGATCGAATCTCGTGCAGATTTATTTTTCTGCAGAATTTCCAATTTAGCCCAAGCCTGTTTGACATGTAGGGTTTTATGTTTTACTCCAAGTATAAAAAGAAAAACACTAGCTACATTTTAGAAGTTTTTGATGCGTTGTGTGTTGAATCTCTTATGAGATCTAGAGGGGTTTACCTTCATACACACTTAAAGTTATCAAGATCAAGATTCATGTCAAGAACTTGGTTATTGCTCTAGTTGCTGCATAATGAATTTAAAGAATATTTGAAACCTTTGAGTGGAGTCTCAAAGTCACAAGTGGGAGTACTTGTGATGCAGTGGATCAAGGAAAGAAGTAGTCCATGGACTCGGAGCTGTCATGTGAAATTAGAATGTCCTACATTCTTGAGATCAAAGGGTAAAGTTATGGCTGTAACCCTTAGTGATGATGAAGTTTCTAATCATGAGTTTGGTAGTGATGAGGATGGAAACTTCATTGCTTTCATAGCTACTGCTGTAGTTGATGAAAGTGTTGTGGTTGAAGAGAACCCTTCTGATGTGGAACTCTCTGAGAGTGTTGATTTGCAAGAAGCTTTTAATAAGCTTTGCAAGGTTGTTGCAAAGGATGCAATGAATGTTGACTTAGGTTTAAAGAAAATTGCTTCCCTTGAGCTTGATAAGAAAAATTTGTTGTTGAAATTGTTTGATGTTAATGAATTGATTGATAAGGTGAAGACTGAAAACATGGTGTTACTTGATAAGATAAAGAACTTAAAACTAGAACTATCTGTTACTAGAGAACAAACTAATAGGTTTGCTAGTTCTAAACTTGATCACATGTTGAGTATTCAGAAGTCTCCCTTAGACAAAACTGGTCTAGGTTTTGCAGATAGCATCTCTGTGTTTGAAACTCATTCCACAAATTTTGTTTCTTCTTCTAAGCCCCCCAAGAGTGAGATTGTCAAACTAGTAGAAGTCACACCACCTCCTAGGAAGATTAGGGTTGATCTTAAAGAGTCTAAGCCTAAGAATCCTACCCTCCCTAAGGATAGGTTGCATGATAGACCTTTATGAGTTTGTCATTTTTGTGGAAAGATTGGGCATATTTGCCCAAACTGTTTCAAGTTGCAAGCTGTAAAGTGAGCAAATAAGCCAAAAGTACCTGTGCCTCAAGTACAAGATCCTATGGTACTTATTGGTGAGTTGGTAAAGACGTTAAACCTTTTTACCAATCCTAAAGTTGCTCATCATTCTAGTATGAATAATAACTCCAATGCAATAGTTGTATCTAAAAAGTTTTGGATGCAAAAGGCTCAATCTAATTGAGTCTTTCTGACATGGTTCTTGTGCTTCATCTCAATACTCTTTGTGACCATTCTTCTTTTGCTGTTTTGTTTTTTTGCTTTTAGGATTTGCATTGCATAACATTCATGCATTTCATGATAGGTTGTTTTTGTTATTCCTTTTAAAAATAAAAAATAAAAAAAAAGGAAGGAAGGAAGGAAAAATGTGTTTTGTATTATTTTTCTTGGACTTGTAATCAAGGCTAGCCATATTGTCTTTACATAACATGCTTGTGTACCTTGTTTAGCTTGGATGAGCTTATTTTACTGCACTTTGCTAGTTTTAGCTATGTAGTGCATGTTGTGTGGGAGTTGTTTATAGTTTTTGATCATTTGATCTTGATTTTGAAGTCACATGTTTTGATTGTTAGGACTTGAACTTAATGAGAAAGGCATAAATAACCACCTCACCACTATTTACTAGCCAATCATGAACACCTTCGTGCATATTGTAAGATTTTGTGCTCAAGAAAGTGTAGCACATGCATAAAAGAAAATAAGGTGTAGCCTTAGATTAAAACTAAAATTGGTGTATACATTATTGAGCTATAATAAATTCACCATGAAATAAAATTGGTGTGTACATTATCTGGTTAATCAAATACTTTCACATTGAAATAAAATTGATGTGTACTTTATAAGGCAAAACAAGAAACTTACATGATTGCAAGCTTGTTTTCTAGGAGATGTGAGAGTTATATGATGTAACTCTTTTAGTGATAGTCTCTTTCAAACTTATGTGATGAATTTTGTAGAAATTGTGATTGATTACTATCTACATATCACCTCACATGTATCTCATGCTATTGCTTGTTGCACACACTACACAAGTTATTATTTACTAAACTTAGTGCATGATATTGTGTGTGATTTTGTTTTGGCCATTCAAGATTATATGTTCCTTGATTTTAATGCAAAATATGTTTCATGTTTGAGTTTTGAGGATAAATTGATTGAAAAACTTGTTTTTGAAAGATCTAGGTTGAATTCAAGTGTTTTTGAAAAACTTTTAATCTCATACTCATGCATTTCATTTATAAAATATTGTGATTTGAGGAGTTTCTGCATAAAATTGCTCTGTTTTTCAAAAATCTCATTTTTCCAGATTTTTGATCGATCGAATCTGTTGCTCGACCGATCAAAAATGCGATAAAAACTTTGGTTTGAATATGTTTGGCTCGATTGATGCTTGATTGATCGAATTTAATTTTCGATTGATCGAAACTAATTTTCGACCGATCAAAAATCGGTCAATGAGTGTTTTAAAAAGAAGTTTCTCATGTGTTCTTCATACTTTTCAAACTTTTCCAAACACTTTTCTCACCGTTTTTACTTGATCGATCCAATCTAAAGCATTTTTGTCGTTTTCTTCCTCAAATTTCTCAAGGGTTTTCTTCCTCATAATCAATACCTTCTTTTTGTGTATACCTTTTCGCCACTAGCCTTGCTTTAAATGTTTCAACCTTTCCATCTATCTCTCTATTCCTCTTGTAAACCCATTTGCAACCAACAGGTTTAATGCCGTTAGGCACCTTTACAAGATCCCAAACTTGATTGGAATACATTGAATCCAATTCAGATTTCATAGCTTTGACCCAATAATGTGCATCTATATCATTCATTGCCTCTTCATAAGTATAAGGATCAATTTCAGCCTCTTCTGAGATAGCGTCGTAAGTTTCTCCCAGACCTATAAATCTTATAGGTGGCCTAACAACTCTACTTCTAGGAGTAAAATTATTCATATAGTCATTTTCCAAAAATTTAGCATTTGTACTAACAAAAACTTTATTATCATCATGACTATAGAATAAATAACCCCTAGTTTCTTTTGGAATACCCACAAGCAAACACACTTCTAATTTTGGTTCCAATTTATTAGGCTTCCTTTTTAGCACATGTGCTGGACAACCCCAAATGTGGAGGTATCTCATACTAGGCTTACGCCCACTCCACAATTCCATGGGTGTTTTCGGAACAAATTTTGATGAAACTAAATTTAAAAGATGTATTGCTGTATTTAAGGCATACCCCCAAAAAGAAATTGGTAAAGTTGAGTAACTCATCATGGACCTAACCATTTCTAAAAGAGTCATATTCATTTTTTTTGCTACACCATTTTGTTGGGGAGTTTCAGGTGTAGTCAATTGGGATACAATCCTATTTTAAGTTAAGTAATCCTTGAAATCCCTAGGAAGGTATTCACCACCTCGATCAGATCGAATGGCCTTTATGCATTTACCTAATTGATTCTCAACTTCAGCCCTAAACTCTTTGAATTTTTCAAAAGCTTCGGACTTCTGTTTCATTAGGTATACATAACCATATCTTGAGTAATCATCTGTAAAAGTGAGGAAGTACTCATAACCTCCTTTTGCTTGGGTTGACATTGGACCACATACATCCGTATGAACTAATTCAAGCAACTCTTGGGCTCTTTTACCTTTTGTATTAAAAGGCCTTTTGGTCATTTTATCCTCCAAACAAGATTCACAAATTGGAAATCCATCAAAGTCCAATGGCTCTAAGAGTCCATCTTTGCTCAGTTTTTGAATTCTGTTTGGATTAATATGACTCAAATGCAAGTGCCAAAGATATGCATCATTAGCAGAATGCAATTTTCTTTTTAATGATTTTACATGAGAGTCTTTATCTAATTCAAAATTGTATAATTCATGCTTATTAGGAGTTAAAATATATAGACCATCCACAATATTGCCAGAACAGATAAACACTTTATCCTTCTTTATCACAACATTGTCTTTCAGGATAACACAATATCCATGTTTACCTAAATAAGTTGTAGAAATTAAATTCCTACAAACATTAGGTACATATAAACAGTCTTCCAATATTAAAACTCTAGAATCAAAGCATAAATTAAACACTCCAATGGCTACAATTAGAATTTTGCTCCCATCAGCCAAAGTAAGAAACAATTCCCCTTCATTCAGCTTTTTGGTCTCCTGGAATCCCTGCAAAGTATTGCAAATATGGTTAGTACAACCTGAATCCACACATCAGGAATCCGTGGCATTTTGTACTAAACATATTTCAAGAAGGAATGAACTTTTCATACCCTTATTCTTAGCAGCTCTAAATATTAGACAATTCCTCTTCAAATGACCTTTCTTGCCACAATGGAAACACTTTCCTTTGGCCCACTCCTTTTTCTTTCCCTTGTTGGCAACCCCTAAGGAAATTTGTTTACCATCTTACTTGGTGAAGTCCTTCTTCTTCTTTTTACCCTTGCCTTTCGACTTAGGTTAAGAAGTAGAAGCTTCAGCCATATTAGCATCAACACTGGATGTACCAAGAATTCCTTCCGCCGCTACCAATTCATTCATTAATTCAGACAATGAATAAATCTTTTTGTTCATATTATAATTAATTCTGAATTCCTTGAATGATTCTGGTAGTGACTGGAGTATCATATCCACTTGGGATTCTCTATCAATATTGGCACCAAAAACTTCCAGTGTATTCAGATTAGAGATCATCCTAAGACAATGCTCCCTCACTGAAGTACCTTCAACCATTTTGGTATTATAAATTTGTCTCATAATTTCTTGCCTAGTAGAACGGCCTTGCTTACCAAACATCTCCTTCAGACTAAACATTATGTCCGAAGCTAGTCCTACATTCGACATTTGATGCTTAGAACATTTAAGATTGATGCTAGGATATAGCACTTGGCCATCTCATTAGATTTCTGCCAACGATCGTATCGTCGTTTTTCCTAAAGAGGAGCATCTAATGATGGAAAGTTAGGACAAGGTTGACTAAGCACATACATGTGCTCTTCAGCTGTAGGAACAATGTCCAAATTTCTTTTCCAGTCAACATAGTTAGATCTAGTCAGTTTGTTTTAATTAAGAATAGCAACAAGTGGGCTAAAAGATGCCATGATTTAAATCTGAAAATAATAAACATGAATATATTAAGTAAAATTGTACATTATCAATTTAGCATATAAACATATAGTATGGAACCTTAATAAAACCATAATATAATATATGCAACAACAACCAAATCCCATGTTTAAAATTCCTTGGTAGCAAGTAAATTATAAACACTATGATTGATTGAGAACTATTCTCATTATTAGTGCTATCATGATAACTCTTATCAAACACTAATAATATGCCGTATTTCCTTTAGCCTCTAAGTAATAATGACATAGCTCTGTAGGGATGTTAACATTATACTTAGTCTAGTATACACCATTGCTTGAAATCTATGTGAGTCATTAAGTAACTCCACGGTAGCGTGGTCGTTCTTAATGTAAAAACACATATCATCCATCATTAAGAAGTTTAATCTGTAGTACCATGAATTAAACACCCTTCGTTGGGAGCAAAGCATATACGCCAAGGCAAGGTGCTTAATCACACTACTATAAACCGACAATGAAGGCCATGAGATCCAATCCTTGTATCTCTTTCCCACTAGATATTTTAAAGGAAATGTTTTTAATTAGAAAACATGTGTAATCTCATTACACATAGCCTTGCACTTTTAAATGTGAAAACACTTAGTGAAAATTCAAAATTCACAACTTTCGATCGATCGAATGTATCTCTTGATCGATCGAATGTATCTCTCGATTGATCGAAATCATGAAGAAAATTTTAATTAACATTCTAGATGAGTCAATCGATTCTCGATTCCTATTTGATCAATCGAAAAGGAACATTTGATCGATCGAAGGGAATTCTCGATCGGTCGAAATTTGTGAAACTGAATTTTCCAGAATTTTCACCAAGCAGTTTTCAACGGTTTTTCATGAACAAACTACCATCATATGAACATAATAGATTGAGTTTGAGATCAAAACTGAATTCCATTGATGCTATAGCCTTAAAGTTCAATTTAACATACTTAATATCAAACTTAAACAACATCATAACATCAATATCAGTTTTTATAAAACAGTAATTTCAACAAACTTGTAGAAAATTGACTGTAGAATCTTATAACATCATGAAATTACTATCTCTAATTCCAAAACTCACAAAACATGTTATACAAATTTGAAAATGAAGACCGTTTTGATACCAATTGTTGAAAAAATTCATGTTTGTATCGCATAAAAGACATACACAGCAGAAAATTAACGGATCTACTTCATTCGCAATTAATAACATGTACTATGTAAATTTCAGAATATAAGAACAAGAGAGTGTAACTTGGTGCGGTGAAATTCAAAACCAAAGATTAGAAGTACTTGGGAACACTTTTAATCTTCACTCCAATTTCACTTGTGCCCAAAAAATGTGGCCTCTCAATCAGTTTATATGTATGTGTTCAAGGGAGAATAAGAGAGTGTCTCACACTCACATACAAAACCATTTCATTCCTTATGAAAAATTCGTATAAAATTATGTATGTTTCTCTCCTTATATTTAACTGATTATCTAATTGGACTAGCCTTTTGGGCCATTCCAATTGGGTTTTGTATGTGGCTTGGAGTGGGACCAAAAGGAAACAAATAAGACTCTAGCTCCAATGGGCCTTGGGCTTTTTTGTCAACTCTTGACAAGTCAAAAGTTACCATTAATTATATTTAGTACCACTAGATAAATATAATTGCACTCTAGGCCTTATTAATAAATTATATCCCAAGACTTTATTATACATGCAATCCCTTCATAAAATATTTGTAGTAATACATAGTCATGAATATAGACTGCCACTTTGAAGATTACTACATCTTAATCCTTGAGTACCCAATTTAATCTTTTAAGTTATTCATCATATATTTATGAAATCTAATTTCATAAATATATACTTTAGTAACTCCTTACTAAAGTAGTTAGGCCTAACATTCTGAATAATCAAACCCATTAAACTTATCTCGAGGAAATATTTATATCTCCGTTAAGTGATTATGAATTCCATTTTGAGAATATATGTTCCATCAACACTAAATGTGGTTGCTCAACATACTAAGGTTTTGATTGTGACTTTAGATCTCACTCCTGATATATCAAAGCAACCAACACTTCATGATCAAATCCATTATTCTCTCAGGATTAAGAGTTCATGTAAATAGAAGTTGTGAGATTTATTATTCATTTGATAGTCGTTAGGAGAATAATAAATCTCACAGAGGTCCAATTCAATATGTCTTAACTCTTATATGTCAACATATCAACTAGAAGTCTTTACTTCTGTGATCAAGACAAATCATTTTATTTGATATGTTATAGTCTTCGTAGATGAAATACCCAATTTCATCACTGACTACAAACTAAAATTCTGAGTTTACAAAGAACTTGTGATTTATATCTTCTGTGACTAAATCACATAAATCACATGCTATGCATCTCATGGACTATATGATAATGTCCAAATATTCATGTTACCATTATTTTAGATAATAATAAAACAACTTTATTAATCACAACATAATGTCATACATAGTATCATACAATAGGATTTAAGGGCACATATCCTAACAGTATTGTCTCGTCGAAAGCTTGATGAGAATAGCGTTTTGCATGCTATGACGCATCTAAGGTGAAGCGCCATCGGATTTCTGTCACGAAAATAAGGCGAAATACTACCGAGTTTTCACTGTGGAAATTTGGAAACGACTTCAAACACACTTGGAAAGCATCGATCGGGACCACACCCATTTCGAAACCAAACCTTAAAGCCCAACACATTTAAAGCCCCAAAAGCTAATGTCAATAGCTTTTTTTAATTGCCAATGTCTAAAAATTATAATTTTACCAAAACAAAGGACTGTCTACGGACAGACATTGTGGGGTGCCTAACACCTTCCCCACACATAACCAGACTTCTGAACTCAAAAATCAAGATTTTTTACCCATCCGTATTAGATTAGGAAAAACGACATTTTTCTTAATCTAGGATCGGTAATAAATCAAATAGAGTCAGTTAACTAATCACACCTTAGAAAAACCCAATAATTGATGGCGACTTCACTTACCCTTAGTAATATCCTTAAAATCGATTCATATTCCAGTTATACACCCTAGGTACGACACACCTCCATAGTAATGTGCAAGCGTCGCTGCGACGCGTGGTCGAGCAGCCACAAGGCGTCGACAATATATATATATATATATATATATATATATATGTAGATTCAATATTGGAAAATATATTTATTCACACTAGAAGTCCAGAAGACATAATTTTTGTTCCATAGTTTCCAATGAATGAATGTTGTTAATTTTTTATTTCTGTGAAAGAATGAATGTCTTTAATGTCACTACAGATTATTGGAGTATCCAATTAGAAAATGCCAAAAATAAAAATTAATAACCATTGTTGGTAGAATTTGTTTTTTTTTTATTAACCATTGTTGGTAGGAAGGTCCTCTAAACCCAAGCTATCCCATAACTGTAAACTATGGAATTGACAGTTGGATAAGATAGGATATATAAATTTATAATAATCCTAAAATCTAAGTAAAAAATGATTAAATAGTTTTGCATATATGCACATATCGCACTAAAAAGAGTTTCCAGTGATGAGCATGTAGAATTAGAATAAAATTTATGTTAACGTGTTTTTATTTTATAACTAAAAAAAAAAAAAAAAAATTAGGAAACTTCTATGTCAATTTTATTTTTTTTATTCCTTTTTGTGGAGATTTTGATGTATATTTCTTCTACCCACGAGAAGAAGTTTATTCTTGAAACTCCAAATGAGAAAACAGAAGAATAGAAGCATAGTGTATAATATACGAAAACTGAGTCTACTGACATGACATATATGTGAGATTGGCTGCCTAAAGAGAAACATGTTTAGCTGCCTTATTCAGCAAAAAAAAAAAAAAAAAAAACATGTTTAGCAACAAACAAGCGCTATGACTGATAAGGGAAAATCCTGGGCCTTGGGGAATACCGTCTCATCTGCAGTGGCGGCTCTAGGATTTTTATTTAGAGGGGTCAATAATGGCGAAGCCAAGAATTTATTGGCAGGGGAGGCATGAGTAAAAAATAAATTTTTTTTTTCCTGTATATATAACTTTCATGTTATATACAACACAACCATATTGTACAATAATCTTAAAAAATATTAACATTCGAAAGATCGTTAAGACAACAATCATTGGATTCGTAAACGAATAGAATTAAATAACTAATTATACAATTAATAATAACTTATTATATAATTTATATTTATAAGTTGTATCGATTGAATAAAAAATATTAAATAAATAGGAATAGTAACACACTTAGGAGTAGGGCTGGGGCCTGGGAGTAAGTGTGAAACTAAGAAAAATAATACTCCAGTAATAAAATTTTGCTTGTGAAGTGTATGATTTTTTAAATATGCACGTGGTCACTCTCTTGAAATTGGAGTAAATAGTAAAAGATTTCTCGGACTTGAAAATGTGTAGAGTACTTATCAAAATACTTGATCAGATGTAGAGAAAAACTAAGAAAACATAAATACAAATCAAACATAGAGAAAAACTAAGGATCATGTTCAAACTTATTTCAATTGGGTTTAACAAAAAATGTAAGGTTAGGGTGTTCAGATTTTTATTGTAGGGGTAAAAAAAAAAATTATATATAATATATTTTTTTTATTTAGGACCAGGTCAAGGGGTTCATTTGAACCCCCTGGGTTGGTCTTGGAGCCGCCCCTGCTCATCTGTATGTGTTTATATATATATATATATATATATATATATATTGAAGGAAATATGAGTGTACGCAGTGGAAAAGTAACGGATTTACTTCATTCACAATTGATAACATGTGCCATGTAAGTTTCAGAATGTAGGAACAAGAGAGTGTACCTTGAAGTGGTGAAATTCAAAAACCGAAGATGAAAAGCACTTGAGATGACTTTCAATCTTCACTCCAATTCCACTTGATGCCCAAGAAGTGTGGTCTCTCAATCAGTTATATGTGTATGCTCTAGAGAGAATCAAAAAGTGTCCAACACTCTCATACATACTAATTCATATTCTTGCAAATTCTGTATGTTTTTCTCCATATAACTGATTATCTAATTGGGTTAGCCTTTTGGGCCTTTCCAATTGGGTTTTAGAATGTGGCTTGGAGTGGGACCAAAAGGGAACAAATAAGACACTAGCTCCAATGGGCATTGGACTTTTCTGTTAACTCTTGACAAGTCTAAAGTTATCATTAATTATATTTAATACCACTATGTAAATATAATTGCACTCTACGTCTTATTAATAAATTATATCCCAAGATTTTATTGTACATGCAACTCCTTCATAAAATATTCATAGTAATACAAAGACATGAATGTAGACTGCCACTTTGTAAATTACTATATCTTAATCCTTGAGTACCCGGTTTAATCCTTTAAGTTATTCATCATATATTTATGAAATCCAATTTCATAAATATATACTTTAGTAACTATTTACTAAAGTAATTAGGCCTAACATTTTGAATAATAAATCCATTAAACTTATCTCAAGGGAATATTTTGTATCTCCGTTAAGAGACTATGAATTCCATCTTGAGAATATATGTTCTATCAACACTAAATGTGGCTGCCCAACATACTGAGGTTTTGACCGTTACTTTAGATCTCACTCCTGATATATCAAAACAACTTACACTTCATGATCAGGTCCACTATTCTCTCAGGATCAAGAGTTCATATGAATAAAAGTCGTGAGATTTATTATTCATTTGACAGTCGTTAGGAGAATAATAAATCTCACAGCGGTCCAGTTCAATATGTTTTAACTCTTAAAACATATAAACATATCAACTAGAAGTCTCTACTTCCATGATCAAGACAAATCATCTTAGTTGATATGTTATAGTCTTCACAGATGAAATGCCCAATTTCATCACCGACTATGAACTAAAATTTTGAGTTTACAAAGAACTTGTGATTTATATCTTCTGTGACTTTTCACATAAATCATATACAATGCATCTCATGGACTATATGATAATGTTCGAATATTCATGTTACCATTATTTCAGATAATAATAAAGCAAATTTATTAATCACAACATTAAGTCATACATAATATCATACATAGCATCTTACAATAAGATTTTAGGGCACTAATCCTAACAATCTCCCACTTGCCCTAAAGACTATTGTGCACTAATCTAACTCCCATTCTCTCCAAATGTGACGCGAAAGTCCTTTGAGGCAAGACTTTGGTAAAGGGATCTGCTAGATTATTTGCGCTTCCATTCTTTGCCACCACCACATCTCCACGAGCAATGATGTCTCGAATGATGTGGTACTTTCTCTCAATGTGCTTTCATTTCTTATGATTCCTTGGATCTTTGGATTGTGCAACTGCTCCACTATTGTCGCAAAACAATTTATTGCTTCATAAGTAGCAACATACTCAGCTTCCATGGTGGAGTCTGCAATACAAGATTGCTTGACACTCCTCCAAGTTATGACTCCACCTCCCAAGGTGAAAACACATCCTGAAGTGGATTTTCTGAAATCTAGATCCGATTGAAAGTTCGAATCTGTATAGCCAATGGAAATCAATTCCTCACATCGGTAAACAAGCATATAATCTCTCGTTCTCCGAAGATACTTGAGAATATGCTTTACAGCTTGCCAATGTTTTGCTCCTGGATTTGATTGATATCGGCTGACCATGGCAACTGAATAACAGATATCTGGTCTAGTACAAAGTATGACATACATGAGACTTCCTACTGCAGAAGCATAAGGAACTTGTCTCATTATATTTTCTTCCTTTTGTGTCTTAGGCCTTTGGTCATCAGACAGAGGAACTCCATGTCTGAAAGGAAGTAATCCTTTCTTAGAGTTTTGCATGCTTAATCGTTCTAGAACCTTATCTATATATCCAGCTTGTGGTAAGCCTAACATCTTATTCTTGCGATCTCGCCAAAGCTTGATCCCTAGAATAAAGTTAGCTTCACCCAAGTCCTTCATATCAAATTTGCTTGACAACTAAACCTTTACTAATGACATTACCCCTACATCATTCCCAATGAGTAGAATATCATCAACATAAAGCACTAGGAACATTACTACTTTATCTCGATGTCTTTTGTACACACATGGCTCATCAAGATTTTGTTCACAAAACCAAATGACTTGATTGCTTGATCAAATCTGATATTCCATGACCTAGATGCTTGCTTAAGTCCATAAATGGATCTTTTCAACTTGCATACCATATGCTCTTGGTTCTTTGCTATGAAACCTTCTAGTTGCATCATATAGATTTCTTCTTCAAGATTGCCATTAAGAAATGCAGTCTTGACATCCATTTGCCAAATCTCATAATCACAATGAGCAGCAATGGATAAGAGAATTCTGATAGATTTAAGCATTGCTACTGGTGAAAAGGTTTCTTCATAATCAATACCTTCTTTTTGTGTATACCCTTTCGCCACTAGTCTTGCTTTAAAGGTTTCTACCTTTCCATCCATCCCTCTCTTCCTTTTGTAAATCCATTTGCAACCAACATGTTTAATGCCGTCAGGCGCTTTTACAAGATCCCAAACTTGATTGGAATACATTGAATCCAATTCAGATTTCATAGCTTGGACCCAATGATGTGCATCTATATCATTCATTGCCTCTTCATAAGTGTAGGGATTCGATTCAACCTCTTCTAAGATAGCTTCATAAGTTTCTCCCAAACCTATGAGTCTTATAGGAGGCCGAACAATTCTCTCACTACGACGAGGTACCTGTGTACTAGACATTTCATGAGTAGTATCTTGTAGTGTATCCGATACAACCACATTATCCCTAGTTTCATCTATTGGTTGTTCATTTACAGGTTCATTCATTTCAGCCAACACAACTCTACTTCTAGGAGTATAATCATTCATATAGTCATTTTCCAAGAATTTGGCATTTGTGCTAAGAAACATTTTATTCTCTTTATGTCTATAGAATAAACCTCCAATAGTTCCTTTTGGATACCCTACAAAGAATACCACTTCTGTTTTAGATTGTAACTTGTCAGACTTTCCTTTCAACACATGTGTTGGACAACCCCAAATATGACGATGTCTCATACTAGGCTTATGCCCATTCCACAACTCTACAGGTGTTTTAGGAACAGACTTCGAAGGTACTAAATTCAGAAGATACATTGCAGTATTTAAGGCATATCCCCAAAAGGAAATTGGTAGAGTTGAATAACTCATCATGGACCTAACCATATCTAAAAGAGTCCTATTCCTTCTTTCTGCTACACCATTTTGTTGTGGAGTTCCAGGTGCAGTCAATTGGGATACAATCCCATTTTCAGTTAAGTAACCCTTAAAATCCCCAAGAAGGTATTCGCCACCACGATCAGATCGAATGGCCTTTATGCGTTTACCTAATTGATTCTCAACTTCAACCCTAAATTCTTTGAACTTTTCAAAGGCTTCAGACTTCCGTTTCATTAGGTACACATAACCAAATCTAGAATAATCATCAGTAAAAGTAATGAAATACTTATAGCCACCTCTTGCTTGGATTGACATAGGACCACATACATTTAAATGTACTAGTTCTAGCAAATCTTGTGCTCTTCTACCTTTTGCATTAAAAAGTTGTTTGGTCATTTTACCTTCCAAACAAGATTCACAAACTGGAAAATCATCAAAGTCCATGGGCTGCAAGAGACCATCTTTGATCAGTCCTTGAATTCTGTTTGAATTAATGTGACCCATACGCAAGTGCCAAAGATATGCATCACTAGTAGAAGGAAACTTTCTCTTTAATGATTTTACATAAGAGTTATTATCTAATTCAGAATTATATAATTCATGCTTATCAGGAGTTAAAATATAAAGACCATCAACAATACTGCCAGAATAGATAAACACTTTACCCTTCTTTATTACAACATTGTCTTTAAGGATAACACAATATCCATGTTTACCTAAATAAGTTGCAGAAATTAAATTCCTACGAACATTAGGTACATATAGACAGTCTGCCAATATTAAAACCCTAGACTCAAAGTATAAATTAAACACTCCAACAGCCACAACTGGAATCCTGCTCCCATCAGCCAAAGTAAGAAACAATTCCTCTTCATTAAGCTTTCTGGTCTCCTGGAACCCCTGCAAAGAATTGCAGAGATTAGTACAACCTGAATCCACACACCAGAAATCTGTGGGATTTTGGACTAAACATATTTCAAGAAGGAATGAACTTCTCATACCTTTATTCATGGCAACTTTAAATATTGGACAATTCCTCTTCCAATGTCCTTTCTCACCACAATGGAAACATTTTCCTTTGATCTTCTTTCCTTTGTCGACAACCCTTAAGGCAATTTGTTTACTATCTTGCTTGGTGAAATCCTTCTTCTTCTTCTTCCTACCCTTGCCTTTTGACTTAGGTTGAGAAATAGAAGCTTCAACCATATTAGCATCAACTCTAGAAGTACCAAGAATGCCTTCTACCGCTACCAATTCATTCATTAATTCAGACAAAGAATAAATCTTTTTGTTTATATTATAATTAAGTCTGAATTCCTTGAATGATTCCGGTAGTGACTGGAGTATCATATCCACTTGGGATTCTCCATCAATATCGGCACTTAAAACCTCCAAAGTATTCAGATTAGAGATCATTGTAAGACAATGCTCCCTCAATGAACCGACTTCAGCCATTTTGGTATTATAAATTTGCCTCATGGTTTCTTACCTTGCAGAACGACCTTGCTCACCAAACATCTCCTTCAGACTGAACATTATGTCCGAAGCTAGTTCTACATCTTGCATTTGATGTTGTAGAACATTTGAGATAGATGTTAGGATGTAGCACTTGGCCATCTCATTAGATTTCTGCCAACGATCATATCGCTATTTTTCCTCAAGAGGAGCATCTAATGAAGGAAAGCTAGGACATGGTTTAGTAAGCACATACTTGTGCTCTTCAACAGTAAGAACAATGTCCAAATTTCTTTTCCAGTCAACATAGTTGGATCCAGTTAGTTTGTTTTGATTAAGAATAGTTACAAGTGGGCTAAAAGATGCCATGTTCAAATCTGAAAATAATAAACATGAATATAATAAGTAAACTGGACATTATCAATTTAGCATATAAACATATAGTATGAAACCTTAATAAAACCATAATATAATATATGCAATGACAACCCAATCCCATATTCAATATCCCTCAGCATAGAGTGAATATAAAATACTATGATTGATTGAGAACTATTCTCATTATTAATGCAATCATGATAACTCTTATCAAACACTAATAATATGCCGTTATACATTTGGCCTCTAAATAATTATAGTAAGAATTCAGCATAGAGGGTACTATAAAATTTAGTCTAGTGTATACCATTGTCTAGAATCATGTGTAGCCACATTTCATCCTCTTAGCAGGCTTATTTTGTAGTACCATGATACAAAACACCCTCCGCATGGGATACAAAACACCCTCCGCATGGAATGCAAAGCTCGAGGCTAAGACAAGGTGTTTGATCAAACCACTATAAACCAAGAAATTCAATCCTGTAGTACCATGAAATAAATACTCTTCGCATGAAATGCTAAGCTCGAAGCAAAGACAAAGTATATATTTCACACTACTATGAACCGACAATGGAGGCCGTTAGATCCAACCCTTGTATCTCTCTCCCACTAGATGTTTTAAATTAAAGGTTTTTATTTTGTAAACATGTGTAAACTAATCACACACAGCCTTGCACTTTATACATTTGAAAACACTTAGGAAAAATTCAAAATTCCCTTCAGTGGCATTTTCGCGAGAATCTTGCGACTAAGCTCTTCCCGCAAAAATGAAATAGTGAAAATACAAAATTCAGACAGAAACTCTCGCTACTGTCTCACTACTGTTTTGTGACTAAGCTCTTCCCGCGAAATTGAGTTAAGGCAAAATAGTGAAAACTCAAAAATTTAGATAGAAACTTTCGCTACTGTCTCGCGACTGTTTCGCGAGTAAAGCTTACCTGCAAAAAGTTTTGTGCTTCAGAAGCATTTTTTGCGAGTAACTTTGCGGGAAGCTAACCCGCGAAAAACCCATGTTTTCAGTTTTCAAAGGGAAGATCTGAACAATTTCCAACGGTTTTCATGAACAAACAACCACCATATGAACATGATAGACAGAATTTGATGTCAAAACTGAATTTCATTGATGCTATAGCCTAAAAGTTCAATTTAACATACTTAAATTCAAATTTAAACAACATCATAACATCAATATCAGTTTTCATGCAGAAAATTAAATACATATATAATCTTCTAACATCATGAAACTAATATCTCTAATTCCAAAACTCACAAAACATGTTATACAGATTGGAAATTGAAGATCGCTCTGATACCATTTGATGGAAATATGAGTGTACGCAGCAGAAAAATAACGGATCTACTTCATTCACAATTGATAACATGTGCCATGTAAGTTTCAGAATATAGGAACAAGAGAGTGTACCTTGAAGCGGTGAAATTCAAAAACCAAAGATGAAAAGCACTTGAGAGGACTTTCAATCTTCACTCCAATTCCACTTGATGCCCAAGAAGTGTGGTCTCTCAATCAGTTATATATGTATGTTCTAGAGAGAATCAAAAAGTGTCCAACACTCTCATACATACCAATTCATATTCTTACAAATTCTGTATGTTTCTCTCTATATAACTGATTATCTAATTGGGCTAGCCTTTTGGCCATTTCCAATTGGGCTTTAGTATGTGACTTGGAGTGGGACCAAAAGGGAACAAATAAGACACTAGCTCCAATGGGCCTTGGGCTTTTTTGTCAACCCTTGACAAGTCCAAAGTTACCATTAATTATATTTAATACCACTATATAAATATAATTGCACTCTAGGTCTTATTAATAAATTATATCCCAAGACTTTATTGTACATGCAACCCCTTCATAAAATATTCATAGTAATACAAAGACATGAATGTAGACTGCTACTTTCTAAATTACTATATCTTAATCATTGAGTACCCAGTTTAATCCTTTAAGTTGTTCATCATATATTTATGAAATCCAATTTCATAAATATATACTTTAGTAACTATTTACTAAAATAGTTAGGCCTAACATTCTGAATAATAAATCCATTAAACTTATCTCAAGGGAATATTTTGTATCTCCGTTAAGAGACTATGAATTCCATCTTGAGAATATATGTTCCATCAACACTAAATGTGGCTGCCCAACATACTGAGGTTTTGACCGTTACTTTAGATCTCACTCCTGATATATCAAAGCAACCTAAACTTCATGATCAGGTCCACTATTCTCTCAGGATTAAGAGTTCATGTGAATAAAAGTCGTGAGATTTATTATTTATTTGACAGTCGTTAGGAGAATAATAAATCTCACAGCGGTTTAGTTCAATATGTTTTAACTCTTAAAACATATAAACATATCAACTAGAAGTCTCCACTTTCATGATCAAGACAAATCATATTAGTTGATATGTTATAGTCTTTGCAGATGAAATGCCTAATTTCATCACCGACTACGAACTAAAATTTTGAGTTTACAAAGAACTTGTGATTTATATCTTCTGTGACTTTTCACATAAATCACATACAATGCATCTCATGGGCTATATGATAATGTCCGAATATTTATGTTACCATTATTTCAGATAATAATAAAACAAATTTATTAATCACAACATTAAGTCATACATAATGTCATGCATAGCATCTTACAATTGGATTTTAGGGCACTAATCCTAACATATATAGTGGTAAAATTGGACAGGACCCGCGAGCCCAACACGACACGACACGAAATTAGTAGGTTATGGGTTGAGGTTTAATGGGTTCATGTTATATTCAGGTTGACACAATTAACCCGTTTAATAAACGGGTTGAGTTAGTGTAAATATATATATATATATATATAGTGTGGTAAAATTGGACACGACCTGCGAACCCAACACGACACGATACGACACGAAATTAGTAGGTTATGGGTTGAGGCTTAATGGGTTCATGTTATATTCAGATTGACACAATTAACCCGTTTAATAAACGGGTTGGGTTAGTGTCCATCACATGAAACTCGTTTGACCCGTTTAATTAAATGACATTTTACCAATATACCTTCAAACCCTATGTATAACTTATTAGTTATTGTGGTTTATTTTCTTTGACATACTATGATTAATTATTTATGATATTGAGATATGCTTTAGTTTTGAATGATTATTTGTGATGCAATTACTCTTTAGTTCTGAATTTTATATTAAAAATATTTATTTGTTTGATTTTTCATAATTCATATCAATTTGGTTAATACTAAAATTAGTTTTTTTTTTTTTTTTTTTTTTTCATTTTGATAAAATCTGATAAACAGGTCAACACGATTAACCCATTTAATAAATGGGTTGTGTTAGTATTAAGGAATCTTGACCCATTTAATAAACATGTCGGGTTAGGGTCGACCTATATAGTCAAATACTCATGAGTCGACATGACACGAAACCGACACGTGAACATGAATTGCCACCCCCTAACTGAAACATAACATTTATTGTTGCTACGTTTTTGTTAAGCCACATCATCCACTCATTACCAACATTCTCTCTCTTATTTTTAATTCTTTTTTTGTTATTAATTTTTCAACTTATTGTTATACTTCACCCTAAAAAAAAAAAAAAAAAACTTATTGTTATACTTTGTCTAGCTTTTCCCATCTCTTTTACTTTTTTATCTCCTCATTACTATCTACTTTAATATCACATTTCCTCTTTTTTTTTTTTTTTTTTTTTTTTCTATTTTCCTCTATTTTTCGCTTTTCTTATTCCCCCTCTTGCTATTAATTTACTATTCTTTCTCTCATTCTATACATAGTTTTCTCACGCACAAAAGGTAATTTCTCTCTCTCAAAATTTTTCTTTTCATTTTTTGGTGGATTTTTTTTTTCTTGCATCTTTGCTTTAGGTTAATGAAAATTATTATTATTTAGAACTCTACTTTTGGTTGGTGTGATTAAGTTTTGTTTTAAAGTTTTTATCTTTTTTTCTTCTCTTTGAATTCTTAGATATTATCCTATTTATTGCATTATAAAAATAGTATATAAGAATATAATATTATTTTATTACATAACATAATATGACTTGAATAATTTGGTGTTTATTATTATTATTTTTTTACTTTTTTTTTGGTTAAAAGGAAATTGCATTAAAGAAAACTAAGTGGCCATGGTGGCCAAAGTAGCGGTAGTAAATCTGGCATAATATAGACCATTAGCATCCGAATTTATATAAGAAATAATATCCATAGAGAGGGGGGGGGGGGGGTATCAAACACAAGAAAATCCTCTTGGAGAGAGCATCCTCGTCTTGCAAAGGCATCCGCACATCTATTCGCTTCCTGGAAAGTATGCCCCGCTTTGACTTGGTGAAAACTGTTTAGTAATGACCTGCAATCATTAAGAAGGGGAAGGAAGGAATTGTTAGCTATCGAGTCAAACTGCACCAAATCTACCACTGTCTTGGCATCAAGCTTGACTTCAATTTTTTGTATTCCTAGCTGGGAAGCTAAAATTAGCCCATCCCTTAAGGCCTAAAACTCTGCAACAATACTCGTGGGAAACCCAATGGATCTTGAAAAGCCCTTCACCCATCCACTCGAACTGTCTCTAATGAGACCTCCTCCACTAGCTTTCCTTGGGTTGCCAAGTGAGGCCCCCATCCATGTTAAGCTTCAGCTAGCCTATGAGGGGTTTTGACCATCTAACTGGTATAGTCACTATCTGTCTCTGATTCCTTATTTTCCCAACACAGAAGAAAAACTTCAAAGCTTGATTAATACATGGCTTGTGAAGATTCAAGTTCAAGGGGAAATTTTCAAAGCAGATTCTGTTTCTATGTTTCCAGATGGACCATAGAGCTATAGGAAATAAGATGCTCCAGGGTGTGGAGGAGTGGTGGAAGATTTTACTC
This sequence comes from Quercus aquifolioides, assembly GCA_019022515.1. Lineage (NCBI taxonomy): Eukaryota > Viridiplantae > Streptophyta > Magnoliopsida > Fagales > Fagaceae > Quercus > Quercus aquifolioides. The sequence continues at coordinate 42,571,925 of CM032328.1, read as the reverse complement.
TGACAGTTCACTTGTAACCATTCACACAATTTAGAGTTGAATGAAGTCCTATGTGCAGGGGGTATCTAAATCTTATTCAAAAAATATTAAGCAAACTCACACTCACGAAGGATATGTATTATAGTCTCCCCTTGGCAACCACAGACTGGACACAGATTGTTGCTACTGATACCTCGAGATGCCAATACACCCCTTATCGGTATGCTATTGTGATGGTAGAGCCAAAGGAAGTTTATAATTTTTGGTAGCATATCTATTTTCTAGATCCAGCTCCCACGGAAAGCAGGCCCAGGGGTTTCATCAGGTTTTGCAAGCTGATATGCAGATCTTATGGAGAAATCACCATTTCTGGAGGCTTTCCATATAATGGTATCCTTACTTGAGCCATAAACCTGGAATGGAATGGCTTTCATTTTATCCTTTATATGTTGTGGGAGATCAAAGGAAAGAAGATTCCAATTCCAATCCTGGTTTTGTTTCAATTTTGAGACTCTCAACTCATATTCAGCTACAGTTAATGGCCCTTCAATCAGCCCCTTAGTGAAATTCCTTTAATCCAGCTGTCCTACCACACCTTGGTGTTTTCTCCATTGCTTATTCTCCAACCAATCCCCTTCACAAAATCATGGAACCCCATTTTAAGGGTGATCCAGTTGGGCGATTAGGGTAGTTGTCGAGGTCCTCGGATTGCCTTTTCGCTTCAGCACAGTATTTTTTTAGTATGACTTTGGCCCAGAGAGACTTTTTCTTGGAACATTCTACAATTTAGTTTTGCCAATAAGGCAATATTTTTTGCTCTCAAAGCCTGAATTCTTAGTCCCCCTTCCTCCTTTGATTTAATTATCTTATTCCAGCCAACCAGATGGAGCTTCTTTTTCTCGCTTGTTGTTCCCCAAAGGAAATCACGATTAACTTTATCTAATTTCTCACACAAATGTGCTGGAAGAGCTAATCCTTGCATCACATAACTTGGAATGGCTGACATGACAGATTTCACTAACACTGCTCTACCAACGAAAGAAAGAAATTTTGTCTTCCACCTAGCTAGTTTGCTCATCACTTCCTCTACTACAAAGTTAAACTAATTTCTCCCAGTTCCCTTGTGCCTGAGTGGGAAGCCAAGGTATTTCCTGAAAGTGGATGTGGACTGGATTCCCAATCTACCACAAATCTCTTCCCTCTTCTCTAAAGTCCATATTAGGCAAGAAATATATTCTTGATTTCTCCACACTTGCCTTCTGATTAGATTCGGAGCAAAAAGCTTGAAGCACTTCAGAGATAGCCTCACAAGCATCATCATTGGCCTTGGCGAATAAGATGAGGTCATCAATAAATATGAGATGCGAAACACCAACATTCCCACGAGAGGCTCTTAGAGGGGACTAGCTGCCTTCAACACATTTTTACTCAATAATGTAGCCAAGGTATTCCATACACAATATAAACAAGTATGGGGATAGGGGGTCTCCCTGCCTGATGCCACGGGAAGGAGCAAAAGAATCAAGCTTGCCTCCATTAACTAGAATAGTTATACTCGTCAAAGAGATACAGCTCATGATGAGCTTGATAGTGGTCTGTGGAAAGTGAAAAGCCTAGAGGATTTTATAAATAAAGCTTCACTCTAATCTGTCATAGGTCTTTTCCAAATCAACCTTTATGGCCATATACCCTGTCTTACCTTTCTTCCTATCCATGGCATAAATTAATTCATGAGCAAAATGAATGTTGTTAAGGCCTCTTCTCCCAAGGACGAAAGATGATTGAACAAGCGATATAAGGTTATTTAGAAGTGGTTTGATGCGTCCAACCAAGATTTTTGAAACCACTTGGTAAATCGAATTGCACAAGCTAATGGGCCTGTAATGGGAGATGGTTTCAATATTTTGGCATTTCGGGACAAGGGTGATCAATGTCTCATTCAGATACTCCGAGATAACTCCTTGAGTAAAAATATTCTCTACTTCAGCACAAACCGAGGACTTCACATTATGCCTAAAATGTTGGAATTCTAGCCTGAAGGCCATCAGGGCCTGGGGCTTTGAAAGGTTGGAGAGCCCATAGGCTAGCCCTTATCTCCTTATCTGAGATCTCTCTTCCAATTAACTCATTTTCCTCACCAGAAAGGTAGAAACGGGAAAACTCTGATATAGGTGAACTAGAGTGGGATTCCTCCATCTCCGTGATGTAGAGTTTGATAAATCCCTGCTGAATGTGATCCTTGACTCTATCTTCCTCACACAACCATTCCCCATCCCTGTCTCTGATGCATCTTATCTTATTTCTGTGCCTACGGACCACCGTGGACACATGGAAAAATGCAGTGTTTCTGTCCCCAAATGTGGTTGCATTCAATCTAGATTTGAGAGCCTAGAACTCCTCTGCTTGAAGGAGGATCAAAGAGTATTCTTCAATTAGCTTCCTTTCTAACTGGATTAGGAAATCGTTTGGGTTATTGTCGATAGCTTTTTGAGTCCCATTTAACCTTGCTAACACTCTCCTCTTCCTACCAAATATATTCCCAAAGACTTCAGCATTCCATTTCCTTGCTCTAGTAGTAAATCCAGCGATGGCCACATTGAGGTTCCTCCCCCATTCTAGGCTACCTAGACAACTTTGCGAAAATCAAGATGGAGCAACCACATGGTTTGGAAGCAGAAAGGCTTGCTCATATGGCTAGGGTTTGGTCTACACAGCTCTACTAGGATTGGTCCACTCTGGATTGGTAGTGAGTGACAGTCGCTTTTGGGAAAAGGAGTCTCCACTCTGGATTGGCAAAGCACCTATCGATCCTTTCAAGAATGAGATCCGAGATTGGTTTCTTATTTCTCTAGGTAAACTTTGAACCGGCAAAGCCCAGGTTTATCACATTGCACCTAACAAGGCATTCCTTAAACTCCAAGGCCCTATTGATGTTCACCTGCTTGCCCTTAAACTTGTCCTCCCTGCATAATACTTCGTTAAAATCGCCCAACAAAAGCCAGGGGATGGTGTAGAGGTTGGAAACTTTGGAAAGGTTTGACCACAAAATCCTTCTTCTAGCTAGTCTAGGGCTGGCATATATTGCAGAAATTAACCATGAAAAGCTTGAGGAACGTACCTTAATAGTAGCATGTATCTCTTGCTTCGTGGAAGCCAACAAGATCACCTCAGAGTCCTCTTTCTTCCATAACACCAAGAGACCTCTTGCATACCCTATGGTTTCTGTGGTGATGAAACCATCAAAGGGGAGACCCTCAATAATTCTCTCAGCTCTGTCACCCCTACTCTCGTCTCTATAATCATCATTATGGAAGGCTGATGGCTGACATCCATCTCAAATATTCTCCTTTTAAAATCGGGGTTTAGCGCCCCTCTATAATTCCACATCAATATATTCATCTTGACAAACTGTCCCAAAGGAACTTCAATCAGACTAGGATTCATCATATTCGCGTCCACCATGCTTCAACCTAGTCTCCTTAGCAAGTCCTTGGATGTTTTCCACTCTGGTTTCCATATCATCATGTATTTTAGGATTCCTAAGATATCCTTCTTGCAACAAATGAGAAGGTTGCACTTCTGCACTAGGGCTAGTATCTGAATCAACTTTAAGGTTGGATGGTTCCCCATATGAGCTGAAGCCATCCCCTTGAAATCCACACTCTTCCTTTCCTGTATAAGCCATCCTGATTCGTCAAAGTGGGGCACCACTGATGGCCTTCGTTGCCTGCTCAACCTTTCCACTTCCTCCCAAGACAGTAGTGGGGTGTTCGTGAGGAATTTCCACCATGGATTGGGAGTGTGACCCCATGCTAGATGATCGAAATCCAGGTTCCCTGTTCTAATGTTGGTTAGGGTTCGTGGAAAAATGTGTGTTGGTACTGTATTTTGTCCACCCTCGATTTGCGTGTTGGACCCCGAAAAATCCAAAAATATTATTTTCTCCCCATAAGGCCGTGAGAACATCTAAAATGATATGGCGCAACCCGTTCGGACATCGGAGCACCCAAAGTGCCTCTTTCAGCTAAAATGACCAAAATTCCCCTAGTCAATCTAGGGTTGACCGAAGGCCAAACAAGGTCAAAATCGACAGAAAATAACACCTTTCATAGTTTTTCATCAAACTTGAGCTTCTCAGAGATTTTTAGCCACTTTGACAAAGTTGACCTAAAGTTGACTTTGGGTGGGCCTAAAAACCCTAATTTTGATCCGGCCATCGGAACGGCTTAAAACCAATGTCATTGCGAAGATGATCAAATTCTCATTCCAACGACTATTCATGGGTCGAAATCGGAGTTAGAACGGCCGAGATATCATGAAAACTAGGTTAACGCATCGATTGATGCACCACTAAATTCCCGGAGCCATTAATTTTGATTCGACCATTGGATTTTTAGTTCCACCCCTTTTTAGAAACTGAAAATAAATATCTTTCTAAGGGTGTCAAGATATACCTGATTAGATGCTTTTGAGGTTGCCTCTTCGAAATTCGTGCTCGGGGTTATAAATAGCCCCAGGCACGCCCTAAACCAAGGAAAACATACATTTTTTTTTCTTCTGAAAATTGCCCTCTGTCCAGTTCCTCTCTACATTTTTTCTCTCTTCAAAACACTAAAAAACACCCAAAAACACTCCAAAAAACACATCAAAGTCTCTTAATTCTTCCCTCTTCACCAAAAACACAAGGTATTGCTTTTGTATCCAATCTTCCTTTCCTTGGTTCTACACTTTGGATTTGGGGTTTAGGGGTGTGGATGTAGCCTTTTTAGATATCATCCACACCCCTAACCTTCTAAATCTTTTTCTAGCATTTATCTTGCTATTTTTAAATAACATGATTTATTGCTTTCTCTAGCTTGCTTCTTGCTTTATGTGTGTTCTTTGCTTAGATCTATATGTTTATGTGCTCTTTGCCATGTTTTATGCTTAGATCTACGTCCTTTCATGCTTACATGTTTAGATCTACATGCTTAGGGTATGCAGAAGGGCACCATAGTAAGCACTTCGAACACTAAACACCCCATTTGAGTTGAGAGCCCAAATCTGTCAGTTAGAAGGAAACCGAGAGCTAAGAGGGATACTTTTAATTACCTCAGCTTCATGAGGAAAAAATAAAGCATCAAGCACTTCATCCTTCCAAGTGGCCTCCTCCTTGTTAATCAATTCACAAACCCGTGTATCTGCATGCAAGAACAGCCTAGGCGAGGAAACTTGAAACGTGGTAGGTGTTGGCAACCATTTATCACCTCAAACATTAACTTGCCCCCATTCCCGATTCTCCATCTCATACCAAACCTCACCAAGTTCTGAGCAGCCAATATTCTCCTCCATATGAATGAGGGGTTGTTTCCCATAGATGCATTGATGAAATCACATTTGGGAAAATACTTTGCCTTTAGAACACGATACACCAGAGAGTCATGCTTCATTTGGAGACTCCAATCCTGTTTAGCAAGAAGAGCCAAATTGAATTGTTTTAATCGCTTAAACCCCATGCCCTCTTTCTCCTTTGATTGACATAATTTATCCCAGCTCAACTATGCCATCTTCTTCTCGCTTTGCTTTTGTCCCCACTAGAAATTCCTAATCATTGTTGTAAGTTCATCACACAATGAATCAGGAGTTTTGAAACAGCTCATGGTATATGTGGGGATAGCTTGCGTCACTGCCTTGATCAGAACTTCCTTGCCAGCTTTGGAATGCATTTTCTCCTTCCAACCAACTTCTTACCCAAATTTTATTTTATTTCATTGAAAGTATTGCGCTTACGCCTCCCAACCAAAGAAGGTAAACCCAAATACTTTTCATGTTGTTTGATCACTTCAACTCCAAACCAATTTTTTATCTCCTCCCTAATGTCACCTAGAGTATTGCTGCTAAAAAATAGGGAAGTTTTTGCCTGATTCAACTGTTGCCCTGAAGCTTTTTCATATACATTTAAAATCCTTTGTAAAGCAGTACACTCCTTAATGGATGCTTTGCAGAAAATCAGACTATCGTTCGCAAAGAAGAGATGAGATAGTTTAGGTCCACCACGACATACTGCAATACCTCCCATATAACCACTAGCAACTGCAGATTTTATCAAGGCAGAGAGACCATCAACACATAAAAGAAATAAATAGGGTGATAAAGGGTCCCCTTGACGGAGCCCTCTACTTGGTACTATGTGACCCCTCGGCTTTCCATTAATTCTGACAGAATAAGTGACTGAAGTAACATACCTCATTAAGAGCGCTCCTTCCATTTAGCTACAAAGCCCAGTTTCTCCATTATTTTCTCCAAGCAAACCCACTCCACTCTGTCATAAGCCTTGCTCATATCTAACTTCAGTGCCATTTCCCCTGTTCTTCCCACTTTCTTTTGGTTGATGTGATGTGTTGTTTCAAAGGCAACAAGGATATTATCAGTGATGAGCCTTCCATGCACAAAGGCACTTTGGGTATCACTAATAATAGATGGTAAGATCTTCTTCAACCTGTTAGCAATACTCTTTGATGTAATTTTATACACCACATTACATAAGCTAATAGGCCTATAATCAGTAATTCTCTTAGGCTCTTTACACTTTGGAACAAGAACAATATGGGTATCATGAAAGTTTAGAGGGGAAATACCTGCATTAAGGAAGTCAAGGACAGTCTTTATCACCACATCTCCTATAGTGGGCCAGAAATGCTGAAAAAATAAAGGCGGCATCCCATCTGGGCTTGGCACTTTAAGTGGATACATTTGCTTCAAGGCCTGTCTTGCTTCATTGGCTGTAAACTCCCATGTCAAAACATGGTTCATGGTTGGAGTAACTCTTGGTTGAATTGCATGGATGAGCTCATCAAAGTCCAAAGGGCTGCTGGAAGCGAAAAGAGTTTGATAGTAGTCAACCACGATCTTTTCTACTTTTGTATCTTCCTTTTGCCATACCTCTGCCGAATCCATTAGACTTGTGATGAAGTTTTTATTGTAGTGAGCCGAGGCCTTGGCATGGAAAAACCGCGTGTTTCTATCTCCAGACTGTAACCAGTTTATACGGGATCTTTGTAACCACATGGCATCTTCCTTTTCCAACCAACAATTCAGTTCAATCCTTGTAGTTCTCATATCTTGAATGATTACTGGAGAGGGTGGTTGAAGCTCCAACCATTCTAGGTGCTTTTGCAGTTCGGCAATGGTTCTTCCCACATGGCCAAACTCAGCTTTGTTCCACGCTTTTAGGCGGATACGACATTTGTCAAGGCATTTCCCCAACACATAATTTGAACTCTCTGCTAAACCTTCGCCCCACACCTCTTGAACAATCTCCTCACATCTCGGGTCTTTAAGCCACATCGACTCGAAGCGGAATAATTTTCTAGCCTTTCTTTTCTGTGGCTTAGGTAACAATCAAAGCGACAATGGAGAGTGGTCCGAAGCTGAGGAAGCTAAGTGAAAAAGCTTAGCTGAAGGAAACCAAATCATCCAATTCAAAGTAGCGAGAGCTCTGTCCAATATCTCCCATATCTGAGACCCATCAACTTTTTGGTACAACCATGTGAATCTCGGCCCTACAAAACCAATGTCCCTCAAGCTACACCAATTGATTGTATCCATAAAGTTATCCATCTACGGTCTATGTCTAGTACTACCCCCCTCCTTCTCAGAGATACCCATGATTTCATTAAAATCAGCTATCATCAACCATAGCAAAGTAGTACCCTGTAAGTGTTTGAGTCTTGTCCAAGATTCTGGCCTTTTTGCTATATCCGAATCACTATAGAACCCTTTCAAATGCCACCAACCAACCTCCCTCCCAGCATCCACAAGGGCATCAATATGGCTGGGAGAATAGGATTGAATATCCAATTTAACCCCCCCTTCCAATACATTTCCAAGCCGCTGCTTTTGCCTCTACTCGGTACCATTAATCCATGTTGAAATTTGCATCTATCCCGGACCTTGACCATCCAGTCTAAATCCGATTTCGTGGAAAACGATTGTGGGCTCTTCTTGTAAAACCACATTTTTCAAGGCTTTAATTGTCCGGAGGTTCCTAAGCCCCTGGCAGTTCCAGCTTAAGAGACTCATTGGACCCGACGGGGTTGCCCAGCAACCTCCGCCGATACTAATGATACATCCTTAAAGGAGTCCAAAGTCCTTGAGCCATCAACTAGTTTAGATTTCTTGTTCTGTTCCAACTCTTCCATCTCACCTGACGATAACTTTAACTTTCGTTTCAGACCCACCTCAACCTCCCCAATGTTCTCACTGTCAGGAATCATGGGCTTAATGGTAGATTCCGACTTATTCACATTCTTGGGCTTCTTCATATTTACTGTAGCAAGTTTGGGCTTACCTTTTTTCCTCCCAGTCCCTATAGCTTCCTCGTTACCTACCTTACATCCCATGTTGAATTTAATTTCCTTGATAGTAGGGTTGTGGCTATTTGAATACGGCACCGGATAATGCGAATCAACATCCAACACTACCATATCCGATCCCTTTGAATTTGCCCCATTATCTGAATTTTCAAAAGGAACCAGATTTCTCTCCTTTGTCATAGTTGGCAGATATGATTTCGTTTTTGAGTTCAAATTTCCGTGGTTCACGTTGATGGACTTATCAATCTCCTGGATTAACTCCTCAAATTCAGGAAGAGATTGATTTGCGAAGGTGTTTCCAGAAACAACTGCCGCCGTCATCACCGCCATAGCTAGCCCCGACTCCTCGAATTCCACCATGCACTCCTTAACTGAACCCGATTGTAGGTGGCTTGAATCTAAACAACCTCCACATGAGCTCGTTTCCTTCGCTGCATAAATTTGATTCAATACCTCAAACCCTTGAACTCTAATAGTAGCTTTCTTGGTTGGATTGTATTGGCTTGCTCTAATCCACGCACCAAACTGCTGATCCTCCGTAGACTGTGAGCCTTTTCTTTGGAGCCATATTAAACAATCTTTATCATCATTGGACATCAACCCACACCAATAACAAAGATTCAGAAGCCTTTTGTACTTGAACGAAAGCCATCCATCTGATGATTGATCCCAAATAACATGTCGGCCTCTACACAGTGGTTTTGAAATATCCACAGCCACCCTAACTAACATGAAGTTACACCCTCTCATCTCGCTTAAATCTTTCAGTTTTGTGACGACGCCAATAGTTTCTCCCAAACTAAGTGCAGTCTCAGTATTTAGCAGTGAATGGGGTAGGTTGTGAATCTGAATCTAGAACGAAGTAGTATTAAACTTCAAACTTTGGACTGGTGTAGAACTGTCGTATCGCTCCAAAACCACCAAATGCCTGTCAAAAGACCACGGTTCCCCTAAGAGCACCTTCACCACATCCGCCTCCAATTCAAACTCAAATAGGACTATGTTATTCCCGGCATCACTAACCTCAAAATCTCTACGAGTTCTCCAAAGAGGGCGAAAAGTCTGAGCCACCACCTTGATGTTCACCATGCGCCTTGTAAGGAACCTGGCAGCCAAAACCAAACTCCCCTCTCTTTTGTTCTTTGATAAATCAATATTCCTACCTTCCTCCTCTGGTAGCGACAACTTCCTCCAATTCTGCGTGATTTCCTCCATTGTATGGCCGCTATTGACTCCACCTTTACCCCTACGAAAACAAACTCCAAGCCCTAATAGTAACGTTAGTTACTATAATGGATGTATCGTCCTTCTTAAACCGAGAAGGGAAACCTAATGCTACAGTAAGGAAAGAGAGCACCCTAACCCTACCGAGAACTTTTTCATATTTGTTTGAGTTAATACTTGATTATTTTGGAAGTAAGAATTTGATTCTATATCAAAACACAATCTTGGCCACGCTAATTAGTCTATTCAGTCTGGTTCAGTCTACTTTAGTCCACTTTGGTCCACTTCAATTCAATTAGGTCCATTCGGTCCATTTGGTTCACTTCAGTCTATTTTGGTCCATTCGGTCTACTTTGGTTCTGTCCGGTCCACTTTGGTCTGTTCCTTCCAATTAGGTCCCTTTCAATCCAATTTAGTCAATTCAATCATGTTCGGTCCATTCAGTCCACTTTAGTCTATTATGTCCAATTTAGACCACTCGGTCCACTTTGGCATATTCAGTCCATTCAGTCCACTAGTCCATTTGGTCAATTTCATATCACTTCGGTCCATTTAAGTGTACCTACTTAAGAATGGGAAAATAAAATTTTGGATTGAAAATACTATTAATTATTTGAATAATATCAATTGTAATTATATGATAATTTTTGATTATCATAATAATCTCCTTAAGACAATAAGAATTTGAATAATAACTTTGAAACTTAAAAATTTTAATTGTACCAAAAGAAACTATGAAAATATAATGCATAATAACAATAATAATAATAATAAAAAAACCATTTCAACTAGAGTGATGAAAATTACCTTTTGAAATTGTTTAATTTTTAGAGAGAATAAATTATGTATAGTAAAAAAAGAAACCAAATTACTTTTTTTTAATAGATCCCAAATCACCATAGATCAATGATAATATAAAAATAAATAATAAATAATAAAAAATCGAAAACAAATTTAAGCAGTAGTGTGCAATGTACGCACTCCAACGTGCCCCCAATCGCCTCACCTTGAATCCGTGGTTGTAGGTCGACTCAATGCTTCTATGCCTAGCAGTACCATTGTATCTCCTTCTCTCTCTAATCTGTAAATGGTAGTGTATCGCTGAAGGGTGACTGTGTGAAGACTAAACTAGACTTTTGAAGTTTAGTAGTTTACTGCTTTTGTTTACTGTGTGCTATGCGCCTGTGCTGTACAGTTGTATTGTTAAATTTGACTGATTTTCATCTGTGGTTGTCTGCCAATGTCATTAAGAAAGTAGTAAATAACTTTGTGGTTGTCAATTTCTTTACATTTTTTTAGTATTTAAAATATATTATAAGTTTATATTATCAGTCTGAATTTGGTAAGACACACCTAATAATATCTCAATAAAATTTTAATTTTTTTGGATTTTTAAATGGGCAGTAACATTGGTATCTCCTTCTATCTCTAATCTGTAAATGGTAGTGTATAGTTGAAGAGCGACTATGTGAAGACTAAACTAGACTTTTGAAGTTTAGTAGTTTACTGCTTTTGTTTACTGTGTGCTATGCGCTTGTGCTGTACAGTTGTATTGTTAAATTTGGACCATCTGGCCTTTTGTCCTTAATTTTTGAAAAAATTAGCAATATGCCCCTATTTCGAAACTATATAGGGATATGCCCCTGTTTCGATACTCGATTACCTTAAAATCGAGTTTCTATGAAATACTCGATTCGTAGAAAATCGAGTTATGCCCGATCAAACTTAAAAAAAAAAAAAAAAAAAAATGCATGGAACTCGAGTTTATGGAAATCGAGTTCAAAAACGCCACTATAGGACTTAAAAACGTCACTATAAGGCTTAAAAAACGCCACTATAGGACTTCCTGATGGGGTGATCACACTTATAAATTTTTTTTTGCAGGAAAACGCTGCTATAGAGCTTTAAAACGTCACTATAGGGCTTAAAAATGCCACTATAAGGCTTCCTGAAACTGGGATCACATTTATAATTTTTTTTTTTTGCAGGAAAAAACTGCTATAGGGCTTTAAAACATCACTATAGAGCTTAAAAACGCCACTATAGGGCTCCCTGAACCTGGTATGGGGTGATCACGCTTATAATTTTTTTTTTTGCAGGAAAACGCCGCTATAGGGCTTTAAAACGTCACTATAGGGCATAAAAACGCCATTATAGGGCTCCCACTTATAAATTTTTTTTTGCATGGAACTCGATTTTCTGAAATTCGAGTTCCATGCAATTTTTTTTTTTATATATATTTTTTTAAGTTTGATCGGGCATAACTTGATTTTCTACGAATTGAGTATTTCATTGAAACTCGATTTTAAAGTAATCGAGTATCGAAATAGGGGCACGCTCCTATATAGTTTGCAAACAGGGGCAAATTGCTAAAAAAAAAAAAAAAAAAAAAATTAAGGGCAAAAGGCCAGATAGTCCTGTTAAATTTGACTAATTTTCATTTGTGGTTGTCTATCAATGTCATTAAAAAAAATAGTAAATAATTTTGTGGTTGTCAATTTCTTTACATTTTTTTAGTATTTAAAATATATTATAAGTTTATATTATCAGTCTGAATTTGGTAAGACACTTAATAATATCTCAATAAAATTTTAATTTTTTTGGATTTTTAAATGGGTGTTAGAATTAATTGGGTGTGATTATATTTATTCTATAATATGTGATAAGATGATATGACATATTGAGATTAAAGAGTATAAAACTTAAATTTTACATAACATCTTTATTATATTACCGTATAGTTGATTCCCTTTTTTTATTTTATTTTTTTTAATGGAGATTTCCTATTGCCATGCTATTAAGTCATGAGTAAATGTTATATAAATATACAATGATAGTGTTGCTTATTGTAAATTAATGTATTTGTCTTTGGTTTTGAGATTTGCTTAATTGTTTTATTTTTTATCTCATTGTATTTGCTTAGTAGTTTAAACTTATTGTTCATACTTTTTTTCCTTTCTTTCTAAATTAACTAAATAATTAGGCTATAAAAATCAATATAAGGCACAACTTTTTTAAGTTAAAATTATTAATTAAAAAAAAGTTAAAGTTAATTTATGAAATAAAGTATTTTATTATATTTAGTTTGGTCTCTTTGGAAAAACTTTCTGGCTTTGCCCCTACATCTAACCTAACCCATTATTTTTTCTATTCCAACTCCCAAATTTTATTGCAACTTTTTATTGCACTCTTTATTTATCTAAGTTGGTTGAAAATTTCTGATTATAAATAAAATTTACTGCATGTTGATGTTGTTTAATTTGGTTTTGTGTGAAACTTTGTGGAGCTTAACACCCTATATTTATGTAAGATTGTCTATGCTCAATTTGGTTCACCATTAGAGTCTAGGTGTGAAATAATTAATTCCTAACAACCAAAATCTTTGGGATGGTTGCTTCCGGTTTCAAGAGTTCCGATCAAGACCAGTTTTTGGTGTGTGCTACATCCATAAAGGCATAAACGTGTATAACCAATTAGTCACTACTTGAGATGCTAGGGGTGTAAACATGTCTAAAAAAAACTGTTTACAATTATACAATATCTAAATAAGCACTAAGATTGTCTATGCACAATTTAATTCCAAATTTATGCTCTACTAGTTGCAAACCCGCACGTTGCGCGTAATAATTTTTTAGATAAAATACTATTTTAGTCCCTAAATTTAAAAAAGCGTTTAAAAAAAATAGTTTTATCATATTTTTCATAATTTTGTCTATAACATTTTTTACCATTATCATATATTTATTGGTTGATGATTTGCATAACATAGACATTAAATAAGAGGTAGAACTATTCATTAAATTTTTTTAAGTCATAATGTATGAAGATTATGATTATATATATATATATATATATATATATAATATCCTTAGTTAGAGTTTGATTAGTTTTAAGTTTAAATTTTGTATTATTATATTTAATTTTTGATTTTATTGCATTATAAAGTTTTCAATGTCCTCTGTATAGCCATCTCTATTTTATTTCTTACTCCTCTTGACCACCTTTTTATTTTCCAAATTATAGTTATTAATTGACATTTGATTTGATTTCTTTTTTTCTTCCTTCATTTATTCTTTATTACTTTGTATGTTCCCTTGCTAGTTGTAAATTTTATGGTTATCGATAAGAAATAGATATCATGGCTGGCTTAAATAGTATAGATGTAGTTATGTTAGTGGTGTGTCAAAGGTTCGTTATTTTTTTATTTTATTTTTTTCTGAATTTTCAAGGAAATATGAAAATCATTTCTCTAGTGTAGTCTCAATCAATTAAGTTATCTATAATATATTAACAGAAGTAATAATGAGCCTTAATTTTTTTTAATGTATGAAGTAGTTAGGTTAGCGGTATGTCAAAGGTTTTATAAAAAAAATTTTAAAAAAATTCCAAGGAAATGTAAAAGGCCTTTTTTTGAAAAAAGAAATTGTGACATTTTGAATTGTAGAAATATGATTGTTTTAATTACCTTGTTTATAGATTTCATTATTAAGTTATAAACATCTAAATTAAAGTAGATGAATATATAAATGCAAAATTATATGTAAAGTTACAACTGCACAAGATAAATATGTATATATAATGTTCTTTTGTTTTTGATTATTCATGAATCATTATTTCATTGTTTACTTATAAATATCTAAATTATTTTTTTTTGAAAAAAAAAAATCTAAATTAAAATAGATGAATATGTAAAGTTAAAATTATATGAAAAGTTAAAACTACTCAAGATGAACATTTAACCACTTGTAGATATGTGTTTTTTGAAGACTAAAAGTATACACAATTGCTTTAGCTGGAACCATATAACTATGCAAATATTGTTGCAAGTGGTTCTATCATTTGCAAATTATCAAGTTTGGTGGCCTTACAAAACAAATATTTTATTTTTGTAAAAAACTTTACATGAACTCCTCTTTTGTGACAAACATTTTTTTTTTCCTTTTTACCAAAACAACTTAAGAATATTAAGACTTAAGTTAACATATGTGGTAGTTGTTAAACACGTAGGTAATATGAAAAATATAAAGGTTTAAATATTTAAAAAACATTTTTAGTAGATTGTAATATAAAACATTTTTTTTCTCAATATTTTATGTAACTTTTCCCATAAGATCAATATTGTTGGCATCCTTTAAAGATGATACATAATATTTTTGAGAAGAAGAAGAAGAAGCAGAGACGATGCTAACACATAATATAAAATTATTAAGTTTCCTTGATTTAAATTTGTGGCAAAAAAATATTAATGCATCTATGATAAAAGTTTTTATCTAAATGATATATAGTAGTTTATATTTTTTTAGACTTGATTCAAAAAGTTCATTCTCAATAGCCTTTTAAGTCTACAAATTGCTCAATCTATGGGCCTAGACACATTCAAAGGGTGCTATCTAAATTATAAATTATGTGAGCCTTTATCTCACAAATATATTGATTCTCCCAATGTATGGTAAAGTAAGGCAGGTTTGTGTCTAGCCATTTTTTTGATTTGTGCTGCATAATTTAATAGTATGGAGAATGTGACTGGATTTAAATATTGAATAAAATAAGATGAGAGGAAAAAAGAGTAAAAATAAAATATATAGCAATAAACATCAAATTATCCAAGTCATTTTATGTAATATAATAACATTATATTATTATGTACTATATGTATAATGCAGTAGGATAATATTTAATCAAAGAGAATATAAAAGATAACAACTTAAACTACAAAACTAAATTGCATCAACCCAAAGTAGAATTCTAATTAACACAAAAAATCATCAACCTAAAGAATTGATACAATAAAAAAAAAATCAAAGAAAAAATGAAAAACAAATTGAGAGAGAGAGAGAGAGAGAGAAAAGAGAGAGAGAGAGAGAAGTAACCTTTTTTGTGTGAGAAAACTATGCATAGAATAAAAAAGAAAATGTCAAATTTATAGTAAGATGTTGAGAATAAGAAGAGTCAAAATAAAGGAAGGTAAAAAGGTAGAGAAAGAATAATATTAAGGTAGAAAGTAGTGGGGAGATGAAGAGGTAAAAAGGGAGGGAGAGTTTTGGAAAATTAATAATAAAAATAATGGTTAAAAGATATTTTAATTTTTAAATAATGGAGTTTTTAAGTCACCTTAAATGAGAAAATGTTTTAAAAATATATATAAGAAAAATTGGAAACAAAAAATGATGACATGGCTGCTAATGTGGCTCAACGTGAGCGTAGCAATATTAAATACTACGCTTTAGCTTTTAGTAATATATAGATTTGTATTAATTTTAGGTCATTTTTGAAAAATTCTTACTTTATGCTCTGTTTGTATTAATATGAGACCCCTTTTTTTCACTTGTTTGTGTTTGGATTTAATTTAAGTTTATTGGTTGTGTTTTTGTTAATTTTAATTTAAGTTTGATTAATATTTTCATTTAGTAATTTAATGTTTCATATCAAATATATGAATTTTTTGGACTGGAATCCTAATGTATAATCAAAGAAGAAGAAACAAATGTTAAAGACATATTTTATGTAATTGGCTAATCCTTTGACAAAACGCACTTTATTTGTAATTGGGTAGATCTAAGATGGGTTTAGTACTTCAAGAAACATGTTGTTCAAGTCTAGTATTAAAGCCATGAAGATTGGACCAAGAAACAAGTGAAGAGAAGTTGTTCATTAAAGCTGGACAGATAGTTTGACAGCTGCGGACAGATAGCTCGACATCTGTTCGACAGATAGCTCAACAGCTGTTCGACAGATAGCTGTCTATTGAGGCTTAATGAGGCTCGACAGATACTATCTATCTAGGTATCTTTCGAGAATTAAGAAAATCAGTTTTTCAGATATGATTTTCGGCCCATGCTTATGTATTTGTGTAGGGTTTATTTTCTCCAACCCTAGACATATATAATGTTTATTTTAGAGGCCGTCACATAAGAGAATACAAGGAAAACATATGCAAAAGGTGACCGATACCTTATTCTCACTAAAAGAAGCTATTGCGTCTTTGCGCCTTAGGGTTTTGTAACCAAATGCTTCTTGATCTTCATTGTTGATGAAGTGAAGAACTTTGTAGCCAACAATCCTCTTCAAGTTTGTAAGTTAGTCATGTACTGGGAGCTGTGTATCTTTGGTTAGTCACGTACTTGAATTCGTGCAAAAAAGGTAGTGTTCATATATTGAAGAGTTTAGAGGTTTTGAAGCGGTAGAAAGTTTCTGCTGTAAGTTCATCTACGGGGATTGTAGAGTCTAGGGACAAAAGTTTTGTACTAGATTTGAAACTTCTCTTTACTATAGTGGATTGCTTTTCGGGAAGGTTTTCCCTCAGGTTTTTTACTGTGAAACTAGTTTGTTTCATTAGTTTTCTTAGGTCATCATATCTTGTCTTATTTAATTTTTCGTTGTGCATGATTTTGACATGATATTGATGTTTATTTGTGAAAGCTCGAAAACGTGTTGAAAAACACAAGAGCTGTTTAGACCCCCCGATTAAAATTACGGCTCGATGGATTTTACACAACTTTAATACAAAGTGCGGAATAGTGTAAAAGCGAGCGGATGAACAATAATGCTACTCTAATCCATAAACTAAACAACACAGCAGTATAATGGAATAAAACAAGAGTAGGGAAGAAAGATGCAAACACAGAAAACACCAAGACGTGTTCTCGAAGAGGAAACCGAATAACTCGGCGAAAAACCTCTTCGCCGCCCTCCAAGCGGAAATCGATCCACTAGACAATCAGTTGGGATACATGAGTAAGCAAGAGACCCTCCAAGCCTAATCTACCCGATGTACCTAAGCCCTCCAAGCTCCTACTCCAACAAAGCTTCTCGGAACCGTGTCTTGTCTTAGTTCTCCGGATCCCACAACAAGCTCCATGTTGCATCTGCCATCCTTGGCTTCTTCCAATGCTTCCCAGCAGCACCAAAACGTCACTCAATACTCTCAAAAGGTGTGGTAAGTGTTTGGGCTATCAACCTCTCAATGGTGTGGAAATGGAGAGGGAAGGGTTGAGGAGATACCACAAGCAAGTGTATAGAGAAAGGTGGGGATGACAATCTCTAATTGCAAATGTGTTTGGCTAGGGTTTTCTCTCTGAAGCATTCCTCAACATTTGTGGGTAATGGGGGTTTATATAGGATAGGTGCAAAATGTGTGAGTCAGTCAGTACAGGCTGGCAGAACAGCATGTCTCGCGGGTGTCTCGCGGGAAGGCCTTACCCGCGAGATACTCGCGAGAGACAGCTGTCTCCACCTGGCCTGACTCTTCGCATTCCAGCATGTGCAGGGCACATGCCTCACTTCGCGGGAAGCTTAGTCGCGACATACCCGCGAGATTCCATCAGCTTCCAATTTGCTTGAGTCTTCACACACTCTCTATCACACACCCCTTACATCAATTCCCACAACAAATACAGGGTATAAACAATTGATAGTAATTACAATCAAATTTGGCACGGAATAAAAGCCAACAAAACACATAGTTGTAAATCACAACTTTACAATCTCCCCCTTTGGCTATTCCGTGACAAAACCCTAAAACAGACTCTAGACTTAAACGTGAGTTTGGGAACACAGGCAAAACTCACTCACACTTAATTCTAGATTTTGATAAGCTCTTGAAACATATGAACAAGTAACTCCTGAAACACAACAACAAAATATTATCATTGTATGCAGAAAACTTGAAAAACATATGGAGCATTAAAAGCATGATCAAACAAGATGAAATAGAAAACACTAGATCATAGCAAGATCAAACAAGTAATCACTATACAGAAGTAATTACTATGCTCATTCACACAAGGAATGAACATCCGGATATGCAAGATGATAAGCTCATATGAAGAGTACCATTTGCAAATCCAACACTCAACCAATGCAAAGTACTTGAAGTATTTGCATCTAGGAACAATCCTACTAGGGCACAAGAGTGTTCATCACTCAACCAATGCATAGAACGTATATGCATCTAGGAACAATCCTACACGGGCACAAGAGTGATGTAGTGAAGTAAATGTATGACATTAAACTTCAATAGCACAAGCATAAAGGCTGCATAAGCAAAGTATTGCAAATACATGGCACAAACCATAAAAGCCTACAAAACATGCAATGAAACAAAACAACCCTTAAAGCTTACAAAAGCAACATGGGTACATGCAAAGTATGCTACAAAGCATAGAGAATATCACAAAAAATATCTGAAATAATACTTAAATAAAGCATAGTATCAAAGCTTTAAACACAAAACAAGTAAACATAGGAACAGTTGACTTCTTCTCCCCCTATCTCCATACTCCCCCTATCAATGACATCATCTCCCCCTTTTTGTCATGGAATAGCTAGTCATCCCCTTCTAGCTTCCGTTGAATTTCGTCCATCTGAGTTTGGAGAGATGTGAGCTGTGAATCAAGACGTCGGTGGTGAGTGTACATGATAGTCGCAAATCCGGACATCTTTGTACTCATCTCTTGAAGAGCAGTAAAGATATTGTTGAGCTGTTCATCATTGATACGAGTTGCAGAACTCGAGGAACCCGATGGTGCATGAGTTTCTTGCTTGGTGTTCTTCTTGGCATGGCTCATACTAGCATGGAGAGACCGAATGTTGATTGGACTTGGCCTTGGATATGGACGTTCATCATCCAATGGACGGACACCTTTGAGCTTCAAAATCTTTGAAATAAGGCGAGAGAAAGGAAGACAATTCCTTGAAGCAGTCCGGTCAACTATTTTGGCCAAAATGTGAAAGATATGAGAGCACACATCAATCTCGACATCCGTGATCAGATCGTTCAAAAACAAAGCTCGACCAAGGTTCATATATCCGGTGCTGGACAAGGGATAGAGATTGCTACACATGATCATGGAGAGAAGTCGTAGCTCGGAAGAGAGGGATGCCACATTGATTGACTTCTTAGTGGATGAGAATTCCAAATCAGCTCCTAAAGACTGTCTGAGATATTCTTCATCGGGGTTCAGCTCATCATATACCGGCGGTATGGGGAGTATTGGCCGGTTAATGTGTAGAATTTTCGCCAAGTACATTGGTGTGACAGAAAAGCTCTTTCCTCGAACCCAACATTGAATCTCATCGCCGACGACACTGGCATTGGCATAGAATTCCTTAACCATGTTCTCGTATGTATCCTCGAAAGTTGACAGCAGATAGTTCCAATCTTTCGTGGCAAACCAAATAGGTATTTGTGTGTCTTTGAGTGATGGTTGGTCAACCCCCCTTTCAACTATCAAAGGAGCACCCTGAAAGTGGTTCTTGAAGGATTCAAAAGCAGCATGAGACTTGAATAAGTGAGGATCAAAAGTTCCTGTTGAGCCACGAGTTCGCTTCGGTCTAGGTGAATCAGTATTAACATCAATGATCGGTTCTTTCCCTTTGTCGCGGCCTCCTTTCACAGCTGAAGTCTTGAATGGAGACATCTGTGCAACATAGCACACAAAACAAACAGGAGACAAGAGCACAACCCACAAACCACAGAACACAGAACTTGATTAGAGTCAAGTTAGGTCAAAACAGAAGTAACACTGCTGAATGCATAGACACAATGCATGGAACTAAGCAAATGTGCATGTGTATGTATGTGTGAGCAAGTGCAAGGTGCATGAGACACA
Source organism: Quercus aquifolioides (assembly GCA_019022515.1). Classification (NCBI taxonomy): domain Eukaryota; kingdom Viridiplantae; phylum Streptophyta; class Magnoliopsida; order Fagales; family Fagaceae; genus Quercus; species Quercus aquifolioides. The sequence continues at coordinate 42,551,758 of CM032328.1, read as the reverse complement.
CTATCAATGACCAAATTGAGTGAAATAAGGTCAAACATGTGAAAGTCCATGGATTGAAATCACTTGATTCCGAATTAGCACAAAAATGTCTCTCGGACATTTTGACAAACACCTAGCAAGCACAACATCAAATAAGACATGAGCAATGCATGAACATGGGAAAATCTACCCTCAATACAAGATAAAATGCCACAAGGGGCCAACACAGAAGCAGAAACAACCAATGGGACACAGCCCAAGCAAAAGATTTGACAAAAATTCACCCAATTTTGAAAAAATATCCAAATTTTCGAAAAACACCAAACCCTAACGAAAAATCTGCAAAAATATGACAAAACTTGAAGGGGAATGCTTTAGAAGACATACCTTGAAGATGACAATGCAGAAAGGATGCTTGAAAATGAAGGGTTTTGAAAAAAAATGACCTTGGGTTGAAAAAGGTTCGACAAAGGTTGAGCGAGGGAAGTTTTTGTGTTTTTTTTTTTTGAAACACTGTCACATCAGCAAGATAAAGACAGAAAACACGCGTTTTTCGCGAGTTAGAGAGTGGCGAGACAGTCGCGAGAAAGGCCACTGAAGCACAAAATTTTTCGCGAGAAGCATTAGGTCGCGAAACAGTCGCGATACAGTCGCGGTAACTTCTGTCTGAAATTGGAAAAATCCAATTTTAGCCAAACAGCATTTCGCGAGTAGCTTTTGGTCGCGAGACAGTCGCGATACAGTCGCGAAAGTTTCTGTGTGACATGTTAAAAGAAAAATTTCCCTCAACCCATTTTCGCGGGAAGCTCTAAGTCGCGAGCTTCTCGCGAAACTACCCCTGAACCAGTTTTTGAAGAAACACAAAAACATGCATTTTAATGAAAAACAAATGACAAGAAAGTATAAAATCACTTTCAAAAACAAATAAAACACTCAAAAATCTTTTTGGGTTTGATCAACAAAGATTGAGCATGTGAAAACACATTTAATCAAGTACAATCACACAAATGAATAAGGCATTCATTGAACATAGACTTGTGTGTTGTGTGTGGATATCAAAAATGAGATAGTCCTTAGTCCAATGTGAAGCTTCAATGATCAATTCAATCAAGGCATACACAACTAGCACTAGATTATGTGATCTATCTCAATTATAGAAACATGCATATATGACCTCCCACACGTACTTGACAATAATTCATTGAAGCTTTTCATTTGGCTCCATATTTAACATATCATTTGCAACTTTTGAGCAAAGAGAATCTCATTTAGAGAAAGATGCCTGAAATTTTTGATATTTCAATTGATGAGTTAGCCTTTGGCTTGTTGGGCATCATACATTTTATTTTGGTCACTTTCCCTTTTTCCTAGTCGAATACTAGTTTGTGCGACAGACTTTTGCAGCTCTATAGCTCTTTTCATTTGGAGATTTACAATTAGAGAGCTCTTTTAAGCAAAAAAAAGGTGGGAAGATATATAGGCATGAGTCTATGCATGTCTCAAGATCAACAAAACCATTCACTAATCATTCATGACAAGGTTGAAGATCTATTTACAACAGTCACATAGATTTCAGAATTTCTTCCACAATGATATGAGTGCATGAGAGACAAGCTAAGCTCGTTAAATGCACAAAGCCATAAGTACAAAGGTACAAGGCAAAACATGCTTTGAGACAAAACTCAACAAAGTGATCAAACTTTTTGGATTTTCTATTTTTTTTATGCGTTTTTGAATTTTTGAACACACCCAAAACAGAACAGAAAAAAAATTAACAAAGACAACTGGTACAAATCAACCGGACAAAATAACAACAGTAAAAATAGAGCAATGCATGAAAAGATGCAACAGCAAATGTCCCTATACATTGAAAGAATTTATGCGTGGACATGTTATAATGCTTATGCATGAGTACCCCTTTTCACCCACACGTCACGTGCGTTTGGGGTGATATCCTTAACGGATTGGGTACGAGAATTTGGACTATCAAACCTTCTGGTGAAACTCTCCAAGCAGGTGGTGAAGGCACCAATCATTTTCATCACGTCCATCATGCCAGGATCATGATTCTGACTTCTCGGTTGTTCACCACCCCAAGACCTCATGTCATTTCTCCTTCCTCGTGACCGAGGTGCGCTTGAATTGTTGTCTGATCTCAGCTTTTGACAGTTGGGTCTGGTATGTCCTTGCATTCCGCAGTAATGACACACATAGTCCGTTCTAGGACTCCGTTGTGATCTTGGGAGAGATCTTCCTCTGGTTTCATGTCTACCCATGGAGTGATTTCGGGGCTTATTCACCATCCGTTGCTCACTCACATTCTTCTTCTCAGCCTTAACATTCTCAGGGATGGTTTCTTCTACAATAGGCACTACGGCCTTCACAAACTTCACTTCTTTGGTAGCTTTGGCTGATGAGCTGCTTCCTCCGGTGTATCCCAACCTGGACTTGTCTGAAGAAGGTTTTTGAGATGAGATAACATCATCTAACTTCTGGGAGGAGACTCTCTCTATCTTGGCATGAGCTTGCACTACTTCTTGCTCAAGAAACCTCACCTTCGTGTAGGCTTCAGACAACTCGCCATTTAGTGTCTCAATCTCACACTTAGCCTCTTTATATCTGACCATGAGACTTCGGTAATCTTCCTCAGCCTTCTTCATTTTCCTTACAGCTGCCTTGGCTATTCTGGTATACTCTCCAGACTTCTCAAGAAGTAAAGAGTAATTTTCTTGAAGATTAGCTGTATTCTCTTCTTCTTCTTCAGCATCTGATTCTTCTACATTCCCAATAGACTCTGAATCAGAATGCTCACCAAGCTCCTTCACAAGAGCACCCAAATCATCCGATGACTCCACATGAGCAATGGTCATGAATACAGAGTAATTTCCCTCTCCGTCACAGCTCTCTTCCGAGTCAGAATCAGAGGAGTCTGAATCACTGAGTGTCGTGGCATAAGCTTTGCCTTTTCCCCTCAGAAAATTTGGACACTCCTTCTTTAGATGTCCGTGGCCATTGCACTCATAGCATATAATTTCTGAAGAAGGTTGAGACTCCCTCCCTTCTTTTCTTGTAAACTCTTTCCTATCACCTCTTGAAGATGAAAATTTTCCTTTGTTGAATGGTTTCCCACTGTTCTTCATCTTCAGAAATTTGCGAAAGTTTTTCGCAAGAAATGCTACTTCCTTCTCCACCCCATCTTCTTCGGAGGAATCACCCATCCTTTCGGTGATGGTTTTAAGAGCAAGTGATTTACTCATCTTATGGGAAGGCAGTCCCATCTGATATGTTTGGAGAGACCCAACTAATTCTTGAATTTTAATCTCATCCAAATCCTTGCTTTCCTCTATGGCTGTAACTTTTGCTCTAAAACTTTCAGGCAAGGACCTCAATACTTTTCTCACCACCTTAGCATCTTCAATCTTCTCCCCAAGATTGAGTTTAGCAATTACAATTTCATTGAGCTTCCCATAGAATGAATCAAACGGTTCATCATCACCCATCTTGAGCTCTTCAAATTTGGTGGTAAGCATCTGAAGCTTTGTGTCCTTAACTTTCTTTGTACCCTCATAAGTGGTCTCCAAAATCTCCCAAGCTTCTTTGGCTACTGTCATGTGAGAGATCCTGTGGAATTCATCAGGAGACACAGCACAAAATATAGCATTTAAAGCTTTACTATTAGCATTGGCTGCTGCAAGAGCCGCCTTATCCCAATTAGCCTTAGGAGTTTCCGGCTTAGTCCAGCCGAGCTCTACCGCATCCCAAACGGTATCTTCTATAGAGCATAGAAATGCTCTCATTCTGACTTTCCAGAATGCGTAATTGTTCCCATCAAAAAATGGTGGAACATTGAGCGATTGAGACCGGTCCATCTCAAATAGGGTCAAGGATCACACTAAGGTATTTAAACCAAGCACGTGTACCCGCTCTAATACCAATTGAAAGCTCGAAAACGTGTTGAAAAACACAAGAGCTGTTTAGACCCCCCGATTAAAATTACGGCTCGATGGATTTTACACAACTTTAATACAAAGTGCGGAATAGTGTAAAAGCGAGTGGATGAACAATAATGCTACTCTAATCCATAAACTAAACAACACCGCAGTATAATGGAATAAAACAAGAGTAGGGAAGAAAGATGCAAACACAGAAAACACCAAGACGTGTTCTCGAAGAGGAAACCGAAGAACTCGGCGAAAAACCTCTCCGCCGCCCTCCAAGCGGAAATCGATCCACTAGACAATCAGTTGAGATACATGAGTAAGCAAGAGACCCTCCAAGCCTAATCTACCCGATGTACCTAAGCCCTCCAAGCTCCTACTCCAACAAGGCTTCTCGGAACCGTGTCTTGTCTTAGTTCTCCGGATCCCGCAACAAGCTCCATGTTGCATCTGCCATCCTTGGCTTCTTCCAATACTTCCCAGCAGCACCAAAACGTCACTCAACACTCTCAAAAGGTGTGGTAAGTGTTTGGGCTATCAACCTCTCAATGGTGTGGAAATGGAGAGGGAAGGGTTGAGGAGATACCACAAGCAAGTGTATAGAGAAAGGTGGGGATGACAATCTCTAATTGCAAATGTGTTTGGCTAGGGTTTTCTCTCTGAAACATTCCTCAACATTTGTGGGTAATGGGGGTTTATATAGAATAGGTGCAAAATGTGTGAGTCAGTCAGTACAGGCTGACAGAACAGCATGTCTCGCGGGTGTCTCGCGGGAAGGCCTTACCCGCGAGATACTCGCGAGAGACAGCTGTCTCCACCTGGCCTGACTCTTCGCATTCCAGCATGTGCAGGGCACATGCCTCACTTCGCGGGAAGCTTAGTCGCGACATACCCGCGAGATTCCATCAGCTTCCAATTTGCTTGAGTCTTCACACACTCTCTATCACACACCCCTTACATCAATTCCCACAACAAATACAGGGTATAAACAATTGATAGTAATTACAATCAAATTTGGCACATAATAAAAGCCAACAAAACACATAGTTGTAAATCACAACTTTACAATTTGTTTTAACAAGTTTTATTCATAATAAATCTAATTAACAACTTGAGTTTAAAACTTGTTAATTCTATCAACCGGAGTCTAAATTTCCCAACAACAAAGAATTGTTTAAATTTTCATACACAATAATTTTTCTGTGTATTGCACGGGTTAACGACTAGTTCTTGTTATTATGCAAACATATTTCTTAGTTTTAGAAATATGTTCTACCTATACGGAATTATTGCAATTTCCTTTTGACTTTTGCAAAGTGTGTAACCCTACTACTATAGTATGTATATACACATTGTAGAGGAGTGCCGACTCATGTTTTTGTGCTGGCCTCTTTGTGAGTTTTATTTTCATAATAAGAAACTCTTCAATGACAAACTAGATCCCTTAAAAAGGAGACAATGTTTAGAAATAATGTACAGAATCAATCACATAAATAAATAAATAAATCTGACGTACATATATATTACATACTCCAGCAGTGCTAGAGTTTTGCTCCAAAGTTTCATGGGAGTTGAAAATCGAAACTTCACAAAAATCCGTACTAATTATGTCCTAACTTATTAAAATCATATGTCCAACAAATATAACAAAATGTAGCCTTTAGAAGGCCCAGGAGAAACAATGTTTCAGCATGAAGATTACCATGGATATCTCAGATTTTATAGAGTAGATGGTATAAATAATATTGTTTGGTTTAGTGCTTTTGATGAAGTAATGAAGAGGAAGAAGAAGTCACTGATGGTGGGGATCATTCTCTATTTCATGAGCCAATTCTCTTGTCAGCTTGTCAGCGCGATCATCGTGTCCACCAGCAAAGCTATAGACACGAAATGCAAATTGGAAAGCCCTCCAAAGCATTTTGACACATCCCTTTGTTCGTTTGTTACTTTTTGATCCTGGTTCTTCCTTCTCTGCCACCTTTGCTTCCCTCCTCTCCTGATTAAAATCCAAAAAGACATCAACCTCTTGTGCAAATGATCCACATATTGTTTGAATTTAGTATTTATTATTTTCGCAAGAAGTGTTTAATTTATTTATTGAGCTACCTTTAAAGCCAACTCCATGCAGCTTGAGGAAATATCCACCATTGCTTCCTTGATTCTTATAAGGATGTTGAAGTCAAAATCGATATTGTGACTTTGAAATTTCTTGGATTCTTCATCTTTGGTTCGTTCCAGTTTATCCACTTCTCCTTTTATCTGTATGTTAGTCTTCCTCATTAGTAATTAAGAGTTTTACAGTTCAATGGCATTCTTCGATCCTTTAAACGAGGAGAATTTGGGTTTGAATTTCCCTTCCATGCTTATTAAAAAAGAAAAATAAAGATGTTTAGAATAAAATAAGAAACACCGCCCAAACCAAATTACCTTAGTGAAGTAACTTTCAACTTTGTCAAGCAGCTGGCCCATGGGAGTCACTATCTTCCAGTTATGTAATTCAGAGATTATGGAATCCAACTTTGAGTATAGTGCTGCTGCTGTCCTTAATGCTTCCAACTTCTTTACAGGGAAACCTTCGAACCTTGCTAGCACCTGCAGCTTTAAGAATTGCATGTCATGATCATAACAAACAGAATGGACAGTGATGTGACAATTAATGTAATGTGATCTAGTGGATTTGAATGAATTAATAAGCTCTTATATATAATATGGACCTGTGATTCATCAGTTAAATTCTCAAGAATGCATTCCACGTTTTTGTGGAACTTGATCAGCTCAGCCATGTCCTTTGTTTTGAAAGTACTAATGACAGACCTCAGCTCCGTAATTGATTTTGCATACTTCTGAACATCTTCTTCAATTTGTTGGAAGTACGCTGATCTGAGACATAAATGGGGAAGATAAGGTTATGTATGTCTTTAAATCTATATCATTGATACATACTAGTTATCAACTTAATTGTTGTGTTGTTAATTAAGGCTCTTTGAAAAGCGTAAGTACCTCTTTGTTATCTCAGCTAGAGCATCAGCCATTCCTTGTTTTCCACCAGCATTGTTACCAATTGCACTCTTTTTCCCATTAGATGATTTACCGTCAAGATTATTACATCCTTCCACCTTTCCCTTAAGAACCCGATACAGATTACCCATTTGGGATGATCTCTTCAACTTGGTAGCTGCTTTTTTGGGGCGTAAGGATTTCGCTGCACCAGGAGGAGGTGGTGGAGGTGCTGCTCCATTTGCAAGTGGCATAGGTGGCGGCGGTGGCGATGTTACTGATCCATTCATTGGAGGTGGCGGTGGTGGTGGTACTGATCCATTCATTGGCCGTGGCGGTGGTGGTGGTACTGGTCCTTTCATTGGTGGTGGCGGTGGGGGTGGTGCTCCTTTAGAAGGCATCATGGGTAGTGGAGGTGGTGGAGGAGCTGCTGCTTTCATTGTTCCCAATGCCATTGGGGGTGGTGGGGGCACTCTGGTTGCTGTTGCTTTTGATGAAAGTTCAGGTGGTGGCGGTGGGGGTGGTGGTACTAGTGCTAGAGAAGGCAAGGGCTGTGATGGTTGTGGCAGTGTTGCCACGGTCACAGTTGTCTCAGGTGTATCTTTTTCAGTACTGCTATCTCTAGCTTCATCAATTGTTGTTGTCACTTCAAGATTGCTCTTTTCCTCTTCTATTCCTGCCTTTGGTTTATCAACCTTTTTGTTTACACTTAAAATGCTGGAATCTACCCCTCCTACACTTGACAATGCGTAAAATGAGAGGTGGGTTACATCAATTGGGTTCAGTTTTTCCACAGCTCTAGCTCTGAGAGACCAGAGGCCTGGTGGGCTATAAGAAAGATTTCCTTTCTCTCCACCTTTCTTTGAGGTTTTAAATAATTCTGGAAGCACTGTGGTCGGGGTGAGTGGAGAACCCGGAGAAGCAGAGCAGGGGCTGTTGGTGCCTGAAGAGCAATCCCTGAAGATTTTTCCAAATGTGTTAGGTAGTGGACTTTCATCCTTCTGGTCATCTTCATCCATGAAATCGAACTTCTCTTGTGCCATCTTAATCATTGAATCAAGTGTTTCCAGGACTGTCTCAACTACACAACAACAAAATCAAGGAAGTCAAGTATTTAGGTCTTCTCAAGATGCTTCGTTTCAATTTGAACCATGAAATAAATTCATTTAAAATGGAGAGGATCCCAGTCCTAATCAAATTCCTTTAATATAATATGTAACATACCACGTTGTTCCGAATTGATGTTCTCCTTATATGGTGATAAATCACATTTAAATATGTCCAAAGAATCCTGACTCATCATCCATGAATCTCCAATAGATTTCAAAGCCTCCAAGAAGTAAATTAGACCCTGCTTGAACATGTAAGAGCTTAGTGCTCAGAGTTAAATTAGCATTCAAATAAGTAACCCAAGCCAATTCTTGGTGGATTTAAATTATAAACCTGATCTATAGATGTCCCCTTTATTTCTGACAGCCAATTACTTGGTATTATTTCCGGGTAAAGCTCGTGGAGATCTTCAATTGTGTCCATCACCAGCTGCCAGAAGACAAATAGTTCGAAGACTAAACAAAACGTAGCCAAACTTAAAGAGGTGTTATTGCTACATATGTTAAAGTTGCAAAAGAGAAGTGGGGGAGGATACCTCATTTATGGAAGTTGATCCATCACAAGGTGGTAGATCAATGATGTCTCGAAAGAGTGAGATCTTCTTCCGGAGCTCCAACATCAACATTAAGTTGCTGGCATGACCCAATGGGCTGCCTATTGTCATGCCGAGCACTTCCTTTTGACTTTTGGGTAGATTCTTGTGTATGTCATAACCTTTCACCGTCTACAGCAATGATTTCTTTTAGTGTCAAAGATTTCTAATATTTCAGAACTGTTTGTATTTTATTGCAGGTTTTCCAATTTACTAGATCATGATTGAACATCTTTTAGGAATACCATGATGATGTATCTGATAAACAAGCTTTTGTTTTTATAAAATGGCAAGTGAAATCATTTTTTGAGAGTTAACCTGGGTTGGTAAGAACTTAATTAGAGGGTGCTATTTTTCTGAGGAAAACCTGCATGGAATTGCATTTCTCCTTGTATGTGGAATATACATGTACCAAAGACTTGCATATGGTTAATTTGGCTTCATAAATAGTATGCAGATAATATTGGTTGTTTGGTTTTAAAAATTTTGATCTCATTAAACAAAAGAAACCTAGATAATGGAGAAGTTCCATGAATTGCATTGCATAAAATCATTAGAGTACTATTCAAAGAAAATTAAACAGGAACATATATAAAAAAGAGGGGAAAAAAAAAAAAAACCATGAATGCAAATTCAAATGGCTTAAGCTAGAATTATATAAATTCCAGTTAGCATATTCAGGGAGTTGGAGCAAGACTTGTATTGGAATTAAAGAGGATTGCCTAAAGTCCTAAACTGTACGTATCTAGATACATAAACAGGTAGGGTACATATATGATAATAAAAAAAGCACAATAGATTCATATGAAGAAGAAAAAGGACAGGCAGAACGAAACTGAGAAACCATGTCAAGTTGTACCTCAATTCCATATGCCTTGCGACGAAACAGAAATGGTGTCAAACCGCATAAGCTCCCGGTCATAGCCATGGCATATATCAACAAAATGAGTCTTATAAAAGACTTGATTGGAAAGAAATCAATGATGATTTTGATGATGACGAATGTCAACAAAACTTGTTTTTATTAAAATGCTTCGGGGTTTGAAGAATGAAAATGACTAAAAGGAAAATATAGAAATAATTAGAGAATTATTCTAAGCTTTGTGCTGAAAAAACACAAGGAAAAATTCAAAATTTGAGTTGGGTCTCTTAGAGAAAATTATAACGTGCGTTGCACTTTGGCTAATACAGAGGTGAACGGAGAACCATTACTTTGAACTTCCTCTGAGAAGAGAGAGTCAAAAGAGTGCAAAACAGAAAGACTAGTCTTTATAAGGAGGAACTTCCCGCGTTTGTTTTGTACTTGGTCTAGCGCTGTTACTCTTAGGACCACTATTTACGGCTATGTAATTATTCATTAAAAAAAAAAAAAAATCACAGCTTAATTATAGGAAGTGATAATGCTAAGAGCCTAGGATGATCGGCTGACAGCCAGAAAAAGAGTAGACCAACTTCTATTTTGTGCAAGATTAGGTGTTTAGTTCTGCGGAGCACTGTAATTTCTAACAAAATTCGTTCAATTATTTTCTATATTTATCTATACTTACTTCTTTAAGGATACAACAGTTGAACTAGTCGTGGTTCTTCCAATCCAATATACTTACTAAATACTAAATAAGAGTTTCTATTCCTTAAAAATAAACAAATTAACTAATAAGAAAGCTCTAGATTACTGAATATATATATGTATTACGAATACTCTCCATAGCATTTTCACACATTGTAAATTGTGAAAATGAGAATTTGACAATTGCATTTCCAAGTTTGAAAATTCTATTTGAATTTCCCCTCACGATTAGGCATTCTCCAAAATTATTCCCAGATTGCAGTCAGGGACCAAAAAATAGTTTACTGTTTAGACTTTGTCAGTGTTCACATTATGATCAACAAATGATAAAATTAAAAAAAAAAAAAAAAGGTTTAATAATATGTTTTACTCAATCTGATTTGATCCACCTCTTACAATCTTACTCTTAGTAGTTGATATCCAAAAGCATGCATATATCCCTCTTGTTTTAAATTGATAAATATGGCCGAACAAATTTAGTAATTGCAGAAACTCCTATAAAAAAATAAAAAGTTGCTGAATCAGGAAGTTAGATATCTCATATCTCTTGAAGGTTACTACATCTTAATCCTTGAGTACCCGGTTTAATCCTTTAAGTTATTTATCATATATTTATGAAATCCAATTTTATAAATATATACTTTAGTAACTCCTTACTAAAGTAGTTAGGCCTAACACTCTGAATAACTGAACCCATTAAATTTATCTCAATGAAATATTTTATATCTCCATTAAGAGATTATGAATTTCATCTTGAGAATATATGTTCCAACAACACTAAATGTGGCTGCTCAACATACTAAGATTTTGATCGTGACTTTAGATCTTACTCCTAATATATTAAAGTAACCTATACTTCATGATCAAGTCCATTATTCTCTCAGGATTAAGAGTTCATGCAAATAGAAATCGTGAGATTTATTATTCATTTGACAGTCGTTGGGAGAATAATAAATCTCACAGCGGTACAGTTCAATATGTCTTAACTCTTAAAACATATTAATATATCAACTAGAAGTCTCCACTTCCATGATCAAGACAAATCATCTTAGTTAATATATTATAGTCTTCGCAGATGAAATGCCCAATTTCATCACTAACTACGAACTAAAATTTTGAGTTTACAAAGAATTTGTGACTTATATCTTCTGTGACTAAATCACATACTATGCATCTCAACGGCTATATGATAATGTCCAAATATTCATTTTACCATTATTTTAGATAATAATAAAACAACTTTATTAATCACAACATAATGTCATACATAGTATCATACAATAGGATTTAAGGGCACTAATCCTAACAACATCATCTACCTATTTTCAACCATAATGTCCATTTTAACTTTTCATCTCTCTACTACTCTTAACTTTAGGGCTCGTTTGGATTGAGAGAGAGGGAGGGGGAGTATAGTAGAGTTGGCTAAAAATAGACTAATTTTAATTTAGGCCAATTCCATTTTACTCTACTCTACTTCTCTCCCTCCCCCAAAATTTAAATGGATCATTAATATCACTCTTCATTTATCCCTTACTCTTCCTTTTATTTTGACTCTTCTTATCCCCATTCTATTACTATAAATATGTCATCCTTTCTCCTATTTTATACATATTTTCCCACATGAAAAAGGTCATCTCTCTCTCTCTCTCTCATGTTTTATTTTTCTGTGAAGTTTTTATTTTTGTGTCTCTATTTTAGATTGACGAATTTGTGTGTTCTTTAAAATTCTACTTTGAGTTGATGCAATTTGATTTTTTGTTTTTAAGTTGTTATCTTTTTTTCTTTTCTATGATTGTTAAATGTTATCCTATTGTAAATAGTTTACAAGAATATAATGTTATTCTATTATATAACATGGCTTTGATAATTTAATGTTTGACTCGAAAAATGTGATTATTCTCTCTCTCTCTCTCTCTCTATATATATATATATGTGTGTGTGTGTGTGTGTGTGTGTTATTTATTCTTTTTTGCAACTTTACTTAGGTTGATGAATCATTGTATTTTTTTATTATAATACTATTTGGTAGTGTTTTTTTTTTTTTTTAGTTTTCCATCACAAGTCTTCTCTCTCCCTTTTATAACGTAACTTTTGTTTGATTTTGATTTTGATTTTTTTTTACATAATACTTAGTTATTTTGGAAGTGAGATTTTGAATTTATATCAATATACAATCTTAGCTTTATATTTGAATGTGTCTATCAACTTTTAAAACTACTCAAGATGAATATGTATAGACAATATTTTTGTTTTAATTTTTATTAATTTATTATATAGTTATAACATCAAAATTAAAGTAGATGAATATGTAAGGTTGAAATTACCTAAGATGAATTTGCAAAATGATTGCTTCTTGCTTAAAGATACTGCATCAAGCATTCTGTAGTAATGATATTAAAGCCATGGTTGCGGTTTGGGCTCTATCTTTCACATCAGATGTTGGTGTGAAGCTGGCAGTTTTAGAGGGTGACTCGTTGGCAATGATTAAAGGACTAAGGGAGGAAGATAGTTCACTGGCAACTTTCGGTCTGCTGGTTGAGGATGCAAAGGTTTTGTCTCAATAATTTGATGAGTTTCTTTACTCTCATACAAGGAGAGAAAGTAACACGGTAGCTCATAGTCTGACTAGATATGCTGTCGACATTCCAAAGTTTTTAGTGTAGACGGAGGATGTTCTACCACAACTTCATTCTATTTTAAAAGCTGATTTATTAGGCTTATTTTAATAAAACAAATTTCGATGTCCCCCCCCCCCCCAAAAAAAAGAATTTGTAAAGTCAATATATTTATATATTTAATATTGTCAAAAAAAAAAATTAAAACTAAGAAATAAATAATAAAAAGAATAATGATGTGGCGAATGAGTATCGTAGCAATAATAAATGCGATACAAAGGTCCCGTTAAAGGTAATTAAATCTTAAAAAATGAAAGTGTATGCAGAAATTTTTTTGTTAAATCACGTTATCTTTATCTTGTTATACAAATTATTTTCTTTTATTTCGATAGGTGAAGTGTTCAATTTTAGACATAAAGTCTACTTTGTTTTTATACATATTATTTTAAATATTAAATTTATAATATGGTAAAGTCTCTTAGGACGGTCCAAGAAATATGTAGTTCCAATCTCATATGTCTATATATATAGTAAACAAAACTTGATCAATAGCTCGAAGCTACTCCCATGATAAGAAAAATTATAAATATGATAATCTCTTCCAAGAGAATGAAAATTTTGAATAATATATTTGAAACTTAAATAGTTTAGTTGTATAGGGAAAAAATTAGGAAAATATAACGCACAATAACATAATTTAGAAAAATATGAAGCACCTAAAAAATGAATAATATCAATCAAACAAATCCAAATAATAAAATGATGATATATTTTTTGAGATAGATAAATGAAAAATAATTTTAGAAATTATTTAATTTTTTGGGTGAACAAATTATTTTTCACAAAATTTAGAGAACAAATATATATTAGTACAAAATTATCTATTCTGTACACATTGTGTGGGTCTATGACTAGTATATTATAAAAGTTGGATCTCAAAACTGGTGGATGCATGCTACGATGACACTTATTAATTTTCAAAGTATACTACAATGACACATGACAACTTCCTATATTTAATTGGTATAATTGGACAAACAATGCACATGTTAAAATATTATTTGTACATCTCAATGTGTTTGCCATAATACTAGACAAGTGGTATTGCAGACACTCGATTTTGCACCCGTAATTTAATCTCGGAAGATGGCTAGGAAGACCATTCATATACCCGAAAAAATCATAGTTGCATTACATGCATTAATTCATTCATTGCATATCATAAAAATGATCTTGAGGTTCTAACGGTCGTGACTGTATGTCTGATTTCCAAATCGTGCCGTTGGATTGAAAGATATCACATGATCAAGTTTGCATGATCTGCATGCATTTTGTTTGGGTGGAGCCGATCATGCATGATTAATTTAAATTAATTCTGATTAGTTGAAAAATTAAAATTAATTAAATAATTTTTTGATTGGTCAAGATCAGAGAGAAGACTCCAAAGAGAACCCAAGACCGACACTAAAGCTAGCAGCTCTAGTTCCAAGACCATCACTCCCATCATCGTACTGAAGCCCGTGAACATAGAAGACACTGCACTGCTGTAACATCACAAACCCATATTTGACTTGCAACACAGTTCAAGCCACAAGAAGTCTGAAGATCCCAACACTATGGCAGAAGAGGGAGAACATCCGAACATTGAAGAACCCATGAACACTCAAGAGCTAGTCAAATTGAGTTAAGGGAGGACATGAAACTTATGGTGCAATAGTTTCAGAACTCGAAGAGTAACCAAGAGAAGAACAAGGCTGACCATAATCCTCCAACCATGGAGAGTGAGAGGAAGATCAACGAGAGGATAAACAAGATGGAAGAGATGATCAAAAGAGCTCACAAGATGGAGGACCTCATGGACTACCAATCACTCTCACTTTTCCCCGATGTGAGATTGCCTCCCAAGTTCAAGATGCCAACCTTGGACAAGTTTGACGGGACTGGATGCCCAAAGTCCCATTTGAAGATGTATATGAGGGACATGCAACCCCTAGGAGCAACTGAAGAACTACTTGTTCAAATGTTCCAAAACACCCTGACTGGAGCCGCTTTTAGGTGGTTCCTCAACCTAGATGATGCTAGAGCAAGGAGTTGGGAGGACATCTGTCACGAGTTTCACCATCAGCACAAATACAACATAGAAGTGGATGTAACAAGGAGAGATTTGGTGACCCTGAAGCAAGAGCTGAAAGAATCGTTCTCTACCTTCATTACCAAGTGGAGGTCCAAGGCAGCACAGATAATGAATAGGCCAAGTGAAGAAGAGCAATTAACCATGGTTGTAAAAAACTTATTGCCTGTATACCATATATATTTGTTTGCCTAGTATTTTCCTAATTTTAAAGCTTTGATTGCTGTTGGAACCCAAATTGAGGATGCAATAAATAATCGCACTATAAAGAATGAGGACCCGCCAAGGTTTAAAAAAAATTTAGGATCTAGTTCTTAAACTGCAGAAGTTTCTAATATATACAAAAACGATCATTATCAACTTATTGCTCCCATTGCCTCTATGCCAATATCACAAGGGCCGCCTCTAAGGCCTAGGAGGGAATTTCATGAGTTATATATGCCTGTGAGTCAAGTGTTTGAAAAACTAAAAGCAAAGGGGTTACTAAAGCCCTTAGATCCATGACCAATCCCAAACCCATTGCCCACAAGATGATATGACTAAGAGATGTGCTTACCACCAAAGCCCTGGCCATGATACTGACAAGTGTTTTGGCCTTCATCATGAAATTCAAGACCTAATAGACAATAAGGTGATTGCACCGCCTATACGGCCTAGCATCACTAATAATCCCTTGCCCAACCACAATTTTGGGAGAGAACCAATGATTAATTGCTTAATGACTGAAGAGGAAACTGAAGGGGACTCATCTAAATTGATTTATGACTTACTAGAATACTTTATGATGACATGGGAAGAATTAATAGGTATGACATCCGTCGCAGGGTATGACATCCGTCGCAGCGTATGACATATTGAGTGAAGGTGTAACTGAAACCTCAAATTACCTGACATCCACAAATGGGAGGAGATACTTCAAACCCCAAACAAATTACCCAACATCCATAAATGGGGGGAAACACTTCAAACCCTAATCAAATTACCAAGCACCAACATATGGGGGGAGACACTTCGAACCCCAATTAAACAACCCAATACCTACAAAAGGGGAGAGACACTTCGAACCCCAATCAAATGGCCCAACATCCACACATGGGGGGAGACACTTCAAACCCCAAGATACTGATCTAAATGACCCAACAAAAGTTTCTTACATCACGAGGTGGGGGGGGGGGGGGAGACAGTTTAAACCCCCATATTGAGAGACAGACAACCTAATAGCAGCCTTGAACAAAGCCACCCAACAAACACCTACTGAAGAGGATGAGGTCCTTAAGCAACTACAGAAGACTCAAACCAATATATCTTTATGGGGTTTACTCATGGCCTCATACAGGCACCGTCAGAATCTGGTAGACATTCTCAAGATCTAAATGCTATGGCTGGGTCCATAAGTAGGGAATGTAAGGTTGAATTTAATCAACCATCTGGTTGGCTTTATTCTGTGCCAAATTTGCTTGTAATTTAGCAATTAGTAACCCTATATTTAGGTGGGAATCATGTAAGGGTAGTGAGTGAGAGAGTGTGAAGAAATGCTTAAGATTGTGCAAGGATGCAGAGATTCGTGGTTGGGACTCGCGGGTGACTCGTGACTGGCAAGCCACCAATTGCAGCACATGAGTGAAGCGTGCGAGAAGATGAACAGTCGCGCCAGCTAGAGCACTACAAGACAAAAAGTCTAGCCTGGAAGTTCTGTTATCTCGCAGGTTGAACTCGCGACTCAGTCAAGTCGCGAGGCCAAGTCGCCAACAAGCTCTATTTTGAAAAACTTGACTCTTCGCATTCCACTCTCACCCTTGTATAAATACCCCTTATACCCACGAAATGTAGAGAGCTTCCAGAGAGAAACCCTAGAGAAAAACAAGATTGATTCATCCATAATCTTCACATAGAGACTCTTCAAATTCCTCTACTCTCATCCTCTCCATTGTTACATCCTTGAGAGGTTCTTACCCAAATCCTTTTCTCACTATACCCATATCTATGAGAAGGCTATTTGGTGCTTTGGGAAGCAGTTAGGAAGGGACCAATGGTTATTGGTTGATGCTATGGGCTATAGCGGAATCCGGTAAGCTAAAGAAGAAATAGGTTCGGCGCAACCTCGTTGGAGCAAGAAGCTTGGAGGGCTTAGGTACACTGGGTAGATTAGGCTTGGAGGGTCTTCTACTGTTCATGTATCCCAACTACATTCTTTAGTGGATTATTTACTGCTTGGAGGGCGGCGGAGAGGTTTTACGCCGAGGGCTTCGGTTTCCTCTTCGATAACACATCGTTGTGTTGTCCTTGTGTTTGCATCTCTCTTCCCTTAATCTTTGCCATTTAATTTCTGCTGTGGATGTGATTTTATTTGGTTTAGATTGTTTATCAATTCTGGTATAAGCTTATATTCATTTTCCGCACATACATTGTTTGATATTAAGCTTGAATTGGTAATTTGTAAATTGGGGTCTAAACGTTCATAGTGTTTTCAACGCTATTTGAACATTCAATTGGTATCAGAGCGGGTACACTCGCTGTGGTTTTATTACCTGAGTGTGATCCTAGACCCCTTGGCTTGCTATGGAAAGTGCTATGGCAAAGGCCAATATGAAGTGGATTAGAGGTGTTTGTGATAATGATTCTATGAGCATGTTTGGAGATTGTCCCAGTGATGAAGTTTTAGAGTTGTTTAAGTCAAAGAAACATGCTAGAATTTTTATACACATGCTGAAATCATTAGTTCATAGAAATCATGATGTTCATAATAGCTTGTGTAAGTCGATTTCCTTGGTTGAAAAATATAAGAAAAGGAATAGATGTTTATGTGATGAACTTGATAGTCTGAAAAGAAAGCTATATTCTTCTATGAATGCAGAAAATCAGGATGAATCCTGCTTTGATGGTCAAGAATGTCTATCACATGCTTGTCCTTTGTTCACACCGCATTGAAAGTTTTTAATTCATGTTTGTGGTATCTTGATAGTGGGTGTTCAAGGCATATGACTGGAGATAAGTCCTTATTCAAAACTCTTAAAGAGAAGGAAGATGGTTATGTGACATTTGGAGATGGCAGTCACTCACAAGTTCTCGGAAATGGAACCGTTGAGATTCCGGGACTGACCCTGTTGATTGATGTGCTGTACATCAAAGGACTAAAAGTGAATTTGCTGAGCATCACTCAAATATGTGATGAGGACTTCTTAGTCCAATTCTCGAAGAAAGGGTGTTTAATCCTAAATGATGAGGGTGTTCAAGTGCTGAAGGGACTTAGGACTACTGATAATTGTTATGGTATCATTCCCAAACCAAGCATAGCGTGTCGAAGTGCTCGAGTGAATCTCTTGGAGCTATGGTGTCAACGACTTGGGCATGCTAATTACAAGCAAGTGGCTAAAGTCTCAAAGCTAGAAGCAGTAGTTGGTTTACCAAAGTTTGGGAAAATTGAGAAAAGTGTTTGTGGTCCATGTCAAATGGGAAAACAAACAAAATTAGCTCATCCTAAGGTGAATGTAATTGCGACTTCAAGACCTTTGGAGTTACTTCATGTGGATTTGATGGGTCCAACAAGAACTGAAAGCATGGGCGGAAAACGCTATATTATGGTGGTAGTTGATGATTTCTCAAGGTACTCTTGGGTGGAATTCCTTAGAGAGAAGTCGGAAGCATGTGATAAAATGGAAAGGTTATGCAAGAGGCTACAGAATGAAAAAGGGGTTCCCATAGTCAAAATCAGAAGCGATCATGGGAAGGAATTTGAAAACGCTAAATTTGAAGCCTTCTGCAATGAGCATGGCATCAAGAAGGAATTTTCAGCTCCAAAGACTCCACAACAAAATGGGGTAGTTGAAAGAAAGAACCAAGTGATCCAAGAGATGGCAAGGGTCATGTTGCTTAACAAGAACATTCCTAAAAAATTTTGGGCTGAAGCTGTGAATACATCATGTCACATTGGGAACAGAATTTATTTCTGAGCAGGGACAAAGAAGACGTCATATGAAATTTGGAGAGAAAAGAGACCGAAGGTGAAATATTTCAGAATATTTGGAAGTAAGTGTTATATTCTAAATGATAGGGAAAATCCTGGAAAATTTGATGCTAAAAGTGATGAAGGGTTATTCCTAGGATACTCCACAAATAGCCGAGCATATAGAGTGTACAACAAGCGCACTAAGATGGTGATGGAATCAATAAATGTGGTCATAGATGACACCATCTCAGAAAAGAACATAGATGATGATGGCAAGGGGCTGAATCTTATGAAGAATGATGATATGTCTCTAGGTGATGATGCTGAAAAAGAATCACCTGAAAATGAGTCTACACCTCCTATATCAAGAAGAGAGACCAGATTAACACAAGGTGTTTCAAGCCCACTCACACCTCCGGAAGTTCAACTTCTAATTTCTCGTGATGAGGAACCTTCAACTTCCAAGAAACCATCGTCAAGAGTTATTCTCAACCACCCACCAAGCAATATCATTGGTGATGTGAATGGAGGACTGCGGTTAAGAAAAGGACCAAGATATAGTGCGAATCATGTTAAGTACAATTGTTATCCTGCTCAATTTGAACCCAAGAAGGTAGAGGAAGCTCTCAAAGATGAGAATTGGATAGAGTCTATGCACCAAGAGTTACATCAATTTGTTAGAAATAATGTATGGCAGTTGGTTCCAAGGCCCAAGGATACACATGTAATCGGCACCAAATGGATTTTTAAGAACAAAACTGATGAAGATGGTGAAGTTGTCCGGAACAAGTCTAGATTGGTGGCTCAAGGCTATACTCAAGTTGAAGGAATAGATTTCGATGAATCGTTTGCACCAGTAGCACGATTAGAGTCAATCCGAATTCTTCTCTCTATAGCATGCATTATGGATTTCAAGCTGTACCAAATGGACGTGAATAGTGCCTTCTTGAATGGTTTTCTAAATGAAGAAGTGTTTGTTGAACAACCAAAGGGATTCCAAGACCCTCAATTTCTGGATCACGTGTTGAGGTTGAAGAAAGCATTGTACAGATTGAAGCAAGCACCAAGAGCTTGGTATGATCGCCTTACCACATACCTGTTGGATCGTGGTTTCAAAAAAGGTCAAGCCGATCAAACATTGTTTGTCAAAAGAGATGAGAAATCTCTCCTTGTTGCTCAAGTGTATGTGGATGATATTGTGTTTGGATCCACAATTGATCAACTAGCTCATGAATTTTCGGAAGAAATGAAAAGGGAATTTGAGATGAGCATGGTGGGGGAGTTGAACTACTTCCTAGGGCTTCAAGTGAAACAACGAAAAGATGGAATATTTATCTCTCAAGAGAAATACGCCAAAAATCTTGTCAAAAGATTTGGTCTAGACTCTAAAAAACACACCTTCACTCCCATGAGTTCCTCGGCAAAACTGAGCGTAGATGCAGCCGGTGTCGACGTAGATCCAACACTTTATCATAGCATGATTGGCAGTCTTCTCTGCCTCACTGCTAGTAGGCCAGACATTGCTTTTAGTGTCGGGGTGTGTGCATGTTTCCAAGCAGCGCCTAAAGAGTCCCACTTGACAGCAGTCAAGCGAATTATTCACTATATCAATGGCACATCTGACTACAGGATCTGGTATTCAAAAGATTCAAATGAGTGCTTGGCTAGATATTCAGATGCTGACTGGGCCGGGTGCATTGATGATAGGAAAAGTACTTCCGGTGGTTGCTTCTATTTAGGAAATAACTTGGTCTCATGGATGAGCAAAAAGCAGAATTCAGTCTTTCTTTCAACGGCGAAAGTTGAATATATAGCAGCAGGAAGTTGTTGTGCACAACTACTATGGATGAGAAAGCTACGACATGACTATGGAATCTCTCAAGACACTATGTGTGTGATAACACTAGTGCCATAAATCTGTCAAAGAATCCAGTTCAGCACTCGAAATCCAAACATATCGAGATCCGGTATCACTTCATTCTGGACTTGGTGGAGGACAAGATTGTGTGTCTAGAGTTCATCAACACCGATAATCAAAAGGCAGACATATTCACTAAACCTCTTGATGGTCCAAGGTTTGAATCTTTGCGTAAGACCATTGGTGTCGATATCATTCCTTGAACTCTATCTTCCATGTGTTCCTTTTGTGTTCATTTATGCATTTTTTTTATGAATGTTGTGTGTTTTTTCATTCCTTTAAATAAATGTTGTGTGTTTACACATAAAAAGTAGAAATCCAAAAAGTTTGATCGACTTTGTTGAGTTTTGTCTCAAAACATACTTTGCCTTGTACCTTTGTACTAATGACTTTGTGCATCTACGAGCTTAGCTTGTTCCCTATGCACTCATATCATTGTGGAAGAAATCTTGAAATCTATTTGACTGTTGTAAATAGATCTTCAAACTTGCCATGAATGATTAGTGAATGGTTTTATTGATCTTGAAACATGCATAGACTTGTGCCTATATATCTTCCCACTTTTTATTTTGTTGTTTTTGTTTAAAGAGCTCACCAAATGTAAATCTCCAAATGAAAAGAGATATTGAGCTGCGAAAGCCTGTCGCACATACTAGTATTTGACTAGAAAAAAGGGAAAGCGACCTAAAATAAATTATATGATGCCCCAAAAGCCAAAGGCTAACTCATCAAAGTGAAATATCAAAAGTTTCAGGCATTGATCTCACAATGAGATGTGTTGATTCAAAAAGATCAAATGTTATGTTGAACATGGAGCCAAATGAAAAGCTTCAAAGATATTGTACTCAAGTTTATGTGGGAGGTCATATATGCATATTCCTATAATTGAGATGGGTCACATTATCTAGTGCTAGTTGTGTATGCCTTGATTGAATTGATCATTGAAGCTTCACATTATACTAAAGGCTATCTCATTTTTGATATTCACACACAACACACAAGTCTATGTTCAATGAATGCCATATTCATTTGTGTGATTGTACTTGTTTAAATGTTTTTTCACATGCTCAATCTTTGTTGATCAAACACAAAAAGATTTTTGAGTGTTTTAGCTATTTTTGGAAAGTATTTTGTTTTTACAAAAGTTGTCAAAATTTCAAAAACAGTGTTGCCCTGTTCTGGCGACTCAATCGCGGGTTGGTCCAACCGCATGCCCCAGTCGCGAACTTCACTTAGAAGTTTTCGCAACTCACTGGCGACTCACTGGCGGTTAAATGCCATAGTCACGAAAAATACTTAGAATATTTTTCAAAAGGTGAGTTTTTATGATTCTCGCGGCCCAGTGTGGCGACTTGTTTGCGGGTGGAAGGTCCAGTCGCAAGGGATACACAGAGATTTTCGCGGTTCACCTCGCGACTCTCTCGCGAGTAGACCTTCCAGTCGCGAAAAACACTTAGAAGATTTTTCAAGAATCTTGTTCTCAAAGTGTTTAGCGGCTTACCCTGGCGATTTGATCCAGTCGCGAAAATCGCGTGTTTTGCATTTTAAAGGCAGTTTTCAAAACTTTTCATTTTTTTCCCTCGATCTTTTGTGACTATTCATTATCTTCCCCATTTGAACTGTTCTCAAACTCATCGTCTTTCTCACATAAACCACCATTGCTGTCCATCATTTCTGATTCAATCTTCAAGGAAAGGTATGGGCTTTGTTTCTTACACTGTACATTTCACATTTACTGCATATATTTCTTGGATAGTGTGTTTTGCTGATATTTCTATATCTCTTGATTGCATATGAGTATCTGATCTTATGCTGAAATTGCTGTGTATTTGTTGGTGGTTATGTAATGATCTACTCTATCTTGAGTAAACATTGTGTTGTTAGTGGCACGCACACACCCATTTTCATGTTTGAGACCTAAATCCCAATGTTTTAGGGTTTTCTTCTTTATCCATGTTTTGGATCTAACTCAATGCTAATAGTGTTTGGTGTCTTGTGTGGCTTCTCCTGTTTTTGATAAAACATGGTGTAGGGTGAAAATGTCTCCATTCAAGAGAGTAGCTATTAAAGGGGGCAGCAACAAAGGGAAAGAGCCTGTCATTGATGTTGATGAACTCTCACCTAGAGCAAAGAGGACCCGTTCACCATCAGGAGTGTTCGATTCCAATAAGTTCAGATTTTATGCTGCTTTTCAGATTCATGAGAATTACTTCAGAGATGCTACACCGTTAGTCGAAAGGGTCGTTGATCAACCCTCTCTTTTTGACACCGACATTCCTAAATGGTTTTCTCACAAAGATTGGAATTACCTTCTCTCCGATCTTGATGAAGCATATGAGAGTTTGGTAAAAAAGTTTTATGCCAATGCAATTGTTGAAGGCGAAGAACTCAAACGTTGGGTTAGAGGAAAAAGCTTCTCAGTCTCTCGCGCATATCTTGCTGAGATTCTTCACATCAACCGGCCAATGTATAAAAACTCACTGGTTTATGACGATCTATGTCCAGATGAGGACCTACTCCGAGAGGCTCTTGGAAAAGACTTGGAATTTTCGTCAAATGGAAACTCAGTTAGTGTTTCCTCTCTTCCTCCAAAATTGAGGGTGCTTACAATCATAATGTTTCACAACTTGTACCCATTATCTAGTACTGGGTATATGAACCTCGGACGTGCCCTGTTTCTTCACGATCTGATCTAGTACTGGGTATATGCACCAAGAGTTACATCAAATGCAATTACCTTGAGTTGTTGCATTGGTTGAGTGTTGGACATGCAAATGATACTTTGCAATTGAGCTTATTAGCTTGCATGTCTGGATGTTTATTCCTTGTGTGAATGAGCATTGTGATCACTATTTATAGTGATTGTTCGTTTTTGGTCAAGCCTTGCTCCATTTGCATTACAAGTTTTCTGCTTACAATGATCATACTGTGTTGTTGTGTTTCAGGAGATACTTGTTCTTATGGTTCAAGAGTTTCACAGATTCTAGAGTTAGGTGTGAGTGAGTTTTGATCAACTGTTCCTAACTCACGCGTTAAGTCTAGAGTTTGTTGTAGGGTTTTGTCACGGAATAGCCAAAGGGGGAGATTGTAAGTTTGAATTTAATCAACCATCTTGTTGGCTTTATTCCGTGCCAAATTTGCTTGTAATTTAGCAATTAGTAACCCTGTATTTAGGTAGGAATCATATAAGGGTAGTGAGTGAGAGAGTGTGAAGAAATGCTCAAGATTGTGCAAGGATGCAGAGACTTACGGCTGGGACTCGCGGGTGACTCGCGACGGGCAAGCCGCCAACTACAGCACACAAGTGAGGCGTGCAAAGAATATGAACAATCACGCCAGCTGGAGCACTATAGGACAAAAAGCCCAGCCTAGTCGTTCTGTTATGAACGGTTTTAGACCCCTTAAAAACAACCAGATTGGTTAGCCTAGATTAATTAGCCAAGTTGTTACTTAGTCAAATTATGCAATTCTAGGTTAAAGCAATCAAATAATCATATCAAAAATATAAAGCAGCGGAATAATAAAAGACACAATGATATGATCACCCAAGAAACCACACGGTAAAAACCTGGGGAGGATTTGACCCACCGATCCTCAAGGCAAACCTGAATCCACTATGAAAGAATCGAAGTTCATACAAAAGGACTACAAGCTCCCCGCTTGACTTCCTAATGCTACCCACCAGTAGAATTTATTGACACGACCACGTGCAAGCTCCGAATCCACGGACTCCTTCTTTCTTGAATTCTTCAATTAGCTACAAGCACCCACGTTTGATATTCTTTAAGTTTCAATGGTAGCAACCGAGTTGATCATCAAAATGTTGAAGTAATCTCTATCTCAAAAACCCTAAGTTTTGTGTAAAGGAAAGCTCCTCTAGATCTCACAAGAGATTTACACAAAACAGCAATGTATGAGCAACAATACAACTGGAGCAACACTGAAAACGTGGCTAGGGTTTTTCTTTATATACCTAGGGTAAAAACAGAAAACCCAAAACGTTTAATGAGTTAGGGCTGAGTTTGGAAATTTTGCAGAAAACACATCTGGTCCGTGATTCGATCGATCGAGCCTTTCCTTCGATCGATCGAGCCAGACCGAAATGCCCCAATGCATCTACAGTCACTCGATTCCAACTTTACAATATTTTATCAACTTTGAGCAAGCCTAAACAAGACTAAACACATTGTTTTGATCATGGTTTGCCAACATTACACATTAGAGTTCTAAATACATAAAATCCTAAATCTTTAGAACCTAACATGTTATCTCGCGACTTGAACTTGCGACTCAGTCAAGTCGTGAGGCCAAGCCGCCAACCAGCTCTGTTTTGAAAAAACCTGACTCTTCGCATTCCATTCTCACCCTAGTATAAATACCCCTTATACCCACGAAATGTAGAGAGCTTCCAGAGAGAATTTTGGGAGAGAAACCCAAGAGAAAAACAAGATTGATTCATCCACAATCTTCACATAGAGATTCTTCAAATTCCTCTACTCTCACACTCTCCATTGTTACATCCTTAAGAGGTTCTTACCCAAATCCTTTTCTCACCATACCCATATTTGTGAGAAGGCTATTTGATGCTTTGGAAAGCAGTTAGGAAGGGACCAATGACTATTGGTTGATGCTATGGGCTATAACGAAATCTGGTAAGCTAAAGAAGAAATAGGTTCGGCGTAACCACGTTGGATCAAGAGGCTTGGAGGGATTAGGTACACTGGGTAGATTAGGCTTGGAGGGTCTTCTGCTGTTCATGTATCCCAACTACATTCTTTAGTAGATTATTTACCGTATGGAGGGTGGCGGAGAGGTTTTACGCCGAGGGCTTCAGTTTCCTCTTCGATAACACATCGTTGTGTTATCCTTGTGTTTGCATCTCTCTTCCCTTAATCTTTGCCATTTAATTTCTGCCGTGGATGTGATTTTATTTGATTTAGATTGTTTATCAATTTTGGTATAAGCTTACATTCATTTTCCGCACATTTATTGTTTGATATTAAGCTTGAATTGGTATTTTGTAAACTGGGGGTCTAAACGTTCATAGTGTTTTCAACGCTATTTGAACATTCAGTTTATCTACATGATAATTATCATTTTAAAAACCTAAATGTCTAGAAAAGGGGATTAATTTTTAGAATACGGATTAAAAAAGCATCTATGTGCAATTCTTGGCTAAAAAATCCTCAAAAAATGAGTCCAAATTGGACCAAAATTCAAACGTGTGTTCGGCACCCAAGAGCGCCATTCGGCACTCTTGGAGTGCCGATTGGCCCAAATTGTTAGCTCAATCCGAGGGCTTCTGGACTGGGATAAACCCTACCCTTTTCGATTTTTTAGAGATAAGGACATGTCCCAGTTCGTATCTGATCATTCAGCTAATTTTTCGAAGCATTCCAACCTCTATAAATAAAGGATGCCTCTCAAAATTCAGCACACTTTCTAACCCCCCACTTTCTAGCTTTTCTCTTTTGATTTTTCAAATCCCATTATGAGAATTGGTTATTCAGGGCGTCTACTTTAGTAAAGAGTTACTAAAGTTTATATTTATTGAAATTGGATTTCAATAAATGTGAATAACTAAAAGATTAAACTGGGTATTTAAGGATAAAATAGTTGTTTACAAAGTGACAGTTCTTTATGACTTTGTTCACTATGAATATTTTATGAAGGGGTCAAATGATATCATTAGAGTCTTGGGATATAATTTATTAATAAGGCCTAGAGTGCAATTATATTTATATAGTGGTATTAAATATAATTAATGGTAACTTTGGATTTGTCAAGAGTTGACAGAAAAGCCCAAGGCCCATTAGAGTTAGAGTTTTATTTGTTACCTTTGGTCCAATCTCAAGCCACAAACTAAAGACCAATTGAGTAGGCTCAAAAGGCAACCCCAATTAGATAATCAGTTTTTATTTAATAAAAGTTATTAAATAAAATAACTACTAAGGTAGTTAGATGAAAAGAAAAGAAAACAGTTTTTCTCTACAATGAGAAGAAGAATTTTTCTTTAAGAATCAACGTACATGAAAACTGATTGAGAGACCACACTTCTTGAGCATCATGTGAAATTGATATGAAGATTAAAAGTATTCTCAAGTCTTGGTTTTGAATTTCACTGCATCAAGATACACTTTCTATTCTTTGTTCTAGAATTCAAAGTTACATATTATCTCTCATGAATGAAGTAGATTTGTGATTATTGCTTCCGTTGTGTGTTTTGTATGAGATGCAAAACCAGATTTTCCAACAAGTCCAACAATATATCCCATTGGTTCAAATTTCAAAGAGGCACCAAGTAAGGCTTTATCATATTTAAGAGGGGTTTCTCTGTCTCCACAACAAAATTCATGTTCAAGCTTGCATTTGTTAACTTGCCCTGATTTTGATGGGACCTATTCTGTTTGTCTCATGAGTTGTGGAATGAATGTTGTTCTTGTCGCTCTTGAAGGAACCTTTTACTTCTTTACTTTTGGATGGAGCTTTCTTGGATGTTGTGGGAGAAAAACCACTGACTGCAGTTCTTTCAGCAATTCTTTTTTGGCGTTGAATCAACTGTTCTTCCATCTTCTTCCGAATTTCTTCTTCCTGTATACAAGCACTTATCATTTATGAGTACAAAAAAAATGATGGAAGGTAAACAAAGAAAAATTCAGGAAATAAAGAAGCATTTTTCACTACCTTCTCCAATTTTCTCTTTTGAACAATCAGCCTGCTCACAGAAGATGGTTTCTTGATCTTGGGCACGATCTCAGATTTACTCATCCCAAGAGATCCATGCAAAGCTTTTGACCTTGCTTCTTTACCAGGATTTTTACTTTCAGTTGTTTCCTTGCTATTGGAATTGGAGCTTTTACAATTTGAATGAAGGGTCTTATTCAAATGATCACTTGCTTCAACAACAGAACCTCTTCTATTAGCTTCTGTAAATGAGATGTTGATTCCATAGTCCATAGTCCAAGAACCCTCAGCAGACTCCAATCTAGAATCTCGTTCAAGCACTACACAAAGATCATCTGGCTCATTGGTATTAGATATTTCATGCTTAACATGTGAAATATCTGAAGTGCCATTTTCTGAGAAGGCAGACAAAGTTATATCAGTCTCCATGCTTATGTCTGTTTTCCATTGAGAATCATAATGACCAACTGTTGGTCGAGTCTCTATCATGAATGAATCATCAATAGGTTTCCCTATTATACTTTTCTCAGTGTGAGAGAAATCACCCTCTAATGATAAAATGCTAACACCATCAAGGAATGTTTTCTTGATGTTTAAATCATGGTTTTCTGACATTCCAGAGTGATTGACAGTGAACAAATCTTCCATTCTCCCAATTTTAATTATAGCCGATTCAGTGGAACAAGTAGATAAAGTATTCCCAAAATAAGTTACTGATTCTTCAAGTCTCTGTGAAAACAGTAGTTCCTCATTTGCACAGTCCCTCCTTTTCATAAAAGGATGGGAATTCTCGCCATTTTCAAAGTCTTCCAACTTGGCTCTAGCATCATTTCCACCCGTCCTCTCAGTTACAACAAAGGAATCAGCTGCAGCCATCAGTCTCTTTGGAGCTTTCTCAAACTCCATTCCCACAGCAGGTCTGGCTGTGAATGAAGTTTCACCTTCAGAGCTTCTGAGTCTAAAATGTTCATCCTGAACATTTATGGGCTGAAGCTTCCCTACCTCTCTAATGTTCAGCTCATTATCTTTGTTGGTAGAATTATTTGTCTGGTTCAAATTGTAGCCGCCCTTATCTAAACCTATTTTCTTGTAATCACATGAGTTAGGCTCATGAAACTTCTCTAGTGATCTAACTCCATTCTCTCCATTAATTAACTCCTCATCTGGAGTAGATTCATCAGAGACACTGCCCTTCTTCCCATCTCTCCCCTTAGGACTGATATAGTTGATATTACGAATGACAACTGTTCTGGAGGATTTCTTCCTATGCGTTTTTATTTTTGGATGCTCCCTTGAAGAATGTTGTCTGTCTTGCTGTAAGTATAAATGTGAATAACTCCCAGAATCAGAGTCACTGGATTCTGTACCTCTGTCTTCTGAATATTCAGGTTCATTTTTATTGGGCTTCCTCCCTGCTGAAGTTGTCTTATTATTCCTGTAATTGGGTTGTCGAACTAGACCATTACTAGAGTTATCCATACTAGGAGGCCATTGCATATTCTTTGGATAGTAAGGAGGAACAGACTGCATAAGAGGGAAAGGATGTCCTTGATACGGAGGTATTTGTTTGATAGGGATTTGAAAGTTGTACATATACTGAGGAATCTGGTTTTGCCATGGCATAGGCAATTGAACTTTTGCCGTAGTTGATGGTGTCTGATCTGATGCATTATTATCTGCACATGATGTAACCTTGACATCAAAGAACAGCCCTTTATCGGTAGGAACAGATGTCACTAGATAATTCCTATTATATTATATGCATGCCATTGCAAAACATGATTACGGAAGTTCATAGTAGCTCTAAAATTTACAGAAGCACCATTTTACACTAAATTTTTGTTGTTCCATTTCACATACTGAGAATAAGAGAGTACATTTACAGAACTTCAAGTTTTAATTGTATAAACAGAGGTGAGTGAAACTGTAAAATAAAAAAGAGAAAAAAAAGAGTGAATATGGTTAGTGGAAAGACAATGATAACATCAACAACGTATTATGAACCATGAAGTAGTTCAAATATTTCAGTGTAAAATAAGTTAAATGTAATTGTTGTCTTTGACTCCTTGTTTCTTTTCCTGTGACACTTATTATTGCACTCTTTGTGCATCACAACGCAAAATTGATGGATCTATTAGATTTGTTTTGTTTTATTTGAAACTAGATTTGCTTTATTTTGCTTTGAGGAAACGTCTTACTCAAGATACAGGAAAAACATTGGTGTCTAAATATTGAATGTAGAACTATCTTTTGTTTATCTTCGGATTCTAAATTGTGGTTTATCTTTGGTGTATCCAGAAAGCATAAATATTGAATGTGGATCTATCATTCAAAACAGGAAAAAAAATTTCAATAGCAGGGCTGAAAGGCAATATAAGAAGAATTAGTAGTACCTCTTTTGCTGTCTAAACATGCATGACTTGTAGATGAGCGAGATTTTGGTGTATCCATAAACCCATTTGCCAAAAGATTACAGGTAGAGGCATCATCTTTAGATGAATCTGAGGTGGTACTCTGATAATGGGCACTTATTTCATTTGTAAGTACAATTGCGGATGTTCCCATAAATGAAAGTTCTGATGGGGAGCATGCCTTCACGGCTGCTAATTCCTCCATCCAAAGACCATCCGCATGCTTTTTCTTGCATAATTCTTTGAAATTAACGCATGCTTCCCTGAATATAGTACACACTTGAATTTTAGGACCCAAGCAGGCCTAAAATACTTAACTGAATTTTATTCCTTAATGAGATGAGGAGAGAATATATAAATGCAATCTGCCAAATGTAGTTCGGTATGAGTTTAAGTGACTTGATACATCTTAACTCATCTTGAAGCATTTAGGTACCTCTTTCTTAACTGAAAAAGGAAATCTTGTCTTCTAAAATTACTTCATAGGACATAATATCACATAAAAATTAGCCAGCCAAATAGTGTCACTGGCAGGAATACATTATGGCCACAACCAATGAAGAAGGTAAAAACCATTGATAATGGCTGCCAAATGCAATGAATCTTGATACAATTCTTTAAAAATGAGTACATATGGAAGAAAAATAATTTCATCATAGACGAAATGACTTAGAAAGCATTTGTATTTCAGGTATATATATAATTTTTTTTTTCTGTTCTATACACCCAAAAAAATATATATGAAACTGGAATAATTCATAAAAGAGTGAGAGAATTCTTAAAGCTCTGATACAAAAAATTAAAAGAAAAATACAATCTTTGATGATTCTGATTCAAATTATGTTTGTTAACTTCATAGTATCGGTGTTTTAGTATTGACAGTTCTTATTTTACATCTTAAAAGATTTAGCCTCCAATGACTTATATAGAATGTACCAGTTTATACCTTAAACGCAAAGCTCCAAAGGCATCTGCAAAGGAAATGAGGTCATCTACATTGTCCATTTCAAATCCAGTAACAATACCACGTGCATAAGCCATTGCCTGTTCTCTCCGGAGCAACGTTTTCCGGGTATCCAAAAGACGTTGGAGGTGAACCCTTGTCATTACAACAACTGAATATATCAATGACAAAATACTTGATGCACTATAATGAAGAAAAGGAATTGACATTTCACCAAGAGAAGGGAATTAAAATATAGGATGAGTTACTTGGAGTTTTCTTCTTTTGCACCATCATCCATGCCTCCTAGTTCACATTTTATCTAGATGGAAACACCAACAATTCTTTTGATCTAATTCTATTCTGTGAAAAAATAACATCATTGTTCCACAGTTATCTTGAAAAATGACATACCTTAGATGAATCAGTTGACTTCTTTTTGCTACCATTAGCAGCTGAAAAACTTCCTAAAACACTGAAGTTAATCAGAAGACAGAATTATGACATTTGAGAAAGTAATATCGTTTTTTTTTTTTTACAAAAGTTTGTTTTCCAAGATGAAATAGTTCAGTGTGACTCAGGAAAAGCAAATCATCTTTTAGAGGAGTCTTTTGTTATTTTATCCCATTTTGGAGGAAAAACTATCGATTTTAATTGAAATGAAGTGTTTATGAAGTTAAGCTGAATTGACATGGGCAAGATCACATGATTTATGGAACTTCCTGAAATGTCAAAGAGAAAATCTAAGAAAGTGCTTCACACATGATCCAATATTCAGGACATATATTGACAAAAATCAAACTTCAGGAGAAAAAGTTATTTTTAATATTAAATATACTATTTCAACAGGTGAAAATCATTATATGAAATCTCAGAAAGGAGTTTGCATTACTTAGGCTTGAACATGTTCCTCAAAAGATTAATTATGAGGTCTCAACTCAAGTAAAGCAAATTCAACAGAAATTAGTATTTAAGTCTAGAGCACACCTTCCACTGATTGCCTAGATGCATGGATGATGTTGGATTCATTAACTTGAACTGAACTCTCAATCTGCAAGATCTCTTTTTCTATGCTGACAAACCTCTCAAGAACTGCTGGTGTGCTAACAAAGCGCACAAATCTGGCCAAAACATATAAAAATAATTGATGTACATCATAGATCCAAGTCTCAATTTCCAAATAAGTATATGTAACAAAGATTCAATATCTATGAAGTTTTTTGTCTCAAAAAGCCCTCATTCTATTATACATATAACTTAGCCAAATTACATACCATAAGAACCAAAATCCAAGAAATTTTTGGGACTGGATTAAATTTAACTAACCTACACCACAGTTCAACAATTCCACAGAAAGAAAATTCAACATTTGGGAATTATTAGGCATAAAAATAACTTGGAATTCCAAAGATACTTGGAAAAATATCTGCAATGATGCAGGGATTTCCAAGAATCAATTTGCTAAGACAGGTGAGTCACTATTCTACACTCAGTAGCAATAATTTGGCACCTGTGGACAGAATTACCGAATCATTCTCAATTTAAAAGATGATCCTGAACTAATTGGGTTCCAAAAATAGGGGGTGGGGAAGGGTTTATACATATTTGCCTCAAAAGTTAAAACTAGGATATTATTCACGTTAATCAGATAATTTTAAATTATGCAATATAAGGAATTATCGCACATAACCTTCAATTGATTAAACTCAAAATTGAGAGAATCAATCATGTCATATTGTGTACAAGATATAATAAGAAAGAGTAAAAAATAGTTACCTCTGAAATGTAGCTTTAGTGAACCAGGGTGCACCATGGTTGGGCGGACGAAGCTTAATTGAATACCCACCTTTGAAAATCTCATCTTTTGCAGATTTGAGGTGAGAAATGAAAGGTTCAAATAACCCAGAAGCTAGTTTCTCAGAAATGCCACCAGAAAATACCACCAGATCACATCTTTGCCAATACAATATTATCATTCACACATACAAAAAGAACATAGTACTTTTGTTATTATCAGTTTATCTTAAAAATAAATAATGAAACAAAAGAATTGTAAAGATAGTGAGTTGTACCTGGTTCTAGTTGGAGTGAGTTGGAAGAGAGCATAATCAAGACGAGCTTTTGAGTCCATAGTAGCGCAGAGAGAGAGAGAGAGAGATAACAGAGGTGTATAGTCTCAGTATCAGAATGTGTCTAAAAAAAGGTTGTTGGAAATGTAAAATGTATAGTCTCAGTATCAGAATGTGTCTAAAAAAAGGTTGTTGGAAATGTAAAATGTACGTAGTTGAACAGAACATCTATCTATGAGTGAAAGATAATTTTTTTGAACGTGTCCTAAGATGAACTGTATCTGTATCATGATTTATGAGTAAGAGAGAGAGAGAGAGAGAGAGAGAGAGCCAGCCAGCAGGAAGTGATGAAGCACTGCACATGCATGCTGCTTGGCCATTTCTTGACTTTTTGGCCCACAACCAAACCTGACAGCTGGATCTTTACAAACAACAAACATATATGCTATGCTTATCACTATACTTCTAAACCTGCTGGATCAATTTCATAACATTTTTCCCAATTAACAACTTATTATTGTGCACTACACAATAATAATAGAAGACTAAAACTAACGTTGGGGGTAATCGCTATTCTTTTTTTCAATAAATTATGATATATGTGATCTCTATAAACTGTAATATTGTTGCTTATTTTCCAATTCTCGAAAAGGATTGCACAATCTTTAAAAAAAGAACTATTTTATCACAGCACAAAATTTCCAAATATCCGATTGTCAAATATTAGTATTGATACACCATATTGAATATGCTAGTATGGATACTGTAAAATTGAATTTAATCAACCATCTTGTTAGCTTTATTCCGTGCCAATTTACTTGTATTTCAGTACTTAGAAATCTTGTATTTATGTGGGATTCATGTAAGGGTAGTGAGTGAGAGAGTGTGAAGAAATGCTCAAATTTGTGCAAGGATGCAGGGATTCGCAGCTGGGACTCGCGGGTGACTCGCGACTGGCAAGCCGCCAACTGCAGGCACGTGAGAAGCACACAGGGGTGCTGAAGGGTCGCGCCAGCTGTCGCACTACAGAACAAAAGTCCCAGGCTGGCCAAGCCGCCAACCAGCCCTGTTTGGTAAAAAATTGTCTCTTCGTATTCCAAACACACACCACTATATATAGACCCTTATACCCACCAAATTGAGAGAGCTTCCAGAAAGAATTTTGTAAGAGAAACCCTAGAGAAAAACAAGATTGCTTCATCCCCAATCTTTACCTTAGAGACTCTACAAATTCCTCTACTCTCTTCCTCTCAATTGATACATCCTTGAGAGGGTATTGACCAAATCCTTGTCTCACCACACCCACGTCTATGAGAAGGTCTTTTGGTGTTAAGGGAAGCAGTTTGGGAAGGAACCAATGGTTATTGGTTGATGCTATGGGCTATAGCGGAATCCGGTAAGCTAGAAAAGAAAAAGGTTCGGCGCAACCTCGTTGGAGCAAGAAGCTTGGAGGGCTTAGGTACCTAGGTAGATTATGCTTGGAGGGTTTATTGCTGTTCATGTATCCCAACTACATTTTCTAGTGGATTATTGACCGCTTGGAGCGCGACGGAGAGGTTTTACGCCGATGGCTTCGGTTTCCTCTTCGATAACACATCGCGTGTTGTCTTTGTGTTTGCATCTCTCTTCCCTTAATCTTTACCGTTTATTATCTGCTGTGGATGTGATTTTAAATTGGTTTAGATTGTTTATCAATTCTGTCATTGGCTTATGTTCATGTTCCGCACATTAATTGTTTGATTATAAGCTTGAATTGATAATTTGTAATTTGGGGTCTAAACGTTCAAGGGTGTTTTACACGCATTTTGAACTTTCAATTGGTATCAGAGCGGGTACACTTGTTGTGGTTTAAATACCTGAGTGTGATCCTTGACCCTTTTTGAGATAGATAGGTCTCAATCCTTAAATGTTCCACCATTTTTTTATGGTAACAATTATGCCTTTTGGAAAGTTAGAATGAGGGCATTCCTATGCTCTATTGATGACACCGTGTGGGATGCGGTTGAAATAGGTTGGACCAGGCCGGAGGCTGCAAAATCCACCTGGGATAAGGCAGCTCTTGCGGCGGCTAATGTTAATAGTAAAGCCTTAAATGCTATTTTTTGTGGTGTGTCTTCAGATGAATTCCACAGGTATCTCACATGACAGTTGCCAAGGAAGCTTGGGAGATTTTGGAGACTACATATGAAGGTACAAAGAAGGTTAAAGACACAAAGCTCCAAATGCTTACCACCAAATTCGAAGAGCTTAAGATGGGAGATGATGAGTCCTTTGATTCGTTTTATGGGAAGCTCAATGAAATTATGATTACGAAGCTCAATCTTGGTGAGAAGATTGAAGATACTAAGGTGGTGAGAAAAATTTTGAGGTCCTTACCGGAGAGCTTTCGAGCAAAAGTCACAGCCATAGAGGAAAGCAAGGATTTGGATGAAATTAAGATCCAAGAGCTCATTGGGTCACTTCAAACGTATGAGCTTGGACTGCCTTCCCACAAGACGAGTAAATCGCTTGCTCTTAAAACCATCACCGAAAGAATGGATGATCCTTCCGAAGAAGATGGAGTGGAGAAGGAAGTAGCATATCTTGCGAAAAACTTTCGCAAATTTCTGAAGATGAAGAACAGTGGGAAACCATTCAACAGAGGGAAATTTTCATCTTCAAGAGGTGATAGGAAAGACTTTAAGAAAAGTGAAGGGAAGGATTCTCAATTTCCTTCGGACATTGTGTGTTTTGAATGCAATGGCCATGGACATCTCAAGAAGGAGTGTCCCAATTTCTTGAGAGGGAAAGGCAAGGCGTATGCCACAATGCTGAGTGATATAGACTCTTCGAGTTCTGATTCTGAAGAGAGTTGTGACGGAGAAGGAAACTACTCCGCATTCATGACCATTGCACATGTGGAATCATCGAATGATTTGGGTTCACTTGTGAAGGAACTTGGCGAACATTCTGATTTGGAGTCTATTGGGGTAGTTGAAGAATCAGAAGGTGAAGAAGATGAAGATACATCTAGTCTTCAAAAGAATTACGCCTTACTCCTTGAGAAGTCGAGTAAGTATACAAAGGTGGCAAAGGCGGCTGTGAAAAGGATTATAAAAGTCTCCTAGTCAGATACAAGGAGGCAAAGTGTGAGATTGAAGCACTTAATGGTGAGCTATCAGAAGCTTACACGAAAATGAGATTCCTTGAGCAAGAGGTAGTGCAAGCTCATGCCAAGATAGATAGGGTCTCCTCCAGGAAGTTAGATGATGTTATTTCATCTCAAAAACATGCCTCAGACAAGTCCGGATTGGGATACGCCGAAGGAAGTAGCTCATCAGCAAATGTCACCAAAGAAATGAAGTTTGTGAAGGCTAAGGAGACGACTGTGGATAGGTCCAATCCTGAGAAAATTAAGGCTGAGAAGAAGAAGAATGTGGCTGATCAACGGGTGTTAAATAAGTCCCGTAATCAATCAGAATCCAGATATGGAGCTAGAGGGAGATCAATTCCAAGATCACAACAGGGTCCTAGAACGGAGTATGTTTGTCACTATTGCGGATTGCAAGGACATACCAGACCCAACTGTCAAAAGCTGAGAGCAGACAATAATGCAAGTGCACCTTGGTCACGAGGAAGAAGAAATGACATGAGATCTTGGGGTGGTGAGCAACCAAGAAGTCAAAACCGTGATCCAGGAATGATGGACGTGATGAAAATGATCGGTGCCTTCACCAATTGCCTGGAAAGCTTCACACGAAGGTTTGACAGTCCCAACTCTCGTACCCGATCCGTCAAGGATATCACCCCAAACGCACGTGACATGTGGGTGACAAAGGGTACTCATGCATAAGCATTACAACATGTCCATGCATTAATACTTCCCATGTGTGTGAATATGCTTGGTTGTGTGCTTCTTGCTAGTATTTAAAGTTTTTTTTTTTTGTATGTGTGTTTGTCTTTGGTTCAAATGTTTTTACATTGTTTTTTATGTTATGTTTTTGATCAATCTTTTACTGCTTTTGTGTCAAAAATCCAAAAACACATAAAAAGTAGAAAATCCAAAAAGTTTGATCGGCTTTGTTGAGTTTTGTCTCAAAGCATGTTTTGCCTTGTACCTTTGTACTAATGGCTTTGTGCATTTAACAAGCTTAGCTTGTCTCTCATGCACTCATATCATTGTGGAAGAAATTTTGAAATCTATGTGACTGTTGTAAATAGATCTTCAACCTTGTCATGAATAATTAGTGAATGGTTTTGTTGATCTTGAGACATGCATAGACTCATGCCTATATATCTTCCCACTTTTTATTTTTATGCTTAAAAGAGCTCTCTAAATGTAAATCTCCAAATGAAAAGAGATATAGAGCTGCAAAAGCTTGTCACACATACTAGTATTCGACTAGGAAAAAGGGAAAGCGACCAAAATAAAATGTATGATGCCCAAAAAGCCAAAGGCTAACTCATCAATTGAAATATCAAAAATTTCAGGCATCTATCTCTAAATGAGATTTTCTTTGCTCAAAAATTGCAAATGATATGTTGAATATGGAGCCAAATGAAAAGCTTCAATGAATTGTTATCAAGTTCGTGTGGGAGGTCATATATGCATGTTTCTATAATTGAGATAGGTCACATAATCTAGTACTAGTTGTGTATGCCTTGATTGAATTGATCATTGAAGCTTCATATTGGACTAAGAACTGTCTCATTTTTGATATCCACACACAACACACAAGTCTATGTTCAATAAATGTCATATTCATCTGTGTGATTGTACTTGATTAAATGTGTTTTCACATGCTCAATCTTTGTTTGATCAAACCCAAAAAGATTTTTGAGTGTTTTATTTGTTTTTGAAAGTGATTTTATACTTTCTTGTCTTGTGTTTTTGGTCAAAATGCATTTGTGTGTTTTTCTTCAAAACACTGGATCAAGGGTGTTTCGCGAGAAGCTCGCGACTTAGAGCTTCCCGCGAAAAGGGGTTGAGGGAAATTTTTTTTTCATCCTGTCACACAGAAACTTTCGCGACTGTCTCGCGACCAACAGCTTCTCGCGAAATGCTGTTTGGCTAAAATTGGATTTTTCCAATTTCAGACAGAAGTTACCGCGACTGTCTCACGACTGTTTCGCGACCTAATGCTTCTCGCGAAATTTTTGTGCTTCAGTGGCCCTTCTCACGACTGTCTCGCGACTGTGTCGCCACTCCCTAACCCGCGAAAAACGCGTGTTTTCAGTTTTTATATTGCTGATGTGACAGTTTTTCAAAACATAAAAACTTCCCTCGCTCAACCTCTCTCGAAACTTTTCAACCCAAATCACTATTCCATTCAAATCCCTTCAATCCAAGCATTTTTTCTGCATCTTCTTCTTCAAGGTATGTTTGATAATCATTTCTTTTTAAGTTTTTGCTTAGATTATGCAGAATTTTTGTTAGGGTTTTGATAATTGGGGATTTTCGAAACTTTGGGTTAGTTTTCAAAATTGGGTGAATTTTTCTCAAATATTTTGATTGGGCTGTGTCCCATTTGTTGTTTCTGCATCTGTGTTGGCCCCTTGTGGCATTTTACCATGTATTGAGGGTAGATTTTCCCATGTTCATGCATTATTCATGTTATATGTGCATTTGTGCATGCTAGGTGTTTGTCAAAATGTCCGAATGACATTTTTGTGCCAAATTGGAATCAAGTGATTTCAATCCATGGACTTTCACTTGTTTGACCTTATTGTACTTGGTTTGGTCATTGGTTGTGTGTTTCACTCACTTTGCTCATGGTGCACACTCTTGGCACACAACTAGGCACACTTAGGCACACTCATGCATCTCATGCCGCACACACTCATCAGCACATGCACACAGACACACACACTTGCACTGTCTCTTAATTTTCTGCATTATGGTTATGCTTTATAGGTTGGAGTCTTTAAGCATGATGTTAAGAGTCTACCATGCTATGTTTTCAGCTAGTTTAAGTCTGATTTGGAACTAACTTGAATCTAATAATGTTTGTCTTCTGGTTTGTGTTTGTGCATTTTTTTTTCTTCTTTGCTTTGTGAAATTGTGCAGATGTCTCCCACCAAGAATGCAACTAGGAAGAAATCGACTTCAAAGCGAGCCCGAACTGATTCTGATCATTTCAAGTCTATAGAAGCTGATATGAAGTACAATGACTGCTACAAGGACAAGACGATCATCATGGAACGGGTAGTCCAGTTAGAGACTC
Source organism: Quercus aquifolioides (assembly GCA_019022515.1). Lineage (NCBI taxonomy): Eukaryota > Viridiplantae > Streptophyta > Magnoliopsida > Fagales > Fagaceae > Quercus > Quercus aquifolioides. The sequence goes on along the minus strand of CM032328.1, from coordinate 42,512,652 downwards.
TTGAGGGCACTTTCATCCCTGAAGTGTTCAAAGATCGAACTTGGACCAAGCTGCTAAACCCGACTGGAGTGGTATATTCAGAGATTATCAAGGAGTTCTTCTCTAATGCCACTGTCAACGGAGAGTGTATTGAGTGCTGGGTAAGACACAAGGAGTTTATGATTACAAGAGAGAGCATCCAAGACTTTTTGGAGACTCGTCCTCCATCTCAGCCAATCACAATTGCTTATGAGGACAGATTGGGTTCTATTGCTGAGATGATTACACTCCTTGGTGGTGAACCGAAGAAATCATCCATGGACACTCTCAAGTTCTCTCCAGAAATGAGAACACTATGCTATGTGATGATTCACAATCTGTATCCGATCACCAATCTCACCACTCTATCTGCTCCGAGAACAAGATTCCTGTATGATCTCTTTACACATAAGGAGATTGACATTTGTGGCCATATCATGCATGTCCTGAAGAAGAGCATCACAAAGCAGAATTCACGGACTGTGATGCCGTTCCCCTCTTTGATCATGGGATTGATTGCCAAGGCAAAGCTCAAGCTACCCAGTGGCCTCACAGTTGTTCAGAGGGATTACCCCATTGGTGGTCATACACTGACTAGGAGCACTGCACACATTAGAGGCTCCAAGACTGGTGTGCATACCATACCACCACCACGACGGGTTCAGCAGGATGAAGGTGAAGATACAGAGGAAGAGATTGATAGGTTCACCTCGGCTCCAGAGCCCTCTGCACAACCATCCTCTTCGGCTCCACCACAAGGCTTAAGCAAACTTGATCAGTTGCTTGCTAAGATGGATCAGATGTCTACAGTGCTTGACTCCCATGTGCAGCACACAGCAGATCAGTTCGCATACCTTCAAGGACAGATCACCACATTAGCATCGCAGGTTCAGGAATTGTCCTCCACTCATGGCTCAGATTTAGAGTCTGATCCGTTCTAGCCCTTTGGCCATTCCGGTCAAAAAGGGGGAGAAATTTCTGAGGGGGAGCTGGAGAAGAGCTTGCACAGCGTTAGGGGGAGCATAGCTTAGAAACATAGTAGCATTGGTTATTGGTTTTAAAGACGGTTTAATTCAGTTTCTTTTAGTGTTTATAACTGTTTTACTACTTTTGGTTTAAAGTTTTGATACTCTGTTTTATTTAAGTATATTTTCAGATGTTTCTTTTGTGATATTCTCTATGCTTTGTAGCATACTTTGCATGTACCCATGTTGCTTTTGTAAGCTTTAAGGGTTTGTTTCATTGCATGTTTGTAGGCTTCTATGGTATGTGCCATGCATATTCAGTACGTTGTTTATGCAGCCTCTATGCTTGTGCTATTGAAGTTTAATGTCATTCATTTTACTTCAGCACATCACTCTTGTGCCCGTGTAGGATTGTTCCTAGATGCATATACGTTCTATGCATTGGTTGAGTGATGAACACTCTTGTGCCCTAGTAGGATTGTTCCTAGATGCAAATACTTCGAGTATTTTGCATTGGTTGAGTGTTGGATTTGCAAATGGTACTCTTCAAATGAGCTTATCATCTTGCATATCCGGATGTTCATTCCTTGTGTGAATGAGCATAGTAATTGCTTGTGTATAGTGATTACTTGTTTGATCTTGCCATGATCTAGTGTTTCTATTTCATTTTGCTTGATCATGCTTTTATTGCTCCATATGATTTTCAAGTTTTCTGCATACAATGATATTATTTTGTTGTTATGTTTCAGGAGTTACTTGTTCATATGTTTCAAGAGCTTATCAGAATCTAGAATTAGGTGTGAGTGAGTTTTGCCTTTGTTCCCAAACTCACGTTTAAGTCTAGATTCTGTTTTTAGGATTTTGTCACGGAATAGCCAAAAGGGGAGATTGTAAAGTTGTTATTTACAACTATGTATTTTGTTGGCTTTTATTCCGTGCCAAATTTGATTGTAATTATTATCAATCATTTATACCCTGTATTTGTTGTGGGATTTGTTGTAAGGGTTGTGTGATAGAGAGTGTGTGAAGACTCAAGCAATTTGGAGGCTGAAGGATTCTCGCGGGTATGTCGCGACCTAGCTTCCCGCGAAGTGAAGCATGTGCCTTGCACATGCTGGAATGCGAAGAGTCAGGCCAGGTGGAGATAGCTGTCTCTCGCGAGTATCTCGCGGGTAAGGCCTTCCCGCGAGACACCCGCGAGACAAGCTGTTCTGCCAGCCTGTACTGACTGACTCACACATTTTGCACCTATCCTATATATACCCTCATTACCCACAAATGTTGAGGAATGCTTCAGAGAGAAAACCCTAGCCAAACACATTTGGAATTAGAGATTGTCATCCCCACCTTTCTCTATACACTTGCTTGTGGTATCTCCTCAACCTTTCCCTCTCCATTTCCACACCATTGAGAGGTTGATAGCCCAAACACTTACCACACCCTTTGAGAGTGTTGAGTGACGTTTTGGTGCTGCTGGGAAGCATTGGAAGAAGCCTGGAATGGCAGATGCAACATGGAGCTTGTTGCAGGATCCGGGGTGCTAGACAAGACACGGTTCCAATAAGCCTTGTTGGAGTAGGAGCTTGGAGGGCTTAGGTACATCGGGTAGATTAGGCTTGGAGGGTCTCTTGCTTACTCATGTATCCCAACTGATTGTCTAGTGGATCGATTTCCGCTTGGAGGGTGGCGGAAAGGTTTTTCGCCGAGTTCTTCGGTTTCCTCTTCGAAAACACGTCTCGGTGTTTTCTGTGTTTGCATCCTTCTTCCCTACTCTTGTTTAATTCCATTATACTGCTGTGTTGCTTAGTTTATGGATTAGAGTAGCTTACTTGTTCATCCGCTCGCTTTTACAATATTCTGCACTTTGTATTAAAGTTGTGTAAAATCTATCGAGCCGTAATTTTAATTGGGGGGTCTAAATAGCTCTTGCGTTTTCAACACATTTTCGAGCTTTCATGCTCAAATCTATCTGAATTTGTCTGCATACATACAGTTTAAACTTGGTTAACTTGTTCTATCCAATGTTTGGTTATCAACTGTGCTTATTCTGTGTTTTGTCTGGTCACTCTGTTTCTCACTGTGTAACTAACATGTTACTAATGTGTGTGCATTTCCCCATTCTGTGCTATGTCTTGTTGTGGCCTTTTCTGTTTGTTTACAGATGGCTGCATCTCCTACAAAGAAGAAGACAACTGCTAAGAAATCTGACAAAAGAATGAAAATGGACCCTAACCTGTTTAGGTATATTCAACACTTTGAGAGATATAGGGATTCTTTTTCAAAAGGAACCATCATTCAGAAAAGATTTGTTGATTTCAGGGAGTTGAAGGACACCTTCATTCCAGAGTGTTTTGAGGGTAGAGGTTGGGAAAAACTGCTGAGTGACTTTCCACCTGTGTGTGATCCTCTAATCAGAGAATTCTATGCAAATGCTGTGATAAGGGAGGAGGAGTTGAGTTGTTGGGTGAGAAGAAAGGAATTTACCTTAGATGCTCATGACATTGATAAGGTTCTAGGGCTTGAGGGTTTGGAGGATTATGAATTCACTAACTACAAGGACAGAATGCTCTCTCTAGACACTGTCCAGAAAAGAATTGGTGGGGTTAAAGAAAACAAATGTCTCAACACTTCTGATTTTCCTAAAGATATGAGGTGTCTGACCACCATAATGATGTACAATCTATACCCTATAAGAAAGATGACTACATTGGCAAATGCCAGAGCCATCTTTCTCATGGAACTTAAGGAGAAAACCTTCATTGACATTAGTTCTCACATCTTTGATACTATAGTGGATGAGACTAGATCCACCTCAAGACCCAAGTTGATATTTCCTAGTCTTCTCATGAGGATTTTCAGAGAAAAGGGTGTTGCAATCCCTCAGGATATCAGTCCTTTGCCTCCTCTATCAGCCATAAACAAATTTACTCTCACAAGGATACAAAGTCGTCTTCCAGGTGAAGAAGTGGAGGATGTTCAAGAAGAAGGGGATCCAATGGAGACTGAAGCAGAAGCTGCAGAACAATCAGTCACACCCAGGAGCAGAAGAAAGAGGAGTAGAGCCTCAACTTCATCAGCTGTACCTTCGGATGCATTTCAGATCATCCTGGAGAGGCTTGACACACTCAGAGAGGTTCAAAATAAGCATATTGAAAGGATGACAGCAATGCAGGATCAGCTAGATGTACTTTCAGCTCAATTTGACAGCATCCACACCAACCAGGAACAGTGACCCTTTGGCCATTCGTGCCAAAAAGGGGGAGAATTTTTGGGGCTATTCTTGAGGGGGAGCTTTCATATTTTATGATGTTTTGTTTATAGCTTTGATATTGTGTTGGTTAACTGCTGTTAGTATAGGTTTGTTACTCAGTGGTTTCAGTTTCTAGTTTGGCTAAAACTCTTAACTCTTGGATAGTTTTATTTCAGAAGTTAATCAGTATATAATATGATGCTTATTCAGTACTTTATGTTTTTGTTTGTACCTAGTACCTTTGTAGGTTGTTAAGGTTTCTGTTTATGTTTGTACCCAGTACTTTTTGTTTATGTTTGTACCCATGTTGTACCCATGTTGTTTCTATGCACACTTGTAGGCCTTTGTGGTTTGTACCATGCTTTATGCAGCCTTTGTGGTTTGTACCATGCTTTATGTAGCCTTTGTGCTTTGTTAAATCAGTACTTCTAACTAAATGTTATGCATTTCCTTCTAAGTGCTGTCACTCTTGTGCCCTTGTAGGATTTTTCCTAGATGTACATACTTCATGTACTGTGCATTGGTTGAGTGTTGTGATGGTTATAAAGATAAATGCAGCGGAAAATAAGTTTTAAACGGATCTACTTCATTCGATATTGATAACACATACAAAGTAAATTTCAGAATTAGAGAAACAAGAGATCGTACCTTGAAGCGGTGAATTTCAAAACAAAGATTGAAGCACTTGGGGCTACTTTTAATCTTCACTCCAATTCCACTAACGCCCAAGATGTGTGGTCTCTCGATTGGTAACAAAGGGATGACTTGTGAATCACAAAAACTCACATGCACACCTTTTCAATGATGTTTTTCTCTCACATACATTTCTGTACGTTTTTTTTCTTTTTATCTAACCAATCATCTAATTGGGCTGGCCTTTGGGCCTTTCCAATTGGGCTTAAGTGTGTGGCTTGGAGTGGGACCAAAAGGGACCAATAAGACACTAGCTCCAATGGGCCTTGGGCTTTTCTGTCAACTCTTGACAAGTCCAAAGTTGCCATTAACTATATTTAATACCACTATAAAAATATAGTTGCACTCTAGGCCTTATCTATAAATTATATCCCAAGACTTTATTATACATGCAACCCCTTCATAAAATATTCGTAGTAATACAAAGTCATTAATGTAGACTGCCACTTTGTAAATTACTACATCTTAATCCTTGAGTACCCGGTTTAATCCTTTAATGTTATTCATTATATATTTATGAAATCCAATTCCATAAATATATACTTTAGTCTTACTAAAGTGGTTAGGCCTAACTCTCTGAATAACAAACTCATTAAACTTATCTCAAGGGAATATTTTATATCTCCAGGGAATATTTTATATCTCCGTTAAGAGACTATGAATTCCATCTTGAGAATACATGTTCCATCAACACTAAATGTGGCTGCCCAACATACTGAGGTTTTGACCATTACTATAGATCTCACTCCTGATATATCAAAGCATCCTACACCTCATGATCAGGTCCATTATTCTCTCAGGATTAAGAGTTCATGCAAATGTAAGTCGTGAGATTTATTATTCATTTGACAGTCTTTAGGAGAATAATAAATCTCACTCGGTCCAGTTCAATATGTCTTAACTCTTAAAACATATTAACACATCAACCAGAAGTCTCCACTTCCATGATCAAGACAAATCATCGTAGTTGATATGTTATAGTCTTCGCAGATGAAATGCCCAATTTCATCACCGACTACGAACTATAATTCTGAGTTTACAAAGAACTTGTGATTTATATCTTCTGTGACTTTTCACATAAATCACATACTATGCATCTCATGGACTATATGATAATGTCTGAATATTCATGTTACCATTATTTCAGATAATAATAAAACAAATTTATTAAACATAATATTAAGTCATACATAATGTCAAACACAATGTCACACTTAATATCATACATAGCATCTTACAATAGGATTTAAGGGCACCAATCCTAACATGTTGGTCATTCAAGTGATTTGCCTTGTGTTTATCAACTTGAATGTCCGGATGTTCATTCTAAGTGTGAATGAGCATTGTGATCACTTGGTTATAGTGATTGCATGTTTTGGTCTTGCCATGGTTTATTGCTTTATTCCATTCTGCTTGATCGCATTGTGCTTATTCCATATGCTTTACAAGTTTTCTGCATACAACGAACTTATTGTGTTGTTGTGTTTCATGAGTTCTTGTACTTATGGTTCTAAAGCTTCACAGATTCTAGAGTTAGGTGTGAGTGAGTTTTCCAACTGTTCCCAACTCACGCGTTAAGTCTAGAGTTTGTTTTAGGGTTTTGTCACGGAATAGCCAAAGGGGGAGATTGTAAGGTTGAAATTTATCAACCATCTTGTTGGCTTTATTCCGTGCCAATTTGCTTGTAATTTAGCACTTAGTAACCCTGTATTTAGGTGGGATTCAAGTATATGCAAAGAAGCAGAGTTTCGCGGCTAGGACTCGCGGCTGACTCGCGACTGGCAAGCCGCCAAATGCAGGCACGTGAGAAGCACACAGGGGAGCTGAAGGGTCGCGCCAGCTATCGCACTACAGGACAAAAGTCCCAGGCTGGCCAGGCCGTTACGTCGCGACTTGAACTCGCGACTTGGACAAGCCGCGAGGCCAAGCCGCCAACCAGCCCTGTTTGGCAAAAACTGTCTCTTCGTATTCCAAACACACACCACTATATATAGACCCTTATACCCACTAAATTGAGAGAGCTTCCAGAGAGAATTTTTGAGAGAAACCCTAGAGAAAAACAAGATTGATTCATCCACAATCTTTACCTTAGAGTCTCTACAAATTCCTCTACTCTCTTCCTCTCCATTGATACATCCTTGAGAGGTTATTGACCAAATCCTTGTCTCACCACACCCACGTCTGTGAGAAGGTCTTTTGGTGCTAAGGGAAGCAGTTTGGGAAGGAACCAATGGTTATTGGTTGATGCTATGGGCTATAGCGGAATCCGGTAAGCTAGAGAAGAAAAAGGTTCGGCGCAACCTCGTTGGAGCAAGAAGCTTGGAGGGCTTAGGTACCTGGGTAGATTAGGCTTGGAGGGTCTATTGCTGTTCATGTATCCCAACTACATTTTCTAGTGGATTATTGACCGCTTGGAGGGTGGCGGAGAGGTTTTACGCCGAGGGCTTCGATTTCCTCTTCGATAACACATGTCCCGAGGACCTCTTCCCTATCTCGAAGATTGAACGATTGGTGGACGCCATGTATGGCTATCAAGGATGAGTTTTTTAGATGCATTCCAAGGATATCATCAAATCATCCTAGCTCCCGAAGACTAGGAGAAGACGTCTTTCATCTCTCTAGATGGTAATTACCACTACATGCTTATGCCTTTTGGTATGAAGAATGCCAGGGCAACTTAATAGTGAATGGTTACACAGATGTTTAGGCCGTAAATCGATAAAACAATGGAAGTGTATATTGACGACATGGTAGTCAAGAGTAAGAGGTTGGAAGAGCATGTGTTAGATTTGAACGAGGTATTTGAGATATTGAGGCACCACAAATTGCGCCTCAATGTTTCTAAGTATGTGTTTAGGGTAGGATCTGGGAAGTTCCTTGGTTACATGATAATATGCCAAGGAGTCGAGGTCAACCCCGACTAGATCAGTGCAATCCAACAACTCAATTTGCCAAGGTACTCGAAGGTAGTACAAAAGCTCACAGGAATGATAGCAGCCCTAAATCGGTTTGTATTCCAACCCTTAGCCTTTTGCACAGTGGGGGCTAGATATTATGGGCCCTTTTTTCTGAGGGTTATGGGGAATAGAAGATTTGTAATAGTGGTGATTGACTACTTTTCTAGATGGGCAGAGGCTAAGGCCTTAGTGAATATATGTGATGTTGACATGAAGAAATTTGTTTAGAAGAACATTATGACTCGATTTGGAGTACTAAAGACGTTGATCTCGGATAACGGACTGCAGTTTGACAACAAGGCATTTAGAAAGTACTGCGATGACCTTGGGATTAAGAATAGGTATTCTATGCTAGCATATCCTCAGAGCAACAGTCAAGCCAAGGCCACCAACAAGACTATCGTAAATGGGCTAAAAAAGAGGCTGGAGAGCACTAAAGGGAGATGGGCCGAGGAACTCCCCAACTTGCTATGGGCCTATCGAACTACTCCTAGAAGATCCACAAGCAAAACTCCTTTTTCCATGACTTATGGGATCACCGAGGTAGTGATACCAATAAAGATTGGCTTACCGAGTATGAGAACCAGAAGCTTCTCTTTGAACGAGAATGAACTGCTCATGGCCGAGCAATTGGAACTTGTAGAAGAAAACTGGGAAATAGTGTCCATCCGATTGGTTAACTACCAGCATAAGCTATCTAGAGGGTATGATAGAAATGTAAAGCCATGAGAGTTCATTGCTGGCGATCTAGTCTTGCGAAGAGTACTTGGGAGCATGAAGGAGTTGAGTTTGGAAAAACTAGCCTCGATCTGGGAAGGCTTGTACCACGTAACTGGTGTGGCTAGGATTGGGGCTGATTACTTGGAAAATCTGGAAGAAAGGCCAATTCCTCGGCTGTGGAATGTAAGCAACCTTAAGAAGTATTTTTATTAGCCTCTATACAATCCTAATGTATTTATCCGTCTATGTAAATTTCTTAAAGTTGGATTATTCATGTTTTACCTTGTATAAGCGTACTATTAGTAGATCGGGAGATGTGAGATGAGTTCAGTATAAGAAGAAAAATTATTAAAGATCACTAAGGACAGAAACCTAGCCTCAGCTTGACCCTAGCCACTGACTAGGTGGAAACCTAGCTTAGGACAAAAGTATGACCTTGGCTTGATTTCAACCACCAATTGGAAGAAAATATAAGTAAAAGGGGGAAGAGGGGGGGGGGGGCGAGGGACGCGCCATGTAAGCATTCAAGGGCCGAGTGCCATGCTAACATCCTTCATTTCATTTTTTATCAACAATTGACATGTCTTCAGGTTAAAAAGCAAGTAAATGATTCTATGTATCAAACAGAAATTCAACCATGCAAAATCGAAGGACATGTAAATAAATCAAAGGGAAAATTATTCTATTAAATAATTCCAAGAAGACAAGAGAAGTAATAATAATGATAAAAATGAAAAATATAATCAACCCCGCTTAAGCATTAGGGCTCTGCTTGGTTATAGGGAGAGTGGGTGGTCTCTGCGACTATTGACCGAACTAGAGCCATAGGGGGCTGAACGGTTCCTAAAGGGTTCAGATTGTCCACGTCAATAACATCCACAGTGGAAGTATGAGCCTTAATCTTCTCCAAAAGTTCATGAAAACTGGGGTTGTCTTCTTCTACCCTAACTTGCCCTCCTTGAGGGACCTCTTCAAACAGTGGGTCCCTGGGTAAGGGAACCTAGGGCAAGTCCCTGAACAGGGAGGTCAGAGGGAGGTTTATAGCATCGAGAGTAGCCACCCACCCCTCCAAGTACCCCGCCTGCTGAGCCTCCCTTATAACCTTGTTGGCGGAGCACTTGGCATCATTAAAGCCGAGGTCGTAGTTGTCCTGCTTTGCCTGCTCCAAACCCTCCTTCATGGTCGCGAGCTCTACGTCTCTGGCCGTGATAACACTCAAGGCCTGAGCGAGTTTGGTATCAGACTTCTCCACCTTTACTTGCGAAACCTTTGCCTTTTAATCGACGGAAGCCCATGCCCTCTCAGGGACAGCTAGCTTTTTCTTGGCCTGGGCCACCTCCTAGTTCTTCTCTTAGATGTTAGACTCCAAGACTTGCCATAAGGCCTTCTTGCCGTCTACTTCTTTGTTAGCCTTTTTTAGCTGATCTTCGAGCAGATACACCCCGTACGTGGCCTACAATCCAAGAAAAGACATGTTAATACTAGGGTTATAAGACAAATATATACTGAGTAATTGGGAATTGGCTGAAGAAAACCCTTACTGCTATGGAATTCCACTTGAGAGTGAGAGTGATGTCCTCATCTACAACATCCTCCTAGAAATGCATGTCCTCGGGCATCAATAAGGCCTTCCCGTGGCTATCGAGAACACACCCATCTTTGCCTTTCCTCTACATCTGAGCAAACGATGTGGTAGGAAGGGGCCCTTCACCTAATGTGAAGGAATGGTGGTAACCTAAGGGTGGAGGAGTAGAGGATAAGGCCCCCTTTACCCCAATGGTCGGTGGGGGTCGGCCAGCCCCTAAGTAGGTACTCTCGGCTAGGAGGTTGGTGGGTTAGCCGCAACACTTGTGGTGGAAAGATCATGCCCCGTAGGTAGAGCACTGGTCTGACCCTTCAAGCTGTTAGCAACCCTTGGGCTTTTTTGCCCATGGGTAGGGGCCACCGCTGTAGGCCGAGAAGGAAGTGTTTTTCTCATAGGAACTCGGGCCCCAAGGAAGTAGTTTGACAGTTGGATGTTTCTCCACTAGACCATTGCCTCAGTGACTTGGACTTCCTCAGGCTTGTTCACAGGAGTATGTCAGGCTTCTGCTAAAAAAACTAGGTCCTCTAAACCATCATTGAATGGCTTCAGGGATTTATCCTTGTTAGTGTTGTTTAGACCCTTGTACACTAAGATTGTTTAACTTAATTAATTAACCAAGTTGATACTTTGGTTTAATATGAGATCTAGGTTAAACACATACAATCATATTAAAGCTCGATGATTTTTTTTCTAGCATTAGAACATTGATCCACAAGAGTGGCAGGTCTTTCCCAACCAGTTTCCACAGACAACCAAACTCTCTCATCTAGATATTTCAGGAAGGCTTTCATCCATACCTTCCAGTAGGCATAGTTATTCCCATCCAAGTGAGGGATCACAAGAGAGTGACTGTGTTCCATGCTAGCAGGGGTCAAGGATCAACTTAAGGTAAAACTACCTAATCAAGAGCTAACCCACTCTGATACCACTTGTTTGTATTGTTTAGACCCCTGTACACTCAAATTGTTTAACCTAATTAATTAACCAAGTTGATACTTAGGTTTATTATGAGATCTAGGTTAAACACATACAATCATATTACTTAGTGCAGAAAAGTAAAGAAGGTAAGCAATATGATGACCCAGGAAAACCAATGAAACCGTCCAATTTTAAGGTAAAAAACCTGGGAGGATTTTACCTAACTATCCTCAAGGTAAACATATCACTATGATAGAATGAAAGTTTTACAATAGATTTTCTCCATAAAATCTAAAGCTACCACTTGTAGTACTTACTCACACGACCACGTGCAGCTCCAGCTCCACAGACTCTTCTATCTGAATTTGCTATACACAAACACCCACATTTGTGACTTTGAGATCCCACTCAAAGATTTTAGATCACCATTAGTAGTAAATCATTATGCAACAACTTGTCTCCACTAGTTCTTGATTGTAGATCTAGCTTCTGATAGATGCTTGTTGAGTTAGAAGGCTATAAAAACCTCATAAATCTCATAGGAGTAACTCACAAGACTTCCAAGAACTTCTGAAACGTATTTAGGGTTTTCCTTTGATACTAAGTAGTGTTGGACTGAAACCCTAAACATTTTCACAGGCTTTGGGTCTAATTTAAATTCTATAGAATACGACTTTTGATTGGTTAAGCCTTTCTTTCAATTGGTTGAACTTCACAGAATCTGAACTCTTCTTTCTACAACTTAGCTGTTCTTGAACCTTGACTTGAACAAACTTGAGCAATTTCTAACACCTAATCTAGACATGTTTTTGTTCTTTATTTGCCAACATACATAAATTTAGAATTTAAACATTTATCCTAAATATTTAGAACCTAACAAGCCCTTCTTCTGTAGGGGCCTCTTTGCCGAGCCACGTTCTCCAAGATGTCTAGTAGGAACCCCTTTAGTCGAATATCTATGTAGGACAGCAGGGAGTGCTATGCTCAGAAGGTGTCTCCTAGATCTTAAAACCCAGTGTAGGAGGGGGTGCACCCGAGAATAAGATATGAAGCTTGAAGTTGCCTGTCAATGTGTACGAACACCTCATAACGTAAGATCCTATTTAAATCTCGAACTTCGACGAAGCCAATGTTCAGCTTCGTATGCTTGGAATCTGTAATGACTAGCTGAGGAAGAACCGTTAGTAAAACACAATATAAAATATGGCAAGTAAAAAGAAATGCAAAAATAAAACCTAGGTGTTACCAACTTACCCTTGGAGGAGAAGTTGGGCAAGTGAGCTCATCGGTAAGCCAGTTCCCACTTACCTTTATGAATTCCCTTTGGGAATTCTTGTTAGAATCTGGGAGGTAAGATACCAACCTTATTTGGCTGTCGTGAACTTTGAGGTAGTAGCCATTCTTAAGACTACCACAACAACTATAGAGGAAGTTGATGTTGAGATGGGTGAATCTTAGGTTGTAAAGCCTATTTAATTGGCTAACACAACTGACCACCCTATAAAAGTTAGGCAAACACTGGTCAAGATTGAGCCCATAAAACCTAAGTGTTCCTGGTAGTAAGGGGTCTAAAGGGAACCTAATCCCACCTTCTAAGACAGCCATTAAAGGAATAAAAATCACTCTCGACACTCTTTGGTCCTCTATATTCCCCTTCAGATAGTATTCAATGAATAGTTCGGGGTAATATGGTATTTAGCCTTAAAGGCCTCTACGGTGGTATCATTGCTCACTAAATGGGAGAACCCCATAATAAAAATAAGGAACGAAGGACAGAAAGGTTAGAAGACTTACAAGGAAAAGGGACGTTCACGATAAGAAGAGTACTCCCGAGAAGAACGAGGTTTAGGACTTAGGAGGCTCTGGTATGAGGATTGAGAATAAGAAATGAAATAAAAGAAAGTGAATTAGCGAAACCCAAGCACTATTTATAGGGAGGAGAAATTAATGTTTTTGGTGGGAAAAATTACCATCCACTCCTACCCTTCGATCCACATGCACTTTGGTAACTGAATGGTCAGGTGATCCTAACCTTTAATCTTGATAGCTGGCTTAATTCGAGCGAGAAGGATAGACTGTCAAATCTAGTGCATTTATTACCTAACATTTAGCATCCCCGAGAAGCAATGGTTAGATCAAACACAATTCCCTCGACGTGCCAAGGACATGACCACGATCCTACTTCTATGATCTAGAAATGGAATCATGGGAGGCTATTGTACAAACCCAGAATAGTAGGTCGACCCCCGAATTGCCAAGCCCATCCATTGGAATAGTCTTGGCCCAGTTCAGTCCATATAGACGATCTGTGTGGAGCTAGTCGAGCATATAAGGAAGTACCCAACACATGCCGAGAACAAGAGATGATGCCTTGGGGGAATACACCCGCTGAGCAATAACTGGTGTTAGGTTCAAGTTACTAAGGGGTCATGTCTGTTAGGGACATATTTTATGTAATTGGCTAATCCTTTGACAAAATACACTTTACTTGTAATTAAATAGATCTAGGATGGGTTTAAGACTTCAAGAAACATGTTGTTCAAGTCAAGTGTTAAAGCCATGAAGATCTAACCAAGAAATAAGTTAAGAAGAGTTGTTCATTAAAGCTCAACAAATACCTCGACAAAAATAGTATCTATCGAGATTTAAGAACGAAGCTCGACAGAAGCTCGATAGAAGCTGAATCTATTGAGATTTACGAAATCAGAATTTTCAGATCTGATTTTTGGCCCATGCTGAAATATTTGTGTAGGGTTTCTTTTCTCACAACCCTAGAGATATATAAGGCTTATTTTAAAGGCCGTCATATAGGGAGAACATATGCAAAAAGTGTCCTAGTTCATTATTTTCTCTAAAGAAGCTCTAAGGGTCTTGTGACCAAGGAGCTTCCTGATCTTCATTGTTGATGAACTAAAGAACTTTGCAGCTAGCAACCTCTTCAAGTTGTTAGAGTTAGTCACATACTATGATCCATGCATCATTGGTTAGTCACGTACGGGATTCGTGCATTGAACGGAAAGATTGCCGCTACAATACAAGTCTAATTGGGTATTGGGGTAAGGGTTCAACAGTAGGTTGGTATTTTGGGATAGGCCAAAGGGTTTGGTAAGATTCCTTATACTTGTAACCACTTGTGATTGATAATAATGGATTCTTAGGAGTGGTGACCTTAAAATCACTTGGTGGGGTTTTGCCTCGGTGGTTTTCCCCATTCGTAAACAAATCACTTGTGTCAAATTTATTTTCCACTGCATTTAGTTAATTTGGTGATTTGTTTATGTTACCACGCCATTGCATGAAATTTGATCTAATTAATTAACTTGGGTAATTAATTAATTAATTAATTTCAAGGGGTCAATTCATTTTTAACCCAACAATGTTGTCAGTAGGAGGTTGGTCCCCTCTAACTAATGATATGATATAGAGGGACCCACTGACATGTGGAATATCCTCTCATCATGACATCCCCACTGAGAGAAGGATATAAATAGGGGAGGAGAGGTAGGAAGAAGGGGTTGGAGAATTCTATTCCCGGGAAAGGAAATCCTATTCATAATTCAGAAGGTGATCTCGACTTATTTGTAGCCTTCATAATTGAGCTAAGATTATTGTAGTTTAAATCCAAACTAAAGCTAGCATTCCATCGGTAACACAACCAAACACTCTTTTGGACCTCCCAATGTGGGATAAGCCCAACCCTAAGCATAAATAAATTGTGGTTCCAGGCCCAGTAGCTCGAGGTGTGTAGACACCGCATTTTGTACCCCTTACCACTCGGCCCCCCGTTCTCTAATGATGTTGAAATTCTAAAGCCCAAGTTAGTTTAAGGCCCGATCATATTGAAATTGACTTGAGGGAAGTGTTTTCGGAAAATTTAATTATTTTATGAATCTAAATAAAATATTTTTGGAAAAGAAAGGCCATGGAAACCCTAGGGCATGCGTACACATACATGTGTATGTGCACGAATACTTCAAGGGCATGCATGCACATGCTAGGGTTCTAAAAACTATGAAAGACAAGTTTTCTACATTTAAAACTTGGTTTAGAACGAATCCCTCATCGTCTGGGAGCAGTTACAAACCCCTATTTTTTGACTATAAAAAGCCATACATGGTACCTTTTCAAAACACACAGAAAATTCAAATGGAAAACACAAGATTCATTAGAAATAGTGAATCAAAGAGGGAGTTTTTTCACAATATATCCTCCAGTCAATATTTTTCTAATTAAGGCCTTTTCTAGTCTTGATCTTCAAGTTTCAAGGTTTAACTAACTTATTTTAGTTTGGCTATGACTAGATTGACTGAAGGGAATGGTCAAAATCAAGCCAAAGAGTCTTTGTTTTGGAGATAAAGGTTCTAGCTCTTCTTGCCTCCTTTCTCTTGTTTGAATTCTGGTTTTTCTTGTTCTTTTTGTTTCATATGTGTTCTAATATGCCTGTTTAGTTTAGGTTTATTTCTCTTTGTCATTTTATGCATGATAGGTTGTTAGATTTAGTTTTTGTTCTGTTTGTGTTCTTGCTAGGTTAGGGTTTAGGGTGTGTATGTGTACACATGCTTACTGCATGCGCACGCTTATGAAGTATGCATACGCATACAACTGGGTTGCGAATCCAGGCCCAATGTATGCCCATGCATACTAATGCCCAGAAACCCTAATTCGAGCTTTGTTTGCTTCTATCTCCTTATTTTGCTTACATGATATGCTTCTGTCTTGATTTATTTTCTATGCTTATGAGTCCTTCCCTTTATGTGTTGTTGGTTGTTTACTCATTTTATGCAAGTTAGGGTTTAATTCTTTGCCGTGCCATGAACACGCATATGATATGATCATGCATTGATGCATAGGTGTTGTGGTGCTGTAAGAGGTAAGTCATGCATTCCCATGAATGTGCATTTGTTTGGGGCATGATTTTGTCTTGGGTTGATGAACATGAATTTGTTAGTTTGGATGTCATGCCTTCGATATCTAAAATGCAATAACATGTTGTTTGATTCTACTATGATTTGTTTTTGCCTTTGGATATGATATGATGCTATGTGTGATAGATGTATGTTAGGGTGTTAGGACATACGTGAGATTGTTAGAGACATATGTTATGTAAATTTGCTAATCCTTTGACAAAACACACTTTACTTGTAATTGGGTAGATCTAGGATGGGTTTAGTACTTCAAGAAACAAGTGTTCAAGTTTTGTATTGAAGCCATGCAAATCTGACCAAGAAACAAGTGAAGAAGTGTTGTTCATTAAAGCTCGATAGATGTCTCGACAGAATCATCTCTATTGAGGATTAATGTTGAAGCTAGACAGCAGCTCGACAGAAGTTATATCTATCGAGAATTACGAAATTAGAATTTCTAGATCTGATTTCACGCATATCTATGAGTATTTGTGTAGGGTTTCTTTTCTCACAACCCTAGACATATATAAGGATTATTTTAAGGGCCGTCACATGGGATGCAATGTGATGCAAAGTGATAATTCATGTATATTGTGACTAGAGACAAATTTGCCCTAGTTCATCATATTCTCTCTAGAAGCTACTGCGTCTTTGTGCCAAGGGCTTTGTAACCAAGAAGCTTCTTGATCTTCATCGTTGGATGAACTGGAGAACTTTGAAGCTAATATCTTCCTCAAGTTGGTGTGTTAGTCACGTACTAGGATCCGTGCATTATTGGTTAGTCACGTACTGGGATTTGTGCATTGAAAGGAGAGATTTCTGCTACATCACAAGTCTAATTGGGTATTGGGGTAAGGGTTCAATTGTAGATTAGTATTAGGTATTGGGATTCATTTTACTTGTAACCGCTTGTTTTGATAATAGTGGATTCTCGAGAGTGGTGACCTTAAATTCACCCGGTGGAGTTTTGCCTCGGTGGTTTTCCCCATTTGTAAACAAATCACTTGTGTTAAATTTATTTTCTATTGCATTTGAAAGTTCAAATAGCGTATAAAACACTATGAACGTTTAGACCCCCAATTCACAAATTACCAATTCAAGCTTAATATCAAACAATGTACGTGCGAAAAATGAACATAAGCTTATAATAGAATTGATAAAAAATATAAACCAAATAAAATCACATCCACAGCAGAAATTAAATGGCAAAGATAAAGGGAAGAGAGATGCAAATACAAGGACAACATAACGATGTGCTATCGAAGAGGAAACCGAAGCCCTTGGCGTAAAACCTCTCCGCTGCCCTCCAAGCGGTCAATAATCCACTAAAGAATGAAGTTGGGATACATGAATAGTAGAAGACCCTCCAAGCCTAATCTACCCAGTGTACCTAAGCCTTCCAAGCTTTTTGCTCCAATGAGATTCCAAGCCTTCCAAGCTTTAGGTATGGTGAGAAAAGGATTTGGGTAATGAATCTCTTAAGGATGTAATAATGGAGAGGGTGAGAGTTGAGGAATTTGAAGAGTCACTATGTAAAGATTGTGGATGAGTCAATCTTGTTTTTCTCTAGGGTTTCTCTCTCAAAATTCTCTTTGGAAGCTCTCTACATTTCGTGGGTATAAGGGGTATTTATACTTGGGTGAGAATGGAATGCAAAGAGTCAGTTTTTCAAAACAGAGTGGACTGGCGACTTGGCCTCGCGACTTGACTGAGTCGCGAGTTCAAGCCACGAACTAATTGAATAGCCAATCTGGACTTTTTGTCCTGTAGCGCTCCAGCTGGCGTGACTATTCAGCTTCTCTACATGCTCCACACGTGTGCCACTTTTAGCGACTTGTAAGCCGCGAGATCCAGTCGCGAGCCACTTGCTGAGTGCACAAACTTGAGCTTTTCTTCACTCTCTCACACACTACCCTTACATGATTCTCACCTAAATACGGGGTTTCTAAATGCTGAATTACAAGCAAATTTGGCATAGAATAAAGCTAACAAGATGATTGATTAAATTCAACCTTACAACATTTAACTTAGTTGGTGATTTGTTTGTGCTACCACACTTATTGCATGTAATTGAATCTAATTAATTAACTTGGATAATTAATTGGTTAATTTACCAAAAGGGGCCAATACATTCTTGGCCTATCATAGGGTTTGGGATGAAAAATGCCATGTTGATTGCTTAGATGTATGCTAGCGTGTGTGTGAGTCTAGAATGATAAATGTTGAACATACCTTTAATGAGATTAATATGTAAAACACAATGAGGGAAAGCTGACCCACGAGTCGGGTAAGGTTGGGTGCCAAACACTTTCTCATCCCCATACCTAAACTCTGGACACGTGCTCTGGTAGTAGATCATTTCATCCACGAAGGGCACTATATCTATGGTTTCTAGACCTAATCTAGGTGGCGACTCCATTTTCCTTCTTCGCCACGATCCATTCGGTCGAGGCGTACTGCCCCCATTGTGCCCATAGTGGCATCTCCGTTGGGGATAGAAAGTTTGACTCCAATGTGTTTCATTTCTTAATCTTAATAAAGGCTTATTCAATATTTTGTTTTCACACACTTCACTTGGTTCTTTTTGTCCCTTTCACCATGGTTAGTGATAAAGGGGAATGTGGAGGATCCATTCAGGCCAAAATCTTTTGGAGTTCATCTCACTAACTCACAATCTGTGCCATTGCCTATAATGGGCTTTGAGTACATTAACGGTTTACCACCAATTCATTACGGTCCATTTAGGCCCAAGGTTGGAATCATGGCCCACCTAGTTATAAGTGACCTACTGATCTATCGCTTTAGCACTAGGGAGCCTACCCACACTTAAAGAGATCCTAGATCCTCTCAATAAAAGGGTACCCTTTATATCTCTTGTTTATTCAACCATATATCTTGTGTTCACCAAATTCTAAAGGACAAATAAAAGATGTAAAAAAAATTTGAGAATGACCCAAAAGTTATGGCATACCCAAGACATTGGGATAAAAGAAATGAAGTTCTCACATATAAGAGGCTTGTCCCAAAGTCCAAAGGTATATCTTAACTTGAAAGGTTCATAAGACCATAGCCTAGTTGATATCATAAGCCCAAATCAAAAGACCTCTTGAAAATGAGAGACTTAGGCCTATGGTAACAAATATGCTATGGACTTAGCATTAAACATCATACAAAGTCATATGAAATTCCCTAATCTTAGGCCTCCTTGTATAAGCCAAGGCCCAAAATGACGAGAAATTCATGGACTTTGAAAAGAAGGCTACAATATATTCTAGCTAGAGGGCTGCTTCAAAAAAAAAAAAAAAAAAAAGATGATGATAATGAATGAAAAAAGGAAGAGCCCAAAGGCGATAGATACATTATAAGCCCATATTTGAGACAAAGGAAAATCTTTAAGCACGTTCCAATGAATGCCCATGAGAATAAGATGAGAGCTTTATTGTAAATGGATTAAAGCCCAATGAAACAAGCGGCAAGGTTCATGAGAGGAAAGGGAGTGATTTTGTAATTGGGCCTTTATTAAAATGGACTTAAAGACTTTCTAAGAACATCTAAGTTAATAAAAAGAAACTTTTAATTGGGACATGAACTTAATAAAATGGGACTTCTTTTTAGGCACCGTTGCACCACCAAGATCAAGTAAGCACATCCCCACTCCAATTTGGGTTCGAGAAAACGAAAGACGTTTGGTCAAAATTGCGGACACATATCACGAAAATATATTTCAAGAAGAGACGTTTCAAGAAGAAGTATCTCATAAGGAAATGGCTACTCCAATTGATGACACGACTGCATAAAAGATATTCAAAGCAATAGAAGAACATGGCAATGCTCTCAAGAACATGGGTGGTCATCTCTCCAAGCCTGAGGAGAGCAAGCTCAAGAAGCCTATACACGTAAAGATACATGATGAAGATGAAGGAGAAGAATGGGATGAAAGGGATAAGGCTAAATTTGAAAGGAACAAGCAATTTGAGAAACTCACCATGGACACCATGTCCATGAAGGAAAAGATGCAACTGGCATTCCGCAAGGCTCAAGGAATGGATTGTCTCTACAACATTGGTGGATTGGGCTCCAAGACCTTCATTGCATTGCCTCCCAAGTTCAATATCTCTGATGCGGAAAAGTTTGATAGAACTGGAGATCCAAAGCAACATGTTAGGAGGTAACTAAGCATTGCTAAAATGAAAGGGTTGGATGCAAAGCAAACTTTGTTGGAAAATCTAGTTTTGTATCTCATACAAAACACACAGCGGAAGCATCAAACACAGATCTACTTCATTCATGAGAGATAACATGTAACCTTGAATTTTATAACAAAGAATAGAAAGCATACCTTGATGTTGTAAAATTCAAAACCAAGACTTGAGAATACCTCTAATTATCATCTCAATTCCACATGATGCCCAAGAAGTATGGTCTCTCAATCAATCATTTTGTACGTTGATTCTCAAAGAAAGTTCTTCTTCTTCTCCTTATAGAGAAAAAATTGTTTTCTTTTTCTTTTCATCATATGTACATATTAACTACTTTGGTAGTTATTTATTTAATAACTCTTATTAAATAAAAACTGATTATCTAATTGGGTTAGCCTTTTGGGCCTACCCAATTGGGCTTTAGTTTGTGGCTTGAGATAGGACCAAAGGGAACAAATAAGACTCTAGCTCCAATGGGCCTTGGGCTTTTCTGTCAACTCTTGACAAGTCCAAAGTTACCATTAATTATATTTAATACCACTATATAAATATAATTGCACTCTAGGCCTTATTAATAAATTATATCCCAAGACTCTAATGATATCATTTGACTTCTCCATGAAATATCCATAGTGAACAAAGTAATAATAAACTATCACTTTGTAAACAACTATTTTATCCTTGAGTACCCGGTTTAATATTTTAGTTATTCACATTTATGGAAATCCAATTTCAATAAATATAAGCTTTAGTAACTCCTTACTAAAGTGGGCTCCCTAAATAACCAGTTTCCATTAAGCTTATCTCAAAGGGATATTTCGTGTCTTTATAAAAAGAGATTATGGATTCCATCTTGAGAATATGTGTTCCCTCAACACTACATGTGGTTACCCAACATACTGAGGTTTTGACTATGAATGTTAGATCTCACTCCTGATATATCAAAGTAACTTACATTTCATGATCGGGTTCACTACCCTCTCAGGATTGAGAGTCTATGAAATTAGAAGTCGTGAGATTAATTATTCAGGTGACAGTTTTTGATTGAATAATTAATATCACAGCGGTCCAGTTTAATATGTCTTAACTCTTAAGACACATCAACACATCAACTAGAAGTCTCCACTTCCATGATCAAGACAAACCATCTTAGTTGATGTGTTATAGTCTTCGTAGATGAAACGCCCAATTTCATCACCGACTACGAACTATATTTTGAGTTTACAAGGAACTTGTGATTTATATCTTCTATGACTAAATCACATACAATGCATCTCAAGGACTATGATAATGTCCCATCAGTTCATTTGCAAATAGTCTCATATAATTAAACAAATTAATTATTTATGACATGCCAGTAAATTGGATTTTAGGGCATAAACCACAACAAACTTTTCATGCATTTCCTCTCTCACTTACCAGAGGTGCGTCAAGGTACTATAGTTTAGATCTGAATAAGACCAAGGTGTGGAATGAGCTAGTAGAGTTATTCATGGATCAATTCATCTTCAAAACCATGATTGATGTAACTCTAAAGACTTGGAGACTACCAAGCAAGGAGTGGGGAAGAAATTTTCCGAATACATGCCAAGGTGGAAAGGAAAGGCATCTAGGATGGTTAATAGGTTAAATGAGAAGGATCAAATTAGCATGATTATTAAGAATTTTCTTCCGGCATATAACAGCAGGCTCCTGTCATCGCCTATTGGTTCTTTTGGGGAGTTGTGTGATTATGGAACTAGGATCGAAGATGCAGAAAGGTGAGAGCAAGCCTTCAATCAAGAAGACAAATGGAGGAGGAGCGGCCACTTCTAAGGCACCCAATCCCATGAATGTGAGTGCCATCATACCTTAACAACCCCTAGCCTATCTATCCAAGTTTCACAAAGAAAGCCAATTCTCCGACATAGCAATGACCCTTGCCCAAGCGTATAAGAACTTGACCTCCAAAGGATTCATCAAACCCTTAGACCCCACACCTATACCTAATCATGTGCCTCCTACTTGGAACCTCAATGAATACTGCCACTTCCATCAGAAATCTGGCCATATCATATGCATGTTCATGGTAGAATAAAGAAAACTTAGAAGGGAAACCCTAATTTAACATGTTAAAAGCAAACAAACAATCAAACAGAGAAACAGAGACTCAAAAACATAAGAAAGGATCAAAACAGAGGTGTATTACATAAATGAAATAAAGAAACAGAAGTAGAAAACTTAGATTAGGGTTTCTGGGCACGAGTATGCATACGCATACATAGGCCTGCGTATGCAGCCCAGTTGTAGGCGTACACACACTTCAAGTCTGCATTCACATGCAAGAAGCATACGTACGCCCTGAAAACCCTAGCCCAGAAGCCAGAAATACAAAAAGTAGAGCATAATCTAAAACAATAAAACTAACAACTTAACATGCTTCTAATATAAAAATAAACAACCTAAACAAACAACAAAGATATCCAAAACAAAATCTATTCCTACACATGCTTTGGATCTAACAACAAACAAGAACAACACTTAACACATCAAAACATTTTCATCAAAATATCCAATCATTCAACTTCTCCAATCAAAACATGATGAGACACAAAAAAACCAAATAAAATAAAGCAAAACATATTTCTAAGAATATATAACATATAAATCAATTAAGAACAACAAGAACACAAGTTATAAAAACCCTAATCAAGGAAAAGCCATGAAGAGAGACTCACCTTGCTATGGAACACAATTTGGTTGATATTGAACTAGCCCCTCAGTGCCTACAACACAAAGATTAAGTTGAGAGAACAAGAGAATTAAAGAATACAATAGTTTTTTATAATCACAACTCAAGAACAAGATTAGTTTTGGAAAAGGTTTTGAGAAATCAAATTGGGAAAATAGTTTCTACCTTAGAACTAACTAAAGAGAGGTTTTTAATTTGTAAAAAACGTGCTAAGGGATTGTGTGTGAGTTTTGGGAAAGAGAATTATGGTTTTTAAGAAGACGGAGGCCAATAAATCACTCTCTAGCCAGGGTTTTGATTGGAGACATAAAATGAGTATTTATAAGTTAAAATTAGGGTTATAGGGGATTTCTAATTGTCTTTGGATGTTCCAAGGCTTATGGGCCAGCCCACATTAAAGCATGATGTTTTGGGCCTTAAAATGAAGTTTTAAAACCCTGAAAATTGGACTGCCTAGTTGGCCCAAATTCAAATGGTCATAACTTACTCAATATTAGTCCAACTTAGGCAAAATTTGTGTTCAAATTAGAACCCAGGATGTCTAGTTTCCAATGATATAAATCTCACTAAAAAATTCTTCATGGATGAAAAGTTATGGTCAAAACAGTGAGCAAATGTCATTTTTCAGTATCGATTTCAAAGCGATTTGAGCACTTTTGAGTTGTGATTACTTTCAAACTATTGTGAAATCTATAAGTACCCTTGGTTGACATATTTCAAGCTCATCATTGGGGCCGAAGACCAAAATTTATTAACGGTGTGGGAGACCAGGAAATTTGGTTGCTCTAAGAAAAGGGTGTAGGCATCGACACCTTCCCTTTTCAGGATCATATGGAGTTGCCATTATTTTATATTAAAATAAGAAAACTATACAAATTACTACATATCTTGAATAATACACCTTCTCATTAATTGAAAACAATTACATCTTGATAGAAAGAACTTTATATGGTTTTGTTTCCAAGTTACAATCTAGTAAAGAAATACAAGGCCTTCTTTCCAAGTTACATTCTACCCAAAATAAAAATAAGACACTAAATCTACCAACCTAAGATTCTAAGGTTCGGGAGCTAGGTTATAGGATGGGAAGGTGTTAGGCACCTACCCTGCCCAGATAGAGTCTGGTCTTCTAGACATGACCATTAAATACCCATATTCAGAATGTCGAATGATGTACAACAAATGCTATGTCAAATCCTAGACCTAGGGTTAAAATGCTATTTAAGAATCTTAGATCTGCAAATTTATTTTGTTTTAAAAAAAAAAAAATTGATGAGAATGCTTGGTGAAAAATTTAAAATTGAGTTTCCATAAAAAAAAATAAAAATAAAAATAAAAAGTATTTTTAATAAAAATTCAAAATTGGTTTGGATTTTAAATGTGAGAAAAAACAAATTTTTTTATGAAAATACAAATTTTATATGAAAAATGCAAATCTGGTTTTGTTTTAAAAGGAAACAGATCAGATTTTTATTTTGAAGAATGTGGAGAAGATTTTATAAAAAAAATACATATAAGATTTTTTATTTAAAAAAAAAAAAAAAAAAAACCAGATTTTTGTTTTCAAAACTACAGAGCAAATTTTATAAAAAAAAATACAGATCAGATTTTTTATTAAAAAAAAAGACTAGATTTTATAAACAAAATACAGATTAGATTTTGTAAACAAAATATAGATCAGATTTTATAAACAAAATACAGATTAGATTTTGCAAAAAAAAAATACAAATAAGATTTTATAAACAAAATACAGATTAGATTTTATAAACAAAATACAGATTAGATTTTATAAACAAAATACAGATCAGATTTAATAAACAAATTACAGATCAGATTTTGCAAACAACATACATATCAGATTGTTTTTTTAAATCATGGAGAAAAATGTAGATTTGATTTTAGTTTGAAAAACATGGAGAAAAATGCAAATCTAATTTTAGTTTTGAAAAAACATGGAGAAAAATGCAGATGTAAAATCTTAAGAAGAAATTCAACCCTAGATCTAGGCATGTTCATCAACTAATCATGTAAATTTTTCAAAAGTAAGAAGAAAGCATGCAATAAGATATGACAAACATGGTTATATAAACACGAGAAGCAACATCACATTCATAGAAAATAAAGCATAGATGAGAGCATGTTTTTGATATTAAAATAAAAACAAAATCATGTTATGGAAAGTAAAGTTAGAATCATACATGCATGAACATATTCCACAAGCAGAGAACTATCCAAGAGATTAAAGAGAATGAATTTTTAAGGATCTAAGTAAGGCCATTTAATAGAAAAGAAATTCCTAAAGCAAAGCTTCCAATATTTCTTTAACGTAAGCGGAGAGAGAGGTTATAAAAAGGGGTCCTGATTCCAGATTTTAATTCCATATTTATAGAGGTTTGGTGCTTAGAAAATAAGCTAGGTTGGATCAGATACGAATTAGGTCAAATTCTTATCCCTAAAAAATCAAAATGGATGTGTTTTAGCTTGATCTGACGATTTCTAGGTTAGGCCTTGAAGTTGTGCCAATCAGCACTAAGGAAGTGCCGATTGGCACTTGCCTTGTGCCGATTGGCACTCAAAGAGTGATGTTTAGCACTTTCTAGTGTCGAGCCCAATTCTTAACTTTGGTTCGATCTGGACTCTTTTTTAGGGGTTTTCTGAGTTGGGAATTGTATCTAGACGTATTTTCAACTCATATTCCAAGATAAATCCCTTTTATTTATATAATAATGTCTTTGAAACAATATTTATTTGATAGATAAATATTCTAAAAGGCTTAATTATCAGCAATTCCCTTGTTATTTGATTACCTAGTTTATCCCCATGCAACCAAGCTTATTTCTAATGAAAAAACAACAACCAACAACCAATCACACAATTTATTTAATTAATTTTAATTGTTTAACCAATCAGGATTAATTTCAATTAATCACATGTGATCTTGTGACATCTTTCAATTCGACGGTCCGATTTGGGAATCGGGCATATTGTCATGACCGTTAGAATCTCAAGATCATTTTTATGACATTTGATGAATGATTTAATTCAAGTAATGAAAGTATGATTTTTGGGTATTTGCAAAGGTCATTTTAGTCATCTTCCAAAATTAAATTATGGGTGCAAAATCGAGTGTCTACAGAATGCCTCTCATTAATAGATCTTGAAAAGTGAATGTCAATGTAAAACAAAACACTGATTTTAGCAACCATGATTTAATCGAGGTTGATTTTTCAAAGATTTCTTAGCCCTAGAACCTAGAAGTTTGGGTGTTGAACTAGTGTTTTATTGTTTTACAAAAAACGAGAACTATGGACATCTAATCTACTTGATAATTGATAAACTTGGATAAAATCTTGAATGCAGATGAGGTAACCGAGAACTGTATTCGTCTGATCTAAAAGCCGACTGAGAACCCTCTTCGCCCAATCTAGAGTAAGGTGACCAGGAACTGTATTCGCCCGATCTGAAAGTAGATTGAGAACTCTATTCGCCCAATCTAACTTGGAATGAGGTGACCAGGAACTATATTCGCCCAATCTTGAAGTGGACTGAGAACTCTAGTCACCCAATCTAACTTGGAATGATTGAGAACTTTATATGCCCAATCTAGAATAAGATGACCACGAACTATGTTTGCCCCTATCTGGAAATAGACTGAGAACTCTATCCACCTAATCTGAAGTAAGGCAACTAGGAACTGTATTTGCACGATCTGGGAATAGACTGAGAACTCTATTCGCCTAATCTAACTTGGAATGGTTGAGAACTTTATATGCCCAATCTGAAGTAAGGTGACCAGGAACTGTATTCACACAATCTGGAAGTTGATTGAGAATTTTATTGGCCCAATCTAACTTGGAATGATTAAAAACCTTATACACCCACTCTGGAATAAGATGACCAGGAACTATATTCGCCCGATCTGGAACTAGACTGAGAACTCTATTTGCCTAATCTGGAGTAAGGTAACCAGGAACTGTATTCAGCCGATCTAAAAAACTGATTGAGAACTTTATATGCTCAACCTGAAAATCGATAAAAAAAAAAAAAAAAAAAATAAAAAATTTGATGATTGATACTTTATTCGCTTAATTTAGGGAATTTTCCGTTCCTTTTTGTTTCACTGAAAATGATCAATTTTATCCTTGTGAATTTTTTTTTTCTCTTTCTTTATTTTTATTTGCTTCTTTTTCCTTTTTTTATTTTTTTCTTTTTTTAAACTTGAGTCATTTGTTTGAAAATTTTCTCTTCATTTATTCTTTTCTTCACTCTTTATTTTTTCAAAAAAATTAATGCAACAGATTTTGAAAACATTTCTGAAAAATTTTAGAAACCATTTTTTTCACCTTTTCTCTTTTTCAGTTTTTTTCTTTTGATTTTTTTTCAATTTAATTCTTTTTTATTTCACTTTTTTATTTATTATTTTTTTGTGGGTATGGCTTCTCTTTTCATTTTGGGTTCTTTGTGATGTTCAGATGTCCTTAGACCCTTGGCTTGGATGTGAAGAGCATGATGAATGTACATGGGCTCGGGAGTTGAATGAGTATTAGGTCTTGTTCGAATGTGGCCATGGGAGGTACTGATATCTTGGTGACCGGGTGCTGGCTCAGGTTCAACACATTTACCCTCCTAAAATGATCCCTGCCCATCCTTGTCCTTCTATCTGGTTGGCAAACCTTCTGACTAATGAAGAAATAGCTCGTGCTCGGATTGGCCGCGTCGTTTCTGGGATATTGGGAGACTATCTTGAATTTGTCAAGGCTTACTTACATGGTTGCTTAGCTGATATCTTAGGAGCATCGGTGAACTTCATTCTTTTCCAAATTAATTTGCATCATGATTTGCATCATTTTTATTTTACCCTTTATGAAAATGTCTAAATGCTGCATCTTTAGGCTTCGTCTTCCAGATATAAGAGTCCTGCTCCTAGCAAAGCTGGTGGTCCTTCTACTTATTTCATGGAGACATATCCCAATTTTTCGGCATGGAAATATGAGATAATGAATTCTGATGGATCTTATAGCTTTGTGGATCTAGACCGGTCGAAATATACCTCAAATGTCCCTTGGACTAGCCCAGTACATTTTCAAACCCTTTAGTCTCTTGTCTCATTCTCTATCTATCTAGCTGTTTTTGAACTTATGGCCTTATGGTCTAAGTGGGTGTTGATCTCATGGAGGAAAGCATGTGGATGATTGAAGGCTTATAGTTGTTGGCACGCATGAAATCTTCCCAATATATGCTCAACAAAGTGAATTGGGTAAAAATGACACTCCAGACGCTCGTCTTTGATGATTTTCAAACTAACCGAATGGTGAACGCTGAGGCCATCACAAGATCTTTGGAAGAAAGAATCAGAAACCTTGAATTTCAGAATAGGCAACAAGAATCTCGGTTTTATGCAAGTCAAGAGTGAGAAGGAGACACAGAGGTTGGTTCTTCTAGGGGTGGGTCTAGAAGATCTTCCCATAGGTGGACTTGAAGTCCGAATGATACTTGACTTATGTTTTAATTTTCATGCAAGAGACAAAATATGCCTTAGTCAGACAATTTGTATTGATTTCCCCCCTTTAACTCCTTGTCCTTAGATGACTTTAGCTTTGCTAGGATTTAGATGAGACAAGTTTAGAATTCTCTTGATGAAGCTTTGTAGTGTACAATTTGAACTTATTTGACCAATTATGATATGATTGTGCTCACTTGAATGAGGCATATCTGAATGCCCCTAGTTTGGAAATTTATGTATGACGATTTCTTTAGAAAAAAGGTTTCTTCTAGAAAAGAGATGATTGATTTGGTTTGTTTTAGAAAGCGGGATAAGGCATGGCCGAATGCCCTTAGTTTAGAAAATGAATGCATGACTTTGAAAAATTTTAAGTTGGTTAATTTCCTCTTCTTTGTTTTTTTTTTTTTTTGAAACAAATGATGATGATAATTATTTTTTGAAAAATGAATGAGGCATGGCCGAATGCCCCAGTTTGAAAGTCAATAGTGAATTTTTGAGAAATTTTATTGCACAACTACTTTTTGGAGTGAAAAATGGAGCCAAAACAGACCAACAACGTGCCCAAAAACACCAAATAACTTGATTTTATCATTACAGGGCTGAGTGCTAATCGGCACTCTTGGAGTGCCCATTGGCACTTGGGGAGTGCCGATCAGCACTCAAGAAATGCCGATTGGCACTTTTGGAATGCCAATTGGCACACCCAATCTGGCCTAGACTTTTCATGTTTTTTCGACGTGTTTTCTTTGTTTTTCTATTTTTTGAAAAATATTTTTCCATTCTAGACTATGAAACACTTTCCCAATCAACTTCAAACTCTCTAAACTTATTTAAACATGGTTAGAGATTAGAAGAACCTATCTTAGCATTAAACCTACAAACAAATCTCTACATCAAAACTATCAAGAAACAGCAATCACAAACAAGAATTATTCATGGCCAACAATCAAAATCCTCTTCAGTCAATCACACATGATATCAATAGATGGGTTAGTAGCTTTGATTTTGTTACCAAGAACAATTTCACTACCTTCAAGCAATAGGGGATCCACCTCAATTCCTCTCTAACTTACCATAAACCCCAACAATTTTCTGAATGTCACGCCGAAAGTGCACTTCTTCGGATTCAACCGCAACTTATAAAATCGGATTCTCCCAAAGAACTTCTGTAAAGCCAGTATGTGCCCTTCACGGTCTTTGGACTTCACTATCATGTCATCCACATAAACTTCTACTTCTTTATGTATCAAATCATGCAACGGAGTAGTGGCATTGGTAAGTGGCACTAGCATTCTTAAGGCCAAATGGCATGACTTTTTAGCAATAGGTCCCCCACAGAGTAATGAAGGATGTCTTCTTCATATCTTCTAAAGCCATCTTTATCTAATTGTATCCCGAAAATCCATCCACGAATGACAACAATGCATTTCCCACCATATTATCAACCAAAATATCAATATGAGGCAAGGGAAAATCATCCTTTGGGTTGGCCTAATTAAGGTCTCCGATGTCTGCACACATTCTCACCTTCCCATCCTTCTTTGGTACTAGAACCACATTGGCTAACCATTCTGGGCAGTTGACCACTCTTAAGAATCCCGCATTGTACTGTTTCTCAACTTCTTCTTTGATCTTGAGAGCCACTCTAACTTCATTTTTCTCAGCTTCTGCTTGACTGGCTTCATGGCTAGGTCTATAGGAATGCAATGTTGCATTATATCTGTATCGATCCCGAGCATATGCTCGTATGACCATGCAAACACCTTTTAGAATTCCTTTAGTAGTGTGACTAATGCATCCTTCTCAGAGGAGGTTAAGGTGTTACCAATTTGGACCATCTTAGGTTGATCATCAGTTCCTAGATTAACAAATTGGGTATCTTCTTTTATAGGTTCTACATGTCCTTGTTTTAATTCCTCATTATTAAAATTTTCTTTACTAATTTCTAAAATAAAAACATTTAAAGCCAACAAACAAGCAGAATCAGAAATTATATTATAAGGGGTAGAGTTCTTAACAGACTCAACAGGAATTAACTCAATAGGAATAGAAACACGATCACAAAAAAACTCAATAGGAATAACAATACTAGCAAAGATAGACTCAATGGGGATAGAAACAATGTTTTTGGCAGGAGAAAATGGCTTGGTGATCTTGATCTTCTCCAGAGGGTCTTCCATAGGGTGTGTAGCTCCCTCCCATGCTCAGTTCTTCAACTTAGTTGTGGCTTCAACGATGGCAGCTGGTTCCCAATGAGTTCCTTCTTCATTCAGCATCAACACTCTGGGGCCTTCATCTATATAATCTGGGCTTTCACTATTAACTTCCATATCTGTGGGCTTGTCAAATGCATAGCTGTCCAAGCACTCTATACTGTCCATCCACTCCCCAAATAAATCGTGCCTCCCTTTGTTGCTTGGGCGGACATATTGTGGGAAGTACTCTGATTTGCTCCCTTCCATTCTCTAATCTTCATCTTCAAAATCCTTCAAAGTTAAGTTTCTGAAGTTGTGGATCATTAGATTTCTATCAAGTGTTTCCAATCTTGCATCTATATCATCTTCTTCATCAGTGTATGCAGTTAATGAGCCAAACTCTGAATTATGAAATGATCCAAGCTCAGGAATCTCCCTACCATACTTATCATATTGGGGGCCTGACTTTGAACTGACATCTGTAATGCAACTTCAATCCGAAGGTTGCCCATAAGGGTATTCATCATAGTCTCCACCTACAGCATCCGCTTCCACTTCTATGTGTTCATCATAATAGTCCCCATCATCATAAGAATCGTCTTCATAGAAGGCTCCTGCATCTTCGTCCTCTTTATCACTAAGGGGTTCACCCTTATCATTACCACTATCTCAGATAGTATTCACTATTACTTCCTTCACTGTCATTGTCATCACTGCTATTGTCTCCACCGTCACTGTCTTCACTATCATCACTATTGCTGTCACCACTATTATCATCTTCACTGCCAGCACCTTCATCATCATCACTAGGGGCTTCTCCCCTTCATCCTTTTCATCATCCGTTCTTGCTTTATATGGGTTCTTCAATGCGTGTTGGCAAGCTTCCCAGTATTCTTCCTGTTCTATGTTGAAAAAAGCATCTCCTAACAGTTTATTCATTGCATCAAGATCCGTGTAATTTGCCCAATCAGTTGGGACCCAATTTGTGTTTTCCTCCTTTAGTTCTGGAAGCTTATTGTCACAATCAAGGAATAATTCAAATCCAAGCACCATTGTTTTTTACTTAGGATCATATCTTGGTTTAGGAAATCCCCAATAACACTGACAATCTCTAGTCTTCCTATTCATTGTAGGAATGTATGGCTTCAAAGGTTCTGGGGGACTAGGAAGTCCCTTTACTTTAGCCTTTGCGCGGGCCATCTTCCTTAACTCCAACTCTAATCAATCATCATCTGTTAGTTTATAACCCAACCCAAAAGGTGGTGTAGCTGTGGGAACTGTCAGGACTCGAGAAGCCACCTCTTTCACGGTTTTCCCTAGGCTCATCCCTTAAAACAACTCGAGAAGCCACACTGTTGTTGCTGTAGGGATTGAAGTCCATAGGGATCTTTTCTACCTCTTCTTTCAAAACCAGGCTTTTCAATCTCAAAGACATTTAGGGTTACTAGTTTCTTCTCATAATTGATACCAAAAATGGGTTTTGGTATGGATAAAGTGTCACCATATATAGTAACTATAGCTCCTTCATGTAGAAATCGAACCTTTTGGTACAGGGATGAAGGAACAACCTCTGTATCATGAATCTCGTTAGGATTAGTGCCCTTAAATCCTATTGTATGATGTTATGTATGACATTATATATTACATTATGTATGACTTAATGTTGTGATTAATAAATTTGTTTTATTAGTATCTGAAATAATGGTAACATGAATATTCAGACATTATCTATAGTACATGAGATGCATAGTATTTGATTTATGTAATTTAGTCACAGAAGATATAAGTCACAAATTCTTAGTTCATAGTCGGTGATGAAATTGGGCATTTCATCTATGAAGACTATAACATATCAACTAAGATGATTTGTCTTGATCATGGAAGTAGAGACTTCTAGTTGATGTGTTGATATGTTTTAAGAGTTAAGACATATTGAACTGGACCGCTGTGAGATTTATTATTCTCCTAACAACTGTTAGATTTATTATTCTCCTAACAACTGTTAAATGAATAATAAATCTCACAACTTCTATTTACATGAACTCTTAATCCTGAGAGAATAATAGACCTAATCATGAAGTGTAGGTTATTTTGATATATCAGGAGTGAGATCTAAAGTAACGGTCAAAACCTCAGTATGTTGGGCAGCCACATTTAGTGTTGATGAAACATATATTCTCAAGATGAAATTCATAGTCTCTTAACGGAGATATAAAATATTCCCTTGAGATAAGTTTAATGGGTTCAGTTATTCAAAGAGTTAGGCCTAACCACTTTAGTAAGGAATTACTAAAGTATATATTTATGAAATTGGATTTCATAAATATATGATGAATAACTTAAAAGGATTATACCGGGTACTCAAGGATTAAGATATAGTAATTTACAAAGTGGCAGTCTACATTCATGACTTTGTATTACTACCAATATTTTATGAAGGGGTTGTGTATAATAAAGTCTTGAGATATAATTTATTAGTAAGACCTAGAATGCAATTATATTTATATAGTGCTATTAAATATAATTAATGGTAACTTTGGAGCTAGTGTCTTATTGGAGCCCAAGGCCCATTGGAGCTAGTGTCTTATTTGTTCCCTTTTGGTCCCACTCCAAGCCACATACTAAAACCCAATTAGAAAGACCCAAAATACTAGCCCAATTAGATAATCAGTTATAAGGAGAGAAAAATACAGTTTTTGAAAGAACATGAAATGGTATGTATGTGAATGTTAGACACTCTTTCATTCTCTTTTGAACATACACATATAACTGATTGAGAGACCACACTTCTTGGGCATCAAGTGGAATTGGAGTGATGATTAAAAGTGTTCCCAAGTACTTCTAATCTTTGGTTTTGAATTTCACCGCATCAAGGTACACTCTCTTGTTCTTATATTTTGAAACTTACATAGCATATATTATCAATTGCGAATTAAGTAGATCCGTTAATTTTCTGTTGCGTATGTTTTGTATGTGATACAAACATGTAATTTTCCAACAAAATGGGATTGTATCCCAATTAACTGCACCTGGAACTCCCTAACAGAATGGTGTAGCAAAAAGAAGGAATATGACTCTTTTGGAAATGGTTAGGTCCATGATGAGTTACTCAACTTTACCAGTTTCTTTTTGGGGATATGCACTAAAAACTGCAATGCATTTTTTGAATTTAGCTCCATCAAAATCTATTCCCAACACACTTAAGGAATTGTGGAGTGGGCGTAAGCCTAGTATGAAATATCTCCACATTTGGGGATGTCCAGCACATGTGTTGAAAAGGAAGTTTGATAAGTTGGAAGCTAAAACCGAAGTATGCATGCTTTTAGGGTATTCAAAGGAAACAAGGGGTTATTTATTCCATAATCATAAAGATAAAAAAGTGTTTGTTAGCACACATGCCAAAATTTTGAAGGATGATTATGTGAATAATTTTAATCCTAGAAATAAAGTTGTTTTGGTTGAAATGAATGAACCTATAAATGAACAACCAATGGATGAAACTAGGAATGATATGGCTGTATTAGACACACCACAAGATATTACTTATTAGATGACTAGTACACAAGTGCCTCTTCAAAATGGGAGAATTGTTCGGCCTCCTATAAGATTTATAGGTTTAGTAGAAACTTATGAAGCTTTCTCAAAAGAGGCTGAATCAGGTCCCTACACTTATGAAGAGGCAATGAATGATATAGATGCACATCATTTGGTCAAAACTATGAAATCTAAATTAGATTCTATGTATTCCAATCAAGTTTGGGATCTTGTGAAGGCGCCTAACAGCCTTAAACCTGTTAGTTGCAAATGGGTTTACAAGAGAAAGAGATGGATAGATGGCAAGGTTGAAACCTTTGAAGCAAGGCTAGTGGCGAAAGGGTATACACAAAAAGAAGGCATTGATTATGAAGAAACCTTTTAAGCAGTAGCAATGCTTAAATCTATCAAAATTCTCTTATCCATTACTGCTCATTATGATATGAGATTTGGCAAATGGATGTTAAGACTTCTTTTCTAAATGGCAATCTTGAAGAAGAAATCTATATGATGCAACTGGAAGGTTTCATAGTGAAGAACCAAGAGTATATGGTATGCAAGTTGAAAAAGTCCATTTATGGACTTAAACAAGCATCTAGGTCATGGAACATCAGATTTAATCAAGCAATCAAGTCATTTGGTTTTGAACAAAATCTTGATGAACCATGTGTGTACAAAAGACATCGAGATAGAGTAGTAATGTTCCTAGTGCTTTATGTTGATGATATTCTACTCATTGGAAATGATGTAAGAGTAATGTCATCAATAAAGGTTTGGTTGTCAAGCCAATTTGATATGAAGGACTTGGGTGAGGCTAACTTTATTCTAGGGATCAAGCTTTGGCAAGATCGCATGAATATGTTAGGCTTGTCACAAGCTGGATATATAAATAAGGTTCTAGAACGGTTTAGCATGCAAAACTCCAAGAAGGGATTGTTAGGGTTTGTGACCTAAAATCCAATTTATTGGCATGTCATGAATAATTAAGTTGTTTAATTATATGAGACTAATTTATGAACTAGTGGGACATTATCTTAGTCCATGAGAAACATAGTATGTGATTTATGTGAAAAGTCACAGAAAGATATAAGTCACAAGTTCTTTGTAAACTCAGAATTTTAGTTCGTAGTCGGTGATGAAATTGGGCATTTCATCTGCGAAGACTATAACATATCAACTAAGATGATTTGTCTTGATCATGGAAGTGGAGACTTCTAGTTGGTATGTTAATATGTTTTAAGAGTTAAGACATATTGAACTGGACCGCTGTGAGATT
Organism: Quercus aquifolioides; assembly: GCA_019022515.1. Lineage (NCBI taxonomy): Eukaryota > Viridiplantae > Streptophyta > Magnoliopsida > Fagales > Fagaceae > Quercus > Quercus aquifolioides. The sequence continues at coordinate 42,477,204 of CM032328.1, read as the reverse complement.
TATTATTCTCCTAAAGACTGTCAAATGAATAATAAATCTCATGACTTCTATTTCCATGAACTCTAAATCCTGAGAGAATAATGAACCTGATCATGAGATGTAGGTTGCTTTGATATATCAGGAGTGAGATCTAAAGTAACGGTCAAAATCTCAGTATGTTGGGCAACCGCATTTAGTGTTGATGTAACATATATTCTCAAGATGGAATTCATAATCTGTTAACGGAGATATAAAATATTCCCTTGAGATAAGTTTAATGGGTTTGGTTATTCAGAGTGTTGGGCCCAACCACTTTAGTAAAGAATTACTAAAGTATATATTTATGAATAACTTAAAAGGATAAAATCGGGTACATAAGGATTAAGATGTAGTAATTTACAAAGTGACAGTCTACATTCATGACTTTATATTACTACGAATATTTTATGAAGGGCTTGTATGTATAATAAAGTCTTGGGATATAATTTATTAACTAGTGTTTAACCCGCGCAATGCGCAAGATCGTTTTACATATTAATGAACTTTATTTAATAACGTAGTATATTTAAGCATATAGTGTCCAATACCTAAAACTATATACATTGGAGTACTTCTTCATGGGATATAACTTGTACCGGCCATTTCAATTAAGTGTCAGCCCAAGGGATCCCTTAAGTCCATCTTGCATTGCCCCGAAACTTCTCTCACCCAAAAGTAAAAGTAATTATATATTGTCATTCAAATAATTATTCATCAGTGACAAACAAATTGTGATAATAAGAACAATAATTGATAGTGACTTTGCTTTTTCCAAGTTTTAAAATATCTCTTTTTCTTGGCACATTATTTAATTGTATACCATAGTTGCTTATGCAAGAGACTTGTTAGGTAAGCTGAATTGTCATACTTTTTTTAAGTTTGGGAATTTCTAGTTGGTTCATACGTGGAGGGGGAAGTGGGCTTACGTTGTATGTCTCCATTTTTTCTATACTTTGTTTAATAAGTATTATATTTGACATTTTCAAAATTAAGTGTGTCTAATATAAATTGCAGCTTCATGGTAAAGCAATAAACCAAACATAAGGACGATCAACACATACACATACACACCTTTTTCCAATTCTAATAATTGCAGTTAAATATTCAATTAGAATTGCTTACTATACCAGTCACATTAGCTAATTAAACATTATATAAGAAGCTCACTTTGGTCTTGGTGATGTAGAGATATAAAACCAAAAGAGGGAGAGTTAGACTCATTAGAATGCATGGTCTCAAATCTCCTTATTTTCCCAATATCAATATTCACGTAAAAGAAAAAAGGAGTTATAAGGCATGCCAAAACATTAGTATTTTACTGATCCAATCAATTCTTCCACCAAAGGGAATATGGAACAGAATTCACCTAGGTTTATGATTTGCAGATTATGACGTCCGTGCTACATTGATGTATAAATGCATTGCTCATTTTTCCCGCAACCAAACCATTAAAATTAGGAGAAATTTTTTTTTCAATTATCATTTGGTCACAACTTGAATTAAAACACATAAAAACAACACCCAGCCTATTAAAATTAGAACCTTGAAACTCATTCAGCCAAAAAGTCTCCATAAAATGTTGGACTGATAATGGGAATCAGACAAACTTACCCCATGCTATGCAATATTGAAATAACACAAAACTCAATTAGTTTTTCTTATAAAAATTTAAGCTCTATCTATGGGAAAAAAAATGTTAGGAAAGTAAGATCAATGAGCCATATATGTGTTCTCTACGATCTGTTAATATAATAAAATGGATGTCCTCCCTCATGCTCATTACTGCCCAAATGCTACAATCCATTAAAAATCCAGCATTATTACATTCTAATTAAAATAAGAATAAAGATTTGTAAATTCTTAGCATTAACTAACTAATAAAACATCTCCTTAATTTCTATGTGTCACACATTTGGCGTGTGTAACTCCAATATAAATTGCATGTCCATCTTAACAATCTTTGCAAAGGTAGAAATTTTTGGACAGAGGTAGGGGAAATTTGGTTCATGGAATTGAGAAAGGAAAGAGAAAAACAGCCTAGCAAATCTCACTTTGTCACTGCCAGCAAAGAGTACTTTGGCTGTAACAATTGCATTGGCAGCTTTTGTATAGTCAAAGCAGACATTGAAACCAGTTTGGCTGCATGTGACATTGGAATTGTAATTTTACTGTAGCCCTCCATAGACACAACATGCCATTAACTAATCCTCAAAGCCTGCAAAATTAAACCATTAATGAACATGAGAAAATGAAATTTGGAAGTCAAATGAATGGCATAATTAACTTAGCTATAACATTAGTGTTTGTGTGAAGTTGACTTGAATATGCAAGAGTGAGACATTTTATGAAATACGTGGTTTGCTTGTTCCAAATAGGAATGAGATGAATGTTTTGCAACATGAATCCACCCAAAAACTACACCCAAGACAAAATAAGCAAAACTAAGTAAAAGCACCGGGGATTGCAACCAACTACTTGAGCAGTTAAGCCTATTTATAAAGGTATTATATAGAGCAACTAATGACCTTGCAGATTTATCAGCGCCTGAAAATTTTTAAATGTAATGTGACATATGTACCAAGTTATAAATTATAGAAATGGTGTGAGTCAGTAAATATCTCAACTAATAAAGAAATCAAAGCAAAACAAACAAACCACTCCGATTAGCAAAAAATCATTACCAAATAACAGGGAAAAATGAATAAACAAAGTTAGTTTGTACCTCTTAGATACAGAAGAAGGTTTTGATATTCATTGCCAGATGGCCGTTCCTCCTTCTGCTTAGTATTTTGTACCATGACCAATAAAGTTAAAGATTTGATTTTCCCGAGCTTGTGTTTCCTTAAACATGCAAACCATAAACTCAGTACCTGGAATAAATAAATAAATGAATTGAAAGAAACAAAGACACAAAGAGAAAAAGAAAAAGACAAAAAGAAGAAAAAAACTTCCCTATTTTTTATTTTTTTATAAACTTCCTTCTTTTAGGAGATTGTAAAATCCCTCTTAATCTGTGTTTATGCATGAAATATATTCAAATGAAACATAATGAGGAAAATACAAAACACCTCTTCACCATTATAGGATTCTTACTGTAACTCCCCAATTTACATTGCAAAGAGGACAATTCATTCCAAGAATACAAAGTCAAACAAAAAATATATCATGAGGTAAGGGGAGAGAAAAAAAGAGATCCCTTAAAACCAATCCTTATTTTGTACTTGCACTGATTGAAACTAAAAATTGGTCCCTCAAGATCAAATGTCCAAGCCTATGTAAGTGCAAAGAAAGTGGCTATGGTAGGCCTAACCAAGTCTTCTATTATAGAATTTTCTCAATACCAATCATTAAAAGATAAGAGCTGGTACCAATAGAAATCTGCATTGCCTTGCTCTTTCCTTGAGCTGTGTACATTTGGTTTTCAATTTCTTGATGCTTCCTACCATTGTCCTTTTCCATCAACTCCTATTTCATTAGGATCTTGATAATATTTGCACTTTTCTCAATTTCACCAATATTCATTTTCTTATTTGTCTCTACCTCTTTTTCAACTACTTTGGCTCTAAGTAGCAATTAAGACCTAGCAAAATAAATAAATAAAATTCACAAAAAAATAGCATTAGCATAAAACATAAAATGATGCATTGAGCTGCACTCTATAAAACTCAAAGGATTATTATATCATAAATTATCCAATTTGTTGGTCTTGGGTGCAGGTGCAAACACATGCATATCAAGAATTGGGTATAAGGTTGTAACGTTGAATGCTCATATGACACCAAGACTAAACTGGATCAAGACGTAGTTCTAATGTTATCCATTTAAAAACAGTTAATTTGTTAATAATCTGCATATCAAGAATCAAGAATATATATACATTGATTTAGGAGGGAGCATTGTTCTAAGAAAATAACTTAGAAACAGATGGATTGTGGATGAGATTTTTAAAGACTTTTCCTAAAGACACCATCTCTAGGTAAATGGTAAAATTTATAAATATTTGACCCAATAAAATAACATCCCAAAACAATAAAGGAAGATATCCTTGTACTTCACTCTTGCAGACAACATCCATCCCATATAGAATCTTGTGAAAGACAACATGGCATTCCAACCAACATTTAAAAGGAAACAAAAAGCAGGCATGTATGAAAGAAAAAACAAAAAGTTTTAGTTATGAAAAATGTGCGATAAATAGTTGGTACTAATTATCATTGTTCAAATACATTTAAATAAATAAATAAAATCCTCCACTCCATTGCCCATCATTGTTAGTTTCTCCCCACTTAAATTTCATCATTCAACCATTAACGCAGCCAGCAAATGTCAGCATATTATAGTTCACACTTGCCGTCACGGTGCACATATGTTTCTAATTCTAAATATGGACACTCAAAGTCATGTAATGAGTCTGCCCCCACCTAAATATGATAAAACATCTTGATCTACCTTAATTGAGTACCACACTACTTATTTAATATGAAAAACAACTGAAACATGAGGTTATATGCAATAGCAACATGAGTTTATATGCAAAATTCAGTGAAATTAAGATGAGTGCACAATGTTCCAAAATAATTCAACAATATGAGTGATAGAAACTAACAATAAAATAGATACAAAGATACCCAAGCATTTAGGTATTTGGGTTTCGTCACACATTCAAGCATTTATTCAAATACAAAAACAATATATATATATATATATAGTTTTTTAGGATAGAGAAACCAAATAGTGATTGTCAGTCTTCCAAGGAGAGAAAAAGAGATTGGCATTAAAAAAATAGACATATGGGCATATTCCTCTCTCTAGAAATCGTAGTAACCTAGCCTGCTTAAAAAAAGGGGATATATTGTATGTGTTTTTCTTTAGAAGAAATTAATTAAAGTAGCAATTAAATATAAACATAGCATACACAATAAGAGAAGTAGAAGTTTGTTTAGCAAAAATGTTGCTCTATTTTGACTTTGGAGTTGTGATTGTTATGAAAAAGGGTAAGAAAGTGATATCTTTTGCTATCTCCAAGAGATCTAGTACCTGATAGCATTTGAATTGTAAGCTGAAGATATTTCGTGGGTGCCTAAAACAAAGCCAATAAATAATAAAACATTAACATTTGCGCAGTAAAAAACTATGGTATCCAAAATTTAGAATTGAACAAAGAGCACGAAAAAATTTTTAGAAAAAAACAAAAAGAGATAAAGAGAGAAAGAGACTAAATTTCATACCACATCAAGAAAAACCCTTCTATCATCTTTGTTAACTTCAAAGTTCAACTTGCTCAAAAAAAAAAAAAAATTCAAAGTTCAACTAAAGCCTCTCATAGCCTGTACCTTCTGTGTCTGCAATGTTTTTTTTCTTGCTCTTCTCTCTCTTGCTGCCTTTTAACGTCCCTTGTATAGTGAAAAGGAAATCTAATATAAACTAATCAAATATAACCCAAAAACATATAGAAAAAATAAATCCTAATCCAAATACCTAAATGAAAACAAAATAAATTCTAACTCAGGTACCTAAAAATCAAACCAATTCAAGCATAAAGCATATTTAAAATTCAATTAAAAAAAAAATTACCAGTGATGGTTCCAATAGAGTGGAAACTATAGCTGGTAGTACCGCTTCTAATCAGACTTGGATTGCTTCCAAGGATTTGCCTTTCCACCTACAAACCCAGAAAAAGAAAAGTTAAAGAAAAACCCTTTAATTTTTTATTACATAGATTTGAAATTGAAATCAATCATTTACAAATGAAATCTACAATTGAATCCAAGAGAGAGTTAAATAAATCCAAAGCAACACATATACACTACCCATGAACCAAATTTAATCCTATAACCTTGAACAAAACCAAATCTAACCCAAATGCCTAAATCGAAACACTCAAATATAAATCATAGTTATCATATAATTTTAAAAAGAATAAATAAAACCTTCACCGGTAATGGTTCTGATTGCATGACGGTGGTGGCTACCCTGAAATTTATCTCTTTGTCAATCTCTATTCTTCATTTGTTTTAACGGGTTCATTATCTCAACTGAAGGCGCTTTCGATCTCTCTTTCAATCTATGTTCTTCTGCAGTTTACGAAATCTCTCTTTGTCTCTCTCTATTCTTTTGTGTTTTTCCTCTTTCAGCAAACTGTCTCTGTAACTTTAAAACCCTTTCGATGTGAGAAATGGATGGCTTTTATTATGTTTGTTTTGGGCTGAACAGGTGTAACATGTGGGCCAATGAATGGCTTTTATTATGATTGTTTTAGGTTGAACAGGTGTAACTTGCGGGCTGTTGTGATTTTAATTGTAAAGGTGAGTCTTCCAGACGCACCATACGGTTTTTTTAAGAAAAAATTGTATATGTATCAGTTTTTAAAGTGGCCTTTTTACTTAACGTGGCAACACCTCCTTAATTGCTAGAAAGACTTCTGCTTTTATATATAGTATTAGATAAGACCAAGAGTGCAATTATATTTATATAGTGCTATTAAATATAATTAATGGTAACTTTGGACTTGTCAAAAGTTGACAGAAAAGCCTAAGGCCCATTGGAGCTAGTGTCTTATTTGTTCCCTTTTGGTCCCACTCCAACCCACATACTAAAACTCAATTGGAAATGCCCAAAAGGTTAGATAATCAGTTATAAGGAGAGAAACATACAGTTTTTGAAAGAACATGAAATGGTATGTATGTGAGTGTTAGACACTCTTTCATTCTCTCTTGAATATACACATATAATTGATTGAGAGACCACACTTCTTGGGCGTCAAATGGAATTGGAGTGAAGACTAAAAGTGTTCCCAAGTACTTCTAATCTTTGGTTTTGAATTTCACCGCATCAAGGTACACTCTCTTGTTCTTATATTCTGAAACTTACATCGCACATGTTATCAATTGCGAATGAAGCAGATCCGTTAATTTTCCACTGCATATATTTTGTATACGATACAAACTTGTAATTTTCCAACAAATCCATGGTCTTCCAAGAAGCATGTTGAAGCACCAAGCTATGGTCGGTACTCGAAATTCCACTTTTTTTTTATCATGGGCCCTATGGTAAGCTCCAATGTCACTGTCCTTAAGACCTTCCTTTTGCTATTGTCATATGCTCTCACATGCTGATTAGATGGCACAAAATCTTCAACACTTAAGCCTAGGCAAATCTTGAGAAGTACTGGTTGTAGATGTTAGGTTAAGATAGCTTGACCCCGTTTAATTATTCAATTACCCAAGTTGATTAATTAAGTTTAATTACATACAAAATGTGAAGGCACCAACAAATCACCAAAAATACTAAGTGCAACAGAAAATAAATTAGACACGGTGATTTGTTGACAAATGGGGAAAACCTCGGAAGGCAAAAATCCTACCGGGTGATTTTAAGGTCACCATTCCCGAGAATCCACTAATTAACAATCAAACGGTTGCAAGTATAAGGAATCTTACCAACTATCCTGGTTTATCCTGAAATACCAACCTATAGTTGAGCCTTTGCTCCAATACCCAATTGGACTTGATCTTGTAGTAGTCTTCTTTCCCTTTGATGCACAAATCTCCAATTTGTGACTAACCCTTTGTATGGATCCTAGTATGTGACTAACTCTAGCAACTTGAATAGATGTTGTTGGATGCAAATTTCTTCACTTCATCAATAATGAAGATTTGGAAGCACTCGATTATAGAACCCTATGGCGTACAAACGTAGTAGTTTCACAGAGAGAAAATAAGTCTCTTGGTCTCTGTATTCGTGTGTGATGGCTCTTAAAATAAGCCTTATATATGTCTAGAGTTGTGAGAAAAGAAACCTTAAACAATTACACGAGCCTAGGCCGAAATTCAGATTTGGAAAACTAAAAGTTGTAAATCTTAATAGATCGAGCTACTGTCAAGCTATCTATCGAGCTTCATATTAATTCTCAATATCAGTTTTCTGTCAAGCTATCTATTGAGACTTAATGAACAACTTTTCTTCACTTGTTTCTTGGACCAATCTTTATGTCTTTAATACTTGACTTGAACACTATGTTTCTTGAAGTACTAAACCCATCTTAGATCTACCTAATTACATGTAAAGTGTATTTTGTCAAATGATTAGCCAATTACAATAAAATATAACCCTAACAATCTCCCCCTTTGGCAATCTGTGACAAAGCACAAAAAACAATTATGAGAGAAGTCTAACACAACTATCCCATAATTTACAAAAGTACATAAGTCTAACCCTACTATGAACTCTTGAAAAACTTTGCAAGAAGAGAGATCATGGCCCGATAAGCTTGCAACTTGTCTTATTTGAAACACTGAAACAAGATTCATCAAGGCATGAAGTGTGAAACATAAACAAGTTGTATATAAGGTGTATAAAGATAGAAAATAACCAACACATTTGAGCCAAAGGTGAAGAAAACTTACATAATCTCATAGATATATCAAAGAATACAATGTATGTAATAAAAGGGTTCACAAGACCATGGTACATGTAATGAGAAAAGAATACATCAAAACCTCACTACATTCCTCAAACACTCTCCCCCTATCTAGTATATCCTATGCTAGCTCTCCCCCCTAACAACAAGACTACTCTCATCTACAAAAATACTCCCCCTTTTTGTCATAAGTGACAAAGGGTGTATTACTGAGAGGTCGTCATCTCATCATCCGACTCAGAGCTAGAAGCATCATCATCATCATCTCCACCGTCCGAAGAAGAGGACACCTTGGCATGCTCAGGAGAAGGTGAGGGCGCAAAACCACCAAAGCGAGACTAGTGGCGAGTGATGCGACTGATTCTAGTGTTCATTTGACACATCTCATCGGATAGATGGTCAACAAAATCAGCACGAATGTGTCCATGGTGTCAGCAAGGGAGAAAATTTCCCTAGATGAGGAAAAAGAGGTAGAGGAGGAAGAGGGTCGAAAGGAAGGGGCTGTAAGGTCTGTAGAGGCTACACCCGTATGCTCCACACTTGGCCACTTTACAGCAAGCTATGCTGAACTCCTTCGAATAGACTCCTTACTTATGGCACCCATGACATGGAAAAGAGGAGAGGGAGGAATAGTGACGAGCATATGTGTGAGGATGCGTGTGATAGCCGAAGGAAATATGAGCTTATTACATGTAGCCATGTCTCGATAGCAATCTATAATAGATTCTATCATGTGTGATGGAAAGTCTATAGAAATACCTTCCATGAGGGAAAGAAGAAAACGAGCGTGAGGCTCGGTGATAGTGTTATAGTGAGAATGTGGAGTGAGTGCAAAGGTCATCACCATATTAAGGATCTGTGAACCCTTAGCAAACTCATTTGTGGAGAAATTTAGGGTACCTCCCCACAACATGGCCTTCTCATAGAAGAGTGAGGCCAGCTCGTCTCTATAGATGGAAGAGAAATGACAATGACTAGGGTAATTCGGATGATCCACCCTAGGGACATGTAGCACCTCTGAAATGAGTTCTAGGGTGACTACGATATGTGTACCATGGAATACTGTAGTAAACTGAGCTACAGAGGTATCAATGGCGTGCATGTTAGAGTAAAACTTCTGTATAAACACGTCGGGACACCTCGAGGGTTTCTCACAAAGAGAAACCCATCCCCGAGAACTAAACACAATGGGTAGAGAAGTGTCTGGGAAGTCAGACAGAATGACTTGGCATTTCGAATGAATCGCCCAGTCAGAGAAGTTCTTAGAGAAGTCTCCTTGAGGGTTTCTTCCATCCTACTTCAATTGCCAGCCAAACTTTCTCATCTAGAGACTGCAAAAAAGCTCTCATGCATACTTTCCAGTATGCATAGTTAGTCCCATTAAATAAAGGAGGAATAATCAGGGATTGCCCACGATCTATAACAACAAAGGGTCAATCAATCACACAACAAAGATTAAAACCTAATCAGAGTATGCTCACTCTAATACCACTTGTTGGGTTAAGATAGCTTGACCCCGGTTAATTAATTCAATTACCCAAGTTGATTAATTAAGTTCAATTGCATGCAAATCAAATCACCAAAAAAGCTAAATGCAGCGGAAAATAAATTTGACACGGTAAATTGTTGACAAATAAAGAAAATCTCGTAAGGCAAAAACCTCATTGAATGATTTTAAGGTCATCACTCCCAAGAATCTACTAATCAACAATCAAGCGGTTACAAGTATAAGGAATCTTACCAACTACCCTAGCCTATCCCAAAATACCAACCTACAGTTGAACCTTCGCTCCAATACCCAATTGAACTTGATCTTGTAGTAGTCTTCTTTCCCTTGATACACAAATTTTCAATTTGTGACTAACTCCTTCGCACGGATCTCAGTACATAACTAACTCTAGCAACTTAAACAGATGTTGTTGGCTATGAAGTTCTTAATTTCATCAACAATGAAGATTTGGAAGCACTCAGTTACAAAACCATGTGGCGTACAAATGCAGGAGCTTCACAGAGAGAAAATAAGTCTCTTGGTCTCTATATCCATGTGTGACGGCTCTTAAAATAAGCCTTATATATGTCTAGGGTTGTGAGAAAAGAAATCCTAAACAAATACATAAGACTGGGCTAAATTTTAGTTCTAGAAATTCTAAAATTGTAATTCTCGATAGATCAAGTTGCTGTCGAGATATCTATCGAGCTTCACATTAAGTCTCGATAGCAGGCATCTGTCAAGCTATCTATCAGACTTAATGAACAGCATTTCTTCACTTGTTTCTTGGACCAATATTCATGTCTTTAATACTTAACTTGAACAACATGTTTCTTGAAATACTAAACTCATCTTAGATCTACCCAATTACAAGTAAAGTGCATTTCGTCAAAGGATTAGCCAATTACAATAAAATATGACCCTAATAGTAGGGACTTGGATTTGATTGAGAAGGTCTACCAGATTCTGGCGGTGCTTGTTTGAGGCCATGAGTAGACCCCATAAGGATATGTTGGCTTGCGTCTTTTGCAGCTGCCTAAGGACCTCATCCTCTTCATTGGGTGTTTGTTGGGTTGCCTTGTTCATGGCTTCTACCGGGTTGCTTGTTACCAAATGTGGGGGTTTGAAGTGTCTTCCCCCTTTGTGATGTGGGCGATTTTTGATGGGTCATTTGATTCAATGTCTTGGGGTTTGAAGTGTCTCCCCTCATATATGGGTGTTGGGTCATTTGAGTGGGGTTTGAAGTGTCTCCCTCCATATGTGGATATTGGGTAGTTTGGGATTTCTATAGTATCCTCATTTCATATATCATATCCTGTTGTAGATGTCATGTCCATTAACTCTTCCCAAGTCATCATAAAGTATTCGGGTAGGTCATAGACCAACTTAGACAGATCCTCTTCTACTTCCTCCTCAGAAATCAAATTGTTGATCCTTGGGCAAGGGATTGTTGGAGATATTAGGCCTTGTAGGTAGTGCAATCACCTTGGTGTCTATTAAATCTTGAATTGCATGACGAAGGTTATAACACCTGTCAGTGTCATGGCCTGGGCCTTGATGGTAGGCACATATTTAACTCACATCAAACTTTGCAGGTAATGGGTGTAGGATTGGTTTTGGGTCTAAGGGTTGCAGTAACCCTTTTTCTTTCAGCTTTTCAAATATTTGACTCATTGCCATATAAAGTTTATGAAATTCCCTCCTAGGTCTTGGAGTTGGTCCTTGTGATATTTGCACTGGGCAATAAGTTGGTATGGATCAATTTCATATATGTTAGATACTTATGCAGTTTTAGAGCTAGAAGGCCCAAAATTCCTTTTAAATTTAGGTACATCCTCATTCTTTGTGGTCCCATTATTTATTGCATCCTCAATCTAAGTACCAGCAACTATTAAAGCTTTAAAATTTGGAAAGTATTGAGCAAACAAATATTTATGGTATACAGGTAACAAAATTTTTACAACCGTGGTTAATTGCTCTTCTTCATTTGGCCTATTCATCATCTTGGTGGCTTTGGACTTCCATTTGGTAATGAAAGCAGAAAAGAACTCCTTCGGCTCTTGCCTAGTGGTCTCTAAGTCTCTTATTGTCACGTCCACCTCTATATTGTACTTGTATTGGTTATGGAACTCTCTACAAATGTCTTCCCAATTTCGAGCTCTATAATCCTCCATGTTGAGGAACCACTTGAGGGCGGCTCCAGTCAAGGTGTTTTGGAACATTTGTGCCAACATTTCCTCAGTAGCTCATAAGGCTGCATAGCCCTCATGTACATCTTTAGGTGGGATTAAAGGCAGCCGGTGCTATCAAACTTGTCCAAGACTGGCATCTTGAACTTTGGTGGTAATCTTACATCTAGGAAAAGGGAGAGCGACTGATAATCCATGAGGTCTTCCATCCTATGTGCCCTTTTGATCATCTCCTCCATCTTACTTATCTTCTCATTAATCTTCTTCTCATTCTCCGAGATAGGGGAAGCTTGATTAGTCTTATTTTCCTCTTGACTACCCTTCAAATTCTAGAATTTCTACATCATGAGGTTCATGTCTTCCCTTAACTAGATTTGGCTTGCCACCATAGTGTTTAGTAGCTCCTAAGTACTCATTTGTTCTTTAGTATTTTGGTGTTCCTCTCCCTCTACCATGGTGACAGAGTCTTCAGATTTCTTGTGGCTTGGGCTATCTTGCAAGTCGAACACGGGGTTGAGGTGTTGTAACTGTGGGGTGCCTTCTATACACAAAGGCTTCAGTGCTGTGATAGGCTTGGAATTGGATCTGATGGCTTGGCTATCGTTCTTCGATTCTCTTTAGAGTCTTCCCTCTGATCTTGACCAAATTCTCCCCTAAGAAAAGGTTTGGTTGGGTCAAACAAAGCTAGGACCCCACCTATGTCAATCTACTCAACCAAATAAACATACACAAGATGCAATGCAATTTTAACATGGACTGGCCTAAGGATAGGTTCTAAGTCATTACATTGTAGGGTGGGTTTGTTGTTGTATTGTTTCCCATAGCTAGGACATTACACCTCCCAACTTGTAATGTAATGAACATTACATTGGTCCAAATGGCATGGTCTATCATTTTTAGTCAACAAGAAATGATCCAGTGACTTTGGGCTATGAGTTGGTGAGTTCACCACTGGGTACCCAAATCTAATGAAGACCGGTGATCCATGGCTACTACCACCATATGTTAAGATGGGTACATACATAATTGTTATTTGATGCCACACACTACGACAGTTAGGGAAAGCTTTCAGAAAAGGTTGTAGGCATTGACACCTTCCCTTTTCAGGATCATATGAAGTCACCACTTATTTTATAAGTAAAATAAGAAATCTATACAAATTACAACATATCTTGAATAATACACCTTCTCATTAATTGGAAACAATTACATCTTGATGAAAGAACTTTACATGGCTTTGTTTCCTAGTTACAATCTAGTAAAGAAATACAAGGCCTTGTTTCCTAGTTACATTCTACCCAAAATAAAAATAAGACACTAAATCTACCAACTTGAGATTCTAAAGTTACAAGATGGGAAGGTATTAGGAACCCACCTTGCCCAGGCAGAGTTTGGTCTTCTAGACTTTAAATGACCATTAAATACTGATATTCAGAATGTCAAATGATGTACAACAAATGCCATGTCAAATCCTAGACCTAGGGTTAAAATGCTATTTAAGAACCTTAGATTTGCAATTTTATTGTGTAAAAAAAGGTTTGATTAGAATGCTTGGTGAAAAATTTAAATTTGAGTTTCCATAAAAGAAAAAGAATGAATTTTTAAAAAAGTCAAATCTGGTTTGGATTTTTAAAGGTGAAAAAAAAAAAACAGATTTTTTTGAAGTACAAATTTTATATGAAAAATGCAGATCTAGTTTTGTTTTGTTTTTTTTTTTTTTTTAAAGGGTTAGATTTTTATTTTGAAGAATGCATAGCAGATTTTATAAAAAAAATACTGATCAAATTTTTGTTTTGAAAACTACAAAACAGATTTTATAAAAAAATACAAATCAGATTTTTTATTAAAATACAGGCAAGATTTTTTAAACAAAATACAGATAAGATTTTATAAACAAAATACAGATAAGATCTTGCAAACAAAATACAGATCAGATTTTATAATAAAAAAATATCAGATTTTGTTAACAAAATACAGATAAGATTTTATAAAAAAAATATAGATAAGATTTTATAAACAAATTACAAATCAGATTTTGCAAACAAAATACAGATCGGATTTTATTTTTGAAAATCATTGAGAAAAATGCAGATCTGATTTTAGTTTGATAAACATGGAGAAAAATGCAAATCATGGAGAAAAGTGCAAATCTGAATTTAGTTTGAAAACCTTGGAGAAAAATGCAGATCTATTTTTAGTTTTGAAAAAACATAGAGAAAAATGCAAATCTAAAATCTTAAGAAGAAATTCAACCCTAGATCTAGGCATGTTCATCAACTAATCATGTGGATTTTTCAAAGCAAGAAGAGAGCATGCAATAACATATGACAAACATGGTGATATAAACACGAGAAGCAACATCACATGCAGATGCAGAGATTTTAGATTTGCAACATCACATGGTGATAAAAACAAAATCATGTTATGGAAAGTAAAGTTAGAATCATACTTGCTTAAACGTATTCACATGCATAGAACTATCCTAAAGATTAAAGAGAATGAATTTTTAAGGATCTAAGTAAGGCCACTTAACAGAAAAGAAATTCCTAAAGCAAAGCTTCCAGAATTTCCTTAATGTAAGGGGAGAGAGAAGTCAGAAAAAGGGGGTCCTGATTTATGATTTTAATTCCCTATTTATAGAGGCTTGGTGCTTAAAAAAGAAGTTAGGTTTGATCAGATACAAATTAGGTCAAATTTTTATCCCTAAAAAATCGAAACAGATGTGTTTTAGCTTGATCTAACGATTTCTGGGTTGGGCCTTGAAGCTATGCCAATTGGCATTAGGGAATTGCTGATTGGCACTTGCCATGTGCTGATTGGCTCTCAAGTGCCGAACCCAATTCTCAACTTTGGTTCAATCTGGACACTTTTTTAGGGGTTTTCTAAGTTGGAAATTGTACCTGGACGTATTTTCAACTCGTGTTCCAAGATAAATCCCTTTTATTTTGATAATCAAGTCCTTAAAATAATAATTATTTGATAGATAAATATTCTAAAAAGACTTAATTATCAACAATTCCCTTGTTATCTGATTATCTATTTTATTCTTGTGCAATCAAGCTTATTTATGATAAAAACCAACATCCAATCACATAAATTATTCAATTAATTTCAATTGTTTATCCAATTAGAATTAACTTCATTTAATCATACGTGATCAACTTCACCCTTATACAATGCATGGAGATCGTGAAAACTTGATCTTGTGATATATTTCAATTCAATGGTTTGATTTGGGAATCAGGCATATCGTCATGACTGTTAGAATCTCAAGAACATTCTTATGATATGTGATGAATGATTTAATGCTTGAAATGCAACTGTGATTTTTGGGTACTTGAAATGGCCATTTTAGTCATCTTCCAAAATTAAATTATGGGTGCAAAATTGAGTGTCTACAAATGAGTAAAAATGTGGTGTCTACAGGTAGCTCTAGGGTTTTTTTTTTTTTTTTTTTTTTTTAAGGTGGTCAATAAGAAACTTAAATTATAAAAAATTTAATAAAAAAGACAATTTGAATATATCAACGTCATAAATAAACATGCAAATACATGAAATATTAAAATTTGTTTGTTCTAACAAAGAGAATAAGAAAGAAAGAAAAAAAAACAAAAAAAAGATAAAGTGCAATATTGGTGGGTAAAACATGACAATATTGAACCCAAATTAGAATTAGTAACAGCTTACCACATAAGATTTATAGTGAAATTATTGTGAAAATGTTGTGGATATAGCATTCCTCTTATATTTATTGAACTCAAATTCTTATGATTCTCAAGGTGTTAAATTTTTTTATTAAGGTGGTCAAAATAGGTTAATTTAGTATATAATATATATATATATATATATATATATTGAAACTGGAACCAAACATTCAATTAAATCAAAGAGGCATCAATGTTTAAAAACTCAACAGCAACTGATGGAACCTCTTCCATCCAAAATAAATCAGCGTTAACATTATGTGCATATCTAGCCAGCACATGTGCCACCCTATTACCATTTCTTTTAGTGCAACAGAAGCCCACTCCAAAGCTCCTAGCAGATGCTTGATGTCTCCAACCACATGCCCAACAGCTGATTGGATGTATATACATTTTTTTCAAGACAAGGTGGTCACTGAACATATTAATTTAAAATAATCTTATATATATATATATATATTTGCATCTATAATATATATATATATATATATATATATATTTTGGACGAGGGTGGTCCTAAGACTACCCTCACATACAAGTAGAGCCGCCAATGCGCACGCATGAACACAGACAGAGAGAGCCTCTCAATATTTCAGCCAACTTTTGATCAAAACTCATCCTAAGCATGTTCCTACCCTTCCTAAGACATTGGGTTTTCATCTAAACCAATCCCACAACAAAACCGAAGCATTTACAAGTCTAAAAATGGATTAAAATGGAAGATCAGAACAAAACTTGAAAATGATAAAAGTTTGAAAAACTTAGCAATTTGGCCCTTGCACCCACTGAGAGATGATTTTGTGGCTTGTATGTCATTGGAGGAGACTTAGTTAGCCTTATAGCCCCATTCCAACGTGTAAGGTTGGAAACGTTGCCAGAAATCAAGTAGGAGGTTTTCTTGGTTTTGGACTTGGGTGCCATTGGAAAGGATGAGAAAGTTTGGGAGAGAAGGAGATGATCAGATTGTGAGAGATGGAGAAATGAGAGAGAGGCAGAAGTTTTTTTTAGAGAGAAGATAGAAGTCAGAGAGTTAGAGAGGATATGAAGAGTTGAAGAAGATGAAGAATAATAAGAAGAAAAAGAAACGGTTGGTAATCGTTGGAGAAAAATGAAGAGGTGGGAAGGTTTGATGACCAAACTACATGTAGTTTTGGCCTCCCACTAAATTACGTGTAGTTTAGCCAAAAAAAAAATAAAAAAATAGAAAAAAAAAAACTTTCATAATATCCACAGTGGGCTCCTAGAAGGTGGGAAATGCAAAGAAAAATTCAAGGATGCAATCAAAGATGAAAGAAATACCTTAGTAGGATGGAAGACATGCGGACTCTTGAAGCATCTCTAGTGGATTGAAAGGATCAAGAACATCCCCCAGTGGATCGGGAATCATTGAGGAAACTCCCTCTTGTGCTAAGACCATTAAACAAATCCCTAGTAAGTTACAGAATAAACAATTTTTCCCAAGTATCATGGAGGACTCTCCCGCGGGTCCAAGGCACAAGGACAACTCCCTTAAGGGTTATGAAGAAAAGAATTTCCCCAAAGAGTTGAGGAAACTCCCTTGTGAGTGGAATTAACACAAGTTCCCTAGTGAGTCGTGAAGGAGAAGAAGAAAATTCTCCCCAATGAACTACACACCATTAGAGATTTCCTCATAGGTCGAAACTACTAAGAAGGCTTCCCCGTGGGCCACCAACACACTTCTCAGCAAGTCATTCTCCCTAGTGGATCTTACACCAAGGACATCCTCGTGAGTCAAAACTACCAAGGCCATTTGTGCACATATCCCACGAGAATTGAATATGCAGGCACAGGTCCTATACAAGTCAGATACAGAAATTGTGCACATATCTCGCAGGAATTGAATATGCAGGCACAAGCCCTATGCAAGTTAGAAAAGATGATTACAGAACTCATGCACATATCCCAAGGGAATTGAATTTGCAAGCACAAGCCATATACAAATCAAAATAGAAGAGAGAGAGACAAAAAGTCACCTAGAGGCAAAACCAAAATAGAAGAGATAGAGATGGAGATAGAAAACAAATACTACCCAGAAGCGCAAGCCACCCGAAGAAGTTTGAGACAAGAGGCCCAGATGGACACCACAAATATATATCTTTTTAAGCTCGTAAGAGTACCCTGTTTGTTTGGTTGATGGTTGAGGCCGTAGGCCATGTTTTTTTTTCTTTTTTAGTGACTCTAGGATAGTGAGTCACTCACCTTTTGCTTGCAATTGGCAAATTAGGTTCTGGGATAGTCAACATATCATTGCTCGTTTCCAAAGTAACAAACGTAGAACTTCAGACATACAAATCCCACATAACTTTGCAAAGTTACACCCCGCCCCATGTATGCGTGTTGTTTGCCGTGTGCATAGGTTAGGCTCGAGCCGTACATTGAAACAAAATGTTTTGTGTCTTATTCTTTTGATTCCATTAGCAGAGCTCACGAATTAAAAGATAGGCATCTGTAGACACCACATTTTGTAACCCTTACGACTCGAGCCCCCGTTCTCCAATGATGTTGGAATTTTAAAACCCAAGGTAGGTTTAAGGCTTGATCAGATTGAAATTGACTTAAGGAAAGTATTTTTGGAAAATATAAATCTTTTATGAATCTAAATAAGCTACTTTTTGAAAATAAAAGGCCACGAAAACCCTAAGGCATGCGTATGCATACACAAGTATGAGCACACATGCTCAAGCTCTGCGTGCGCATGCTTCATGCATGCGTATGCATACATGGGCATGTGTGCCTATGTTAGGGTTCTAGAAACTATGAAAGGCAAGTTTTTTGCATTTAAAACCTGGTTTGGAATGAATCCCACATCGTCTGGGAGCCGTTCCAAACCCCTATTTTCTGACTATAAAAAGCTATACATGATACCTTTTCAAAACACAAAAAAATCCGATGGAAAAACACAAGCTTCACTAGAAATAATGAATCAAGGAGGGAGTTTTTCACAAAACATCCTTAAGTCAATTTTTTCTAATTGAGAACTTTTCTAGTCTTGATCTTCAGGTTTCAAGGTTTAACTAACTTATTTTAGTTTGGTTATGACTAGATTGACTAAGGGGAACGGTCAAAATCAAGCCAAAGAGCCTTTATTTTTGAGGTAAAGGTTCTAGCTCTTCTTGCCTCCTTTCTCTTGTTTAAATTCTAGTTTTTTTTGTTCTTTTTGTTTCATATGTGTTCTAATATGCCTGTTTAGTTTAGGTTTATCTCGCTTTGTCATTTTATGCATGTTAAGTTGTTAAAATTAATTTCTATTCTGTCTGTGTTTTTGTTTTTTGGGTTAGGGTTTAGGGTGTGTATGCGTACGCATACAACTGGGCTACGCATGCAGGCCCTATGTATTCGCATACATACTCATGCCTAGAAACCCTAATCCAAGTTTTGTTTGCTTTTGTCTCCTTATTTTGCTTACATGATATGTTTCTGTCTTGATTTATTTTTCTATGCTTGTGAGTCCTTGCCTCCATGTGTTGTTGGTTGTTTGCTCTTTGTATGCTAGTTAAGGTTTGATTCTTTGTCTTTCCATGAATACGCATATGATATGATCATGCATTAATACATAGGTGTTGTGCTGCAATGAGAGGTAAGTCATGCATTCACATGAATATGCATTTGTTTGGCCCGACTTTGTCTTGGGTTGATGAACATGAATATGTTAGTTTGGATGCCATGTCTTTGATATCTAAAATGCAATAACATGTTGTTTGATTCTACTATGATTTGTTTCTGCCCTTGGATATGATATGATGCCATGTGTGATAGATTTATGTTAGGGTTTGGAATGAAAAATGTCATGTTGATTGGTTAGATGTATGCTAACGTTTGTGTGAGTCTATAATAATAAATGTTGAATATGCCTTTAATGAGATAAAGACGTAAGACACAATGAGTGGAAGCCAACCCACGAGTCGGGTGGGGTTGGGTGCCTAACAACTCCCCATTCCTATACCTAAACTTTGGACACTTGCACTGGTAGTAGATCAATCCTTCCACAAAGGGGTTATATTTATGGTTCCTAAACCTAATCTAGGCGGCGACTCCATTTTTCTTCTTCGCCGCTATCCACTCGGTTGAGGCATACTTCTGCTGATGCGCCCCACTAGGTGATTGGGAACAGACCACCACAACTATTATTTAACAATTTGTAGGAAAATTGTATAGGTCCTTAAGGCTCAAACAGTACAAAAAGGGTTTTTCTTTTTCTTTCCATAAATTACAAACATCTACATTGAGATTTGTCCTAAAATAAAATAAAATAAATGACACCCCAATCCTTTTATATATATATATATATATATATATATAGAGAGAGAGAGAGAGAGAGAGAGAGAGAGAGATTGGTTCAAGTTACACTAGATGTAATTTTAAAATAGTTACATATTTTCTACACCATTGATTTCTGTTAGATCCATGGGTAAAAAAATGCCAGCCTTTATCTTAAAAAAAAAAAATTATTAAAAAAAATCTCTCTAGCCTTGTCATTATCTCTTTCCCTCTTTTTTCCTAAATCTTTATCTCTCTCTCATAGGCACAAATGGCTTCCTACCACCAACATGTCTCTCTCTTACAAAAAGAAGAAGAATAGTAGCTGGAGTTGCATGTTAAATTTAGATATAATTTTAAAACCAAATAAGGCCAACTTTTAAAATCTTTTTCTGGTTTACAGTCCTCTATCACTTGGCAATAGAATAGGGACATTCTGATTTGAATGTCAATTTGACCAAAATTCGGAGAATTAAAGCTCATTAAGGATTGAATCAACATGATCTATTATGATGATTTTCGTGTTGCATTTGTTTTAATTTCGAGTTTGATCTTAGAATGCAATTATGATTGTTCTTATCAAAGTTTTACTTTCTTATTTATTTCTTCCTTTTTGGTTCATATAAACTTTGAGCTCTATTCAATATCAAAGATTGTGAAGACAAGTTGTTTCGCAAGGAAGCAGCTAATCATTCCAGTTGGGATTGAGTGAGAGCTGAGGAAAGTGGCCAATGCAATCAAGCTAAATATGGCAGGTGCAGTAGATAGGGAGGAGGAGGAGGAGGTGAGTTTAGAAAGAGATGGGTAAGACTAGACTTTATGGATTAAAGGGAAGCCAGTGTGGAGGGTCAACTCCCCCATTACAACATGTAAGTTTATTTAGCATTGAATAGGAATGCAACAGGGTGGGTTCGAGGTGGGTTTCTTTATCCCTGCCCCCGCCTCATCACTCGAACCCACCCCTAAACTAAACAAGGGGTTTCTTTGCCCCTATACCCACTCCTACGGGCCCCCACAGTGACATAGGGGGAGGAGAACGTGTAGCATCGATGACAAGGTGGAGGAGGGAGCGGCGAGGTGAGGGAGGCAGGGACTAGGGAGGAGGGAGCAGCAAGGTGAGAGAGGCAGGGAGTAGGAATCGGCGAGGTGGAGGAGGGAGCGATGACTGGCAAGGTAAGGAAGACAGGGAGGAAGGAGTGGTGGCTGAGAATGAGAATGAGAGTGAGGGAGGGCGGTTGAGTGAAGAGTGGTTAGGGTTATGACAAATCAAAATAGAGAGAAAGTTAGATATGTATATTTAGGATTTTTAAAGTATTTATTATTATATATGTATACAGGTTGGGTTTGAGGCAAGTATGACTAATACCCGTGAAAGCTCGAAAATGTGTCGAAAACACAAGAGCAATTTAGACCCCGAAATTAAAGTTACGGCTTGGTTGATTTTACACTAACTTAATACTAAGTGTGGAATAGTGTAAACACAAGCGTATATGCAAGACAACTACTCTAATCCATATTTAAAGCAACACAGCAATAAAAATGAAATAAACAAGAGTAGGGAAGAGAGATGCAAACACAGATAACACCGAGACGTGTTATCGAAGAGGAAACCGAAGAACTCGGTGAAAAACCTCTCCGCCGCCCTCCAAGCGGAAATCGATCCACTAGACAATCAGTTGGGATACATGGGTTAGCAAGAGACCCTCCAAGCCTAATCTACCCGATGTACCTAAGCCCTCCAAGCTCCTACTCCAACAAGGCTTCTCGGAACTGTGTCTTGTCTGGCTCTCCGGATCCCGCAACAAGCTCTATGTTGCATCTACCATCCTTGGCTTCTTCCAATGCTTCCCAGCAGCACCAAAACGTCACTCAACACTCTCAAAGGGTGTGGTAAGTGTTTGGGCTATCAACCTCTCAATGGTATGAAAATGGAGAGGGAAGAGTTGAGGAAATACCACAAGCAAGTGTATAGAGAAAGGTGGGGATGACAATCTCTAATTCTCAATGTGTTTGGCTAGGGTTTTCTCTCTGAAGCCTTCCTCAACATTTGTGGGTAATGAGGGTATATATAGGATAGGCACAGAAAGTGTGAGTCATTCAGTACAGGCTTGCAGAACAGATTGCCTCGCGGGTGTCTCGCGGGAAGGCCTTACCCGTGAGATACTCACGAGACACAGCTGTCTCCACCTGACCTGACTCTTCACATTCCAGCATGTGCAGGGCACATGATTCACTTCGCGGGAAGCTAGGTCGCGAAATACCCGCAAGAATTCTTCAACCTTCAAATGCTTGAGCCTTCACACTCTCTCTCTATCACACAACCTTTATAACAAATCCCACAATAGATACAGGGTATAAACAATTAATAATAATTACAATCAAATTTGGCACGGAGTAAAAGCCAACAAAATACATAGTTGTAAATAACAACTTTACAATCTCCCCTTTTGGCTATTTCGTGACAAAACCCTAAAACAGACTCTAGACTTAAACGTGAGTTTGGGAACAAAGGCAAAACTCACTCACACCTAATCTAGAAGCTGAAAGGCTCTTGAAACATATAAACAAGTATCTCCTGAAACACAACAACACAATAATATTATTGTATGCAGAAAACTTGAAATGCATATGGAGCAAATATAATGTGATCAAGCAAAATGGAATAAAAACAATAGACCATGGCAAGATCAAACAAGCAATCACTATACAAAAGTAATCACTATGCTCATTCACACAAGGAATGAACATCCGGACATGCAAGATGATAAGCTCATTTGAAGAGTATCATTTGCAAATCCAACACTCAACCAATGCAAAATACACGAAGTATTTGCATCTAGGAAAAATCCTACTAGGGCACAAGAGTGTTCATCACTCAACCAATGCATAGAACGTATATGCATCTAGGAACAATCCTACAAGGGCACAAGAGTGTTGTACTGAAGTAAAATGTATGACATTAAACATCAAGTACACAAGCATAAAGGCTGCATAAACAAGGTACTGCATATGCATGGCACAAACCATAAAAGCCTACAAACATGCAATGAAACAAACCCTAAAAGCTTACAAAAGCAACATGGGTACAAACAAGATATGCTACAAAGCATAGAGAAAATCACAAAAACTAAAATGACACTTAAATAACACCAGAGTATCAAAGCTTTAAACCAAAAGCAGTAAAACAGTAAACATAATTAAGCATAAAGCAGCTATAAAACTAAAACATAGACTTCTTGCTTCTTCTCCCCCTATCACTACACTCCCCCTGTCAATGACAACATCTCCCCCTTTTTGTCATGGAATAGCTAGTTGTCATTCTCTTCTAGCTTCCGTTGAATTTCATCCATCTGAGTTTCGAGAGATGTTAACTGTTTATCAAGACGGGAGTGTTGGTAGTACATGATCTTAGTAAGTCCTGAAATCTTGGTACTAAGATCTTGAAGTGCAACCATGATGATGTCGAACTTTTCATCATAGGAATAAGAGGTAGAACTTGAGCTTCCTTGAGGAGCATGATGTTCTTGCTTGACAGTCTTCTTGGTGTGATTCATACTTGCTTGAAGAGTATGACCATTAATTGGACTTGGCCTAGAGTGAAGGCGCTCATCTGCAGAGGGACGCACACCTTTGAGCTTCAAAATCCGAGAGATGAGACGATAAAACGGAATACAATTCCTTGAGGCAGTTCGGTTAACTGTCTTAGCCAAAATGTGAAAGATGTGGGAGCATACATCAATTTCCACATCAAATACCAGATCATGAAGAAATAATGCTCGACCAAGGTTGATGTAGCCGGTGCTTGACAATGGGTAGAGATTGCTACACATGATTGTTGACATGAGCCTTAATTCCGGAGAAAGTGAAGCCACATTGATTGACTTTCCACTGGAAGAGAATTCCAAATCAGCTCCTAATTGTCCTCGAAGTGTGTCTTCATCTGGAACTAGATCATCATACACCGGTGGTATAGGAAGAATTGGCTGGTTTATGTTTAGAATATCAGACAGGTACACAGGAGTTACCGAGAACCGCTTTCCTCTAACCCAGCACTTGATCTCTTCACCTTCTACACTAGCATTGGCATAGAACTCTTTCACCATGTCCTCATAAGCATCTTCAAGATCGGAAAGAAGAAAATTCCAGTCTTTTGTGGCAAACCAGGTAGGAATTTTGGTATCTAAAAGAGATGACTGATCAACGGCTCTTTCAACTAACAAGGGAGCATCTCGAAAGCGGTTCTTATAAGATTCAAAAGCAGCATAAGACCTAAACAAGTTAGGATCAAAAATTCCCATTGCAAAACGAGCTCTCTTTGGTCTAGGGGAATCGTCATCAACATCAATGATCGGCTCTTTCCCTTTGTTGCTGCCACTTTTCACAGCTGAAGTCTTGAATGGAGACATCTGTGCAAAAGAATACACAAAAAAACAGGAAACATGTGCACAATACACACGACAGAACACAGAACTTGATTAGATTCAAGTTAGTTCAAAACAAAAGTAAAACTGCATAGAAACATGACAAAATCAACTCCAAACAAAATGCTAAACTCATAAAAGCAAAGATGCATAGACACAATGCATGAAGTTAAGTAACTGTGCTTGTGTGTGCATATGTGTGCATGTGCTGATGTGTGTGTGCGATGCATGAGGTGTGCCTAGAGGGTGCCTAGGTGTGTGCATGGCATGACATTGAGGCACAAAATGGGCAAAGTGTGTAAACCACATAGCCATTGACAAAATCATGATAAACATGGGACAAAAGACCTAGACCAATGATTGGAACTAAGATTAGTCCAATTCAAAGCACAAATGTCATTTAGACATTTTGTCAAACACCTAACATGCACAAATGCAGATATAATCATGAATAATGCATGAACAAAGTGAAATCTTGCCTAAATACACGTTAAAATGCCACAAGGGGCCAACACAGATGCACAACCATCAAATGGGACACAGCCCAATCAAAGAATATGGAAAATTTTCACCCAATTTAGAAAACCAACCTTTTTTCGAAAAAATCCCCAAAATTGAAACCCTAACTCAAATAACAGCAAAATCTAAGAAAAACTTGAAGGAAAATGCTTTAGAAGACATACCTTGAAGTTGACAATGCAGAAAAGATGCTTGAAATTGATGGGTTTTTGAAAGAAATTGATTTTGGGTTGAAAGGGGTTCGAAGGAGGTTGAGCGAGGGAAATGAGAATGATTTGAAAAACTGTCACATCTGCTATATAAAACTGAAAACACGCGTTTCTCGCGGGTTAGTTAGTAGCGAAACAGTCGCGAGACAATCGCGAGAATGGCCACTGAAGCACATGAAATTTCGCGAGAAGCACTAGGTCGCGAGACAGTCGCGGTAACTTCTGTCTGAATTTGGAAAAATTCCAATTTTTGCCAAACAGCATTTCGCGAGGAGTTGTTGGTCACGAAACAATCGAGAGACAGTCGCGAAAGTCTCTGTGTAAATTTGCAAAAAGTTTATTTCCCTCAAACACTTTTCGCGGGAAGCTCTAAGTCGCGAGCTTCTCGCGAAACAACCCCTGAACCAGATTTTGATGAAAATCACACAAAATGCATTTGACCAAAAATAAACACACGAAAGGATAAAATCACTTTCAAAAACATATAAATTACTCAAAAATCTTTTTGGGTTTGATCAATAAGAACTTGAGCATACACATCACATTTGAACATATACAATCACACAAATGAGATAGGCATTGATTGAATCAAAGTCTTGTGTGTTGTGTGTGAGTATCAAATGTGGAATAGTCTTTAGACCAGAGCGAAGCTTCAATGATCAATTCAATCGAGTCATACACAACTGATACGAAATCAAGTGGACTATCTCCATTATAGAAATGAGTATATATGACCTCCCACACATTGAATACATAACTTAGAAGCTTTTCATTTGGCTTCTGCATAAGGCATAACAATTGGTCCATTTTATTTTGTTTGGACAAAAACATCTCATTTTGAGATTGGTGCTTGAAATTTATGATATTTCAACATTGATGATTAGCCTTTGGCTTTTTGAGCACCATACAAAACACATTAAAAAGAGTCGCTTTCCCTTTTTCCTAGTCGAATACTAGTGTGTGCGACAGGCTTTTGCAGCTCAATATCTCTTTTCATTTGGAGATTTACATTTGGTGAGCTCTTGTTGCAAAAACATAAAAATAAAGTGGGAAGAGATATAGACACAAGTCTATGCAAGTATCAAGACCAACAAGACTATTGACCAATCATTCATGA
Source organism: Quercus aquifolioides (assembly GCA_019022515.1). Classification (NCBI taxonomy): domain Eukaryota; kingdom Viridiplantae; phylum Streptophyta; class Magnoliopsida; order Fagales; family Fagaceae; genus Quercus; species Quercus aquifolioides. The sequence goes on along the minus strand of CM032328.1, from coordinate 42,450,841 downwards.
CAAGCTTGAAGATCTATTTACAATAGTCACACATAGTGTTCAAGATTTCTACCACATAGAAATGAGTGCATACATAACAAGCCAAGATCGTAAATGCACTACGCCATTAGTACGAATGTACTAGGCCAAACTCACATGTGACATACACAAAACAAGTGATCAAACTTTTTGAGATTTTTCAATTTTTTATGGGTTTTTGAATTTTTTAACCACACCCAAAACAGAACAAGAAAAGCAAGATCAACAAAAAACGATACAAACCAAAACAAGTAAAAGAAAGACTTCTAGAAACTAAACATGTGGAACCACAACAACAAATATGCAACAAAGAGCAGTAGGTTCACACAAGAGATAGAGTTCAGGGAATTATACCGACACCGATGGTCTTACGCAAAGATTCAAACTTTGGGCCATCTAGAGGTTTGGTAAATATGTCTGCCTTCTAATTCTCAGTGTTGATGAACTCTAAGTACACAGTCCTTTCCTCCACCAAATCTCGAATGAAGTGATACCGAATCTCGATATGTTTTGATTTCGAGTGTTGAACTGGATTCTTTGACAAATTTATGGCACTTGTATTATCACAATATACACACATCGTGTCTTGAGTGATTCCATAATCATGAAGAAGCTTCTTCATCCATAGTAATTGAGCATAGCAACTTGCAGCAGCAATGTATTCAACTTCGGCTGTGGATAGAGAGATTGAATTTTGCTTTTTGCTCATCCATGATACCAAGTTGTTTCCAAGGTAAAAACATCCACTGGAAGTACTTTTTCTATCATCAATGCAACCGGCCCAATTAGCATCAGAATATCCAGCTAGGCATTCATTTGAGTCTCTTGAGTACCAAATTCCATAATTAGATGTGCCATTTATGTAGCGGATAATTTGTTTGACTGCAGTTAAATGTGACTCTTTGGGGGCTGCCTGAAATCGAGCACATATGCCTACACTGAAGGTAATGTCTGGTCTGCTAGCAGTGAGATATAAGAGACTGCCTATCATGCTTCGATAGAGCGTTAGATCCACTTCTACACCTGCTGCATCTCGACTCAGCTTTGATGAGGAGCTCATTGGAGTGGAAGTGTGTTTCTTAGAGTCTAGACCAAATCTTTTAACAAGATTTTTGGCATATTTCTCTTGAGATATGAATATCCCATCTTTCCGTTGTTTCACTTGAAGCCCTAGGAAATAGTTCAGCTCCCCCACCATACTCATCTCAAACTCCCTTTTCATTTCTTTGGAGAATTCATAAGCCAAATGATCAATTGTGGATCCAAAGACAATATCATCCACATATACTTGAGCCACTAGAAGAGACTTCTCATCTCTCTTTATAAACAATGTTCGATCAGCTTAGCCTCTTTTGAATCCACGATCCAACAAATATGTTGTAAGACGATCATACCAAGCTCTTGGTGCTTGCTTCAACCCATACAGTGCTTTCTTCAACCTTAGCACATGATCCGGAAAGTGAGGATCTTGAATCCCTTTGGTTGCTCAACGAATACTTCTTCATTCAGAAAGCCATTCAGAAATGCACTTTTCACATCCATTTGATACAGTTTGAAATCCATAACACATGCTATGGACAGTAGAATATGAATCGACTCTAGTCTTGCTACTGGTGCAAACGAATCATCAAAATCTATGCCTTCCACTTGAGTATATCCTTGAGCTACCAGCCTAGAATTGTTACGAACAACCTCACCATCCTCATCAGTTTTGTTCTTGAAGATCCACTTGGTGCCGATCACATGGGTATCTTTGGGCCATGGAACCAACTCCCATACATCATTTCTAACAAACTGATGTAGCTCTTGATGCATGGAGTCTATCCAATTCTCATCTCTAAGAGCTTCCTCTATCTTCTTGGGTTCAAATTGAGCAAGATAACAATTGTACGTCACATGATTCGCATTGTATTTTGGACCTTTTCTCAAACGAAGACCCTCATTTACATCACCAATGATATTACTTGATGGATGATTGAGAGTTACCCTTGATGACGGTCTCTTGGAGGTAGAAGGTTCTTCATCTCGAGAGATCAGAGGTTGAACTTCTGGAGGGGTGAGAGGGCTAGAGGGCCCTTGTGTTGATCTACTCTCCCTTCTTGGTATAGGGGGTGTGGACTTTTTTTTGGTGATTCTATCTCAATATCATCATCTTGTGACATGTTGTCCTTAACCTCCCCCTTCTTCAGGATCGATCCTTCACCATCATCACTTTCCTTTTCAGATATGGTGTCATCAATGACCACATTTATTGACTCCATTACCGTCTTAGTGCGCTTATTGAACACCCTATACGCTCGGCTATTTAATGAATAGCCTAGAAATACCCCATTCATTACTTCTGTCTATCATTGAGAATATAACATTTGCTCCCAAATATTCAGAAATATTTCACCTTCAGCTTCTTTTCTCTCCAAATTTCATACGATGTCTTCTTCGTTCCTACTCGGAAGTAAATCCTATTCCCAATGTGACATGAAGTGTTCACAGCTTCAGCCCAAAACTTCTGTGGAAGGTTTTTGTTGAGTAACATTACTTGAGCCATTTCTTGAATTACCCAATTCTTCCTTTCAACTACTTCATTCTGTTGTGGAGTCTTTAGGGTTGAGAATTCCTTCTTGATACCGTGTTCATTGCAAAATGCTTCAAACTTTGCATTTTCAAACTCTTTCCCATGGTCACTCCTGATTTTGATGATAGGTACTCCCTTTTCATTCATCAGTCTCTTGCACAATTTTTCCATCTTGTCACATGCTTCTGATTTCTCTCTAATAAAATCCACCCAAGAATACCTTGAGAAACCGTCAACTACCACCATAATATAGCGCTTTCCACCCATGCTTTCTGTTCTTGTTGGACCCATTAAATCCACATGCAATAATTCTAACGGGTGAGAAGTTGCAACCACATTCACTTTAGGATGGCTTGACTTTGTTTGTTTTCCCAATTGACATGGACCACAAACATTCTTCTCAATTTTCCCAAACTTAGGTAGACCGACCACAGCCTCAAGCTTCGAGACTTTTGCCACTTGTTTGTAATTTGCATGTCCAAGCCGTTGATGCCACAACTCTAAGAGGTTTACCCGAGCACTCCGACATGCTATGCTGGGTTTGGGAATAACCCCATAACAATTATCGGTGGTCCTTAGTCCCTTTAGAACTTGAACACCTTCTTCATTCAAGATTAGGCACCCTTTCTTTGAAAATTGGACTAGGAAATCTTCATCACAAATCTGAGTGATACTTAGCAAGTTCACTTTTAATCCCTTAATATACAGCACATCGGTCAACAAAGGCAGTCCCGGAATATCCACCGTTCCCTTTCCAAGAACTTGTGAATGACTACCATCTCCAAATGTCACAAATCCATCTTCCTTCTCTTTAAGAGTTTTGAACAAAGATTTTTCTCCAGTCATATGCCTTGAACACCCGCTGTCAAGATACCACAAACATGAGTTAAACACTTTCAATGCGGTATGAACAAAAAGATATGCATGAGAGAGACATTCTTGACCATCAAAGCAAGAATCATTTTTCCTTATTTCATTCAAGGATGAGTGAAGTTTCCTTTTTAAACGATCAAGTTTATCACATAACTGTCTATTTCTTCTCTCATATTCATAGACTAAGGACTTTGACTCACATAGGCTGTTATGTATATCATGGTTCCTATGAACTAAGGATTTCAGCATGTGTCTAAAAATTCTAGCATGTTTCTTTGATTTAAATAGCTCTAAGAGTGCATTACTAGAACAATCTTCAAATATGCTCATTGAGTCATTTTCACAAACACTTTTACAATCCTTCATGGTGGTTTTTACTAAATCACTTTTCAAAACACACCAAAGGGTCTAGGATCACACTTAGGTATTAAAACCACAGCAAGTGTACCTGCTCTGATACTAATTGAAAGCTTGAAAATGTGTCGAAAACACAAGAGCAATTTAGACCCCCAAATTAAAGTTACGGCTTGGTTGATTTTACACTAACTTAATAATAAGTGTGGAATAGTGTAAGCACAAGCATATAAGCAAGACAACTACTCTAATCCATATTTAAAGCAACACAACAGTAAAAATGAAATAAACAAGAGTAGGGAAGAAGGATGCAAACACAGATAACACCGAGATGTGTTATCGAAGAGGAAACCGAAGAACTCGGCAAAAAACCTCTCCACCGCCCTCCAAGCGAAAATCGATCCACTAGACAATCAGTTGGGATACATAGGTTAGCAAGAGACCCTCCAAGCCTAATCTACCTGATGTACCTAAGCCCTCTAAGCTCCTACTCCAACAAGGCTTCTCGAAACCGTGTCTTGTCTAGCTCTCCGGATCCTGCAACAAGCTCCATGTTCCATCTGCCATCCTTGGCTTCTTCCAATGCTTCCTAGCAGCACCAAAATGTCACTCAACACTTTCAAAGGGTGTGGTAAGTGTTTGGGCTATCAACCTCTCAATGGTATGGAAATGGAGAGGGAAGAGTTGAAGAAATACCACAAGCAAGTGTATAGAGAAAGGTGGGGATGACAATCTCTAATTCTCAATGTGTTTGGCTAGGGTTTTCTGTTTGAAACATTCCTCAACATTTGTGGGTAATAAGGGTATATATAGGATAGGCACAGAAAGTGTGAGTCATTCAATATAGGCTGGCAGAACAGATTGCCTCGCGGGTGTCTCGCGGGAAAGCCTTACCTGCAAGATACTCGCGAGACACAGCTGTCTCCACCTGACCTGACTCTTCGCATTCCAGTATGTGCAGGGCACATGATTCACTTCGCGGGAAGCTAGGTCGCGACATACCCGCGAGAATTCTTCAACCTTCAAATGCTTGAGTCTTCACACTCTCTCTCTAACACACAACCCTTACAACAAATCCCACAATAGATACAGGGTATAAACGATTGATAATAATTACAATCAAATTTGGCACGGAATAAAAGCCAACGAAATACATAGTTGTAAATAACAACTTTACAACCCGCACCCGCCCCAAACCCGTTACGGGTGGGGTTTTTAAAACCCACACCCACCCCATTAAGGTCGAGTTGGGTCGTTCAATATTTGCCATTCCTAGCATTGAATCTCCACTACTCTCTTTAGATTCTATTTGAGCTTTCACCTCTCTCTTTGGTAGGAAGTTGTTTGTTTTTAGACCCCTTAAAACACAACCAGATTAACCTAGTTAATTAGCCATGTGATTACTTAGTCAAATTAAACAGATCTAGGTTAACATAATCATATAATCATATTAATGTAAAGTGCGGAATATAAAGAATACAAAGATATGATCACTCAGGAAAACCAAACTGGTAAAAAACCTGGGGAGGATTTAACCTAGCTATCCTCAAGGTAAACCTAAATCCACTATGAAAGAATCGAAGTTTTACAATAGCGACTTAGACCACTAACATCCTATTGCTACCTCATGTAGAAAACTTACTAACACGACCCCGTGTAAGCTTCGAGACCACAGACTCCTTCTTTCTTGGATTCTCCAGCAAGTACAAGCACTCTCGCTTGTGTATCTTTAAGCTCTTTAGTGCTGCAACTGAATGATCATCAAGCTCTCAATGAAATCTCCTTCTTGATAATCCTAAGCATGTGTGAAGGCAACCACCTCTCAGATCTCACAAGAGATTCACATACACAGCAAAAGAGCAACAACCTTAGAGAGCTTTTGGGTACAAAACCCTAAAGTACAAAAGAGGCACAAGAGGCACTTTAATCTCTCTAAAAACTTATAAAAACGTTTTAGGGTTTCCCTTATATATAGGAGAGTTTTACTTGAAACCTAATACGTTTAGGTAGAGTTTGGGCTGAATTGGAATTCTGTAGAAAAATAAATCTGCACGTAGTTCGATCGATCGAGTTTAATTTTTGATTGATCGAGCCTTGCAGATTTAGTCCAATAAATTCTACAATCACTCGATTCTAATTTTACAAATAAACATACTTTGAGCAAGTCTAAACCTAGACTCAATGTTTTGATCATGATTTGCCAACATAATACACATTGAAGTTCTAATACATTAGTTCCTAAAGTCTTAGAACTTAACAGAAGTCATTTGTGCCTATGAGAGAGATATGAAGATCCAGGAAAAAAGAGGAAGAGGGATGACAATGAGGCTAAGAGATTTTTTTTAATTTTTAAGATAAAGGCTAAAGAGCAAATGTGTTTATTACTAATTTCTAGAAGTTAAATTGAAATTGTAAGAACATTCACATCATCAGTCTTTTCGTATTTTTAGCTAAACTAACTCAAAAACACTATACTTTTTATAATTTAGCTATCTTGGTTTTTTATGGACACACATCAACTCAATACTTTATTTCTTATTTTTTTAAAATAATTATTTTTTCTCTCTCCTCTCAGCATATATAGCCACCACCACATGCCACCACCAAAGACAACACACCAACCCAAGGTTAAACCCAAAGACAACCACCACCACTACAATGACAACCTCCACCGAAGATAGCATAACATCAAACACAAACACAAACACAAACACAACCATCACCACCACCCCTAATACCACCACGAAATCTACTTACCCAAACAAAAAACAAAAATCAGTCATTACCACCAAAAACCAAGCCACCACACCACTGCCAGAATCAACCTTGCAACAAGTAGATCTCAGCCTTTATCAAAAAAAAAAAAAAAAAAAAAAAACAACCTTCTGCCACCACTGAAACAACACAACCACCAATTACGAAGAACCCCACCAGCCAAACTCTCAACCAAAAAATCTCTTACATTAACCCAAAACGCCACCAAGCCTTAACCCCTTTGACGCTGCTACAACACCGATGAAGCTTTAGATCTAGTGAAGGTCCAATCGTCGAAGAACCAGATCGAGCAACAATCCTCTTTCGCCGATTTCTCCACTGCTCACTAGTTCACACAGATACGTGAGAGAGAAAGAGGACAAAAGACGAGAGAGAGAGAGAGAGAGAGAGAGAGAGAGAGAGAGAGAGAGAGAGAGAGAGACTGATGTGTGGCAGAAAAATAATTTAAAATATAAATTTCGGCTTTGGAGAGGAAATTTCTCGCCATAAGAGGCTTGTCACTATCCTCACTAAAGTATTTTAGACTAGTTTGGTGAGACTAATGTGTGATTTTTTTTTTTTTTGAGTCTTTAGCTATTTATTTGGTGAAATATTAAAATAGCTACATTAATGCAAATGCATTAAGGCATTAGTTTGTGAAATATTTTTAGAATCGATTTATGGGATAAGAAAAAGGACAAAACTTAGGTACAATATCTTAAGGGTTGTTCCTTAAGTTTCCCCTCTTAAAATTTAGTTATTTGGCTATTTTCATATGAGATAGAAGTGTATTTTTAATTAATTACAGCCTTATGACTGAATTTTAAGAGAGAAACCTAATAAACAATACATAAGTATTGTACTTAAGTTTTACATAAGAAAAAAAAAAAATAAAAAACTGTTTTTTCCCAGCTTTTTATATTTTCTATAAAAATGATATCAAAACTTTACTAAAAGTGTCTATTATAATAAGCTCATGTGTGTGGCGGCCAGAAATAGAGATAATCAAATGGCTACACAGAAAGAGAGAGCTGAACACTGAAATGTTGAAGTACTCATACAAAGGTAAAATGGAAAGTTTAAACGTGAAAAGGGAGAAAAGATAAACCTTGATTGATATTAAATTATTAATTTGGCATTCATTCTTGTGAAGGTATGTAAAAAGGTTGCGATCATAGCTTTTTTTTTTTTTTTTTTTTTTTTTTTTTTTTTCTGAGAGAGGTTGCAATCATAGCTTTGTTTCCTCACGAATCGTGACCTTGTTATAAGGCTTTTAAAGTTTGGGCTACAACTAACCACATAATTTAGACCATAAAGACCAGCAACCTTTATTTTTATGATTCCCACGTGCTTCGTGTTATTGTGTTAGACTTCCCAGAAAACAAACAAAAAAATACTCGAACTGGCCCCCCAATTTTAGAATAACAATCTTGTTAATGGGTGTTCTTAAAACATTTGTTAAAAGATTATTTTAGAAAAAATTTAATACTATTTTTATGAGAAATATAAATAGCGATAAAAAAATAGGTTGCTTTTTTTTTTTTTCCATAAAAAGTTTATAAAAATATTTTCTAAATCAATGTCTGTATGGCATTCTTTAACCTTTCAGTTAGAAGAAAGGGAACAAAAAATAAATAAATAAATAAATAAAAATCTTTAAATACAAAGAAAAAATAATTTCCTCCCATCATGACAATCCACTAGATGACTTTAGTAACTTATATATATATATATATATACACATATAGAGAGAGAAAGAGAGATGCAGGCTCTAAATAAACACGTTTTTTTTTGGGAATCCAGAAACCTTATAAACACTTAAAAATTGGTGTTGGCAACATTCATAGCCATCTATATCTTCTATTCACTTGTCCCTAATTTTGTAAATAATGTTAAATTTTTGGAAGTTATAATACTCAAATATTCGTTAAATAATTAAATTCGTCATTTTCTAATAGCTTAAACATTTTGCTGATTCAGTAATTTATCATGGTATTTAAGTCACATCATTTCAATACCACCAAGCTTGAAATAACGAAAAATCAAGATCTGATGGTTGTGGAATAGATCCATCAACAAAACCAAGCTTCTTCTTTGCTGAGAGTGTCTTGGTCATTTATCTACTCCATGTTGGATAATTCTCTGCATTAAGCAACTTAAGACAAAAATAATTCCTGAATTTTCTCCATTGTGAGGGAAATAGGGACCTGAAGGTTGATCAACAATCGAAGAAGAAGAAATTCTAGAAGGAGTAGATAGGTGAGAATTCAGAGTTGATTTTTCATTTGTCGCCACAGAAATCTATCAAGACAAAGAACAAGAACTTGAAAGAAAGGAATAAATAATTGCAAGAAACAAGAATTCGAAACAGAAACCACAAGAATCTGAAGCAGAAACGCAAAAAATGCTCTAATACCATACTAGAAATCAACCACATAATAGGAAAACATTGATTGGAATGAGATAACAAATTTCTATGTGCAATTGAATGTATAAACTTAGAAAAGAAAATGCATGCTCTGTTCTTTATATAAAAGAACTAAAGGCGCAGGAAAAGAAACTAGCACCTTAACAAACTATACTAGGGACGGAGCTAGAATTTTGAGTTAAGGGGGGCGGCTTTACTATTGGCTATGTGCGGCGGTTTCAACCTCTGACTCTGCTACTACTTACCCACTGTGGGTATTTTATTTTTTTTATTTTATTTATTATTTTTTTGGTGTGGGTAAGAACAAAATTATTTTTGTTTATAAATTTTTAAAGGGTAGGGTTGTTTATTTTGGATAAATTTGTTAGGATATGTGTCCTTTAAATCCTATTGTATGATACTATGTATGACATTATGTTATGATTAATAAAATTGTTTTATTATTATCTAAAATAATGGTAACATGAATATTTGGACATTATCATATAGTCCATAAGATGCATAGTGATGATGCTCATTAGTAAGTCGTATAGTCCTCACGTACTCTAGACAAGACCTGCACAACAAAGAAGAAGAAGAAAACCTCACAAAGAGTACCGGTGTAGTACCGGCCAAATACCCTCCGAAGGTTAAGTTAGAGAACTTTAATAACTCTAGAGTGTTAGAGTTAGGGTAAATTATGCGTACCTTACTTTCTGAGGGCTTTGAGTTTTTATAGTAGTGTACAACCAACCTTTGTTTCTTGAAGAAGAAGATGTTTCCTTGTGGGGAAAATCCTCATAAATATACATATTTTGCGGGATTCTTCCCATATATGGATTTCGTTGACTAGGGTTAATTGTAGGGAACAAGGCATTTCCATTTGGGGTTTCTTGGAGACCACTCAGGCCATGCAGATGCCACATGGTTTTACTATTCGTCCCCTTTGTGACCGTTTGGTTGGAATCCGTTTACTACGGAAGGTCCGTCTTCCTTCTTCTCTGCCCGAGTCATAACTTATTTTGTTCGTTGTCTCATTTGTATGCTTTGACTGTTCCTTAGTACCGTCACCCATGCCAAGCCTTACTGAACGAATCCGTCTACCTCAATTTTATCCTCTCCAACTGCCCCCTCACTCTATGGGTTCATCGCCTAACTTCATAGATGGACTTGAGGAGTGACGGTTTAACTCAACCTTTGGGAAAATGCGCCTTGATTTGCCAGGCTAGCCTAGGGTTATTAACGTTGAAGGGGCATGTGGCAAATTTTTAGTGGCTGATCACTCGGACCGAAACATCCCTTCATCTTCTATGCTGTTTCCTCTATATATATGCTGCTTCTCCCCTTCACTTTCACTTTCCGTAACAAATTCTCATTATCAGAGCACTACCGTCTCCTACTAGAAACCGATGTACCGTCTTCTTAGTATGACCATCCACCACACTTTCTCTGTCGCCTTCTTGCCTTATCTAATCGGTAAGTATCCTTATACTGAATTCTCTTCTATTTATTTAGATTTTGCATGCCCATCGCCTATGTAGACCCGTTAGAATCTCAGGGGTTTATCCGTCATGTGTAGGTGATAGATGTCTAGTGAGGCGTCGAGTGAATAATTATGTGCCCGTGAAGGAGCAGGCTATAATGAGGTTATCCGTTAGGTCAGGACGACCTCGACACCTCCTATGATAAAAGGGTCCCGTCCGCCAACTCACCTTCCGCGGAGGAGGATGATGACTTAAATATGGACGGATAAGAGGGTGACTCAAATGATGAAGAAGACATAGGCAGTGTTGTGCCCTTCATCCAGTCTGTTATAGGCCCTGATGGTTTTAGGCAGTTTATACTCCTTTTGTTGTGGACAGTAAATGATTTTAACTCTACCATAAAGAAAAAACATTTTGATACCCTTAGGGAAAAATACCAGATTCTCGTCGGCATCCCAATCCTTTTGCCTTTCAAGTTTGAAAAGTGCTATTACCGGGATGCTGAAGACGTCGGAGTGTATGAGCAGATGCTGAAAGCGGGACTTAGATTCCCTTTAAGTGCTCTTCACCGTTGTCTTCTTTAGTACCTAGGACTAGCCGTTACCCAAATCCCTCCAAACGCCTGGAGAGTCTTCCTTGGTGCGGAAGTTTTATACGGAGTGTTATCTAATGAGGCACGTAGGATAACAGTGGAGGAGTTCTTCCACTGCTACCATCCATCTGAGATTGTCTAGTCTAAGGGCATGTATAGTTTCCTACCAAGGAAGCCAACTCTTAGGTTAGTGTGTGAGATCCCTGACTTAAATAGAAATTGGAAGAGTTGGTACTTCTTCCTTTCAGGGGGATGACTGGATGTGTTACCCCAACGACCAGGAGTACATGCCAGTGGACAAAACTTGGGGTATAATGCCCCCATGTGGTAGGTGACTGTCTGTCTTAAATCTCGTTTGTTATTACTTATTTTACATGATGTCCTAACCATCTCTTATTGCAGCTTGGAACTGTCCAGAGGTTACTCTTGAGTAGTGGATATTCTTGGAGCAAATCTTCAAGATCAAGTTGTTGGAGAGAACATGGGCGAAGCTGGTTACTTTGGACACCCTCTATTGGTATTGTAACGGTCCTGAACCTATTGCAACTACCTGTCGCTACGATAGTTAAGTGCGCAAACATAAGTCCATTGTTCATTACTTGCTTTCCTTTCTAATTTTAGTAGTTTATCTCACTCCTTCTTTCCATCCATCTCTGTGCAAAAATGGAAGACAGTAGGAGGAGAGCTTACATTAAGCAGCAGGCTGTTGCGCGAAAGAAGTTGGAGGGAGGCATTCCTCCGAAGGGGTCGGGTCGGTTCATAAAGAGGAAGCCGTCAGACAAGAGTGACCGTCTGCCCAAAAAGCCTAAGGTGGCGGCAGGGTTAGCTATTGGGGAGTCTACTGATGCAAGCAAGATGCCTCCTCCATCTAGTCACGGGAAGGGGATGGGCTTGATGACGAGTCAAGGCCTCGTCGCCGAGAAACGCCTCATCCTCCTCCACGAAGGCTCGTAGTATGCCCTTAAACAACTCTTGTCTATCATCAAGAATAATGATTACGAGGACTTGGACAACCATGCAATCGAGGCCATGAGGGAGATGGGTCTTTTCAGCCCGGCTCAAGTATGTGTCCGTCTTTCTCTCCCTTCTGTCACGTTGTTTCTTTATTCTTTCTAATCCTTGTCCTTGATTTTTGCAGGGGGTGCTTATGATGAAGGACCTAATGGACTGTTGCCTATCCCAGGCGACGGTGGTGGATCGTGTGAGAATGAAGGCGGAGGCAACGGAGGTGGAGTAGGGGGAGCTAAAGCCCTGGAAGGCCGTCCAGGAGAACAAACTTGACCTGACGAAAAAGCTCTTAGAAGAGGAGGAGGCGCAGACAGAGGCACTAAAAAAAGTGCTTAAGGACAAGGAGGATGAAATCTCAAAGTCCAAGAAGTAGCTTCGTCGAGCCAAGGAGGACGCAATAAAGAAATACCACGACTTCGACGCTCTCTTAGTCGAGCTAGGCAGTTCCTTCGCCGATGGATTTGATGACTGCCTCCGTCAGGTCAAGGTTTCGTTCCCAGATCTAGACCTATCTCATATCACTATTGATACCGAAGGCCAGACCCCAGCCTGTCCTGTAGACTTCAAGGGCACCGACGAGCTATTTGCGGATGGCACCACCCCCAACCCTCAAGGTGACAAGGAAGCTGCCCCTCATGATGATCAGACTAAATCCGTTGAGGAGGAGTCTCATCCACTTAAAGGGAACTAGACGGTTGAAGAGAAGGACGGAGAGACTCTGGCTGACCAGCAATAGACTTAATTTTATATAACTTATGTATATTTTCTTTTTTGAGTGTGAAGATCTTTTGGGAGGACAATGTCTTTGTTGTTTTTACCGTCGCCCATTGTTTCTTGGGTGTTGTATGTAAACTTTTACCCGTTAATGGGCTTTTATCTACTGCTTATATTTGGTTTATAAAAATCTTTCTGTTTCCTATCTTTGAGACATGTTTTTGTTCGTCTACCTTGGATTTGGCATTTAGGATGTACTCATCCTTTTGAGAACTTATTGAAACCAGGATATGCCCAGTTATTTTGGTACTTATATTGGGATGCACTCGTCCATTCATAGGACCTGTAATTTGAATATTTTTAGGATGAACCCATCCATTCATGGACTTAGCGCCTTTAAAGAATGAAACTTATCCATTTGTAGATTTAATAACATACCTATCCACTTATGGACTTGGTAACTTCTGAATGAATTCGTCCGCTTATAGACTTGATAAATTCAAATCACCCATTGGGGTGAATCCGTCCGCTTATGGACTTGATAAATTCAAATCACCCTTTGGGATGAACCCGTCCACTTATGGACTTGATAAATTCAAATCGCCCCTTGGGATGATTCTGTCCCCTTATGGACTTGATAAATTCAAATCATCCATTGGGATGAATTCGTCCACTTATGGACTGTATAAACTCGAATCACCCCTTAGGATGAATCCGTCCACTTATGGACTTGATAAATTTATGGCATCCCTTTAGGACGAACCCGTCCACTCAGGGTTTGTATAAATTTTAATTGCGTTCTTATGGCACATCCGTTTACCTAAAGGAATGGTTTTGTAGAAATTTATACATACACAGGTCATATCTGAATAACTCCTATTATTGTGATAAATGCATGCATAAGTTAAAAATTGTTCTTGAGAGAATAAAAAGCTACCCTTTGGGCATAAAAAGTACTACAGATTGTAAAAATTAACTATAATGAAGTAAAATTGAAATGAAGAGTGTCGTTCTTCATGCCATCGCCTATTGGTAGTTTTTTTTCAAGTGCCCCGTGTTCCATGGGTGGTGCAACTTCTGTTCGTCTAGCGTCTCCAAGTGGTAGGTGCCTTTCCTTTGCCATGAAGTGATTTTGTAGGGTCCTTCCTAATTAGGCCCTAGCTTTCCCTGGGTGGGATTTCTCGTGGCACCCATGACCTTCCTTAGGACGAGGTCTCCAACTTGGAAATCTCTGCGTCTAACTCTGGAGTTGTAATGCTTGGCCATGAGATCCTGGTATCATGCCAACCTTTGTTCGACTGTTGCTCTTACTTCATCTATTAGGTCGAGCTGTAGGTGCATGGCATCATCGTTCCTATTCTCATCATGGTTTTCCACTCTGTAGCTTGTGAGTTCGACCTCAATTGGTATGATGGCCTCGCTCCCGTACGCTAGTCGAAACAGCGTCTCTCCCGTAGGTGTTCTGGTTGTCGTTTTATACGCCCATAGTACGCTTGGCAACTCTTCTGGCCATATACCCTTTGCCCCCTCGAGCTGAGTCTTGATGATCTTGAGTAAGGACTAGTTTATGACCTTAACTTGTCCGTTGGCCTGAGGGTGGGCAGGTGAGGAGTAGTGATTCTTGATTCCCAGTTGTAAGCAAAAATATTTGAACGAGTCGTTGTTGAATTGTTTTCCATTATCTAAGAACAAGACTTTGGGAATCCCATACTTATCGATGATGTTTCTCCAGACGAAATTTTGTACATTCTTCTCTTTAATGGTGGCCAGGGCTTTAGCTTCCACCCATTTGGTAAAGTAATCTATGTTGACCACTAGGAACTTCAGCTGTCTCATCGCTATTGGGAAAGGGCCCATAATGTCCAACCCCATTAAGCAAAAGGCCATGGGGCCATCATTGGAGTGAGCTCTTTTGTTGGCTGTCTAATGACATGGCCGACCCTTTGACATTTGTCGCATGCTTTGACATAGGCTTGGGTATCCTTCTGCATGGTGAGCCAATGGTATCCAGCCCGAATCAGCTTTTGCACCAACGATTGTGACTCGGAATGGTTTCCATAGATCCTCGCATGGACTTCTCTTATGACATAGTCTGCTTCCTCGAGGCCTAAGCACCTTAGGTACGAGTGGGAGAAGCCTCTTTTGTACAAGACATCCTTTATTAGGAGAAAATGTGCTGTCTGGACCTTCAGCTTTCTTGCAGCCTCTTTACCGTTAGGTAGTGTGCCGTCTTTCAAATAAGAAACTATCAGTGTGGTCCAGTTGCTTCCCGAGTATATTTCCTGCACTCCGATGCCATCTATCAAAGGTAAGAGCTGAACAAAAGAAAATACGTTTCTGGGGATAAACATGTGTTCTGCTAATGCGGCTTTTGCCAAACGGTTGGCTTGCTCATTCTCTTTCTTGGGGATTTGAAAAAGCTTGGCTTGAAACTCACCCATTCATTTCCTTACTTGCTCCAGGTACTTCTTCATTCTTTCCCCTTTGCACTCGTAGTCATCGTTCACCTGACTTGTGACCACCTGAGAATCACAGTACACAACCACACTTGTGGCCCCTACAACTTTGGCGAGATCTAGTCCTACCACTAGGGCCTCGTACTCTGCTTCATTGTTGGTGGTAGGGAAGTTGAGATGAACCATACACTCAATCTTGTCCCCTTCTGGAGAATGAAGGACTATACCTACTCCATCAACTTGCCTATTAGACGATCCGTCTGTGTGGATGCTCCATTGAGTATGCTCTTCTACCCCTTAGTCTTCCATGTTGGTGAATTCTGTAGTGAAGTCAGCAACTACCTGTCCCTTTATGGCAATACGTGGGCGTTATTGTACGTCAAACTCGCTTAATTATATTGCCTATAGTGCCATTCGTCCAACCACTTCAGGTTTACTCATTGCCCGCCATAAAGGCTTGTCTGTCAGAATGCCATAGTGTCGACCTGGAAGTATAGCTTAAGCTTACGGGCCATGGTAATTAAAGTGAAGGGGAGCTTCTCCATCGGTGGGTACCTCTCCTCTGCGCCACTGTCTTCTTCTTTGACTAAGCAATGGTGGGGAAGAGAGGTATGCTTTTAGATCATCAAAAGCTTGTTAGCATTCAGCTGTCCACTCGAAGGACTTCTTCAACATGCAAAAGAAAGGTAGACACTTGTCCTTTATCCTCGAAACGAACTTGTTCAGCGCAGCCACCTTGCCATTGAGGCATTGCACTTCTTTTGTGTTCCTTGGTGGTGCCATCTCCATTATGGCT
Source organism: Quercus aquifolioides (assembly GCA_019022515.1). Classification (NCBI taxonomy): domain Eukaryota; kingdom Viridiplantae; phylum Streptophyta; class Magnoliopsida; order Fagales; family Fagaceae; genus Quercus; species Quercus aquifolioides. The sequence continues at coordinate 42,434,813 of CM032328.1, read as the reverse complement.
CAGATCTTGTCTGGGTTGACTTCGATACCTCTTTGAGACACCATGAATCCTAAGAATTTTTCAGTTGTCCCCCTAAATGCGCATTTACTTGGATTGAGCTTCATGTTGTAAGAGCAGAGGGTGTTAAAGGTCTCCTTGAGTTTGTCTAAGTGATCATCCTCCCTCTGGATTTTCACTAGCATGTCGTCCACATAGACTTGGACGTTTCTTCCGATCTGATGTGCAAACATTTTGTTCATGAGCCTCTGATACGTTGCGCCCACATTCTTGAGACCAAATGACATCACCTTATAGCAGAAGAGGCTTTGACTAGTGACGAACAAAGTTTTTCTTCTTATCAGCTTCGTTCAATTTGATCTAGTTGTAACCAAAAAATGTGTCCATGAAGCTCAATAACTGGTGTCTTGTTGTCAAGTCTACCAGGATGTCAACCTACGGGAGGGGGTAGCTATCCTTGGGGCACGCCTTGTTCAAGTCTGTGAAGTCTACACACATCCTCCATTTCCCATTGGCTTTTTTAACCATCACTACGTTGGCCAGCCAGTCGTGGTAGTACACCTCCCTGAGGAATTCTGCATCTTGTAGTTTGCGGACTTCTTCCGCTATAGCCCGGTCTCATTCTTGGGTGAATACTCGCTTCTTCTGACGGATAAGGGGAAAAGAGGGTGACACATTCAACCTGTACACCATAACTGAAGGGTCGATCCTGGGCATGTCTTCATGACACTAACCACAGATGTCTTGGTTTTCTTTTAGGAATGTCGTGAGCGCTTGACAGACCGGCATACTAGTGAGGGTGCTGATCCTAGTCATTCGCGCGGGCCTAGAGTTATTAAGAAGTATCACCTCCAGGCTTTCAATGGGTTCTGCAACCGCCCTCTTTTCTTCAATGCTCATGGTCTGCAAGTGGTCGTCCATCTCCAACATTGCTATGTAGCACTCGCGTGTTGCCATTTGGTCCCCCCGTACCTCTCTTACTCCGTACTTGGTTGGGAATTTGATCATCAGGTGATAGGTTGAAGTCACGGCCCTCCATGAGTTGAGGATAGGTTGGCCCAATATGGCATTGTAGGCAAACGAGCAGTTGAACACAAGGAATGTAACATCCTTAGTAATTTGCTGAGGGTAGTCATCGACCATCATGGACAATGTGATTGTACCAAGGGAGTATACCCTCGTTCCTCCGAACCCAACTAGCGGCGCGTTGGTTGGTACGAGTTACTCTTTCTCAATCCTTATCTGTTGGAATGCTGGCTAGTAGAGGATATCAGCAGAACTTCCATTATCAACTAGGACCTGGTGAGTGTTGTAGTCCCCTACCCAAATACTAACAACGAGTGCATCATCGTGTAGGTGGTGGAGATGTAAAGTGTCTTCTTCCAAGAATCCGATTATAGGATTGTCGACCTGTGCCATCGTCGTGTAGCTAGATGTTCTAAACTATCCTAAGGTAAGTCTTACAGGCCTTCTTGGATGAACCAGAAGTCGTGGTGCTCCCTACAATCGTCCTTATATCCCCCATAGGTGGCCTAGGGCGCTCGTTATCCCTTCTAGCAACCTGTTCCTGCGGTGGATCTGCCTTTTCTTTGCTGACGAATTGTTACAATTTCCCCTATCTAATAAGGGCTTTAGTCTGCTGCTTTAAGTCATAACACTCAGACGTGTCATGACTGTGGCCCTGATGAAAACGACAATACTTGTCCTTGGATCTCTTACTGGGATCTCCCTTTAACGTGCCAGGCCACGTTAAGGCTTGATAGGCCACAAACTGAATGACCCCTTGTGATAAACCCTAATTAATTAATTAGCCAAGTTGTTAATTAATCAATTAAACATGCAATTGCGTGGAAGCACAAACAAATCACCAAAAACTAAATATGCAGTGGAAATTAAATAACACGGTGATTTGTTTACGAATGGGGAAAACCCTAACGGCAAAAACCCCACCGGGTGATTTTCAGGTCACCACTCCCGAAACTCCACTATTATCAAATCAAGCGGTTACAAGTAAAGGAATCCCAAGTATCTTACCAACCTACAGTTGAACCCTTACCCCAATACCCAATTGGACTTGATCTGTAGTGACAATTTCCACCTTTGATGCACGGCTCCCAAGTACGTGACTAACCAATGCGCGGATCCTAGTACGCGACTTCAAACACCAACTTAGAAGGAGAGGTTGGCTGCAAAGTTCTTCAGTTCATCATACACGATGAAGATCAGGAAGATGCTTGGTTACAAAACCCTATGGTGCAAATACACAGCAACTTCAAGAGATGATGAACTAGGTTAAGAACTTCGTCGTTTGATCACAATTTGCTTGAACAGAGATTGCTCAATGCTTTTTCAACTTGTGTCTTGTTTGACGGCTCTTAAAACAATCCTTTTATATGTTTAGGGTTAGAAGAAAAGAAGGCCCAAAACCATATTCACGGATCCCAAGGAAATCAAATCAGAAAAGCTGATTTTGTAATTCTCGACAGATAGCAGGTGTCGAGGAGCTATCGAGCAGGTGTCGAGAATTAATGAACTTGCACTTCAACTTGCTTTTTCTTGGACAAACTTGATGACTTCAACACTTGATCTTGAAACATTGTTTCTTGAAGTATTAAAAACACCTAGAACTACCAAATTACAAGTAGAGTGCGTTTTGTCATAAGGATTAGCCAATTTACATAAATAAGTGACATATGTTCTTAACAAGTGAACACACATATGTCCTAACAATCTCCCCCTTTGGCAATCCGTGACAAAACCACAACAAACAAATGAACATATGAGAGAAGTCATAAATCACTCAACTCATATTCACTTGTTGAATACAATAAAATCTATCCTAAAACAAACTCTTGAAAAACTTTGCAAGAAGAGAGTTTATGGCAAGTAGACTTTGACAACCTGTATTTCTGAAACACTTTAAACAAAACTCATCAAGGCATCTTGTGTGAAACAGAAATCAATAGATTGCATACAAGTATAAAGAACATGTGTATAAAGATAGAGAAGAAACAACACATGAAGAGAGAGGTGAAAGAAACATACATCCACATATATAAAGAAGTATAAGTACAATGTATGTGAAAATGGTCACAAGACCTCATATACAAGATCAATGTATCTAAAAAAATAGAAAAGAACAGATACATCAAAAACCTCACTACATCCCTCAAAATATCAACACTCCCCCTATCAAAATGTCCTATACTAACTCTCCCCCTAAGATGACTGCTCTCATAACCCAAAACTACTCCCCCTTTTTGTCAGGAGTGACAAAGGGTAGAGTGTCATGTAGACATCTCATCAGTAGAGCTAGCATTTCCATCATCATCATCATCATCATCATCATCATCATCATCCTCATCCTCAGAATCTGAAGCTGCTGGAGTAGGTGGTGAAGGAGTAGCCTCTGGAGCAAAACCACCCATGGTCGCCTGCCGTCGTGCAATACGACCAACACGAACATTCACCTGATACAACTCAGCAGAGAGTGTATCAAGGCGAGTGTCCATGCGCTGCAGCTGCGCCATAATGTCTCCTAGAGATACATCGCCTGTAGAGGAAGAATGAGCAGATGTAGATGGAGCAGATCTGGACGGAGCCGAACGGGAGGGAGGAGTGGCATCCGTCTGTCTCGACCTAAACTGAGCCTCACTACGTTTTACGGTAGCGGCATCTATGGCACAGATATGAGTGAAGTGGTCGGACACAGGAAAAGGTATAGAAAAATGGCGTAAGATCCTCGTGATAGCGGAAGGAAAGATGAGCTTATCACGGGACGCCGAATCTAGATGGACATCAATGATAGACAGGATGAAGTGAGAGGGAAAGTCTATAGTAAGATGCTCTAGAAGTGATAGCAAAAACCGAGCACGAGGCTCTGTGATAGAGTTGTAGTGAGAGAGAGGATGGAGTACAAAGGTCATCACCATGTTAAGAAATCTAGGAACTTTAGCAAAAGGCCTACATGATGTGTACAGATGCTCACCCTAATCAGCAGGACGCTGACAGAAGGCAGAGATGAGCTCATCTTTGGACACAGTCCTCAGACGCTCACAAGAAGGGTAATCGGGAAACTCTATCCTAGGTACCCTAAGTACATCCGCAACTAGCTGCGGTGTAACAGGGATGCGCGTACCTCGAACGCGAGTGAAAAAGAGAGGTACTGAACGATCAATCCCGTGCATGTTGGAGTAGAACTCCTGAATGAGCACGAGAGGACAAGTGACCGGGATGTCACACAGTGACCCCCATCCCCTACTGTGAATGACAGAGGGAAGGTCAGTGTCGGCGAAGTCCGCCAAAATGACTTGGCGTTCCGAATGAACACCTTGTCTAGAGAAGTTCTCAGTAAATGCCTTTTGGGCATCTATATCACGGAACCGAATGTTAAAAGGAGCAGAATCAGAAGATGAAGATGCTCTAGAACGCAGAGGGTTCTGAGCAGGAGTGGTTTTACGTTTGGGTGCCATAGACACTACTAACGTAAAAGAATGAGAAAGAGAGAGAGAGGAAAACACTCAGAAAAGTTCCCAAAACAGTTCAAATATGACAAATGTATTGAACAATAAGTACGTATGCATGGGAATGCATGAACATGTGACATGCAAAGGAAAAAACATCATGGGCTCAGCCCAATCCAATCCTAGCAGCACATAAACAAATAACACACATCTAAATGCATGTAAATATCATTATAATGCACATGAAATGCAATGTATGACATTTTGAAAACATTTTAGTGAAAACCCAACCCAAAATTTGAAGAAAAACTCATCAATTTTGAAAAACCCCAAAAATTTTTAAAAAAAAATCCCAAAACCTAGGTTTCAAAACATGAAATGCATGAAAAAGGAAGGGAAAAATGATCTTACCAAGTGATTGAAGCAAGGGAAGACCGAAAATGATGAGGGTTTGAAGATTTGAGTGAGAGAAAAGTGGTTAGGAGATGAAAAGCCTTCGGACAGATCGAGAGAGATCGAGAGAATGAAGTTCAGATCGCGACAGATCCTTAAATAGGCACGTCAGTAAATCTCGACAACTGAGGTGTCGAGAGGTATCGAGGAAGCTGTCGAGGAAGGTATCGAGGAAATGGCCGTCGACAGCTGAAGGTGTCGAGGTACAAGACCAATTTCAGAGATCAGATGCTCGATCGATCGACAAGGTATCGAGAAGACAGAAGATTTCTCGATCGATCCACCAGGTGTCGAGACAGGTGTCGAGATTGCGATTAGAAAAGGCTAGAGAAGCTCGACAGATGACCAGGTATTGAGGAGGTGTCGAGGAGGTGTCGAGCCATAGTGAAAAGCAGTTTTATGAGAAGAGAAAAACACAGACATGAATGCAATTCAACATACACCTCAACCATAGATCCACTCAACATATAAAGCTCTCAAACACATCTCTCAATCAAAAAATTTAAGCACATGGATCCTCAAAAACACACACACACACTAAACAAGTCTAACCAATTTTATATTTCAAAAACAAGTCAAGACAGTTTAGTGAGCATACATTAGCACATGTAAACACTTGTGATGGCCAAATCACATTGTACCTGCACATGTATCAAGAGTAGCAAAGAATATTGCGTGTTGTGTGTGAAAAACATCGCAAGATTGCATATGTGTATACATGTTATGACGATCTTAGATATGAGAAAATAACTTCAACTCACACACAATCATAACTGTTTGATGGGGACTATCACCTTTGAGGTACATCCTATGACTCCCACATCTCCTAGAAAATACGCTTGCAATCATATTTAAAGCATTTTAATCTTTTTGCTTTTTATTTTCTTTGCATATTTTCTTTTATTTTAGCATATCATGCATAGGCATATAAAAGAGAGAAAAGAAATACCCAACATGTTAAGCATAGACATTGCACTTTTGCTATGCCGAAGCATACGGATGTCTTTGACACTGCACTTTTGCTATGCCGAAGCATACAGGTGTCATACATGATTGGCGGGCAACAGTGGTGAGATGGTCATTTATGCCTTTCTCTTAGGATTTTCTAGTCCTACCCGTCAAAAAGAGTGATATGAGTGTTAAGTTTAAGAGATAACTTAATCTTACTCATCACAAACAAGAGCCACAAAACTCACTTGCTTAGTTGTACATAGAGATGCTCATCTAAGCTACAAGAGATACAACGTTTAGAAAACTTTGTTTCATTGGCCATCCAAGGTACACAAATACCAAAGTACACAAAACACACACTGTTTTTGTATTTTTCAATTTTTTTTTAATTTTTATATTTAAAAACAAAATAAACAAAACTGAAAGTAAACACACAAAACATGTTAACAAAGCAAAGCAAAAACTAGACTGACTCAGCAGAAAGGTAAAACACACAAGTAATGCAACAAACAGAAAAACAAGAAGGGAAAAGAAAGTGATGAAATCACTTAAAGTCCTTTTTCTTCCACACCTTGGAAGAACATTTCCTTTGATTGAATCCTTGAACCGGCGGTGAGGGGGAAGAATTTAAACCGTTCAAGTTCGAAAGGAACATGAGGGCTTTCAGAAGATCTCCAAGAGGAGCAAGAGAGGATTGAAGCTGAGTTTGGCTTCCAGATGCTATCATGCCATTGCTCTGTTGAGTGGCTAACCACTTATAGCAATTTGGTCGAGTATGACCGGCAGCTCCACAATGATGACAGAGATGCTGCTTCTTTTGTTTAGACTTTTGAGAGTTAGCCTTCTTAGCCCTAGGGTTTTTAGCACCTTTCTTATCTTGCTTAGGGGGTGCTCCTAAGATAGATTTATCCTTGTCTATGTTCTCACTAGCTAATTCAATTTTAACATTAATATTCTCAACTTCAGTGTTATTAGCAGGAGGAACAAAAACAATATTGCTAGTAGAAGCAGTATTAGAGAAAGAAAGACCATACCCCAAACCAGTTCGATCCGAAGCATATTTCTGATTGCTAAGCATCTCATCAAGCTTTGCACTTGAAGTCCTCTCCAGTTGAGCTCTGACTTGAAACAGCTCCGCTTCAAGCTTCTTGGTCTTCTCAGCCAAAAAGTTGTTTTCAAATCTCAGTGCTCCAATAGTTTGATTCGCCTCATCAAACTTTGTGGACAACTCTTCACGATCAAGTTCCACATCACTGAGCTTCTTGGTGGCCAGCCTATATAATTTCTCATGCTTCTCAGAGAGCTTGTACAGCTTCTCATAGGCTGAATGGATATCATCTTGATCATCCATCTTCTCAAATTTGGACTCCACCAGTTCTTCTTCTTCATCCACTTCTTCAACAATCCCTTCAGTAGGATTGACTATGGCAGTGAAGGCATTTAAGATTTCGTCATCCTCATTGTCGGAATCATCTTCAGGCTCAGTGTCACTTAGAGTTACAGCAAGTGCCTTACTCTTCCCAATGCTCTTGAGATATGTCGGGCATTCATGCTTTATGTGACCGAATCCATGACAGCCAAAGCACTTTGGTCCTGCGGGAACAGTGTACTGACCGCCATCCTTAGCATCCTTCTTCCCTTTGTCTTGGCTTTTAAACTGGGAAGAACTGAACTGCCTGCGGTCCTTGTCGAAGCTCCTTCCATTGGCATTCTTCATAAACTTCTTGAACTGCCGGGTGATGTAGGACTTCATCTTGGAATCTTCATCATCGGAAGACTCATCTGTATCATTGCTCTTTGCCTTCAAGGCCATGCTTTTGCCTTTACTTGACTTGCCAATCCTAGATAACCCTATCTCATAGGTTTGCAAGTTTCCAACCAGCTCAGTCAAAGGAATCTTGTCAATATCCTTTGATTCCTCTATCGCCGTAATCTTGGCATGGAATCTCTCAGGTAGAGATTTGAGCACCTTCCTTACAACCTTGGGTTCAGGGATGGTTTCCTCAAGATTGAAGGCTGAGTTCACTATGTCCTTGAGCTTGGCATAGAACTCATCAAACGACTCATCCTCCTCCATCTTAATTTCTTCAAAGCTTGTAGTGAGCCTCTGAAGCTTTGAATCTTTGACAGCCTTTGTTCCTTCATAGGTTGTCTGGAGGATGGTCCAAGCCTCCTTAGCAGTTTCAGTTGAGGATATCTTCTTGAACTCCTCATTGGTGACTGCGCTAAATAGGGCATTTAACGCTCTGCTGTTGAAGTTAGCCGCCTTGATCTTTGCATCATCCCAATCGGCCGGTTCTTCTTTTGGCTTAGTCCAGCCAATCTCTACAGCTTACCACACCTTTTCATCTAAAGACTGCAAGAAAGCTCTCATGCGTACTTTCCAGTAAGCATAGTTAGTGCCATCAAATAAAGGAGGTATAATTAAAGATTGTCCTCTATCCATGACAAACAGGGGTCAATGGATCAACACAGCAAAGATTAAACCTAATCAGAGTGTGCCCACTCTGATACCACTTGATAGGCCACAAACTAAATGACCCCTTGTGATAAACACTAATTAATTAATTAGCCAAGTTGTTAATTAATCAATTAAACATGCAATTGCGTGGAAGCACAAACAAATCACCAAAAACTAAATATGCAGCGGAAATTAAATAACACGGTGATTTGTTTACGAATGGGGAAAACCCTAACGGCAAAAACCCCACCGGGTGATTTTCAGGCCACCACTCTCGAAACTCCACTATTATCAAATCAAGCGGTTACAAGTAAAGGAATCCCAAGTACCTTACCAACCTACAGTTGAACCCTTACCCCAATACCCAATTGGACTTGATCTGTAGTGACAATTTCCACCTTTGATGCACGGCTCCCAAGTACGTGACTAACCAATGCGCGGATCCCAGTACGCGACTTCAAACACAACACCAATTTAGAATGAGAGGTTGGCTGCAAAGTTATTCAGTTCATCATACACGATGAAGATCAGGAAGATGCTTGGTTACAAAACCCTATGGTGCAAATACACAGCAACTTCAAGAGATGATGAACTAGGTTAAGAACTTCGTCGTTTGATCACAATTTGCTTGAACAGAGATTGCTCAATGCTTTTTCAACTTGTGTCTTGTTTGACGGCTCTTAAAACAATCCTTTTATATGTTTAGGGTTAGAAGAAAAGAAGGCCCAAAACCATATTCACGGATCCCAAGGAAATCAAATCAGAAAAGCTGATTTTGTAATTCTCGACAGATAGCAGGTGTTGAGGAGCTATCGAGCAGGTGTCGAGAATTAATGAACTTGCACTTCAACTTGCTTTTTCTTGGACAGACTTGATGACTTCAACACTTGATCTTGAAACCTTGTTTCTTGAAGTATTAAAAACACCTAGAACTACCCAATTACAAGTAGAGTGCGTTTTGTCATAAGGATTAGCCAATTTACATAAATAAGTGACATATGTTCTTAACAAGTGAACACACATATGTCCTAACAAGGCTACATCATCATTAATCTGCATTAGGAACTGATCCATAGGGGCAGTCAGTGGGGTGAAGTTTGCAAATCCTCTAACGGGGGGCTTGAAGCATCTATCCTCCAGTCGATCTTCAGCTCTGGTCGTCTTCCATCCCCTGTCCTATTATGTATCTTCTTGCCTTCCACTCTTCTTGGGTTTCTCCTCTCAAGCTAGTAACGCATCTTTGGCGTTCATGTACTTAGTAGCTCGATAAAACACATCTGACATAGTCTTCGAGTTGTTTTGTATAAAGAAAACAAAAACTTCCCCTTCCGTAATCCATTGGTGAATGCAGCAACAAGTATCTTGTCATCAGCCTCGTCTATTGAGAGGGCTACATTATTGAAGCGAGTTATGTAGGATCTCAGCGTCTCATCCTCCCATTGCTTGATACTCATCAAGCATGCAGTGGACTTCTTATACTGATGCCCCCTGGATAATGTACGAGGCAAACTGCACGCTTAGCTCCTTGAAGGTACTGATGGAGTTGGGTGTTAACCTGCTAAACCATACCCTTGTAGGACCATTCAGCGTAGTCAGGAAGGCTCAACACATGATTTCATCCACCAAGCCTTACAAGTGCATAAGGGTTTTGAATGACTCCAAGGGATTTAAGGGATCCTTTGACCTATCGTAGGCTTCTATTTGCGGCAAACAGAACTTCGGTGGAAGGGGGAACGAAGTGATGGGTGCAATAAAAGGTGATTTTGTTCGATGGACTAACTTGTTGAGGTTTCTTAGCACCCGTCCTTTGAGGGTGTTCATCATGAAGTCCATCTGCTCCTTCATCATCTGCATCTCCGCGACTATATGTGGTGGTGTTGTTTCCGCAAAGGATGGATGGCTGCTATCTTGTCACTCTTGTTTACTTGGAGCATTGCTGCCTCTGATCCTTCTCGGTCTCTCCTTTCGGCGCTGGTGCCCTCTTGCACTTCTCCGTGACTATTAGGCCCAGCATCCCTTTGGCGTAGTTATTCCTCTAGGTCGTGGTTTTGCTTAGTAAGGTGTTCCACAACCGCAGCTAACGTCTGTACCTGTCTTTCAAGGGCATGAGTACCATACAACTCTTTGTCTAGGAAGTGGTAATACAGCTGCTACTATTTTCTTCCCTACAGCCGACTCCAACTGATGATGCCGAAAATTGTTTGTAAGTCGCACAGTCCTCACGGGCTTTAGACAAGATCTGCACAACGAAAAAGAAGAAGAAGAAGAAGAAGAAGAAGACCTCACAAAGAGTACCTGTGTGGTACTGGCTAAATACCCTCTGAAGGTTAAGTTAGAGAACTTTCACAACTCTACCCATTGTCAAACACTGCTTTCATCAGTCTTGGAAGGGCTAAATTCCTGTGTGACCTCATTTCCAATGTCCCGATTGACATCTGTGCCCACATATTTCAGATCATTGGGAAAATAGCGGCTCGATCAGCAGCACGAACAAATCTTCCGTTCTGTAGTCTCATCATGAAGATCATCCTTCGTGAAGGTGTTAGTCCTCCATCAAATGGAAAAATTGTGCCTCGTTCTCGACCAATATCCATATACACTCTCCAAGCAAGCAAGAGTCACTCCTCCAAGAAACCTAAGAGTGAGCCATCCACACATGCATCTCCATCAGCTTATGCTACAGTTACACCTGTTCAATTAATCGACACTCCATCTGTTCCCCCTGGATTTCAAACTCCCAAGCAAAGTTACTTCATTGAAAATGTGCTTCATCAGATTTCTAATTTGGAAAGGTTCCTTCACTCCTTTCACAATCAAAATCAAATGCATCTCGCAACCATTGAGATACAACTAGATGCTATTCAATAGAAGCTGGACGAAAGCCTTTAGCTATTCGTGCCAAAAAGGGGGAGAGCAGCACACAGTAAGGGGGAGAGCAGCATAAGAATGAAAAGGAGTGTGCATACTAAAAGGGGGAGTTATTTTAGTTGTTATACACTCTCACATATACACTTGTTTTGTCTATTGTGTTATGTTTGCTAGTTTTTATAAACTCCTGTGTAGATATGGGTTTAATACTTTTGGAAAACTTGTGATTCACTGGTATATTTATTTCAGAGGTTATTCAGCATTGTTTTTGTCTATACCTGCTACCTTTGTAGGTTTTTAAGGTTCTTAGTTTGTACCTGTTGCTTTTGTAAGCTTTTAAGGTTTTAGTACTTGATGTTAAATGCCATGTTTTTTCTTTAAGTACTTCACTCTTGTGCCCTTGTAGGGTCTTATTCCTAGATGCATATATGTTTTATGCATTGCTTGAGTGTTGGACATGCAAATGATACTTTGCAATTGAGTTTATTTGCTTGCATGTCTGGATGTTCATTCCTTGTGAGAATGAGCATTGTGATCACTAGTATGTAGTGATTGCCTGTTTAGGTCATGCCATGGTCTATTGCTATATTCCATTTTGCTTGATCACATTGTGCTTGCTCCATATGCATTACAAGTTTTCTGCATACAATGAACTTATTGTGTTGTTGTGTTTCAGGAGATACTTGTTCTTATGGTTCAAGAGCTTCACAGATTCTAGAGTTAGGTGTGAGTGAGTTTTCCAACTGTTCCCAACTCACGCGTTAAGTCTAGAGTTTGTTATAGGGTTTTGTCACGGAATAGCCAAAGGGGGAGATTGTAAGGTTGAATTTTATCAACCATCTTGTTGGCTTTATTTCGTGCCAATTTGCTTGTAATTTAGCACTTAGTAACCCTGTATTTAGGTGGGATTCATGTAAGGGTAGTGTGTGAGAGAGTGTGAAGAAATGCTCAAGTTTGTGCAAAGAAGCAGGGACTCGCGGCTGACTCGCGACTGGCAAGCCGCCAAACTGCAGCACACGTGAGAAGCATGCGGGGAGGTGAAGGGTCACGCCAGCTGTCGCACTACAGGACAAAAGTCCCAGGCTGGCCAGGCCGTTATCTCGCGGCTTGAACTCGCGACTCAGACCAGTCGCGAGGCCAAGCCGCCAACTTACCCTGTTTGGGAAAAACTGTCTCTTCGTATTCCAAACACACACCACTATATATAGACCCTTATACCCACGAAATGTAGAGAGCTTCCAGAGAGAATTTTAAGAGAGAAACCCTAGAGAAAAACAAGATTGCCTCATCCCCAATCTTCATCTAACAGACTCTTCAAATTCCTCTACTCTCTTCCTCTCCATTGATACATCCTTGAGAGGTTCTTGACCAAATCCTTTTCTCACCACACCCACGTCTGTGAGAAGGTCTTTTGGTGCTAAGGGAAGCAGTTTGGAAGGGACCAATGGTTATTGGTTGATGCTATAGGCTATAGCGGAATCCGGTAAGCTAGAGAAGAAAAAGGTTCAGCGCAACCTCGTTGGAGCAAGAAGCTTGGAGGGCTTAGGTACCTGGGTAGATTAGGCTTGGAGGGTCTATTGCTGTTCATGTATCCTAACTATATTTTCTAGTGGATTATTGACCGCTTGGAGGGCGGCGGAGAGGTTTTACGCCGAGGGCTTCGGTTTCCTCTTCGATAACACATCGCGTGTTGTCCTTGTGTTTACATCTCTCTTCCCTTTATCTTTGCCTTTTATTTTCTGTTGTGGATGTGATTATAATTTGCTAAGATTGTTTATCAATTCTGTGTTTGACTTATGTTCATATTCCGCACATTAATTGTTTGATAATAAGCCTGAATTGATCATTTGTAATTGGGGGTCTAAACGTTCATAGTGTTTTCAATGCTATTCGAACTTTCATGAAGCATGCAGGGGGAGCTGAAGGGTCATGCCAGTTGTTGCACTACAGGACAAAACTTTCAGTCTGGCCAGGGAGTTAGCTTGCAACTCAAACTCGCGACTCATTCCAGTCGCGAGCTCGAGTCCCCAGAATGCCCTGATTGCTTGTAATTGACTTTTCGCATTCCTCATACACACTACTATAAACACCCTTATACCCATGAAATGTAGAGAGCTTCCAGAGAGAATTTTGAGAGAGAAACCCTTGAGAAAAACAAGATTGACTCATCCACCATTTTCATCCTTTGATTCTCCAAATTCCTCTACTTTCACCCTCTCCATTGTCATATCCTTGAGAGGTACATTTAGCCAAATCCTTATCTCACCATACCCATAGTAGTGAGGAGGTATTTTAGTATTTGGGAAGCAGTTCAGAAGGGACCAATTCATTTTGGTTGATGCAATGGGCGATTGCGGGATTCGGTAAGCTAGAGAAGACAACGTTCAGCGTAACCCTGTTGGAGCAAGAAGCTTGGAGGGCTTAGGTGGACTAGGTAGATTAGGCTTGAAGGGTCTTCTGCTATTCATGTGTCCCAACTTTATTCTCTAGTGGATTATTGACCACTTGGAGGGTAGCAAAGAGATTTTTCGCCGAGTACTTCGATTTCCTCTTCGATAACACATTGCCATGTTATCTTTGTGTTTGCATCTTTCTTCCCTTTCTCTTTACCTTTTAATTACTGCTGTGTTGGTTATTAATTATGGTTTAGAGTGTGTTACCAATTTGGTTATAGCTTATATTTCATTTTCCGCACATATATTGTTTGATTATAAGCTTGTGTTGGTAATTTTAATTTGGGGATCTAAACATTCATAGATGTTTTGCACACTATTTGAACTTTCATTTGGTATCAGAGCGGGTACACTTGTTGTGGTTTAAATACCTAAGTGTGATCCTTGACCCCTTGTGTTTATTTGCCGTGGATAGTGCTTTGTATGCCTCTATGCATGTTTTGGATGTTGATAAATGTAACATGCCACGTGTTTGTGAAAATGCCTTTATAAGTGATAATCCTCATGATTGTGATGCTATGTTATATGAATCTTTGGGTGTTGTTGATATTCCTAACATCAAACTCTTGAAGAAAAATGCTAAGAAGTTTCAAAAGAATTTGAGCAAGTTATTTTGTGAAAAGGATGATTTGATTGCTAAGCTCAATGAATCCAACAAATTGGTTGAGAAATATAAGAAACTTGCTGAAAATTCTCTTGAAAAGCTGAAAGAGTTTGAATGTTTGAATATGGACTTGGATGCTAAACTTGTTTTGTCTAACAAATTTATTGATGAGCTAAAATGTGAAAATGAACTCTTAAGATGCATGCCAAGTGTTTGATTGCTGAACCTATTGTTAAAAAGGATCAAAATATTTGTTACAATCATGTTGTGGTACCCGATTTTGTGCCTATTGGGTGTTCTACCTCAAAGGACAAATCGGTGTACATTCTTCCACACAAAAGAAATAAAAAGGTAAGGAGAAAGTTTCTTAAGCCAAAGCCTCCATTTAGGTCTCAATCTAAGGTTTTGAATGGATCTAAGTTTGTTCCAACTTGCCACCATTGCGGTGTGATCGGTCACATAAGAACTCAATGCTCCAAGTTGAAGAGAGAACAAAACCATATTGCTAGATCCCTTCCCAAAAAGCCTAGTGGACCTAAACGCATTGTTTGTCACCATTGTGGTGCCTTTGGTCATCTAAGACCTCAATGCTCTAACTTTCATGCTTTTAAAAGAATCAAAAGAAAAGAGAAACTTGAGCTTCTTGGAAGTTGTGCTAAAAAGGGTAAACCGGATTTTAGTGAAAATAGCATGTTGTTAAAGAAAGTGTTTAATGCTCTTAACTCCTTGTCTATGTGGATCTCCGGTTCTCATTCTTCCAACCCTTGTCTCACTTCTCATGAGACACTCATTCCAAACAATTGTTCTGTTTGGATGAGGAAAGGTTCCTATGGTTGAGCTTTTGCTCTTTTGGTTCTTGATCTAATTCTTTTGATCTTTATAGGGCCCTTCATGCATTGAATGTCATATCTTCATGCATTTAGTGGGTCTTGCATATCTTTATATGCATTGTTTTTGTTTTGATCTTACTTTTTTGTTTTAGTTTTGTGTGAGTAAAAAATCCAAAACCACATAAAAAGTGAAAATTTCAAAAAGTTTGATCGTATATGTTTGAGCACATATCTCATGTGAGTTTGGCTTAGTACCTTCGTACAAATGGCTTTGTGCATTTATACGCTTAGCTTGTTATGTATGCACATCTATCTTTGTGGGAAAAATCTTGACATCTATGTGTGATTGTTGTAAATTGATCTTCAAGCTTGTTATGAATGGTTAGTCAATAGTCATGTTAGTTTTGATACATGCATAAACTTGTGCCTATATCTCTTCCCACTCATTTATTTTTGCTTAAAGAGCTTAATCAATGTAAATCTCAAAATGAAAAGAGATAATGAGCTACAAAAGCCATCGCACATACTAGTATTTGACTAGGAAAAAGGGAAAGCAACTTTTAATGAAAATGTATAGTGCCCAAAAGCCAAAGGCTTGTTCATCAAATTGAAATATAAAAAATTTCAAGTATCGATCTCAAAAAGAGATGTAAAGATAAAAAATGATCAAGTGTTATGAATTGAAATGAAGCCAAATGAAAAGCTTCAAAGATATGTAATCATTTTCTTGTGGGAGGTCATATATGTTCATTTCTATAATTGAGATAGACCACTTGACTTAGTACTAGTTGTGTATGACTTGATTGAATTGATCATTGAAACTTCACTCTAGACTAAGGACTATTCCACATTTGATACACACACACAACACACATGCCTAATGTTCAATGAATGTCTTATTCTTTTGTTTGATTGTACTTGTCTAAATATAATGTGTGTGTGCTCAACTATGCATGGATCAATCCAAAATTTTTTTTGATTATTTTATGTGTATTTGGAAGTGATTTTTATCACTCTTTGTGTTCATGTTTAGTGCTTATTTTGTTTTTCATTGTTTAAACATGTTTAGTGTTGAAAAACAGGTGTCAGAGTTTTTTGCGACTCATTCACGACTCACTTGTGACTCATGAAAATTTTTGCGACTCATCTCGCGACTCGCCAGTCACGCAACACAAGTCACGAGTTCATCTAGAAGCTTTCACGACTCATTTGTGACTCAGCTCGCGACTCGCCAGTCACAAAACGCCCAGAAACAGCTTTTTAAAGGGTTTTTCGTGGGAAACCTATTTTAAACCTCTCCAATCCTCTCTTAAACCCCTCTTTCAATATTTTTACATCAAAACCCAACCAATTTGAATGATTTTTCATTCCATTAACATATCTAAGGTAATTTTAAACTCTTTTCATTGTTTTTGATCCTTTAGAATATGTTTCAGAGAGTTTTGTGCTCTTCGTTGGGATTTTCATCATAGGGGTTGGGAAAACTTTTTTTTTTTTTTGGGTCAAATTTTTGTATAGGATTGGTTTCTTTTGATGATTTGCTTTAGATGTTGACCCCTTGTGGTAAAAATAACATGTTTTAAGGGTGGATTTCATGATGTTCATGCATTGTTTTACATTGTTGTTCATAGTGTGCACACTAGGTGTTTGATAAAATGCCTCTTAGGCATTTTCTCACTTGTTTGGACTCCGATGAGTACCAAACTTTGGGGTTTCTCATGTTTCCTCACTAGGATCATGTTTGGTTCATTGGTTGTGTATTTAACACACCTTGCCCCACATGTGCATTTTCAATGCTTTGGTTATGCATTGCAGATAGCCACCTCTTGCGCACAAAGCCACTTCTTGCACAAACCTTTGCTACCCTTGTCATGCATTGGTCTATACCTTGTTTCTTCATCCTAGCATGTCATATTTACCTTATGCTTTGTAGCATTTTGTTTTTTTCTTTTGTTTGAGCTTCATTTCTCATTCATCTTGCACCCCTCATGCATCATTCTCCTTGTTCATACCTTCATCTCTTGCCCTCTTTTCTCCTTGACCCCTTTGTCTATTTGTGTCAAAAAGGGGGAGAGTATACTCTAGAGTAGTATACCGGAGAGTTTTGTCATTTCTATATGACTCTTGTGCACATTCTTAGGGGGAGAAATTCTATTTCTTGTGCACATTTGTAGGGGGAGAGATATTCCATAGGGGAGATGCATATACCAAGGGGGAGAAGACATTGTGTTAATAAGAAAACTTTGTTTTGTTTGTTTTTCTTTATGTTTGTTTTCTTGTTTGCTTTATGGTGCTTTGAGTTATGTTTAGTATCTATGCTTTGTTGTTCTCATTGCATCGTGTTTGTGTGTTGGACATGCATACATCCTTATGCTATTGTGCTTTATTGGTTGCATGTTCGGATGATCATTTGCTTTGCTATATGATCATTGTAGTCATTTCCATATGACTGTCATGTGTTTGATCAAGTTGCTCATATGTTTCACATCATGTTTACTTGATCGCAATTTACTTGTTACATTATACTTGTCCTTTTATTACTTGCTTTACCTTGAGGGTCTAATGTGTTTTGTGCAAGTGTTTCAGGTTACAGGTATATATGTTCCAAGTTCATCACAGCTCCTATGATTCATGATAGGGGGAGTGATATGATAGGGGGAGAAAGAGAGAAAGAGCTTTGTGTTATATTAACTATGTTTTTGCTTTGCTCATAGTTCATGATTATGCTTAGCTATTTAAAATATTTTTTATTTGTACCTTTGCTTTGTAGCTCAGTACTTTTAGTTAATGTTATGCATTTTCTTTAGTACTTCACTCTTGTGCCCTTGTTGGATTTTATATCCTTGATGCAATTACCTTGTGTTTTTGTATCGGTTGAGTGTTGGACATGCAAATGATACTTTGCATTGAGCTTATTAGCTTGCATGTCCGGATGTTCATTCCTTGTGTGAATGTTCATTATGATCACTATTTATAGTGATTGTTCCTGTTTAGTCAAGCTATGCTTTACTGCTTTAATTCTTTTTGCTTGATCACATTGTACTTGCTCCATATGCATTTCAAGTTTTCTGCTTACAATGATCATATTGTGTTGTTGTTTTCAGGAAAAACTTGTTCGTATGGTTCAAGAGCTTCACAGTTTCTAGAGTTAGGTGTGAGTGAGTTTTGGCAACTGTTCCCAACTCACATGTTAAGTCTAGAGTCTATTTTAGGGTTTTGTCACGGAATAGCCAAAGGGGGAGATTGTAAGGTTGAATTTATTCAATCATGTGTTGGCTTTATTTTGTGCCAAATTTGCTTGTAATTTAGCAATTAGATACCCTGTATTTAGGTGGGTTTCATGTAAGGGTAGTGTGTGAAAGAGTGTAAAGAAATCTCAGAAGTGTGCAACTCAAAGGAGTCTCGCACTGGATCTCGCAACTGGCTCACGATTGGCAAGTCGCCAGAATGGCACACGTGTGAAGCATGCAGGGGGAGCTAAAAGGTCACGACAGCTGTTGCACTATAGGACAAAACTTCCAGTCTGGCCAGGCAATTAGCTCGCAACTCAAACTCGCGACTCGTTCCAATCGCGAGCTCGAGTTGCCAGAATGCCCTGTTTAGTTGTAACTGACTCTTCGCATTCCTCATACACTCTACTATAAATAACCTTATACCTATAAAATGTAGAGAGCCTCCAGAGAGAATTTTATGAGAGAAACCCTAGAGAAAAACAAGATTGACTCATCCACAATCTTCATCCTTTGATTCTCTAAATTTCTCTACTCTCACCCTCTCCATTGACATATCCTTGGGAGGTACATTTAGCCAAATACTTATCTCACCATACTCATATTAGTGAGGAGGTATTTTGGTGCTTGGGAAGCAATTTAGAAGGGACCAATTCATTTTGGTTGATGCAATAGGTGGTTGTGGGATCCAGTAAACTAGAGAAGACAAGGTTCGGCGTAACCCTGTTGGAGCAAGAAGCTTGGATGCACTAGGTAGATTAGGCTTGGAGGGTCTTCTACTATTCATGCATCCCAACTATATTCTCTAGTTGATTATTAACCGCTTGAAGGGCGGCGAAGAGGTTTTTCGCTGAGTACTTCGGTTTCCTCTTCGATAACACATCGCTGTGTTATCTTTGTGTTTGCATCCTTCTTCCTTTTCTCTTTACCTTTTAATTACTGTTGTGTTGGTTATTAATTATGGTTTAAAGTTTGTTACCAATTTGGTTATAGCTTATCTTTCATTTTCCGCACATATATTGTTTGATTATAAGCTTGTGTTGGTAATTTTGATTTAGGGGTCTAAACGTTCATAGGTGTTTTACACACTATTTGAACTTTCATTGGAGACCACTCAGGCCATGCAGATGCTAGTGGCTTTACTATCCATCCCCTTTGTGACCGTTTGGTTGGAACCACGTACTACGGAAGGTCTGTCTTCCTTCTTCTCCGTCCGAGTCATAACTTATTTTTTCCGTTGTCTTTTCTGTATGCTTTGACTGTTCCTTAGTAATGTTGCCCATGCCAAGCCTTACTGAACAAATTCTTCTACCTCAATTTTATCCTCTCCACATAGTATGTGATTTATGCGATTTAGTCACAGAAGGTATAAGTCACAAGTTTTTTGTAAACTCAGAATTTTAGTTCGTAGTCGGTGATAAAATTGGGCATTTCATCTGTGAAGACTATAACATATCAACTAAGATTATTTGTCTTGATTATGGATGTGGAGACTTCAAGTTGAGATATTGATATGTTTTAAGTGTTAAGACATATTGAACTGGACCGCTGTGAGATTTATTATTCTACTAACGACTGTCAAATGAATAATAAATCTCACACCTTCTATTTACATCAACTCTTAATCCTAAGAGAATAATGAACCTGATCATGAAGTGTAGGTTGCTTTGATATATCAGGAGTGAGATCTAAAGTCACGATCAAAACCTTAGTATGTTGGGTAGCCACATTTTGTGTTGAGGGAACACATATTCTCAAAATGGAATTCAAAATCTCTTAACGGAGATATAAAATATTCTCTTGAGATAAGTTTAATGGGTTTGGTTATTTAGAGTGTTAGGCCTAACCACTTTAGTAAGGAGTTATTAAATTATATATTTATGAAATTGGATTTCATAAATATATAATGAATAATTAAAGGATTAAACCGGGTACTCAAGCATTAAGATGTAGTAATCTTCAAAGTGGCAGCCAACATTCATGACTTTATATTACTACGAATATTTTATGAAGGGGTTGAATGTATAATAAAGTTTTGAAATATAATTTATTAATAAGGTTTAGAGTGCAATTATATTTATATAGTGGTATTAAATATAATTAAAGGTAATTTTGGGCTTGTCAAGAGTTGACAGAAAGGCCTAAAACCCATTGGAGCTGGTGTCTTATTTGTTCCCTTTTGGTCCCACTCCAAGCCACATACTAAAGCCTAATTAGAATGGCCCAAAAGGCTAGCCTAATTAGATAATCAGTTATAATGAGAGAAACATACAAAATTTTATAAAAGTATGAAATGATGTGTATGTGAATGTAAGCCACTCTCTTATTTTTCCTTGAACCCATACATATAAATTGATTAAGAGACCACACTTCTTGGGCATAAGTGGAATTGGAGTAAAGATTAAGAGTGTTCCCAAGTACTTCTATCTTTGGTTTTGAGTTTCACCACACCAAGGTACGCTCTCTTGTTTTTAAATTCTGAAATTTACATAGTACATGTTATCAATTGCAAATGAAGTAGATCCGTTAATTTTCTGCTACGCATGTTTTGTATGCGATACAAATATGTATTTTTCCTACATAAAATTAGTTGATTGGACTTAATTATTTTTAGTTTTATAATTGGTAATTTTTGTTGTTGAGCTAATTGTTTTTGGGCTTGTATATTTTGTTTTAGATTTTAGTTCTATAAATTTTTTTGTGGTCATTAAAATGGGGAAAATGCTAGAGCTAAAAACATTTTTATAAATTACTAATGTAATAAGTGGTTATTGGTAAGTAAAAAAATGATGTAAGTTGTGGGCCCATATGCGAACCAATAAGAATTTTCTACCAAAACAGTTTGTAAAAATATTGTAAAAAAGTTTGTGAGTATAATATTACTTTTAAAATAATCAATGATATTGTTTAAAGAGAGCAAAATGTAATTTTATAAAAATAAAATTGCTAAAATTAGTACATATATATAATAATTTTTTTTTTTTTTAAATTAAAGGGGGCAATTCCCGTGAACATTGCATCTTCATAATCTTCAATATTATTGATCTTATTTAAGCCTGCAACAATTAATCATACATAACATTGTTCTATATTGATTCTCAATAACAATAATAAAACAACAACAACAACAACAACGTAGTTCTATAGTGAACACAACACCGTCATAATTAATCTATTCTTTGAGCTAATATTTAAAAGACCACAAGATTTTTTAGAACAAAAAAGACCATAAGACTTGACGAGTAGGCAAAACAAGATTTCCCAATGCCACGCATGACTGAAATAGATGCCGTGAATATCTATATATATATATATATATATATATAACCGAAGCTTTTGAAGCTCCCACAATTTTCCACGTCAACAATACTTATATAAATAATAATAAATATTTTTTTTCCATCAAATACAAATTACAAACCCGAAATAATAATAAATCTTTTTTTTCCCATCAAATACAGATTACAAACCCGATTCTTATTAAAACCCAACTACAAGAGGAGCCTAAACGCAGAAATCAGCCGCAGCTATCTCAAAACTATCTCTCAAACGCAAACTCAGCCCTAACAAAACCCTCGATCAAACTCTCTCTATTTCAAACTCACTCCCATCTCCTTCTTCTTCTTTAACTCTCTCATTCAATGCAGCTCCCTCCTTCTTTTCTCAGCCACAACTCCTCTGGCTGATGTCAATTTTGATTCATGGGTATTTTGTTCTTGAGTTTTTATCATCTGGGCATTGATTATTTTTTGTCTCCCTTTCTGAGCATTTGATCTTCAGGACTAACTTGAAGAATTTGGATCCTTTTCCATTTCTGATGTTGGACGAATTTGGATCCTTTTCTGTTTTTGATGTTGGACGATTTTTTAGGTATGAAGAATTCTAATATGATCTTTTTCAAGTTTCAATTTTATTTGATTGATATGGGTTAAAATTTCAATTTGAAATTGGTTTAAATGGAACAGAGCCTCAATGTTATGTTTTAATTATATGTCTTCAATTAGGTTTTCTATCTATTTAGGGATTTCAAATTCTACAAGTTTTGTAAGAAAATATTGTAAATATTGATGGGTTTCATAGTGGAGATAGTATTGATTTAATGGTTTTTTTTTTTTTTTTTTTGAAAGGCCTAAGAGTCGGCCTGATGATTAATTTATTTTGGCTGAAAAATTAATTCAGTGATATGTATGGGCTGTGTGTTGCAAATAGTTATGGGGTTTAATAATAATTTTAGGCATCGTTGATTTGTTTACCTCTTGATTTCATTTTTTTCCTATAATGAATGTGTTATGTAGAAAGAGTTGGAGAGAGATCTACGGGAGGCCCTTCACTACTGTCAGACCAGTCCCCTTTGATATTGATGAAGAGATTGCTGCATTAATTGCTAATCTGACATAACCGGATGAAGAATGGAGCCAAATGTTTTGTCTATGAGATTGTTCTAGTATTGGACAGATTCTTTTTCTTCTCTTTTATACTCTTCCATAGATTTTTTTTTTTTTTTTTTTTAATCTGAATCATTAATGCAACTAAATGACCAATGTTTGGAACTCTGGCATATTTCTCAAGGAGTCAATAGTTTATAGTTAGCATGTCTATTTGCTAGGCTTGGTTCCTACGATTGTTGGGGGTTTGTTTTAGTTTTGCATTGCTGCTGGGGTTTGTTTCAGTTTCAGGTTGCTGGAGTTTTTAATATCGTTCATTATCTGAATTTGTTTTACTTTAGTTTTATGTTTGGATTTATCAAAAATTTTAGGCTTATGTTTGGGCATGTGATTTTCTGAAAGAAAAATTCATTTTGTTAATAGAGAATGTTCATAATATACGATTTTTTAAGGTCCTCAGATATTGTCAAGAACTGTTTTTTTTTCTTTTTTGATTCTCTATTGATATGACTTTTGATTTTAGTTCTAATATCACATTAGCTACTGAGCATGTGAATCTGTTTCCAACTACTAAAGCTTAGAATGACCTGTTTTCGACGCTGTCTTCCAAATCTTGCACATTTGTTTATTGCCTCATAAAGATTACAATCTCTGTAGTTCTGTACCTCTATAATCATAATGCATCTGAGCATGTGAATCAATTTCCGACTATTAAAGATTGCAAAGACAGTAATTCTTTTCTCTGAGAAACTGAACATTTTGGTACTACACACAGACAGACATACATTGATCCATGTCTAGGTTTAGAAATATATATTATGTTACTTTCTTTTTTTGAGTGCTTGGAGTTGCAAAGGATGTAGGAGTTAATTCTCTCGTTGTTGTTTTTGTGAGTAGGTATTAACTTTGTAAAGTTATTATTTACAAATATATGTTTTGTTGGCTTATATTCCGTGCCAAATTTGATTGTAATTATATTCAATCTGTTGTACCCTGTATTTTGTTGTGGGATTTCATTGTAAGGGTTGTGTTAGAGAGAGAGAGTGTGTGAAGACTCAAGCATTTGAAGACTGAAGATTTCTCGCGGGTATCTCGCGACTTAGCTTCCCGCGAAGTGATACATGTGCCCTGCACATGCTGGAATGCGAAGAGTCAGGCCAGGTGGAGACAGCTGTGTCTCGCGAGTATCTCGTGGGTAAGGCCTTCCCGCGAGACACCCGCGAGGCATTCTGTTCTGCCAGCCTGTCAAGTCTGAATCACACTTTCTGTACCCACACTATATATACCCATATTAGAGAGCCTCTGAGAGAAAACCCTAGCAAAACATCTTGAGAGTTAGAGATTGTTATACCCACAATCCTCTACACATTTGTTTTGGGAATTTCCTCATCTCCTACCTCTCCATTTCCATACCATTGAGAGGTTGATAGCCCAAACACTTACCATACCCTTTCAAAATGTGAAGTGACGTTTTGGTGATACTGGGAAGCATTGGAAGAAGCCAAGGATGGCAAATGCAACATGGAGCTTGTTGCGGGATCCAGAGAACTAAGACAAGACACGATTTTGAGAAGCCTTGTTGGAGTAGGAGCTTGGAGAGCTTAGGTACATCGGGTAGATTAGGCTTGGAGGGTCTCTTACTAACCCATGTATCCCAACTGATTGTCTAGTGGATCGATTTCCGCTTGGAGGGTGGCGGAGAGGTTTTTCACCGAGTTCTCCGGTTTCCTCTTCGATAACACATCTCGGTGTTATCTGTGTTTGCATCTCTTCCCTACTCTTGTTCATTTCATTTTTACTGCTGTGTTGCTTTAAATATGGATTAGAGTAGTTGTCTTGCTTATACGCTTGTGTTTACACTATTCCGCACTTAGTATTAAGTTAGTGTATAATCAACCAAGCCGTAACTTTAATTTGGGGGTCTAAATTGCTCGTGTGTTTTCGACACATTTCCGAGCTTTCAATTGGTATCAGAGCGGGTACACTTGCTGTGGTTTAAATACCTAAGTGTGATCCTTGACCCTTTTTGAGATGGATAAGTCTCAATTCCTAAATGTTCCACCATTCTTTGATGGTAACAATTATGCTTTCTGGAAAGTCAGAATGAGGGCATTTTTATGCTCTATTGATGATACCGTTTAGGATGCGGTTGAAGTAGGCTGGACTAGGCCGGAGGCTGCAAAATCCACCTGGGATAAGGCAGCCCTTGCGGCGACTAATGCTAACAGTAAAGCTTTAAATGCTATTTTTTGTGGTGTGTCTCCAGATGAATTCCACAAGATATCTCACATGATAGTTGCAAAGGAAGCTTGGGAGATTTAGGAGACTACCTATGAAGGTACAAAGAGAGTTAAGGACACAAAACTTCAGATGCTTACCACTAAGTTCGAAGAGCTTAAGATGGGAGATGATGAGTCCTTTGATTCATTTTATGGGAAGCTCAATCTTGGTGAGAAGATTGAAGATACTAAGGTGGTGAGAAAAATTTTGAGGTCCTTATCGGAGAGCTTTCGAGCAAAAGTCACAGCCATAGAGGAAAGCAAAGATTTGGATGAAATTAAGATCCAAGAGCTCATTGGGTCTCTTCAAACGTAAGAGCTTGGACTGCCTTCCCATAAGATGAGTAAATCGCTTGCTCTCAAAACCATCACCGAAAGAATGGATGATTCCTCCGAAGAAGATGGAGTGGAGAAGGAAGTAGCATTTCTTGCGAAGAACTTCCACAAATTTCTGAAGATGAAGAACAGTGGGAAACCATTCAACAGAGGGAAGTTTTCATCTTCAAGAGGTGATAGGAAAGAGTTTAAGAGGAAAGAGGGAAAGGATTCTCAATCTCCTTCAGACATCGTGTGTTATGAATTCAATGGCCATGGACATCTCAAGGAGTGTCCAAATTATCTAAGAGGAAAGGGTAAGGCGTATGCCACAACGCTGAGTGATTCGGATTCTTCAAATTCTGATTCTGAAGAGAGTTGTGACGGAGAAGGAAACTACTCCGCATTTATGACCATTGCTCATGTGGATTCCTCAGATGATTTGGGTGCACTTATGAAGGAGCTTGGTAAGCACTCTGATTTGGAATCAATTGGAATAGTTGAGGAATCTGAAGATAAGGTAGACGGAGAAGAAGTGGGTCTGCAAGAGACTTATAATTCCCTCCTTGAGAAGACTGGTGGATATGCAAAGGTGGCTAACGCAGCCATTAAAAAGATGAAAAAGGCTGAGGAGGATTACAAAAGCCTTCTGGTGCGATATAAAGAGGCGAAGTGTGAGATTGAAACACTAAATGGTGAGCTATTAGAAGCTTACATAAAAGTGAGATTTCTTGAGCAAGAGGTAGTGCAAGCACAAGCCAAGATAGAAAGGGTCTCTTCCAAGAAGCTAGATGATGTTATTTCATCTCAAAAACATGCCTTAGACAAGTCCGGATTGGGATATACCGGAGGGAGCAACTCATCAGCCAATGTCACCAAAGAAGTGAAGTTCGTAAAGGCTATAGATACGGTTGTAGAAGAGCCAACACCTGAGAAAGTTAAGGCTGAAAAGAAGAAGAATGTGGCTGATCAATGGGTGTTTAATAAGTCCCGTAATCAATCAGAAGCCAGATTTGGATCCAGAGGAAGATCACTTCCAAGATCACAACAGGGTCCTAGAACGAATCATGTGTGTCACTTTTGTGGATTACAAGGACATACAAGACCCAACTGTCATAAGCTGAGAGCATTGAACAATGCAAGCACTCCTCGGTCACGAGGAAGGAGAAATGACGAGAGGTCTTGGGGTGGTGAGCAAACAAGAAGTCAAAACCGTGATCTTGGAATGATGGACGTGATGAAGATGATCAGTGCCTTCACCAATTGTTTGGAAAGCTTCACACGAAGGTTTGAAAGTCCCAACTCTCGTACCCAATCTGTCAAGGATATCACCCCAAACGCACGTGACGTGTGGGTGAAGAGGGGTACTCATGCATAAGCATTATAACATGTCCATGCACTAATTCTTCCAATGCTTAGGGACATTTGCTACTGCATCTTATTATGCATTGTCTTCTTTTTATAGCATGTTTCTTTTACTTGTTTGGCTTGTGCCTATTTTTGTTTTGTTGATCTTACTTTATTTCGATTTGTTTTGAGTGTGTTCAAAAATTCAAAAACCCTATACCCATAAAAATTGAAAAATCTTCAAAAAGTTTGATTGCTCGTTTTGTGCATATCTCATGTGAGTTTGGCCTAGCACCTTCATACTTATGGCGTAGTGCATTTACAAACTTAGCTTGTTATGTATGCACATTTATCTTTGTGGAAGAAATCTTGAAAACTATGTGTGACTGTTGTAAATAGATCTTCAAGCTTGTCATGAATGATTGGTCAATAGTCTTGATGGTCTTGATACATGCATAGACTTGTGTCTATATCTCTTCCCACTTTATTTTTTTTTTGTTTTTGCAAAAGAGCTCACTAAATGTAAATCTCTAAATGAAAAGAGATATCGAGTTGCAAAAGCCTGTCGCACATACTAGTATTTGACTAGGAAAAAGGGAAAGCGACTTGTGTTTTGAAATGTATGGTGCTCAAAAAGCCAAAGGCTAATCCTAAATGTTGATATATCAAAAATATCAAGCACCGATCTCAAAAAGGAGATGTATCATCCAAAATGGATCAAATGTAATCAGTTTATGATTTATGCAGAAGCCAAATGAAAAGCTTCTAAGCTATGTAATCAATTTGTGGGAGGTCATATATACTCATTTCTATAATTGAGATAGTCCACTTGATTTCGTATCAGTTGTGTATGACTCGATTAAATTGATCATTGAAGTTTCACTCTGGTCTAAGGACTATTTCACACTTGATACTCACCCACAACACACAAGACTTTGATTCAATGAATGCTTATCTCATTTGTGTGATTGTACACGTTCAAATGTGATGTGTATGCTCAAATACTTGATGATCAAACCCAAAAAGATTTTTGAGTGTTTTATATGTTTTTGAAAGTGATTTTATACTTTCGTGTCTTTTGTTTTTTTGTTCAAAATGCATTTTTGTGTTTTTCTTCAAAAAACTGGTTCAGAGGTGTTCTTGTGAGAAGCTCGCGACTTAGAGCTTCCCGCGAAATGAGCTTGAGGGAAATATTTTTTATTGTGTCACTTAGAAACTCTCGCGACTGTTTCACGATTGTCTCGCAACCAACAGTTTCTCGCAAAATGCTGTTTGGCAAAAACTGGATTTTTCCAAATTCAGATAGAAGGTATCGTGACTGTCTCGCGACTATATCGCGACCTAGAGCTTCTCGCGAAATTTCATGTGCTTCAGTGGCCATTATCGTGACTGTCTCGCTACTCTCTAACCTGCGAAAAACGCGTGTTTTCAGTTTATATGTAGCAAATGTGACAGTTTTTCAAAACTTTCTTATTTCCCTCGCTCAACCTCTTTTGAACCTCTTTCAACCCAAATCACTATTTCATTCAAACCCCATCATTTTTAAGCAAAATTTTTGCACAATCCTTTCAAGGTATGTACATTTTACACTTTTCTCATCTTTTATTTTCGGATTATGCAGTTTTTATGCTTAGGGTTTGAAAATTGGGGATTTTTGAAAAATTGGGTTGGTTTTCCTTTTAAAGTGAAATTTTTTTTCGATTTCTTTGATTGGGCTAAGTCCCATTTGGCTTTTGTGCACCTGTGTTGGCCCCTTGAGGCATTTTAACATGTATTTAGGCATGATTTCATCATGTTCATGCATTATTCATGCATGTTTTGCTTTGTTGCATGTTAGGTGTTTGACAAAATGTCTAAGTGACATTTGTGTGTTGAATTGGACTAAACTTAGTTCCAATCATTTCTCTTGGCCTTATTTGTCTTGCTTTTCATGCTTTAGTCATGGCTATGTGTTTTACACACTTTGCCCATTTTGTGCCTTAATGCCATGCCTTGCACATACTAGACACACACCTAGGCACACTCATGCATCAACACACGCATAGACATGCATTAGCATATGCACACAGCTGCACACACACGCACAATCTCCTATTTTCATGCATTGTGTTTATTTTTCCTTGTTCTATATGCTTTAGCATGTTGTTTTGAGTTGGTTATGCTCTATTTTTGGCTAATTTTGCCTCTGTTATGGGACTAACTTGAATCTAATCAAGTTTTGTGTTCTGGTTTGTGTCTGTGTACTTGCTTTCTGTCTGCTTTGTGAATCTGTGCAGATGTCTCCTTACAAACGCTCTGCAGTGAAAGGAAGCAGCAGTAAAGAGCCAATTATTGATGTTGATGAACCATCACCAAGGTCAAAAAGGCCTCGTTTTTCAACTGAAGTCTATGACCCTGATTTGTTAAGATCTTATGCTGCTTTTCAGAACTATAGGAACTATTTTCAAGGCACCCCTTTGCTAGCTGAAAGGGTCGTTGATCAGCCATCACTCCGTGACACAAATATACCCATTTGGTTTGCCACGAAAGATTGGAATTTTCTGCTTTCAACTCTCGAGGATGCATACGAGAACATGGTTAAGGAATTCTTTGCCAATGCCATTGTTGTCGGAGAAGAGATAAAATGTTGGGTTCAAGGAAAGAGTTTCTCTGTCACACCACTGTACTTGGCGGAAATTCTACACATTAACCGGCCAATACTCCCCATACCACCGGTATATGATGAGCTGAACCCAGATACAGAGTTTCTCAAACAGGCTTTGGGAGCTGATTTGGAATTCTCCTCCAATATGAAGTCAATCAATGTGGCATCCCTTTCTCCCGAATTAAGACTTCTCTCAATGATCATGTGTAGCAATCTCTATCCCTTGTCCAGCACCGGATATATGAATCTTGGTCGAGCATTATTCTTGAATGATCTGATCACTGACGTAAAGATTGATGTGTTCTCTCACATTTTTCACATCTTGGCAAAAACGGTTGAACGGACTGCTTCAAGGAATTGTATTCCTTTCTGTCGCCTTATTTCAAGGATTTTGAAGCTCAAAGGTGTCCGTCCTTTGGAAGATGAGCACCCATACGCAAGGCCAAGTCCAATTAACATTCGTACTCTTTATGCAAGTATGAGCCACACCAAGAAGAACACCAAGCAAGAAAGTCATGCACCGTCGGGAACCTCAAGCCCTACACCCCATACCTATGATGAACAGTTCGACAATATCTCCACTGCTCTTCAAGAGATTAGTACCAAGATGTCCGGGCTGGCATCTATCATGTACTCTCACCACAGTCGTTTTGATTCACAATTCACATCACTCCAAACTCAGCTGGACGAAATTCAACGGAAGCTAGAAGAAAATGACTAGCTATTCCATGACAAAAAGGGGGAGATGATGTCATTGATAGGGGGAGTATGGTGACATTTGATAGGGGGAGGATGGTGATAGGGGAAGAAGAAGCTAGAAGAAGAAGCTACTATCTCTTGTGTTTGATGTTTTATGTTTACAGTCTTTACTGCTACTGCTTTTCTTTAAAGCTTTAATTTCAGTTTTTATTTCAGTTTATTTTGTGATTCTCTCAATGCTTTTGTAGCATTTCTTTTGTACTTTTAAGATATTGCTATTATATCTTAAGTACCTCACTCTTGTGCCCATGTAGGATTGTTCCTAGATGCATATATGTTTTTATGCATTGGTTAAGTGTTGGACATGCAAATGAAAGTTTGCAATTGAGCTTATTAGCTTGCATGTCCGGATGTTCATTCCTTGTGTGAATGAGCATTGTGATCACTATTGTATAGTGATTGCGTGTTTGGTCTAGCCATGGTTTATTGTTTTTATTCCATTTTGCTTGATCGCTTTGTGCTTGTTCCATATTTCATTACAAGTTTTCTGCATAATAATGAACTTATTGTGTTGTTGTGTTTCAGGAGATACTTATCACTATGGTTCAAGAGCTTCACAGTTTCTAGATTAGGTGTGAGTGAGTTTTGCCAATGTTCCCAAACTCACGTTTAAGTCTAGAGTCTGTTTTAGGGGTTTTGTCACGGAATAGCCAAAGGGGGAGATTGTAAAGTTATTTTTTACAACTATATGTTTTTGTTGGCTTATATTCTGTACCAAATTTGATTGTAATTATATTCAATCTGTTATACCCTGTATTTGTTGTGGGATTTCATTGTAAGGATTGTGTGTTAGAGAGAGAGAGTGTGAAGACTCAAACATTTGAAGACTGAAGATTTCTCGCGGGTGTCTCGCGACTTAGCTTCCCGCGAAGTGATACATGTGCCCTGCACATGCTGGAATGCGAAGAGTCAGGCCAAGTGGAGACAGCTGTGTCTTGCGAGTATCTCGCGGGTAAGGCCTTCCCGCGAGACACCCGTGAGACATTCTGTTCTGCCAGCCTGTCAAGTCTGAATCACACTTTCTGTACCCACACTATATATACCCATATTACCCACAATTGAGAGGAGAGCCTCTGAGAGAAAACCCTAGCCAAACACCTTGAGAGTTAGAGATTGTTATACCCACAATCCTCTACATATTTTGTTTTGGGAATTTCCTCATCTCCTACCTCTCCATTTCCATACCATTGAGAGGTTGATAGCCCAAACACTTTCCATACCCTTTCAGAGTGTGAAGTGACATTTTGGTGCTACTGGGAAGCATTGGAAGAAGCCAAGGATGGCAAATGCAACATGGAGCTTGTTGCAGGATCCGGAGAACTAAGACAAGACACGGTTCCGAGAAACCTTGTTGGAGTAGGAGCTTGGAGGGCTTAGGTACATCGGGTAGATTAGGCTTGGAGGGTCTCTTGCTAACCCATGTATCCCAACTGATTGTCTAGTGGATCGATTTTCGCTTGGAGGGCGGCGGAGAGGTTTTTCGCCGAGTTCTTCGATTTCCTCTACGATAACACGTCTCGGTGTTATCTGTGTTTGCATCCTTCTTCCCTACTCTTGTTCATTTCATTTTTACTGTTGTGTTGCTTTAAATATGGATTAAAGTAGTTGTCTTGCTTATACGCTTGTGTTTACACTATTCCGCACTTAGTATTAAGTTAGTGTAAAATCAACCAAGCCGTAACTTTAATTTGGGGGTCTAAATTGCTCGTGTGTTTTCGACACATTTCCGAGCTTTCAAACTTGATTTAGGTGGTCATTTACTGCATTATTATTGATCTTCGTTATTCTGTTTTTTACAAATTATTTTAATTAAAAAAATACTTATTTTGTAGGTTCTACTTTCATTTTTGGATAAAGAGCTGCATACTTAACTGCATCGACTCAAGGTTTGTTAACAATTTCTGTAAAAAAATTTTAAAAAAAGTTCCTGTTGCATAAAAGTTATATGTAAATAGTCAATATAAAACCATTAATCAGATCATTTACTGCTTTGCTACTAATACACGTATTGCACTATTTGTCTGATGTAGATAGTTTTGTTTATGGAATCTATATTTGTTCATTATTCTGTTTACTTGCTAAATAAAAGAAAAAAGAGAAACAAAAAAAAATGACTCTTTTGTTTTTAGACTATTTTCATTTTAAAATTTTTTAAAAAGTATATTTAACTCAGCTGAGTTGTTATACAAGATAAAAGAAATATTTCTTTTAAACGGTTGGAACATATTGTTTATTGCGATTGTTATATTCATTATAATTGTTTTTAGTTGTTTTTCCAATAATTCATTGTGAGAAGGTAAAATATTTCTTTTAAATGGTTGGAAGGTAAAATATTTTTTTTCAATCATACATCCTGCCCTTGAATATTTTGTATCTATAAAAATTCTTCTCTTGGCTTCAACTCAAACTGTTCTCATAAACAATACTACTTTTGCTAGTGGGAAAGAAAGGAAAAACAGCTACCGTACATCATTTGTAAAGGAAAAACCAAATAGCTCGGCAACCCAATATGTTCTGTGTTAGACAGCACCTTTAAGATAATATACCTGACTGTTTTGTTCTTATTACAGAATCTGAATCTAAATTCCCAAATTTTTGAATGTTTACATAAATTTATGATCTTTTTCACTCATTTTTATTGTGTCCATGCTTCAATTTAAAAGATATTGCATTAAATGACGTCATTGGGTTATTTTGGCATTTTAAAAGGTGCAGGAGTGGTGGAGAAAGTAGAAGTAGAGGTGGAGATAAAGGAATATAAGTATGAGGAATTAGTTAAAGCCCTTGAAAACTTTGAAAACATGTTAGTGAAGCTGCCCCCAGCAATTTAATAAGATTTTGTTGTTGATTTACAAAACTCTTTGAATATTATGATCATTTGTTATTAGTGCATGTCATATATTTTACTTTCTGTTAGTGTTTCTTTTAAATGTGATATGTAATCTTTTGATTTGAAATTTTACCCTTTTTGTTGTGAAGGCAATAACCAGTGATAGAACATCATATTATTTTTCATCTACTCAAATTGTAAATCACAACAACAAAAAGTATGTAAGCTTCTGCCTAGAATGAACATTGTAAATTGCTTCAAATGGGCAATAATTTGCTTTGTTGGCAGATTAAGAAATATATATATATATATATATATATATATATATAGACACACACACACACACACATACCTTGGTTGACCAGCTCAAATCCTAATGAAATTTGTATATTCCTTTTTGTGTGAGTTATTCCTTAAAATCCAAAGCGAAAAGGTTCATTTAAGTTAACTAAATTTCTCTCAACCCGACTAAAAATGCATTTAATTTGAT
The DNA here is from genome assembly GCA_019022515.1 of Quercus aquifolioides. NCBI lineage: Eukaryota > Viridiplantae > Streptophyta > Magnoliopsida > Fagales > Fagaceae > Quercus > Quercus aquifolioides. Next base: position 42,401,454 of record CM032328.1, on the reverse strand, counting down.
TAAAAAAATATTTAGCATTTCTAAGAACTTTCCCGTGCATCGCACGGGTTAGCAACTAGTTATTAGTTAATACCAAGAAAGTTTCATTACAAAAAAACACTGTTCATAGTAGTCTTTTTTTAGTGGCGTTCATAAAAAGTATCACTATAGATACTCTATAATGGCGTTCTCTAAAAACACTACTATAAACTTATCTATAGTTGCATTCTGAGGGCTCCGTAGTGGCGTTTTAAAACACTAGACCTACAATAGCATTTTAAAAACGCCACTATAGGTCCTTGGTTTTACAATGGCCTATAATAGCGTTTTAAAATGACATAGTAGGTCATTTTAATTATTATTTAAAAAAAAAAAAAAAGACAATCGAATTTTTTTTTTTAATTTTAAAAAGACCTATAGTGGCGTTTATAAATGTCATTATAAGTCCTTAGTCTTACAAGGGCCTATAGTGGTGTTCATAAACGCCACTATAGGTCCTGGGTCTTACTAGTCTATAGTAAATGCAACTATAGATCCTTAAAAAAAAAAAAAAAAAAGCAAAAAGAAAAATTTTTTTTTTTTTGAAAAGGACCTATGGTGGCGTTTATGTCCTTAAAAAAAAAAAAAAAGACCTATAGTGGCATTTATAAACACCACTATAGGCCCTTGGTCTTACAAGGGCCTATAGATCCTTTAAAAGAAAAAAAGAAGCCCATCCGAAAAATAAAAAATAAAAATAAATAAAAAAAAAAATTAAAAAAAAAATTAAAAAGGACCTATAGTGGCACCACTATAGGTCCTAGGCCTTACAAAGGACTAGAGTGGCATTTGTAAATGCCACTATAGGTCCTGGGTCTTATAAGGGTTTATAGTGGCGTTTACTAACGCCACTATAGATCAGGAAAAAAAAAAAGGGAGAAGGAAAGATAATTCAAATAGTTGCATCAATCTTGAATATACGGTTATAAAAAAAAATAATAATAATAATAGATGAATATACTAAGAATATTCTGTTATCAATAAGAAAAAAAAAATTCAAACTCTCTCTCACAACCCACCATTAAACCCATAAGAAAAAGAAAAAGAAAAAAAAAAAAAAACTCTCTCTCTCTCTCTTTCTCGCCGACCTACCATGAGACCCACACTGTCGATCCACCATGAGACCCACACTACCGTTTACCCACCAAGGACCCATGTCGCTGTCATTCCATGCCTCCGAGCCATGCCACTAACCCACAACCAGACCCATGCCGCCGAGCCTTTGTTTCTCTCATTTGGTAAGTTTGTTCGTCTTCTTCTCTCTTCTTCTTTTTTGATTTTTGTTTCATCTAGTTTTTTTTTTGTTTTTTTTTTGTTTTTTTGTTTTTGTTTTTGTTTCATTTGTCAATGTTTAAACTTTATCTTTTTATATATGCTAGGCTCACTTCATCTTGTGTGGCCGGATTGGTGTTGGGTGGCCGAATTGTTGGTGGGTGGCTTTGGACTAGTGGTGGTTTGGTGTTAGGGTGGTTGTGGGTTGGTGTTTGGGTGTTTGTAGATTGGTATTGGATTTTTGTAGATTAGTGCTTATAGATTGGATTTTTGTAGATTGGTATTTGTGTGGCTATGGGTTGTGATGGTTGCTGTTGGATGTGGTGGTTATGATTGTTGTTTGGATGGGTGGCTGGATGTGCTGGGTTTGGGTTGTGATGGCTGCTGGTTTTTTTTTGCTGGGCTGATGGCTATAGTGGTGTTTTAAAATGCTGCCATAGCCAATATAAAAAATTAAAATTTTGGCCAATAGTGGTGTTTCAAAACGCCACTATAGGGTATGGACCTATAGTGGTGTTTTAAAACGCTGATATAGCCTGTTTTATTTTTATATTAAAAAAAAAAATTGGCCTATAGCGGCATTTTATAAGTGCCACTATAGGGAATGGATCCATAGTGGCATTTTAAAACGCTGCTATAGCTTATTTTTAAAAATAATATATAAAAAAATTTTGGCCTATAGCAGCATTTTATAAACGTCACTATAGGATATAGACTTATAGTGGCGTTTTACAAAAATGCCACTGTAGGTCTATAGTTATGGTACAATAATGACATTCATAACTGTCACTATAGAAAACACAACTATAGCCTAAACGGACCTATAGAGGCGTTTTTAGAACTTCTAGTAGTGTTTCACGAATGACACTCTAGACTTAGTTTTTTGCAGTGTTTATACCGTACGATACCAATTGTACCATGACAGTACATCTTATTAGCCATTAAATTGGTATTGGTATTCTTATAAAATGTACTCGATAAAATATTGGGTTATACTGGTTTGTACTTGAGTTATTTTGGGTGTTTCAGTTGGTATTAACATTTTCGCCAATATAATTAAAATTTTGAAAAAAAAATCTTAAAAAGACATGTTATTTGAGCTAATATATTGGGTTAATGTTGTTAGGTTCTAAAGTTTTAGGATTTAGAACTCTAATGTGTAATGTTGGTAAACCATGATCAAAACAGGTTGTTTAGTCTTGTTTAGACTTGCTCAAAGTTGTGTGTTTTATGTAAAGTTGGAATCGAGCTGATGCAGAATTTACTATGCATCTCGGCCTGGCTCGATCGATCGAAGTTTAGGCTCGATCAATCGAATCTTGGGCATAATGTTTTTTCTGCAAAATTTCCAACTCCGTCCAAGCCCATTGAGGATTAGGGTTTTAGATCTACTTCTCCCATTATATAAAGGAAACCCTAAGCACGTTTTTAAAAGACTTTTCAGAGAGAGAAGAGAGTGCCTCTTTTGTATCTAGGGTTTTGTACCCAAACCTCTCTAAGGTCTTTGTTGCTCATATTGTTGTTTGTGTGAATCTCTTATGAGATCAGTGAGGAGCTTTCCTTCGCACAAGCTTAGGATTATCAAGAGGAGATTTCTTCAAGAACTTGATGATCATTCAGTTGCTACCATAAGAGCTTAAAGATAAACAAGCGGGTGTGCTTGTACTTGCTGGAGAATCCAAGAAAGAAGGAGTCCGTGGTCTCGGAGCTTGCACGTGGTCATGTTAGTAAGTTTCTACTGGTGGGTAGCAATAGAATGTTAGTGGTCTAAATTCTATTGTAAAACTTCAATTCTTTCTATAGTGGATTCAAGTTTACCTTGAGGATAGCTAGGTTAAATCCTCCCCAGGTTTTTTACCGGTTTGGTTTTCTTGGGTTATCATATCTTTGTGTTATTTATTTTTCTACTGCTATGCTTGATATGATTATATGATTGAGTTAACCTAGAACTGCATAATTTGACTAAGTAATTACTTGGTTAATTAACTAGGTTAATCCGGTTGTGTTTTAAAGGGTCTAAAAACAAACAAGTGGTATCAGAGCAGGTAGCTCTTTTGTTTTAGATCTTTTGATTTAAGAGGTGATCCTTGACCCCTGTTATCATGGATAATTTGAAGTGTCTTTCTGATCATGTTTCTGCTCATGCTTCTGTTGATTTTATTGATGTCTGTGAAACTCTTTGTAAGGAATTATCTAAATCTTTGAAAATTTCTAAGAAATTTAAAGAATAGTTCAAATTGGCTAATCTTGAAAAAGAGGAATTGGTTATTAGATTAGATGAATCTAATAAAAAGAATTAATTTTTGAGAAATCAAATTTCCTCTCAAGATGAGAAGATGAAAAGCTTGGAACAAGAGTTAGTTGAATCTAAAGCTAAAATTGAAAATTTGACTAGTACCAAGCCTGCTATTGATAATAGAAGTGTTTTTATTTCTCTTAAGCCTAAAATTGAGAAAGTTTATATCCCTCCTTTCAAAATGAATAATAAAGAAAAGGCTTATGTTTCTAGGTTAGACAAAGGTAAAAGTTCTGATGTAGACACTGAAGTTTCTAAACCTAAGTCTAAACCTACTGCTAGTGTGCAAAAGAAATCTCTTTTTGTGCCTACTTGTCACCGTTGTGGTGTTGTTGGTCATATTAGACCAAATTGTTCTTTGTTGAGGCAAAAACCAAAATTTGAGACTAGATTTGTTGTTTGGAATACTGATGTTCCTAAATTTGTTCCTATTTGTCACTTTTGTGGTGTCTCCAGTCACATTCGTCCTAATTGTCATAAATTGAAATTGGGGGAATGGGCAGACTAGCAGTGTGAGGGGCAACTATGTAGTAAGTTAGGCAAGGTTTGAAAGAATAATGGGAAGTAGCATCTCGAGTTTTACAAACTCGAGATCCATATTAAAACTCGAGTCCCGAAGACTCGCTTTGCGAGTGTTTTGCTACTAAAAATGCCACAGAGATCTCGAGTTTTAGAAACTCGAGTTCCTATAGTGGCGTTTTTAAGTCCTATAGTGACGTTTTAAAGCCCTATAGCGGCGTTTTCCTGCAAAATTTTTTTATAAGTGTGATCAGGGAGCCCTATAGTGGCGTTTTTAAGCCCTATAGTGACGTTTTAAAGCCCTATAGCGGCGTTTTCCTGCAAAAATTTTTATAAGTGTGATCAGGGAGCCCTATAGTGGCGTTTTTAAGCCCTATAATGACGTTTTAAAGCCCTATAGCGGCGTTTTCCTGCAATTTATGGAACTCGAGTCTTTAAAACTCGATTTTTACGTGGATTTTTTTCCACATCAGACCCATTCACTTACAAATCGAGACTTAAAAACTCGAGTTTTATCTTGGAACTCGAGTTTTAGACACTCGAGATGCTAGTTTTCAACATTATTTTGAAACGTGACAACTAACTAAATTTTTTGGTATTTATTGTTATTTGGAAAGGGTGTTCATTGAAATTTAAGCATTATGTATTTCAATCTAGGATATGTAATAATATTTCTCCTGCCATAAGTCCAAATAAATTGTTTCATATTCTTTTGAAAAATTTGAGCTTGTTGGCCTGTGAAAGGAATTTGCAGGATTTTAGTCTCTCTCAGAAGATTGGTGTAATTCCTCAAATACACTCTGCTTCACATGGATTTTCACCTACAAAGCCGAAGTCTCGTGCTATATGGGTGAGAAAAGATTCTCTAAGGTGAGTGTTGCTGACTTGTCCCTGATTTAATTCTTTCAATTGTTTGTGGACATGTCTTGTTTCTGTTTTTGGTTGTTTTGTTTTTTAGGTTGTTTTTTATTAAAAAAAAAATCCAAAAACATTGAAAATTTTCAAAAAGACAAAAATATTTTATTTTGTGTCTAGTTTTATTTTTCTTGAGGATTACATGAATTATGATATCTCTCTCTTGATTTAGAACATGCTTGACATTGTGGAGAAACTTGAATAGTATGTGTTATATAAGTGCTAAGCTATTTCTGATTTTGTGTGAGTATGTACTAGTTTGTACATGTACTCATGGGTTAATTAAGAAATTGATATTTCTTGTTTGTGTACCCTCTATAGCTTAGTTAAGCACTATCATGCATTGCATTTGCATTGTTCATTTAGCATAATGTGTGCTTTTTGTTTTTGGTCATAAATTTTTTAAAACCAAAAAGATTTTTGTGTTTTGTATTTCACATCTTGGATTTATAATCAAGGATTGACCATATTATTTTTACATAACATGTTTATGCATCTTGTTTAGCATTGATGAGCTTATTTCTTTTTGCATTGTTCATTTAGCATAATGTGTGCTTTCTGTTTTTGGTCATAATTTTTTTAAAACCAAAAAGATTTTTGTGTTTTGTATTTCACATCTTGGATTTATAATTAAGGATTGACCATATTATTTTTACATAACATGTTTATGTATCTTGTTTAGCTTTGATGAGCTTATTTCTTGCACTTTACTAGTTTGAGCTTAGTAGTGCATGTTGTGTGGGAAAGATATTTATGGATTTTTATCACTTTGTCTTTATCTTGAAGTCACATGTCTTTGACTGTCGGACTTGAACCTTTTGAGAAAGGCATAAATGACCATCTCACCATTGTTCACTAGCCAATCATGAACACCTTAGTGCATATCGTAAGATTTTGTGCTCGAGAAAGTATAGCACATGCACAAAAAGAAAATAAGGTGTAGCCTCGGTTAAATGCTTAAAATTAGTGTGTACATTATTGGACTTAAAGTTAAATCAAATAACTAAAATTGGTGTGTACATCATCCCGGCTATTTTATTAAGTTTCTGAACAACTAAAATCGGTGTGTACAATATGAGGCAAATTCAAGAAACTTACATGATTGCAAACTTATGATCTAGGAAATGTGGGAGTTATATGATGTAACTCTTTAGGTGATAGTCTCTTTCAAATTTATGTGATGAATTTTGTAGAGATTGTGATTAATTACTATTCACATATCACCTCACATGTATCTCAAGTTTTTACTAGTTGCACACACAACACAAGTTACTCTTTGCTAAACTTGGTACATTATATTGTGTGTGATCTTGTTGTGGCCATCCGAGATTAAAAGTTCCTTGATTTTAATGCAAAATATGTTTAAAGTTTGAGAAATTGGAAATTCTAGAGCTTGAATGTACCCGAATTGGGGATTTTTTTCAAATTGGGTTTAATTGATGAAATTGGCTTGTTGATTTGATGTAATTGATCATTATTATCTGTCCTTTAACTTGTGTGATGATCAATTGGTCAATTTTTTATAAAAACTGTTCAAGTGGTTTTTTTTCAAACTTTGGGGGTTTTGTTATAAACTCTATGCTCAAGCCAATTTTGTGAATTTGAACTTATACTGAACTTAGTTTCACTGCATTAGAGCATGCATCATTTATGTTTAGGATTCACATGCATTGCATTATTTTTATATCCATCTTGCAGTTTTGCAGTCATATCTCTCATTATTTTCACACATGCATACACTTTGCTAAATTGGGTACTCAACTTGATTTAAAAATTGATTGATTAATTTTTTAGTTATGTACTTTTTAGTATATGCTATTTTTATGTGTGACCTGTAGAAACTATTTTTCTTAAAAGATATGATGGATAATCAATGTGCAAATATTTTCTCTACTCATGCAATTGTTTATGGGTCACATAGTGTGATGTTTGCATTTATTGAAAGAGAGAATATTTTTTTTCATGTGTATCCTCAACTTAGTTTTTAAGTTTGTTTTGTGTCTTTTTAGTCGTCCCCACCTCCTAATTTTTCCCCAAAACTGTTTTTCCCAAAACTTGTTGTGTTTTTCCTATTTTTATAGGGGGAGAAGCTTGTTTTTAACTTTTGTTGTTCATAGGGGGAGTTGTCTCTATTTTCTATAGAGCTTGTTTTGTGTTCCTTTAATTCTCTGTTGCGTATGTTTTCTGTCTACCTTCTGATTGGGTAGTCTTTGTCAATACGTGACAAAAAAGGGGAGAAATAGTTGATATGTGGGAATCCTGTCTGTTTTGTTTAGGGGGAGTTAACATTGTTTTTTTATGTATCTAACTTAGGGGGAGAGTTAGTTTGCATATTTGTTGATTTACTGTTTTTCTGTCACACATGCGTTTATGCGTTTGTTGAGTATTTTAGGAAATACAGGTTGATTCAGTCGTGCTGCTGTCTACACTTGCAACTGATGGATAGTAGTTAGGATTGGATTTGTATTGTAAAGGGCTTTATTTTGTAAACTTTGACCTTTTAGTTTGTGTTTTGTCACGGATTGCCAAAGGGGGAGTTTGTTAGATTCTAAAGATTTAGGAATTTATGTATTTAGAACTCTAATGTATAATGTTGGCAAACCATGATCAAAACAGGTTGTTTAGTCTTGTTTAGGCTTGCTCAAAGTTGTGTCTTTTATGTAAAGTTAGAATCGAGCTGATGCAGAAGTTACTATGCATTTCGGCCTAGCTCGATCGATCTAAGCTTAGGCTCGATCAATCGAATCTCGGGTAGAATGTTTTTTCTGCAGAATTTCCAACTCAGCCCAAGCCCATTAAGGATTAGGGTTTTAGATCTACTTCTCCCATTATATAAAGGAAACCTTAAGCACGTTTTTAAGAGACTTTTCGGAGAGAGAAGAGAGTGCCTCTTTTGTATCTAGGGTTTTGTACCCAAACCTCTCTAAGGTCTTTGTTGCTCATATTGCTGTTTGTGTGAATCACTTGTGAGATCTGTGAGGAGCTTTCCTTCACACAAGTTTAGGATTATCAAGAGGAGATTTCTTCAAGAACTTGATGATCATTCAGTTGCTGCCATAAGAGCTTAAAGATACACAAGCGGGTGTGCTTGTACTTGCTGAAGAATCTAAGAAAGAGGGAGTCTGTGGTCTCGGAGCTTGCATGTGGTCGTGTCAGTAAGTTTCTACTGGTGGGTGGCAATAGAATGTTAGTGGTATAAATTCTATTGTAAAACTTCAATTCTTTCTATAGTGGATTCAAGTTTACCTTGAGAATAGCTAGGTTAAATCCTCCCCAGGTTTTTTACCGATTTGGTTTTCTAGGGTGATCATATCTTTTTGTTATTTATTTTTCCGTTGCTATGCTTGATATGATTATATGATTGAGTTAACCTAGAACTGCATAATTTGACTAAGTAATCACTTGGCTAATTAACTAGGTTAATCCGGTTATGTTTTAAGGGGTCTAAAAACAAAACAAATGTACTTAGGTTAATACTTAGGCTTATAAAATATATAAAATTTAAATTTTATGTTGACAAATATAAAAATTAATAATTCATATTTACATTAATAAATACATATAAATAAATAAATAAATATATATATATATATATAGAGAGAGAGAGAGAGAGAGAGAGAGAGAGGTAATCTCGAAACACTATATCGATATCAACTAGTATGAAAATATTTCATTCTTGTGAGGCTATAACCAAACCGAAACAGCAGTACAAAATTGACTTTCTTGATTTAATACACCATTTAAATTTAAATGCAATTAAAAAAAATTAATGCATTGATTTTAGAGTTTGAGTCACTTACGAAATTTTAAGTTTCATAGCCATTAAAGAAGTGGAATGCATGATTGAAATAGATGTGGCGACTAGTAATCTTGTATGAGTGGTTAACACAAAAAATTTAATTTAATTGTAGGAGTAATTAATATAATTAATGCATTGATTTTAGAGTTTGAATTGCTTACAAAAATTTTAGGGTAAACTATGAATTTAGTCCTTGACCTTTTCGGTATTTTTCAATTTAGTCCTTAAGTTTTAAATGTGTTAATTCATTTCCTAATCTTTCGCTATTGTGTCAAATTAGTCTCAATTGTTAAGGGACGGATGAAAAATACTGATGTGGTTAATGGCCAAAATAAAAAATAATTTTATATGAACTCATATGCCACCTGTACTACTAACATGGATTAAATTTAAAAAAATAAAAAACAAAACAAACAAAACCCAGCTTAAGGAAGATGCCAAATTATGATAAAATCCTAAATCAATCATGATCTCAAAATCTATGTGGGGTTTTTGTTGCTAAGGTCAGATTGCCGATGGTGAAAGGTGAAAGCTCGAAAATGTGTTGAAAACACGAGCTGTTTAGACCCCCAATAAAAAGTTACAGTTCGATTGATTTTACACAAACTTAATACTAAGTGTGGAATAGTGTAAAAGCAAGCGGATTAACAAACAAGCTACTCTAATTCATAATCAAAGCAACACAGTAGTAAAATGGAATGTAAAAGAGTAGGGAAGAAAGATGCAAACACAAGATGAAACGCCGATGTGTTATCGAAGAGGAAACCGAAGAACTTGGCGAAAAACCTCTCCACCGCCCTCCAAGTGAAAATCGATTCACTAGACAATCAGTTGGGTTACATGGGTTAGCAAGAGACCCTCCAAGCCTAATCTACTCAATGTACCTAAGCCCTTCAAGCTCTTACTCCAACATGGCTTCTCGGAACTGTGTCTTGTCTAGTTCTCCGAATCCCACTATAAGCTCCATGTTGCATCTGCCATCCTTGGCTTCTTCCAATGCTTCCCAGCACCACCAAAACTTCACTTGACACTCTGAAAGGGTGTGGTAAGTGTTTGGGTTATCAACCTTTCAATGGTATGGAAATGGAGAGGTAGGAGTTAAGGAAATTCCACAAGCAAATGTGTAGTGGATTGTGGGTATAACAATCTCTAACTCTCAAGGTGTTTGGCTAGGGTTTTCTCTCATAAGCAGTCCTTAACTTTTGTGGGTAATGTGGGTATAAATAGTGTAGGCACAGAAAGCGTGTATCAGAATGGACAGGCTGGCAGAACATAATGTCTCGCGGGTGTCTCGCGGGAAGGCCTTACCCGCGAGATACTCATGAGACATAGCTGTCTCCATCCTGGCCTAACTCTTTGCATTCCAACATGTGCAAGGCATATGAGTCACTTCGCGGGATGCTAAGTCGCGAGCTACCTGCGAAAACTCTTCAGTCTTCAATTGCTTGAGTCTTCACACTCTCTCTCTCTATCACACAACCCTTACAATCAAATTCTACAATAAATACAGGGTACAAAAGATTGAACAATAATTACATTCAAATTTGTCACGGAATAAAAGCCAACAAAAACACATAGTTGTAAATAACAACTTTACAATCTCCCCCTTTGGCTATTCTGTGACAAAACCCCTAAAACAAACTCTAGACTTAAATGTGAGTTTGGGAACAGTGGCAAAACTCACTCACACCTAATCTAGAAGCTGTGAAGCACTTGCACGTATATACCTGTTACCTGAAACACTTGCACACAAACAAAACTTTCATTAAGCTTATGACAAGTTGAACACAAGGTACGTACATGAGCAAGTAAAGTGCGATCAAGTTTTTAGACATTATAAAACATGTAAGCATATCTTGATCAAACAAAAACAATCATTAAAGAATGACTACAATGAACATTTAGCAAGTAAATGCTCATCTGGACACACAATGCAATTAAGAACAATCACAAAGGATCAATTGCCTGTCCAACACTCAATCAATGCAAAATACATGAAGTATTTGCATCTAGGATACAATATCCTACTAGGGCACAAGAGTGTGGTACTTAAGACATATTAGCAATATCTTAAAATTACAAAAAATATGCTACAAAGCATAGAGATAAACACAAATACTGAAAATAAACTGAAATTAAAAATAGAGTATTTAAAGCTTTAAACAAAAGCAGTAACAGTAAAAACTGTAAACAAAAAACTAGCAGTTATAAAGACTAAAAATAGTTTAAACCAAAGCATAAATGAACCTAAACCGCCTATGAACCAATAACCAATGTTTCTAAGCCTAAACCTATGCTCCCCCTAACACTGTGCAGGCTCTTCCTCAGCTCCCCCTCAAAATTTTCTCCATCTTTTTGACTGGAATGGCCAAAGGGCTAGAACTGATCAGACTTTGAATCTGATCCCCGTGCCATAGACAAGTCACTGATCTGGGAAGACAATACAGTGATCTGTCCTTGGAGGTATGCAAACTGTGTCGCGGTGTGCTATACATGGGATTCAAGTACTGAAGACATCTGGTCCATTTTCACTAGTAGGCAATCGAGTTTGTCTAATCCTCGTGCTGGTGCTGAAGATGATGACTGAGCTGAAGGCTCTGGAGCAGAAGTAAATCTGTCAATCTCCTCCTCTATATCTCCACCCACGTCTTCAACACGATCCTGTGGTATCGTATGCACACCTGTTTTGGAGCCTTTGACATGAGTTGTGCTCTTAATGACTGTGTGTGCACCAATGGGATAGTCCCTCTGAACCACAGTGAGACCACTTGGAAGTTTCGGCTTTGTCTTCACAATTAGGCCCATAATCAGTAAAGGAAAGGGCATTACAGTCCTTGAATTCTGCTTCTCAATGCTCTTTTTCAACACATGGAAGATTTGTCCACAAATATCTATCTCTTTGTGGGTAAAAAGATCATACAGAATTCTTGTTCTTGGAGCAGATAAAGTGGTAAGGTTGGTGACCAGATACAAGTTATGGATTATCACATAAGACAATGTCCTCATCTCCGGTGAAAATCGAATTGTATCCATGGATGTCTTCTTCGATGTACCACCAAGCATCTTTATCATCTCCTTAGTGGAACCCAATCTATCTTCATATTGGACTGAGATTGGCTGAGAGGGAGGATGAATCTCCAAAAATTCTTGAATACTATCCCTTTTAAACATGAATTCTTTGTGCCTTACCCAGCAAACTATATTGTCATCTTCCATAGTAGCATTTAAGAAAAAATCTCGAATGATCTCTAAATACACAACCCCAACTGGGTTCTGAATGTTCAAAATGTGTGTAAAACACCCTTGAACGTTTAGACCCCAAATTACAAAATATCAATTCAAGCTTGTTATCAAACAATTGATATGCGGAACATGAACATAAGCCAAACACAGAATTGATAAACAATCTAAGCCAAATATAAACTCATCCACAGCAGTAAATAAAAGGCAAAGATAAAGGGTAGGAAGATGCAAACACACGGACAACACACGATGTGTTATCGAAGAGGAAACCGAAGCACTCGGCGTAAAACCTCTCTGCCGCCCTCTAAGCGGTAAATAATCCACTAAAGAATGTAGTTGGGATACATGAACAGCAGAAGACCCTCCAAGCCTAATCTACCCAATGTACCTAAGCCCTCCAAGCTTTTTGCTCCAACGAGGTTGCGCCGAACCTATTTCTTCTTTAGCTTACCGGATTCCGCTACTAAACCATAGCATCAACCAATGAATATTGGTTCCTTCCTAACTGCTTCCCAAAGCACCAAATAAACCTTCTCGCGGATATGGGTATGGTGAGAAAAGGATTTGGCTAAGGACCTCTCAAGGATTTAACAATGGAGAGGAAGAGAGTAGAGGAATTTGAAGAGTCTCTTAGTGAAGATTGGGGATGAGATAATCTTGTTTTTCTCTAGGGTTTCTCTCTTAAAATTCTCTCTGGAAGCTCTCTACATTTTGTGGGTATAAGGGTCTATATATAGTGGTGTGTGTTTGGAATATGAAGAGTCAGTTTTTCCCAAACAGGGCTGATTGGCAGCTTGGCCTCGCGACTGGTCTAAGTCGCGAGTTCAAGCCGCGAGATAACGGCCTGGCTAGCCTGGGACTTTTGTCCTGTAGTGTGAGAGTTGGCGTGACCCTTCACCTCCCCGTATGCTTCTCACGTGTGCAGCATTTGGTGGCTTGTAAGCCGCGAGTCAGCCGCGAATCCCTGCTTCCTTGCACATTGTTGAGCAATTCTTCACACTCTCTTCACACACTACCCTTACATGAATCCCACCTAAATACAGGGTTACTAAGTGCTAAATTACAAGCAAATTGGCATGGAATAAAGCCAACAAGATGGGTGATAAAACTCAACCTTATAGGTTCAACAGCTTGGTCCAAGTCCTTTCTTTGAACACCTCAGGGATGAAGGTATCCTCAAGAGTTTCTAGTTGGACCACCCTCTCCATAATAATTGTTGCTCTTTTGTAGCAATCATTGTATTTTATATCAGCATCAATAGACTTGAAATTGTCAGAATCAGTGCGAGGACGTTTTGTGGATTTCTTGGTCGCAGAATGTTTGGTAGGAGACATCTGCGCAATTACACAGAACAGACCAGAAACATGTGCAAAAACACAAAACAGAACACAAAACTTGATTACATTCAAGTTAGTTCCAAAACAAAGGGAAAACAGCCTAAAACAGAGCATAAATAACTCAAAACAACATGCTAAAACAGTTAAACCAAGTAAATAAAAACACAACGCATGAAAATAAGTAGTTGTGCATGTGTGTGCATATGTGTGCATGTGCTGATGCATGAAGATGCAGCATGAGATGCATGAGGTGTGCCTAGATTGTGCCTAGGTGTGTGCATGGCATGGCATTGAGGCACAACATGGACAAAGTGTGTATTACACACAACCATTGACCAAAACAAAGTAAACATGATCATTCAAGATGAAAATCAAACATTGTAACTCAGTTGAGTCCAATACAACACAGAAATGTCATTCGGACATTCTATCAAACACCTAACATGCAACAATGCACAATATATATGAATAATGCATGAACATGGTGAAAAATTGCCTCAATACATGCTAAAATGCCTCATGGGGCCAACACAGATGCACAACAACAAATGGGACTCAGCCCAAACAAAGATTTTGAAAAAAAAATTGCAAAATGAAGAACCCCAACCCATTTTCGAAAAATCCCCAAATTTTGAAACCCTAACTCAAATAACTACAAAATCGTAGAAAATCATGAAGAAAAAGTTTTAGAAAACATAACTTGAAGTTGAAAATGTAGAAAATAGGCTTGAGAATGATGGGGTTTGAGTGAAATGAAATTTTGGGTTGAAAAAGGTTCGAGAGAGGCTTAGCGAGGGAGAATGGAGTGTTTTGAAAAACTGTCACATTTGCAATATAAAACTGAAAACACACATTTTTTGCGGGTTAGATAGTAGCGAGGAAGTCGCGAGACAGTCGCGAGAATGGCCACTGAAGTACAAAAACTTTCGCGAGAAGCTTTAAGTCGCGAATCAGTCGCGAGAGTTTCTATCTTAATTTGAAGAAATTTCAGTTTTTTCTAAAACACATTTCGTGAGAAGTGTTTGGTCGCGAAATACTCACGAGACAGTAGTGAGAGTCTCTGTGTGAAATGACCAAAAAATAATATTTCCCTTAAAACCTTTTCGCGGGAAGCTCTAAGTCACGAGCTTCTTGCAAAACACCCTCTGAACCAGTTTTTGAAGAAAAACCCAAAAAATACATTTTGAACAAAAACTAAAGACACGAAAGTATAAAATCACTTTCAAAAGCATATAAAACACTCAAAAATCTTTTTGGGTTTGATCAGCAAGTACTTGAGCATACACATCAGTTTTGAACATGTACAATCACACAAATGAGATAAGCATTAATTGAATCAAAGTCTTGTGTGTTGTGGGTGAGTATCAAGTGTGAAATAGTCCTTAGACCAGAGTGAAGCTTCAATGATCAATTCAATCAAGTCATACACAACTGGTACTAAATCAAGTGGTCTATCTCAATTATAGAAACAAACATATATGACCTCCCACAAATTGATTACAAATCTTAGAAGCTTTTCATTTGGCTTATGTATAAATCATAACATTTGATCCATTTTGGATAATACATCTCTTTTTGAAATCGGTGTTTGATATTTTTGATATATCAACATTTAGAATTAGCCTTTGGCTTTTTGAGCACCATACATTTCAAAACAAAAGTCGCTTTCCCTTTTTCCTAGTCAAATACTAGTATGTGCGACAGGCTTTTGCAGCTCGATATCTCTTTTCATTTGGAGATTTACATTTGGTGAGCTCTTTTGCACAAAAAAAAAAAAATTTAATAATAATAAAATAAAGTGGGAAGAGATATAGGCACAAGTCTATGCAAGTATCAAGTCCATCAAGACTATTGACCAATCATTCATGACAAGCTTGAAGATCTATTTACAATAATCACACATAGTTTTCAAGATTTCTTCCACACAGATAAATGTGCATACAAAACAAGCTAAGCTCGTAAATGCACTACGCCATTAGTACGAAGGTACTAGGCCAAACTCACATGTGATATACACAACACAAGCGATCAAACATTTTGAAGATTTTTCAATTTTTATGGGTTTTTGAAGAACACACGGCACAAAGCAAAAGCTTGTAATAGAAACATGCTAAAAACCAGAAGCAAATGGTACAAAGTAAATCAAGCATGTAGTGATGCATGAGCAAATGTCCCTAAACATCGGAAGTATTAATGCATGGACATGTTGAAATGCTTATGCATGAGTACCCCTCTTCACCCACACGGCACGTGCGTTTGGGGTAATATCCCTATAGGATTGGGTACGAGAGTTAAGACTTTCAAACCATCTAGTGAAGCTCTCCAAGCAAGTTGTGAATGCACCGATCATCTTCATCACGTCCATCACACCGGAATCACCATTTCGACCTCTTGATTGCTCAACAGCCCAATTCCTTTTGTCATTTTTAGGGCTTTTTGACATTTGAACACTTGCATTCTTCAATGCCTTCAGCTTATGGCAATTTGGTCTGGTGTGTCCTTGAAGTCCATAGAAATGACAGAAATGTTGAATTCTCAGACCTCTTTGTAACGTTGGAGGTGATTTCCCTTGAACCCTAAGCTTGACCACTGTTTGATTACAAGGTTTATTCAACACCCGTTGGTCAGCTACTTTCTCTAGTATATCCTTGTCCGGTTTTGTCGGAGAAAGGTTTTTGATGAGAGAGGACTTCATCAAGCTTCTTAGAGGAGACTCGCTCTACTTTTGCACTGGCTTGAACCACCTCAAGCTCAAGGAATTTTATCTTTGAGTAGGCTTCTGTCGGCTCTCCATTCAGCATCTCTATTTCACATTTGGCTCCCTTATATCGCACTAGGAGACTTCTATAGTCCTCCTCTACCTTCTTCATCTTTTTAACAGCTACCTTGGCCACCCTTGTATATTCTTCTGACTTCTCAAGTAGGGAATTGTAGTTTTCTTGAAGACCAGTTGAATCTTCATCTTCTTCAGCATCTGATTCTTCTACAATTCCAATGGATTCCTCATCACTATGCTCCCCAAGTTCTTGCACTAGCAAACTTAAGTCCTCCGAGGACTCAATATGAGCAGTAGTCATAAAGGCGGAGTAATTCCCTTCTCCATCACAGCTCTCTTCTGAATCTGAATCACTAAGAGTTGTGGCATATGCCCTGCCCTTCCCTCTTAGGTAGTTGGGACACTCCTTTTTGAGATGTCCATGGCCATTGCATTCATAACACACAATGCCTTGAGGAGATTGGGTATCGTTCCCTTCTTTCTTCTTAAACTCTTTCCTATCACCTTCGGAGGATGAAAACTCCCCTCTGCTGAACGGTTTCCCATTGTTCTTCATCTTCAAAAATTTTTGGAAGTTCCTAGCAAGAAATGCTACCTCCTTCTCCACTCCATCTTCTTCAGAGGAATCATCCATTCTTTCCGTGATGGTTTTAAGAGCAAGAGATTTGCTTGACTTATGAGAAGGCAATCCCAGCTCATACGTTTGGAGAGATCCAATGAGCTCTTGGATTTTAATCTCATCCAAATCTTTGCTTTCCTCTATGGCTGTGACTTTTACTCGAAAGCTCCCCGGTAAGGACCTCAAAATTTTTCTTACTACCTTCGCATCTTCAATCTTCTCACCAAGATTGAGCTTAGCAATTACAATTTCATTGAGCTTCCCATAGAAGGAATCAAAGGACTCATCATCTCCCATCTTAAGCTCTTTAAATTTGGTGGTAAGCATCTGAAGCTTTGTATCCTTCACTTTCTTTGTTCCTTCATAAGTGGTCTCCAATATCTCCCAAGCTTCCTTGCTAACTGTTATGTGAGAAATCCTGTGAAACTCATTTGGAGAAACACCACAAAAGATTGCATTCAAAGCTTTATTGTTAGCATTAGCTACCGCAGGAGCTGCTTTATCCCAAGTGGATTTAGCGGCTTCTGACCTAGTCCAACCTACTTCTACCGCATCTCAAATAGTATCATCAATTGAACACAAGAATGCCTGCATTCGGACTTTCTAAAAGGCATAATTACTACCATCAAAATATGGTGGAACATTTAAAGATTGAGACCAATCCATCTCAAACGGGGACAAGGATCACACTCAGGTAGTTAAACCACAGTGAGTGTACCCGCTCTGATACCAATTGAAAGTTCAAAAATGTGTTGAAAACACAAGAGCTGTTTACACCCCTAATAAAAAGTTACGGCTCGATTGGTTTTACACTAACTTAATACTAAGTGCGGAATAGTGTAAAAGCGAGTGGATAAACAAACAAGCTACTCTAATCCGTAATCAAAGCAATACAGCAGTAAAATGGAAAGTAAAAGAGTAGGGAAGAAAGATGCGAACACAAGATAACACGCCGATGTGTTATCGAAGAGGAAACCGAAGAACACGACGAAAAACCTTACTGCCGCCCTCCAAACAGTAATCGATCCAGTAGACAATCATTTGGGATACATGGGTTAGCAAGAGACCCTCCAAGCCTAATCTACCCAATGTACCTAAACCCTCCAAGCTCCTACTCCAACAAGGCTTCTCGGAACTGTGTCTTGTCTAGCTCTCCGGATGCCGCAACAAGCTCCATGTTGCATCTGCCATCCTTGGCTTCTTCCAATGCTTCCCAGCAGCACCAAAACTTCACTTGACACTCTGAAAGGGTGTAGTAAGTGTTTGGGCTATCAACCTCTCAATGGTATGGAAATAGAGAGGTAGGAGTTGAGGAAATTCCACAAGCAAATGTGTAGAGGATTGTGGATATAACAATCTCTAACTCTCAAGGTGTTTGGCTAGAGTTTTCTCTCAGAAGCACTCCTTAACTTTTGTGGGTAATGTGAGTATAAATAGTGTAGGCACAGAAAGTGTGTATCAAAATGGATAGGCTGGCAGAACAGAATATCCTGCGGGTGTCTCGTGGGAAGGCCTTACCCGCGAGATACTCGCGAGACACAGCTATCTCCATCCTGGCCTGACTCTTTGCATTCCAGCATGTGCAAGGCACATGAGTTGCTTCGCGGGATGCTTAGTAGCGAAATACCCGCGAGAACGCTTCAGTCTTCAATTGCTTGAGTCTTCACACACACTCTCTCTCTATCACACAACCCTTACAAACAAATCTCACAATAAATACAGGGTACAAAAGATTGAACAATAATTACAATAAAATTTGTCATGGAATAAAAGCCAACAAAAACACATAGTTGTAAATAACAACTTTACAAAAGGGACATAGGGTTTGTAGTCATCACCAAAGTGAGTGGAGGAGCTATGTGGTTTGAGTCGCCATGAAGCATCTCATGTCCTCTAGCAATATGGTCATGAGCCACTGGATTTTCTCATGGAATTGGAGGAATTCGAGACTGGTCTTGTCGGATTTAGGTTGGATAGGGCAGGATCTAGGCACACTTGTTGGATTTGGCTCCATTGAGATTTCAGACTTGAGAGCTCCAATCTCTTGGAATTTAAATCAAACACTTCACTAATTAAAAACAAAACCAGGAAATGTTTACCCCTTGCATGTGAGTAAAAATTTGGGATTTATTTATTTATTTATTATTATTATTATTTTGGTTATAGATTTGGTAAACAATTTGGGTTCGATTGCAAGGTCTGGGATGAAAGAATTCATAGTGATAAAATGTATTACAAGCCAAAGCGGATGTGAGCATGATTTGGTCAATTCGATACTACCTTCTTGTTGATAAGGTAATTGTGACAACAAAGCACAATGACGATGAATAGTATATCTCTAAGCTGGTGGTTCATTCACTGTGACAAGGGATGTTAATGGAGAGCTTGGTAGGGGTAATATAAAATTAGTTATGACTTATGAGGCAGGGCAAGTGCTTCAATGCCAGTCAATCAATTTCTTTCTCTCTTAGTATTTTTTTCCTTGTTTCTCAGTGTCTCTGAGATATTACTTCTCAGCCATTTGAAGTATTGCGAAAGCAACGTTGCTTTGAGTTACCAGAGCTTATTATAACTAACTCTTTTCTTTACTTGATCAATTTAGGATTTTGATCCCAATTTGGTGCCTTCATTAAGCTAGGTTTTATTTTTATTTTTGAAGTTTAATCCATGTCAGCAGTACACGCGGCATTTGAGTTGACATAAATTATTTTTCATTTTGGCCATTAGTCATATTAGCATTTTTCATCCATCACTTAACGATTGAGACTAATTTGACACAATATCAAAACATTAGGGATTGAATTGACACATTTGAAACGCTAAGGACTATATATATATATTTTTTTTTTGATGGTACGTTAAGGACTAAATTAAAAGACATTGAAAAAAATTAGAGATTAAGGGTCAGTTTAGGATCTGCTTATTTTGCTAAAACTGAAAACTTTTTGCTGAAAGTATTGTAAATAAAGGTACAAGTTAGCTGAAATAGTATAGTAGGACCCATGAATAGTATCAAAAAATACAGTGGGGCCTATAATAAAATAAGCTGAATAGTAAAATAAGTTGATTTTTTAATTTGGAGCCAAACACACACTAAATTCATAGTTTACCCAAAATTTTAATTTTCATTTAGCCATATAAGAGAATTGACATAGAAAAGTAAATTTGTCTCACCGACAAAGATTTTATGAAATCCGTATCACCTTGTAAGATAGTGCGAGAATAAGGGGCCAAAATGGGCATTTGCTCATTTCGCCCAAAAGATGTAGCAAAATGTCCATGTTCTAAAACTATCTAGCAAAATACCTCTGTTTTGAAACTTGATTCTTAGAAAATCGAGTTTCAATAAAAAACTCGATTTGATGAAAATCGAATATGTGAGAAATTTTACATGGAACTCGAGTTCCACGAAATTTTTTTATTTTTTTAAGTTTGATTTCACATAACTCAATTTTCTAAAAATCGAGTTTTTCATTGAAACTCAATTTTTAGATAATCGAGTTTAAAACAGGAGTATTTTGCTAAATAGTTTCAAAATAAGAGTATTTTGTTAGAAAGTTTTGCAGAAAAGGCAAATGCCCATTTTGGCCGAAATAAGGTACAAGTCCTCAACTCGCCAACATCAAAGACCACTTTTTCCAAGGAATTCGTATAACCTTAGCATAGAAAATCTACATAAAATTCTTATCCGGCTATGATGGGTCGTATCATAATCCTAATTTGCGGAAATCAACTAAATTACTTATATTGGGAGGGATGGTGTTAGTGAAATTAGCAAGTTCTACTGACCTTCACGCTGCAGTCATTTTGCATCCTGGTCCAATCACAGAAGATCAAATCAATGACGTGAAAGTTCCTATTGCTATATTGGGAGTAGAGGATGTTCATATTTTCCCACCGGAACAACTGAAACAGTTTGGAGAGAAGTTGTCAGCAAAATCTGAGATCGATAGCTTTGTGAAAATATTCCCTGGTGTGGCTCATGGATGGACGGTTAAGTACAAGGCTGACGATGAGTCAGCTGTAAACAGTGTTGAAGAGTCTCATTTGGACATGTTAAATTGGTTTACCAAGTATGTTAAGTGAAAATTGGTTTGTACACTGGTGCAAACACCAGATATTGTGCCGATTTGAACTAGATTTTGTGCTTTATTTGAGTTTTGAATAAGTTTGATTTTTATTTTGATTGGGTGTTTTTTTTAAAGCTAAATTACTTATAAATTGCTGATTACTTTTTGCATTACAAACAAAGAACATTTGCTTTGCCTGAAGAACAAAAAACAAGTTCATATTACTTTTTTGGCTAAACTTCAAATCCTTCACTCTAAGTTTCTTTAGAATTCATTGTAGTTATCTAACTTTGCTTTCGTTCATTTCAGTTCTCTAAATTTCAGAATTCTTCAATTAAGGCACTTCCTTAAATTTTTGTTAATTTTTTTTTTTTTAAAAATCTGGAAAATACTTTTCAATTATTAATTGAATTTTTTTAATTTAAAAAAAATTGAAGAAAAATTTAAAAATTTGGAAAATTAATCACAAAATATAACAAAAACTAATGGAAAAACTTTAATTGAATAAACTTGAAAGTTAGAGGGCTGAAATGAACGAAATCAAAGTTAGAGGATTGAAATGAATTTTATTGAAATATAGAGGGTATGTTTTGCATTTTAGCCTACTTTTTTTTGTTTTGGTTAAAAATATCAAGCTCAATCCAAGTTAAGATCTAAGCTCAATCCTACTTGGTATAGTATACTCTAGAGAGTATACCAGAGTGTTTTGTCATTTCTATATGACTCTTGTGCACATTCTTAGGGGGAGAAATTCTATTTCTCATGCACATTTGTAGGGGGAGAGATATTCCATAGGGGAGATGCATATACCTAGAGGGAGAAGACATTGAGTTAATAAGAAAACTTTGTTTTATTTAAATGTTAGACATGCTTTCATCCTTATGTTATTGTGCTTCATTGATTGCATGTTCGGATGATCATTTGTTTTGCTTTGTGATCATTGTAGTCATTTCTATATGACTGTTTTGGCGTATGATCAAATTGCTCACATGTTTCATATTAAGTTTACTTGATCGCAATTTATTTGTTACATTATACTTGTCCGTTTATTACTTACTTTACCTTGAGGGTCTAATGTGTTTTGTGCAAGTGTTTCAAGTTACAAGTATATATGTTCCAAGTTCATCACAGCTTCTATGATTCATGATAGGGGGAGTGATATGATAAGGGAAGTACTTTATAATTTGTACCTTTGCTTTTGTAAGATTTTAGGTTTTTGTACCCATGCTTTGTAGCTTTAGTACTTGTTGTTAAATGTTATGTATTTTCTTTAAGTACATCACTCTTGTGCCCTTTGTTGGATTTTATATCCTTAATGCAATCACCTTGCGTTGTTGCATTGGTTGAGTGTTGGACATGCAAATAATACTTTGCATTAAGCTTATTAGCTTGCATGTCCAGATGTTCATTCCGTGTGTGAATGAGCATTGTGATCACTATTTATAGTGATTGTTCGTTTTTGGTCAAGCCATGGTTTATTACTTATTTCCATGCTTGATCGCATTGTGCTTGCTCCATATGCATTACAAGTTTTTTGAATATAATGATCATACTGTGTTGGTGTGTTTTAGGAAATACTTGTTCTTATAGTTTAAGAGCTTCACAAATTCTAGAGTAAGGTGTGAGTGAGTTTTGTTCAACTGTTCCCAACTCACGCGTTAAGTCTAGAGTTTATTGTAGGGTTTTGTCACGGAATAGCCAAAGGGGGATTGTAAGGTTGAATTTAATCAACCATCTTGTTGGCTTTATTCCGTGCCAAATTTGCTTGTAAATTCAACATTTAGAAACCCTGTATTTAGGTGAAAATTATGTAAGGGTAGTGTGTAAAAGAGTGTGAAGAAATGCTCAAGACTGTGCAGTGAAGCAGGGACTCGCGACTGGATCGCAAGCCGCCAGATGATGCACACGAGTGAAGCATGAAGAGAAGCTGAACCGTCATGCCAGCTGTATCATTACAGGACAAAAAGTCTAGACTGGCCATTCAGTTAGCTCGCGGCTTGAACTCGCGACTCAATCAAGTCGCGAGGCCAAGTCGCCAGCCAGCTCTGTTTTGGAAAAACTGACTCTTCGCATTCCTTTCTCACCCTAGTATAAATACCCTTTATACCCACGAAATGTAGAGAGCTTCCAGAGAGAATTTTGAGAGAAAAACCCTAGAGAAAAACAAGATTGACTCATCCACAATCTTTACATAAAGACTTTTTAAATTCCTCTACTCTCACCATCTTCATTGATACATCCTTGAGAGGTTCATTACCCAAATCCTTTTCTCATCATACCCACATCTGTGAGAAGGCTTTTTGGTGCTTTGGGAAGCAGTTAGGAAGGAACCAATGGTTATTGGTTGATGCTATGGGCTATAGCGGAATCCGGTAAGCTAAAGAAGACAAAGGTTCGGCGTAACCTCGTTGGAGCAAGAAGCTTGGAGGGCTTAGGTATACTGGGTAGATTAGGCTTGAAGGGTCTTCTGCTGTTCATGTATCCCAACTTCATTCTTTAGTGGATTATTGACCGCTTGGAAGGTGGCGGAGAGGTTTTACGCTAAGGACTTTGGTTTCCTCTTCGATAACACATCGTTGTGTTGTCCTTGTATTTGCATCTCTCTACCCTTAATCTTTGTCATTTAATTTCTGACGTGGATGTGATTTTATTTGGTTTAGATTGTTTATTAATTTTGTTATTAGCTTATGTTCATTTTTCGCACATATATTGTTTAACATTAAGCTTGAATTGATAATTTTGTAATTGGAAGTCCAAACGGTCATAGTGTTTTATACACTATTTGAACTTTCAGTATGCAAGTATACTACTTGTATTACAAGTTTTGTTATCATGGTTTTAGTGTATAGTTAGTTTAAGTAGCCTCCTATAAATACTTCACATTAGATTCATTTGATCTGTTAAGCTTTTTTTTTTTTTTTTGGGTGTGTGAAATGAATCTTACACACACATTAACACACAAACTTACATATGCATGTCAAACTTACATATGCAAGTGTTTTAAACTAAAATCATGAATTTTGGTTTAAAATGTGCGTGTGTAATAAACACACCCTTTTTTTGTGAAGTAATCTGAATAACCAATTTAGGATGTGTTTAAATGAGTCTATTTTTTTTATAAAAAAAAATTACAATTATATATATATATATATATATATTATGAAAAAGTATGATTTAAATTTTTTTTATATAATCAACTAAATAAAATAAATAAACTAGAAAAAATCAATTTAGCCTCATAAATTTGGCATTTTTGTTTTCTCATTCTTATTAAGTTAGCGGTGGTGAGACTTGTACGGTTGTACTAGAGGCGCTATCCTGATGACTTTTTTCTTCTTTCAGCGGAAACATCCTGATGACTTTTTTTTTTTTGATGAAAGAAACATCCTGATGATTTTGAAGTTTGAACTTGAAGTCTTTAATATAGAATCAGTTATTGTTAGATTCTATAAAAAAATAATAATAATAAAAAAAAGAAAATCATAATTTATTGTTTATTCAAAACTTAAATTCAGAGTGCCTTCTTTTTCTTTTTTTTTCTTTTTTTTCGGTTGAATAGTGTGCTTAAATAAAAATTAAGCAAAAAGAGCGCAAAAGTTACCATTCTATCTGGAGAGTTTATTGGAAAAATTACGGAATCCATTTTAAATAATGTGTTTAATACCTCAAAAATCCAAATACTATTGGAAAAAATAAAATTGAACTCATTTAATTCATAACTGATATATTATTGACATATCAAAATGTGGGCTAGGATTTTTATCACGAACTGAATTTGGTAAAAATGATTTCTGAGTGTTATTAATTATCGAGAAAAGAGTTTATATACAATCTGATCTAACCCCAAAACAAAGAAACAAAGCTTTATTTACAAATAACAAACTCTAACACGTGTGGCACGTGTGTACACTAAGCTTTATTTACAAATATACTAAAACTACATGGCGTATTGTCAAAGACAAACTACAACACTGTTGTTTTTCTCTTCTACATCCTTTCCCTTCATTTTGTGTATTCTGCAACTAGGAGCTTCTGTAGCATCCTCTTGCTTATCTTGAATAACCGCTTGACTTGCTTGTCTTGTAGCAGATTTTTGATTGTCACCTTGATACTCCCCCTCAATATGGACTAATGGTTGATGAATATTGATTAGTCCCATCTTGGATAAGAGTTCAGAAAACTGCTTAAAGTACAAGGCCTTTGTAAGCAAATTAGACATTGAGTCTTCACATGAATCAACTTAATCACCTTAGCTTGCACCTTATCTCTCACCACATGACAGTCTATTTCAATATGCTTGGTTTTGTCATTAAAGACTGGGTTAGAAACTATGTGGAGAGCTGATTAGCTATCTCAAAATAACAAGGTTTCTCTGCCATGATCAACTTGAATGTCTCTCAACAAATAAAGGATCCAAACAATCTCACAAGTGGCCACTTCCATGGCCCTATATTTTACTTCAGCAGAAGATCTAGAAACAGTAAATTGTTTCTTAGACTTCCATGAAACCAAAGAATCTCTAATGAAAATACAGTACCCAGTGATAGACCTTCTTGTATCTCAACATGATGCCCAATTTGAATCAATAAACCCTTTTACATGTAATTCCGACCTTGCAGAGAAGAAAACACCCTTTCCAGGTTCATTTTTCAAGTATTGCAAAACCTTAAGAGCTGCTTCAAGGTGGGGTTTCCTTGGCTTAGTCATGAACTAACTCAACTTGTGAACTGCATAAGTGATGTCAAGTCTAGTAATTGTCAAGTACAACAATCGCCCAACCAACCTTTTGTATTTGCTCAAATCATTAAGCAAAACCCCTTCATACTTGCTGAGCTTTAAGTTTTGTTCCATACGCACCTTTGCAGGCTTACAACCAAGCAAACCAGCATCTTCCAAAACTTCTAGAGTGTACTTTCTTTGACAAAGACTTATACCATTTTCTGTCCTGGCCATTTCTAATCCAAGAAAATACTTTAATTCACCCAAATCCTTCAACTTAAACTTCTGATCTAGCAGTACTTTAAATTGATCAACTTGATCCTTATCATTGCTTGCTATTAGAACATCATCCACATAGACCAACAAAGCAATGAATGATACACCTTAATGTCTAGTGAACAAAGAATAATCTGCCTTGGACTGATTGAACCTTAATTGAACCAATGTGGTAGAGAATTTTGAAAACCACTGTCTAGAAGCCTGCTTGAGACCATAGAGAGACTTATTGA
Organism: Quercus aquifolioides; assembly: GCA_019022515.1. Lineage (NCBI taxonomy): Eukaryota > Viridiplantae > Streptophyta > Magnoliopsida > Fagales > Fagaceae > Quercus > Quercus aquifolioides. The sequence goes on along the minus strand of CM032328.1, from coordinate 42,375,362 downwards.
CTTTACAAACTAGCTGCCCCTCCCCCTTGCTATGAAAGCCTAGAGGAAGAGCCATATATACCTCTTCTTATAAATCTCCATGAAGAAATGCATTGTTTACATCAAATTGGCTTAGAAACCAGCCTTTCACAGTAGCTACTGCAAGTAAAGTCTTTACAAGCACTATCTTGGCGATAGGAGAAAAAGTTTCAATGTAGTCGAAGCCTTCTTTCTGAGTCCTTTGCAACTAACTTGGTCTTGTATCTTTCAATAGAGCCATCGGATTTATACTTGATTCTATACACCCATTTACACCCTATAGGCTTTTTGTTAGGTGGAAGAGTAGTCAAGGTCCAAGTTTTGTTAGCCTCTAAAGCTGCAATCTCAGCATCCATGGCATCTTGCCATTTAGGGTCACTGACTGCTTAGGAATAATGTGTAGGTTCTGTGATGGTGGAAATAGAACAACAAAAGGTTTTGTAAGTAGATAATAGATTATCATAAGAAAGGAATGAAGATAAAGAATGAGAAGTACTTGTATGGATTAGATTAGAAATGAGAGCAGATGCAACTTGACTACAATGATATGCCTAAAGGTAAGATGGAGGTCTAGATGGTTTGGCAGACCTTCTAAGGACATTTGGATTTTGATTTTGGATAGGATTATTTGGTGGATCCTGATGTTGGACAGGATCATCAAGAGCATCAGGATATTCTTGAACATCTTCATTAAGATCATGATGAAGCTCAATGATAGAGTCATCAGATATAGAAGAAGAAGATGAAACATGTGAGGAAAGAGCAGAATCAAGGTAAATAGAAGGAATAGTGGGAATATTAGGTAAGGGAATTAATGAAGGACTATAAGAAAAAGAACTAGGGGGTGATTTAGAGAAAGGAAAAATTGTCTCATGAAATATAACATCCCTAGAAATGAAAATGGAGTGTGTTTAAAGATCAAATAGCTTATAACCTTTGATGTTGAAAGGATGGCCTAAAAACATAGATTTTCTAGCTCGAGGAGTAATATTGTGCTTGTTAAGACTTGTGTTAGTAGCAAAGTAAAGACATCCAAAGGTTCTATGATGAGAATAAGATGGAATTTTATTGAAAAGGAGTTCATATGGAGATTTATTATGGAGTAAAGGGGATGGTAGTCTGTTGATTAACTAAATAGCAGTCAAAACACAATCAACCAAAAAGGAAAGTGGCAGATGTGACTGAATTTGTAATGCTCTAGCAGTAGCAAGGATGTGCTGATGTTTCCTCTCCATGATTGAGTTTGTTGTGGAGTGTAAACATAGCTTTGCTAATGAATTATGCCATTGGAATTATAGAATTCTGATATGTTAAATTCCAAAGCATTATCAAACCTAATAGATTTGATTTTTGTATTGAATTTATTTTGAGCCATAGTATGGAAGGAGATGATTAATGACCTAACCTCAGATTTAGCTTTTTAAAGGAAAATCCAAGTTGCCCTTGTGGCATCATCCACAATGGTAAGAAAGTACCTATGACCACCAGAAGTAGGGATAGAAAATGGACCCCAAACATTCATATGAACAAGATCAAAAGGAGAATCACAGTTATTATTGTCAAAAGAAAAGGAAGCCTTTTCTACTTTGCTAGAGGATAGATATTGCAATCCTTATTGCAACAATTTTTGAGAAAAGGAAAAACATGGTCTAGAGAGTGAAGTTTTACATCAGGAGGGGGGGGGGGGGGGGGGGGGTGTCCCAGTCTAGAATTCCAAAGTGAATACAACCTTTTAGGTGGATTTGTTGAAGAGAAAGCAATAAAAGAACCAAATTTATTCTTGGCAAGAAACTCATCAAGGGACTTTGTAAATTGAGACATGATAAGTGTAATTTTTACATGATTTTTATTATCCTCTTATTTATTAAAATTGTTAGTTTTCCTTTATTTCTTTTGATTTGATTTGATTTTTTTTATATATATTTATCTATTCATTTGTGCTTTGAAGGATTAAGAAGATTTCAGATTAATCTACATCTTGTGGATGTAAATCAGTTGACTTGAAGAGTGTTTTATTTCAATGGGCCACAATCTATACTTCAACTTGGGAGATTTCTTGATGTTTGACTCCTTTATTCAGCAGCACATTTATTTCATATGTAGCCCAACAATAGCTGTATGACCATTAGCAAGATTCAGCCTGGCCCACAAAAGCACATGAAATCAAAAGGGCAAAAAATAAGGTCACACTTGTAGGAGTTTAAAAAGGGCACGACAATTGGACTTTGCGAAAAATAGAGAGATTAGAAACCTGAGAAAAGGGGGCGCCGCATTGAAGAATTTTTTGGGAGTCTTTCTGAGGAGGAGGATCTGAGGACAAAGGCGAGAGCTTCATGTTGATCAACCAATTCAGATGAAAAACATAAGTTTTATTTGTTTTCTTTTCAATTTTATTATGAACTAAATTTTATTTTCTAGAGCATTGATGTAGTCTAGCAATGAACACACAATTTATATTCTGAGTTATTTTATTTTTAATATTTCCATGATTGAGTGTTTAATTCTTATTCTTAATGCTTACTATTTTTTTTACGAATTATTGTTTGATCAATTGAATTACAATGAGACCAAGAGGTGATTTGTTATTTTAGTTCTAGAATTAAACACCATTAGTTGAGCAAAAGTAGAGATGCTTTACTGCGATTAGTGTGATTTTTCAAAAAATTCAAAGTACGTAATGAGTCTCCAGTTAATTAAATTCGCATAGAGATATGGAATTGTTAGCTGAAGATATTTTTGATATTATTCAAGAGAAGATATTGAATAGTTAAGGAATTTTTAATCATCAACGGGAGATTATTAGAATTTAATAATTAGGAAGAATAAATTGTGTGGGATTTGTTAGGTGAAATCAACTGCTCTAGATCCATTCTTATCATATTTTTACACTTTGAGATTTTTACGCTTTGTTAATTTTTTTTTTAATTCATAGATTTATTTTCATTAAATAGTTTAATTTAATTTAGATAGTAGAAAGTTCCATTTATTTTCGATTTTCCAAATGATAATTTATTTAGTGAATTTCGGTATTCAATAACATAGTTAATCCCTGTGAGTTCAACATTCGTTTTCTAAAAACACTTTACTACTTGTTACGATTCTGTGTGCTTGCAGGTTATTTTATGCAAACAAGTTTTTGACGCCATTGCCGGGGATTAACTATTTGTCATTGATATTGATACTAGCTAGATATTTACTACTTTGGATTTTATTTCACTTATTCAAAAAAAAAATTTTTGAATTAGGTGCATCTGAGTTTGTTTTCTTTCTTTTCAGGAATTAGAAGTGCATGCCCCGATCTAAACTATTAGAGCATACACTCTTTGATCCTGAAATTGATAGAACCTTATGTCAAGTCAAGAAAGAAAAGAAGAAAGAGGCCGACACATCTCTACCTAATATGGCCGATCAAGAGCAAAAGGTGTTAAGAGATTATGCTATGCCCTCGGTCAATGGAGCTACATCGAGCATAAGGAGGCCAGCCATACAAGCCAATAATTTTGAGATCAAGCCGACCATCATTCAGATGATACAGCAGACTGTCCAGTTCGGGGGGCTGTCACAAGAGGATCCTAATGTCCATATTGCAAATTTCTTGGAAATTTGTGATACTTTTAAACATAACGGAGTGACAGATGATGCAATTCGACTAAGGCTTTTTCCCTTCTCACTTAGGGATAAAGCAAAAGTTTGGTTGAATTCTTTGCCACATGGCATCATTACTACATGGGAGGAGTTGGCACAAAAATTCTTAGCAAAATATTTCCCTCCCGCAAAGACAGCAAAGCTAAGGAATGATATCACCACGTTCATCCAATTTGAGGGTGAATCATTATATGAAGCATGGGAGAGGTACAAAGATTTATTGCGAAGGTGTCCTCATCATGACCTTCCAGCATGGCTTCAAGTGCAAACATTCTACAATGGTCTAGGAGCTACAAACAGGTCTATGGTTGATGCAGCAGCTGGTGGAGCTTTAATGAGTAAAACTCATGAGGTAGCCTATGAACTTCTGGAAGAATTGGCATCCAACAACTATCAATGGCCTACAGAAAGAGCAATGCCAAGAATGATAGCTGGAGTTTTAGAACTTGATTCTATTACCTCATTGGCAGCATAAATGGCAACTCTGTCTCAACAACTAGATAAAATGAATGTTAATGCTATTCAAACTAATGTTGTTTGTGATCATTGTGCAGGAAATCATTCAAGTGTTGACTACCAAGTGGGAAATCCTTTTGCCCAATCGAGTTATGGACAAACAAATTACGTGTCAAATTTTCAATGTCAAAATAATCCATACTCAAACTCGTACAATCCTGGATGGAGGAATCACCCCAACTTCTCATGGAGCAATAACCAAGGGTAGGCTAAACCACCTCAGCAATTTCCACAGCAAGAGAAGAAGCCGACACTTGAGGACATGTTCATGCAGTACATGCAGAAGGCAAACGTGGCGATCTAAAACAACTCAGCTTCAATCCGTAATCTTGAGGTGCAGATCAGTCAACTCTCAAGCATGCTCACAGAGAGGACTGCAGGAACTTTGCCGAGCAACACTGTCACCAATCTGAAAGAACATGCAAAGGCAATATCATTGAGAAGTGGGCGAACATATGAGGAGCCAAAAGTAACAAATGCCAAACAAGATGAAGCTGTGGATAATGAGGAGTCAAAGATGAAGGAAGCCAAATCAGAGATGAAAGAAGTGGAGCAAGCTGAGAAGACTAAAGAGAATGAAAGAGCTTCAAAATCAAAAAAATCCAGGGAAGTTACTTTTGAGACTTATTCTCCTTCAATTTATGATCCACCAATTCCTTTTCCTCAAAGATTAAAAAAAAAATATATGGATGATCAGTTTTCTAAATTTCTAAGTATATTTAAGCAATTGCATATTAATATTCCTCTCATTGAAGCTTTGGAACAAATGCCTAAATATGCTAAATTTTTTAAGGATATTATATCAAAGAAGCAGAAATTGGAGGAGCATGAAACAGTAATGCTGACAGAGGAGAGTAGTGCAATCTTACAAAAGAAGCTGCCGCCTAAGCTGAAAGATTCGGGGAGTTTCACTATCCCTTGCACTATAGGAAAATCTTATTTTGATAGAGCTTTATGTGATTTAGGGGCAAGTATTAATCTAATGCTTCTCTCTGTTTTCAGGAAATTGGGTCTTGGAGAAGTAAAGCCGACCACTATCTCTTTACAATTGGTAGATATATCTATTAAATATCCAAGAGGAGTCATTGAGGACGTTACTATTGACAAGTTCATCTTCCTGGCTGACTTCATTGTCCTTGATATGGATGAGGATGAGGAGATCCCTTTGATATTGGGTCGACCTTTCCTTGCGACAGGGAGGACCTTAATTAATGTCTAGGAAGGAAAACTTGTTTTGAGGGTCGGAGAGGATGAGGTCACTTTTGATGTATTTAAGCCTATGAAATTTCCTTCCGAGACACATTCTTGTTTTCAAATAAGTGACCGAGACGTGATCATGGCCGATGAGACTTGTGCAATTGATTTTCTAAAGTTACCACTTGAGGTATGTCTTACTCGCTCTACACTTGCTAAATTCAATGATGAAGAGGTTAAAGAGTGTGAAAGATATTTGGAGGCTACACCGCTCTTTCCTCCTTCAATGCAACCAAAAGTAGAAGACTTAAAATCATGTCAGCCAACATCTCCACCAGAGGAACCACCTAAACTTGAGCTCAAACCGCTTCCATCAAATTTAAGGTACGCTTTCTTAGGCAAAGACTCTACTTTTCCAGTTATTATTAACAGTTCTTTGAGTGATGTAGAGGAGGAAAAGTTGCTGAGAATCTTGCAGGAACACAAAATGGCTTTGGGTTGGACCATCTTTGACATCAAAGGAATTAGTCCTTCAACTTGCACACACAAGATTTTAATGGAGGATAAATATAAGCCGATTGTCCAACCCCAGAGAAGATTGAATCCATCAATGAAAGAAGAGGTGCATAAAGAAGTGTTGAAGCTATTAGATGTCGGAATTATTTATCCTATCTCGGACAGCGCATGGGTAAGTCCAGTACAAGTCGTCCCAAAGAAAGGTGGAATAACCATGATCAAAAATGATAATAATGAACTTATACCAACAAGGACAGTCACGGGATGGCGAATATGCATAGATTACAGAAGACTTAATGATGAACTCGGAAAGATCATTTTCCTTTACCTTTTATTGATCAAATGCTAGAAAGACTTGCAGGGCATGCTTACTACTGTTTTCTGGATGGATACTCTGGTTATAATCAAATAGCCATCGCGCCTAAAGATCAAGAGAAGACCACTTTTACTTGTCCATATGGAACATTTGCATATAGGCGGATGCCTTTTGGCCTTTGCAATGCGCCAGCCACGTTTCAAAGATGCATAATGTCCATCTTCTCGGACATGGTGGAAAATTTTTTAGAAGTCTTCATGGATGACTTCTCTGTCTTTGGATATTCTTTTGATAATTGTTTGTCTAACTTATCTTCAGTTTTGCAGAGATGCAAGGAGACAAATTTAGTATTGAATTGGGAAAAATGCCACTTCATGGTAGAGGAGGGGATAGTGTTGGGCCACTACATTTCATCTAAGGGAATTGAAGCTGACAGAGCAAAAATAGAAGTGATCGAAAAACTCCCACCACCAGCCAATGTGAAGGGCGTGAGAAGTTTCTTGGGACACACCGGATTCTACCGACGGTTTATTAAGGATTTTTCCCAAATTACTAAACCTCTTTGCAATTTGTTGATTAAAGACACTCGATTTGAATTTTCTGATAAATGCTTGCATGCTTTTGAAACACTGAAAAAGAAATTAATTTCAGCACCTATAATTGTGTCACCGGATTGGAATTTACCGTTTAAATTAATGTGTGATGCCAGTGATTATGCTATAGGGCCTGTTTTAGGGCAGAGAAAAGATAAAAATTTCATGTTATTTATTATGCAAGTAGGACCTTAACAGAAGCTCAACTGAATTATGCCACTACTGAAAAAGAATTATTAGCAGTTGTTTCTGCTTTTGATAAATTTCGTTCTTACTCGATAGGTTCAAAGGTGATTGTCTACACCGATCACTCTGCTCTGAAGCACTTGCTTGCAAAGAACGATGCTAAACCAAGATTGCTTCGATGGATTTTGCTTCTACAAGAATTCGATTTGGAGATTAAGGACAAGAAGGGTATTGAAAATTTGGTGGCGGATCACTTGTCTCGAATGGAGCTTCAAGGTACGGATGATGAGCAGCAATTTCAAATAAAAGAAGCATTCCTGGATGAGCATTTGATGGCTATACAAGTTGTTACATGGTACGCCGATATAGTCAACTACTTGGTGTCACGAATTCTACCTCCCAGGATGACATATCAACAAAAGAAGAAGTTCTTCTCCGACTTGAAATATTATTTTTGGGAAGAACCTTTTTTATACCGGCACTGTGCGGACTAGATAATCAAAAGATGTGTGCCCGAGGAGGAGATGGAGAACATACTCAGACATTGTCATTCATTGGAAGTTGGCGGCCACTTTGGTGGTGCAAAAACAGAGGCAAAAATTCTCCAATCTAGGTTTTATTGGCCATCTATTTTTAAAGATGCATTTAAATTTGTTAATTTGTGTGATCATTGTCAAAGATGCCTTTAAACAATATTTTAGTTATTGAATTATTTGATGTTTGGGGTATAGATTTCATGGGTCCTTTTCCATCCTCATATTCTAACAAATTTATTTTGGTGGTTGTAGATTATGTTGCCAAATGGGTGGAAGCAGTCGCCTTGCCGACTAATGATGCGAGAGTCGTAGTGAATTTTCTACGAAAGAATATCTTCTCCCGATTCGGCACTCCAAGGGCAATAATCAGTGATGGCGGAAAGCATTTTTGCAATCGCCAATTTGAAGCACTACTGACTAAGTATGGAGTTACACATCACGTGGCGACACCATACCATCCTCAAACGAGTAGACAAGTCGAGGTATCTAATCGAGAGCTGAAACGTATATTGGAAAAAAACGTGAATATCTCTCATACAGACTGGGTGAGAAAGTTAGATGATGCTTTATGGGCCTATAGAACAGCATTTAAAACACCGATCAAGATGTCACCATACCGGCCCGTTTATGGAAAAGCATGCCATCTACCGGTGGAGCTAGAACACAGAGCCTATTGGGCGACAAGGATACTGAACTTTGATCTACAAGCAGCTAGCAAGAAGAGAATATTGCAAATCAATGAGATGGATGAGTTCCGCAATGATGCTTATGAGAATGCTCAAATTTACAAAGATAAAACTAAGAGATGGCATGATAAGCATATTCTAAGTAGGGAATTCGAAGTTAGGAAAAAAGTTCTATTATTTAACTTAAGACTTCGACTCTTTCCAGGAAAGCTACGCTCTCGGTGGTCAGGACCGTTTGTGGTAACCCAAGTTTTTCCCTATGGGGCGGTTGAAGTCCATCATGAAAAAAAGGGACATTTAAAGTAAATGGACAAAGATTAAAACCCTATATGGATGGAGACTTTAACTCAGAAAAATGCTCCATCGATCTCATCAGTAAAAAAGGATGAGAGGATAACGTCTAGCTACAGACGTTAAATAAAGCGCTTTTGGGAGGCAACCCAAGTTTTTTATTTTTATGTTTGTGTTTTTATTTTTTTATTTTTCTCTTTATCTTATTGTTTTTTCTTTCATTTTGTAGGAATAAAGAGACCAAAGAAATCTTCAATGGGTACACGGCTGCACCTCAAGGAAAAATACTCAATTAAAAATCAGGGGAGCATCTCTTCTCCTTTCTCATTCTTTTATTTAGTTTTTCTTCCTTTTTTCCCACTGAGGACAATGTGAAATTTAAGTTTGGGGGAAGGGAATTTATTTTATTTAGAGTTTAAAAAAAAAATTTGCCTATGATAAGATTATGGTTGAAATTTCTTATAATTTTTAGGAATCATTCTCATTGCTTAAGTCTAGTTGTTAATTTGATATGATCATTAATCATTGTGCGTACCTAGAGAAATTTTATGTGAATTTTGTAAATTAGGATGGTCTCTACTTATTCTAGAACTTGTTGAATTACTCTCATGGAGAAATAGAATATTACTTGGGAAGTGATTTAGGCATTCTTTGAATCGATTGAGCCTTTCAAGCTTACCTCTTTATTATCTTTATCCCTAGTTACCCAATTGATCTATTCTTAAACTGGGTTGAAGAAAAGAGAATGATATATGAGTGTTTAACAAAAAAAAAAAAAGAAGAAGAAGAAGAAAATTGTACAAAGTTCCATTTACTCCAATGTTTTGAGTTGCTTAACTAGGTGTATTCATTACCAATGTTTACTCTTACGTCAAACCATAACTTGAAATATGAGTATGCAAAAGCACTTCAAGTTTGTGACTTGTTGAGTAACTAGGTGCATCCATCACAAATGCTTGCATTCATGTCAAAAGATAAGTGACGACTTGAAGTAAGAAAAAAAAAATTGATGAAGAGAGGTATTTTGAGATGTTCAAAGGACTGAGAAAAATTTTATATTTTAGAAGTGAGAGTTCTCTATTTGCTTAAACCTTATCTTTTCTTCATAGCCCTCACCATAGCCATACATCACAAGCCTAATAAAGACCTATTGATCCTGGGTAATATTTTGTTTTATATTAGTGGGGAGTGATTTAAAAAGCAAGCTTATGGAGTTTTTAGAGATCCGTACTTATTTACTTGTTTGCATAAAACTATTCGGGAAGCTAATGATGAAGTGAGAATGATAATGCGATGGAGTTGAGTTTTGAATTAACTTTTGGACTTGATTAATTTGGAATGATTCCTTTGAATTATAAGCTTTATGCAGATCTTTGAGGCAAGAAAAAAAGTTTAAAATTTATGAAGCAAAGCTTGCTTTAGTTGTTTTTTTTTTTTTTTCTTTGCTCGAGAACTAGCAAAGTTTAAGTTTGGGGGAATTTGATAAGTGTAATTTTTACATGAATATGATAAGTGTTGAAGCTATTAGATGCCAAGAGAGGTATTTTGAAAACCTTCTTATTTTGAAATAAAAGACATATTGGTAGCCTGGTTAGACATTCTTACCTGTTTGTTTGCATTGCCATCTGATTTGGGCTCACTGATTAAATTTGACTTTGCCTTGCAAATTATTCCTGGATAACAGAGGTCTAGTGGGAATCAAGGGAAGGCTCCCATTCTTGCTTCATCCTACGGACATAATGGGGAGTCGCCACCTAGTTCTTACAATGGTCTAGGAACCATATATATAGCATCCTCTTGAGGAAGGACCATTAATCTTACTACCAGTGATATGGGTTCAGAATTAAGGTACGGTCTTGGGAAGGTGTTAGGCACCCAAAACCGCCCAACCTTAAGGTTAGCTTCCTCTCATTATGTCTTATGTCTTAACCATTTTAAAGGCATATTCAACACTTCTATATTCACACACATGCTAACATGCACCTAACACACAAGACATGGCATATTCGTCCACACATCCTAACATACATCTATCTCATCTCATCCAAGGCAACAAGCATATCACAATACAGTAGCATCAACAAAGCATTAACATCAAGCATATCCTAAACAGCATCATGGCATTAACCGAGCATATTCATCATGTTCATATACCATATCATGCTCATCATCCCAATCAAATGCATGTTCATGTAATTATGCATGACTTACTTCACTTACCTCATAGCACCACAACACCTATGCATCAATGTATGTTCATGTTCATATGCATGTTCATGTGATTTATCCAAGATATAAACCCTAATTATCAATCTATCAATCCAAGCATGTGAAACATGTTATTCTACTAACCCTAGACCTAAACATATGAAAGCTATACTTAACAAGACTCAAACAGATGACTAAAACTAAGCAAAACAATCAAAATTGCAAGAACCCTAAATCTACATTTTTGGCCACGAGTATGCATACGCATATAAGTATGCGTATGCATGCCTCTAGTATGCGTGCACATAAGCAAGCAACAAAACTACAATCAAACCAAACCTAACATGCTTCTAATATAAAACTAAACAACCTAAAATAATAACAAAGATATCAAAGATTAAAAAAATATATATAAAATATATTCCTAAACATGCATTGGATCTAACAACAAACAAGAAATCCAATTGAGAACAAGTTTCTGCCTTAAAACTAACTAAAGAGAGTTTTCTTTTTATGATTAAAAAACGTGCTCAAGTATGTGTGTGAGTTTAGAGAAGATGAAATAGAGTTTTTAGAGAAGATGGAGGAAAAAATAAACTCTCTCTAGCTAGAGTTTGAGTTTGGAGGCATAATGATATATTTATAGGTTTAAACTATGGTTTTTAGGCTTATTTTTAGGGTTTTGGACGTTCCAAAAGGGTCTAGGAACCGGGCCCCATCAAAGGGGGAGGCTTTAGGCCCTAAAACATGAAGTTTTAGGTCTCTGGAAAGTGGCTTGTGTACGCAGGTTCAGAACTACGTAACCATGCATGCTCCCCCCGCGCGCATGCATCTTAGAAAACCCTGATTTTGACTGCTTAGATGGTCCAACTTCAAATGGCCATAACTCACTACATTTAAGTCCAAATTAGGAAATATTTGTATTCAAATTGAAGCCCAAGATGTCTACTTTCCAATGAAATGAATTTCACTCAAACATTCTTTGTGGATCAAAAGTTATGGCCAAAACAGTGAGCAAAGGTCTTTGTGATTACTTACAAACTATCAAAATAACTTCAATTACCTTATGTAGACATGTCAAGCTCATCATTGGGATTGGAGACTAAAGTTTATTAACGGGGTACAAAATGAGGTGTCTACACATCCCGAGGGGATTCGTCCATTAGTGACAGTGGCACAAACCCTCCAAAGGCGTTTTGATTGAGGAGGTGATGATATTGTGCCCTCTAAGGGCATGCACATAGCACATCGTACTAGGAGACGATGTTTAGTAGAGACAGTCAGTGCTTCATTTTAGTCCCGTACTAGTTCGGGAGGAGGTTCTTCACAATTTCCTCGGACCAAGGAAGGAGGAGACCCATGTGGCGACGAGTTAGAGGATGAGCTCATGTTTGACTTAGATGCTGATTTGGAGGTTGATGATGCAGTTGGACCAGGTCCTAGTGCCCCTAAGCATAACAGTCATAGATTGAGGTTTCCACCTCGTCAGGTCGGATCGTAGGCCTATACTAAAGAGATAGATGATAGTATTGAGGACACTCATCTATAGCATGACTTGAAGGGGCACCTTTCTACTCAGGCTTGAAAGGATCCAGTATGCTCTTCTTCCTATTCCATTTGTTAGATTGCGATATATGAATATGTGTGCTACCAGATAGCTTTTCTTTGAACTTGAATACAAGGTGCTAAAAGGGTCCACAGTCGAGGGGCGTGGTGTTCATTTTCCCTCTGCTTGTTCCATGCATCCACTAATGCATGCTACTATGCCTTCCTGATGGAGCAGGGTTTCGAGGCCTTTCTTAGTATTCTGCATTGCTCCATGAGGCATGGGCTAGCTGAGGCTTTAGTTTAGCGGTTTCATGCTGAGATGGGCATCTTTCACTTGAGATGCAGGGAGTATGCTGTCCTTCCCCTTGATTGGACAGCCATATTGGGCCTTAGAAAAAGCCATCTTGGGTATAGCTTACCTTCTTACTAGGATGACCATAGAGTATTTTGGGCCTACTCAGGAGCTTCAGATCCGCATGCGATGGCTGGAGATGAACATACCTTGGGTAGTAGAGCTAGACGGCATTGCTCTTAGTGGTTCTTCTTTTACTGAATTGGTAGTTGCCTGCTTGGCAACAACAGATCAGTGTTGACTTGTAGGCTGCTGGCGGCCATGAGAGTGGTGTCTATTATAGGGGCTTACGATTGGGTGTCCCTTTCCTATGGATTCTTCATTTCTTACCCGAGGTGGGCATCATGCCAGGGTTTTAAGAGCCTTGAGGGCTTTTGGCAGATTCTGATATGGTGGGAATATGAGCACATCCTGGCCCTATGACCACAGTATATTGTTCTTTCCATGCCTGGTCTTTCTGCACTATTTCTAGAGTCGTTCTAAAATAGTGGACTACTATCAGTGCTGCACTTAATTGCGTCACTTGAGGTGAGATATGCAACAACCTATATGATGAAGGGTTGTTGGCTAGATGCGAGGTCACTCCTACTATGGCCCAATCGCGTGCACAATGCTAGTTCTGGGCTTTAACAAGCTGGGTGTTCTTTTTGGTTAAGAGGACCTTCCATCAGGTCATGCCAATTTTCAAAGTACCCAGAGATCCACCTTCTAAAATATCTTGCCTTGAGATGGTCTTGGATGACCCCACCTACGTGATAGGTTCCTTCGAGGGCTTTGTCGTAGTGGATATAGATTATGCCAATTGGTTTTCAGAGTCATCGGCTAGACCCATCATTGATGATTGCCCTGTGAGCAAGGGTAAAGTACCCAGGGGTGTTGTACAAACCCGGCAGGCTTTAAAGGCCCATTTGAGATTACATGTAGAGACCCTACAGGCTTAGGTGAGAGATCTAAAGAGTGTTGCTACTACCAGAAGGGGTACATGCAGGAGGAGATTGCCAGAGTATTAACTCATGAGAGGGAGCAATGGCATAGAGAGTGGAGAGCCAGACCATTGCCATGAAGAGTGAGAAAAGCCAACTTATTGCCGAGACAGGCATGCTCTAGGGTATATCGGTGTCCTAATCAACGAGATGAGAGGAAAGAGGATGCACGTGCCCCCGGCGCATTATATTCCAGGCGGGGATCCTCCCATTTAGAGACACGAGACCGAGTACATGCCAATTCCTCTAGGTCCTGCTGGTAGATGGGGATTCGCCTATGTTTCAAATCTCTATAATCAACGCACATGCGTACTTTCCCATCCTTCTTTGGTATGAGAACAATGTTTGCAACCTGATCAGAGTAGGATATGGTGGTAAGAAAATCGGTATTCAACTGCTTCTCTACTTCTTCTTTGACTTTCAAGATAGTCTCAGACTTCATCCTTCCGAGAGCCTGCAGCACTAGGGGGCATTCAGGTTTAATCGAAATCCTGTGGACAATGATTTATGTATCCAATCCTAGCATATCTTGGTAAGACTAAGCAAAGACTTCCTTGAATTCTTTCAACAAAGCTATGAGCTCATCTTTCATATCCTTGGGAAAGTTTATCCCGATCTTACAAGTTTTTCCTTCTCGCCTTCCTCGGCTAGGTTTATCACCTCTGTCTTTTCTATAGTGGGTCTGGGCCCTTCAGTCTCTCTGTTCAAATCTTCAAGATGTCTCAAGGTAAGTTTGGAACCTCTTCCAATCCTTCAACATCATGATCCAAATCTATTGTATTGTCTCATTCACATCATCCACACCTTCATTATCGCAAAAGGAAGATGTACCCCATAGATACTGTATTTTGTCTACCACCGATTTGCATGCCAGACCCCGAAAATTCCAAAAATATTAATTTTTCTCCATGGGGCTGCTGAAACATTTAGATTGATGTGGCGCATGTTGGGTTACACGTGTGAGTGAAGTCCCACATTGAATAAGGATGAGAAGAATGAGGGGTTAATATAACATAATTGAGCACATACCCATTGGGCTTAGGCCTTTTGGGTTAAAGTGTGTCTCTATATGTTATATTAATTACTCAAGGAAGCTCCCCAATGTGTTTATCTCCCCAACAAGTGGTATCAGAGCCCATGGTGGTGTGCGGCGAAGGTGGTGAGGTGTTCATGGTCCCTACCCAGCGGGGACAGAGAAAGCCTTAATGGCCCACACACAAAAATCCTGGAGAAGAAAAAAAGAAAAAAAGCCCAACAAATGAATATTGCTAATGGTGCTAAATAATGGTGTGATGCGAGGTTCCCATGGACATGGACGTGCGGGGTTCCCATGGATGTGCGTGTAGGGTTGACACGTGGTTCCCATGGATGGCGTACGAGAGACCCATGGATGACGCGTCGATGAAGTGAAAAGCCCATTAGGCAAGGGGGAGCAAGTAGGACTTATTCATGGCTTGCAAATGGTGCTAAACAATGATGAGGTGCGAGGTTCCCATGGACATGGACGTGCGGAGTTCCCATGGATGTGCGTGCGGGGTTGACACGTGGTTTCCATGGATGGCGTACGAGAGACCCATGGATGACGCGCTGATGAAGTGAAAAAGCCCATTAGGCAAGGGGGAGCAAGTAGGACTTATTCATGGCCCACAGAGAAGTCTTGAAGCCCACAGAGTGGCAGAGACTCACACGTGAGGGGGAGATTGTTGGGTTACACGTGTGAGTGAAGTCCCACATTGAATAAAGATGAGAAGAATGAGTAGTTAATATAACATAACTGAGCACATACCCATAGGGCTTAGGCCTTTTGGGTTAAAGTGTGTCTCTATATGTTATATTAATTACTCAAGGAAACTCCCCAAGGTGTTTATCTCCCCAACAAGTGGTATCAGAGCCCATGGTGGTGTGCGGCGAAGGTGATGAGGTGTTCATGGTCCCTACCCAGTGGGGAGACAGAAAAAGCCTAGACGGCCCACACACAAAAATCCTGGAGAAGAAAAAAGAAAAAAGCCCAACAAATGAATATTGCTAATGGTGCTAAATAATGGTGTGATGCGAGGTTCCCATGGACATGGACGTGCGGGGTTCCCATGGATGTGCGTGTGGGGTTGACACGTGGTTCCCATGGATGGCGTACGAGAGACCCATGGATGACGCGTCGATGAAGTGAAAAGCCCATTAGTCAAGGGGGAGCAAGTAGGACTTATTCATGGCTTGCAAATGGTGCTAAACAATGATGAGGTGCGAGGTTCCCATGGATATGGACGTGCGGAGTTCCCATGGATGTGCGTGCGGGGTTGACACGTGGTTCCCATGGATGACGTACGAGAGACCCATGGATGACGCGCTGATGAAGTGAAAAAGCCCATTAGGCAAGGGGGGGCAAGTAGGACTTATTCATGGCCCACAGAGAAGTCTTGAAGCCCACAGAGTGGCAGAGACTCACACGTGAGGGGGAGATTGTTGGGTTACACGTGTGAGTGAAGTCCCACATTGAATAAGGATGAGAAGAATGAGGGGTTAATATAACATAATTGAGCACATACCCATTGGGCTTAGGCCTTTTGGGTTAAAGTGTGTCTCTATATGTTATATTAATTACTCAAGGAAGCTCCCCAAGGTATTTATCTCCCCAACAGCGCAACCCATTCAAACAACGGAGCAATCGAAATGCCTTTTCTGGTCAAATTGACCAAAATGCCCCTAGTTAACCCTAAGTTGACCTAAAGTCAAACGAAGTCAAAGTCCTCCCAAAATGACATTTTTCATGCTTTCACATCAAACCTGAGTCACTCGGAGATTTTTGTTAACTTTGACCAAGTTTGACTTGACATTGACTCCTAGAGGCACTAGAAACCCTAATTTGATCCAACCATCAGAATGGGTTAGGACTAGTGCCATTATGAAGATTATCAAATTCACTTTCTAACAACTATTCATGGGTAGAAATCGGAGTTCAAACAATTGAGATATCCAAAAAAACCATACAAAGCACGTCAGCACGCTTCCCGAGGTCATAACTTTTGATCCAACCGTCGGATTTTTAATTTCTTTAGTGTTCTAGAAACTAGACATCCAAAGCTTTCCAAGGAAACCAAGAAATATCTTCAAATATGTGTCTGAAATTGGGCCAGAAAAGGCTGGAGTTGCTGATGCTGCTGGCCATTCAAAGGCTGCCAGAAGCTGAAGGGTCAGATTTCAGCTACAAATACTCCTGGACCCTTATTTTGCAAAAAAGGAGGATTTTGGGCAGATCCTCACTCTTTTCCTCTCTAATTTCTCTCCCAATCATATCCAAACACATCCAAACACCTTTGATTCTTCTTTTTTCTCCAGAATCACAAGGTAGTGTTCTTGCACTCAATCTTCCTCTCCTTGGTTCCATACCTTGGATTTGAGGTTTAGGGGTGTGGATGTAGCTTTTTAGCTACAATCCACACCCTTTTCTTTTCATATCTTTTTCTAACTTTTTCTAGTTCAATAATATGCTTTATTGCTTTTCCTTGCATGTTCTTTTTTTTTCCTTCCTAGCATGTTTTATAGTTTTTCTATCATGTTTCCTTGCTTTTTTCCACGATTTATCATTTTGATGTTGTTGGCCTAGCCTTCTTGGGCTAGGATATGTCTACATCTACACCTTTATGCTTAGATCTACATGCCTATGCTTTCTATGCCATGCTTGTGCTTAGATCTACATGCCTATGTGTTCTTTGCCATGTTTATGCTTAGATCTACATGCCTATGTGTTCTTTGCCATGTCTATGCTTAGATCTACATGCCTATGCTTTCTACGTCATGCTTGTGCTTAGATCTACATGCCTATGTTTAGATCTTTGTCTCTTTGGCCCTGTGTCATGCCTATGTTTAGATCTATGTGTTTATGTGCTCCGTGCCATGTTTGTGTGCTTAGATCTATATGTTGGTTGCTATGCCATGTGCTTCTATAGCCCTTTTGTCCCTTGATATCTCTCTTTCTTGTTTTGGCCTTCAATTGTGAGGTGTAGATCTAGATCCCATGGTCTAGGCCTACATCCATACACCTAGGCCTATATCAAAGGGCTTGGGTCATTTCCCTATATGCATGTGTATGTTTGCTAGCTTCTATACTTCATGTATATGCTTGCCTCTCTAGATCTAGGCTTTGCCATGCTTTGTGCCCCCCGTGGGCTTGTTCTTGTGTGGTTACATCCATCCCCCTCATGGCCTATTGGGGTGTAACCACTTATGAGACACATCCCTACAATGCTGATTTGCTAAATGCATACCCTTTCTCCGCCTCGTGTGATGTTGCTTGTCATGCTTGCTTTGTGCCACCCGTTCGGCTTTCCTTGCTTCTATGCATTCTATTTGCATGCTTGCCTACATGTTCATGCATGTGTTTTTGCTTGTTTGTGTCATCAAGCCTAATTCCTACTATCTCGTGCGGGTTCACACCCGTCTTTGATACACGAAACCCAAAATCCCGTTTAGGAATTTTTCTTGACAACACGTGTGTCGTCCATATTCCAATCTAATGGAACTATGGACACTCGATCCAAACCTACATTTGTCCTCCTAGGACACTCTCTTTTGTTTGATAACATGCTTGTTTTCCCTTTCATATGCTTAGCATGTTTTGTTTGCCCCCGTTTGGCTCTCTTTGTTAGTATGTTATTAGCATGCTCTCCTTATCTCTGTTGTTTCTTTCTTTCTTTGTCTGCTATCTTGTTTCCTTGTTTGTTACATGTACATGCATGGAGCGAGGACACTTGGAGCAAGGGTACGACCTCCTAGGTGCAAGGAAAAAGGGCAAAGATGCATGTAAGAAGATGCAAGCCCAAAAAGGGCAATGTTCAGTAAATTGGAGGCCTAGCCTCCCCAAGTGGTTATGTCCTTCTATCTCCCTCCTTTAGCCTCTTCTCTAGAACATGTATTAGGGTCCCCCTCCATGTACCCCCTTTACTTTCCAACTCTTTGCTTTGGCCGCATTACCTAGGTATGGTAATGTCTGTTTTATATTTCCTATTCCTTGCTGGGCCATACTTTGTGGTTGCATTATGCATGATGTATGTATATCTATATCTGCTTGTATATGGGTGATTGTACACTTTGTAGGATTCTTGTGGCTACATGAGTGACCCTATCTAGTCATTAGAGCTCTTGACCTTGTAGTGTGGGTATATGCTCAAGGCGATTGTTGTAGGTGTATATTCATGCAATATTGTGTGCACGATCATCGCAGTGTGATTGTCCCGATCCATGTCACCCAATGACACTGGTTTCCCCGTGTATGCGACACGCATCAACATACTTGATGCTTTGAAGGGCTATGGCTCATCTCGGTGCGAGCATGTTGATACGCGTTGTATACACAGACGCAGAACCTTGTCGATGCGCCATAGCGCACCAAACACGAAACTCTGCCAAATTTTCACCGTGAAAATAAGGCACCCTGTTGTCGTATTTTCACAGCGAAAGCTTGGTGAGAATAGCATTTTATGTGCTATGACGCACCTAAGGCGAAGCGCTGCTGGATTTCTGCCACGAAAATAAGGCAAAATGCTACCGAATTTTCACCGTGGAAATTTGGCACCAATTCCAATCTCACTAAGAAAGCATCGACTGGGACCATACCCATTTCAAAATCAAACCTCAAAGCCCAACATGTTTAAAGCCCCGTAAGCTAATGCCGATAGCTTGTTTTTAGTTGCCAATGTTTAAAAATTACGGTTTTACCAAAACAAAGGACTATCCTTGGACAGTCGTTATGGGGTGCCTAACACCTTCCCCACATGTAACCAGACTTCTGAACTCAAGAATCAAGATATTTTACCCATCCATATTAACTTAGGAAAAACAACATTTTTCTTAGCCTAGGATCAATAATAAAATCAAATAGAGTCAGTGACCAATCACACCTTAAAAAACCAAATGATTGGTGGCGACTTCACTTACCCTTGGTAATTCCTTAAAAATTGACTCAGATTCCAGTCACACACCCAAAGGTAACGACCCTCCTTCACAGCCGCAAGGTGTCGATAGACTGGCGACTCCACTTAGGATATATAGAGAGCTTAGCCTTTATAGCTTTTGATAAAATCATAGTCTTTGGACATTGTCTTTCAAAAACATTGAAATTGGCATTAGGCTCTGGGGCTTTCCTTTTGAAAAATGCTTTTACTATATCCTAGTAAACTATTTTCAAAACTCAAAAATGTTTTCCAAATTGTTTTTCAAAATGGTTTTCCAAAAAACCGATTTTGAGGTATCTTCATATGTGTGAAGCTTTCCTGCTTTCCTAAGCATGCATTATAGCTTTCTTTCACATGTGCGAACCTAGAGTAGTAGATATAATTTCTGCTACACCTTTATCTGTTCATATATCTGTTGTGCTTGGAAAGTCTTTCCCCTTTCATTTCAAAATGCAAGACATCACCCTTCATATTGAGTCAAACCCAGACTCAACGTTGATGGCTATTGCTGGATGCGTATACCTCAAAGTGTTACTGGATGCTGAATTGTAGGCTTTTTCATGGGTCCATGGGTGGATAGCATTATGCTGAAAAGGCCCCCTTGATCTACTCTGTCCCACAACTTCTATGAAGGGAATGATTGAATGATCGAGGTCCCCCCTAAGAATAGGACCAACTTACCAGTTAAGCCGTGTCTCATATAGTTGGCCTAGACTACGTCAAACCCATGAGAACTAGGAAGTGCCAAGACCAAGTAAACATCCAAGCCTTGGGTAGGATATCCTTGTAGGATTGTTTTCAAAATGAGTCAAAGGGAAAGTGTCCATTTTCGTTTGCACGTTTGCCCTTTTTGCTTGCATCAAACAGTCATGCCCTACTTCAAGTTCTATCCATCCCTTTTACATAGCATCTGTGATTAACCCCTGGGGAAAAGCAACCACATTGCTTACACATTAGATCATACCCAATCCCTAAGGGTTTCCAACCCTACAAGGGCATGCATGCATTCACTAATGGCCTTGTCATGTAAATGTGTACAAATAAAATTTGTGGCAAGTAGCCAGAACTCCGCGCCAAGGAGGACATTGCTAGCAATCCAAGTTCTTCCCTAAGAAGGCTGAGCTATCAAGGATGAGGCTCTTCATTGTAAATTTGAATTTCCTTGTATTGTAAAAGGCCCAATGTTGAAGCCATTGCCTATAGCCCATGATTTAGGGGCATTGTAAAAACCCAAACTTTGTAAAAGCATTACTTTTCCACGTAATCAAAAGAGAAGGGTCCATCCTTATGAAAGTTCTGGTTACTTGCCAAGCTTGTGCATTAATCCGCATCACTATAGAAACTCGCCATGATAAAGAAACCCGCTCAAGGGTTCAAACCAACATTTTCCAAAAATGATAGATGCATTTTAAATGAGCAAGAACCTAAACTAACTACGTGTTTGTTTATGTTTCCACATTGTCAAATTTTCAAATGTATCCCATTTCTTTCCCATCCCGTTCTTTTCCTTTCCAGGATTATAAAGAGAAAAGATTGCTCAAAGGAAACAGTCCAAGTGACCATCACACCATGATCCTATCATCACTAGGTCACATTCTAAAGAGATGTCTACTAGTGGTCCTTCCCTTATCAAGGAAAACACTCATGAAATCGCTATCCTGAAAGAGTAGATGGCTGAAATGATGAGCATGACGCAATAGCTGGTTGTAGGAGGGAATCAAGATTCATTTGGTCCCTTTCCAGAAGGCTTTATGACTTAGTCTGAAAATGAGACCCGGCCACCACCAGATTCAAATCAAGGCTAAACCACGCCACCATTCACCCCACAAGGGAATAACTAGGAAGTAGATCCTTTTAAGGATAAGACCTCAAAGTCTAGTTACGGTCAGGTCAAAAGCCAAATAAAGACCCTAATAGAGAAGATGAGTATCATAAAGGGCTCCAACACCTGAGGAAGTGTCGATCTAGATAGTCTGACCAATTTCTCTCAGGTCATTATGCCTCCCAAGTTCAAGGCACCCAAGTTTCTCAAGTACGATGGCACTGGAAATCCCTACGCCTATCTACGTATGTTTTGTAGGAAAATGGCTCCCTATGGGGATAATCATCCTTTGCTTTGCCAAATTTTCCCTAATAGCTTGACTGGTCCCGCGGCCACATGGTATGTGAGATTGAAAAAGACCTCCAGCTGCAGAGAGATGGCTAACGCCTTTTTGGAGTATTAGCAGTTCAAAACTGAGATAGCTCTTGATTGCACAGTTCTTCAAAGTACATAAAAGAAAAGTAGGGAATCTTTTCGTGAGTATGCCTAAAGGTGGTGTGAGCTAGCCGCATATGTGCTTCCTTCTATGATATAAGAAGAGATGAGCAAATGGTTCATCGACAACCTTAAGCCTCCTTACTATGAAAAGATGATCAGTGCCTAAGTCACTTACTTCGCTAGCCTGATTCCTATTGGGGAGCATATCAATGAAGGTATTAGAAGCAAGAAAATCGTTGATCTTGAAGC
The DNA here is from genome assembly GCA_019022515.1 of Quercus aquifolioides. Classification (NCBI taxonomy): domain Eukaryota; kingdom Viridiplantae; phylum Streptophyta; class Magnoliopsida; order Fagales; family Fagaceae; genus Quercus; species Quercus aquifolioides. The sequence goes on along the minus strand of CM032328.1, from coordinate 42,353,317 downwards.
CTTGAGCTCTATGATAGAACAGCAGGTGAAAAAGGCAACTGACCGCAAAAGGAAGGAAGCCGATGTCCACATGGTCAACAAAGCACCTGAAAGGCCCTAAGGTATCACCTCTACTTATACAGCCCCGACCACTCGACCATATCAGCAACAGGTTTAGCCAGCCCAGGCACTTCCTGAAGCATTTAACCAAAGGGGAAGGCTAGATCAACCCCTCTATTTTAGAGGAGAACCCCAAAAATTCTCTCTGCTACTAATGCCCATGGCAAAGCTCTATGCTTATCTATTGGAAAAGAAGCTAGTGACTTTAGTATTTGCTTGACCCAGAGACAGTCCACCCCTTCCCAGTTTTGACCTGTTTAAAAAATGTGAGCACCATTTTGGAGCCGAAGGACATACCTTAGAAGAGTGTACACAATTGGGGAATCGAATCCAAGATCTCATCGACAACAACCTAATATAGTTCGACAACGCAACTGGGCCGAACATTATCACCAACCCTTTGCCTCTTCATCAGGAAGGGAATGTGAACGTTGTTTCCATAGTGGAAGAAAGGATTCTGGATTTCTCATCCCCTTGGAAAGCCATGCTACAGACCCTAGCCAGGAAAGTCTCATTGTTCTCGAGAATATAGAAGCTCTAGGATTTGACTGGGAAATTTGCTCATTCTGTGATAGTGATGATAAGCATGCCTTATTCGATTGTAGAGTTCTCTGAGCACAAGTTCAGAGTTTAGCCAACCGTGATATCATCTGGATCAAAAGAGAAGTTGTGCGAATGAGCGATTACATGGCAGCCAGCTTATGCCTTCCAAGTACACAAGCGGGAACTAGCCATAGTACTATATCAGTAGGATCAAGGGAAGATTGGAACGAATACTTGCGAGAGTGCCTATGTAAGATTCCTCTAGCTCCTCCAACTTTAGTCATTATCGAAGAGATTACAAAATCACCTGTGGGTTCAGGAGCGCCAGCTCCAGAGAAAGGACAAATCATGCCAACCATCGAAGGCTTTGCTCATTTGGTCTTAGCATTACCTGCAATCACAGAATCATCTCCAGGATTTATCCAGAAGGGAACCCTTGCCATCCTCACCATTCAAGGTTTTGATTGTCTAGTTCTACAGAGGTCTACCTCAAGAATCTCTAGGGTATCCGACCCAAAGGCATTAGACGCAGCTTTACCTAGTCCAGTTATCATCAATCAGAAGATGTTCTTCCTAATGCCAAACTTGCAAACTCAAGAGGGTGTCAGCATTTGTATACCGAAACCCTTTCCTGACAAAGATAACCATTGTGTCCCATGGAAGTAAGATGTGGCTTTGATTTCCACCCAAATGAGAAAGGAAGAGGTTTGCTTTAATGTCTCTTTAGGCCTATTCAGACTCACTAGGAACGATCAATGTTATACTCTTGAGGAATTAGAAAAGAGTATGAAAGAGATTGGCAATGGTACAGCCAAGCCAGTCAAAAATAGGGTCACACTGAAGAAGCCGAGGAATTCTTGAAAACCATCTGGAAGGCCGATTATAGTGTGATCCAGCAGTTGAACAAATCGCTAGCTCAGATTTCTATCTTCGCATTGTTGTTATCTTTCGAGGTCCACTGTGAGACTCTTTTGAAGGTATTGAAGGAAATGCATGTTCCTACCAGTATTACAGATTCCTCTTTCGAGGGCATGGTATCATTGGTGTTGGCCACCAACCAGGTCTCCTTTTCAGATGATGAGTTTACCTTTAGAAGGTAAAGACCATACCTTGGCTATGCATGTCATAGTTAAGTGTGAAGACATGATTGCTGCAAGGGTACTAATCGACAATGAATCAACCTTGAATGTCTGCCTGATGGCCACTCTAAAGCACTTGAAGGTGGATATGTCTCTTATTTGGCCTAGCACTATGATCATCAGAGCCTTTCACAGCACTCGTCGAGAAGTGCAAGGTGAGATCGAGTTAATTATTGAGATCGGCCCAAGATCCTTCATGGTCATCTTCCAAGTGAATAAGGTTGATTATCCATACAACATGCTTTTCGAGAGGCCCTGGTTGCATGCAACATGTGCAATCGCATCTACCCTCCACCGGAGACTAAAGTTCATATCCGGAAAGCAATTGATCAACATTATGGCTGAAGGGCCTATGACTATCTTACAAGAGACATCCATCCCCTACATAAATGCTAATGCTTTTCTAGAGGCATCCTTCCTTAGCTTCAAGCTAGTTTCCATAATTCACAATACTTCAGAGCCTTGATCTGGATGGCCCGCAGTAGTTTTGATGGCTGCTAAGAGATGCCAAGTGAGATGGCAGGCCTTTGGACCATCGAGCCTTGCTTTGTGGTTGCACTAGTTGAGTAAGGAGTATTCCATCATCGAGTGATTAGGCCCCCCAATCACCCGAGAGGGTTGGAATAGCATATCTAGTTTGTTTTGCATGCTTATGTTATTTCTTGCTTTATTTGTATTCCCTGTTCATTTTCCTTAGTTTGTTTTCCTAGAAACAACAAAAAAAAAAAAGAGTTTCCCTTTTATCATTATCAAGCATGAACTTTGTTTTCCCCCTTACCCATAATCCATTAATGAAATATTCAGCGTATTATTCAGGAAATTTTTGCATCTCTCTTTATTTGCTTTCCTACGAATATGTGTGTGCGAATTATCTTTTATTTCTCTATATATGTTCTGTTCTATAGGATCTATTTTGATTCCCAAGTGGGTACGTCGTCCTTTTGCCATAATGAGGGTGTGGATGATGTCAATGAGACAATAAAGTTGGGATCATGACGTTGAAGGAATGGAAAAGGTCCCAAACTTACCTCGAGACATCCTAGAAGCTCTAAACATAGTGAGTGAAGGGTCCAAGCCCAATATAGAAGAGACAAAGGTGATAAACCTAGCCGAGGAAGGCGGAAAGGAAAAACCTATCACTATTGAGGAAAATGTTCTCAAGAACATGAAAGATGAGCTCATAGCTCTGTTGAAGGAATTCAAGGAAATATTTGATTGGTCTTATCAAGATATGCCGTGACTAGATAAAGAGATTGTCGTCCACAAGATTCCGGTTAAACCTAAATGCCATCTAATACGGCAAGCCCTTCGAAGGATGAAATCTGAGACTATCATGAAGATCAAAGAAGAAGTAGAAAAGCAATTGGAAGCCGGGTTTCTTACCGCCATAGCCTACTCTGATTAGGTTGCTAACATTGTTCCCATGCCCAAAAAAGATGGGAAAGTACGCTTGTGTATTGATTATAGAGATTTGAATCGGGCCAGCCCGAAGGATAATTTTCCTTTACCACATATTAATACCTTGATTGATAACACCACGACCAACATGTTCTTCTCCTTTATGGATGGGTTCTTGGGTTATAATTAGATCAAAATGGCCAAAGAGGACAAACCCAAGACAACTTTCACCACCCATTAGGGAACTTATGCCTATGATGTCATGCCATTCGGTCTGAAGAATGCCGGTGTGACCTACTAGCAAGCCATGGTAACCTTGTTCCATGATATGGTGCATAAGGAGTTTGAAGTATCTGTGGATGATATGATCGCCAAGTCATGCATTCCTAGAGATCATTTGATAGATTTGAGAAAGCTGTTCAAGCGCTATGTCATGTACAGGTTGAGGCTTAACCCTAACAAGTATGTCTTTGGGGCTAATTCAGGGAAATTGCTTGGCTTCATAGTCAACCAAAGAGGAATAGAAGTGGACCTAGCAAAAGTCTAGGCCATCAGGGACATGCCCGCAGTGAAAGTCCCAAAAGGATTAATTATATAGCCCACTTCATAGCGCAGTTGACCACCACGTGCGATCCCTTATTCAAGCTTTTGAAGAAGGATACAAAGATAGAATGGACAGATGAATCTCAAGCGGCCTTTGACAAGATGAAGTGGTATCTTTTGAACCCTCCTATTCTGGTTCCCCCAACACCGGGACATCTGTTGATTCTCTACCTAATAGTGCAAGAAGCATCCATGAGTTGCATGTTAGGCCAGCTAAATGAGCCTGATTGAAAGGAGAAGACAATTTTCTACCTAAGTAAGAAGTTCACCAGTTGTAAGATCAACTACATCGACATTAAGAAGACGTGTTGCGCCCTAGCATGGGCTTCAAGCAAGTTGCGGTAGTATATGCTCTACTTCACCACGCGGTTGATTCCAACATGGATCCCATGAAGTACATCTTCGAAAAGCCTGCCCTCAAAGGGAAGATCTCTCGTTGGCAGATGTTGCTCTCCAAATTTGATATCGTATTTGTAGTGCGAAAGGCCACCAAGGGCCAAGCCATAACTGATTACTTGGCGTACCAGCCGTTGAACGACCTAGAGTTCTCAAAATCCCTCTCCCTGGATGAAGATGCTTTGGCGATAGAGCCTGAACCAAGCAATGTGGAACTATGGCGTTGGAAGCTTTATTTTGATGGAGACACCAATACCATTGGAAATAGAATGGAAGCAGTCTTAGTATCCCCGAAGGGCCAGCAAATCCCTGTTTTAGTCAAGCTGAATTTTGATTGCACCAACAATGTCATAGAGTACAAGGCATGCATAATAGGCCTGCAAGTTGCCTTAGAGTTCAGTGCATAAAATCTAAGCATCTTTGGAGATTCCCTGTTGATCATCTCCCAAATAAAGAGAAAGTGGCAAGCTCAAGACACCAAGTTGATTCCATATCAGAAATGTTTCAGCCGTTTAATCCCAAAGTTCCGGAACATTACCTTTGCTTATTTTCCTCGAGCACATAATCAGTTCGCAGATGCTTCAGCAACCCTGGCTAGCATGGTTAAGTGTGCAGAAGGAGATGATATGTGAAAATTTCTCATAGAGGTCTATGGCATACCAACTTGCTGCATGAACATCGAAGAATGCATGAATGTTGAAGTCGAGGTTGGTGGAAAGCCATGGTACCATGATACCAAGGCCTATATCAAGAATTGTGAATACCCGTCTAGAGCCACGGACAGTGAGAGGAAGTTTACCAGGCGCATGGCGTGCCAAATCTTCTTGAGTGGGGAAGTCTTGTATAAGAGGAACCACGATACAACTCTGCTTTGATGCATTGATGCCCCCGAGGCTAACCATTTGATGGAAGAGATGCATGAAGAAATCCTATGCCAATGGACCTTTGTTGACCTGAAAAATTATGAGAGCTGGCTATTATTGGCTCATTATGGAGAATGACTGCATTAAGCATGTGAGAACGTGCCACTGTTGCCAAGTCTACCAGAATAGGAAGAATGTTCCTCCCTAGCCCCTGCATTCTCTAGCAGCACCATGGCCCTTTTCAGCCTGGAGTATAGACATTATCAGACCTGTGATTCTAAAAGCCTCCAATGGGCATGAGTATACCTTAGTGGCTATTAACTACTTCACCAAATGGGTGGAAGCTACTTCCTACAAAAGCGTCACCCAGGTTGTGGTAGCCCGATTCTTGAAGCAGAACATCATTTGCCGCTACGACGTACCAGGAGAGCTCATTACAAATAATGGAAAAATGATTGAGCAACTCTGCCAATAGTTTAAGATCAAACACTGAAATTCAGTCCCTTACCGTCCTCAAATGAATGACACAGTAGAAGCCGCCAACAAGAACATAAAGAAGATCTTAGTAAAGATGACAAATATCTATAAAGATTGGCATGGGTGCAAGTATTCCTTGGTCTACGGCATGGAAGCCATCCTCCCCGTAAAGGTAGAGATCCCATCTCTCAGAATCTTATCACAAACAGAGCTATCAGAAGCTGAATGAGCTCATTCCCGATATGAGCAATTGAACATGATAGACGAGAAGCGCATGACCACAATCTACCATGGGAAGTTGTATCAACGCCGCGCTAAATGAGCGTTCAATGAGAAATTTAGACCCAGAGTCTTAAAGAAGCATAACTAGGCCATGCCTGATCACAAAGGAAAGTTTACCCTGACCTATGAGGACCTATATGTGGTGAAAAGGGCCTTCTTCAAATGAGCCTTGATTCTAGCCGACATGGATGGACATGACTTGAAAACCTGAAAGGGCAGTCTACCTAAAAAGAGAGCAAAAGAAAGAGTGAGAGGGAGCCTGCTAGATTGAAAACCTGAAAGAGTGGTCTAGGATAAAATTAAGGCAATCAAAAATGTCAGTTGAACTATGTGATAACCAGATCCTTCCCCGTGGAGGTACATAGGCAGCCAACTCTGGCCTGGTCACATTTTAGAATAAAAATTAGTCAGTTGAATCTGCTCGAGGTTATGATCAAGATCAAGTAAAGAAAGTATTTATCCTCTTAGGTTACACTACATTTGCAACACGCATGGCCCGCTATGGTTTTGTTCAAAGATTTTATGGTGCACGTCAATGAAAAATGTACCCCAATGGAAAAGATCCATCTAGAATAGGATGTATCCTTTGGAACCTGAGATATTGATATACGTAGACTTATATATACCATTTTATTTGTATGATCTTGCATTTTCAAAGCTTTTGCACACATATTCATTAAAATGCCTATTTTTTTCCTTTCTAATCCTTTCATGCATTCATCATTATGCATACAAACATAAATCTCATAAACATAAATATCTCCTGATAATCATTATATGCAAAAACATCCTTGTTTCCACCTCCTTTCTGTTTTTAAGCATGCCTTACAAACCAGACTATGCTTTAAAAACCTAAAAGGGGAAGGTCGTACACAATTGCCTAACAATTTACAATGGACATTTTCATACATGGTGGAATACTAACTACATAGCTCATGTGCAGAAATGAAAAGAAACAAAAAAGACTCCAACAAGTCGAGCATGGCCCAAACGGTCTGCCACTACCCTGCATAGCACCCCAAAGCCAGTGCGAAGAATCGAATCACCCGAGGAATGGTACAAATTAACCCTATAGCATCAAAGCCCAGATCTCTAGCAATCTCGCTAAGTCTACCATATGAATGGCGAAGGCGAACCAGCTCCCTCTCCATACTGGGACTCGAGGTGCAACCCCGCCTCTCTGTGTCAAGCAGAACGTACAATGTGCTAATCTCAGCAGTAGCAAATCTCAATGCCTCCTTCTCGGCTACCTCAGTCTGGAGATGGAAAAATGCCAACTAAGGCTCACTAGGCTCATCAACTAACCCATACTCAAGACTCAAAGTAGAGTGAATGTAGGACCTAGCCTGTAATAGCCTCATGGCTAAATCATCAGCCCTGCTACTTGCCTCGGCACAACTAGCCACTATCGTGGCCCTTTCCTCATCTCTCATCTAGCCCAAGATAGTGAATCTTTGAGTAAGATCTGCCAGCTCACTTTCCAAGCTAGTGACTTGAGATCTCAATTGAGTTCACTCAGCCTCCGTGGCTGAAGTATGGCGAGCTTTGCCTCGTATGTCCTCCCCATCTTATCGAAGTCCTCTATAGTAGCATCAAGGATTTCCTTGCAGCAATCCCTCTCCCTAATATCCTCTTTTAGGCACTCTTTCAGGTCCTTAAGAGTAATCTCAACTATGACCTCAATCTCACGGACAATTCAGTAGCAAATCGGTTTGTTTGGGGATTTTTTGCACAAACCGAGACCGCATAAAGCCGACACTAGGGCAGTTTATCTTTGTGTGCGTAAGGTTGAGTTTATTCAATCATGTGTTGGCTTTATTCCATGCCAAATTTGCTTGTAATTTAGCAATTAGATACCCTGTATTTAGGTGGGATTTATGTAAAGGTATTGTGTGAAAGAGTGTGAAGAAAACTCAAGATGTGTGCACTCAAGAAGAGCCTCACGACTAGCTTGCAAATGGTAAGTCGCCAAAGGTGGCACACGTGTGAAGAATGCAGGGAAGCTGAACGGTCACAACAGTTGGAGCACTACAGGACAAAACTTCCAGTCTGGCCAGGAAGTTAGCTTGCGACTCGTTCCAGTCGCGAGGTTGAGTCGCTAGAATGCCCTATTTTTTGAAAACTGACTTTTCACATTCCTTATACACTCTACTATAAATACCCTTATACCCACGAAATGTAGAGAGCTTCTAAAGATAATTTTGAGAGAGAAACCCTAGAGAAAAACAAGATTAACTCATCCACAATCTTCATCATTTGATTCTCCAAATTCCTCTACTCTCACCCTCTCCATTGACATATCCTTGAGAGGTACATCTGCCAAATCCTTATCTCACCATACCCATATCTGTGAGAAGGTGTTTTGGTGCTTAGGAAGCAGTTCAGAGAGGACCAATTCATTTTTTTGATGCAATGGGCTTATTGCGGAATTCGGTAAGCTAGAGAAGATAAGGTTCAGCGTAACCCTGTTGGAGCAAGAAGCTTGGAGGGCTTAGGTGCACTAGGTAGATTAGGCTTGGAGGGTGAACTTTTAGTGTTTCTTGTTCGCCAATTCAAAATATCTTGAACCTCATTATTGAAGCCTGGTTCACTTGGTTCAGGGGTCTGTCAGCCCTCGTCGTTAAGACATATAATGGGATAGTGCCAAGGCCATTCCCAATCAATGATAGCAATCCATCCAGCATGGTATAAAGATCGCAACGATCAGTTTCAACCTTTTTCAAAGCACTAGTCAGTTCAGTCGATGGCCAAGTCAGCCAGATTCTGCTACATGGCGAGTCCGAGAAAATCCCACTTAGGAAAGTCCATGTTCTTAATCAGGGTTGCCAATAAATCCTTATCGTCCAGTGTGATACTTATCCTACTTCAAGTCAACTGATCAGCTAAAAACCACGCAAAATCCACACCGGGGCAGTTTATTTTGCATGGTTTGGTTCATTTCTACGAACCAATACACTTAAGATTGATACTTTGAGTACAATGATGCGTCCATCCTACCAAGAACATTTCCTTTCATGTTAAGAACCTTATAAAACCTACATTGGGGTAGTTTTATTTTATGTGATCTCTCCCCTTTCCATATCCCTTAGAGAGTCGATCATTACCGGATTTCATCAATAAACCCTTAGAAATACAATGCTATGCAAGTGGATATGGAATATAAGCTGGCACAAGAATACCGTTTAATGCTGAAAATGTGATAGTGCCTGAGTAAGAACAGTGGTACCACAGGTTCATCAATGCTAAAGCACTACTGGAATCATACATCAAGAGCCTACCAAGAGGCAATATCGAGAAACATCATGTAAGGCCTACCAAGAAGCAACGTCCATACATACATCAGAAGCCTACCGAAAGGCAATATCATGCATCAGGGCCCACTATGGGGCAATATAATACATACACATCTAAAGCCTACCAAGAGGTAATATAAAAATACAATCCAGGCCTACCAAGAGGTAATCCAATATATAAATGTTTGGCTCACCAAGGGACAACGTCTACAAAATACAAGAAAAATAAAACATACCTGCGCAGGGGCTACATCATAATGGTACAACAATACATGGCTGGCCTAAGGAGAGTCATCATCTCTGATGGTATCACTCTCAAAGCGCTCGACACTACCGCCATTAGCATCATCATCCGTAGGGGGACCTGCAGAAGGACCGGCTCATTCCGTCGAAGAATTTGGGGTATATCTTGGAACCTAAAATGGTGCCTGATCTAGTACAAGGCCCCATACCTAATTATCCAAGGGGATAAATCCCTAACTATAGGCAGATCCTAAAGGAATCGGCATATACTCTGACTCATGTCATCGAATAGAAGGATCTCTGTCAAGAATATAGGGTGTAGGAGGTACAGGCATCCTATGCCCCCTTATCTCGCCGATTAAAATGTCGATGTACCCGCAAAGCAGGCTTATCTCAACCAAGAGCTAGCTCCGTTATCTTTCCCCGTGGCAACGGCATGGGCCTCCCTCTCTCTCTGCCATTGATCCCTCTCTCGAGCTAGTGACTTGGCAATCTCCTCCTGCACATACCCATCTCTACTGGCAGCTGACCCTTAAGCTCTCTCACCCTAGCCTGTAAGGTATTTGCATGTAACCTCAAGTGGGCCTCTGAAGCTCGACGAGCACGTGCTATGCCCTCGAAAACTCTACCGCCACTCACAAGGCAATCATCAATGATAGGTTCGGCCGAGTGTGGACACAATGGATGGAGTCGCCATCTAGTTTTTGGAATGGCCTAGGAACTATGAATATAGCGTCCTTTGGAGGAAGGACCATTGATGTTACTACCAAGGATATGGGTTCGGAGTTTAGGTATGTTCTTGGGAAGGTGTTAAGCACCTAAGAACACCCAACCCTAAGGTTGGCCTCCCATCATTGTGTCTTATGTTTTAAACTCGATAAAATCATATTCAACACTTATGTCCTAAACTCACACACACACTAGCATACATCTAAACATACAACATGGCATCATCATTCTAAAACACATACGTATCCATCCATAAAGCATAAGAAACAAAACCACACATATACAACCCAAGCATTCATCTAACATGTAAAAAAACCTATCATGTCATATATAAGGCAGCAATTTAATCATGGCAGCAAGTACATCATTTATTAATTAAACCAAAATGCAACACGACAACACATGTGCATGTTCATCAAATAAAACATAACAACATATATGCATGTGAATGTGAATGTATGACTTACCTTTGCTCACCTTGCAGCAACTTAGCACCTATGGCATCATGCATGGGCATGTGAATGCATGTTCATGGTATCAAATTAAGAAACAAGAGATGAAACCCAAATCTTGCATACCAAAAGTACATAACAATAAAACATGTGAAATAGAGGCATCAGATACACATATAAATAAAAAGAAACTTAAACAGGAACATGTGAGATAGGAAAATAAAATGAGACAGAGTAGAAGACTAAACTAGGGTTTCTGGGTAGCAGACTACTTATGCATACTGAAGGCTGCGTACACCAGCTAAGCACCTGCGTACACAGGAAAAGGCCCACGTACGCATGCATAAGGCATGTGTGCACAACTCTACTTGAAACCCTAACCCAGAAACAGCAAAGTAGAAAAATAAAGCACAAATAAAAACCCTAATTTTAACAACCAAACATGCTCAGGATATAAAGAAAACCATAAAACTAACCTAAACAAACATATATTAGAATAGATAAAGAAAACAAATAAGATTAAAATTTGAAAAGAAAGACAAAAAAGAAAAAGGAATAAAAAGGAACAGTTAGACTCAATACCACAAATGAGAAGCTTTATAAGCTAATTTTGACCGCTCCCTCAATCAAATATATCACAATTCAATAAAAGTGTGATTAGCAACGTTAAACTAAAGGATTGGGACCAGAAAATGTCTCAATCAAACAAAATTGACTTGAGGGTGTTTTGTGAAAAACTCCATTTTGATTCACTATTTTCTAGTGAATCTTGTATTTTTCTCGTGGGATTTCTCTGTGTTTGAAAATATACCATGTAAGGCTTTTTATAGTGGAAAACATGAGCGATGTCTACAGATGCCCCTCTTTTAATGCGGTGTCTACAGATGCCCCTCTTTTAATTCGTGAGCTTTGCTGATGGAATCAAAATAGTAAGAGAGAAAACATTTTGTTTCGACATACAGCTTGGGCCCAACCCACGCACACGACACACATCACACATACATGGGGAAGGGTGCAACTCCGGAAAGCTGCGTTGGATTCGTATGTCCGAAGTCCCACCTTTGTTGCTCAGGAAATGAGCAACGATAGGTTCATTATCCCAGAACATGTTTTGCCACTTGCAAGCAAATGGCGAGTGACTCACAATCCTAGAGTCACTTAAAAAGAAAAATAAAAACAAACAATGGCGGTCTTCAAGCTAACCTAACAAACAACAAAAGGATATAGTTTATGTGGTGTCCATCCGGGGCTCTTGCCTCAAACTTCTTTGAGTGACTCGCTCCTCTTGTCTTCTTCACTTCTTTCTCTACCTTTACTGGTGAGGCTCTTACCTCGGGTTAGCCTTGGTCTCTTTCTCAATCACTATCTCTACCTTTTTTCTACTGTGCCTGCATGTTCAATTCCCAGAGGGTATGTGCACGAGTAGTTGTGGTTTTTGGATCCACTAGGGGTTATGAAAACTCACTAAGGAGTAGGTATGTATGGGGAGGAATCTTCTGCCTCTTTCATGACTTACTTGGGGATAAGAAACTCACTGAGGTGTAGTGTAACTTTTGTAGATGTGTGATCCACTGGGGAAGAATCTTCTGCTTCCTTCATGGTATGCTAAGGACTTTGAAGAAGAATCTTTTGCTTCCTCACTGAGGATTTTTTATATATACTTGGGTCCATCGGGGAAGAATCTTATGCCTCCTCTATGGGGATGATGTTCTAGATATGCTTGATCCACCGGAGAAGAATCTTCTGCTTCCTTACTAGGGATAGTGTTCTTATGTGATCTATAGGAAATGGTTTTGGGATGTACATGCTTCATTGGAGGGAAGAGTCTTCTGCTTCTTTTATTGCTCACTGAGGGGTCCTTAGTGACTTTGTGCCTAATTGGGGCAATCTTGAGATTTTTTTTATTTTTTATTCTTTTAATTACTGTTTATGATTAAACTATACGTAGTTTAGTGGTGAGGCTTAAACTACACGTAGTTTAGCCATCAGGTGTGTTCCTGCCTCTTCATTTTTCCCAACGGTTACTATTCCTTTCTTTTTCTTCTTCGTTCTCTTCATCTCCCTCATCTCTTCATATTCTTCATAAATTTTCAGCTTCCCTTTTTTCTCTATAAAAAACTTCCCTCTTCTCTCTTTTCCTCACATCATCTGATTCTCCCATTCCCTCAAAACTCCCCCATTCTCTCACTTTTTTTTTCTCTAGACTCTCTTCATCTCCTTCAATGGCACCCAAGGCCAAGAAGGCTTCCTGCATCCTTTCCTCCAATGCAATTCTTGTCACCCGCTGGAGTGGAGCAGTGAGATTGATAGAGTCTCCTTCATTGACACACCAGCTAGAGGATCACATCCTATGCCTGAATCTGTATTTTTTTCAAACATTTCTCATTTTCAAGTTTCTCTTTGATCTTTCATTTTGATGTGTTTCTGGCCATGTAAATGCTTGGGTTTTGTTGTGGGATGGGTTTAGATGAAAACATGACACATTAGGAGGGATAGGAACATGTTTAGGATTGATTTTGGATGATATATGCTTGAAAAAGTCGAAAGACATTTTTTGTTTGTGCTTCTGCGTGCATGGGCTTGAGCCAGCGTACGCAACTTGTACTTATGCATACGTAGCTCTGTTCTTATTTACGCAAACTCCGTTCTTGAGGCTCTGCATACGTGGGTTCTGGCCTACATACGCAGGGTCCTATCTGTGTATGTGGGCCTTGACTCGCGTACGTGAGACATTTGGTAGAGGCCTTACTTTGCCTATTTTCACTTATTTTCCCACTGTTTCACTTCTATATGCAATCCTAACACCCTTTTTTGTCATTTTTGCACCTGAACATCATTGCATCTTTCTTTTTATCTTTGTTCTTGCATCGAAAACATCATTTTTCATCATTTTCACTTGAGTCAAGAATCTAATGTTATCTTCTTCTTTTACAGTCCTCATACCCTTATGCTAGTAGGGAAAGCACCAATAAGGTGGTGAAGTGGTATAACCTCCTTGTTCCCGAAACTAGGGCTTACCTCCGGGAAGCAAGCTTTAAGCCTATCCTTAGCCTTCTACTGGAAAAGTCCACAAATGCTACTTTGGTGCAATGCCTCATCGAGAGGTGGTGGGATACTAATTATACCTTCAATTAGGGCTGTCCAGCACCCGCCCGGCCCGACGAATCCGACCGGCCCGACGATCTCCGACCCGATAACCGCCCGATCTGAGCGGTGGTTCGGTCGGCTGCGAGACTCCGGCGTGAAGACCCGACACGATCGATTCGAGTCTCGATTTAACTGCCCGAGAAACTGAAGAACCCGACCCACCCGATGTGAACTTCATCGACAAATGACGCTTTGGTTACCGGCGAACGCTTCAAAAGTCTCAGCCCACCCAATGTGAACATTCATTGACAAATGATGAGATCTCGGTTCGAGTCTCGTGTTCCAGCGAAAAACCGGTAAGACTAAACTCAAAACTCCACCGATATAATGAGATCTCGGCTAGATCTCGACAAATATAGCGAGATTTGGGCACAAACTCGAAGGATATGGATGAATATTGGCCAGATCTCGATAGAACCGGCCAAATCTGTCGAGATCCGGCGAGATTTCAGCCAACATCTGGCCAGATTTGACCCCCTGTAGCGAACCTAAAACCGCCCGATACGCACCCGAAACCGACAAGACCCGATCCGGCCGATCCAAAGCTCCACACGGGTCGGTTGCGGGTTCCAATTTCTCCCACCCGAGTCTGTCGGGTCGAGTCCGGGTTGGGCACAAACCCAACCCGGCCCGACCCGTGGACACCCCTACCTTCCATATTGCTAAGCAGGAGATGACGGTGACTCCCTATGACTTCCACCGCATTACCGGCCTTAGCTTCGAAGGGGCCATCATTAATTTGAACGGCATGTCGAGTGTCTAGCTAGGTCTTGACATGTTGGGGAGGAAGTACCCCATTGAGACCATCCGTTACTTTAACTTGGTGTCAAATTACATGCTTCTCCCATAAATGACTACTGAAGAGCGCGTCTAGATGGCTAGGGCTTTCTTCAACATTTGTTGGGAGCTTATCTCTTCACTAATGGTGGGAAAATGGTGTCCTTAAGGTGGTTAGCCCTCTTTAAAGACTTTGCAAATGCATGGAGGGCCAACTGGGGGCAGGCATGTCTTACTTATCTTTACTCTATCCTCGACACTCTTAGCCGGGGCACCTTGCGGCAGCTTGTGGGGCCTTGGAAGCTCCTTGAGGTTAGTTCTCTTTCCATCTCTTGCATTTTCATTTGTAGCTTGTAGTCTTGCAAACTGTCATCTTGCAAACTGTACCATTTTGCAAACTGTACCATCTTGTATCTAACCTGTGGCTTGTGCTTCCTTTTGAAGTGGTGGATTGTTAGGTATGGCCTCATAACTTTGGGCACCAATCTAAATTTAAGGGAATCCCTCGAGTAAGGGCCTTGTTAGGATATGTGCCCTTTAAATCCTATTGAATGATGCTATGTATGACATTATGTATGATATTATGTTGTGATTAATAAAGTTGTTTTATTATTATATAAAATAATGGTAACATGAATATTTGGACATTATCATATAGTCCATGAGATGCATAGTATGTGATTTAGTCACAGAAGATATAAATCACAAGTTCTTTGTAAACTCAGAATTTTAGTTCGTAGTCGGTGATGAAATTGGGCATTTCATCTGTGAAGACTATAACATATCAACTAAGATGATTTGTCTTGATCATGGAAGTGGAGACTTCTAGTTGATATGTTGATATGTTTTAAGTGTTAAGACATATCGACTGTTAAATGAATAATAAATCTCACGACTTCTATTTACATGAACTCTCAACCTAAGAGAATAATGAATCTGATCATGAAGTGTAGGTTGCTTTGATATATCAGGAGTGAGATCTAAAGTCACGATCAAAACCTCAGTATGTTGGGCAGCCACATTTAATGTTGAAGGAACATATATTCTCAAGATGGAATTCATAATCTCTTAACGGAGATATAAAATATTCCCTTGAGATAAGTTTAATGGGTTTGGTTATTCAGAGTGTTAGGCCTAACCACTTTAGTAAGAAGTTACTAAAGTATATATTTATGAAATTGGATTTCATAAATATATGATGAATAACTTAAAGGATTAAACCGGGTACTCAAGGATTAAGATGTTAGGATTAATGCCCTTAAATCCTATTGTATGATTTTATGTATGATATTATGTATGACATGATGTATGACTTAATATTGTAATTAATAAAGTTGCTTTATTATTATTTGAAATAATGGTAGCATGAATATTCAGACATTATCACAGAGTCTATGAGATGCATAGTATGCGATTTAAGTGAAAAGTCACAGAAGATATAAATCACAAGTTCTTTGTAAACTCAGAATTTAGTTCGTAGTCGGTGATGAAATTGGGCGTTTCATCTGCGAAGACTATAACATATTAACTAAGATGATTTATCTTGATCATGGAAGTGGAGACTTCTAATTAATATGTTGATATGTTTTAAGAGTTAAGACATATTGAACTGGACCGCTGTGAGATTTATTATTCTCCTAACGACTGTTAATTGAATAATAAATCTCGCGACTTATATATTTACATGAACTCTTAATCCTGAGAGAATAATGGACCTGATCATGAAGTGTAGGTTGCTTTGATATATCAGGAGTGAGATCTAAAGTAACGGTCAAAACCTCAGTATGTTGGGCAGCCACATTTAGTGTTTATGGAACATATATTCTCAAGATGGGATTCATAGTCTCTTAACGGAGATTCAAAATATTCCCTTGAGATAAGTTTAATGGGTTTGTTATTCAGAATGTTAGGCCTAACTACTTTAGTAAATAGTTACTAAAGTATATATTTATGAAGTTGGATTTCATAAATATATGATGAATAACTTAAAAGATTAAACCGGGTACTCAAGGATTAAGATGTAGTAATTTATAAAGTGGCAGCCTACAATCATGACTTTGTATTACTACGAATATTTTATGAAGGGGTTGCATGTATAATAAAGTCTTGGGATATAATTTATTAATAAGGCCTAGAGTGCAATTATATTTATATAGTGGTATTAAATATAATTAATGGTAACTTTGGGCTTGTCAAGAGTTGACAGAAAAGCCCAAGGCCCATTGGAGCTAGTGTCTTATTGGTCCCTTTTGGTCTTACTCCAAGCCACACACTCAAGCCCAATTGGAAAGGCCCAATAAGCCAGCCCAATTAGATAATCAGTTAGTTATAAAGGGAGAAACATACATAATTTTTTCATTAAGAAATAAGTGAAAAGAAAAAGAGAGACATCATTGTGAAGTGGTGTGTATGTGTGAGTGAAGCCACTCGATTATTCTCCCTTGGAAACTGATTGAGAGACCACACTTCTTGGGCGTAAAGTGGAATTGGAGTGAAGATTAAAAGTGTTCCCAAGCACTTCTAATCTTTTGTTTTGAATTTCACCGCACCAAGGTACGCTATCTTGTTCTTAAATTCTGAAATTTATATAGTGCAAGTTATCAATCATGAATGAAATAGATCCTTGTTTGTTGCTTCCGCTGTGTATTTTGTATGAGATACAAAATTAGATTTACCAACATAAGATGTAGTAATCTTCAAAGTGGCAGTCAACATTCATGACTTTGTATTACTACGAATATTTTAATGAAGGGGTTGAATGTATAATAAAGTCTTGGGATATAATTTATTAATAAGGCCTAGAGTGCAATTATATTTATATAGTGGTATTAAATATAATTAATGGTAATTTTGGGCTTGTCAAGAGTTGATAGAAAGGCCCAAAACCCATTGGAGCTAGTGTCTTATTTGTCCCTTTTGGTCCCACTCCAAGCCACATACTAAAGTCCAATTGGAATAGCCCAAAAGGCTAACCCAATTAGATAATTAGTTATATATAAGGAGAGAAACATACAGAATTTTGTAATGTATGAAAATGGTGTGTATGTGAGTGTAAGCCACTCTCTTATTCTCCCTTGAACACATACGTATAAACTGATTGAGAGACCACACTTCTTGGGCATAAGTGGAATTGGAGTGAAGATTAAAAGTGTTCCCAAGTACTTCTAATCTTTGGTTTTGAATTTCACTGCACCAAGGTACGCTCTCTTGTTCTTAAATTCTGAAATTTACATAGTACATGTTATCAATTGTGAATGAAGTAGATCCGTTAATTTTCCGCTGCGTATGTTTTGTATGCGATACAAACTATGTTTTTCCTACAATTGGTATCAGGGCGGTCTTCAATTTCGAATTTGTATAACATGTTTTGTGAGTTTTGGAATCAAAGATAGTAATTTCATCAAGAAGATTCTACAATCAATTTTTTGCATGGTTATTGAAATTATTGTTTGATAAAAACTGATATTGATGTTATGATGTTGTTTAAGTTTGATATTAAGTATGTTAGATTGAACTTTAAGGCTGTAGCATCCATGGAATTCAGTTTTTTATCATAATTTCAATTATTTATGTTCAAATCATAGAAGTTTATTCATGAAAACTATTGAAAACTGGTTCAGAAAAATTCTAAAAAAATTCAGTTTCACGAGTTTCGATCAATCGAGAATCACCTTCGATCGATCGAGTGAGATGGAAACCTCTTGGAAAATTTCATCACATGTTTCGATCGATCGAAATTTATTTTGGATCGATCAAATGTTCTTTTTCGATCGATCAACTAGCAATCGAGAGTCGATCGAATTGGACAGAACCTATGTGACGATTTTCTTTATATTTTCGATTGATTAAAAATTGCTTCCGATTGATCGAATGTTCTTTTTCGATCGATTGAGTATCAATAGAGCTAGGCAGAAGGTTTGGTACAAATTTCTTCACTTTTTCAACCGATCGAGAAAAATGTTTGATCGATCAAATGCTGTGAATTTTGAATTTTTCTAAGTGTTTTCACACTTTAAAAGTGCAAGGCTATGTGTGATGAGATTACACATGATTTTTAATTAAAAACCTTTATTTTCAAATATCTAGTGGGAGAGAGATACAAGGGTTGGATCTCACAGCCTCCATTATCAGTTCATAGTAGTGTGGGTAAGCACTTCGTCTTGGCGTATATGCCTTGCGATCCCAAAGGAGGGTGTTTACTTCATAGTACTACAAGATTGAATTTACCCGTTTAAAGTAGTGTGAACAAGCATCTCGTCTTGGCGTATATGCCTCGCGATTCCAAAGAATGGTGTTTTGTTTCATGGTACTACAAGTTTAAACACAATAAGGGAGATGAAATGTGGCTACACATGATTCTAGATAATGGTGTACACTAGACTAAGTGTAATGTTAACCTTTCAAATGAGCTATGTCATTATTTACTTAGAGGTCAAAGTTAATATGGCATATTATTAGTGTTTAATAAGAGTTATCATGATAACACTAATAATGAGAATAGTTCTCAATCAGCCATGGTGTTTATAATATACTTGCTACCAAGGAATTATAGACATGGATTAGGTTGTCATTGCAGATTTTATGTTATGGTTTTATTAAGGTTCCATACTATAAGTTTATATGCTAAATTGATAATGTTCGTTTTACTTATTATATTCATGTTTGTTACTTTCAGATTTAAATCATGGCATCTTTTAGTCCACTTGTTGCTATTCTTAATCAAAACAAACTGATTGGATCCAACTATGTTGACTGGAAAAGAAACTTGAACATTATTCTCACTATTAAAGAGCACAAATTTGTGCTTTATGAACCTTGTCCTAACTTACCATCATTAGATGCTCCTCCTGAGGAAAAACAACAATATGATCATTGGCAAAAATCTAATGAGATGGCCAAGTGTATATCCTAGCATCTATCTCAAATGTTCTACAGCATCAAATGCAAGATATAGAACTAGCTTTGGACATAATGCTAAGTCTAAAGGAGATGTTTGGTGAGCAAGGTCATTCTGCTAGGCAAGAAACTATGAGGCAGATTTATAATACCAAAATGGCTGAAGGTACTTCAGTATGGGAGCATTGTCTTAGGATGATCTCTCATCTAAATACACTAGAGGTTTTAGGTGCCAATATTGATGGAGAATCCCAAGTAGATATGATACTCCAATCATTATCAGAATCATTCAAGGAATTCAAACTTAATTATAACATTTAAAAAAAAAATTTATTCATTGTCTGAATTAATGAATGAATTGGTAGCAGTGGAAGGCATTCTTGGTACATCCAGTGTTGATGCTAATATGGCTAAAGCTTTTACTTCTCAACCTAAGTTGAAAGGCAAAGGTAAAAAGAAGAAGAAGAAGGACTTCACCAAGTAAGATGATAAACAAATTGCCTTAGGAGTTGCCAACAAGGGAAAGAAGAAGGACTACGCCAAAAGAAAGTGTTTCCATTGTGGCGAGAAAGGTCATTGGAAGAGGAATTGTCCAATATTTAGAGCTGCCAAGAATAAAGGTATGAAAAGTTCATTCCTTCTTGAAATATGTTTAGTACAAAATCCCACGGATTCCTAGTGTGTGGATTCAAGTTGTACTAATCATATCTGCAATTCTTTGTAGGGGTTCTAGAAGACCAAAAAGCTAAGTGAAGGGAAATTGTTTCTTACTTTGGCTGATGGGAGCAAAATTCCAGTTGTAGTTGTTGGAGTGTTTAATTTATACTTTGATTCTATGGTTTTAATATTGGAAGACTGTCTATATGTACCTAATATTCATAGGAATTTAATTTCTGCAACTTATTAGGTAAACATGGATATTGTGTTATCTTGAAAGATAATGTTGTAATAAAGAAGGATAAAGTGTTTATCTGTTCTGGCAATATTGTTGATAGTCTTTATATTTTAACTCCTAATAAGCATGAATTAGATAATTCTGAATTAAATAATAATTCTCATGTAAAATCATTAAAGAGAAAGTTTCATTCTTCTAATGATGCATATCTTAGGCACTTGCGTTTGGGTCATATTAATTCAAACGGAATTCAAAGACTAATCAAAGATGGATTCTTAAAGCCATTGGAATTTGATGGATTTCCAGTTTGTGAATCTTGTTTAGAGGGCCAAATTACCAAAAGACCTTTTAATGCAAAAGGTAGAAGAGCCCAAGAGTTGCTTGAATTAGTTCATACGGATGTATATGGTTTTATGTTAACCCAAGCAAAAGGAGGTTATGAGTACTTCATCACTTTTACGGACTCAAGATATGTGTATGTGTACCTAATGAGATGGAAGTCCGAAGCCATTGAAAGATCAAAGAGTTTAGGGCTAAAGTTGAGAATCAACTAGGTAAACACATAAAAGCCATTCGATCTGATCAAGGTGGCGAATACCTTCTTGGGGATTTCAAGGATTACTTAACTTAAAATGGGATTGTATCCCAATTGACTGCACCTAGAACTCCTCAACAAAATGGTGCAGCAGAGAGAAGGAACAGGATTCTTTTAGAAATGATTATGTCCATGATGAGTTATTCAACTTTACCAATTTTCTTTTGGGGATATGCACTAAAAACCGCAATGCATATTTTAAATTTAGTTCCATCAAAATCAGTTCCCAACACACCTAAGGAATTGTGGAGTGGGTGCAAGCCTAGTATGAAATACCCCCACATTTGGGGATGTCCAGCACATGTGTTGAAAGGGAAGTCTGATAAGTTGGAAGCAAAAACAGAAGTATGCATGTTTTTAGGGTATTCAAAGGAAACTAGGTTATATATTCTATAATCATAAAGATATCAAAGTGTTTGTTAGCACCAATGCCAAATTTTTGGAAAATGATTATATGAATAATTTTAATCCTAGAAGTAAAGTTGTCTTGGCTAAAATAAATGAACATGTAATTGAACAACCAATGGATGAAACTAAGGATAATTTGGCTGTATTAGATACACCACAAGATATTACTCACAAGATGACAAGTACACAAGAGCCTCGTCGTAGTGGGAGGATTATAAGGCCACCTGTAAGAATTATAGGTCTGGGAGAAACTTGTGAAACTATCTTATAAGAGGCTAAATCTAATCCTTACACTTATGAAGAGGCAATGAAAGATATAGATGCACCTCATTGGGTCAAAGCTATGAAATCTGAATTGGATTCAATGTATTCCAATCAAGTTTAGGATCTTGTAAAGACGCCTAATGGCATTAAACCTGTTGGTTACAAATGGGTTTACAAGAGGAAAAGAGGGATAGATGGAAAGGTTTAAACCTTTAAGGCAAAGCTAGTGATGAAAGGGTATACTCAAAAAGAAGGTATTGATTATGAAGAAAACTTTTCACCAGTAGCAATGATTAAATATATCAGAATTCTCTTATCCATTATTGTTCATTATGATTATGAGATTTGGCAAATGGATGTCAAGACTGCATTTCTTAATGGCAGTCTTAAAGAAGAAATCTATATGATGCAACCGGAAGGTTTTGTAGCAAAGGACTGTTAGGACATATATGGGAATTGTTAGAGACATATATCATGTAAATTGGCTAGTCCTTTGACAAAACACACTTTACTTGTAATTGGGTAGATCTAGGATGGGTTTAGTATTTCAAGAAATAAGTGTTCAAGTTTAGTATTGAAGTCATGCAAGTCTAACCAAGAAACAAGTGAAAAAATGTTGTTCATTAAAGCTCAACAGATGTCTCGACAGAATCGTTTCTATCGAGGTATAATGTTGAAGCTCAACAAAACCTCGACAGGAGCTGAATCTGTCAAGAATTACAAAATCAGAATTTCCAGATTTGATTACACGTATATCCATGAGTATTTATGTAGGGTTTCTTTTCTCACAACCCTAGACATATATAAGGATTATTTTAAGGGCCATCACAAGTGATGCAAAGGTCGTTGCACTAGTTGTTACATGCATGTTGTGACCGGAGACATTCTTGCCCTAGTTCATCATATTCTTTGTAGAAGCTACTGCATCTTTGCGCCATTGGTTTTGTAACCAAAGAGCTTCCTGATCTTCATTGTTGGATGAACTGATGAACTTTGCAGCCAACATCTTCCTCAAGTTGGTGTGTTAGTCACTTACTGGGATCCGTGCATCATTGGTTAGTCATGTACTGGGATTCGTGCATTGAACGGAGAGATTGCTGCTACATTACAAGTCCAATTGTGTATTAGGGTAAGGTTCAACTGTAGGTTGGTATTAAGTACTAGGATTCCTTTTACTTGTAACTGCTTGTTTTGATAATAGTGAATTCTCAAGAGTGGTGACCTTAAATTCACCCAGTGGGGTTTTGCCTCGGTGGTTTTCCCCATTTATAAACAAATCACCTGTGTCAAATTTATTTTCCGCTGCATTTAACTTAGTTGGTGATTTGTTTGTGCTACCACGCTATTGCATGTTAAATTGACTTAATTAATTCACTTGGGTAATTAATTAATTAATTTGCCAAAAGGGGTCAATACATTTTTGGCCTATCAAGTGTTATCAGAACAAGCACACTCTGATTAGGTTTAATCTTTGCTGTGAAATCCATTGACCCCTATTGTCATGGCTACAAGTGGCATGAAAAGATCTTTTATTTCAAATACATTTTGCTTTTCTAATCTCTATTTGATTGAGTGTTTTAGAAAATGTAAGTCTAAAAGTTATGTGAAAGCTATCTTGATGATTGTTGAAAAAGGTCTTAGTGTGACAAGGAAGAAACTAGACTGTCTCAAAATGAAGATATGCATAGGAGTTCATCTGAGAATGGTGAAACTTAAAGGTTTTATTCATAAATGGCAGATGAGAGAGAAAGCCATTCTTAGTGATTTGTAAAGCAAGCATGAAGTGTGCTTTATGATGAAGTCTGCATTTAAGGTAATGGACACATGTTTGTGGTACCTTGACAGTGGATGCTCAAGACACATGACTAGAGACCGTTCTCTCTTTAAGGTTTTCGAGCCTAAGAAAGGTGAAAATGTCACTTTTGGTGATGGGAGCAAATCACGAATAAAAGGGAAGGGAACAATCTCTACCTAGACTGTCAAACATTACAAATGTGTTGTATGTAGAAGGTCTGAGAGTGAACTTGTTGAGCATAAGTCAGATATGTGATCAAGACTTCATGGTGCTGTTCTCAAAAGGGAAGTGTCTCATTTTCAATGAGTCTAGAATGAAACTCATAAGCAGAGTCCGCACTCTAGATAACTGCTATGGATTGGTACCTGATGCTAATATTGTGTGCAATAGTATTCATTTGCCAAATGAAGACTTATGGCACCAAAGAATAGGACATGCTAGCTACAAACATCTGTCAATTGTATCTAAGCATGAATCAGTGTTGGGAATATCAAAGCTCAATAGGGTTAGCGATGTTGTGTATGGACTGTGTCAGCTTGGGAAACAGACGAAAGAAAAACATCTAGGAGATTCATTCCAAACCTCAGTCATTATTGCAAAAACTTGCCTTTTTTATGTCTCTGAAAACCTAGCTGTGTACACAGGAGTGTGCCTGCATACGCATGCTTTGGCCCATGTACGCAAGTTGAGGGCCACTTTGGTCATTTTATTTCTAAAAATAGATTTTTGCTCATTTAACAGGTTATGTTTTCCATTTTAACACTCCTCAAGTCAATTTGATATTTGATTAGGCTCTAAACTAGCCTTGGGCCTTAGAGTTTAGGCATCATTGGGGAACGGAGGCTTGAGTCGTAAGGAGTACAAAATGCGGTGTCTACACCGAGTATTGTAGAAACCAGGTGACATAATCAGTATCTACCATAATGAAATCCTTGAAAGAGCCTGGCTCATAGGTAGGGTCATCCAAAATAACCTCGTGACAAGATAACTCGGGAGGTGGATCCCTAGGCACTCTAAAAATTGGCATGACCTGATGGAAGGTCCTCTCAGCTGAGAAAAACTTCAAGCTCGATAAAGCCCAGAACCAGCGCCGTACATGCAACTCAGCTATAGCAAGGGTGACCTCATGCCTAGCCAAAAACTACTCATCATAGGGGTTGTTGAGTATCTCGCCCTAGGTAACACAATCTAGCATAGCATTAATAATGGACGACTATGTCAAAACAACTCTGGTGATCGTGCAGAGGGACCAGGCATATGCCCAAGGTATATCGTTGAAGATAGGCCAAAATACAGTGTACGCAGGGCCAAGATGTACTCATATGCCCACCACGTCAAAATCTGCCAACAACCCTCAAGGCTCTTGAAGCCCTGTCGTGAAACTTGCCTCAGGAAAGCGATAAAGAATCCATAAGAAAGGGACCCCCAATCATAGGCCCCTGTATCTGACACTACTCTCATGGTTCCTAGCAGCCTACATGTCAGCACTAACTGGTTGTTGCCCATCAGGCAACTATCGATGAAATAGAAAAAAAATGCCTGAGATCAATGTCATCCAGCTCCCTCCTCCAAGGTATGTTCTTCTTCAGCCACTGCATGCGGATCTGAGGCTCATTGGTAGGCCCAAAATACCATCTCGTCTCCTAGGTAAGGGGATAGTGGATGCCCATGCTCGCAACATCGAAGTCCACAAACTCGATCAAGACCGAATGCCCACCGAATCTAAGGCCCAAGATGGCTGTCCAGTCAAGGGAAAGGTGCCAGTCTCTGCGTGGAACTGCTGCACCAAAGTCTCCATTATCGCATGCCTCATGGAATTAAACGAAGTCCTCAAAGCCCTGCTCAATCAAAAATGCGCGGAAGTGTGCATTAGTCCTAGAGTCAAACAAGCGAATAAGGAATAAAGACCAAGCTCCCGGACCGCGACTCCTCTCAGCAGCTTGCACTCAAAATTAGAAAAGCTACTAGCTAACATGCATATCTACATATCCAAAATTGACAAGTGGAAGAGAAAAAGGAACATACCTAACCTTTCCAAGCCTGAGCAGAAGGATGCCTCTTCAGACCATGCTAAAGATGAGTATCATCTATGCTATCATCAGCTTCTCCAGTGTAGGCCTCGGCCCAGGCCTGACAATGCGGAAATCTCAACCTACAACTACTGCACCTCAGAGCGCCTGGACCTAGCCCGACCATGTTGTTGGCCTCCAAATCTGCATCCAGATCGAACATGAGCTCATCCTCTAGTTCCACACCCCTCAGGCCCTCTTCCTCCTCAATCCGAGGATACTACAAAGAACCGCCAGCAGAACCAATACGGGACTAGGATGAAGCACTAGCCATCTCTACCAAGCGTCGACCCCTGGTATGATGTGCAATGGGCACACTGCCAGAGGGCATAATGTCATCACACCCTCGATCAAAGTGACTATAAAGAATTCGAGCCGCCTACTCGCCAGCTAAAGCAGTATCATTGTCGCTGCTAGATGAATCTCCTCAGGATGGAACAATGGTAGGAGCCTTCCTGTGATCTCCGCTGGATCTCGCCCGTCAAGACATAATCTGCAAAAGAAAATTCAGATTTAATCAGTAAGCCCAAATCGAATGGCAATGCAAGCAATTAGGTACGTATGTCTAACCTACTACCTAACACATATCATACAGGTTTATACCAAGAAGTCATGTTTCCTAAAATGTCAAAGTTTCCAAACTACCCCTATCTGAGATTCAAATTCGACCACGACCGTTCATCTCATTGGGATTTCGATTTAGCCACGACTGTCTAATCCTATGCCCTCTCTAAGATTCAGATTCGGCCATGACTGTTCATCTCACCGGGATTTCAATTTGGCCACGACTATCTAATTTTATGCCCCCTCTGAGATTCAGATTTGGCTACAACCATTAATCTCATCGGGATTTCAATTCGGCCACAACCGTTCATCTCAACGGGATTTCAATTCAACCACAATTGTTCATCTTATCGAGATTTCAATTCGGCCACAACCATTCATCTCATCAAGATTTCAATTTGGTCATGACTGTTTAATCCTATGCCCTCTCCGAGATTTAGATTCGGCCATAACCGTTCATCTCATTGGGATTTCGATTCTGCCAAAACCGTTTAATCCTATGCCCTCTCCAAGATTCAAATTCGGCCACGACCATTCATCTCATCGAGATTTCGATTCAGCTACAACTGCCTAATCCTATACTCTCTTTGAGATTCAGATTTGGCCACGACCATTTATCTCACCAGGATTTCAATTCGGCCATGACCGTCTAATCCTATGCCCTTTCTGAGATTCAGATTCGGCCATAACCGTTCATCTAACTGGGATTTTGATTCGGCTACGACCATCTAATCTTATGCCCTCTTCAAGATTTAGATTCATCCACGACCGTTCATCTCACTGGGTCTTCGATTTGGCCATGACCATCTAATCCTATATCCTCTCTGAGATTCAAATTCGGCCACAACCGTTCATCTCATCGGGATTTCGATTCAGCCACGACCGTTTAATCCTATGTCATCTCATCGGGATTTTAATTCGGCCACTACCATTTAATCCTATGCCCTCTCTAAGATTCAAGTTCGGCCATGGCCGTTCATCTCATCAGGATTTCAATTCAACCATGACCGTTTAATCCTATATTCTCAAAGCTACTCACCCCTCAAAGTTACGTTATCGTTATGACTACAAGATCTCAAGGTTCCCAGTCACTATGCTTTTTCTCTTATGTCTACTTTGCATTTTATTTTGGTATCCATGGCATCCAACATTTTCATATTCATCTATGTGGCATAAAAATTAAGTTTTCCTCGCACGAATAGGTGTAAACGTAATTATGCATGTATGCAGTTCACACACGCACACACACACACACACACACACACACATATATATATATATATGAATGTGCACTCTTGTGCCTACGTGCATGTACATGTGAAAGCATGCAAGTATGATTATATGAATACCTAACGTGTGAAAAAAAAAATTCCAACAGCATCATGACATAAATAACCAAAAAAAAAAACATATATATGTAAAATACCAAAAATAAAATAAATACTAGCAGTTGCTGTGCTACTAACTTATTTGCAGAAAATAAAGAGAAGAAAAATAGACACTGACCTCAAAGTGCATAAAAAAAGGCTGAACCAACAGACTGGAAGGCCAAAGCTAGACCCGCTAGACTGTGACTCACCCTAGAGAAATTTTTAGAAGTGGGATTTCAGAAAAATGAAATGGATATGGCCAAAATGGGCCTTAAGGCCCCTTTATAGATCATTGTACGGCCTGGGCAACCCGACGCACCTTATGTGGCCGCCAGGTCTGCCCAGTGTACATACAAAGGCCGCCGATCAGCATTGACCCAGTCAACGTTGAATGGTTGACCTTTCACCCCAAAAAAAAAAAAAAAAACAGAGTTTCTTACCCAGTTCCAAGGACAAAGTCAAAAAATTTCTCCGGACTAATTGCAGCAGCTCAACCTTGCTAGGTAAAACCGGTCTCAATCCACGAACAGCGCAGTTTTCACACGCAATTTTGGGGCAACAAAATGCAGAATTACGTTCTCACTGCACTCAAGATATCATATAAAGAAGGAGCAGCTGAGATACCGTATTTTTTTCGCCCTCGATTTGTGTGCCAAACCCCAAAAATTCAAAAAATATTACCTTTTCTCCATAAGGCCATAGAAACATCTAGATTGACATGGTGCAACCTGTTCGGGCATCGAAGCACTCAAAGTGCCTTTTTCGGTCAAATTGAACAAAATGTCCCTAGTCAACCCTGAGTTGACTGAAAGTCAAACGAGGTCAGATTCCTCTCGAAATGACATTTTCATGATTTTACATCAAACTCGAACCACTTAGAGATTTGTAAAGTTATTATTTACAACTATATGTTTTTGTTGGCTTATATTCCGTGCCAAATTTGATTGTAATTATATTCAATCTGTTGTACCCTGTATTTGTTGTGGGATTTCATTGTAAGGGTTGTGTGATAGAGAGAGAGAGTGTGAAGACTCAAGCATCTGAAGACTGAAGATTTCTCGCGGGTGTCTCGCGACTTAGCTTCCCGCGAAGTGATACATGTGCCCTGCACATGCTGGAATGCGAAGAGTCAGGCCAGGTGGAGACAGCTGTGTCTCGCGAGTATCTCGCGGGTAAGGCCTTCCCGCGAGACACCCGCGAGGCATTCTGTTCTGCCAGCCTGTCCAGCCTGAGTCACACTTTCTGTACCCACACTATATATATCCACATTACCCACAATTGAGATGAGAGCCTCTGAGAGAAAACCCTAGCAAAACACCTTGAGAGTTAGAGATTGTTATACCCACAATCCTCTACACATTTGTTTTGGGAATTTCCTCATCTCCTACCTCTCCATTTCCATACCATTGAGAGGTTGATAGCCCAAACACTTACCATACCCTTTCAGAGTGTGAAGTGACGTTTTGGTGCTACTGGGAAGTATTGGAAGAAGCCGATGATGGCAGATGCAACATGGAGCTTATTGCGGGATCCGAAGAACTAAGACAAGACATGATTTCGAGAAGCCTTGTTAAGTAGGAGCTTGGAGGGCTTAGATACATCAGGTAGATTAGGCTTGGAGGGTCTCTTGCTAACCCATGTATCCCAACCGATTGTCTAGTGGATCGATTTCCGCTTGAAGGGCGGCGGAGAGGTTTTTCGCCGAGTTCTTCGGTTTCCTCTTCAATAACACGTCTCGGTGTTATCTGTGTTTGCATCTCTCTTCCCTACTCTTGTTCATTTCATTTTTACTGTTGTGTTACTTTAAATATGGATTAGAGTAGTTGTTGGGCTTATACGCTTGTGTTTACACTATTCCGCACTTAGTATTAAGTTAGTGTAAAATCAACCAAGCCGTAATTTTAATTTGGGGGTCTAAACCGCTCGTGTGTTTTCGACACATTTCCGAGCTTTCAAGATTTTTGACCAAGTTTGACCCGACGTTGACTACCGGGCACCAGAAACCTTAACTTTTATTTGACCATCAGAATGGGTTAAGACTAGTGTCATTGCAAATATTATCAAATTCCCTTTCCAACGACTATTCATGGGTCAAAATCGAAGTTAAAACATTTGAGATATCTAGAAAACCATACAAAGCGCATTAGCACGCTTCTCAAGGCCATAACTTTTGATATGACCATTGGATTTCCAATTTCTTTAGTTTTTGGAAATTAGACATTCAGAGCTTTCCACGGGCACCAAGTTCAGCTTAATCCAAGTTCGGAAAGACCTTCAAATATGCATCTAAATCTGGATCAGAAAAAAGCCAAAACTAATGATGTCAGCAGAGGTGGCCGGCAGCCACTCAAGGATCGTCGAAAGCCATAGGGTCAGATTTCAACTATAAATACTCCCAGACACCTCATTTTGTAAAAAATAGGATTTGGGGTAGTTTTTTGGGCAAATCCTCACTCTTTTCCCCTCTAATTTCTCGCCCAAACATATCTAAACACATCCAAACACCTTTGATTCTTCTCTTTTCTCTAGAATCACAAGGTAATATTCTTGTATTCAATCTTTCTCTCTTTGGCTCCATATATTGGATTTGAGGTTTAAGGGTGTGGATGTTGCTTTTTTAGCAACAATCCACACCCTTTTCTTTTCATAGCTTTTTCTTGCTCAATAATATGATTTATTGCTTTTCCTAGCATGTTCTTGCTTCTTCTTTTTTTTTTTTTTTTTTTCGGTTCCTAGCGTGTTTTATGGTTTTTTCTAGCATGTTTCCTTGCTTTTTTCCAGGATTTATCGCTTTGATGTTCTTGGACTAGCCTTTTCGGGCTAGGATATGTCTAGATCTATATGTAATCTATATGTTTATGCTTAGATCTACACGCCTATGCTTTCAATGCCATGCTTGTGCTTAGATCGACATGCCTATGTGTTCTTTGCCATGCTTGTGCTTAGATCTACATGTCTATGCTTTCTATGCCATGCGTGTGCTTAGATCTACATGTCTATGTGTTCTTTGTCATGTTTATGCTTAGATCTACGTGCCTATGTTTAGATCTATGTCTCTTTGGGCCCCATGTCATGCCTATGTTTAGATCTATATGTTTATGTGCTCCGTGCCATGTTTGTGTGCTTAGATCTATATGTTGGTTGCTAATGCCATGTGCTTCTATAGCTATTTTGTCTTTTGATATCTCTCTTTCTTGTGTTTTGGCCCTCATTGGCGGGGTGTAGATCTAGATCCCGTGTTCTAGGCCTACATCCACACACCTAGGCCTATATCAAAGGGTTTGGATCATTTCTCTATATGCATGTGTATGTTTGCTTTCTTCTATGCTTTATGTCTATGCTTGCCTCTCTAGATCAAGGCTTTGCGATGCTTTATGCCTCCCGTGGGCTTATTCTTGTGTGGTTACATTCATCCCCCTCGTGGCCTATTGTGGTTAACCACTTGTGAGAGGCATCCCCGTGATGCCGGTTTGCTCGATGCATACCTTTTCTCTGCCCCATTCGATGTTGCTTGCCATACCTACTTTGTGCCACCCGTTTGGCATTCTTTGCTTCTATGCATTCTTTTTGCATGCTTGCCTATATGTTCATGCATGAGTCTTTGCTTGTTTGTGTCATCAAGCCTAATTCCTACTATCTCGTGCGGGTTCACACCCGTCTTTAATACACGAGACCTAAAGTCCCTTTTAAGAATTCTACTCGATGGCACGTGTATTGTCCATACTCCAATCTAATGGAACTATGGACACTCAATCCAAACCTACATTTGTCCTTCTAGGACACCCTCTTTTGTTTGCTTCTTTGCTTTGTTTGCCCTCATTTGGCTGTCTTTGTTAGTATATTCTTTGCATGCTCTCCCTATATCCTTTGTTTCTTTTTTTTGCTTGTCTACTAGCTTGTTTCCTTTGTTTATTTCTTCTACACTTGATCATTTCATCTTCCATCATGGGAGGAAGCACTTGCAAGGCCAACCTGCGCCACCTCTAGGGATACTCACAAAAAAATTCCCCACTCTTCTTTTCTATCCTCTAAAGAACTGTGCGATCGGGAACTATCTTAGGATTGAACTGATAATACTCCAAAAATGCATTGGCCATCTCTCTCTAACTGGAGGTTTTTTCCAATCTCACATGCCATGTGGCCGTAGGGCCAGTCAAGCTATCAGGGAAAATCTAGCAGATCAAAGGTTGATTGTCTCCATATAGTGCCATCTTTCTACAGAACATGCACAAATGGGCGCAAGGATCTCCAGTTCCATAATACTTGACAAACTCAGGTGACTTGAACTTGGGAGGCATAATGACCTGAGGAAAATTGGTCAAGCTGTCTAAATTGACATTCCCTCGGGCACTGGAGCCCTTTATGATACGTATCTTCTCAGTCAGGGTCTCCACTTGACTTTAGACCTAACCATAGCCAGACTTTGTGGTCTTATCCTTAGGAATATTCAATACCTGGTCACCCTCTTATGGAACGAATGACAGTGCAATTTAGCCTTGATTTGGTTCTGCGGTGGCTGGGCCTCATTTTCAAACTTGGGTGCAGGGCCCTCCAAAGTGGAACCAAATGAATCTCGACCTCCTCCTACAACTAGCTGTTGCATCATGCACATCATTTCTGCCATCTGCTCTCTCAAAAGAGCAATCTCATGAGTGTTTTCCTCGACGGGGGAAGGACCACTAGTAGACATCTTAGCACAAAACCTAGTTATGATAGGATCACGATGTGACGGTAACTTGGACTGTTTCCTTTGAGTAATCTTTTCTCTTTATAATCCTAGAAATGAAAAGAATGGGATGGGAAAGAAATGGGGTACATTTAAAAATTTGACTATGTGTAAACACAAAACAAACACGAAGTTAGCTTGGATTCTTGCTTACTTAAAATGCACCTATTATTTTTGAATATTGGCTTGGACCCTTGAGCGGGTTTTATCATGGTGAGTTTCTATAGTGATGCAAAATTAATGCACAAGCTTGGCAAGTAACCGGAACTTTCATATCATGCTTGAAATTGCTAGATGGACCCTTCTCTTGATTACAAAGAAAACAATGCTTTTACAAAAATTCGATTTTTATAATGCCCCCAAAACATAGGCTATATACAATGGCTCCAACAGTAAGCCTTTTACAATACAAGGGAATTCAAATTTACAAGATGTGAAGGCTTCATTCTTGATGGCCTTGCCTTCTCGGAGAAGATCTTAGACTCTTGGCAATGTCCTCCTTGGTGCGGAGTTCTGACTACTTGCCACAAATTTTACCTATACACATTTACAAGATGGAGACATTAATGTGTACATGCATGCCCTTGTAGGGTTGAAAACCCTTAGGGACTGGGTACAATCTAATGTGCAAGAAATGGGGTTGCTTTTCCCTAGGGGTTAATCATAGATGATGTGTAAACAGGATGGATAGAACCTGGAGTAAAGCACAACTCTTTGACGCAAGCAAAAAGGGAAACCTGCAAACGGAAACTGGGCACTTTCCCATTGACTCATTTTGAAAGCAACCCTAAAAAGGATATCCTACCCTAGGCTTGGATGTTCACTCGTCTTGGCTCTTCTTAATTCTCAAGAGTTTTAACTTACTCTAGGCCAACTATATGAGACACGGCTTAACTAGTAAGTTGGTCCTATTCTTAGAGGGGACATCAATCATCTAATCCTTCTCTTCATAGAAGTTATGGGATAGAGAGGATCAATGGGGGCCTTTTCAACCACTCTTTTCCACCCATGGACCTAGTAGTGCCTACAAGTCGGCGCCTAGTAATAATCTAGGGTATACGCATCCAGCATTTGCCTTCAACGCTGAGTCTAGGTTTGACCCAATATGAAGGGTGATGTCATGCATTTTGAAATGAAAGGGGAAAGACTTCCCAAACGCAACAAATATATGAACAAGTAAAAGAGTAGCAAAAAATAAATCCACTACCCTAGGTTTGCACATGTGAAGGAAAGCTGTAAAGCATGCTTAGGAAAGCAAGAAAGCTTCACACACATAAAAATACATCAAAGCCGATTTTTGGAAAACCATTTGAAAACATTTTTTATTTTGAAAATAGTTTACTAAGCATATAGTAAAAGCATTTTTCAAAAAGAAAGCCCTAGAGGCTAATGCCAATTTCAACGTTTTTGAAAGCTAATGTCTAAAGATTAAGATTTTATCAAAAGCTCTAAAGGCTAAACTCTCTAAGTGTCCCTAGTGGAGTCGCCAGTCTGTTAATGCTTTGCGGCAGTTTGACCACCCATCACAGCAACGCTCACGCGTGCCTATGCGTGCAGGGAACTCGGGTGCTGTGAAGAAGGGTAGACCTCTAGTGTGTGACTAGAAAATAAGTCAATTTTAATTGGGTTACCAAAGGTAAGTGAAGTCACCACCAATCATTGGGTTTTTTCTAAGGTGTAATTGGTCACCTGACTCTATTTGATTTTATTACCAATTCTAGGCTAAGAAAAGGTCGTTTTTCCTAATCTAATCTAATACGGACAGATAAAAAATCTTGATTCTTGAGTTCGTAAGTCTGGTTATGTGTGAGAAAGGTGTTAGGCACCCCATAATTCCTGTCCGTAGACAATCCTTTGTTTTGGTAAAATCTTATGGCTTGTTTGAAAGTTAAAAAAGGGAGGGGGAGTAGAGTAGAGGGAGGGAGAGTAATTCAATTACCTTGTTTGGAAGTTTTTTAGGGAAGGAGGGGGAGGGGTTTCAACCACCTCTAACCCCTCATTTTTAATTCCCCCAAATTGGAGAGATTTGGAGGGAGAGTAGAGTAGATAAATTATTGACTAGATAAATTTCCCAATTTACCCTTTCTAAATTAATAAAATTACAAACCGAGTATATAAAATAAATTCACGTATTATTTACGTTATTTTCTCTTCATTCTCAAATTTCTCTCAACTCTCTCAGCCTTGAAGACCCCTTTGCCTCTCTCTCACGCGATTTCTTCCACACTTCACGCTGTCTCTCTCTCACACAACTTCTTCACAGTCAATCATCTCTCACGCCTGGGTTTTTCTTTCAAAGGTAAACTCTGTTTTTATTTTTGTATGATGGGTTTCTTTTGAGTTGGATCAAATAACTATGTTCTTAAAATTGTGATTTTATTGCGTAATTTCTTATTAATTGTGATTTTATGAGGTAATAACATGTTATTTGTGGGTGGGTTTCGGATCTGATTGCTTTTTTTTTCCCTTAAATTTTAAAGTTTCAAAGTATTGCTCATAAAGTGTTTGATAAAGTGCTTGAGTGAGTCTAGATTGTGAACTTGCATAAATTTGTATATTGTAGCTATATATGGATCTATGTTTCTTGTTTATTTTTATCGGGTAATTTTTTGTGTTTTGTGAATGGGTTTCTGATTTGGGTAATTTATTGTTTTTTGTGAATGGGTTTCTAATTTGGCTCCTCCTAAGCCCCAACCAAAATGGTACTCTCTCAGCTTTGTGATGTTCAAGTTTGAACTGGAAAATTGATCTGATTTATGTTTTTGGCATTTGGGTTTTGAGAAAACTGTTATCTTTTAGCTTGAAATCGTGTTTGCTTTCATTTTTCCCTGTTGTTTGGTTGCTGAGAAAATAATAAAGGAGATTTTTTTTTTTTTTTTATATGATGTTATTATGCTTACCCATATGCTGGTTTAGCTTGAATCTGATAATTTTTTCCTGTTTGGATATTATTATATCGTTTTTTTGAAAATATTTGATTTGAAATCAGCTTAAGCAAACCAATTGAAACAGATGGTTTAAGTAGCTTAAAGGCTTTTAATCTATTAAAGATTTCTTGGGTTGTTTATATTTTGTTGGAATTTTTAATTGCTGAAGTAATATTAAAAGAAAATAGCTCAATCCTGTTTGAACAATAGTATTATAGATGATTGTCTTCTTTTTACCCAGAAGACAATGGTTTAAGGTTTATATGTTTCGATGTGCTGTGATAGTGTGTATTGGAGTATAGGGTGGTTTTGTTTGTAATGGTATGGAGATCCTATAATTTTGGTCATGCTATGTTGGGTGGTAACTAAAGTTGTGATTCAAATTTGGGAATGGAGACGTGGATTATGGGATTGGGAATGGAGACGTCAAATGGCAATTGCTTATGTAGTTTGCCTTGTTGCCTAATGGTTAATACTTCGAATGAGACCTCAAAGGAGACAAGTAACTTACTCAATTGGGAAACCATTGATTGAACAGACACAAAATGTGGCTTTGGAGATACTTAACAAAAAAAATCCTCAGCAGAAATCCAGCAATGCGAACTGTGATTTACAGTTAATTCTGGATCGCCTTACTGATGGAAATTCTAATCTGAGTCAAAATAGTTCTTGTCCTACGATTCAAGCCACTGACAAGGTGTTTGTGCAGCCGCATTTGGATTTCCGAGAGAGCCGAGAGAGGGAGCTCAAGTTTACAGCTACAGGTTGGAAGCGTGATTGTCAGGGGAAGTGGTTCAGAGATGAAAATGTGAGCCAAATTTTTTTTTTTTTTTTTTTTTGGCATCGTTCTTGATACTGCTTGCTGGTACTAAATTTGACAGGGTGTATTGAGATTCTGAAGTTAACAAATAATTTTATTTTGGATTATACTATTTTTATTAAAGCAATTAATTAATTCTTTTTTTAATGATATTATTTTTCATGATGTCAAATGTAGTGATTTATGCATATTATTGCTTGCAGGTTGAGTTTGACTCTGATGAAGATGATCCAAATGTATGCCTTGGATGAACAGATGTGGAAGACTTTAGCTGATGGACATTCAATTTGATCATGATTGATGACGGTGGTATAGTTTGCTAACTTGGCATGTAAAGCTACTGCTAGTTTTCTATTGAACAACCTAGAAGAAAATTTTTGTTATACACTGATTAGCCTGTAGGGAGCCCAAGAGTTGCGTCTTTGTGAATATAGGAAGTTGGTGTACCAATGCTTGAATTAAGCACAGTTTCAAAAGGATTTTTCTTCAAAGGTGTATCACACAATTGCATTATTTATCAGAGGAAGTTGGTGTACCAATGCTGGTTTTGTTATTATTGTAATTCAAATTTTCTTGGAATGGCAATTGTAAATGGGTTAAAAGTTCTAACTACTACTTCTTTGTGTTCCTTTGCTTGGATTTTACTCACAGGCATATATGCTTGTCATGGAATCAACTGCCTGTTTATGCTGATTTGTGAGAGACTTGGGCCAAGGCTCAACTTGGTTTCATGAGGCCATTAGCATTAGCCTTAGATTAATGGATAAAACTAGAAGCTAAAAAGCCTCCTTGTTAATGAGAGACAAATTCAATAACATGATTTTGTCCTCCATCTTCTTGTTTTTTTTATCTTAGGTGAAATATGAATAACTGTGTGAGAGGATGAGAGTGTGAGAGGCTGTGACCAAGAGCTCTTGCACTAGCTCTATGGGGTTCAAACTTCGAAGAAAGTTACAAGTTACAACATAGAGGGTCAGAGAGATGTTGAGACTTAAAAGGAAAGTGTGTTGTCAATTAAATTCATGTACTAAGAAAAATTAAAAAAATAATAATAATAAATGAAAGAAACACTCAAAATTCAATATTTTGTTAATTTTTTCAGTAAACAAACAAACCAAACATTTTTTTTCTTATTTTAATTATTATCAATTAAGGATGGTTATTTTTTAGTATAATAAAAAAGTAGAAAAAATATTTAATCATAGACCAATGTTGATTATTTAATTCACATTAAAAAAAAAATTTAAAAAATATTGCATGCTATAGTCATAATTATTTAATCTAACAAATTAATCATAGACCATTGTTGCAAGTCCATTTTCAAATAGGGGTAAATTTGTCTATTTTAATCATTTCCTCTCCTCTCCATCCTAATTTTTAAAACATCCAAACAAGGGGAATGGCTAATTACTCCCTTCCCCCTTACTAATTTTAAAAACATCCAAACAAGGTGGAGGGGAACCATTCCCCTCTACTCTCCTCCCCACTACTCTCCTCCCCTTTACTCCCCTCTACTCTCCTCCCTCTCTAAACTTCCAAACAGGCCATTAATTTAAAGACATTGGAAATAAAAAATGAGCTATTGGCATTAGCTTTCGAGGCTTTAAATGAATTAGGCTTTGAGGTTTGATTTTGGAAAGGGTGTGTGGTCTTGAGCGATGCTTCCCTAGTGTGTTTGGGATCGGTGCCAAATTTCCATGATGAAAATATGGTAGAATTTCACCTTATTTTCATGGCAGGAAATCAGTAGCGCTTCGCCTCAGGTGCGTCATAGCACACAAAACGCTATTCTCACCAAGCTTTTGCTATGAGAATACAGCAATGGAGGTGCCCCATTTGCACGACAAAAATCTGGCAGAGTTTCACGTTTGGTGCGCTATGGCACACCAGCAGGGTTTCACGTCTGTGTATACAGCGCATGCCAACATGCTCGTGCTAGGATGAGCCAAAGCCCTTCAAAGCATTAAGCATATTAATGCATGACGCATACATGGGGAAACAAGACATGGATCAAGACAATCACACCACAATAATCATGCACACAATATAGCATAAGCATGCACCTACAGTAATTTCCTTGAGTACATACCCACACTACAAGATCAAAAGCAATCATGACTAGAGAGGGTCGCTCACATAGCCATGAGAGTCCATCATACAAAGTGCATGATCACCCACATACAGGCATATATATATATATATACACACACACACACATATCATGCAAATGCTATAACGCAGAGCAGGAAAGTAAAGCAGACATTGCCAACGTTCCAAGGGTATGGCCCTGCAAGGTACAAGAAATATAAAATAGACATTGTCATACCCAGAGAACGTGGCCCAAGCAAAGTGTAGGAAAGATAAAGTATACATGGAGAGGGAACCCTAATACATGATTCTAGGGAAAGGCTAAGAGAGAGGGAGAGAAAAACCACTCAAGGAGGCCAGGCCTCCAAATCTACTAAAGATTGTCCTTTTTGGGCTTGCGTCTTCTTGCTTGCATCCTTACCCTTGTTGCTCACACCTAGGAAGTCGCACCCTCACTCCAAGCATGTACATGCAACAAACAAAGAAAGCAGCTAGCAGACAAGCAAAGAGGAGCATGCAAGGAGACACGCTAGCAAAGAGGGCCAAACAGGGGCCAACAAACATGTTAAGCACACAAAGGGGCAAACAAACATGTTATCAGACAAAATGGAGTGTCCTAGGAGGACATATGTAGGTTTGGATCAAGTGTCCATAGTTCCATGAGATTGGAGTATGGACGACACACATGCCATCAAAGAAAATTCCTAAAAGGGACTTGGGTCTTGTGTATCAAAGATGGGTGTGAACTCACATGAGATAGTAGGAATTAGGCTTGATGACACAAGCAAGCAAGGACTCATGCATGAACATGTAGGCAAGCATGCAAAAATGCAAAGAAGCAAAGAAAGCCAAACAAGTGGTACAAAGCAAGCAAGGCAAGCAAAACGTCGCACAAAGCAAAGAAAGGGTATGCATAAATAAAACCAACATCACGAGGATGTTTTCTCACAAGTGGTTACACCCAAACAAGCCATAAATAGGATGAATGCAACCACATACAAGCAAATGGCCCCAAATACCAACAAGCACAAGCCCACGAAAGGCACCAAGAATAGTAAAACCTAGATCTAGGTAGTCAAACATGGATATAAAGCGTAGAAGCAAGCAAGCATACACATGCATAAAGGAAATGATCCAAACCTTTTGATATAGGCCTTGATGTATGGATGTAGGCCTAGACCACAAGATCTAGATCTACACCCTACTTAAAGGCCAAAACACAAGAAAGAGATATAACAAGCGACAAAAAGGGCTACAGAAGCACATGACATAGCAACCAACATGTAGATTTAGACACAAACATGGCAAGGAGCACACCAACATATAGATCTAAGCATAAGCATGGTAAGGAGCACATAAACATATAGATCTAAGCATAGACATGGCAAAAAGCACCTAGGCATAGGGATCTAAGCACAAACGTAGCATTTAGACATATCCTAGCCCAAGAATGCTAGGCCAACATCATCAAAATGATAAAATATGGCAACAAGTAAGGAGACATGCTAGGAAAGCCATATAACATGCTAGGAAGTAAGATAAAGCAAGAGATAGACTAAGAAAAGCAATAAAATATGTTATAAAGCAAAGGGTCTAGATAGTAGCTAAAAAGCTACATCTACACCCTTAAAACCTCAAATCCAAGGTCTTAAGACCAAGGAGAAGAAAAAGAGTGCAAGAACACTACCTCTTAATTGTTAAGAAAAGAGAGAAATCAAAGGTTTTTGGATGTGTTTGGGAGAGAATTTAGAAAGGAAAAGAGAGAGAATCTGCCCAGAAAAGTGCTCCAAATTGCCCAAAATCCCTTTTTTTTTTTAATCTAAGAGGGGTCTAGGGATATTTATAGATGTTTAGTGACTGTTTGGCTTCCTACAGCCACTTAATGGCCGTCGAGTTTGATGCTAACATCAGCAATCTCGACTTCTTCCCAGGTTTGACTTTGGATGCATATTTGAAGGTCTTCCCAAACTTCGATTGAGCTGATCTTGGTATCTCCAGAAAGATATGGATGTCTAGTTTCCAGAACACTAAAGATATTGATATTCTAATGGTCGAATCAAAGGTTATGGTATCGAGAAGCGAGCTAACACGCTTTGCACGATTTTCAGGATATCTTAACCATTTTAACTCCGATTTCGACCCATGAATATTCGTTGGAAAATGAATTCAATAATTTTTGCAATGAAGCTAGCACCAATCCGTTCTGACGGTCGGATCAAAACTAGAGTTTTTGGGACCTTGGGAGTCAACTTCAGGTCAAACTTGGTCAAAGTAGATGAAAATCACCAAGTAACTCGGGTTTGATGTAGAAACAAGAAAAATGTTGTGTTTGGGATGATTTTGACCAACTTTTACTTTCAGTCGACCCAAGGTTGACCAGGGGCATTTGGTCAATTTGACCTGAAATGGCATTTCGAGTGCTCCAATGCCCGAACAAGTTGCGCCACTTCAAGCTAGGTGTTTCCGTGGCCCCATGAAAGAAAGTTAA
The DNA here is from genome assembly GCA_019022515.1 of Quercus aquifolioides. NCBI lineage: Eukaryota > Viridiplantae > Streptophyta > Magnoliopsida > Fagales > Fagaceae > Quercus > Quercus aquifolioides. Next base: position 42,312,971 of record CM032328.1, on the reverse strand, counting down.
TATTTTTGAAATTTTTGAGATCCAGCACACAAATTGAGGGCAAAAAAAATATGGTATCTACATAACTAAAAAAGAGAATTAAAGGATTCAATTGAAGGAAATTCTTTCATGTTTTCGTTTAGGGGTTCATGTGTGTTCTGATCTCACTTCAGGCAAGGTGGATAAAAAAATTATGAAATTGAAGGGCCAAATTAAAGGAAAAAATTATATATAATTATAAATTAAAGTGTTACATATATATAATAGATACACGTTTTGGGGTCATCCACATATTTTACGAAAACAAAGGTCATTGAATGTAAAGAAAAATTTATAGAATTTCAAAAAGTTTAAGAAGCCATGGCCAAATGGCCCTTCTGGGCTCCTATTAAAAAAAAGTAAAAAGAAAATTAAAATGAAAATGGTCAGTCTTATAGTTCCTTGGTATTATTTGCTCTCCTTTATAAGTAAATCAAGAAATATTTGGGCTCAAATCCTCCTCTTTTTTTGTTGTAATTATCAAATTATACACACAAAAAAAAAATGCCACTCATTATCTCTATACAAGTATTTTTCCTATCAAAAAAAGAATTAATTATTTGGTTGAGAATTGGGCTTGCTATGAGGCAGTAAAATAAAATAAAAAAAGAAAAAAGAAAAAGAGGAGTATCAAGGCCCGTTCCAGGTACAATGTGGGTTGACCCACATCTGAAAGCAAGCGCGTTAAGTCTAACCCATTTTGTGCCAACTTTGCTCCAGAAGGGACGATTTCATTTTGATATATATATGTCCAGAGAAATTTTGACTACTTTTTAGGAAATGATATGTCTATAATATTTTTAAAATAAATTTTATATGGTAAATTGTTACAGATTGTTATTAAATGGGTAAAAAACAAATTTAAGTGATAAGTTTAAATTAGAGCCAAAAACAACTAACCACTTACAATTTGTTATGAAAATATTAGGAACATAGCACATTTCTTCCGCTCCATGGATTTTGAATGATACGCTCAATACATATTGAACGTAGACTGAATCTAAACTCGTTTCTCTTTACAAAATATATAAAATAAACGTAAAATTTTTTATGACTAGAGACCGGAAGATTTTGGTTTCCATGCATTTCTTTTTTGGTATATCAAATTTGTTTCTGTTCAACCATACTCAAATTTTTGTGCTTTATATATTATATTTTATTTGTAATACTTTGATGTCATCTGCATAGAGATATCTCACGTGGCATATCAAGATTTTTTCTCAATATTTTTTTTAACAAATATAAAAAATTCTAGTAACACGTAAAAAAAATAAAAATAAAAAAAACACTTGCAACAATTATCTATATGAAAAAGTGTGAGTGATAAAGAAAAAAAAATGTAAGTCCATGTGAATGTAATAAACAACTATTCATAATCTGTCATATAAAATAGTTCGTAGAAAGTGATACTAAAACCCTAGAATAAGTGAATGACCATTTTGCTTGTGACTTGATGCTATTGGAGTGTAGCTGATTGGTAATAAAGTAACTAGGCCCAAGAGAGAGAGAGAGAGAGATTCTTTTAACATATTCAAAGTTTGTGAGACTGGGGCATTTTGAAAGTGGCAACCATCATGTCAAAAAATATTAAATAATTAAAATTGATTATATTATACAACAAAGTATTCCACTTTTTTACCATTCTCTTGGAGTATCCACGTAAAGAGTTTTAAAAATTTTAGCATTTAGCATTTAAAATATTAATTTTATAACATTTAACACATTATTTTATAATATACCCGCGTCAAAATTTTTATTTTTTTTACCATTTCATTTAAATATTCTTTCTTTATTATTTTTTACTCTTCCTCTCTCTCCCTCTGTCTCTCTCTCTTTCTCAACCCACCACCCATACCATAACCACCACAAAACTACCACCCATGCCACAACTAACAACAACCCACCGTCGCCTCCATTCACCACCACAAACCACAGCACACACAAAAAAAAAAAAAAACTCCACCTCACCTCTACCAGCAACATCCACTGTGTCTCTCTTTCTCTGAGGCAATCCCACCACTTCTCAATCCAAGCAGACCCACAACCACACCCACCCCTAGCCACTGCCAAGCCAACCACCAAAAAAATAAAAAAATAAAAACAAAAACCACAAGCCAGCAGCCACCACAGCTACAACAACTACTACTATCACCACCACCCACAACCATGACTCCCAACCACCAAAATCACAACCAAATTACAAACCCACAACCTCATCACCACCAGCAACCGGAAAAAGAAAAAGAAAAACAACCCACTATCTGTGCCTCTCTCTTCTCTAAAGCAAGCCAACCAACAAACTCACCTATTTCTTCTCAACCCAGAAAAACCCACATCCACACACCCACTACTAGCCACCAACAACCACCACCATCGAAAAAAAAAAAAAAACCCAACCACCTCAACCCACTAACCACAAAACCCACTCAACCGCCACCATAGCTACAACAACCACTACCATTGTCACCACCGCCCACAACCTCAACCCCCAACCACCAAAATCACAACCAAATCTCAAACCCAAACCCACAACCGCATCACTAACAACAATCGGAAAAACAAAAACAAAAACAAAAGCCAATCACAGATCAAACCATTGTTAAAAATCAAAGAGAGAGATGTGGGTTGATTTGGGTTTCTAGATTCTGTCGATTTAGGTTTCTAGATTCGGCAATCTCACTATATGTGGGCGGGTTGATGGAAGTGGTGACTTGATGGAGTGTGTGGTGAAGAAACAATGGCTGAGAGAGAGAGAGAGATGTGGGTCGGGTTTTGAAGGAGAGATGTGGCTAAGAGGGAGAGAGAGCGACGGAGAGAAATTTAAGAGAGAGCAAAGAGTGTGAGACTTGAGAGAGGAGAGAGAGAAGGGGAATAAAAAATGAGTAGGAACTTGCTACAATAAGGTGTTAGTAGTAGCATCTTACTGTAGCAAGGTGCTAAAAAATTTTAAGTTTAGAGCATTCTCATCAACCATTTTAAAAAATTTAGCATTTACCCTCTCAAAACCTATATTTATAACATATAACATACCACTTTACACTATCTTTTACATCAAAACTTCTATTTTTTTAACATTTCATTAAAATATTATTTTTTTATTATTTTTTATTCATTTTTTTTATTATTTCTCACTCTCCCTCTGTCTTTCCATCTTTCTGAACCCGGTGACCTCTGTTTCTCTCTCCCATTGTCTTTCCATCTTTCTCAACCCGGTGAAGCTTCTCCCTCCCTCTGACATTTGCTCTCAAAACCTCCATGGGCTGGGCTTTTCAAGCTCATCACCGATAAACCATGGCCACAGCCACAGCCACCACCACTAACCACAACCTCAACCCCCAACCACCCAAAAAAAAAACCCACGGCACAAACCGAGAAGCTTCTCCCTCTCTCTGATATTTGCTCTCAAAACCTCCATGGCCTGAGCTTTTCAAGCTCATCACCTCTAACCACGGCCACAGCCACAGCCACCACCACCAACCACAACCTCACCCAACCACCAAAATTAAAATAAATAAAAAACCACAGCACAAACCGCAGAGAAAACCCACCACAAAACCCACCACCCCAGCAACCCCGATCCTCACCTCAACCCCGATCCCCGATCCTCACCTCAGTCGCAATCCTCACCTCAGTCGCAATCCTCAACCCCGATCTTCAACGCCTCAACCAACTCAACGCACGGTCTCAACCAACCCCAACCACCGTCGGACCCAGACCCACCTGCAGTCATCGAGACCCATCAGACCCACAGAGAAGCGCATCAGACCCATCAGACCCACAGAGAAGCTACGGGAAAGAGAGAAGAGGAAAGTGAGAGAAGAGAGAGAAGAAAGAAGGGAAAAATAAAAAACAAATACACGCACAGTACCGTTGGAATAAAAAAATGATTTTTAGTTTAAGATTTGTGCTACAGTGAGGTTGTATTAATACAATCTCACTGTAGCAGTATCTCAAAATTTTTGAGATTTGAAACGTTTGATGGAGATGGTTTTTTGGTGTATTGGTGCTAAAATTTAGCATATGGCACTTTTAGCATTCTTAATGAGAATGCTCTTAGTACCATTGATGTAGGGGCATTTTTAGTGGTTTTATTGCTAAAAATAGTTTTTAGCATTTATCACACCTTTGGTGTAAATGCTCTAAGGAACCTGATGAATTTATTGCAGTATAATTTCTCTCTCTCTCTTTTTTTTTTTTTTTTTTTTTTTTTTTTTTTTTTTTAAGGGTTTGGCTTACTTCCTGTACCTTTTTTAACTAGATATCTCATTTTATTTTAAATAACAATGGCAAGTAGTAGTAGGTTTTAATCTCCATATTTTGTTTAGTTAGCGAGTGATGTGACAATTTCTCTTTAAAACAAAAGGAGACTTCAATTAAAAAAGTACTAGAAGTAAGTCAAACTTTTTTTTTTTTTAAATACCTATATTTATTTAAGTGTAAATCTTAAAGGGAAATGCTAATAAGTACCCTGGTTAACTATCAATTTTAAGAAAGTTTTAATATCACTTTTATAGGAAATAAAAAAAACTGTTAAAACATTAATTGTTTTTTTTTTCTTTTTCCATAAAAATTTTCTTTAACTGGATTGTTAACCAATGTCATAAGGGCACTCATTAGCATGACCCAATCTTAAATATAGTCCCTTAAATAATCGTATCTTTTTTTTTTTAAGAGAAAAATATTGTATAATGTTTCTTAATTGAATTCAATTATATAAATGATACGCCAGAACAATAAAAACAAATCCCACTGCAAAATTAATTGTTTTACATGAATTTTTTAGAATATCATGTTATTTTATTAACTTTTTTAGAATATCATGGGCTCCTCTCCCGTTTCTTTTTCTCCTGTTCCCTTCAGTTTTTAAATAGATGCATGACATCTGGCAAAGACTGAATCTAAGGATAATTATCAAGCCACGTCATATTTCACAAATACTCCTTGACTCCTTCCATCATCTGCTTCCCACTAAAACTCTGCTTCCCGCGCTCAAAATTTTCACGAAAAGCCATTCTGCTAAAACCTTTGAGCAACCCGCTAAAATATCTAACAATTGCAAAATCTTCCAGTCATTCGAATTCCAGCCCAGCAAAGAAGATTTGCTTTCTACTGAGTGTACCCAAGATAAATATCTTTACATCATTCCAACTCTAGTGAGACCACAAAGCAATCCCCTGTCTAGTGAGACTACAAAACAGAACCGTTGTTGATTTTAACAGCTCGACTGGAATTGAAAGTTCCGAATTCCAATAGGTGCTCAATCATTCTTTGCATTATTTATTTGTGTTTTTTTTCCCTCCGTAGTTTTTATACTCTTTTGCTAAGTCTTTAAGTGATCTCCTAACAAATAATTGAATTCCCTGTTTGATTTGGATTTGTTTTTCTTTTTGCTTCACTACTATTTTGCTTCAATATTTAGTAATGCAGCAAGTAAACATGGGTATTCAGTTTCTTATTATTTGTTTTATTTTTATATCATTGACTGTTTTATCAACAACACTAACTTGTTTTGCTTTAATTTGGTTTTTGAATTTCTCTTTAGGTGCTCTTCTTTTCAAAGTTACTAGTCAGTATAATGCCTATAATTAGTGATGAACAAATATGCCCTGAAGGTGATAAAGAAAATGAAGATATTTATGCTAATATTATGCAAAATTTTGATTGTTAAGGGAAAATATCTGTTTGGAAAATGGAGTTTAACTCAGAAGAGCATGCTCACCAATGGTATAATGAATATGCTAAAGAAGTTGGATTTAGCATTCGAAAGCAATGGAAAAATGAGGATAGATTTAGTGGAGTAATATCAAGTAGAAGATTTGTCTGTTATAAGGAAGCCTACAGAAAAGAAAAAAAGAAAAAGAAGACAAGCGAGTGGATGTGAAAAAGCCGCGAAAAGAAACTAGAACTGGTTGCTTAGCAAGACTAACCATTTCTCTTCAAGCTAATGGAAAATATTGGGTCATTGATTTTGAATCAAATCACAATCATGAGTTAGTGGATAAGTCATGTGTACACATGTTACCTTCTCAAAGAATTATTACTGATGTTCAAGCTATTGAAATTGAATTGGCAGATAATTCAGGTATACCACCTAAACTGGCACATGAATTGATTAGTCGTCAAGTTGGAGGTAGAGAAAATCTTGGTTTTACTAAGCAAGATCATAAGAATTATTTGAGGACTAAGAGGAAAAGAGATTTGCAGCAAGGTGAAGTCGGGGGTCTTTTGAATTATTTTCTTAGTCAAGTATCAGAAAATCCATCATTCTTTTTTCGAGTTCAATTGGATGTTGAAGACCAGATCACTAACATATTCTGGGCTGACGCTAAAATGATTTTCGACTATGGTATATATGGTGATGTGGTATTCTTTGACACAACTTACTGGACCAATAAAGAGTGTCGACCTTTTGGAGCATTTGTTGGAGTAAATCATCATTATCGGCTAGTTGTATTTGGGGCCTCTTTGTTATATGATGAAACTAGTCAGTCATTTGAATGGCTATTTCATACATTTTTGGAGTGTATGTCCGGTAAAAAGCCAAAGACAATATTTACTGACCGAGATCCTGCAATGGCAAAGGCAATATCTTTAGTGATGCTAGAGACTTATCATAGACTGTGCTTATGGCATATTTATCAAAATGCTCTTAAAAATCTTAATCATCTATTTAAGAGCCAAAAAACCTTCAATGCTGTTTTTAGAAGTTGCATTTATGATGGTGAGTATGAAGAGGAGTTCATTAGTGCTTGGGAGAATATGTTGGAAAAATATGATCTTCAAGAAAATGAATGGTTGCAAGATCTATTTAAAGTGCGAGAAAAGTGGGCTATGGTGTATGGGAGAAATACCTTTTTTGCAGGTAAGAAAAGTACACAACTTAGTGAGAGTTTCAACTCTCTTTTAAAAGATTATTTGAAGTCTGATTTGGACATAGTACAATTTTTCAAACATTTTCAAAGGGCTGTTGATGATGTCCGTTATAATGAAGTTCGTGCAAACTATGACATGAGCCAAAAAATTCCCACTTTGAAGGTTAATGTTCCTTTATTGAGACATGCCAGAGATATCTACACAGGAGCTGTTTTTACTATGTTCCAAGATGAGTTCGAAAAGTCATTGATGGTGGTTGTTGATACTTTTCATCAAAGTGGACCAGTTTCTACATATAAAGTTCATAATTGTGAAGGTTCTAGGCAACATACAGTTACATCTTCAAATGGTTTGATTACATGTAGTTGTAAAAATTTTGAGTTTGTTGGAATTATGTGTAGCCATATTTTGAAAGTACTAGATGAGATGAAGATTAAGTTGATGATCCCTGAACAATTCATATTGAAGAGATGGACCAAGAATGCAAGGGCTAGAATTGTCTTGGATATTCATGAGTGTGAGGTACAAAGTGACCCTAGGCTAGAACTGCGAGCTCGTTATAGAAATTTATGCACCACTTATGTTAGATTGATGGGTAAAGCTGCTGAATCTAAAGAGGCATCTGATTTCCTTCTAAGTCTTGCAAGTGAGTTAGATGCAAAACTAGAAGAATATTTAAAGATTGAATCCCCAAGTGAGACCCTTACGCCTTCCTCAACATCTTGTGAAAATCAGGTCATCAAGAGCACATGTACCATACAAGCAAAAGGTTTAAAGAGAAGGGAAGTTTCACGTGGGAGAAAACGGTTGAAAGGTTGTCTTGAAAAGGGAAATAAAAAAAATAGAAGCAAAAAAATCCAAACTCCCACATCTGGCTTAACTCCTCCAACCACATGTTCCACCACCATGACATAAACCTCAGGTACTTATTGTGATTTTATATCCCATTGTTGAATTTGTCACTAGAATTGTGTGTGTGCAAGAAACTATTGCTCACTTGATACCACAACATAAATTTTCTCTTTAAAAAACATAACATTAAGAAAAAAAAAATCAATATGGAATTGAATTTTTGGACTGTCTTAGATGCTACCATCCTTATAGTTTTACTCATTTAAGTGACTAATAAGAGGTTTGATGATGCAGGGGAGGGAGTGATGCCTAAAACAAAATCCTTTTTTTGTACAGCCATGAGCTCCATCTCCTTCAACTTAGAAGCATATGCTGTAGCTAAACTACTTGCATCCTCTGGCTACCTCAGATTGTGATAGTTAATGTAGTGTGGATATTTGTAGATATTTGTAAAGGTATGGGTGGATATTTGTAGATATTTGTAAAAAGGCTTGTGATAATTGTAGGCTTGATATTTGTAGATATTTGTAAGTCACAGCTGGTGCGTATAATGCTGCAAGGGTGTGTGTGTAGGTGTGAAAGCTGTGTGTGAAAGGGGTGCAGGGGAGTGTGCATGTGTGTGTGCACAGGGGGTGCGTCTGTAGCTGCATGGGGGTGCCGTGACTAGACTGTACTGCAGAATGGATTGTGCTGCTATGGTACTGCTATTGTGGATTGTTAGTTGGTTAGGCCAGGGTGTCAAGTCAGTTTTAAGCATGAGAAGTAATCTTTTTTTGGCATTGCTTATAATATAGCTTTTGGAGAAATTTTTGTAGCATCCAAGTTGAAGAGATCAAATGACCCATTGTTCTCTTTCTTGTGTCTTGAGAGAAATTTCTTTAAAGTTTCTTGCAAAAATATTCCTTTTCTTATGCTCTCTTGGAAATTAATGGAGTATTGGCTATATCTTTAAGTAATTTTGTAATCAATTGCTTAACTCTTTAAGCCAATATGAGATAAGCAATTGTGTAGAGTGTAATATTCCAGTTGTTATGATGTGCTTATCTTGTAGCTCATGCAGCAAAGTATTTCCCAAGGCTTGCACTCAAAAAGGAAAGTAAATACAACATCACTGTCATAGTGATGACTCTAGAAAGGCACAATGAAGAAACTGCAAGATTCAAACACAAAGTCTAATGCATTTGCAATTCTAGAAGCAAACAAGTTTTGTCAAATTGCTCCATGAAAATTTCCTGCAATTAATATTTTTATACCTATTCTATAATATCTCACGCAAGAATACAAAGAAAAAACAAATATAGAGAGACCCCATTTGTACTGAACTCCAACAAAAAAATTTCATTAATCAAGATAATGTACAATGGTTACATGAGCAGAAAATACAAAACAAGCCTTGCATTCACCCAACAAAAAAAAATGACCCTACAGCCTTGCATTCACCCTTGCTGATGAGGTACTTTTACAAAAAATACAAGCTACCACCAGCCTAAGCATTTTCACAAACACCTTTACAGCATTTCAAGGGTTACTATTGCTTCTCTTCACAAGTTGCTCAACTTAGTCCTCAAGGGTAGTACATTTCAATCAGAGAAAGGAAGCTTTCAATACAATTGTTGTGCTACATAGTAATGCAAAATGAAGGAAGTCATAAGTATACTCAAATTTTTGCCACATGTATTCCACCACTATCTTTTCATTCTCTATAGAAATCATTAATAATTTAACACAAACTGAAAAAGGAGCTCCAGCTTTAGCAAGAGATGACTTCTTTGATCAAATTTCTCCCTTTCGGGAGAATACACGATGTGAACGGTCTCCCCAATAGATAGATGAAAACTGGTTTCGGAAGAATTCACTATCTTAGATCTTCTCATTTCAAAAATTAAGGAAAGCAAAAAGTAAGAAATATCGTGCAAGAGTGATGTTGAAGCTGTATCAAAAATCTGAGAGAGATGGAGAGCGATATTACAGGATGTTAGCGGAAATGAGATGATGGAAGGCGTCAAGGAGAGCAGTGAATGAGTTTTAGTGGGAAGCAGATGATGGAAGGAGTCAAGGAGTATTTGTGAAATATGACGTGGCTTGATAATTATCCTTAGATTCAGTCTTTGCCAGATGTCATGCATCTATTTAAAAACTGAAAGGAACGGGAGAGGAGCCCATCCCTGAAATATCATGTTAACCATACTTCAGAGTTATTAATAATTACTTCTTCACAAAATGGCATTTTTATATCTGATAGATGGCAGCACTTTAACTCCTCCATGGGTTAATATCATTAAAAAAGTCATGTCAATATTTTAGGAAACCTTATGTATGCCCCAGTTAAATTGTGTTGTTCATTCAGCAATTAATTGTGTTGTAACGATGAAAGACCCCACCTTCAATGCTTCACCTAGCCTAGAGTCAACTGGAAAATGGGCTACGATTACCTTTGTTATACCATGTTATGCTGCAAAATTTCAATATTATTTTGAATCTTGTTAGACCACTCAATGATCAAACATAGAGAAAATAAGTATACATTAAACAGTAAACACAGCACAAATTTTATTCATTCTCTTTGTTTTCACCATATTAGGGCCGGCCCTAGATCTAAACCACTTAGGCCATGGCTTAGGGCCCTTACTAGAGAAAAACTTTCAAATTAAGGTTGTCCATATTTGACCGAAACCCGCCAAAGCGACAAATTTGATTAGGCCTAAACTAGGATTCGATTGACCTGCTCGATGCGATGGTTGGTGGCAATTGACTCCTTTGAAAAGCTTCTAGGTTGAGTGATAAACCATTCCAAGAAAACTCGATTCCAACTAATCCAATTGATCTCTCTCGTTACATGTGATTTCGGTCAAATCTAGCAAGATGTCGGCAGATTCAACTAGATCTACTCTCTTGCTGTTATACCAACATCCGCCACTTGTAGAGACTTGACGAAAGGTTCCGTTCTCCCCACTCGAAGTGATCGAGTCAAGTCCAAGTTGAGCACAAACCCGACTTAGACCGACCTATATGAGGGCAATAAGTGATTTTTTTTTTTTTTCCTGCAAAAAAATGTGATTTTTTATTTACAAATTTATATGTGAGTTGCGCATTTTTTTGTCCACTTCTAAGATAACCCAAAATATTATGGATTAATAGGAATCCACCTCAATCATTATTAAGAGAATTAGTCAATTAGAAAATTAGAATGATTAATGAATTTTAAATAATAAAAAAGTTTATAATATACCACATTAACTAACTATTATTTAAGTAATATTTAAATATGAAAAAATTATTATTTAAAATTGTGGCTTAGGACTTATACTGTATTGAGCAGACCATACACTATATAAAGAGATCATTAGATTATAAGTATATTTGTATTCTATACAAATCTCCATGGGGTACCCCGGGTGGTAGGCACATTGATTTGAGAGGTTTCAAGTTCAATCTGTTGTACTATTGGTCTATGAGATTTCTAGAGTATCTCATTAGGGGTGTCCAGACCCACCCGTGACCCGCCGGACCGACCAACCCGCCCGATCTCCACCCGAGTTCAGCCCGAACCAACGCTCCCATCGGTCGGCTTCGGGTTTTCGCACCTAAGGCCCGACGCCGGCGGGTCGAGTGGCGGGTTTTCTTTTCCAAAACCAGAGCCACCCGACCCGACGAAAGTTATATACAAATCCGGTGAAATCACGCTCAAATCCAAGGAGATCCAGCGAGTTCTTAACCATATGTGGTGAGATCCGGCCATTCCCAACAGATTTCAGCGATTTAGGTACAGGTTTCGGCGATTTTGATGCAGATCTGGTGAGTTTTTACATTTTCCGGTGATGATTTGCAGATCCCGGCGACATTTTGCAGCTCCGGCGACAACCTGATCTCCACCCGAACAGACCCAATCTTCACTCGAACCCAAAACCGATCCGACCAATTGATGCCAGCAGTCGGTCTTGGGTCAGTGTTCTGTCCACCCGACGCCGGCGGGTCAGGTTCGGGTTGGGTCGAAAACCGACCCGACCCGACCAGTGGACACCCCTAGGCAAGGTATAGAATATAGTATATCAAAAAATAATAAAAACCTGCACTCCTATTTAAGTTTTCCTTGTGGCATATTCCATGAGGGTGTAAGTAAGTGAGCATGATTATAGATCATACCTAGAGATAGGGTCAGAACTTTGAGTTAGGGGGAGCGGTTTTATTGTTGGTTATGTGCAGTGGTTTCAATCTCTGATTCTGCTACTTAGTTGCTGAGATTTTTTTTTTTTTTTAGGTAAGAACAAAATTATTTTTGTTTAGAACTTTTTAAAGGGCAGAGTTATTTATTTTGGATAAAATTAGTTAATTGAGCTTTTTTTTTTTTTTTTTTGCTTGTATATTTTGTTTTAGATTTTAGATCTATAAATTTTTTTATGGTCACTAAAATGAAGAAAATGTTAGAGCTTTAAGTTTTTTATAAATTACTGATATAATAAGTGGTTACTAGTAAGTAAAAAAAAAGTGAGTGGTGTGCCCATATGCGAGCCAACAAGAATTTTCTACCAAAATGGTTTGTAAAAATGTTATAAAAAAGTTTGTGAGTATAACATTACTTTAAAAGAATCAATGATATTGTTAAACGGAAATAAAAAAATTGATAAAATTAGTATACATGTATAAATATATATATATATATTTTTTTTTAAATTTAGTGGGGTCATTGCCCCAAGTCCAAGGGAGTTCCGTCCCTGATCATAACTTTTATATATTTATCATAAACAGCTAAAAACAATGCTTAAATTTCATTGCAATTGAAACGAAATTAATGCGTACTTAGCCAACACTTTTCTTATATTTTTCGTAGTTCGCCAGGCCAACAAAAAAATATAAACGAAATAACGAAGAAAAAGTGACCTCAAAATTGTCCCCTGATGGAAGAACGCATGAATATATTGATAGTGTGAAAATAAAGCAGTCCCCACCATAGGCTACTATTTAGATGTTTAATTTCCAGGTCAAAAGCACGTTTCCGTTGACGATCGACCCTGGAATTCGTACTTCATATATAATTTTATACTATCTTACAATAAAAAAATATATTAAAAAAAACAATTTAGTAGGCGATGATGGAAAAGCATTAATTACAATTAATCTTTACTTTTAAATAAACTATACTAGCACTAGCTACTACAATCTTTAGGAATTGCAGACCCTCCACGCTGCATTATAAATAGGAACTCCTTTTCTTTTTGCCGGAAAACCAAACCTCGTTCATATATCTAAATACCATTATTGCTATCACTATCAAACAGTTACTTTGATCACTTAAGTGGTATTTATTACAGCCCATTGTATATATAGGTTTCTTTGCTTGTTTTCTTTTCTTGATTCCACAATTAACCGGATTTCAAATTTAAACCCCTTTTTTTTAATGAATAATAATAATAATAATAATTGTTATTAAGGGAGTAATAAGTACATGTCCAACAGACTAGTCAAAGTTTCTAATGTAACTAAACAAACAGCACGCCAAAACTATAGTTAACTCAATCCAGCCAATAGTATTGTATTGTAGCTTAACCTTCTTTATGAGGAGAATAGGTGATTAAATCCCTCTCTCCCATTTATTATAAATAAAAAAAACCCTCGTAGTCCAACCGCTTAAAGCTCAAATACAACTACCTCATAACCCCCGAGTTCAAATCTTCTATCCTACTTTTCTCATCCTAATATATGCTTCTCAAATAAAAAAGTGCCAAGTGTACACCCACTTAATTAAATACTAATTTTCTTCGTCTTTTATTTCAGTTTCCTAAAATAAATAAAATAAAAACCAACACATCCCCACTAGCCACCTCCACTAGTCCACCACCACCACCACCACCAACTAGCGCCGCTGCCACTTCATCAACGACCATCCACCGCTAGTTATGTTTATGTTCCAATATACTGTACAATTTTTCAAATTTGTTGGATGTCTGTTCAACCAAAGTATTCTCAAGGGGTTGATGTTTGTTTTGTTATGAAATTCTTCTTAAAATCGAACCAAATGGACTCGTGCATACTACCATATCATGAATCAGTTCCCTTCTATTTCAAAAGCAAATGCAAGATCCTAAATTCCTAAGATAATAATATCAAAGTATATACCCAACGCAGTTTATGTTTAATACCAAATGAAAATCACAGCCATAGAGCCACTTGATATTAGTTTTTTGTTTTCTAATATACTTTGTCAATCTACCAAAATAGACCATTGGTTGGTGGATTCGATGAATAGATGCTAGTTGATGAAAGGACAACGCAATTTCTCTATACCTGTACCTAGTCATGGATTTGAAAACAACTGAGGTGTTGATAGATGGCTATTGTAGACTTGTAGTGGCACCGACGCTGGTTGGTGGTGGTGGACCAGTGGTAGTGATCGGTGGGGATGTTTTGGTTTTTATTTTAGAAAACTAAAATAAGAGAAGACAGAAAATTAGCATTTAATTAAGTAGGTAGACACTTGACAATTTTTTATTTGTGGAGCATATAGTGGGATAGGAAAAATGAGACAGAAAATTTGAACTCATAACCACCACCATGTCCAAAACTCATTGGGAACCATACTGAATCCATTCCCCAAACCTCTTCCAATCAACCAAAATTCGTATGTGAAACCCATTGTGCCCTTTGGCCTCGACTTGAATCCTATAAATTTGGTTGAAACTATATATTGTGGTTGAGGGAGAAGTTACTATGGTCCCACTTGGAGGTGCTTCAAATTAAAGGATTACATCATCAAATACCTAACCACTTAGAGGTGGTATAGGTAGTGGGTCAAGAATCAAGATCAAGGGCACAAGCAGAGGGTAGAGTAATCACATCAGGCTCAATGCATTTTTAGCCAAATTTGATCTAAAAACCTCACATTTATTAGTTTAGCTAATCCATTATTCATGAGCAATCAAATCAATCTCAATACTCTATTAATTTTATTTAAATATTATTTTTTTCTCATTCCAAATATATATATAATATTTCACTCAATTAATCCTTCCTCAATTTCACATTTTCCCTAATGAACCACCACATCCAAAGACCAAGAATACCCACACATTACAATCAAAGAACACTACCAAAAGAACACCACCAAATTTATGATAAAAAGAAAAAAAAATTATTCTTATTTATTAATAATGTAATATTTTTGAAATTATTTAATAAGCCCATTTACATTTAAATATGCAATCTCTCTTTCCAAATTATTTTGTGACTTAAGCATTTCTATTTGTATTTTTTTACACTCTTGTATGATACAAGTGTATGTACTTTGCAGCCTTCACGTGATACTCTTTAATTCCAATTGCCAAATTTGTGAGTTGGATTTCAAGTTATAGAAAATATGGATAATATCAAAACAAGCTACTATCTTAGGATAGGTATCGTGGGTATCTAACATCTTCCCTACACATAATAAAACTCTCGAGTCCGTCTCTTTGGTTCAAGACATTTGCCTATCATTTTTAGCTTAGGAAGGGTACCGTTTAGTTAATTAAGAAAAAAAATGAACTAGACATAAGTGATTAAACACACCTTAAAAACCAATGGTTAGTGATGACTCTTAAAAAATTGGAGAAATAATAAAATGATTTAATAATGCACACACATTACCTAAGTGTCCACATGAGTCACATACATCACACGTGTCTCGCCATAAAAACCTTCAAATGTTTGTTAGGAGGGTTGACCGTCAAAATCCAGCATTGACAAGAATCTAAAAATATTAAAGAAAACAAAATAAGAAAAGAATAATTAAATGAAATAGAGAAAAAATAAATGGTTTGTTAAAATGTGTACTAGAAAAATAGTTAGTTGAAAGAGAAAGGTGACTTTTTAGTTGAAATTTGGGTGAAATTTGGGCTCAATTGCTTGAAATGGTCTAAATTCATCATTCCTAATCAATTTAAAAAAATAAGACAAATGACAATTTTTTCAACTCTTGCTTCCTTTATCACAACTCATAAGCCCTAGAGTTCAGGTGCAACATACATAACAACTGGCATTACAAAAAACTGGGTGTTTTTAAATTGCGGCTACAACCCCAAAAATTGTCAGTATAGGTCCAAATGGGCTATCTCAACGCTTTTTTTCCCAGTGCTTCCTAGCATTTACCAATGACTGTGACAATAGCCCTACGAGACGTACACCGGCAGTTTTAAAATCACTGGTAGAGGTCCCAGCAGTTTTAAAAACCCTATCCTAGCGTTTTTTTAAAACTGCCTGGATATCCTTTATCAGCAGTTTGGAACCCTATATCGGCGCTTTTTAAAAAGTGAAAACTACCATAGTAGGTGAACCTATAACAGTGGTTTTAAACTGCCGCTATAGGACCTAATGGCGGTTTTGGAACCGACGCTTTTTTTTAATCTTAAAACCGTTGTAATAAAAGTGGTTACCTGCAGTTTCAAAACCGCCACTATAGGAATTTTTATAATTTTCCAATATAGCCTATACCAGCGGTTGCTATAGGTCTTTTTTTTTTCAAGCACATAAATTTCTCTTGCATTTTGCTTTCATGACCTATTGCTAGCTAAACAAAAATCAATATTAGATGCTGGACTGGATCTAGTTTATGCACGCAATATAGACCCCACAATAATCAACCAAAATCAAACAATCAAATTAATATAATACAATAAAAAAATTTCTAGCTATATTAATTGTTATGCCCAATACAAGACATTCCAAATGTCTAGAATGTCATATCAAAGTTGCAAACTATTTAATACAGATAGTGCAACAAGATAAATTAAATAGTCCTCAAATTTTGGGGGGAACCACAAGCGGCATATTTCCGAATGAGATTCCTCTAATGATTCATGATTAATTTTGCACGTTAGGAGAATGGTCACTCGCATCATCACCAACCTAAATATTTAACAACAAAGTTACTAAATAATACAATAAGATTAATCCATTACCAATTGAATACATTATATACATATTCTAATAACAACATCACATGAAAGATGACTCTAATACCAAATGTAAGAATAAATTTAGAGTTGCGGAAGAAAATAAACATACCTCCAACTATAGTTGTTTAAGTGTTTTAGAAAAAAGAATACTTAATATAAGATAGTGTATAGATAAACCTTAAAGTTGCATATGTTAGCATATATTAACAACTAGGAATGCAACCTATAACCTCATATAACAATTATCACAACCAGAAGTCAAGTAATCCAATCTCATAACTCATGGAGGTAATTTACTAAACACTTGGCAAGCAACAAGCATTCAAGGGAAGTAGGACAAGAGAAAATGCCTGACATTTTTCACTTGTTTGTCTCTTATGAGCTCCGCAACTTCCTCAATACCATGCCTCAATTCTTGGTAAAAAAGGACCAAAGTGCACACATGTTAAAATGAATTTATGGAAAACTTCATCACCAAAATTCAAAAGAATTTTCAGGATGATTCTTCTGCAACTAGAACAAGACATAATTTGAAAAGATCAAAACTACATTCATTAAGGATCAAAAATTACACAATCTTAAACTAAGTCTACACAATAATAATCATCAATGAAACTCAACCTATTTTATCCAAATATACACAAAACACAATACACAAGCAACACTCCCAAAATCAATGTACACCACCTTATTGCAGGCCACCTGCTTGCTCCAAATAAACAGTCCACCACAGCAAAAATTTTAAGCATTCATTATAGAATAGTATGATATTATGAAGCATAATTTACTTACCATTTAGAACTTCACTGGCCGCCTCTATATTAGAACCCCTAACTTACCACAAGTTGATGTTGCTTATCCTATAAAAGCTATGCATAATTTACAAAGAATTTATCAAGCCAACTCAATAATAATCATCAATGAAACTCAACCTATTTTATCCAAATATACATAAAACACATTACACAGCAACACTCTCAAAATCAATGTACAGCACCTTATAATACCATGCAAGCCACCTGCTTGCTCTAAATAAATAATCCACCACAGTAGAAATTTTAAGCATTTATTATAGACTAGTACAATATTATGAAGCATAATTTACTCACCATTTAGAATTTCACTGGACGCCTTTGTTTAAGAACCCCTAACTTACCACAAGTTGATGCTGCTTATTCTACAAAAGCTAAGCATAATTTACAAAGAATTTATCAAGCCAACTCAATAATAATCATCAATGAAACTTAACCTATTTTATCCAAATATACACAAGTCACAATACACAATATATTACAGTTGACATTTTGCTTACGCTGCAAGGAAAAAAAAATCAATAAAAACAATTAACGAATAAAACCCACAACTGCAAGTAAGATTTTATTAATCAATATTTGGGGAGATTAAATTCTCCTACAAATTGAAAATCTCATAGACTTTTAGGAATTGATCATTTGCTTTCCATTGATAGCTGTTGCTATAGTATTCTCTTTAATAGTCAACATAGTATAATTCTCATCAATAGATAAAAAGTTATCTTGATTAAGGCATCACCAAACAAAGAAATCAATGCCTAAGATTTCTTATCAATATAACATTCATATCAATAAGGCAAAATAAAAATCATATCAAATCCTTTTTCGTAATAAGTTTCCTTTACCCCTCGGTCTACTTTCAAGGTGGTCCATTCATTATCAACCATGACCTAAATAATTTAAGATTGTCTAACCTATAGGAGCATCAAACAAAAAGAGTTCATGATGACCATTTTTTTTATTTTTTTTGCTGTGTAAATTTAAATTATTTAAGAACTTGAAAAAGCAAATTACAGAAAGAAGGGATCAAACCCTTCTTTTTCCAAGTTCCCATAATGCAAAAATATTGGAGGAAAGAAATGAGAAATATTTCCTCAAGATCACACAAAAGAGCCCATTTGGTTAAATTATGAACCCCAAAATTCATCTTCTTATGAGTGTGATTTACAAAATATATATTCTAAGAAGTTGTTTCTAGGGAACTCATACCTTTAATTATTAGTTGTGTTTTAATTCAGGTTAACCGCGTAAAAAAAAAAAAAAAAGATTAAGTGTTTCATATAAAACGAGTAAACTAGAAGCCCAAACTAACCTCTCTTTTCTATGTCGATCAAAATTCCAATATATTTGGCTCTACCTCTATTCCACCCACTTTAGCTATTTTAAGAATTTAATTTAATTAATTGATTATAAATCACCACATTTTCAAAATCACTAAATCAGGTAGATTGAAAACAACAACCAACCAACAAATTAACAGAACCCATAACCACAAAATCCCATGTCTGCATCTATTCAAGTATATTCAGGAATTAGGACAAGCATAAATCACAGCCAAGCTACGTTCACCACAATTCATCAAAACCCAACAAGTACAAACCTTATGAAACACAAAATCACAACCATTAAATTACAACTAGAGCTAAAAGCAACAAAAATGAAAAGGAATTATTAGATTGCATCATTTTGTTTAAAAAATAAAGGTGCAGAAAAATACCACAAGCATGTATGTGAGGTGGTTGAGAGGGGAGGAGATCGAGGATGGCCACGGAGGCTGGCGAGGGAGGTAATGGCAGTGGTAGAGTGGAGAGAAGGGACAAATCGGGCCGATTTTAGAGGAGAGAGTGAATGTGTGAGTTGAGACTAAGGGCAACGGACGTGGAGGGTGGACGATGACAACAGCAAGCAGGCTAGAGATCGGAGGCGTGGAGGCTGAAGGCGTCGGTGACGGTAAGGGTCAATAGATTGGTGAGAGAGAGAGAGAGTGAAAATTTTTTTCTTTTTTTTTTTGATAAAGGAGACCGAAATTTAGGTTAAAAGGGGGTCTGAAATTTTAGTGGGAAGGTTGAAATTTTTTGAGTGGGAAGCCAAAAAATATTCAAGAGCACTTATTGTGGCAGAAATTGAGACTTATTGCGGCAGTTTTAAAACCACCGTAATAAGTCTGCTATTGTGGCAAAGTCTTTTCATACTCGATTTTAATAATACATGTTATTACTTATTACGGCGGTTTTAACAACCGCAGTTATAGGTTTGAATACCCGTAGTGGCAGTTTTTAAAACCGCCGTAATAGGTCTTTTCATCCCCCTTTTAGTAATACACTTTATTACCTATTACGACGGTTTTAAAACTACTGTAATAGGTCTTATACAAAAACAAATTCCTAAATCAAAAGCCTATATCGGCGGTTTTAAAACTGCCCTAATAGGTCATCTAAATTACAAAAAAATAATCATAAAAGTAAAAATATTAATTTCAAACCTATAGCAATAGTTTCAAAACTATCGTAATAGATCTTCAATATGAGCAAACCTATAGCGGTAGTTCTAAAACTGCTGTAATAGGTTAATTAAATTACAAAATAATAATAATAATAAAAGTAAAAATATTAATTTCAAACTTGTAGCAATAGCTTTACAAATTGTTGTAATAGGTCATCAATATGAGCAAACCCATAATAGGTAATTTAAAATACCAAAAAAAAAAAAAAAAAAGAGTTTCAAACCTACAACAGCGGTTTTAAAACCGTCGTAATAGGTCTTCAATATGAGCAAACCTATAACAACATTTTTAAAACTGCTGTAATAGGTCATTTAAAAGACCAAAAAAAAAAAAAAAAAAAAAAACTAATTTCAAACTTATAGTGGTGGTTTTAAAATGTTGTAATAACACTACTTATTGTAGCAGTTTCTTAAAGCGCTACAGTAGGGTATCTATTGCAGCAGTTTAAAAAGCATTGGCTTTAAGCTACCGTAATAGGTTAGCCTATTATGGTAGTTTCTAAAAGCGTTGTTTTAAGTCTCCCATAGTGGCAGTTTTCAAAACCGCTGAGAAAAAAAAACGGCTATAGAACCAATTTTTTTGTAGTGTAACGTGTTACCAGTCTTCCATGTACATTTAATTTATGAGTTTCATAAGCAAAATAATTAAGATTTTTTACTCTCGTCATCTGCTCAACGGAAACTACCCATATATGCATGCCTTGACTATTTAGTGCCCTTCCCCCACCCCCCCAATTAAAATCTTTTACCGGAACCCATGCCAAGTAATATTTTCGTAATTTCTCATCAAAGTTACCACTTACCAATTTCCATTTTTCTGATTTGAGTACTTTTACAGCTCCACTATCTTAGCAAAATAACAATAAATTAAAAAGATGTTATAAATGCACATAAACTAATGGAAAATATAACATATTTACTAGTGTACACTCTATACATATAATGTATATAATTTCACTCGTGTTATTCATATTTTGTTTTTTAGCATGGTCACATTTAACATACATGAAATAGGTAATGTGTATAGAGAATATACAGTAACAAGTGTGCAATAATCAATAGTATAAACTAATTAAAGGGTATCAAAATTAATTAAGTAAACAATATATTGTGGGTTCCAGTTAATTTAACTGGTAAAATATCTTATATATGGTTGAATAAGAGATCTGAGGTTCAATCTCCGCCTACACCAAAAATCAATTGGTGTCTTGGTCTGATGATAAAGAGTTATCATCAAAAGAGTAAATACTTTCTAAATTAAAAAAGAAAAGAAAAGTAAACAATATATTAAAATCTCGCCGCAAAGCCCCGTCCCGAAAGGTGCTTACCCACCAATTGTCCTATTAAAATAAACCATGCAAAAAGCATATACGTGACCATTTCAGCGGTTTCCCAAGGCTAATAACATAACTAACGTGTTTGAAGGTTTAAGCAGTTCCACATAAACCTAGAGCGTCAATATATTCAAAATGTTTACTCATTTTGCTGTGTCCTGTCAAACGAAGTACCACGCAAGTTTCTTCCAAGTCACACCTAAATTTAGAATTCTCCCTTGAAAATCAAACTCCTTCGGTCATTAATCAAAAGGTCTTAAAAACTTATATATACCCATATAGCTCCCATATCTTACAGCTACAAACAAAAGGAATTAAAAACAGAATAGAAACTTTGTTTCTTTTTTATAAACATTTAATTGCCATTTTAATTTTAATTTTTTTTAAGCTTAGCTTCTTGAAGGAGCCATGCAGCGTTCACCAGCTTTGATCAAGAGTTTAATTTCCAGTAAAATCCTTCATTCCCTTCCCAAGAGCCAAACCAGAACAATATCACGTTCATGCGACGTGTTCATAAATCACCGAGGGATCGATACCAAGAGAACCGTTGCCGGGTTGCTCTACAACCACCTTTCCGGGATGGGGCTTAAGCCTTTCTTGGATAGCCAAAACATGAAACCTGGGGACAAGTTGTTTGACAAAATTGACAAAGCCATCCTAAATTCCAAGCTAGGTGTCGCCGTGTTCTCTCCTAGGTATTGTGAGTCCTACTTTTGTCTCCATGAGTTGGCTCTCATCATGGAATCCAAGGAAAGGGTTATACCTATCTTTTGTGATGTCAAACCCTCCCAGCTTCGGGTTAAGGACTATGGAATTTGTCCAGCCAAAGAGCTCCAAAGATTCACCTGGGCACTTGAGGAAGCTAAATACACGGTTGGACTTACCTTTGACACGTCAAGAGGGTACATTTCTATATCATTTTTTATTTTTTCCTGAAAACTTTGATTGTTCTTTTTACTCATTTAATAAGTACTTCACATGCATGTTTTAATTCCTTCTTTTTTTTCTTTTTCTTTTTTTTAGGGATTGGTCAGAATTCCTTAGAAATGCTTCGGATGCAGTCATGAAGAATTTGCTCGAGGTAGATGTGATGGAGAAGATCCTTAAATGAAGCTGATACATGTACAAATGTACATCACAATCACAATGAAGGAGGCCGAGAAATGGTTTCGTTTTCATTGTTAACCGAAGATATATTAATTCCTTTATTTTTTTATGTATAGGAAGAAACAATTGGAGATACACACTTGCTAACACATACTTAATGGTACTAAAATCGTTGGTAATTGATTTTGACTTAAAATAAATTGTAAAATTCTTCTTTTATTCAATTCTGTATTCAAAGATGTGTAGACGATTCAATAATATATACAGCGTGTACACATTCTTGGAGACCTTCTGTAAGAAATTCAAGTTTCTATATATTATGAAGTTGATTATTTCCTTTTTCATCTCATGTTGTGACAATTGTAGTACAAATGATTAAGTAAGATTACTCTCTCGCTCTCTCTTATCTCTACACAATGCGGATACATATGATCAAATTTGATAGAGTAGCACCATAAGATTGATCTAAATGGTTTAAGCAAAACCATAAAATATGAAAGTAGGCCAATTTTAACTTACTTGAATTAGTGAAAAAATTATTTATATTTTCCTTATATTTATACAACTACAAATTTTATATATTTGAAAAACATAACTTTTATTTTTGGGTAAAAATAAGTGTTGAATCTATAATATCACTCAATTATCTATTTTATAAAAATATTATTAAAGTAGTGTTGAATGGTTTAGATGGTTGATTGCTTTTTTTTTTTTTTTTTTTAATAATTCAATATTTAGGAGATAAGGGATTTGAACCCTAATATTTCTATTGAGAATAACTAGAGATGACAATTGAGTTACAAACCTCTTGATGATTGTTGATTGCTCAAATAGTTGATTTTGAGATTGATGGTTTAAATTCGTTTGGTCTAACCTTTTGTTATTGTTACAATTACATCAATCAATAACTATCAATTTAATTAATATTTTTCTCTTAAAAAATTAAATTAATATTTCGAAAATCTTAGTGTCAGATCACACATTCCTAGTATATTTAACATTCATAACAAATTTTATATTAATCGAATATTTTTTACTATATGATCAATAAATTTTGTTATGTTTTGAAAATATATATTAAAATTTATATATTTTATAAATGACAGTTATTAATATCCAATTATCAAAATAAGTTTTAAAATAATGTTATTAATACCTAATTGTCAGAATAAGGTTGGACATAATGTTATTGATATCCAATTGTCAAAATGTATAGGAAAACAATGTAACTCAATATAAGGTTTGACGTAATGTTAATCGTATGAAGATTTATTTACAGTTATGACATTATAACAAGAACCAAGAATCTCTCTTTCTCTCTCTCTCTCTCTTGTGCAATGTATAGCAAAAGGTTTGACAAAAATGTTAACGGCATGAAAATTGATTTACAAGTGACATATGACAATGAGAGTCTCTCTCTATATCTCAATTGAATTCTACATGCATACTTGTCATATTTTTCAAGGATTGGAATAACAGGAAATTAAGAATTTTTATGTTTGATAAGTGTTATTATAGTTATTTTTATATTATAAAAAACAAATAAAAAAATTAATTAGTTTTAGATTGGAAAGCTAATTAATGATACCTGATGCTATATATATGTCTTGTCTGAGTTCTATTCATCCACACAGTTACCTGTTTAGGGCATAAATGGACGAGAGAAAGAAGACGGATCACCTCCTTTGAAAATGTGCAAACCTCAGAACATATGATATGAGTGATAACCACACACACAATTGATCCACTCACCTAGAATATGGGCATAAATCCCGAGAAGTTTTTCATAATCACAGCCACAGCCACAGCCACAGGCACTATAAAATAAAAAAATTTCACACTTTGATTCTTGATTTCATGATCACAGCCACAGTCGCAGGCACTATAAAATAAAAAAATTTCACACTTTGATTCTTGATTTCATGATACTAAAGTACGTACTACTAATTTAAGTATTGAAGGAGTTTTGGCTAGCACAAAACAATAACATCTTCGCTTTGAGTTTCTGTATTCATGTTTCGCAGGTATTTTAAAGCTAGCTAGTTTATATCTGTAACTACTGAGATTTCTTGTATCATCAATATATATCAAATTGACATTGACATTTAACAAGTATGACAAGCATATCGAGTACTTGTAAGATCCATTGATGGATATGATAAATCATTAATCTAATTAGAAGTTATTGAGTGGTGTAATGGTTAAAGAATTGAATTTTGTTAAGTGTAATTTCTAATTTGAACCTAATAATATGATTTGGAAAAATGTGTGACCAAAGAAATTTAGGGTTTTCTCTCAATTTAATTACACAAAACTACAAAAGTGGAGACTTCTATGTAAGCTCCGGGAACTGCTTGTAAAGCTTCGCACGTCCATTAATTGCCTATAGCATTTCTAGATTTTTTTTTCAGAATCATTTCTAACAGATTCGATAGATTCCATTGGCAATAAGATATATAATATGTTAAATAGGATAAAGAATATGAAGCTTATTTCTTCACTTTAGAGGACGTACTATCTACGTCCTAGCTAACTGTTGCGATGTATTTCCAAATAATCAAGTTTATTAGTTTCATTTTTTTAATTTTTTAATTTTATTTTCTCCTTCTCGTAATGGAATTTTTACATTGCCTTCCAATTAAAAAATTGAAAAAGTCATAACATTGTCAAATGTCTTACAATCAAATTGCATTGCTTCTTCTTTCAAGGTGGGTTTGGCCGTTAGGGACTTTGTGTGTATTGTTTGTTTACGTGTAGTTTGACTTTTTTTTTTAAATCTAAAAATTAATTTAAGAAAACATTAAATATGAACAATCAGTTGTTCTTCCTCAACATATATGCCCTTAGATCACTTGTTAACAAAACAGGTCTAAGATTCTATAGTTAAGCTTCTATAACTCTTTTTTTTTCCTTTTTTTCTTTTTTTAAGAAGATTCTATAACTCAACTTTAAACAAACAAACAAAAACATAAACTCAATCAAAATAACAACGGGTAATAATTCTGTAGCTCAAAGTACAGTTGGGTTGTACTTCAAAACAATAAATGCAAATTAAACTAGCTAATATTAGAATTAAAATTTTCATATTAATTTATGAGTGTATATCATATTTTTATATTAACTTACTTGATTTAATAGTCACTTACAAAAAAAAATAATAGAAAAAATTTAGCTACAAATTTGGTTGTAGTTAATGGCTACAGCTCCCATTAAAAAAATTAATATAACTGCATATTTTGAAAATTTAATCATTAGATTATATGTTCTTTATGTTTGTAACACCAATTAAATGTTATTTACTATTCGATTCATAAGTTTATTTTTTATGCATAATTTTAAACTACAAACACTTGATATTTAAATATTTGATTGATGATATAATTATTAATCTTTGATCTTCTAATTATTAATATTTAATCTTTTGAAAATTTTGCAAACATGAATGATATAAGAAGAAAATGTAATCTAATAGTTGACTTGACAAAATTTACATTTAATAAAAATATTGAGTAGTGTTATAATCATTAACTATAATCAAGTTTGTAGCTGAAGTTTGTCTTAAAAAAAAAATTTGTATTTATCACTTATTAGTGTAGACCGTAGAGTAATACATATCTGATACTTTTTTTTTTCCCATATAAACACATCAATTGATTTTTTTTTATTAAAAAAAAAACATATCAATTGATTGAAGTAATGAAATAAAGTTAAGATTCTCATTTATTTAGTATGATTCATTAAATTTTATCAACTTAGATCACGTGCCATTAATTTCCAAATGAATTTTGAACTGTTTCCTCTCCAATTACCTTGTTATACTTGCTGTATACTGATCTGGCACATACATTAATTTACTTGTAGGAAAGACCATGGATATTGTACCCTCGAAATAGCTTAGGTCATTATCTCTTTCCCCTATATTTAGATAAGAAGAAGAGAGAAAGATTTCTTGTCATGGTGCGGGCAATCTCTAATTCGCCAATGATAGTTGACAATGTTATAATTTATTATTAAATTTGTTGGCTTATAAATTAGAATCAGATGCATCCATTCCCTACTAGCTTCCAAATGTTTTTTTTTAGATATATACATCCATGCGAAGCCAAAATAAAAGAAGAAACAATGCATTTTCCACGTAGCTACTAGCTAGCTAGAGTTTGATTTTTTGCAGTTTTGAAGCATAAAACAAAAAGAAAGAGAAAAGTTATTAATTCATTAATCTGGAAGATACATATAAAATTTATTGAGAAGGGAGAACAGATTATGAAGGTTTAAACTTTAGAGTACATTAACAGACTAGTGCACCGACCAAATCACATAAATACACCTTTATGCACGCAAGCCAAGAAAATCAACTGGTGTCCCACCAAAAGTACAATCAAATTTCGGCGCAAATTGATTGACTTTTTCTGGACTGCACGGATACTTTTTCAAATGTGGCCAAAAAGAAAGCTTTTTTACCAGTTCGTCGTGATTTCATGATTCATGTTATATAGGTATTACTAAGTATTACCAATCTTTAGCTCAATCCTTGACCAAAATGAAAAGGCACAGCTGCTCAATCCAAAGACTTCTTGGGTCCCCTGTTGTTTTACATGTTTTCTTTCGGTGTTCATTCTTGGATAATTCACACCTCTTTTCAATGTCATTTGTCCATATTATGAAGACACATGTGGGAAAAAGCATGAATTGTCCAGTGATTTTCCACAAACAAATTATTGTCTAAGAAATTATGTACGTAATTTTTTTAAGATTGTTTTTTCAATCGGATATGGTTCAGGCGTTGAAACTTGAAACAATATATTGATCTATAAGTCAACCAAAAAAAAAAAAAAAAAAAGAAAGAAAGAAAGAAGAAGAAGAAGAAGTAGAAGATCAAAAGATGAGGTTTCTTAAATAGATGAAAAAAAAAAACTATTTTTTATTTACACCCTAAACATTCATAATAATCAACTTAGTGATTTAGGTTTATACTAATAACTATATATTTTTATTTTGAATGAGGTTTTTTACTTTTTTTTTTCTTTCTCTGAAATAACATCTTGGATGAAGGTTGGTTGATGTAGGATAGAATATTGTGTCAATTTTCGTCATTCGTTAATTAATTACATTTTTATATAATTTTCATATTTGACATTTTTTATATAATTTCCTTATATTCAGAATAATACATGAATGTCATCCTATAATCAAGCTAGTCAACTATAATAGAGGCCCCCCTTCAGGACTTTACACCTCCTTTGGCCTCCCCCTCTCAGAATGGCTGCATGTAAATTGCAAATCTGGACTAGTCTCTCGGCATCAGGGGCGGAGCTAGGAATTTCGATTTGGGGGGGCCGAGGTTAAACTATCTCGTAGTGAGTCACAATTCAAGAAAAACTAAAAATGCTACATATATGTTTTTGTGCATTAGTTTAATCAATGTAATTCTTATTAGCACCTAACAAAACTAAATGATCAATTAAGTACCTTAAGTTCATTTTCCCTTCTAAGTTTTTCTTAGTCCTTTTAACAAACCATAAGTTCAAACCATTCAAGAAATTGAATATAAATATAACAACTACATATATAAGAAGATATAATATTTTTAGAAAATAAAAATAACAAAATCCTTATAAAGCCAATACGAAATTATATATAAAAATACAAGATGACTTTCACATTTGGCTGTTTGAGAGAAGCCAAAAATGAAATTTTGAATAAAGCTTATCGATTGGTTTATTATAAAAAAAAAATAAAAAAAAAGAAGGAGAAGAATACTCTAGTACTTCTCAAGATTTTAAAGTCATTTTTGCTAGTTCCAAATAAGTTCAACAGTCTTTTTTGAGACAAAATTATAAATTTTATGCAAAGAAAAGAAAGAATACAAAGCCAAAAGAATGGCCACAGCAAAATAGAGCAGGAAAAATAGTAATAGGTATATTCAGTAACAGAGAGCAATATTTACTAGCAAGTAGCAATAGATGCAGACAACAATATCAGCTTCCAACATAGAGCAATATCAGCTTAGACCGGATCAAGAAAAATATATTGAAGCTTGGGAATTGAAAAAGTAAAACTTCTAATCAAGCCAATGGTCTGACATTTGAAAGATTTTTAACAGTAAAGACTAACAATAAATGAGGGAAAATATTAAAAGATTAAAAGCAAGTTTGGAAGGAACACTAAACATGGACAAATGAGGGGGCCAAAAATTCTTTCATGTGGGGGCCAGTTCTTAGAAAAATGGTTCAAGTATACAATTTTACTTACTCTAACGTAGCTCCCCCCTGCTCGGCATCAAGGCATTCCATGGCCTACTCTGTTTCTCTTTGGTCTATGGTCCATATGGACTAATAGAAACTGTGTCAATTATCAAGCAAAGCAGCCAAATCAACACCTTCAGAAAGATTGTGTAGCTAAAGCCCTTGAATTTCACTTCTTGACAGCCTCGAGCAAACCATCTTGTGCAAGGGCTCGACTAAATGCTAAGTGGACCAAACCCTCTCCGGGTTGGCACAAGCTTAACACTGATGCTTCTGTCACAAATGCCCATGCTGGTGCAGGTGGTCTAATCCGTGACTCGAATGGAAACTGGGTCCAAGGATTCTCAAAATCAATAGGCACCACTTCGGTCTTAATGGCTGAATTATGGGCCTTACGTCTCCGCATGGCAAAACATCTGAATATACAGTCTTATTGTGAATGTGGACTCCTTTGATGTAGTTAATCTCATATCTTCCCCTGCTTCCACTAATAGACTAACCTAGCCTTTGGTGGCTGAATGCAGGGACACTCTCCAAGCTTTCCATTAGGTCCGGCTCAACCACTACTTCAGGGAAGCCAACCAAGTAGCTGACTCTCTAGCTAGGATGGGTAGCTCTCAGCAGGAGGCTTTTGTGTATTATATTACGCCTCTTATGTTTATGTTGGATATTTTGTCTTTTGACAATGCTAATAGCAGCATTCTAATGTTAATGCTATGACTTAAACTTTTGTAATGACTGAAACCCGTTCCTTCTTGGGTTAGTTTTAATAGACTCTCTGTTTAACCCCCCCCCAAAAAAAAAAAAAAAAAAAAAAAAAAAAAACTATAATAGAGTAACACTAGTAATTTTTAGGTTAATAACATTTCTAGTGTTTGCAATGGAGACGTTTAATATTTAAATGGATTCTCAATTTTGTGCCACATGTCGCATTTAATTTTTAATTTTGTGCCAATTGAATTATTGAGGTTTAAAATCGAAAAGTCCAAATCCAATTAGATTCTAAAATAGATTTCAATTGGAGTCCAATTTTCCGCCATGTGTTTATCTAAGTTTGTAATTTTTGTGGCAAGTGAATCATTGGGTGCAAAAATAGAAGAGTCTAAAACCAATTAAATTCTAAATCATATATATATATATATATATATATAAACCTACAAAATGACTGATAATACCCATGAAAACTCTAAAATGACTCAAATACCATCCAGAAAACCTCCAAAATGACTAAAATACCCCTAAAACATCCAAAGTTGTCAAAGTACACCTCAAACAGGCAAATTAACCGAAATACCTACAACAACTCCAAAGTTACCAAAATGTCCACTAAAACCTCCAAAATGACCAATATATCCCAAAATCCCTCCAAAATAAAGAAACTGCCCTCAAAATGTCAAAAAAAAATTACTAAAATACAATTGAAGTCTAAAATGACCAATAAACACTTAATCCAAAATAACATAAATAGCCCCTGAACTATTGAAAATGACAAATATACCCTAACAAGTTCAAATGACCACAATGCTCCTCAAAACCTCTAAAATGATCAAAATTCTCTCAAAACATCCAAAGAACCAAAAATACCACTAAAACATTTAAAATGACATAAATATCCCTTGAAACCTACAAAATGACTAAATTACCATGAAACTTTTAAAGTATCCATACCCTTTATAATTATTTCCAACCATTCCCTCTTAAACCCTACTAAAATGGAAAGAAATAATGCAAAATCCTCACTACTTAGGATTTAGCCATGTATAGCACCTACTACTCAATCCCTACTTACTTGATACTGAAAGCTCGAAAATGTGTTAAAATACAAGAGCTGTTTAGACCCCCAAATTAAAATAACAGCTCGATTGATTTTACTCTAACTTAATACTAAGTGCAGAATAGAGTAAATGCCAGCAGATAAACAAACAAACTAATCTAACCCATAATCATTATAACACAGTAGTAAAATGAAAGGCAAAAGAGTAGGGAAGAAGAATGCAAACACAAGATAACACGCTGATGTGTTATCGAAGAGAAAAACCGAAGAACTTGACGAAAAACCTATCCGCCGGCCTCCAAGTGGTAATCGATCCACTAAACAATCAATTGGGATACATAGGTTAGCAAGAGACCCTCCAATCCTAATCTACCCGATGCACCTAAGCCCTCCAAGCTCCTACTCCAACAAGGCTTCTCGGAACCGTGTCTTGTCTAGCTCTCCGGATCCCGCAATATGCCCGATTGCATCCGCCAGAGCCTAGTTTCTTCCAATGCTTTCCAACAGCACCAAAACCTCACTTGACACTCTGAAATGGTGTGGTAAGTGTTTGGGCTATCAACCTCTCAATGATATGGAAATAGAAAGGTAGGAGTTGAGGAAAATCCACAAGCAATTGTGTAGAAAATTGTGGGTATAACAATCTCTAACTCTCAAGGTTTGTGGCTAGGGTTTTCTCTCTGAAGCACTCCTCAACATATGTGGGTAATGTGGGTATATATAGTGTGGGTACAGAAAGTGTGTATCAGATAGGACAATCTGGCAAAACAGAATGTTTCGTGGGTATCTTGCGGGAAGGCCTTACCCGCGAGACACTCACGAAAACTAGTTGTCTCCATCCTGTCCTAACTCTTCACATTCTAGTCATGTACATGGCACATGCTTCACTTCGCAGGATGCTTAGTCGCGAGCTACCCATGAAAACACTTTAGTCTTCAATTTGCCTTGAGTCTTCACACTCTCTCTCTCTCACGCACAACCCTTACAATTAAATCCCACATAAAATACAGGGTACAAAAGATTGAACATAATTACAATCAAATTTGGCATGGAATAAAAGCTAACAAAACACATAGTTGTAAATTACAACTTTACAGTCTCCCCCTTTGGCTACTCTGTGACAAAACCCCTAAAACAGGCTTTAGACTTAAACATGAGTTTGGGAATAGTGGCAAAACTCACTCACACCTAATCTAGAAGTTGTGAAGCACTTGCACGTATATACCTGTAACCTGAAACACTCGCACACAAACAAAACTTTTATTAAGCTTATAACAAGTTGAATACATGGTACGTACATGAGCAAGTAAAGTGCGATCAAGTTCATAAACACTATAAAACATATAAGCATATCTTGATCGAACAAGGTCAGTCATTAAAGAATGACTACAATGAACATTTAGCTAGTAAATGCTCATCCAGACATGCAAAGAAATAAAGCGCAATCGCAATGATCAATTGCATGTCCAACACACAACCAATGCAAAATACATGAAGTATATGCATCTAGGATACAAGATCCTACTAGGGTACAAGTGTGAGGTACTTAAGATAGTTTTGCAACATCTAAAAGTACGAAAAAAAATTGCTACAAAAGCAATGAGATAAACACAAGTACTAAATATTAAACAGAAATATAAAAAACATAGTACTTAATCTTTAAAAGAAAGCAATAATAAAAAAATAAAAAAAATAAAAGTAAACAAACAACAGCTACTAGCTACTCCTCCCCCTATCACTACACTCCCCCTATCAACGACACCACCTCCCCCTTTTTGTCATGGAATAACTATTCTCCATGTTCTTCTAGCTTCCTTTGAATTTGGTCCAACTAAGTCTGGAGAGATGTGAACTTTGTGCTGAAGCGAATGTGCTGGGAGTGCATGATGGTAGATAAACTGGTGTTACTAAGAAACTCTTTCCTCTAACCCAACATTTCAGCTCCTCTCCTTCAACAATGGCATTGGCATAAAACTCTTTCACCAGGTTCTCGTATGCATCATCAAGATTGGAGAGGAGAAAGTTCCAATCCTTTGTGGCAAACCATTTGGGAATATTCTTGTCAAGGAGAGTTGGCTGATCAATGGCCCTTTCAACCAACAATGGAGCCTGTCAAAAATAGGTTGCATAATTCTGAAATGCAGCATAGGATCTGAACTTGTCAAGTTCAAAAATTCCTATTGATGATTGAGTCCTTTTTGGCCTTGGTGAAAGATCATCAACATCAATTACAGGCTCTTTTCCTTTGTTGCTACCTCCTTTCGCGGCTGAGGTCTTGAATGGAGACATCTGCACACATAATTACCAAGCAAGAGAAAAAACAAGTGCAATAACACAAAACACACCACAAAACTTGATTAGATACAAGTTAGTCCAAAACAGAAGTAAGAATGCTTAAAACAGAGCACAACAAACTTAAAATAGGACAAAACATAGTTAAAACAACATGCTTAAAGTGCTAGATCATGTGAACATTAGCAAAACGCAGGAAAATAGCAATTGTGCATGTGTATGCATGTGTGTGCATGAGGTGATGCATGGTGTGTGCCTAGTGGGTGCCTAGTGTGTGCATGGTATGGCATTGAGGTACAAATTGGGCAAAATGTGTAAAACACACACCTATTGACCAAAACATGTCAAGCATGTTCAATCAAGAGTAAACCCAAGCAATGGAACTCATTTGAGTTTGAAGCAACACAAAAATGCCACTTGAGCATTTTGTCAAATACAAAGCATGCAACACTACAAAACACCAATGGGCAATGCATGAACACATGTAAAAATGCCTTAATACATGATTAAACTGCCACAAGGGGCCAACACAGATACACTCAAACCAAATGGGACTCAGCCCAATCAAAATTTTGAAAAAATTTGGTGAAAGTTAAGAATCCCAACTCTTTTTCGAAAAAATCCCCAATTTTAAAAACCTAAGATAATTTCTGCATAATCGAAGTGGAAATGATGAAAAGAATGTTAAGAACATACCTTTGAGATTTATTTTGCAAAGATTTGCTTAAAAGTGATGGGGTTTTGAGTGAAAAATAGTTTTAGGTTGAGAGGGGTTCGAGAGAGGCAAGGCGAGGGAAATGAGAGTGTTTTTGAAAAACTGTCACATCTACCTTATAAAACTGAAAACACGCATTTTTCGCAGGTTAGGCAGTCGCAAAATTAGTCGCGAAAAACACCGCTGAAGCACAAAAGCTTTCGCAAGAAGCTTTTATTCCTGAAATAGTCGCGAGACAGTCACGATAGCCTCTGCATGAATTGAAAATTTTCCAATTTTTGCCTAAAAACATTTTGCAAGAAAGGTTTAATTGCGAAATACTCGCGAGACAGTCGCGAAACTCTTTGTATGAAATTGGAAAAAATTTTATTTCCCTTAAGCTGTTTTCGCGGGAAGCTCTAAGTCGCGAGCTTCTCACGAAACTGCCTCTGGACCAGTTTTTGAAGAAAAACACTAAAAGCATTTTAAACAAAAACTAAAAACACGAAAGTATAAAATCACTTTCAAAAACATATAAAACACTCAAAAATCTCTTTGGGTTTGATCAGCAAGCACTTGAGCATACACATCACATTTGAACATGTACAATTACACAAATGAAATAAGCATTATTTGAACAAAGTCTTGTGTGTTGTGAGTGAGTATCAAATGTGGAAAAGTCCTTAGACCAGAGTGAAACTTTAATAATCAATTCAATCAAGTCATACACAACTGGTACTAAGTCAAGTGGTCTATCTCAATTATAGAAATGAACATATATGACCTCCCACAAGAGAATGATTACAAATCTTAGAAGCTTTTCATTTGGCTTTTGCACAAATCATAACATTTGATCTTTTTGAACAATACATCTCATTTTGAGATTGGTGCTTGAAATTTTTGATATTTCAACATTGAGAGTTAGCCTTTGGCTTTTTGAGCACCATACATTTCAAATTAAAATGTCGCTTTACCTTTTTCCTAGTCAAATACTAGTATGTGCGACAGCTTTTATAGCTCATTATCTCTTTTCATTTTAAGATTTACATTTGTTGAGCTCTTTAAGCAAAAACATAAAGATAAAGGTGGGAAGAGATATAGGCACAAGTCTATGCAAGTATCAAGACCAACAAGACTATTGACCAATCATTCATGACAAGCTTGAAGATCTATTTACAACAATCACACATAGTTTTCAAGATTTCTCCACAAAGATATATGTGCATACATAACAAGCTAAGCTCGTAAATGCACTACGCCATTAGTACGAAGGTACTAGGCCAAACTCACATGTGATATACACAATACAAGCGATCAAACTTTTTGGAGATTTTTCAATTTTTATGGGTTTTTGAATTTTTGAACACGCTCAAAAACAGAACAAGTAAAGTAAGATCAACAAAAACAAGTACAAACCAAAACTTGTAAAAGAAACATGTTATAAACCAGAAGCAATTGACACAAATTGAATTATGCATGTCATGATGCATGAACCTATGACCCTAAACATCTGAAGTATTAATGCATGAGCATGTTATAATGCTTATGCATGTGTACCCTTCTTCACCCACACAACACTTGCGTTTGGGGTGATATCCCTAGAGGATTGGGTACGATCGTTATGACTTTCAAACCTTCTGGTAAAGCTTTCCAAACAAGTGGTGAATGCATCAATCATCCTCATCACATCCCTCACTCCGAGATCACCTTCTTGACCTTTTGATTGCTCAGTAGTCCAATTCCTTTTGTCATTTCTTAGTCCTCCTGACCTTTGAGCACTTGCATTCTTCAATGCTTTAAGCTTATGACAATTGGGTCTGGTGTGTCCTTGAACTCCACAATGATGGCAGAAATGTTTTGTTCTCAGACATCTTTGTGATTTTGGAAGTGATTTCCCATTAGCTTCAAGTTTGACCACTGATTGGTTACGAGGCTTTATCAGCACTCGTTGGTCATTCACATTCCTCTTCTTTTCCACTTTCACTTTCTCAGCAGCAGTGGTAGCTACCATCAGTTCCTTGGCTTTCAAAAACTTCATTTCCTTGGATATATTGGCAGTCAAACTACTCTTTTCGGTGTATCCCAATCCGCTTTTGCCGGGGAAAGGTTTTTTATGAGCAAGTACTTCATCAAGCTTCTTGGAGGAAACTCGTTCTACTTTAGCATTGGCTTGAACCACCTCAAGCTCAAGGAATTTGATCTTTGAATAAGCTTCTGTTAACTCTCCATTCAGCGTCTCCATTTCACATTTGGTCTTCTTGTATCGCACTAAAAGACTTCTATAATCTTGTTTTGCTCTCTTCATCTTTTTAATGGCTGCCTTAGCCACTTTTGCATATTCACCGGTCTTCTCAATGAGGGAATTGTAGGTCTCTTGCAGTCCCACTGTTCCTTCATCTTCCTCATCATCAGATTCCTCTACTATCCCTATTGACTCCAATTCAGTGTGCTCACCAAGCTCTTCCACTAGCACACTCAAATCATCTGAAGATTCCACGGGAGCAATGGTCATAAATGCAGAGAAATTTCCCTCTCCGTCATAACTTTCTTCTAAATCTGAATTAGAGGAGTCTAAATCACAAAGAGTAGTGGCATACACCTTACCCTTCCCTCTCAAATAATTGGGACACTCTTTCTTGAGATGTCCATGTCTGTTGCATTCGAAGCATGTGATTCCTTGAAAGGATTCAGACTCCTTCCCATCTTTCCTCTTGAAATCCTTTTTCTCCTTTCCAAAATTTTGGAATTTTCCCTTCTCAGCAAACTTTCCATTCTTCTTGAACTTCAAGAACTTTCGAAAATTCTTCACAATATATGCCACATCTTTATCGACCTCATCCTCATCCAATGAGTCGTGAGCATCTATCCTCTCATTAATTGTCTTAAGAGCAAGGGATTTGCTCTTCCTTTGTGATGGCAACGACAATTAGTTTGAAGTGAGCCAATTAGTTCTTGAACTTTGATATCATCGAGATCCTTGCTCTCTTCAATTGCTATAACCTTTACACAGAAGCTCTCTGGCAATGATCGAAGGATTTTTCTCACTATCTTTGAGTCCTCTGTCTTTTCACCCAAGTTGAACTTGCCAATAACCACCTCATTTAGCTTGTTATAGAATGAGTCGAATGACTCATCTTCACTCATTTTTAGCTCTTCAAATCGAGTGGTTAGCATCTGCAACTTAGTATCCTTCACCTTCTTCGCGCCTTCATAGGTGGTCTCCAATATCTCCCACGCCTCCTTGGCAACTGTTATGTGAGAAATCCTGTGAAACTCATCTGGAGAAACACCACAGAAAATAGCATTTAGTGCTTTGCTATTTGCATTTGCTGCCATAAGAGCCGCCTTATCCCATGTGGATTTAGCGGCCTCCGGCCTAGTCCATCCAACATCTATCACATCCCAAACAGTTTCATCAATTGAACATAGGAATGCCCTCATTCGGACTTTCCAAAAGGCATAGTTGCTACCATCAAAATATGGTGGAGCATTTAATGATTGAGATCAATTCATTTAAAACAGGGTCAAGGATTGCACTTAGGTAATTAAACCACAGCAAGTGCACCCGCTCTGATACCAATTGAAAGCTCGAAAATGTGTTAAACACAAGAGTTGTTTAGACCCTTAAATTAAAATAACAGCTCGATTGATTTTACTTTAACTTAATACTAAGTGCAGAATAGAGTAAATGCGAGAGGATAAACAAACAAACTACTCTAACCCAAAATCATTATAGCACAACAGCAAAATGAAAGGTAAAAGAGTAGGGAAGAAGAATGCAAACACAAGATAACACGCTGATGTGTTATCGAAGAGAAAACCAAAAAACTCGGCGAAAAACCTCTTCGCCGCCCTCCAAGCGGTAATCAATCCATTAGATAATCAGTTGTGATACATGGGTTAGCAAGAGACCCTCCAAGCCTAATCTACCAGATGCACCTAAGCCCTCCAAGCTCCTACTCCAACAAGGCTTCTCGGAACCATGTCTTGTCTAGCTCTCCGGATCCTGCAATATGCCCGATTGCATCCTCCAAAGCTTGGCTTCTTCTAATGCTTCCCAGCAGTACCGAAACCTCACTTGACACTCTAAAAGGTTGTGGTAAGTGTTTGGGCTATCAACCTATCAATGGTATAGAAATTGAGAGGTAGGAGTTGAAGAAAATCCACAAGTAATTGTGTAGAGAATTGTGGGTATAACAATCTCTAACTCTTAAGGTTTGTGGCTAGGATTTTCTCTCTGAAGCACTCCTCAACATATGTGGATAATGTGGGTATATATAGTGTGGGTACAGAAAGTGTGTATCAGATAGGACAATCTGGCAAAACAGAATGTTTCGCGGGTATCTCGCGGGAAGGCCTTACTCGCGAGACACTCACGAAAACTAGCTATCTCCATCTTGTCCTGACTCTTTGCATTCTAGTCATGTGGAGGGCACATGCTTCACTTCGCAGGATGCTTAGTCACGAGCTACCTGTGAAAACACTTCAGTCTTCAATTTGCCTTGAGTCTTCACACTCTCTCTTTCACACATAACCCTTACAATTAAATCCCACATAAAATACCGGGTACAAAAGATTGAACATAATTACAATCAAATTTAGCACGGAATAAAAACCAACAAAACACATAGTTGTAAATTACAACTTTACAAATACTCCAATAATTACAATTGTGTCATTAAAGCATTTTATAGGTTCAAAGAGTATTTTAGCAATTTCCCCAACCCTTAAGGAAAAGTAAGGGCGAAGTATAATCTCTAAAATTGATATTGTAGAGGTTCCAAAGATATTTTTTGATAGGTCAAGAATGTATTAACCCCTTTGGTAACTTAATCAATTAATTTTGCCAAGTGAAATTAATTAGATTCAATTACTTGCAATGAGCGTGGTAGCACAAACAAATCACCAAATAGCTAAATGCAGCAGAAATTAAATTTGACACAGGTGATTTGTTTACGAATGAGGAAAACCACTGAGGCAAACCCCACCGGGTAAATTTAAGGTCACCACTCCCGAGAATCCACTATTATCAAAACAAGCAGTTACAAGTAAAATGAATCTCAATACTTAATACCAACCTACAGTTGAACCCTTACCCTAATACACAATTGGACTTGCAATGTAGTGAAAAACTCTCCTTTTAATGCATGGCACCAAGTACGTGACTAATTAATCGATGCACGAATCCCAGTACGTGACTAACACACCAACTTAAGAAAGATGTTGGCTGCAAAGTTCTTCAGTTCATCCAGACGATAAAGATCAAGAAGCTCCTTGGTTACAAAACCCTTGGTGCACAAATGCAGTAGCTTCTACAAAGAAGATGAACTATGGGAAATTGTCTCCGGTCACAATTTGGGTGAATGATCACTTTGCATCAAGTTGCATCACCTTAGACGGCCCTTAAAATAATCCTTATATATGTCTAGGGTTGTGAGAAAAGAAACCCTACACAAATAGTTTGGATACACGTGAAAAACAGATCTGGAAATCTGAATTTCATATTTCTCGATAGATACAACTTCTGTCGAAGGCCTTCGAGAATTAAACATTAAATCTCAATAGATACATCTGTCAAGCTATCTGTCGAGCTTTAATGAACAATACTTCTTCACTTGTTTCTTGGACATACTTGCATGGCTTCAATACTAGACTTGAACTCTTATTCCTTGAAGTATTAAACACATCCTAGATTTACCCAATTACAAGTAAAGTGCGTTTTGCCAAAGGATTAGCCAATTCTACATAACATATGTTCTAACAAATTTCACATATGTACTAACATTTTTAATCATTTTGGATGTTCATAGGTATTTTTCTTCATTTTAGAGATTTCAAGAGTGTTTTTTATTTTCATTTTGTAGGTCCAAGTTTTAGAGTATTTTTTGGAGTATTTTGGTCATTTTGGTTATTTTAGAGGTTTGATGGTATTTTGTAGGTTTTAGATATACTTTGATCATTTTAAAAGTTTTGAGGGTATTTGGATCATACTTGAAGTTTTAGGATTGTTTTGATAGAGGTTAGACCAAGGCAAATGCCTTTCATCAAAATCTGCATGTCACGAGTTCAAGCTTTGGAATTATCCTTTGTAAAACATTGAGGGTACTACCTACCAATCACCTATCCCAAAAGCCCACAATAGATTGGAGATCTTTACAATGGGTATGGCCTAGGAGCCTTGTGGTCATTTTGGAGATTTTAGGAGGAACTTTGCTGATTTTGGAGGTTTCGAGGTATTTGGTAATTTCATAATTTTTATGTTTATTTTGGTTATTTAAGAGTTTTCATTGGTATTTTTTCCATTTAAGTGATTTTGGGGTATTTTGGCTATGTTGGATGTTTCGTGTATATTTTGGAAATTTTGGGAGGCTTAAAGGAAAATTTTGATTATTTTAGTTGTTTCAGTCTTTCAGAGTGGGTGTTTTGGTTTTTGAATGTTTTTGGTGCCAGGGGGTATTTGGGTAAATTTGATTTTTTTTTTTTTTTTTGAGAGGAGAAGGGTTGGGTATTTTTTAAGTCATTCAAGTGATTTGGGAGATTTTATACTTTTCAAGGGTCTTTTGGTTGATTTAGAGTGTGTTTTTTTAGGGGGGATGGGGATATTTTGGTCATTTAGGAGGCTTCGGGAACTATTGTAGGTATTTCGATGTATTTTAGTCATTTTCATTAATTTTAAGGTATTTTGGATATCTTTGGGATATTTTATAATTTTAAAGTTTTATTTAGACATCTTAGTAATTTTTAAGATTTTAGACGATTTCAGGGGTATTTTGATAATTTCAGATGTTTCAAGGTTATTTTGTTTTATTTGAAAGTTTTATAGTATTTTGGACATTTTACGGTTATTTTGATCATTTTAAAGGTTTTTGGCGTATTTTGGGCAATATGGTGGTTCCGTATGTTTTTTTTTTTTTTTCCTGTTCATATATATATATATATATTTTAAGTTGGGGTATTTTATTCACTTTTAGGATTTAGAGATTATTTTGATCATTTGGATGTTTGGATGTTATAATGGTCATAGTTGAGTTTTTGGGGGGTGCTTTGGCCATTTTTAATAATTTTGCTTTATTTTGGTTAGTTTGAAATTTTAAGGGGTATTTTGGTAATTTCATATGTTTCCAAGAGTTTCTTTGGATGTTTCAAGGGTATAGTGACCATTTTGGAGGTTTCAGTTGTATTTTGGTGTTTTAAGGGGTATTTTGGACAATATGGGGATTTTAGGTATATTTTGACCCTTTTTTTTATTTTAGTGTTTTTATAGGTATTTAGATCATTTTGAAGTCTTCTAAAAAAAAAATCATTTTGAAGGTTTTTAGGGATATTTTAGTCATTTTTTATATTTTAGGGTATTTTGGTAGTTTTATCCAAGAAGAATTTTGTAAGTACAAGTTAGTAGTGGACAAATTTTTATTAAAAAAATTATCACATTCCCATGATTATGTAAGATAATATAACCATCATTTAATGTTGTAATCACATTACAAGGTAATGTGAAGCTTTTGGTTATATTACATTACCATAGAGTTGTGTACAAATAATAAATAAACTAAACATCGTAATATTCCCCATTCTTGTAATGTTGAGGCAATATTTGCTACATTGTGATGAACAAAACACCCAAAAGAGTAAAGTGTACGATGATAAAGTTAATAATTTTTGTTTATGAAACCAAATAATGTTGTTAATTAATTCGTAATGATAAACTCAAAACACATACGCAATTATCTATTATATAGATAGGTCATGGTAGTGGTTTCCAATGTATTTTTTTTGGTCATTTTAAAGGTTTCATGGGGGTATTTTACACATTTTTAAAGTTTCAAGGGGTTTATTTATCTATTATTATTTTGGATGTTTTAAGATTATTTTTGACATTTTTTACGTTTTCAGGAGTGTGTTGGTCATTTTAGATGTTTCAAAGGTATTTTAGACGTTCCAAGGGTAAATTAATCATTTTGGAGGTTTTTATGGTATTTTAGTAAATTTGGGGGTTTTAGGGATATTTGGTCATTTTTAAGACTTTAGGGTTATTCTTGTCTTTTTAAAAATTTTGTAGATATTTAGGTATGTTTGGAGCTTTTCAAGGATATTTTAGCCTCTTTTTTTTTTCTTTTTTTTATGTATGGGGATATTTTGGCTAAATAATCCAATAAATTGTTTTTAATTAACATTTGTATCGCTGTAAAATATTTTCAAATGTAATTTTTTTTCCATTTCAATAAAAATATTTTCAAGCGTTTGATATGACATGTAAAATTTTCGAGCACATACCACCAAAATTGGTGACTTAACCACCAGACCACCGACTTCAACAACCTAGCCACTAGATGGGGAGAGACAGGGGTGGAACTAGGATATATATATATGTGGGGGGTGAAAAGCCCAACCTAACGTATTGGGCCCAAGGCCCTATTTGAAGACCACTGTTGGTCCGAAGAGGTGAAAACACTCGAGCAGAAGCCCATGTAAAAGGAGCATGTCTGGAGAGGAGCACGGGCATGATCCGAGGAGATGTTCAATTGTCCGAGGAGTACAATATCCTCGGATCCGAAGAAGCTTGGTCCGACAGGTGTCTGGGAAGCTCAAATGATCCCCCTGACAAATGTAATGATGGAAATGAACCTCGGGCACGCATGAGGATAGCAGGAACGGAGAAATATCTAGGAGACAGACTTCAACCACCGCATTAAATGCACTGCACCTACTTCCCTGGCCGCATTAATGTGGAGAAGACACCTGAACAATGCACTCTCAGCTACCGCCACTCACACAAGGCTAAAGAGGGTGCGTGATGGGACCTGCACTCAAGTGGGCGTCTAGATGATGAACAAGTGGACGGTGAAAATGAAGGAATGGGGTACTATATAAGAGGGGGATGCCTCTGATAGGGGGGGATCGCCTCTGATAGGGGGGGATCGAAAAACTAAAAGTGAAAAAGGAGAGAACTCCATTGCTGTAGCTCCAAGAATTGTAACCCAAGTTTATTAAATACAAACTCCTCTTCGGACGTTACGTTTGCATCTATCCGAGCACGTTTGAATACAAATTTATCC
Organism: Quercus aquifolioides; assembly: GCA_019022515.1. Taxonomy (NCBI): domain Eukaryota; kingdom Viridiplantae; phylum Streptophyta; class Magnoliopsida; order Fagales; family Fagaceae; genus Quercus; species Quercus aquifolioides. The sequence continues at coordinate 42,270,485 of CM032328.1, read as the reverse complement.
ACAAACATTGCAGTCTTATACTGTTAATTCATTGCTAGCCTAGCTCTTTCACCCACTCTCTACAAATTTATTGTCTTGGGTTCATTGGACTCACAATCCAAACCTTTTTGGGCTTGGGCTACAAAAGTTGACCCTACAATTGGCGCCGTCTGTGGGGAGAGCTTGTGCAAGGGTGAAAACAACAGTTGATGATGGCAGGACAAGGTGAACAACAAGCAGAATCCAGGGCATCCCAACACATGGACCCTTTTGTTAACTTAGAGAGGAGACAAAATCGTGAGGGCAGTGTACACACTGTGCGCGTTAGCCAAAGCCAGTCACAGGGCGGAAGTCACATGTCCCATGCAGAGAAAAACTGGGACTTACAACTGGAAGTAGAAAAACTAAAAAGGGAGTTGCGCCATGCAAAGAGGAAACAGGCTTCCTCATATTCTGATGAGGATCTTGATGACGAGCGGGATGTCACTTATCAGCATAAATCTAGGACACCAGCCAGGGAGTCCTACACCTATGAAGAGGAGTCCCATCGTAAGAGGCAACGTAGAAGTCCATCACGTGGGGACATGGAAAACGATGCCATGAACAGGGCTCTGAATCAGATTTCTAGGTCACCCTTCACGCGCAGGATTGAGAAGGCAAGACTTCCTCGGCGCTTTAACCAACCAACGTTCACCATCTACAATGGTAAAACAGACCCTGTGGAGTATGTGAGTCATTTTAACCAGAGGATGGCCGTCTACTCTAGAGACGAAACTCTGATGTGCAAGGTTTTCCCTTCTAGTCTTGGGCCAGTTGCCATGAGATGGTTTGACGGTTTGAAGGCAGACTCCATCAACTCCTTCAAAGAGCTCACTCAGGCATTCGGCTCCCGTTTCATCACATGCCGAAGAGTGACCAGACCTTTCTCTTCACTGCTATCCTTGTCCATGCAGGAAGGCGAGTCCTTGAAGGCATATTCAAATAGATACTGGGAGATGTTCAATGATATGGAGGGCAACTCTGATGCAATGGCCCTCAGCACATTCAAGCTCGGCCTCCCTACTGACCACGGTTTGAGGACGTCTTTATCTAGCAAACCGGTCACAAACGTGCGTCAACTTATGGACTGCATAGAAAAGTACAAGAGAGTTGAAGAAGATCAGCAGCAAGGCAAGGGAAAGGACAAGGTTATCCCTCAGGAGAGGAGGGATTTCAGGTCGGACCGTTACAACCACAGTAAGCCGCGGAGAGATTTTGCTGGGCAATCAGGATTGACAAATCCTCAAGCGGTCAACACCGTGTTCAAAGAGCCAGTGCACCAGGTCTTGGAAAAAATCAAGAATGAATCATTCTTCAAGTGGCCAAACAAGATGGTAGGAAACCCCGAGAGGCGCAACCATAATCTCTACTGCCAGTACCATCAAGATCATGGGCATATCACGGAGGATTGTAGGAGCCTGTGGGATCACTTGGATCAACTGGTTCGTGATGGTAGGCTAAAACACCTCTTACACCCCTCCAGCGGCCGAGAAGGGCAGATGGGCTCAGGGCCACGAAGAGATGACCCCTCAAAGCCACCACTAGGGACTATTAACGTCGTCTTCGCCGCGCCGGGGAGAACAGGATCCTGGCCATTGAAAGTTATGTCGGTAGGCCGACCATCAGCAGGGGAATCAAGCCGAGGTCCGAAGAGAGTTAAGTCTAGTGCCCCGCTGGTTATGGGGTTCTCGGACGAAGACATGATTGGCACCATCCAACCCCATGATGATGCACTAGTCATCACCCTCAGAATAGGAGGGTACGATGTGAAGAGGGTGATGGTGGACCAGGGTAGTGCTGTGGAGATAATGTACCCAGACCTCTACAAGGGGCTAGGCCTAAAACCCCAAGACCTGACGCCATACAATTCCCCCCTCATAAGCTTTGAAGGAAGGGCTGTCACCCCGAAAGGCCGGATACGCTTACCTGTGCAAGCCGGCTCCGAGGTGGTGGAGGTGGACTTTATAGTTGTGGACGTATATTCACCCTACACGGCACTCGTAGGCAGACCTTGGATTCATGCACTTGGGGCTGTTCCCTCTACTTTGCATCAGAAGGTCAAATACCCATCTGAAGGGTGGATTCATGAGATCCGAGGAGACCAGTCCATTGCCCGACAGTGCCTAGTGGCTGCCATTCAACATGAGACCCAAGCCGAGTCGTCGGCCATAGCCAAAAGGGGTTTATAGTAGCTATAGTCTCGGGAATTGCCCGTCGAAGATTCAGATGAAGGCACTCGATGTGAGGATTTAACAAAAGTGGTTATTGGAGATGATCCTGATAGGTTTTTCCAAGTCGGATCTCAGCTGCCTCTTCAAGAGAGGGAAGAGCTAATAGAGTTCCTCAAGCGAAATCTCGATGTATTTGCCTAGAGTGCTTACGAAGCCCTAGGGGTAGACCCAGAGTTCATATGTCACCACTTGAAGGTAAATCCACTAGTCACCCCCAAGAAACAGCCTCCTCAGTGCCTGTCCAAGGAACATGCTGATGCAGTGAGAGAGGAGGTAGCGAAACTCAAACAAGCTGGGGCTATCAAAGAAGTGTTTTATCTTGAATGACTGGCAAATACCGTGGTGGTAAAGAAGAAGAGTGGGAAATGGCGAGTGTGCATAGACTTCACTGATTTGAATAAGGCTTGCCCCAAAGATCCATTCCCTATACCGAAAATTGATCAGCTGGTGGATGCCACTGTCGGCCATCCTCGGATGAGCTTCCTAGACGCCTTCCAAGGCTACCACCAGATACCATTAGCCTCGAATGATCAGGAGAAAACTGCTTTTGTCACCCCTATTGGTAACTACCACTATAAAGTGATGCCATTTGGCTTGAAGAACGCGAGTGCTACCTACCAGAGGATGATGACGAGGATGTTCGAGCCACAGCTGGGCAAAAATATCGAGGTCTACATAGATGACATGGTGGTGAAGAGCAAGGTTGTTGCCGAGCATGTGAAGGACCTTGAAAGTACCTTTGAGGTTCTAAGAAAGTACAAACTGCGACTGAATGCTTTTAAGTGCTCATTTGGAGTGGGGTCTGGCAAGTTTTTGGGATACATGGTGACTCATAGAAGGATTGAGGTTAATCCCGACCAGATAAGGGCCATCAATGATCTACGAGCTCCTCGGAATCCCAAGGAGGTTCAGAAACTAACTGGAATGACTTCTGCCCTGAATCGATTCATCTCTAGATCAGCGGACAGGTGTCGGCTCTTCTTCTCTCTGCTCAACAAGTGGAAGGGATTCGAATGGACTGAAGAATGTGCTTTGCCCTTTTAGCAACTCAAGGATTATCTAGCTCGGCCACCAATCATGTCTAGTCCTGAGCCAGATGAGGTATTGTTCGCCTACATTGCTGTAGCTCCCTGTGCGGTGAGCCTGGTGTTGATACGATCAGACTGTGGTGTACAAAGACCAGTTTATTACGTAAGCAAGTCGCTGTATGAGGCCAAGATCCGTTACTTGCCTCTGGAGAAGGCTATCCTAGCAGTAGTGCTCGGCACACGAAAGCTACCTCACTACTTCCAGGCCCACACGGTCATTGTTCTCACTCAACTCCCACTTAAGGCTATACTCCGGAGCGCTGATTACACTGGGAGGATTGCCAAATGGGGTACAATCTTAGGGGCTTTCGATATAAGATATATGCCCCGCATATCGGTCAAGGGCCAGGTCCTTGCGGATTTGGTGGCTGAGTTCACGGAGCCCCAACTAGAAGAAGCAAAGCCCACGTCAGACATGGATAAAAAATCAGTTGGCACGATCTCCCAACAGAGTCCCTCCCATTGGGAAGTGTACGTTGATGGCGCGGCAAACCAAAGAGGTTCTGGAGTTGGGCTGGTGTTGATATCCCCCGAGAGGATCATTATCGAGAAATCGTTAAGGCTGGACTTCTCGGCAACGAATAATGAGGCGGAGTATGAGGCCCTACTGATGGGAATGACTATGGTCCAAAGAATGGGAGGAAAGTCCGTGGAGTTGTTCTCGGACTCAAGATTGGTCGTAGGTCAAGTACAAGGCGAGTTTGAGGCGAAGGACGAAAGAATGCAGGGGTACTTGAGCCGAGTTAAATGTCTGCAGTTTGAGTTCGACTCTTTCAGTTTACTACACATCCCCAGAAGTGGTAACTCACATGCTGACTCCTTGGCCACGCTTGCTACCTCCTCGGAGCATAACCTGCCGAGAATCATCCTCGTCGAGGACTTACACAGGCCTACTGAGGCGAAAGGAGAGGCAATCCAGGTTCACCAAGTCAGGGTCGGGCCATGCTGGATGGACCCTGTAATTAATTTCCTCAAAGAAGATATATTGCCAGAAGAGAAGGGGGAAGCTGACAAAGTTCAGAGGAAGGCGACCAAGTTCTGGTTGTCCGAGGACCAAAAATTATACAGACGCTCCTATTCGGGACCATACTTGTTATGCATGCATCCTGAAGCGACTGAGCTATTACTGGAAGAGCTGCACGAAGGAATTTGTGGGAGCCACACTAGAGGCAGATCATTGGCTCACCGAGCCCTCACCCAAGGTTATTGGTGGCCTAACATGCAAAAAGAAGCCCACGAGTATGTCAAAAAGTGTGATCAATGTCAGCGCTTCGCTCCAAACATTCACCAGCCAGGGGGAACTCTTAATCCGCTATCCAGCCCATGGCCTTTCACCCAATGGGGCTTGGATATCGTGGGACCCTTCCCTAAAGCTGCAGGAAACAAGAAGTACCTTCTGGTCGGCACAGACTATTTCACCAAGTGGGTCGAAGCCGAGCCACTAGCCAATATCAGAGACGTTGATGTGCAAAAGTTTTTGTGGAAGAATATTGTCACCCGATTCGGAATTCCTCACACTCTCATCTCAGACAATGGCCTACAGTTCGATAGCAAGGCCTTCAGGAATTATTGCAACGAGCTGGGAATTATAAATAGATACTCCACTCCCGCCTATCCCCAGGGTAATGGACAAGCAGAAGCTGTTAATAAGGTCATACTGAATGGCTTGAAGAAGAGGCTAGATGACGCAAAGGGCAAATGGGTAGAGGAGTTGCCACATGTACTTTGGGCTTACAGAACTACGCCTCGCAGGTCTACTGGAGAGACCCCCTTCTCAATGACCTATGGGGCTGAAGCTGTCATTCCTTTGGAAACCGGGTTCCCAACATTGAGAACTAGCTCGTTTAGTCCGACCAGCAACAATGAGCAACTAGAGAAGAGTTTGGACCTGATTGAGGAAAGGAGGGAGAGTGCAATGGTTCGGCTGGCACACTACCAACAAAAGCTCAGACAGGGCTATGATGCTAACGTGAAGCTAAGGCCTCTAGAGCCTGGTGATCTGGTGCTGAGGAAAGTTGTGGGCACTGCGAAGAACCCAGCTTGGGGAAAATTAGGACCCAATTGGGAAGGGCCATATCGTATCACTTCAGGAGTTGGCATTGGGGCATATTTCTTAGAAGACCTGGATGGTAATGTAATACCACGTCCTTGGAATGTAAATAACCTCAAGAGGTACTTCTATTAATTGAATCTTTTCTTCAGCCGATATGCCAATTCGCTACGTAAAGTTTTCTCTCAAGTGTTTAAACTTAAATCCGGTCATGCCTGTAGTCCTCGGACCAGATGATTCGGGTTAGTTAGCACTCATTCACCTTTTTCTCAAGTGTTTAAACTTAAATCCAATCATGCCTGTAGTCCTCGGACCAGATGATTAGGGTTAGTTAACACTCCGTTACAGTTCTCTAGTGTTTAAACTTAAATCCAATCATGCCTGTAGTCCTCGGACCAGATGATTAGGGTTAGTTAACACTCCGTTACAGTTCTCTAGTGTTTAAACTTAAATCCAATCATGCATGTAGTCCTCGGACCAGATGATTAGGGTTAGTTAACACTCCGTTACAGTTCTCTAGTGTTTAAACTTAAATCCAATCATGCCTGTAGTCCCCGGACCAGATGATTTGGGTTAGTTAACACTCCATTGCAGTTGTCCAAGTGTTTAAACTTAAATTCAATCATGCCTGTAGTCCTCGGACCAGATGATTTGGGTTAGTTAACACTCGAATACGTTCGTTCCCTATGACCCTTGAACCAAATGACACAGGTTAGTCAATGCCCCCACACAGCCATGGTCACTAGGGCTTAGCACTAAAATTCTTGATTGCGTTAAATTGATTCTAACTTATGTCTGTCCTCCTTAGTTATGTTTAATTTAAAGCCGAGGGGTAGTAACACTTTACATATTTGGAAAGACATGTGAAACTTACATAATTACTCGCTGCAATCATTACTTATTAATAACTTTTATACGAACTGTTCTGTTCAATACCAATTTCGACTGTTCATACCATCATTGTGATACCATGATCAAGTTTATTTGCATTATTGTGTTATAATTGCAATGTACAGTTATATGCAGCAATAATAAGTTATAAAGACATGTAATGAAAACGCTAGAGACTTAAGGAAAACTGTTTCATTAATAAAAAGAAAGGGGTTTACAATTCCTTAGATAAAAACAAAAGTACAAGTGCAAAACAAAAGCCCTATGTATCTACTCTTTTGCTGGAGGGACCACAGGGTCAGCAGCCTGGCCTGTCCGAGCAGCTGCTTCAGGGGCTTGATCCTTGGGCTCAGCAGTAGTCTTCTCTTTACCCAACCCTTGGCCTTTGTCTTTGGCTGGTTCAGCTGGTTTACCCTTGTCACCTGGCTGACCAGCCTCTTTGGGTGCATCAAGGGTGGATGGAGGAGCTTGACTGACCAAGGTTGGCTCCGAAGCCTCTGGAAGCTGTGGAGCAGGAGGGGGATCAGTCCCTGGAAGCTCTCGGATATCAGGATCGTAGTATACGCTCCCAGGCAGCCTCAGCTCCGAGTCAGCAGGGACTCTAGCAGCGTCCAGTGCCTTCTTCCAGGTCACGTCGCAGTAATCTCGGCTAACCGAGGCAAATTGCTCCATAAGCTGGGACGAGGTCTCATCCACCCCCAGCTGGTATGCCGCCTTTCTCTCAGCCTCGACTGCCTCCTTGGCCAGTTTGGCGTTCTGCTCGGCTAATCGGGCGCTCTCCTTGGCTTTCTTAAGCTCAGCTGTAAGCCCTTTCACCAGCTCTCTCTCGGTCGCCAGATTGATCTCCGCCATATGCAGCTGCTTGCGTTGGTCTTCAGCCTGTTTTTCAGCATTCTTGATCCCAGCATCGAGGCTTTTCTTCTGGGAGGTCATCTCTTTGAGATCCTCGGACAGATGGGCATATTCCTCCTTCAGCTGGCCCAGAGATTTCTCCGCCTCGTCTCGAGAGCAGATCGCTGCCTGGGCCTCGAGGTGGTTCTTCTTATTCCACTCCTCGGCCACATAGATCTGCTGGGTGACCTACACAAGGGAAATTCCGAATATAAAGCACAGTAAAAAAAGGGAAAAAGCAAGTGTTAGTGATTCAGCTAATCGGACTGAGCTCGCTTACCATGGCCATATCCCTCTTAAGGGATTGAAAGAGCTCGTGCTGGTTGAAACGCCTGAAGGAGTCCATGTCGTGGGGAAGAAGGAGTGGCTGCTACAGAGCCTCAGCAACATAGCCTGCCCTTCCTCCATCGTAGTTCCTGAGGGAGGTCTCCCAGAGGATTGGAGCGCCATTCAACTCCAACCTTGGAGACCAGATTCGTGGTCCTCCTCCTCGGCGGACATCTGCCACAACGACCTCATCTCGACTTTCAGTGGACGAGACCCTTTGGGCCCGGTGATCTTTCACCACCTTCTGCTGCTTGGTCCCTTTGGCTGGCAGCACTTGCCTTTCCTCAGCATCAAGAAGGGGCCTCTTCTTCCTCAGGTCAGGAACGGGCTTTAAGCTGGGGTCAGGAACCTTGGACGGCACTAGAGGCAGATTCACCACCGGTTGGGAAGTCTCAGCACCTTTCTGCTCGGCCTTTTTGCCTCTACCCTTCATCAAATTCCTCAAATCCATGTCGTTGTCCGAGGAGCCTTCAGAATGAGCAGCTGGCAAAGTATGGTGAATGCCTGATTGTCTGTCGGTCTCTTCCTCGGCGTCTGAGACCTCTATCACTCGATTTACTCCTGAAGCCTCTCCCCCGAACTGGAATTTGTCTATTTGCTCTTCTAGCGAGGAGGTGGAAGAGCCGACCCTCTCACCCTCAACCACCTGTTCGAGGGGAACTTGCTGGAGTGGCTGGACGAGAGGGGGTATAGCCTGAGGGTTTGGATGGGGTACGGGTGCAAGCTCGTACGGCGCCAAAAAACCCTTCCAAGCGACGTCAATATGTGCAAGGCGATGATCTCCCTGGACAATCGCGTTGCCGACTGGTTGGAAACCCTTTGGCTTTCCTGTGTATCCCAGAATAAGGGGAGCCGATCGGAGCTGCCCGTCCTCGCTCACGAAAATCTCTGATCTTAATAGATAATTAAGGGCGGCAGTGTTCGTAAGGCTGAGCCGAGGAGAAATGTATCTTTTATCTGTTGCAAATCACAGCAGAACTTTGTTAGACTCAAAAATAGCAGCACAAGAAGAATTAAAAACCTTTAAAAGACGAGGATCCTAAGCCTATGGTTAGTGTGCCTAAGTCTAACATGTCCCACCTGGCTTTCCATGCTTGGTTGGGCAATGATGGCTGTCATGCCATACGCCCGAAACGATCACATAGTCGTCTTTCATCCCTTTGTTGGATTTGGGGAGGCAGGAAATGAGCCTAACAATGTTGAACCGGGATTTTAAATAGTATCCCGCATCTTGCTGGCTGTGGCACTCGTACATATGCACCACGTCGAACCAGGTGAGTCCCAATCCTAGTTGAAGGTTAAGATCCTCAATTGCTCCTAAGATCCTAAACATGTTGGGCGCGCACTGCCAAGGAGTAAGCCTATGGTTTCGAAGATAGCTAGTGGTGATGGGACCCATGGGGATTGTCATTCCCCCTTCTATGAAGGCGATGAAAGGGATCACGACCTCTCCCGTTTTCCGATCAGTTAATATTTTCTCCGGAGGGCAATACCTTACCCCCACGTTTGGAGGTATGCGATATGTGGCCCTAAATTGCTCCAACTGGGCAGGACTGTCCACCCGATACTGGAGTTTACCCATTGCGCCTAAACGGAGAAATGGAAGCACTGTGTAGAAACCAGGGAGTAACTATTCAAAGGGCGAGAAAGTTGTCCGAAGAGAGGACTGAAGGCTCGAGAAGGGAAAACTTACAAGAACTGAACCGAAAATCGATCTTCAGACGCGCAGAAGGATTCTTGATGACTTTGGGAAGGATTGAAATCGGCGACTGAAGGAGCTCGGAGCAATTATGTGCTTGTTCTTGTTGGAGGGTCTGGAAGTTGCAAAGTAAGGAAGGAATGACTTCCTCTGAGGTTTTATACGGGGTCAAACGAAGGGTCAGGGGCATTCCCGCCCAAATTCTGAAGAAAAAACCACAGCCATTGGATCTGCAGCCCACCGTTGGATGCCAAGGACAAAACGCCGCCTGAAGTAAATGACAGCGCCTCGGGAAGACTGAAACGACAGCGGCATTAATGAAGCGCCTATTTCAATGCCCACACACGTGCCAGTTCAAATTTTTGTCTGTTCTCAAGCTTTTGCTCCGTGACAAGTCAAAATCCTACTTTTTCTCTTCGGATGCGAGGGAAAAACTAAAATTTTGAGGGGCTATTGTGGGGGGTGAAAAGCCCAACCTAACCTATTGGGCCCAAGGCCCTATTTGAAGACCACTGTTAGTCCAAAGAGATGAAAACACTCGAGCAGAAGCCCATGTGAAAGGAGCATGTCTGGAGAGGAGCACGGGCATGATCCGAGGAGATGTTCAATTGTCCGAGGAGTCCAATATCCTCGGATCCGAAGAAGCTTGGTCCGACAGGTGTCTGGGAAGCTCAAGTGATCCCCCTGACAAATGTAATGATGGAAATGAATCTCAGGCACGCATGAGGATAGCAGGAACGGAGAAATATCTAGGAGACAGACTTCAACCACCGCATTAAATGCACTGCACCTACTTCCCTGGCCGCATTAATGTGGAGAAGACACCTGAACAGTGCACTCTCAGCTACCGCCACTCACACAAGGCTAAAGAGGGTGCATGATGGGACATGCACTCAAGTGGGCGTCTAGATGATGAACAAGTGGACGGTGAAGATGTAGGAAGGGAGTACTATATAAGAGGGGGATGCCTCTGATAGAGGGGGATCGAAAAACTGAAAGTGAAAAAGGAGAGAACTCCATTGCTGTAGCTCCAAGAATTGTAACCCAAGTTTATTCAATACAAACTCCTCTTCGGACGTTACGTTTGCATCTGTCCGAGCACGTTTGAATACAAATTTATCCACAAACACTGCAGTCTTATACTGTTAATTCATTGCTAGCCTAGCTCTTTCACCCACTCTCTACAAATTTATTGTCTTGGGTTCATTGGGCTCACAATCCAAACCTTTTTGGGCTTGGGCTACAAAAGTTGACCCTACAATATATATATATATATATATATATATATATCTCTCTGTTTTTGGAGGGGTCAAGGTAAAACTATCATATTGATTTGCAATTTATGAAAAATTCAATGTAATATATATAACATGAGAAACTTACGGGGAAAATAAGTGAATAGTGGTGGAGGAAGAGGCCGATGGGGTTCAAACAACAGATATGGGACGTCATAATGGATACCATTACAATGGAGTTGTCACTTGTAGTTGTAAATTAAATCTATAAAAAGATATATTATTAATAGAAAATAAATATAACTAAAAAATTATAAGCAACCATAAAAGAAATAGAATTTAAATTTTATGGAATTAGACTACCATGTTCCAAAGTAAATTCAAAATTACTTTTGTACCTCTCAATTAAATAGAAATTGAACTAAAACAAACATGATAAATAAATATGAATTGAGCTAAAGTAGAAATCAAAAAGGAAAAGAAAAATTTTACACCTCTCAATATTTGCATAGCTTCAAATAAGAAAACTCTTTGTTAAGAAAGATAGAGTTAATTAGAATGTGACTATGTGAGAGTCTTTTGGGTGGTTAGAACGTGGAAGGATACTATAAGAGTTTTAGAAAAGAATGATGACAAATTGTTGAAATCTAGAAATCGGTTTTATTGACACATCAATTTGTAAACATTTTTAGATAGAATTTGTAGTTGGTTTAACATTATTCTTTTTAAAAAGTTGAATTTACGACGTAAACAATAATAGTTATGGGTAAAATTTAGTACAAGCTAAGGGTAAAAATTAGTAAAAATTATGGGATATGAGTTTAGAGGAGAATGGAAAGACTAGTGAAAGGAATTGGTAATTGGGAGACCAAATGGTTGACATGCAAGGAAGGGGGGGGGGGGGGGAATCTTTGTCCATTGGGGGGTCATGTCTTTGAAAACAATGTTGGGTTATAATTTGACTCCAATAAATTAATTCAATTACCCAATTTGACTAATTAGGTCAAATTACATGCAAATTATGGAGGCACACACAAATCACCAAATAAACTAAAGTGCAACAGAAAATAAACTTGACATGGTGATTTGTTGACAAATGGAGAAAACCTCACATAAGGCAAAAATTCCACCAAGTGATTTTCAAATCATCACTCTCAAGAATCACTAATCAAGAATCAAACAATTACAAGTACAAGGAATCTTACCACTACCTTGGACTATCCTGAAGTACTAACCTACAGTTGAATCTTCACTTCTATCCCCAATTGGACTTGATCTTGTAGAGACTTCTTCCTTTGCACAGATCCCAGTATGTGACTAACTTCCTAACAACTGATGTTTGTCGTTGGATGCAAAGTTCTTCACATCAATACACATTGAAGATTTGGAAGCACTTGGTTACAAAACCTTAAGGCACATAAGAACGCAACGGCTTCTCCAAAAGTGTATAAGTTCTCTAATTGAGTCTCTGTATCTTGTGATGACTTTAAAATAAAGCATGTATACCCTGTAAGAGTTTAGTAGACGAAACCCTAGCAATCCAAGTCATCATGAGCCAAAAATATGATCTGGGAATTCTAGATCTCCGCAACTCAATAGATCAAGAGGTATTGAGACTAGTATCGAGGTCCTTCATTTATTCTTGATAGATGCTAGTATTGAGCTAGTGTTGAAATTAGTGTCTAAGGGTGGCAAATCGTGTTTGCGTATTGAGTTCGTGTCGTGTCAACTTATGAGTATCTGACTATATGGGTCAACACTAACCCGACGTGTTTATTAAACGGGTCAAGATTCATCAACCCTAACACGACCCATTTATTAAACGGGTTAGTCATGTCGTCCTGTTTATCAAATTTTATCAAAATGAAAAAAAAAATTATGAAAAAAAAATATATATATATATTTAATATAAAATTCAGAACTAATGAGTAACTGCATCACAAATAATCATTCAAAACTAAAGCATATCTCAATATCACAAATAATCAATCACATTATGTCAAAGAAAGTAAACCACAACAACTAGTAAGTTTATATACCTAGGGTTTGAAGGGTATATAAGTAAAATGTCATTTAATTAAATGGATCAGACGGGTCAAACTGGTTCCATAAGTTGAACACTTACCCAACCCGTTTGTTAAACGAGTTAGTTGTGTCAACCCGAATATGACACGAACCCATTAAGCCTCAACCCATAACCTACTAATTTCATGTCGTGTCGTGTCGGGTTCGCAGGTTGTGTCCAATTTTGCCACCCCTACTAGTGTCGAGATTAATTTTTTCAGTTTTTCTTCACTTGTTTCTTGGTGTACTCTTCATATCTTCAATAATACCAATTGTTTAAGTCCTAAGACATACTTCATAATATTCTATGGACAATCGTGGTAAATTGATGAAAATGTTTTCGATAAAACATTTATTGCAAAACAAACTAAGCATAAGAGTTATTAGTTATTTTTCATTTAAATAAATTATAATTTATGACATTCACTCTATGATAATTACTTTTTATTTTTACGCCTAAAAACCAATTGGTTTTGGTGTACGGATTTGAACACCATATCTCTCATTTAATGACAAAATACTTTATTAGTTGAGTTAATTGTAACTCATAGCATTCCCATAATTAGGGAATATAAGATTAACATCATTGAAAGTGATAACCATTTAGAGAATTTACATTAGGTGTGTCAAATGCTAAAAAATGCAAAAATATTTGGCATTTGGCACACCAAACACCAAAAGACTCTCCTCGCCAGATGTGCCAAAATCCAATTTTTTTGGGCAACATGCTACAGTACCATTCTACTGATAGAATAGTACTGTAGCATGTTATAAAATTAAATAATAATTTTTTATTCTCTCTTTCTCTCTCATCTCTCCCCCCTCCCTTATTTTTTTTTCTTTTCTCTCTTCTCTCACATAGTCACACACACAAACCAGGCCTTTCTCTCTTCTCTCTTCTCTTTTTTCTCCTCTCTTTTCTCTCTTCTCTCTTCTGGGTTAAGATCGAGATTCTCTCTTCCCTCTTATGTTTTTCTTCTCTCTCTTCTCTCACACTTGTAGCAAACTTTTTTTTTTTTTTTTTTTTTTTTGGGGTTGAGATTTTTGTTTCCAGTGGTGGTGGGATTGAGATTGGCAGCTATTTGCTGTGGTGTCCCTCTCCTGCACACTGGCAGAGCCACCACTAGTGGCCGCTAGCCTCTCTCTCTTCTATCAATTTCTCTCTTTCTTTCTTTTTTTTTGGTTCTTGTTTGTCTTATGGTGTTTGTGATTTGGTTTTGGGATGAGTTTTGTGGTGGTTTTGGTGTCTCAGACGGTGGTTTCTGATGGTAGTGGTGAAGGGTTGTGCTGTTGTGGGGGTGATGATCGGTGGTGATGGGATGTGGGGGTGATGGATGATGGTACTTGGATTGGTTTGGTTTTTGTTTTTGTTAATTATAGCAAAGATTTTTTTTTTTTTAAATTATTTTAATATGGTGTAATGATAAAATAGAACATGTGATGTATAACGTATTATTAATGATATGCTAAAATTGATAAAGTAAGTTTTGGTGTGGTAAAATGGCATTTGGCATAGCATACCCGATGCTAGTGCTCATAAGGTAATGTTAAATTTTTTTGCAAATTTACATAACAGTAAAGTTGTGTATAAATAAACTAACCAAATAATGTAATATTCCACATTCCTATAATGTTGGTGTAGTATTTGCAACATTACCACCAACCAAAAACCCAATGGAGTAAAGTGAAAAACCGCAGAGACAAGAATTTTTGATTGAGGAGCCAATCAATGGTATTAATTAATTCGTAAAGATAAATTTAGAAAACACACACATCTATATATATTTATATCTAAAAGCGGAATGGTAGCATTTATTATTGCTATGCTAATATTGAGCCACATCAGCAGCCACTTTATCCACTTATCTTCTACATCTTCTTTTCTCTTTTTAAAATTTTCTTCTCCCTATTCTAAAAAAGAAAAACAAAACTCTTCTTTTCCTTGTTAGTCCACACCGACTGTTACAATTCCCCAACCTTTCCCCTCCATCTTTGCCTCTTTATCTCTTCACTACTCTTTACTTTACCATTACACTTTCTTTATCATTTTCTCTCTTATATTTTGACTCTTTTTCTCCCCATTTTATTTTGTGCAAATTTGATATTATTTCTTCCATTCAATCCATATTTTTTCCACACAAAAACTGTGAATACTCTCTCTTTCTCTTTACTTTCTTTTGGTGGAATTTCTTTCTTTCTTATAACTCTAATTAAGGTTGATAGTTTTTATTTTTTAAATATGTGTTTTGGCATTGTGTGTGTGTGTGTGTGTGTGTTTTTTTTTTTTTTTCACACCACAAAGTCTTCTCTCTCTCTTTTATATCTTTGTTTGAATTTTGGTTTGGGTTAATACTTAGTCTTTTTTTTTTTTGGAAATTGGAATTCGAGTTTATATCAAAACACAATCTACATGGCTATGAATTTGAATATGCCTACCAATTGTTTGAGTAATAAATTATTATAAAGTCTATATTTTTCTTCTCAAAAAAGTCTATCTTTTATTCCTTTGGTTTCATTTTAATTTTGGTTAAGATAACATTCTAATTTTGTGATAAATTTTGATTATTATGATAATCTCATTATTCCTTATTTCTTAAGAGATGTGAAATTTGAACAATAAATTTGAAACTTATAAAATTTAGTTGTATATTTACGAAAGTATAGCATACTACAATAGAAGTTAGAAGAATATGATTCACCTTAAAAAAAATACTAATCAAACACACACACACAAAAATTATATATATATATATATATATATATTTGTAGAGATAAAAAATAATTGTAGAAATATTTAAAAAGAAAAATAGACAATACTAGAAGTAATTGTTACTTTTACACTCCATTACATAATATTTATATATTCCCACGTGTCGCGTGAGTGTGTGACTAGTATGAATAAAATTTAAATGTATACACACACACACACACACATATATATATATATATAATTAATTAATGAAAGCTCATCATCTTCCTAAACTTTTTTTTTTTTTTGGTATGAACATAATTTTCTTAAATTCTAATGAGCAAATAAAATTTGTCTAATTTGCTTTAGACATGTACATGAAATAGCTAGAAAAGAACTGTTAATAAAATATGGTAGGTTGTTTTGTTAAAAAATTTATTTTCTGTGGGACTACTAAAGCAATTGGCTCTACACACAATAGCATGGCTCCGCCAATGTGAAAATGATGTGAGCTTTTCTTCCTAAAGTGCGGATAATCAAGCATATTTGAGGTTTTTAGGTTGCCAAAATTGTGTCACATCTGCAATTTCGTGAATATTAACAAAAAGACTAAAGTTTCAATTTTCAGGACAAAAACTCACATAACTGAAAAGGTCGCATGAAAGGCAAAATGTATTTCCCCACTTTATGTCTAAAGCAAACCTAGACCTAATGGAATCTCTGACCCGGTGCCACTTGATCAGAACCAACTCAATCTAAGCAGAAAGGTGGTTGGTGGTAGATCTCCGACATCAACAATTGATGTGAGCAAATCAAGTGGTGGGTTAGAGGTTGAAACCTGATGGAAACTGAATCGAATGGAAAATCTCTCCAAAAATTGCCATTCTCTTCCTCCCTTTCTCTCTTAGTCTCAAATCCATTAAGATCCGATGAGATCTTGCCAAGATCCGGGTTGGATCAGTCAAGATTTTGTTGAGATTCGATGATGATGAAGCAGAAATCTTCAGTCAAGTGAACTCGTTTAGATAAGCCAGCAACCTTGTCCTTGTACCTGAAAATGCTGCACGAAGACCTTTTTAGGTGGTCACCGGTGTGGTGCCTGCCAAAGAATCTCCGATGATAAAGTCAGCGTATGGAAGTTTCAAGAGAATATTAGAGATTAGAGTTATGGCGTATTTTATGATTATCCGTACCTTGTATTGGTTCTATGGAGTGTTTATATATGGTGTTGCATCATCTAGCCGTTGTGGATTTTATTGTGGCTTTAATGCCTCTCTTGGTAACGCTTCCATGCTCATTAATGTAGGCTTTGATGGGCCTCCAACGGTCTATACAGCTGGTTTCGTAACCGTTCGAGGTATTGTTTACTACATTAAATGGCTTTCCTCCATTCGTCAGTGACGCGGAGATGTGGACGGAGATATCTGATTAGTTCGTTTGAGCAAAAGGGTTCATCGGTCCCATCAGTTTCCTCGACGTCTTGTGGAAGGCGTCCTTCCTGGAGGAAGGACAAGATTGGGGTCATCCAGTTGTTTACACTCTGGATTGCAAAGGTAGAAGCTTCTTCAATGCTGGGGCATTTATGGACTTCCATCTTCAACTCTATACTCGTTGGTTCTTCTTCTGACGACGCCTGCTTCGCGATCTCGTCTGCCATTTTGTTCTGGCATTTGGGGATCTGTGCGAATTCTACCCAATCAAATTCATGTGTTAAGTGCTTCGTTAGCCTGGGGTATTTTTGCATTCTCTCCTCATTTGCTTCATATTCCTTTTTTATTTGTCCTACTACCAGTTTTGAATCACTCTAGAGGAGCAAGTTTTTAGCTCCTAATGTCTTTGCGATCCTCAGCCCCGTCAGTACTCCTTCGTACTCAGGTTCATTATTGGTGGCCGGAACTTTAGCTTAAATTTGTATCTAAGCATCTCTCCTTCAGGGGTGATGATGACAGCCCCTACTTCGCCCCTTTTTCAAGCTGACGAACCATCAGTTTGAACCACCCATCTTTCGGCCTTGTCAAGTGTATCTTCCTCGTCTGGGATGTTGAACTCAACGATGAAGTCTGTAAATGCTTGTGCCTTAATAGCTGTCCTGGTGTGGTACTCAATGTTGAACTGACTAAGCTCGATTGCCCACTGTACCATCATTCCTGCTGCCTCGGACTTGTTCATGGACTTCTTAATGGGTTGGTCCGTCATCACCAAGATGGGGTTCGCCTAGAAGTAGGGTTACAATTTGCATGAGGTTACGATCAATGCGAATGCAATCTTCTCTATCCGTGGGTACTTGGCTTCTGCCCCTTGGAAAGCTTGACTGATGTAGTAGACTCGAAGCTGCGTCCTGTTCTCTTCCCGAATCAAGGCTGCACTAACGGCTATTGTTGACATTACCAAATATAAATACAGGTTTTCTCCCTCCTTGGACGGACTCAGAAGGGGCGGATTGCTCAGGTAGTGCTTGAGATCTTGGAAAGCTTTCTCACATTCGTTGGTCCAGGCGAAAACTTGCTTCAGTGTCTTGAAGAAGGGCAAGCATTTGTCCGTTGCTTTAGAGACGAACATGTTGAGTGCTGCTATCCTTCCCGTGAGCTTCTGGACTTCCTTGACGATCTTGGGTGACGTCATGTCAAGTATGGCCCGTACCTTCTATGGGTTTGCCTTTATCTCTCTTTGGGACACCATGAATCCCAAGAACTTCCCTAAGGCTACTCCAAAGGCACACTTACTGGGGTTCAACTTCATTTAGTACTGCCTGAGTGTGGTGAACGTCTCTCGAAGATCGTTTAGATGAGCGGACTCTTCCTTACTCTTGATGAGCACGTCATCCACATACACTTCCATGTTCCTCCCGATTTGCTTTCTGAACATTTGATTTACTAGCCTTTAATAGGTTAATCCTGCATTTTTCAGTCCGAAGGGCATTACCTTATAGCAGTAAAGCCCTTGACTCGTGATGAAGGCAGTTTTCTCCTAGTCTTCTTCGGCCATCTTTATCTGATTGTCCCCGAGAATGCATCCATGAACGTCAGTAGTTTATGTCATGCTATGGAATCCACCAACTGATCTATCCTTGGTAGAGGGAAACTATCCTTCAGACAGGCTTTGTTTAGGTCCATGAAATCTACGCACATCCTCCATTTCCCATTTGCTTTCTTCACCAGGACGACATTGGCGATCAATTTGGGTAGTAGACCTCTCGAATAAAGTCTGCCGATAACAGCTTGTTGACCTCGTCTGTAATGGCTTGGTTCCGTTTTGGAGCAAAGACTCGTCTTTTCTGCTAAACGAGCTTCCTCTCGGGGTCCACATTCAACCTATGTTGGATGACCTTTGTGGATATGCCTGGCATGTCCTTGTGGCTCCATGTGAAGACATCCAGGTTCTTTTTAAGGAACTGGACCAATCTCAACTTCATCTCGGGACTCAAAGTCGTCCCTATTCTGGTTGTCTTTGTTGTTTCTTTATCGACCAACTCCACTGTCTCCAGGGTTTCCACTTTCTCTTCTTCTTTCTCCTCGATCATCCATGTATGGTTTTCTTTTGCAGCTAACACGGCCTGGTAGCACTCCCTGGCCAGCACTTGATCTCCTTGTACATCGTCTACACCGTATTCTGTTGGGAATTTTACCTTCAAGCAATAGGTGGACGTGGCTGCTTTCCAACGATTGAGTGTGGGCCTCCTGATGATCACATTGTAAGAGGATGGACAGTTTACTATCAGGAAGTCCAATTGACGAGTCAGTTGTTTCGGGTAAATCCCCACTATGACCGTTAGTATCACTATGCCTTTAGGATACACTCTGTCTTCACTGAAGCTGATGAAGGGGGAGTCAAAGGGACGCAGCCTCTTGGGGGACTCTTTTAACTGTTGAAAAGTGGAAAGGTAGATGATGTCTGTGGAACTGCCGTTGTCCATGAGGATTCTCCTAGTATTGAACCCTTCTATTATAAGTATAATGAATAGGGGATCGTCATGCGGTTGCTTCACTTCTCTAGCATCTTCCTCTGAGAATAGGATATCCTTGTTCTCCGCCTTTGCTTTAAGGGTGGTACCCTATGGATGCTGTTCACCTGTGAATGTTTAAATAGTGTGTAAAACACTATGAACGTTTAGACCCCCAATTACAAATTACCAATTCAAGCTTATTATCAAATAATAAATGTGCGAAACATGAACATAAGCTAATAATAGAATTGATAAACAATCTAAACCAATTAAAATCACATCCATAGCAGAAATTAAATGGCAAAGATTAAGGGAAGAGAGATGCAAACACAAGGACAACACAGCGATGTGTTATCGAAAAGGAAACCAAAGCCCTCGGCATAAAACCTCTTCGCCGCCCTCCAAGCGGTCAATAATCCACTAGAAAATGTAGTTAGGATACATGAACAGCAATAGACCCTCCAAGCCTAATCTACCCAGCGTACCTAAGCCCTCCAAGCTTCTTGCTCCAACGAGGTTATGCAGAACCTTTTTTTTTCTAGCTTACCGGATTGCGCTATAACCCATAGCATCAACCAATAACCATTGGTCCCTTCCTAACTGCTTCCTAAAGCACCAAAAAGCCTTCTCACAGATGTGGGTATGGTGAGAAAAGGATTTGAGTAAGAACCTCTCAAAGATGTAACAATGGAGAGGGTGAGAGTAGAAGAATTTGAAGTGTCTCAATGAAAAGATTGTGGATGATTCAATCTTGTTTTTCTCTAGGGTTTCTCTCTAAAAATTCTTTCTAGAAGCTCTCTACATTTCCTGGGTATAAGGGGTATTTATACTAGGGTGAGAAAGGAATGCGAAAAGTTAGTTTTTCCAAAACAGAGCTGGCTGGCGACTTGGCCTTGCGACTTGACTGAGTCGTGAGTTCAAGCCGTGAGCTAACTGAATGGCCAGTTTGGACTTTTTGTCATGTAGTGCAACAGCTGGCATGACGGTTCAGCTTCTCTGCATGCTTCGCTCGTGTGCATCATCTGGCGGCTTGCCAGTCGCGAGCCACCCACGAGATCCAATTGCAAATCCCTGCTTCACTGCACATTCTTGAGCATTTCTTCACACTCTCTCTCACACACTACCCTTACATGATTCCCACCTAAATACAGGGTCTCTAAGTGCTGAATTACAAGCAAATTGGCACGGAATAAAGCCAACAACCTGAATGACCCCCCTGTAGTATGACTTCTTGAGGGATCTGAATGACCCCCCTGTGGATGGTCCTCCTGTGATACTCTTTATTTCTCCTATCGCACTCTGCTAACGATGTGGCTTGTGGTCGTCATTCCTTGGAGAGGCTTCTGGCTTGTCTCTGCTATCGTCATTGGGCCTGGTGGAATCTCCCTTCTTTACAAATTTTTGCAGCTTCCCTTTTCGTATGAGTTCCTCTATTTGCTCCTTCAGGTCTCTACAGTCCTTTGTGTAGTGGCCATGATCTTTATGAAAACGGTAATATTTCCTCTTGTCACGGACATTGGGTGACAAGTGTAGTGGCCTTGGCTACTTGAGGTAGTTCTCGTCCTTAATCTATGCTAGAATTTTATCAACAGGCATAATTAAAGGAGTGAATTTTACCATGCGAGGAGTTTTATTGCCTTTCCTCTTGTTCCCGTCAGTACTTTGACGATTTGCCCGCTCCTTTTTTCATCCTCTCCGATCATCTCCCTTTCTTTCCCTCTTATTAGGCTTTTCGACTTCTTCGATTGCCGCTAAAGCGGCCTCAGCGTTCATGTACTTCTGAGCTTTCAGGAGCATTTCTGCCATCATCCGTGGGGGATTCTTCGTAAGCGAGACCACAAACTCCCTAGACTTCAACCCGGCCTTAAAGGCTGTTAGCTGCACTTTGTCATTCGCTTCGTCCACCTCTAAAGTTTCTAGAGTGAAACGCTTCATGTACGATCTCAACATCTCATTTTCTCCTTGTTTAAATATAAGCAGGTGGTCTGTTGGCCTCTTTGGGCGTTGTCCATCGACGAAGTGGCGTAAGAAGGAGCTGCTCGAAGTCATCGATGGACGAAGTTGGTAACTTCGTGAACCATTCCCTCGCAGCTCCTTTGAGGGTAGTTGGGAAGGAACGGCATAATATCTCGTCAGGTGGCTACTGGAGACCCAGAGTTGTTTTGAAGGTGTTAAGGTGATCCAAAGGATCCTTCAACCCATCAAACGGTTCAAGCTGTGGTAGGCAAAACTTCAAGGGCACTGGGCACTCTAAGATTGTCGTGGTGAAGGGTAAATCTGTCTTCCCGACCATACGGTCCAAGCTTCAATCTATTTTTTCCTTTATTGCACTCCTCAGCTCGTCCATCTCCTTTCTCATTTCCCTAAGGAGGTCTAAGCTCGGTTCCTGTGGGGTGGTAGGTCGTCGGTGTTCGTCCCTTCTTTGATTGTCCCCATCGTCATCCCGGTTAGTCCCAGACCAGTTCTCTTCTTGCTACAACTGTAACCTCATCTCTTGGTTTTGTTGGGTAAGCTCTTCCACGCTAGTTGTGAGTGTTTGGATTTGTAGAGCTAATGTTGCAGAATCCTAGGGAGTGTTAGGCTCCATCTAGACTGGTGAATTGAATGGAATTATGTTCTCGAACCTAAGCACGAAAATCTCGTCCCCACGGACGGCGCCAAATTGATGAAGCAGAAATCTTCAGTCAAGTGAACTCGTCTAGATAAGCCAGCAACCTCGTCCCTGTACCTGAAAATGCTGCATGAAGACCCCCTTAGGTGGTCACCAATGTGGTGCCTGCCAAAGAATCTCCGACGATAAAGTCAACGTATGGAAGTTTCAAGAGAATATCAGTGATTAGAGTTATGGCATATTTTATGGTGTTGCATCATCTAGCCGTTGTGGCTTTTATTGTGGCTTTAATGCCTCTCTTGGTAACGCTTCCATGCTCATTAATGTAGGCTTTGATGGGCCTCCAACGGTCTATACAGCTAGTTTCATAACCGTCTGAGGTATTGTTTACTACATTAAATGGCTTTCCTCCATTCGTCAGTGTAACGACCCAAGAAAAAGCGCTAGCCACATCTGCGCTATACCACAAAATGACTAGTCACAATTGAGACTCCTTGTAGTTGTTAATAAAACCCAGATCTACCCAGTAAATACCCGATGTGGGACTCATCACACACCCACACACATCACACAATCAATCAAATTGGAGCATCACAATCTCCCCCACTTAAATCCCTAATGTCCTCGTTAAGGCTCACTTTGTGGGTAGTGTTTTTGAGCCCACATAGGGTTAATGGGTCGGCTCTGATACCATATGTAATGACCCAATGAAAAGCACTAGCCACATCTGCGCTATACCTTAAAATGACTAGTCACAATTGAGGCTCCTTGTAGTTGTCAATAAAGCCCAGATCTACCCAGTAAGTACCCGATGTAAGACTCATCACACACCCACACACATCACACAATCAATCAAATTGGAGCATCACAATAACGCCCCGAACCCAACTATAAAGATAAAAACATGAATACTGCCGCATGCTTATAAAGTAAGCACCTTACAAGTGTGCAACGCCTTCTTAGCAACTAAAATTTATTCTAAAAAATTAAATCAAATAAATCCAAAATAGCTTAACAATTTCTTTATGAATGGATCTCCAATAATTTAATAGGAACAAAATCCAAACCTCATGTACATAATGCCAATTGGCCAATAAATATAAAACTATTAGAAAACCATCAAATTCCGAAATCACTAAGCTTCTTTTCCTGCTCACAACACAACATCAAAGCTCCCAAAACTTGCTATTCTTCACAATTTGAAACTAGAGGGGAAAAAGGGGTGAGTTGACAACTTAATAAGTAACCAAAATCCTAATAAGTTCTATCAAGCAATAGATCTATAAAGTAATAAGATGTAATATGAGTCTTCAAAAATTATAATATACAATGGGTTTTCAAAAATAACTAAAGAAGTTTTATAGTCTTAAAATAATAAGTTGCAAATAGATCACATACTTTATCTTACAAATATATCATAGATGGTTTAGAAAGTAGTCAATTTTCCATATATCAAAGCTATAACTTACAATATGTTCCAAAAAATACATAAGCAGTTTTAATGACTCAAAATAGTTCAAATACTCAAACATTTCCAAAATCACATATGTAGTTTTAGGGATCAAAATAGTTCAAATACTCAAATGTAATTCATATTCTTAACAATCTTATGACTATGGTCATGCTATATCCCTATGACTGGGTATCAGAGTACCAATGAATAATCATCATTGGCTGGGTATTAGAGTACCAATGAATAACCCTCATTGGTTTGGGTATCATAATACCAATGAATAACCCCCATTGGTTGGGTATTAGAGTACTAATAAATGACTCCCATTGGTTTAGGTATCAAAGTACCAATGAATAACCCCCACTGGCTGGGTATCAGAGTACCAATGAATAACCCCTATTGGTTTGGGTATCAGAATCAATTCATAGTCAGATTGTCCATAATCATATATATATGAAATCATAGTTTCTAACAAAAATATATTTTATTTAACCATGTATATAAAAATCATATACTCAGTATTAAAATATATTTATAATAATCCTTTACTCGAAACCAGTAATACAATAGAAATAAAAATCCTAACAATTATAAACAATTTTCAACTAGTTAAAAATACATTAATATAAGCAAAATAAAACCCAATTAGGATAAGGTTACTTACCTCAACTAACTCACCACAAAAAACTTCTCCCAAATACTTTATCTAAAATCCTTAGATATCATCTAAACAATTTTCAAACACTATTCTCAATAATCAGATAATTCAAGAAAAACTTATAATGGTACCCGACTAGAAGAGAGACTATTAAAAATAACTAATAGCTGCCTATCAACTCACACCAAAATCCCACATAATTACAATATTTTTGTTCACTTTATTTTCTGCCACTAATTGTTACGAGGAATCAAGTCTATAGTTACACCATACCTGCAAGCATAAAGGGTCAAAAAAGTACATCACCTAATCTTCAATTCGTGAGCTGATATATGTGTGTATATATAATATATATATATTTGATCACTTATGTCAGACCTACTGACTTCCCCTATACGCCTCAACCAACCAAATAAACAAATATAATAATAATTATAATAACAATAAAGGGAAAGGTGCTGGCATTGCTTTGTCAAGGTGGTAATTCCATTAATCATATATACATATATATATTTTTTTTCTTTCCTGTCACTGCCGCCGACCCTAGTTCTCTTTTGGCATGAGGACAAAACTAAGAAAAACACCATATCAAACCAAAATCAAGCTCCTGACATGCTTTTACGGAAAAATACTATTTGACATATATATTTTACCTCTGTAATTTATCACACTACCGGCCTACACCATAACTTTTTGCTATTCACCAAAACTCAATTCGGTAAACCTGTGCAGCGCTTAACAGTTAACGCAACACCAGCACAGGGAAAATAGATCTAATTCCTTCTTCGTTTACATCATCATACTCATGGGATTTTTTTTTTTTTTTTTAAATAGTCTCACTATTGGCCAAAATGCTCATATAAAAAAAATACTCTAATTCCAAATAAAGCTTAGATTTGACAAGAAAGAGATTCTTAGGCTCTTATCTTAATTGTACAGTCAAACCTTTTCTACTTGAGTATTTTGGGTAATCTCCTCCCTCAAAATATCTGTCATTATACGCTAACTTAAATTAGACTATATATAGCTAGGATTTCAACCTTATTTTCTAAAAACTCCCTTATAATTATAAATTATAAAATTGGCCCAACAAAAAAATTTACTTAAATACCCCTCCTTTTAAATCTTTTTTTTTTTTTCCGCGCATTATAGTCAATGACGCGAAGATGTGGGCGGAGATGTCTGATTAGTTTGTCTGAGCAGAAGGGTTCGTCAGTCCCATCAGATGAGATCTTGTTCACCTCTGCCTACCTCAGTTTTGGTCAAAATCGATATGGATGATTGTGACTGAGGGGGATATGATTTGTTTGGATGAATTTGTGTTCCTGTATCATTTAAAGGAATCGAAAGAATTTGGGTATTACAAGCTTGTACCTTGGGATAGGAAAGCTAGACTTATTGTTAACCTCCCTTCGTCATTCCGTTACTGGGAATCCAAATACTTTTTCATGTCTGGTGATGGTTGGGAAACTCTTTTAGACAACTTTTGGGGTGATGTTCCTAGATTGCAGCGTAGGTGGGGGACCCCTAAGCTTGTTGCATTGTCTTTTGCGAACCATTTTTTATGAAAGATTTCTTTTTATATCGTCTAGTCTCAAATTGAACTCTCTTCTCTTCTCTTTTTTGTAGCTGAAGTTCATCCAAAGTTGAAGAGCAGGTACAAAGGACATGTCAAGGAGGCTTTGGACTACACAAAGACCATCGAGGATTTTGACAAATTGATCAATCCTTAGACCTTAGCTCGTAATTTCCTGGGTCCTAAACCTTCCCATTTCGTTCTTCGTGCTATAGCTAGAGAAGAGAAAAGTAAGTTTCTTATGAGGGCATATTCATATTTGTGTTAGCTTGTGCTGATTTTTCCTTTATGATGTTCGTTATAGAGATGATGACCAAATTCAACTAGGAAATGTATGCCAGGCTGAGGGCTAGGAAGAACGAGCCACTATCCAACATAAGCTAGAAGAGGCCCAGGGTGATGAAAGAGGTTGTCGAGACAATTGCATCCACTTTGGTTGCTTCTGAGCCCAAGGCGGCTTCTCCTACTGTTTTTATTAAGGAGATCACTCCTTGCCCAAAGAGAACGCGTGGTAGCGATAAGGGAAAGAGCAAGGCTGATTCTAGTGTCTAGGATGATGCAGCAACTGCCTTGGGGAGAGCCCATAACGTCATTACCCTTGACGAGCTAAAGAGTTTATCTACTATTCCTTCTCATGAGTTGGTGAATCATCACATTCACAAGCTCGTCCAGGTACTCTTTGGTCCAAACTCATTTTTGTTGAAGTTTGCATTGCATTTTCTTTGTTTCCTTTTTTTAAAGGTGATTCTTACCTCGTTCGTGTTTTACCAGGTTTTGGGAGAAACAATTCACATTACCACCGAGTACCTGACCAATGAAGAAAAGGTCGTCACGGCCAGTTCGAAGGTGGATGCTCTAGAGCTTGAAAACTCTAAGCTGAGGAAAGAGTTGATAACAGCCATGGACAATGGGAACTAGATGAAGGAGCAGATTAAGCCTTGACTGACGATCTCAGGGCGGAGAAGCTACTGACGAAGCAGAAGGACGAGCAACTTTAGGTAGCCAACTGTGAGGTTTCTGGGGTCGGGGATAATGTTGTGCAGGCCTTTCAGCTTACTAACGAGTACAATGGCATTCTGCTTAGTTGGTACTTCAAGGGCTTTGAGTTACTGAGGAGGTGCTTGACAAAGCACAAACCCGGAGTAGACCTAGAAGGCTTGGACTTTGAAGCTGTGGATAAGGAGATGGAAACCAAGGAGGCCAATGCTGTTGAGGGGGTTGCACCTGAGGTTGCTGGTGACGAGGGTGCGGTTGCTAGAGATGACCCTGTCGTTTGAACTTTATATACATGCTTTTTTTTTTTAGGTGTGTAGACATCTCATTTTGTACTTGGTTAATAAACTTTAGTCCCTAGTCCCAATGATGAGCTTGACATATCTGCGAAAGGTACTTGAAGTTATTTTGATAGTTTGGACGTAATCACAACTCAAAAGTGCTCAAATCGCTTGTTGAAAAGTGACCTTTACTCACTATTTTGGACATAACTTTTGATCCACAAATAATCTTTTAGTAAGGTTTGTCTCATTGGAAAGTAGACATCCTGGGCTTTAATTTGAATACAGATTTTACCTAATGTGAGCTTAAATTGAGTGAGTTATGACTGTTTGAAATTGGGCCAACTAGGTAGTCCAATTTTCTGGGTTTTAAAACTTCATTTTAAGGGCCCAAAGCATAATGTTTTGATGTGGGCCAGCTCATGGACCCTTGAGAACGTCCAAGGATCATTAAAAAGTCTAAAAACCCTAATTTTAACTTATAAATACTCATCTTATGCCTTCAATCAAAACCCCAGTTAGAGAGAGCCATTTTTTAGCCTCCATCTTCTCTAAAGCCCTAATTCTCTTTTATGATTTGTGTTTTGTTGTTCTTAGTTAATTTATATGTTATTCATGCTTAGAAATATGTTTTGTTTTGTTTGATTTTATTTTGTTTTGTCTCATCATGTTTTGATTGGAAAGTTGATATGATTTGATATATTGATGAATATGTTTTGATATGTTAAGTGTTGTCACGTTTGTTGTTAGATCCAACGCATGTTTAGGAATAGATTTTGTTTTATTTATCTTTGATATTTTTGTTGTTAGTTTAGGTTGTTTAGTTTTATATTAGAATCAAGTTAGGTTTGGTTTGATTGTTATTTTGTTGCTTGCTTTAAAAATGTGTTTCTAGGCATGTATACATGGGATATCTTTTTTTTTTTTTTTTTTTAAAGACCAGCGCTTGGTGCACTGTTCATGGGACATGAACAGTGCACCAAGGCATATGAACAGTAAAAAAAGAGTGAACAGTAATTTTTCACACATTTAAAAATTATTTTGCTACAGTGTTTTCAGTTTTCAGTTTTCAATTTTCAATAAAATAAGTTGTATCCAAACGGACCCTAAGTCTCGTTGAGTTTAATTTTCACATGTTTAGGCCTAGTGTTAGTAGAATAACATGTTTCTCATGCTTTGATTGTTGAATTCATAATTAGGGTTTATATCTTGATTGAATCACATGAACATGCATTGATGCATAGATGCTGTGGTGCTATGAGGTAAGTGAGGTAAGTCATGCATAATTACATGAACATGCATTTGATTGGGATGATGAGCATGATATGGTTTATGAACATGATGAATATGCTTGGTTAATACCATCATGCTATGCTTGGATGTTTGGGATATGCTTAATGTTAATGCCTTGTTGATGTTACCGTATTGTGATATGTTTGCTGCCTTGGATGAGATGAGATAGATATATGCTTGGGTTGTGATATACCATGATAGATGAGTGATTAGATTTTGGGATGATTGATGTCATGTTGATTGTTAGATGTATGCTAGCGTTTGTGTGAGTATAGATGCAATGTTGAATGTGCCTTTAATAGGGTTAAGACATAATACATAGTGAGAGGAAGCCAACCTTAGGATTGGGCGGTTTTGAGTGTCTAACACCTTCCTAAGATCGTACCTTAACTCCAAACCCATATTTCTGGTAGTAAGATCAATGGTCCTTCCTTGAGAGGACGCTATATATATGGTTCCTAAG
This sequence comes from Quercus aquifolioides, assembly GCA_019022515.1. NCBI lineage: Eukaryota > Viridiplantae > Streptophyta > Magnoliopsida > Fagales > Fagaceae > Quercus > Quercus aquifolioides. Next base: position 42,242,031 of record CM032328.1, on the reverse strand, counting down.
CTGTTGCAAAAACTAGGTGACGACTCCAAAAAGAAACGACCCCTTGTGTCCACAGGGTGCCCTATCTGTTTTGGGGCTTATGTTTTCTTTGTCTTGAACACTGCTTCTCGTATGCTTGGACAACTGCTTTAAAACAATATCATGGTATGCTTTGCTATCTAGTTTATGTGTCTAAATTTTATTTTTGCTTACTTGGCTCATGTGGGCCATATTTGGTCATTGCTCAGTATGAGCCTTTTTCTTAGGATAACCTGATTTCATCATAAACTGATGCTTTGTTAAACATTTCAACTCATCGAACAACTGGTGCTTACCTTGATCAACACACATCGGTTAAAGGCTGTTGTCGACGATGGTGTTATGTACTTGGTTGAGGATTTTTTTTTTTTTTTAATTCCAGGTCATGTGATTTATGTTCGTCTAGGGATCTTTAGAGCATCTCCAGCAGAATAGCCAAATTTTTGTACTGTTTGGCTAATGAACAGTGACATTTAGCTTTTGCCTACCCACTTTTTCAAATACACTTCCAACAGATTCTCTATCACATTCTCTATCTCATTTAAATATTATTTCTTCATTCATTCTTTATTCATTCTTTATTCATTTTTCAATATTTCTTTATTCTTCCTTTATTCATTCCTAACGGCTATATTTTTCAAATTCCCAACAACTATATTTTTTAAATTTCACAACATTTTCAAATTTTGCAACAATCATATTTCTCAACTATTTTATTTATCCCATCATATTTTCAAATGATCATACATTTTCAACAATCATATTTTTCCAATGATCATACATTTTTCAATATAAATAATATTACAATGATCATATTTTTCGATATATATAATCTTCTAATGCAAAGTTTAATGACAATAGCATCAAATCTATCGACTACTTGCAATGTAAAAAACAAATGTTCTAATACATCAAATAATAGTAGATAACAACAGCTACTATCCTTAGTCAGTGGGATCACATTGCAACAAAAAAATATGAGTGACCCTATACATTCTAGTAAGTTTGATCACATTGCAACAAAATAAGTTTAAAGTGCTCTCCTGACTATACAAAACAAGAGCACCCCATGTCAAGCTAATTCCTTCGCTTTTCAAGGATTTCCATTTGGCGTTGATGAATATATTCTTGTTGCATTGGAGGCAATGCACTTACATCCATCATCATAATCTCTTTTTCCTCCTTCATATTCTCCAATCTCAATTTTTCTATTTCCCTATCCTCTTTCAATTTTTCCATTTCCAATTCTATTTTCATTTGTGCCGTTGTAAGTTTTCTATCCTCGAGATGAATTCTTGCCATCTCTTGCTCATGGTTTGCAAGACATCCTTTTTCAATAGCAGCTATTTTCATCTCATTCATTTTTCTTCTTTCTTCCATCATGACATTTAATAAGGCTTCCATATTTGAAGATGTACCTTCTTTGCTCTTTTGTTTTTTCAATCTTTCTTTCTCAGCCTTCTTGCCTGGTGGTCTCTCCAATACATTAGGAACATGTGGGATATCTTCATCCTCTAAATCTATTGGCTCTAGAGTAGGAGATGAAGATGTTGTCTCAAGTCTCCCTCTTTTTGGTCTATGCTCTTGAATAGTACGCAACCATTTTGGCGAGTGCTTCAAAAGATTCCAACAATGTTCATATGAAAATATGGAACCTTGGAATGTTTGATACTATTCTCTTGCCTTATTAAGCTGAAAAATTAACAAATATATTATAATTAATATCTTGAAATAGTTGAAACAAATTATCAAACTAACACAAATTTTTTTTGTAAGATGTACCTTGTCTTCCTCAGTCATACCACTTTGATTCATTGAATCAATTTGTGACAAATACCCACAAAACTTATTGGTGCATTGTTGAATTGTTGACCACCGATTCGTTAGAGAAGTTTGAGTACGCGTAGACTCAAAGGTCTTCCACTTGTGGTAGTAGTTTGTAATTCTTTTCCAGTAAGTGCCTTTTTTTTGGTTAGTACTTTGCACCACATCTTGGTTAACATTAAGAAATGCAGACACAAGAAGATTGTCTTCTTGGATGGAGAAGTTGGCACCGCGTTGTGATTTCTTAGCTATGGATTCAACCTCGGGTGGAGACATTTGGCTGAATACTTGAGCTTGTGGAACACTATCTTCACCACTTATATGTGAAGATCCTATCACATATTCATTATTAGGATCTTTTAAAAAATCAGTGAAAGATATAGCTCCTGGAATATGCGGATCCATCCCTAGCAAGAAAATTAATAAAGTATACTGTAAGAAACCCCTTAGACAGGTTTCACAACTTGAAAAAAATAAAACAAACGCACTGAGGCAGATTTCACACCCTGTAGAAACCCCTCAGTCCTGGTATCACTTATCTATTGAGCATTGAATGAAAACAAACCTATACTATGAACTATTCCCAACTGCAAAATTTTCCACATCATTAATTTGTATTGTACTTGGCCTGAATTAGAGATTTGGCCAAAGCAGAAGCATCTAGCTACCTGGACAGCTAAGTTGTACATGCAGAAAGTTTGGACTTCAATACTGTTATAGGATATATATTGAAGGCATATTTTCCTTTCAACATTCATCAGAATACTCTAGAGTCTCGATTGATTTTTCACAAAAACCTGACTTTTGAACAAGAATAACCAATTGATTTATAATTATTAATTTATTACAGACACAAAATATATATTTTTTAAAACAATGGATCCATCAAAAACAGGGTTCCTCTGTTTCAGACCAGAGCAGCTTCTAAAATGTCAAGAAAATAATTGGGTTAATTTATAACCTTCATTCATAACAAATTCAAAACCTTCATTCATAACAAATTTCCCAATTATCCATTCATAACCCAAATGAATTCTATAGTTTTATCACAAATTTCCTAAACCTTGAAACTCAAAAATCCAAATCAATAGCAAACAGAACACAAACTCATCATATACAGTATCCACCAAGAATCAAAAACAGGGGAACAAACACAAACACAAACACAAACACAAATTACGAAATAAATATCTTAAATAGCTGTTCCAACTCTAACCAATAGTTACAAATGCACCATATACATGATACACAAAACAATTAATCTTAATTTTCTTATTAGCACTGATTTATATCAAAATAGAACCCACTGAGGACTTTCATCAAACAGGTGGTGAGCATGTTCAAAAACAATAAACAGGGGAACATGATTTCAAATGAACAATAAACAGAAACCCATATACGGTATCCACACAGAAACCCATTTTTCTAAACTCAAAAAATAGCCAATTAGAAATATGATTTCAAATGATTGAAGTTGACATACCTGTTTGATTTCAGCTTTTGTGAGAGAAATCTAGGATTGCTTCAGCATAGAATGAAGGGGGCGTCCCAATGTTGTGTTGGCAAAGCCAACTTCTTGGGTTGTGGGCGGAGAAGAGCGGAGGAGGGGACTCGGAGAAAAAAAAGAAGCAACGGCTTGGGCTGTGGGCGTTGCTTCTTGGGTTGTGGGCGGAGAAGAGCGGAGCCGGAGAAGAGCGGCGAAGATCCGAGAGAAAAAAATGCAACAGAGTGAATGAGAGAATGAGAGAAAAAAAAGAAAAAAAAAGAAAGAAGAGAGAGCAACGGAGAGAATCAGAATGAGAAAGAAAAAGAAATGTGGGAGAGAGAGAAAGAATTAATATAAAAGGGGGTGGGTTAATATTTTATTCCAAATATTCAATGCATAATGAACAGTAGCCCATCAGGTTTGATGGGCTACTGTTCATAATCCAAAAAAAAAAGGGGATATGCCTAATCTGCTGGAGCTCAATTTTTTGCTCATATTCTCTATTATGGCTATAATTTGGGGGATGCCTATTTTGTTGGAGATGCTCTTATCACTGGCTTTGTCATGTGATTTATATCCATTGGTAGACTTATATCACTACCTTGTCATGTGATTTATATCCATTGGCGAATTTATATCACTGTCCTCGTCATGTGATTTCTATCCGTTGGTAGATTTATATCATTGGCCTCGTCATGTGATTTATATCCGTTGGAGGATTTATATTAGTTGGCGGATTTATATCATTGGCCTCATCATGTGATTTATATCCATTGGTGGATTTATATCACAGGCCTAGGGGTTCGTCATTTTCTACTATGTGGAGATTAAGACTAAATAATTTCTTTATTGAACTGCTTTAAAGCATAAACAAAAGGTTGTCATTGATTACAAGAAACTTAATCCCTATTGATGATACCTCTTGAGGTGTTCAATGTTCCATGGACGAGGCAGTTTGTTGCCATCCATGGATTCCAAATGGTAGCTCCCTTGTCGCGAATAATGGGTGATTTTGTAGGGGCCTTCCTAGGTTGGCCCTAACTTCCTATGGGTTGGATCCTTTGTTGCTGGTGTGACATTTTGTAGGACAAGGTCTCCTATGTTGAATCTCCTGAGCTTCACTGTCTGGTCGTAGTACCCAACCATCTTCTGTTGATATCTTGCCATTCTTTAGGATGATTCATCTCTTACTTCGTCTAGGCAGTCTAGGTTTGTCCTTAGCTGGCCATCATTAACATCTTCGTTGAAAAACTCTCTTCTTATGTTGGTGATCCCTACTTCAACAGGGATTACTGCTTCAGTGCCGTAGGTAAGGTTGAATGGTGTCTCTCCTGTTGGGGTTCTAGCCATGGTTCGGTATGCCCACAAGACGCTTGGTAGTTCCTCAGACCATGTACCCTTTGCCCCTTCTAGTTGAACTTTGATGGATTTAAGCAAGGTTTGATTGGTTACTTCCATTTGTCCATTGGCTTGAAGGTGTCCAGGTAACGAGAACTAGTTTCTGATTCCAAGCCCTAAGCAAAAAGATCTAAAGCCTTGGCTGTCGAACTGACGGCCTTTGTCTAAGATGATTTTCCTTGGTATGCCGAACCTGCAAATTATATCCTTCCACACAAAATTTTGTATCTTTGCTTCTTTGATGGTTGCCAGAGCTTCTGCTTCTACCCATTTTGTGAAATAATTAATTGCTACAAGTAAAAATTTTACCTGTTTTTTACCTTGGGGCAAGAGGCCTACTATGTCAATCCCCCATTATACAAATGGCCATGGTGAGGTTATGGTCGTCATTTTCTCCCTTGGTATATGTTGGACGTTTCCATACCTCTAGCATTTGTCACATTTCTTGATGAAGTCTTTTGCTTCTTTTTGCATCATCAGCTAGAAATAACCTGCTCTGGTGATCTTTGATACTAGAGACCATGCCCCCAAATGATCTCCACACACACATTCATGAACCTCTTCTAGGATATGCTTTGCTTCGTCCTGCTCGACGCACCTGAGGTAAGGGAGGGAGAGCCCCCTTTTGTAAAGTACATTGTTCAAGAGGGTGAATTTGGTAGCTCGCTTCTTGATCTTCCTTGCCTCTTTTAGATCCAGTGGCAATTGTCCGTCCTTAAGGTAAGACCTGATGGGGGTTGTCTAGCTCATGTTACCTTGTATTGAGAACGTGTGGAATTCTTCGATGCTGGGGAACTTCTGTACTTCCAGCATCAGTCCTAGGGGATTTGTCCCGATTTCTAATGACGCATGTCATGCCACTTCGTCTAGTTCTCAGTTCAGGCCACGTGGGACTTGCATGAATTGCACTCGTTCTAACTCTCCAATCAGTTGGTTCATTAGCTTTTGGTATCTTTTCATTCTTTGTTTCTTCGCTTCGTAATCTCATTTAATCTGTCATATGGAAGACTGTGCCAGCTTACTGAACCATACTCATGCCGCTCCCTTTAGTGTCGTCGAGAAGGATTGGCATACTATCTCTTCCGAGGTCTGTTGTAGGCTCAAGGTCATCTTGAAGGTGGTTATGTGATCCAACGGGTCTTTCAATCCGTTATATGACTCAAGTTGCAGGAGATAGAACATTGGTGGCAAGGGGCACTCTAGGACCTTCGAAGTGAACGGTGAGTCAGTCCTTTTTACCATCCCATCCAAGGTTTTTGCCATTTTCCCCTTCATAGCATCTTTAAGCTCGTCCATTTCCCTCCTTATGCTCCTTAGGAGGTCGTTGCTAGCTTCATCAAACCGTTCGGTTCTTCTCGAGCCATCTCTTCCCTGGCTACCTTTCGGGTCTTGAGCTTCATCTTCATTCTTGTTGTTCTCGATCCTCCTTGGCGAACAGTTTTCTTCCTGTTGCAATCATTATCTCATTTCTTGGCTTTGATATGTGAGTTCTTCCACATTGGCCATAAGGGCTTGGATCTGCAAGGCTAGGGTGGCTGACTCTAGTTATGCACTGGATTCCATCTGGACGCTAACAATGGTAGGGCAACATCTTTTGACCTTAAGGTTAGAAAGAAGTTCCCCATAGACAGCGCCAAATTGATGAAGCTAAGTTTGTCAGTCGTTGTGATCGTCCAAACAGAATCGTGCGTTCCTGTAAGAAATAAGGAGTGAGTCGGATAGGTCATCGGCATGGTGCTAGCCAATAAACCTCTGATAACAAAGTTAGATAATTGGAGAAAATGGTATCTAAATATCTGGAATGATATATTTGTTTTTTTGTGTACCTTTGCTCTAGGTTTGACCTCCTTTATATATGTTTTTACCTTTCTAGCTGTTGGAGGCCTTCAATAGTTGCTTAATTGCTTGTTTGAGTAACGTATTTGGTGATTAATGCAGTGTTTATGGGGACTTTTGAGCTGTTATGCCTCTTGCTTCATCTGACCGTAACGGCTCTTGCATTGAATGCCTTCTTTATTGCGTTTTGGTCGTCCATTACCGTGTTTGGACGAGGAAGATTTCCTGACTCATCAGATATAGCTAGAGATTTTTGATTTTCTTAAATTTTTGCAAAGATGTAAAAAAAAAAATACAATTTAAAGGAGAATTTGCTAGAATTCAGATTTAATAAAAAGATATAAGGAAGGTTTCTCTTCACACTAGTAACTTTGTCCTTTTGTAATTTACATATTTTTTAAAAATTCAATTATTATAAGTAGGGGAGGGGATTGATTGAAATTAAACGGATTCTTGACTGCTTGAGTTGAAATAGTTGGAAGATCGTTGGTGATGCAACTGTTGAGTCACTGATATGATTCTCCCGGCAAACGGTTTGTGCAACCGTGATTATTGGTTCACTGTGCAAATAGACAAGCAACATTAATTCAACTGTCCCACCAATAATCTACATTTACAATTTTGCATTTAAAACTAAAAGTAACATCTTTCAATCTAATAAGAAGGTTGTCTCCCACCGACAACCATCCTCGTATGCTTTTGTTGTTAATGTTAATCATTTTCATGGTTCCAGATCTATCTTTCTCTTTTCCATTTGCCCTTCGTTTACTAGTTCAAATACCCACATAGTCAATCTTCAGTTTTCCACTTCTTAAGCCTCCGCATATAAAACAATGAGTTGGAGAGGCATCTCTCTCTCTGTTCTTGTTATTTTTGTTGTTTTATGCAGTGCTAAAATAGCACATGCACATGCTAGTATGAATCTCAGAAACAGCAGCAGCGATACCGATACCCATCAAAATTACACTCAGTTCCTTCTTACAAATGGCGTTGCTCGTACGCCCCCAATGGGGTATTGGAATACTTTCTAACACCTGCCCTTTTGCTTAAATTAAATTTGAGTTATTAGATATTATTGGTTTGTTTTAATTAATTTTCTTTTGACCACTGTAGTTGGAACAGCTGGAATCATTTTCAATGCAACATAGATGAATGGACTGTGAAGACTACTGGTACCACTTTCGATGCTTATTGATTTTTTTTTGGGTTTAGTTTTACTTTGAACTTTGTTATTATTAAATAATAATGGGTTTTCAGTTACTTTAGTACAATCATCTTTTATTAAATTAAAAAGACCCTTGGCCCTTCATCTAAGGAAAAGATGGCCTAGTAAATTTTTTTTTTTTCTTTACAATAAACTTAATACTTTTTTTTTTCTTCTATGATTTTATTATATTCAATGCAAATGGAGATCCACTTTCGTAGATTGACTTTTACTTTTTGTAGTGACACTCTTTGTTGAAAACTTGAAAGTATTGTCGTGTTTTTCATTATTCTAACATTCTCTATCAATTAAGGCCAGTTACATCAATATACTATTGCCTAAACATGTTTCTTCAAGGAAGGTTTTAGCTTTCATATAATGCTTGTGCACACAGGAATCATCCTAGGGTGCCAAACCATCCCCAGTGAATGATCGCGTCCTGCGCGGGACATAGGAGGACCCAATCCTTTCTCATAGAGGATTTTCTTGAAGACCTCAAACTAGTTTTACCTAGCTAAAGAAAGCAAAGGAACTTCCTAATTAGGTTCCTCACAAATGACCAAGTCACCAAGACTAACATTAATGTGATTTAGAGAATAGACCAATTGAACATTCCAACTGCCTTTGAAAATGGAAAGTCAAATCAACTATAGTCATTGCAGGAAAAAAAATGCATATATTATATGTTTCCGTTATATGCAAAATTACACATACAAGGTTGGCCCCACCTACCTATGGAAACCATAGATTGTGAGTGTGATGCTGTATGTAGCGGAAACACGATATACCTTCTCGTCATTGCAGCTGCTGTCCAAGGCTCCAATCACAATATTTAGTGTGCGTTTGGGAAGCGCATTTCCCAGAGGCATTTTGCATTTTTTTTTTTTTTTTTTTACTTTTCAGCCGATATATTTGACTTTTTCCCATGAACAGTGCACAATGTGTACTGTTTATGGACCCACAAATTTCATTTTTTTACAACTTTTTCATTAAAAATAGGTCTCACAGTACTATTCACATATTTAAAAATTATTTTGCTACAGTATTTTTCAGTTTTCAGTTTTCAGCTCCATCCAAACGGGTCTTAATCTAATACAGCACAAACTTGATCTAATATATCATGCTGAATGTACACTTCTAATGACTAATGATCACTATTTCCATGAAACTATTCAGAGTTTCTAGGTTCTAGCCTTCTCAAGGATTGTTTTATTTAATCTTTGCTATTCCTTTGGGTTACTGAGAACAGCAGATGCTCTTATTTCAACCGGTTTGGCGGCACTGGGGTACAAATATATAAATATTGGTATGCATCCTCAAATCTATTTCTTTAGTACTTGCAACAAATTTTGAATTTTTATGCTATCCCGCAAAAGTTGTAAATTTCTGCATTAGATACGACATTTTTCTTAAGAATGTGGAATAAATTCTTACCCATCTAGCAACTAGAGACAGGGTGTTTTCCTTTTTCTTTTACTTTGTTGTTCATATTATTTAATTTTTAATCCGTCTTGCTACTCCGGTGAAAATTAACATAAATAGATTTGGACCATTTTGTCATATTGACTCGCACATTTCTAATGGTTGATGGCAGATGATTGCTGGGCAGAAGGGAAGAGAGACTGGAGGGGTAATTTAAGGGAAAAACCTTCTACTTTTCCTTCTGGAATCAAGGCCCTTGCAGACTATGTTCATGCAAAAGGATTAAAACTTGGCATATATTCTGATGCTGGGTAGATTTTTTTTCAATTATTTTGATTAGAGTAATGCTAGTGATACTACAAATTTTAATAATTGATTACTAAGTAATTCAACTTGGCATATATGCCAACTTTTAATCTCAAAATAATTCAGTCTTAGACAGTTATTTAGAGTCTTAAAAGGAATTGATTACTTTTTTTTATTACTGAGTAATTGAGACAGTTACTAATCAAAGTAATCAATTATTAAGTTGTTAACTGTCAGAGTCTACAATCAGTTATACCACAATCAGAGTCTTAGACAGTTATTTACTAAGTTGTTAAAGTGGTACAAATCACATTAATTTCCACGTTAGTTTGTAACCCCTTATCAGTAAAATTGGTAGTAACTCTTATATTTTCCTTTTGACTATATATAATGACTTTCATTTTTTTTCCATCTTTTTATCTCCTTAGTTACAAAACCTGCAGCAAGACAATGCCCGGCTCTCTTGGGCATGAAGATATAGATGCAAGAACCTTTGCTGAATGGGTTAGTTTCCTCTAGCCTGTTACTACATAATTAGGAAATAGTGATGGTGATTGGTTTATGGGGCATTTGGTTGTAGGGAATTGATTACTTGAAGTATGATAACTGCTACCATGATGGTTCTAAGCCTCTAGATAGGTATTATCTTTTGAAGCTTTGTACATTCTATAATTGCTATAATGCTGAAAGGTAGCTCTATACTAGTGAGAGCCTGTGTTTTAGAATATATCTTCCTCTGTGACAGATTTGCTAGGATGAGTTATGCATTGCAGAAGGTTGCCAGGCCAATCCTTTACGCTATATGTGAATGGTAAGACAATTGTTTTTAATTTGTTGGACCATTAATATCACAAATTCTTTAAGGGGTGAGTATCTGCATGCTCTGGCATGTTTTAGTTAGCATATCTACAATCTGCATCATATTTCAAGGAAGTATAATTGTTTGAGTGTTACATTAGGCTTTGAAAACTAGAAGTAACTTGTTGGTCTCTTGTTTGGATGTTCCTTCCTAGCCTCTTGGGATGTAAATTATAATTGGTGCTTCAGAAGACAAGGAAGTTACTTGGATAATTTTTTTGCAAGGCATGTAACTTGTTGTTGTAGAGTGTTTGTTTTTTTTTTTAGTGATGATCTAGGGAATGACCTAGGACAGGTCTTGGTAAGCTTTAGGATTTAGGGACCCCTAAAAGCATGCTTTGAGCTATGCTGTGTATATGAAGGTGAAAAACCTAATATACCAAAAAATGAAAATTACAAGTCAAGGCTCTAGATTAGGTGGGACTAGAACATAGTACATGGAATGAGTTTAGTAAAAGTAGAAGCATAGATGAAGGGGCGGTAAGACTTGATGGCCAAGAGATACTGAAGAACGATATTGTTAGAAATTTAGACCCTTTAACACACAACCAGATTGAGTAGCCTAGTTAATTAGCCACGTTGTTACTTAGTCAAATTAAGCAATTCTAGATTAAAACAATCAAACAATCATATCATGAAAATATATAGCAGCGGAATAATAAATAACACACGATATGATCACTCAGGAAACCACACGGTAAAAACCTGGGGAGGATTTGACCCATCTATCCTCAAGGCAAACCTGAATCCACTATGAAAGAATCGAAGTTCATACAAAAGGACTTACAAGCTCCCCGATCGACTTCCTAATGCTACCTACCAGTAGAACTTACTGACACGACCCCGTGCAAGCTCCGAATCCACGGACTCCTTCTTTTTTGAATTCTTCAATCAAGTACAAGCACCCATGCTTGATATTCTTTAAGCTTCAAAGGCAGCAACCAAGTTGATCATCAAGATGTTGAAGTAATCTCCATCTAGAAAACCCTAAGTTTATGTGAAGGAAAGCTCCTCAAAGATCTCACAAGAGATTCACATAAATAGCAAATATGAGCAACAAAGACTTAGAGAGGTTTAGGTATAAAACCCTAGATACAAAAGAGACACTCTCTTTTCTCTCTCTAAAAAGCACTTAAAAACGTGGCTTAGGGTTTCCTTTATATAGTGGGAGAAGTAGATCTGAAACCCTAATCCTTAATGGGCTTAAGCTGCTGTTTGGGCCAACTTAAAATTCTGCAGATACGATTTTCGATTGATCGAGCCTGTTCTTCGATCGATCGAACCAGGCAGAATATGAAGTCTTCTTCCTGTAGCTTGTATGTTCTTGAATCTTGACTTGAATCACCTTGAGCATTATCTAATAAAGCCTATAGACTCTAAGATCTATATCTAGACAAGTTTGTGTTCACGATTTGCCAATTGTTCTAAACATTTAAAACCTAACAGATATCTGTTGATATCTTGGATCAATTATTCATAAAGAAGGAGAGATTAAGTAGGATGTGAATCATAGGATAAGAGTAGGGTGGATGAAGTGCATAAAGAGTATTGTGTAATCATTAATACCTATTAAGTTAAAGTCATATACAAGATCGTAATAAGACTAACCATACTCTATGGTGCTGAATATTGAGTTATTAAGATGAATGTGATTGTTAGGATGGATAAGTGGGCATATATGGAAAGATAAGATTTGAATTGTAGAAATGTGCTTAAAGATTGTAGTGACTCTTATTGATGAAAAGATGAGGGAGAGTCGCTTGAGATGTTTTGGTTATATTCAAAGGAGAACAATTAATCCACCTGTGAGAAAGTGTGAGCTGATTCAAGTTGAAGGAATGAAAGAAAAGGTAGAGGACGACAAAAAATAACATTACTAGAAGCAGTCTAAAATGATATGTTAATCAAAAAAGTAACTGAGAGTATGACTTTGAATAGAATAGAACTGCGGAAAGAAAGCATGTGGCTGGCCCTGACTAATTTGTTGAGGATCCTTAGCAGACCCCAAAAAATTTGGGACTAAGGTTTGATTGTGGTTTGTTATTGTATAACATACACTTTTCTAGAAACTTTTGAATGTTATCTTATAGATTTTGACAGGAAAATATTCTCATAGGGGAGAAGAGAATCCAGCAAAATGGGCCAGTCGGTATGGTAATGCTTGGAGAACTACAACGGACATAAAAGACATTTGGGAAAGGTCAAACTCTCATTCCTTTTGCTTCCATGTTTTTTTTTGAACTGGCTCTGATTTTAGAGGTCAGTCTGACGTTAGAAATTGAGTAAGTTCTTTAATCTTTGTACATCTCTTTTCAGTATCACATCAATCGCAGATGAAAACAACATTTGGGGAAGATATGCTGGACCTGGCAGGTGGAATGGTAATTGCCAAAATTTCAATATTAGCCTGAGTAAAGATTGTCATCTTTCTGTTTTTGTGTCAACAGCTATAGCTCTGATACAAATTATATTCACAAAGAAAACTAGACAATCTCCATTGACATTTCATTTACTGATCTTTGGGCCAATTTCACTAAACTATTTCCAATGCTGATTGTTATAGATCCTGACATGTTGGAAGTGGGCAATGGAGGCATGAGTTTGGAGGAGTATCGATCTCATTTTAGCATTTGGGCTATAATGAAAGTTAGTCCAGAATTGATGCCTGTATTGTGTAACATCTCTATGACTTTCATGTTGTGATAAATGGAAATCCTTATTCTGGCAGGCCCCTTTACTTATCGGATGTGACATCCGATCTGCAAGCAGAGAAACTCTAAGGATTCTTGGAAACAAGGAGGTGATTGATGTTAATCAGGATCCACTAGGTGTGCAAGCAAGAAAAATACGATCGAAAGCAGGTCTAGAGGTATATAACCTGTTGTTTTTCTTCATTTTTGCAAATAAACATATAACATTGCAACCATAACTTATATCCCTCAACCTTGGGCCTAGGCTCACGTGGTAAAGGAGTGGGGTAGTGTTGGCATAGGTTTTAAGTTCAAATCCTACATATTCAAAAAAGAAAAAGAATGCGCAATGATAAGGCTTTGTGAATTAGCCATCTTAACTTAAAAATCATTGTGCAAATTGTTATATCCTGCCTAAGTTGCTCTAGTTCATCTAGATGATTTATCATAGACACGGTTTAAGAAGAGTTTGTCTATGTTTCTCATCAATGTGATGCAGGTTTGGGCAGGGCCATTATCATTGAGAAGAGTGGTGATAGTATTATGGAATAGAAGCAAGTATAGGGCTCCCATATCAGTGGGATGGAGGGAGGTTGGACTCTCTCCATCTAATCCTGTTAGTGTTCGAGACTTATGGGCGGTATGATACACTTCATTTTTCCTTTTTTCAGTTTTTTTGGTTCCTTTTTCGTGCATGGATACTTAAACTTCACGTAGGCAGATTTTTGTTGTTTAGATTCCATGGATGTAGTTACTTTTGAACTTTCATTCAACATGACTGTTAAAGTGGTGGAACCACATAGCTTCACCACTCTCAGTCAACTGTGTCCTCATGAGAAGGTTCAGGCCTTTTTTTTGTTTTTTGTTTTTGTTTTGTTATTGTCATTGTTGGTAGGAAGTGAAAAGGTTTGGCTTAAGTTGCATATTGTTTGGCCTTGGCCCTCCTCTAACATAGTTTATGTGGGAAAAATAGAATAGAATGCATTATTAATATAGGATCTTCAACTTGGTCGTGGATTTAAACTCTTCAGTTGTCAAAATGGTAACACATAGAATGCTTCTATATAAGTCAAAGATATATGTATTTTTTGTCACTTAAACTGTATTTTTTGCAAGAAAACTTACCACCAGTTTTCTTTCAGCACTCATTCATTTCCAAGAGTATACGCACTCGATTGACTGCACATGTTGCTCCTCATGCTTGCAAAATGTATATCCTAACTTCAATCTAAAAGGACAAGGGGCTCTTCACTCCATAATAGTGAGTGAAAACAATGTTCCCTTCCGAAGGCTGCTTAATGAGGTGAGGATATTTATTGGTAATACTCAATATATGTTAAAGTGAAACTAATTTTGGTCCGAAGGATATTTTGTGCTTCTTTGCCTATTCCCTTTCTATTTTGCTTACACTTGATCTCTACTTGAAATATATAACAAATTTGCTTGATAAAATGTTGTTCAAAATCATTCCATGCTACTCTTTCCTTTCGGAGAAAATCAAATGTTCACTCTCTCTTTGCTTTCTTTATATATTATGTATTGGGGTGGGGGGACCTTTCATTTTGGGTGGGATGGACGGGGTTAAGAATTTGAAATTTTAATGAGAACATCAGAACATAGAACATAAAATGTGAGGAAATTAAAAAGGAAAGTAAGTCTATTTATAAGGAATTCAAGATGGATGATTACATGAAGGCTGGATCAATATTAACCAAACGACTATTCTATATATATATATATATATATATATAACCAAACAACTAAATCAAATTAACCAGATAGGCTGGTGTTCCATTGTTTGCAGAGTAAGGGTAGGGGACTATTTCAAGATCTAAAATATAATTGCAAATCAATTACTGGCTACTAAAAGTCTAAAAAAGCTTACCTCCTACCGAACATATACAATTATTCCAGGACTCCTGGCGAGGTTCAAATCTTCGTTGAATCAACCACAGGAACTGCTGTTTTTAGTGCAAAACTTAGATACTGGCATGCATGTGTCATTTGCAGTGTCTAATGGTATATTTGGAATGGAGGGAGAGGAGAGGGGAGGAGTGGGGAGGTGGCTGGAATATTCAAACATAGGGTTAGGTTCTCCAATTAAATTCAACCATGTGACTATATTGACAATTGCAGCTCAAATGATATTATCTTCTCCTTATGACAATAAATTTAATGTGGTTTATTGGTCGATGTAGCCACATGGCTGAAGTTAATTGGGGAAACTAAATTCAGTTAGGAATTTACCCTAATTTCTAGAACTTATGAGATTGCGAAAAATAAAGAAGAAATTGTGCAAAAGATCATTACACCTGTATCAATATAAAATCCATGTTTGCAAGCATCAATAGTCTGAACACCATTATGCTCCTAACAAAGCTTGCATTGCTTAAATCTGGTTTCTTGATTCAGGAAGCCAAATATATATTTATATATATATATATATATATATATATATATATATTCTGTTTCTGTCATAGTCTTTCATTTCCCATATATCAACTTGGGGAGCTAATTAGCTAGCTAGAGATTCTCTCATATCAAGCAAGCAAGAGTACCAGTGTGCAGGTAAAGAGGATGGGGAGGAAGGTATTGGAGTGTATATAAAGTGAATCATCCGGTGCACCTTTTCATGTACTTATACCCATAACATATGGAGGAATTGAAGAGATCTCTTTGCCCTCAAACATTAGACCTGAGCTGCATGTTTGAACTTGTGTAGCTTGATCCTTTATGGGAACTAAACAAGAACCCTTTATTTATTTATATTTTTTGATAGGAGCATGGTTGTCAAAATCGCAATCTAGATTGTAGGATCACACGATTTTATGATCCTACCTCACCAAAATATTTAGGATTGCACTAGGATTGAAAAATGGTAGGGTCGTGCGTAGGATTGTAGGGAATCCTATCGATCCTACCAAAAACATAAATTTTTGGTTTTTTTTTTTTTTTTTTTTAAGTTGTGATGGTATGACTTTTTATTTTTTATTTTATAAAATTATGTTAACTTAAGCAAATGTTTTCTAGTTTCTAGTTTACTTGTAATCAAAATGAAGGAATGCTTCATCATTTCTAAATGAAGAATTTGATGTTGGCTTTGCTGCCTTTTAAACTATAATGTTGTTAAATTTGTTTGATCAATATACTAATTTGTGTTATAATATTACTATAATATTTTTTTTATATATATAATTTTATCAGTTATGCTTGTAT
This sequence comes from Quercus aquifolioides, assembly GCA_019022515.1. NCBI lineage: Eukaryota > Viridiplantae > Streptophyta > Magnoliopsida > Fagales > Fagaceae > Quercus > Quercus aquifolioides. The sequence goes on along the minus strand of CM032328.1, from coordinate 42,225,773 downwards.
CTTATATTGATTGATTGATTTTTTTGAGCATGCTCTTTAATTATTGCTGAGTGGTATAACTTGAATAGTTGAGTGTGAAATTGTATCTTGATGTCTTTTACAGCTCTAATATACAAATATATAATGTCTATATAGATGATGAAATGGATGATGATAATTAGGAATTTAGGACGGTGGCTGTAAGAACCTTAGAATGAGAATAATTAAATGTTCACTTTATCTTAATATTCATCTTACTTTTGGATTTCATATTGTATTTAGCTACTTCACATTTGCTAACTTATTTTGGATTTCAAACTTGGAATTTAGAACTTGGAAAATATTTTCCATATGTTTTGATAAATATTTTGGTATTTGGTTGTTAATTAAACATTTATTGGACTTTTTAGATACATTAGGTCAAAATTTAAATATTATTTGTTTCATTAGTATAGACTTAGTGATGTATGACATACAAATTACATCATATGCAGCAAATCTAAGTTTTTTTATGGATGAATTTATAATTTACGTGATTATTTAACATACAAAGCCATTATCAATAGACTTAGCGATGTATGACATGCAAATTACATCATATGAAGCAAATCTAAGTTTTTTTATGGATGAATTTATAATTTATGTAATTATTCAACATACAAAGCCATTATCAATGTGTTTTTTACTTTAAATCTGAAAATATGTAGGATCTTATGATTCACGATATGATTTTACGATCTACAATCCCACCTACTTTCAACGATCCTACATAAGATCCTGATTTTGACAACTTTGGATAGAAGAACCTTGAATGTATTAGTTGTATCATTGAGTCCAATTTCATACAAGATATGGAAAAAACATGTAGGGAGTAGGGCTTTTGCACTTGGCAACATTAGAACCTCGTCCTCTTTAGAGACAAACTATTAAGCAAGTGATCATTACAACATTAGAACCTCATCGTCTTTAGAGACAAACTATTGAGCAAGTCATTACAAGTATGTGTATGTATGTATATATATATATATATATATATAAGTTGAAGTGTAGTAACAATAAATTTTATGTTTCCTTCTTGAAAGCTCGAAAACGTGTTGAAAAACACAAGAGCTGTTTAGACCCCCGATTAATATTACGGCTCGATAGTTTTTACACAACTTTTATATAAAGTGCAGAATAGTGTAAAAGCGAGCGGATGAACAAAAAAACTACTCTAATCCATAAATAAAGCAACACAGCAGTATAATGGAATATAAAAGAGTAGGGAAGAGAGATACAAACACAGAAAACACCAAGACGTGTTTTCGAAGAGGAAATCGAAGAACTCGGCGAAAAACCTCTCCGCCGCCCTCCAAGCGGAAATCGATCCACTAGACAATCAGTTGGGATACATGAGTAAGCAAAAGACCCTCCAAGCCTAATCTACCCGATGCACCTAAGCCCTCCAAGCTCATACTCCAACAAGGCTTTTCGGAACCGTGTCTTGTCTAGTTCTCCGGATCCCGCAACAAGCTCCATGTTGCATTTGCCATCCTTGGCTTCTTCCAATGCTTCCCAGCAGCACCAAAACGTCACTCAACACTCTCAAAATGTGTGGTAAGTGTTTAGGCTATCAACCTCTCAATGGTGTGGAAATGGAGAGGGAAGGGTTGAGGAGATACCACAAGCAAGTGTATAGAGAAAGGTGGGGATGACAATCTCTAATTGTAAATGTGTTTGGCTAGGGTTTTCTCTCTGAAGCATTCCTCAACATTTGTGGGTAATTGGGGTTTATATAGGATAGGTGCAGAATGTGTGAGTCAGTCAGTACAGGCTGGCAGAACAGCATGTCTCGCGGGTGTCTCGCGGGAAGGCCTTACCCGCGAGATACTCGCGAGAGACAGCTGTCTCCATCTGTCCTGACTCTTCGCATTCCAGCATGTGCAAGGCACATGCTTCACTTCGCGGGAAGCTTAGTCGCGACATACCCGCGAGATTCTATCAGCTTCCAATTTGCTTGAGTCTTCACACACTCTCTATCACACACCCCTTACAACAATTCCCACAACAAATACAGGGTATAAACAATTGATAGTAAATACAATCAAATTTGGCACGGAATAAAAGCCAACAAAACACATAGTTGTAAATCACAACTTTACAATCTCCCCCTTTGGCTATTCCGTGACAAAACCGTAAAACAGACTCTAGACTTAAACGTGAGTTTGGGAACACAGGCAAAGCTCACTCACACTTAATTCTAGATTCTGATAAGCTCTTGAAACATATGAACAAGTAACTCCTGAAACACAACAACAAAATATTATCATTGTATGCAGAAAACTTGAAAAACATATGGAGCATTAAAAGCATGATCAAGCAAGATGAAATAGAAAACACTAGATCATGGCAAGATCAAACAAGTAATCACTATACACAAGCAATTACTATGCTCATTCACACAAGGAATGAATTTCCAGATATGCAAGATGATAAACTCATATGAAGAGTACCATTTGCAAATCCAACACTCAACCAATGCAAAATACTCAAAGTATTTGCATCTAGGAACAATCCTACATGGGCACAAGAGTGTTCATCACTCAACCAATGCATAGAACGTATATGCATCTAGGAACAGTCCTACTAGGGCACAAGAGTGATGTATTGAAGTAAATGTATGACATTAAACTTCAATAGCACAAGCAAAAAGGCTGCATAAGCAAAGTATTGCAAATACATGGCACAAACCATAAAAGCCTACAAATCATGCAATGAAACAAAACAACCCTTAAAGCTTACAAAAGCAACATGGGTACATGCAAAGTATGCTACAAAGCATAGAGAATAACACAAAAGAAACATCTGAAATAATACTTAAATAAAGCATAGTATCAAAGTTTTAAACCAAAAGCTGTAAAACAGTTATAAACACTAAAAAAAACTGAATAAAAACCGTCTTTAAAACCAATAACCAATGCTACTGTGTATCTAGGCTATGCTCCCCCTAACACTGTGCAAGCTCTTCTCCAGCTCCCCCTCAGAAATTTCTCCCCCTTTTTGACCGGAATGGCCAAAGGACTAGAACGGTTCGGACTCCGAATCAGAGCCATGAGTGGAGGACAACTCCTGAACTTGCGATGCTAAAGCGGTGATCTGTCCCTGAAGGTACGCGAACTGATCTGTGGTGTGCTGCACATGTGAGTCAAGCACTGTCGACATCTGGTCCATCTTAGCAAGCAACTGATCAAGTTTGCTTAAGCTTGGTGGTGGAGCAGACGACGATGGCTGTGCAGAGGGCTCTGGAGCCGAGGTGAACCTGTCAATCTCTTCCTCTGTATCTTCAGCTTCCTCCTGCTGAACTTGTCGTGGTGGTGGTATGGTATGCACACCAGTCTTGGAGCCTCTAATGTGTGCAGTGCTCCTAGTCAAAGTATGACCACCAATGGGATAATCCCTCGAAACAGCTGTGAGGCCACTGGGTAGCTTGAGCTTCGTCTTGGCAATCAATCCCATGATCAAAGAGGGGAACGGCATCACAGTCCGTGAATTCTGCTTTGTGATGCTCTTCTTCAAGACATGCATGATGTGGCCACAAATATCAATCTCCTTATGTGTGAAGAGATCATACAGAAATCTTGTTCTCGGAGCAGATAGAGTGGTGAGATTGGTGACTGGATACAGATTGTGAATCATCACATAGCTTAATGTCCTCATTTCTGGAGAGAACTTGAGAGTGTCCATGGATGATTTCTTTGATACACCACCAAGGACTTTGATCATATCATCAATCTTACCCAATCTGTCCTCATAAGCAATTGTGATTTGCTGAGATGGAGGACGAGTCTCCAAAAAGTCTTGGATGCTCTCTCTAGTAATCTGAAACTCCTTGTGTCTCACCCAGCCCTCAATGCGATCTCCGTTGACAATGGCATTAGAGAAGAATTCTTTGATGATCTCTGAATAGACCACTCCAGTTGGGTTCAGCAGCTTGGTCCAAGTTCTATCTTTGAACACTTCAGGGATGAAAGTGCCCTCAAGAGTCTCTAATTGGACTACCCGTTCCATGATGATCGTCTTGTCCTTGTAACAGTCATTGTACTTCATATCAGCCTCTATAGACCGGAAATGTTCAGAATTAGTTCGGGCTCTCTTTGAAGTCGATTTCTTCCTAGCTGCATGCTTGGTGGGAGACATCTGCACAATTGCACAAAGCAAAGAAGGAAACAACAATGTACAAACACAAACCAGAAGACAAACTTCATTAGATTCAAGTTAGTGCCAAATCAGACATAGACTAACTGAAAAACAGAGCATGATAAACACTAAAATCATGCTAAAAGACTCCACCTTATAAGGCATAACTACAATGCAACAAATTAAAAATTATTGCAAGAGTGTGTGTCTGTGTGCATGTGCTGATGAGTGTGTGCGGCATGAGATGCATGAGGGTGCCTAAGTGTGCTTAGTTGTGTGCCAAAAATGTGCAACATGAACAAAGTGATTGAAACACAAAATCAATGACCAAACCAAGTAAAATAAGGTCAAATAAGTGAGAGTCCATGGATTGAAATCACTTGATTTCAAAATAGCACAAAAATGTCACTCGGACATTTTGACAAACACTTAGCGTGCACAAATGCAAAAAATACATGAATAATGCATGAACATGTGAAAATCTACCCTCAATACAAGATAAAATGCCACAAGGGGCCAACACAAGTGCAGAAACAACTAAAGGAACACAGCCCAATCAAAATAAATGAAAAAGATTCACCCAATTTTGAAAACCAACCCAAAGTTTCGAAAATCCCCAATTATCAAAACCCTAACAAAAATTCTGCATAATCTAAGCAAAAACTTGAAAAGAAATAATTGAGAAACATACCTTAAAGAAGAAAATGCAGAAAAAGTGCTTGGATTGAAGGGAAATGAATGGAATAGTGATTTTGGGTTGAAGAACTTTGAGAGAGGTTGAGCGAGGGAAGTTTGATAGTTTTGAAAAACTGTCACATCAGTTATATAAAAACTGAAAACACGCGTTTTTCGCGGGTTAGAGAGTGGCGACACAGTCGCGAAACAGTCGCGAGAAGGGCCACTGAAGCATAAAAATTTTCGCGAGAAGCATTAGGTCGCGAAACAGTCGCGAGACAGTCGCGGTAACTTCTGTCTGAAATTGGAAAAATCCAATTTTAGCCAAACAGTATTTCGCGAGTAGCTTTTGGTCGCGAGACAGTCGCGAAAGCTTCTGTGTGACAAGATAAAATAAAAAATTCCCTAAACTCCTTTTCGCGGGAAGCTCTAAGTCGCGAGCTTCTCGCGAAACAACCCCTGAACCAGTTTTTGAAGACACACAAAAACATGCTTTTTAAAGAAAAACAAATGACAAGAAAGTATAAAATCACTTTCAAAAACAAATAAAACACTCAAAAATCTTTTTGGGTTTGATCAACAAAGATTGAGCATGTGAAAACACATTTAATCGAGTACAATCACACAAATGAATAAGACATTCATTGAACATAGACTTGTGTGTTGTGTGTGGATATCAAAAATGAGATAGTCCTTAGTCCAATGTGAAGTTTCAATGATCAATTCAATCAAGGCATACACAACTAGCACTAGATTATGTGATCTATCTCAATTATAGAAACATGCATATATGACCACCCACACGTACTTGACAATAATTCATTGAAGCTTTTCATTTGGCTCCATATTTAACATATCATTTGCAACTTTTGAGCAAAGAGAATCTCATTTAGAGAAAGATGCCTGAAATTTTTGATATTTCAATTGATGACTTAGCCTTTGGCTTGTTGGGCATCATACATTTTATTTTGGTCGCTTTCCTTTTTTCCTAGTCGAATACTAGTTTGTGCGACAGGCTTTTGCAGCTCTATATCTCTTTTCATTTGGAGATTTACAATTAGAGAGCTCTTTTAAGCAAAAAAAATAAAAATGGGAAGATATATAGGCATGAGTCTATGCATGTCTCAAGATCAACAAAACCATTCACTAATCATTCATGACAAGGTTGAAGATCTATTTACAACATTCACATAGATTTCAGAATTTCTTCCACAATGATATGAGTGCATGAGAGACAAGCTAAGCTCGTTAAATGCACAAAGCCATAAGTACAAAGGTACAGGGCAAAACATGCTTTGAGACAAAACTCAACAAAGCGATCAAACTTTTTGGATTTTCTATTTTTTATGTGTTTTTGAAATTTTAACACACCCAAAATAGAACAAGAAAATAAAGATTAACAAAGACAACCGGTACAAATCAACCGGACAAAATAACAATATTAAAAATAGAGTAATGCATGAAAAAGATGCAACAGCAAATGTCCCTAAATATTGAAAGAATTTATGCGTGGACATGTTATAATGCTTATGCATGAGTACCCCTTTTCACCCACACGTCACGTGCGTTTGGGGTGATATCCTTAACGGATTGGGTACGAGAATTTGGACTATCAAACCTTCTGGTGAAACTCTCCAAGCAGGTGGTGAAGGCACCAATCATTTTTATCACATCCATCATGCCAGGATCACGATTCTGACTTCTCGGTTGTTCACCACCCCAAGACCTCATGTCATTTCTCCTTCCTCGTGACCGAGGTGCGCTTGAATTGTTGTCTGATCTCAGCTTTTGACAGTTGGGTCTAGTATGTCCTTGCATTCCGCAGTAATGACACACATAGTCCGTTCTAGGACTCCGTTGTGATCTTGGGAGAGATCTTCCTCTGGTTTCATGTCTACCCATGGAGTGATTTCGGGGCTTATTCACCATCCGTTGCTCACTCACATTCTTCTTCTCAGCCTTAACATTCTCAGGGATGGTTTCTTCTACAATAGGCACTGCGGCCTTCACAAACTTCACTTCTTTGGTAGCTTTGGCTGAAGAGCTGCTTCCTCCGGTGTATCCCAACCCGGACTTGTCTGAAGAAGGTTTTTGAGATGAGATAACATCATCTAATTTCTGGGAGGAGACTCTCTCTATCTTGGCATGAGCTTGCACAACCTCTTGCTCAAGAAACCTCACCTTCGTGTAAGCTTCAGACAACTCGCCATTTAGTGTCTCAATCTCACACTTAGCCTCTTTATATCTGACCATGAGACTTCGGTAATCTTCCTCAGCCTTCTTCATTTTCCTCACAGCTGCCTTGGCTATTCTGGTATACTCTCCAGACTTCTCAAGAAGTAAAGAGTAATTTTCTTGAAGATTAGCTGTATTCTCTTCTTCTTCTTCAGCATCTGATTCATCCACATTTCCAATAGACTCTGAATCGGAATGCTCACCAAGCTCCTTCACAAGAGCACCCAAGTCATCCAATGACTCCACATGAGCAATGGTCATGAATGCGGAGTAGTTTCCCTCTCCGTCACAGCTCTCTTCCGAGTCAGAATCAGAGGATTCTGAATCACTGAGTGTTGTGGCATAAGCTTTGCCTTTTCCCTTAGAAAATTTGGACACTCCTTCTTTAAATGTCCATGGCCATTGCACTCATAGCATATAATTTCTGAAGAAGGTTGAAACTCCCTCCCTTCTTTTCTTGGAAACTCTTTCCTATCACCTCTTGAAGATGAAAATTTTCCTTTGTTGAATGGTTTCCCACTGTTCTTCATCTTCAGAAATTTTCAGAAGTTTTTCGCAAGAAATGCTACTTCCTTCTCCACCCCATCTTCTTCAGAGGAATCACCCATCCTTTCGGTGATGGTTTTAAGAGCAAGTGATTTACTCATCTTATGGGAAGGCAGTCTCATCTGATATGTTTGGAGAGACCCAACTAATTCTTGAATTTTAATCTCATCCAAATCCTTGCTTTCCTCTATGGCTGTAACTTTTGCTCTAAAACTTTCAGGCAAGGACCTCAATACTTTTCTCACCACCTTAGCATCTTCAATCTTCTCCCCAAGATTGAGTTTAGCAATTACAATTTCATTGAGCTTCCTATAGAATGAATCAAACGGTTCATCATCACCCATCTTGAGCTCTTCAAATTTGGTGGTAAGCATCTGAAACTTTGTGTCCTTAACTTTCTTTGTACCCTCATAAGTGGTCTCCAAAATCTCCCAAGCTTCTTTGGCAACTGTCATATGAGAGATCCTGTGGAATTCATCAGGAGACACATCACAAAATATAGCATTTAAAGCTTTACTATTAGCATTGGCTGCTGCAAGAGCCGCCTTATCCCAATTAGCATTAGGAGCTTCCGGCTTAGTCCAGCCGAGCTCTACCGCATCCCAAACGGTATCTTCTATAGAGCATAGAAATGCTCTCATTCTGACTTTCCAGAATGCGTAATTGTTCCCATAAAAAAATGGTGGAACATTGAGCGATTGAGACCGGTCCATCTCAAATAGGGTCAAGGATCACACTAAGGTGTTTAAACCAAGCAAGTGTACCCGCTCTGATACCAATTGAAAACTCGAAAACGTGTTGAAAAACACAAGAGCTGTTTAGACCCCCGATTAATATTACGGCTCGATAGTTTTTACACAACTTTTATATAAAGTGCGGAATAGTGTAAAAGCGAGCGGATGAACAAAAAAACTACTCTAATCCATAAATAAAGCAACACAGCAGTATAATGGAATATAAAAGAGTAGGGAAGAGAGATGCAAACACAGAAAACACCAAGACGTGTTTTCGAAGAGGAAACCGAAGAACTCGGCGAAAAACCTCTCCGCCGCCCTCCAAGCGGAAATCGATCCACTAGACAATCAGTTGGGATAGATGAGTAAGCAAAAGACCCTCCAAGCCTAATCTACCCGATGCACCTAAGCCCTCCAAGCTCCTACTCCAACAAGGCTTCTCGGAATTGTGTCTTGTCTAGTTCTCCGGATCCCGCAACAAGCTCCATGTTGCATCTGCCATCCTTGGCTTCTTCCAATGCTTCCCAGCAGCACCAAAACGTCACTCAACACTCTCAAAAGGTGTGGTAAGTGTTTGGGCTATCAACCTCTCAATGGTGTGGAAATGGAGAGGAAAGGGTTGAGGAGATACCACAAGCAAGTGTATAGAGAAAGGTGGGGATGACAATCTCTAATTGCAAATGTGTTTGGCTAGGGTTTTCTCTCTGAAGCATCCCTCAACATTTGTGGGTAATGGGGGTTTATATAGGATAGGTGCAGAATGTGTGAGTCAGTCAGTACAGGCTGGCAGAACAGCATGTCTCGCGGGTGTCTCGCGGGAAGGCCTTACCCGCGAGATACTCGCGAGAGACAGCTGTCTCCATCTGTCCTGACTCTTCGCATTCCAGCATGTGCAAGGCACATGCTTCACTTCGCGAGAAGCTTAGTCGCGACATACCCGCGAGATTCCATCAGCTTCCAATTTGCTTGAGTCTTCACACACTCTCTATCACACACCCCTTACAACAATTCCCACAACAAATACAGGGTATATACAATTGATAGTAAATACAATCAAATTTGGCACGGAATAAAAGCCAACAAAACACATAGTTGTAAATCACAACTTTACACTTCTGTTGAGCCACATCAGTGGCCTTGTCACCATTTTCTTTCTATCTTTATATATATATATATATATATAGATGCAATAAATGTTGCTACTTAATCATTGAGCCATATCATCTACTTATTTTCTATCTATTCTTTTCTCTTTTTAAACTTTTCTTCTCTCTATTATCAAAAAAAAAAAAAAAAAAAACTTCTTCTCCCTATTAGTTCACACATGTTGTTACACTTCCTCCAACATTTCCCCTCATTCTTTGCCTATTTATCTCCCCACTACTCTTTACTTTACCATTACATTTCTTTCATCATTTTCTCTTTTTTATATTTTGGCTTTCTTCTCTCCATTTTGTTTTGTATAAATTTGATATCATTTCTCTTATTTAATCTATTTTTTTCCCACACAAAAACTATGAGTACTCTCTCTCTCTCTCTCTCTACTTTCTTTTGGTTTTGTTCTTTTTTATAACTCTAATTAAGGTTGATTTACATCCTACGAAGTGGTTATAGATTGCTAGCACAGTTTGGTCACATAGCAATTGATGTGCAGCACATTGCCTCCCAATCTTTCATTGATTTTAATTTTTCTCATGTAAGCAGGCTTTGTAATATTTTAGCACATTCACTTGCACGGAGAGCTATTTGTTCTTCCCATATGGTAATCTGGATGGAAGATGTTCTACCTGACGTTGTTCTTGTTCTTCAAGCTGAACTCAACAGCCTCCTTTAACAATAATATGCACTCTCTTTCTTCTCAATAATTAAGGTTGATGGTTTTTATTTTATTTTAATGTGTTTTGGTCTTGTATGTGTGTGTGTGTGTGTGTGTGTGTTTTTTTTTTTTTTTTTTTTTTTTTTTTTTTTTTATATATTTTAATTTCCCATCACAAAGTCTCATTTCTTCTTTTTATAGCTTTGACTGAATTTTGGTTTGAGTTAATGCCTAGTTTTTTTTTGGAAAGAGGAATTTGAGTCTATATTAAAGCACAATCTACATGGCTATGAATATAATATGCCTACCAATTGTTTGAGTAATAAATTATTACAAAGTCCATCTTTCATTCCTTTTGTTTCATTATAAGTTTGGTTAAGATAACATTGTAATTTTATGATGTGTTATGATCATTATGATTATCTCCTTATTCCTTAAGAGATGAGAAATTTGAATAATAAATTTGAAACTTATAAAGTTTAATTGTATATTATACAAATATAACACACTACAACAGAAGTTAGAAGAATATGGTTTACCTTTTAAAAAAAAAATTAATCAAACATAAAAAATATAATATAATGATATATTTGTAGAAATCTTTTGAAAAAAATATACAATACTTGAAGTAATTATTACTTTTTATATATTATATCTGTAGGGTCAACTTTTGTAGCCCAAGCCCATAAAGGTTTGGATTGTGAGCCCAATGAACCCAAGACAATAAATTTGTAGAGAGTGGGTGAAAGAGCTAGGCAAGCAATGAATTAACAGTATAAGACTGCAGTGTTTATGGATAAATTTGTATTCAAACGTGCTCGGACAGATGTAAACGTAACGTCCGAAGAGGAATTTGTATTGAATAAACTAGGGTTACAATTCTTAGAGCTACAGCAATGAAGTTCTCTCCTTTTTCACTTTCAGTTTTTCGATCCCCCCTATCAGAGGGCTTTCCCTCTTATATAGTACCCCCTCTCTTCATCTTCATCGTCCACTTGTTCATCATCTAGACGTCCACTTGAGTGCATGTCCCATCATGTACCCCATTTAGCCTTGTGTGAGTGGCGGTAGCTGAGAGTGCACTGTTCAGGTGTCTTCTCCACATTAATGCGGCCAGGGAGGTAGGTGCAGTGCATTTAATGCGGTGGTTGAAGTCTGTCTCCTAGATATTTCTCCATTCCTGTTATCCTCATGCGTGCCTGAGGTTCATTTCCATCATTACATTTGTCAGGGGGATCATTTGAGCTTCCCAGACACCTGTCGGACCAAGCTTCTTCGGATCCGAGGATATTGGACTCCTCGGACAATTGAACATCTCCTCGGATCATGACCATGCTCCTCTCCAGACATGCTCCTTTCACATGGGCTTCTGCTCGAGTGTATCATCTCTTCGGACAAACAGTGGTCTTCAAATAGGGCCTTGGGCCCAATACGTTAGGTTGGGCTTTTCACCCCCCACAATAGCCCCTCAAAATTTTAGTTTTTCCCTCGCATCCGAAGAGAAAAAGTAGGATTTTGACTTGTCACGGAGCAAAAGCTTGAGAACAGACAAAAATTTGAACTGGCACGTGTGCGGGCATTGAAATAGGCGCTTCATTAATGCCGCTGTCGTTTCAGTCTTCCCGAGGCGCTATCATTTACTTCAGGCGGCGTTTTGTCCTTGGCATCCAACGGTGGGCTGCAGATCCAATGGCTGTGGTTTTTTCTTCAGAATTTGGGCGGGAATGCCCCTGACCCTTCGTTTGACCCCGTATAAAACCTCAGAGGGAGTCATTCCTCCCTTACTTTGCAACTTCCAGACCCTCCAACAAGAACAAGCACATAATTGCTCCGAGCTCCTTTAGTCGCCGATTTCAATCCTTCCCAAAGTCATCAAGAATCCTTCTGCGCGTTTGAAGATCGACTTCCAGTTCAGTTCTTGTAAGTTTTTCCCCTTCTCGAGCCTTCAGTCCTCTCTTCGGACAACTTTCTCGCCCTTTGAACGGTTACTCCCTGGTTGCTACACAGTACTTCCATTTCTCCGTTTAGGCGCAATGGGTAAACTCTAGTATCGGGTGGACAGTCCTGCCCAGATGGAGCAATTTAGGGCCGCATATCGCATACCTCCAAACGTGGGGGTAAGGTATTGCCCTCCGGAGAAAATACTAACTGATCGGAAAACGGGAGAGGTCGTGATCCCTCTCATCGCCTTCATAGAAGGGGGAATGACAATCCCCATGGGTCCCATCACCACTAGCTATCTTCGAAACCATAGGCTTACTCCTTGGCAGTGCACGCCTAACATGTTTAGGATCTTAGGAGCAATTGAGGATCTTAACCTTCAACTAGGATTGGGACTCACCTGGCTCGACGTGGTGCATATGTACGAGTGCCACAGCCAGCAAGATGCGGGATACTATTTAAAATCCCGGTCCGACATTGTTAGGCTCATTTCCTGCCTCCCCAAATCCAACAGAGGGATGAAAGACGACTATGTGATCGTCTCAGGCGCATGGCATGACGGCCATCATTGCCCAACCAAGCATGGAAAGCCAGGTGAGACATGTTAGATTTAGGCACACTAACCATAGGCTTAGGATCCTCGTCTTTTAATGGTTTTTAATTCCTCTTTTGTTGCTATTTCTGAGTTTCTAACAAAGCTCTGCTGTGACTTGTAACAGATAAAAATCTCGTTTCTCCTCGGCTCAGCCTTACAAACACTACCGCCCTTAATTATCTATTAAGATCAGAGATTTTCGTGAGCGAGGACGGGCAGCTCCGATCGGCTCCCCTCATTCTGGGATACATAGGAAAGCCAAAGGGTTTCCAACCAGTCGGCAACGCGATTGTCCAGGGAGATCATCGCCTTGCACGTATTGACGTCACTTGGAAGGGTTTTTTGGCGCCATACGAGCTTGAACCAGTACCCCATCCAAACCCTCAGGCTATACCCCCTCTCGTCCAACCGCTTCAGCAAGTTCCCCTCGAACAGGTGGTTGAGGGTGAGTGGGTCGGCTCTTCCACCTCCTCGCTAGAGGAGCAGATAGACAGATTCCAGTTCGGGGGAGAGGCTTCAAGAGTAAATCGAGTGATAGAGGTCTCAGACGCCGAGGAAGAGACCGACAGACAATCAGGCATTCACCTTACTTTGCTAGCTGCTCATTCTGAAGACTCCTCGGACGACGATATGGATTTGAGGAGTTTGATGAAGGGTAGGGGCAAAAAGGCCGAGCAGAAAGGTACCGGGACTTCCCAACCGGTGGTGAACCTGCCTCCAGTGCCACCCTAGGTTCCTGACCCCGGCTTAAAGCCCCTTCCAGACTTGAGGAAGAAGAGACCCTTTCTTGATGCTGAGGAAAGGCAAGTGCTGCCAGCCAAAGGCACTAAGCAGCAGAGAGTGGTGAAAGACCATCGGACCCAAAGGGCCTCGTCCACCGAAAGGCGAGATGAGGTCGTAGTGGCAGATGTCCGCCGAGGAGGAGGACCGCGAATCTGGTCTCCAAAGTTGGAGTTGGAGGGCGCTCCAATCCTCTGGGAGACCTCCCTCAGGAATTACGATGGAGGAAGGGCAGGCTATGTTGCTGAGGCTCTGCAGCAACCACTCCTCCTTCCCCACGACATGGAGTCCTACAGGCGTTTCAACCAGCAGGAGCTCTTTCAATCCCTTAAGAGGGATATGGCCATGGTAAGCGACCTCAGTCCGATTAGCTGAATCACTGACACTTTTGCTTTTTCTCTTTTTCTGTGCTTGACATTCGGAATTTCCATTATGCAGGTCACCCAGCAGATCTATGTGGCCGAGGAGTGGAATAGGAAGAACCACCTTGAGGCCCAGGCAGCGTTCTGCTCTCGAGACGAGGCGGAGAAATCTCTGGGCCAGCTGAAGGAGGAATATGCCCGTCTGTCCGAGGACCTTAAAGAAATGACCACTCAGAAGAGAAACCTTGATGCTGGGATCAAGAATGTCGAGAAACAGGTCGAGGGGCAGCGTAAACAGCTGAACATGGTAGAGATCAATCTGGCGACCGAGAGGGAGCTGGTGAAGGGTCTCAAGGCTGAGCTGCAAAAGGCCAGGGCGAGCGCTCAAGTGGCCGAGCAGAATGCTAAACTGTCCAAGGAGGCGGTTGAGGCTGAGAGGAAGGCGGCATACCAGCTGGGGGTGGAGGAGACCTCGTCCCAGCTTATGGAGCAATTTGCCTCGGTTAGCCGAGACTACTGCGGCATAACTTGGAGCAAGGCGCTGGACGCCGCTGGAGTCCCTGCTGACTCTGAGCTGAGGCTGCCCAGGAGCGTATTCTACGATCCTGAGATCCGAGAGCTCCCGGTGGATGATCCTTCTGCTCCACAGCTTCCAGAGGCTTCGGAGCCAACCCTGGTCAGTCAAGCTCCTCCATCCACCCTTGATGCACCCAAAGAGGCTGGTCAGCCAGGTGACAAGGGTAAACCAGCTGAACCAGCCAAAGACAAAGGCCAAGGGTCGGGTAAAGAGAAGACTCCTGCTGAGCCCAAGGATCAAGCCCCTGAAGCATCTGCTCGGACAGGCCAGGCTGCTGACCCTGTGCTCCCTCCAGCAAAAGAATAGATACATAGGGCTTTTGTAAACTCCTTTCTTTTTATTAATGAAATGGCTTCCCATTTGTCTCTGGTGTCTTCGATACATGTTTTATTACTTATTACTGCTGCATATAACTGTACATTGCAATTATAACAAAATAATGCAAATAAACTTGATTGATACATCATACTGATGGTGTGAGTAATTGAAATTGATATTGAAAAGAACAGTCCGAATAAAAGTTATTAATAAGTAATGATTGCAGCGAGTAATTATGTAAGTCTCACATGTCTTTCCAAATATGTAAAGTGTTACTACCCCTCGGCTTTAAATTAAACATAACTAAGGAAGACAGTCATAAGTTAGAATCAATTTAAACGCAATCAGGAATTTTAGCGCTAAGCCCCAGTGACAATAGCTGTGTGGGGGTATTGACTAACCTGTGTCATTTGATTCAAGGACCATGGGGGACGAACGTATTCGAGTGTTAACTAACCCTAATCATCTGGTCCGAGGACTACAGGCATGATTGGATTTAAGTTTAAACACTTAGAGAACTGCAACGGAGTGTTAACTAACCCTAATCATCTGGTCCGAAGACTACAGGCATGATTGGATTTAAGTTTAAACACTTAGAGAACTGCAACGGAGTGTTAACTAACCCTAATCATCTGGTCCGAGGACTACAGGCATGATTGGATTTAAGTTTAAACACTTAGAGAACTGCTACGGAGTGTTAACTAACCCTAATCATCTGGTCCGAGGACTACAGGCATGATTGGATTTAAGTTTAAACACTATAGAACTGTAACGGAGTGTTAACTAACCCTAATCATCTGGTCCGAGGACTACAGGCATGATTGGATTTAAGTTTAAACACTATAGAACTGTAACGGAGTGTTAACTAACCCTAATCATCTGGTTCGAGGATTACAGACATGATTGGATTTAAGTTTAAACACTATAGAACTGTAACGGAGTGTTAACTAACCCTAATCATCTGGTCCGAGGACTACAGGCATGATTGGATTTAAGTTTAAACAATATAGAACTGTAACGGGGAGTGTTAACTAACCCTAATCATCTGGTCCGAGGACTACAGGCATGATTGGATTTAAGTTTAAACACTTAGGAGCAAGTGGCGAATGAGTGTTAACTAACCCTAATCATCTGGTCCGAGGACTACAGGCATGATTGGATTTAAGTTTGAACACTTGAGAGAACACTTTACGCAGCGAATTGGCATATCGGTTGAAGAAGAGACTCGATTAATAAAAGTACCTCTTGAGGTTATTTACATTCCAAGGACGTGGTATTACATGACCATCCAGGTCTTCCAAGAAATATGCCCCAATGCCTGCTCCTGAAATGATGCGATATGGCCCTTCCCAATTGGGTCCTAATTTTCCCCAAGCTGGATTCTTTGCGGTGCCCACAACTTTCCTCAGCACTAGATCACTAGGCTCTAGAGGCCTTAGCTTTACGTTAGCATCATAGCCTTGCCTGAGTTTCTGTTGGTAATGTGCCAACCGAACCATTGCACTCCCCCTCCTTTCCTCAATCAGGTCCAAACTCTTCTCTAGTTGCTCATTGTTGCTGGTTGGACTAAACGAGCTAGTTTTTAATGTTGGGAACTCGATTTCCAAAGGAATGACAGCTTCAGCCCCATAGGTCATTGAGAAGGGGGTCTCCCCGGTAGACCTGCGAGGTGTAGTTCTGTAAGCCCAAAGTACATGTGGCAATTCCTTTACCCATTTACCTTTCGCATCATCTAGCCTCTTCTTCAAACCGTTCACTATGACCTTGTTGACAGCTTCTGCTTGCCCATTACCCTGAGGGTAGGCAGGAGTGGAGTATCTGTTTATAATTCTCAGCTCACTGCAATAATTTCTGAACGCCTTGCTATCGAACTGTAGGCCATTGTCCGAGATGAGAGTGTGAGGAGCTCCAAACCGAGTGACAATATTCTTCCACACAAACTTTTGCACATCAACGTCTCTGATATTGGCTAGCGGCTCAGCTTCAACCCACTTTGTGAAATAGTCTGTGCCGACCAGAAGGTACTTCTTGTTTCCTGCAGCTTTAGGGAAGGGTCCCACGATATCCAAGCCCCATTGGGCGAAAGGCCATGGGCTAGATAGCGGATTAAGAGTTCCCCCTGGCTGGTGAATTTTTGGAGCGAAGCGCTGACATTGATCACACTTTTTGACATACTCGTGGGCCTCCTTTTGCATGTTAGGCCACCAATAACCTTGGGTGAGGGCTCGGTGAGCCAAGGATCTGCCTCCAGTGTGGCTCCCGCAAATCCCCTCGTGCAGCTCTTCTAGTAATAACTCAGACGCTTCAGGACGCATGCATAGCAAGTATGGTCCCGAATAGGAGCGTCTGTATAATTTATGGTCCTCGGACAACTAGAACCTGGTCGCCTTCCTCCGAACTTTGTCAGCTTCCCCCTTCTCTTCTGGCAATATATCTTCTTTGAGGAATTTGATTAAAGGATCCATCCAGCAGGGCCCGGCCCTGTCCTGGTGAACTTGGATTGCCTCTGCTTTCGCCTCTGTAGGCCTGTGCAAGTCCTCGGCGAGGATGATCCTCGACAGGTCTTACGCCGAGGAGGTAGCAAGCGTGGCCAAGGAGTCAGCATGTGAGTTACCACTTCTGGGGATGTGTAGCAAACTAAAAGAGTCGAACTCTGATTGCAGATATTTAACTTGGCTCAAGTACCCCTGCATTCTTTCGTCCTTCGCCTCAAACTCGCCTTGCACTTGACCTACGACCAATCTTGAGTCCGAGAACAACTCCACGGACTTTCCCCCCATTCTTAGGACCATAGCCATTCCCATCAGTAGGGCCTCATACTCCACCTCATTATTCGTTGCCGAGAAGTCCAGCCTTAACGACTTCTCGATAATGATCCTCTCAGGGGATATCAACACTAGCCCAACTCCAGAACCTCTTTGGTTTGCCGCACCATCAACGTACACTTCCCAATGGGAGGGATTCTGTTGGGAGATCATGCCAACTGATTTTTCATCCATGTCTGACGTGGGCTTCACTTCTTCTAGTTGAGGCTCTATGAACTCAGCCACCAAATCCGCAAGGACTTGGCCCTTGACCGATGTGCGGGGCATATATCTTATATCGAAAGCCCCTAAGATTGTACCCCATTTGGCAATCCTCCCAGTGTAATCAGCGCTCCAGAGTATAGCCTTGAGTGGGAGTTGAGTGAGAACAATGACCGTGTGGGCCTGGAAGTAGTGAAGTAGCTTCCGTGTGCCAAGCACTACTGCTAGGATAGCCTTCTCCAGAGGCAAGTAACGGATCTCGGCCTCATGCAGCAACTTGCTTACGTAATAAACTGGTCTTTGTACACCACAGTCTGATCGTATCAACACCAGGCTCACCGCACAGGGAGCTACAGCAATGTAGGCGAACAGTACCTCATTTGGCTTAGGACTGGACATGATTGGTGGCCGAGCCAGATAATCCTTGAGTTGCTGAAAAGCCAAAGCACATTTTTCAGTCCATTCGAATCCCTTTCACTTGTTGAGCAGAGAGAAAAAGGGCCGACACTTGTCTGCTGATCTAGAGATGAATCGATTCAGGGCAGCAGTCATTCCGGTTAGTTTCTGAACCTCCTTGGGATTCCGAGGAGCTCGTAGATCGTTGATGGCCTTTATCTGGTCGGGATTAACCTCAATCCCTCTGTAAGTCACCATGTATCCCAAAAACTTGCCGGACCCCACCCCGAATGAGCACTTAGAAGCATTCAGTCGCAGTTTGTACTTTCTTAGAACCTCAAAGGTACTTTCAAGGTCCTTCACATGCTCGACGACAACCTTGCTCTTCACCGCCATGTCATCTATGTAGACCTCGATATTTTTGCCCAGCTGTGGCTCGAACATCCTCGTCATCATCCTCTGGTAGGTAGCACCCGCATTCTTCAAGCCAAATGACATCACTTTGTAGTGGTAGTTACCAATAGGGGTGACAAAAGCAGTTTTCTCCTGATCATCCGGGGCTAATGGTATCTGGTGGTAGCCTTGGAAGGCGTCCAGGAAGCTCATCCGAGGGTGGCCGACAGTGGCATCCACCAGCTGATCGATTTTCGGCATAGGGAATGGATCCTTGGGGCAAGCCCTATTCAAATCAGTGAAGTCTACGCACACTCGCCATTTCCCACTCTTCTTCTTTACCACCACGGTATTTGCCAGCCATTCAGGATAAAAAACTTCCTTGATAGCCCCAGCTTGTTTGAGTTTCGCTACCTCCTTTCTCACTGTATCAGCATGTTCCTTGGACGGGTGCCGAGGAGGCTGTTTCTTGGGGGTGACCAGTGGATTTACCTTCTGAAAGCTCTAAAATGTGTTGAAAAACACAAGAGCTGTTTAGACCCCCAATTAAAATTACGGCTTGGTTGATTTTACACAAACTTGATACTAAGTGCGGAAACGTGTAAACACAAGCGAATAAACAATAAGCTACTCTAATCCATAAACTAAGCAACACAGCAGTATAATGGAATATAAAAGAGTAGGGAAGAAAGATGCAAACACAGAAAACACCAAGACGTGTTTTCGAAGAGGAAACCGAAGAACTCGGCGAAAAACCTCTCCGCCGCCCTCCAAGCGGAAATCGATCCACTAGACAATCAGTTGGGATACATGAGTGAGCAAAAGACCCTCCAAGCCTAATCTACCCGATGCACCTAAGCCCTCCAAGCTCCTACTCCAACAAGGCTTCTCGGAACCGTGTCTTGTCTAGTTCTCCGGATCCCGCAACAAGCTCCATGTTGCATCTGCCATCCTTGGCTTCTTCCAATGCTTCCCAGCAGCACCAAAACGTCACTCAACACTCTCAGATGATGTGGTAAGTGTTTGGGCTATCAACCTCTCAATGGTGTGGAAATGGAGAGGGAAGGGTTGAGGAGATACCACAAGCAAGTGTATAGAGAAAGGTGGGGATGACAATCTCTAATTGCAATTGTGTTTGGCTAGGGTTTTCTCTCTGAAGCCTTCCTCAACATTTGTGGGTAAAGGGGGTTTATATAGGATAGGTGCAGAATGTGTGAGTCAGTCAGTACAGGCTGGCAGAACAGCATGTCTCGCGGGTGTCTCGCGGGAAGGCCTTACCCGCGAGATACTCGCGAGAGACAGCTGTCTCCATCTGTCCTGACTCTTCGCATTCCAGCATGTGCAAGGCACATGCTTCACTTCGCGGGAAGCTTAGTCGCGACATACCCGCGAGATTCCATCAGCTTCCACTTTGCTTGAGTCTTCACACACTCTCTATCACACACCCCTTACAACAATTCCCACAACAAATACAGGATATAAATAATTGAAAGTAATTACAATCAAATTTGGCACGGAATAAACGCCAACAAAACACATAGTTGTAAATCACAACTTTACAATCTCCCCCTTTGGCTATTCCGTGACAAAACCCTAAAACAGACTCTAGACTTAACCGTGAGTTTGGGAACACAGGCAAAACTCACTCACACTTAATTCTAGATTCTGATAAGCTCTTGAAACATATGAACAAGTAACTCCTGAAACACAACAACAAAGTATTATCATTGTATGCAGAAAACTTGAAAAGCATATGGAGCATCAATAGCATGATCAAGCAAGATGAAATAGAAAACACTAAATCATGGCAAGATCAAACAAGTAATCACTATACACAAGCAATTACAATGCTCATTCACACAAGAAATGAACATCCGGATATGCAAGATGATAAGCTCATATGAAGAGTACCATGTGCAAATCCAACACTCAACCAATGCAAAATACTCAAAGTATTTGCATCTAGGAACAATCCTACAAGGGCACAGGAGTGTTCATCACTCAACCAATGCATAGAACGTATATGCATCTAGGAACAATCCTACTAGGGCACAAGAGTGATGTAGTGAAGTAAATGTTTGACATTAAACTTCAATAGCACAAGCAAAAGGCTGCATAAGCAAAGCATTGCAAATACATGGCACAAACCATAAAAGCCTACAAATGTGCAAAGAAACAAACAACCCTTAAAGCTTACACAAGCAACATGGGTACATGCAAACTATGCTACAAAGCAAAGATAATAACACAAAAGAAAACTTCTGAAATAATACTTAAATAAAGAGTAATATCAAAGCTTTAAACCAAAAGCAGTAAAAACAGATATAAACACTAAATAAAACACCGTCTTTTTAACCCAATAACCAATGCTACTGTGTATCTAGGCTATGCTCCCCCTAACACTGTGCAGGCTCTTCTCCAGCTCCCCCTTAGAAACTTCTCCCCCTAACACTGTGCAGGCTCTTCTCCAGCTCCCCCTTAGAAATTTCTCCCCCTTTTTGACCGGAATGGCCAAAGGACTAGAACATCTCGGACTCCGAGTCAGAGCCATGAGTGGGAGACAAATCCTGAACTTGTGACGCTAATGCGGTGATCTGCCCCTGAAGATATGCGAACTGATCTGCTGTGTGCTACACATGAGAATCAAGCACTGTCGACATCTGGTCCATTTTAGCAAGCAACTGATCAAGTTTGCTTAAGCCTGATGGTGGAGCAGAAGATGATGGCTGTGCAGAGGGCTCTGGAGCTGATGTGAACCTGTCAATCTCGTCCTCTGTATCTTCAGCTTCCTCCTGCTGAACTTGTCGAGGTGGTGGTATGGTATGCACACCAGTCTTGGATCCTCGAATGTGTGCAGTGCTCCTGGTCAAAGTATGACCACCAATGGGATAATCCCTCGGAACACTAGTGAGACCACTGGGTATCTTGAGCTTTGTCTTGGCAATCAAACCCATGATCAAAGAGGGGAATGGCATCACAGTCCGTGTATTCTGCTTTGTGATGCTCTTCTTTAAGACATGCATGATGTGGCCACAAATATCTATCTCCTTATGTGTGAAGAGATCAAACAGAAATCTTGTTCTCGGAGCAGATAGAGTTGTGAGATTGGTGACAGGATATAGATTGTGAATCATCACATAGCTCAATGTTCTCATTTCTGGAGAGAACTTGAGAGTGTCCATGGATGATTTCTTCGATACACCACCAAGGATTTTGATCATCTCATCAATCTTACCTAATCTATCCTCATAAGCAACTGTGATTTGCTGAGATGGAGGACGAGTCTCCAGATAATCTTGGATGCTGTCCCTAGTAATCTGAAACTCCTTGTGTCTCACCCAGCCTTCAATAATATCTCCGTTGACAATAGCATTAGAGAAAAACTCCTTGATGATCTCTGAATAGACCACCCCTGTTGGGTTCAGCAGCTTGGTCCAAGTTCTATCTTTGAACACTTCAGGGATGAAAGTGTCCTCAAGAGTCTCTAACTGGACTACCCGTTCCATGATGATCGTCTTGGTCTTGTAGCAGTCATTGTACTTCATATCAGCATCTGCAGACCGGAAATGATCTGAATCAGTTCGGGCTCTTTTTGAAGTCGATTTCTTCCTAGCTGCATGCTTGGTGGGAGACATCTGCACAATTGCACAAAGCAAAGAAGGAAACAACAATGCACAAACACAACCAGAAGACAAACGTCATTAGATTTATGTTAGTGCCAAATCATACATAGACTCACGGAGAAAAAAAAAGAGCATGATAAACACCAAGCATCATGGTAAGATACTCCAACTTAAAAGGAACAACTACAATGCAACAAATAAGATAGTGCAAGAGTGTGTCTGTAAGCAAGTGCTGATGAGTGTGTGCGGCAAGAGATGCATGAGGGTGCCTAAGTGTGCTTGTTTGTGTGTCAAAAAAATGCAACATGAACAAAGTGATAGAAACTTAAAATCAATGACCAAACCAAGTAAAATAAGGTCATACAAGTGAGTGTCCATTGATTGAAATCACTTGATTTCAAGATAGCACAAAAATGTCACTCGGACATTTTGACAAACACTTAGTGTGCACAAAAACAAAAACTACATGAATAATGCATGAACATCTGAAAAACTACCCTCAATACATGATAGAATGCCACAAGGGGCCAACACAAGTGCAGAAACAACTAAGAGAACACAACCCAATCAAAAAAAATGAAAAGAATTCACCCAATTTTGAAAAACAACCCAAAGTTTCGAAAATCCCCAAAACTCAAAACCCTAACAAAAATTCTGCATAATCTAAGTAAAACTTGAAAGGAAATAGTTAAGAATCATACCTTGAAGGAGAAGAATGCAGAAAAAAAATGCTAGGATTGAAGGGAAATGAATGGAACAGTATTTTTGGGTTGGAAGAGTGAGAGAGAGGTTGAGCGAGGGAAGTTAGAAGAGTTTGAAAAACTGTCACATCAGCTATAAAAAAACTGAAAACACGCGTTTTTCGCGGGTTAGAGAGGGGCGAGACAGTCGCGAGACAGTCGCGAGAGGTGCCACTGAAGCACAAAATTTTCGCGAGAAGCATTAAGTCGCGAAACAGTAGCGAGACAGTCGCGGTATCCTCTGTCTGAAATTGAAAAAATCCAATTTTAGCCAAACAGAATTTCGCGAGAAGCTGTTGGTCGCGTTACAGTCGCGAGACAGTCGCGAAAGCTTCTGTGTGACAAGTTAAAAGAAAAAATTCCCTCAACTCCTTTTCGCGGGAAGCTCTAAGTCGCGAGCTTCTCGCGAAACAACCCCTGAACCAGTTTTTGAAGACACACAAAAACATGCTTTTTAATGAAAACAAAAGACAAGAAAGTATAAAATCTCTTTCAAAAACAAATAAAACATTCAAAAATCTTTTTGGGTTTGATCAACAAAGATTGAGCATGTGAAAACACATTTAATCAAGTACAATCACACAAATGAATAGGGCATTCATTGAACATAGACTTGTGTGTTGTGTGTGAATATCAAAAATGAGATAGTCCTTAGTCCAATATGAAGCTTCAATGATCAATTCAATCAAGGCATACACAACTAGCACTAGATTATGTGATCTATCTCAATTATAGAAACATGCATATATGACCTCCCACACGAACTTGACAATAATTCATTGAAGCTTTTCATTTGGCTCCATCTTTAACATATCATTTGCAACTTTTGAGCAAAGAGAATCTCATTTAGAGAAAGATGCCTGAAATTTTTGATATTTCAATTTATGAGATAGCCTTTGGCTTGTTGGGCATCATACATTTTAGTTTGGTCGCTTTCCCTTTTTCCTAGTCGAATACTAGTTTGTGCGACAGGCTTTTGCAGCTCTATATCTCTTTTCATTTGGAGATTTACAATTAGAGAGCTCTTTTAAGCAAAAAAATAAAAGTGGGAAGATATATAGGCAAGAGTCTATGCATGTCTCAAGATCAACAAAACCATTCACTAATTATTCATGACAAGGTTGAAGATCTATTTACAACAGTCACATAGATTTCAGAATTTCTTCCACAATGATATGAGTGCATGAGAGACAAGCTAAGCTCGTTAAATGCACAAAGCCATAAGTACAAAGGTACAGGGCAAAACATGCTTTGAGACAAAACTCAACAAAGTGATCAAACTTTTTGGATTTTCTATTTTTTTATGTGATTTTGAATTTTTGAACACACCCAAAACATAGCCACAAAAGAAAATTAACAAAGACAGCCGATACAGAACCACCGGACACAATAAAAATATAAAAAAAAGAGCAATGCAAGAAGAAAATGCAACAGCAAATGTCCCAAAATATTGAAAGAATTTATGCGTGGACATGTTATAATGCTTATGCATGAGCACCCCTTTTCACCCACACGTCACGTGCGTTTGGGGTGATATCCTTGACGGATTGGGTACGAGAATTTGGACTATCAAACCTTCTGGTAAAACTCTCCAAGCAAGTGGTGAAGGCACCAATCATTTTCATCACGTCCATCATGCCAGGATCACGATTCTGACTTCTCGGTTGTTCACCACCCCAAGACCTCATGTCATTTCTCCTTCCTCGTGACCGAGGTGCGCTTGAATTGTTGTCTGATCTCAGCTTTTGACAGTTGGGCCTGGTATGTCCTTGCATTCCGCAATAATGACACACATAGTCCGTTCTAGGATTCCGTTGTGATCTTGGGAGAGACCTTCCTCTGGTTTCATGTCTACCCATGGAGTGATTTCGGGGCTTATTCACCATTCGTTGCTCACTCACATTCTTCTTCTCAACCTTCACATTCTCAGGGATGGTTTCTTCTACAATAGGCACTGCGGCCTTCACAAACTTCACTTCTTTGGTAGCTTTGGCTGATGAACTGCTTCCTCCGGTGTATCCCAACCCGGACTTGTCTGAAGAGGGTTTTTGAGATGAGATAACATCATCTAACTTCTGGGAAGAGACTCTCTCTATCTTGGCATGAGCTTGTACTACCTCTTGCTCAAGAAACCTCACCTTCGTATAGGCTTCAGACAACTCGCCATTTAATGTCTCAATTTCGCACTTAGCCTCTTTATATCTGACCATGAGACTTCTGTAATCTTCCTCAGCCTTCTTCATTTTCCTCACAGCTGCCTTGGCTATTCTGGTATACTCTCCAGACTTCTCAAGAAGTAAAGAATAATTTTCTTGAAGATTAGCTGTATTCTCTTCTTCTTCTTCAGCATCTGATTCATCCACATTCCCAATAGACTCTGAATCTGAATGCTCACCAAGCTCCTTCACAAGAGTACCCAAATCATTCGATGACTCCACATGAGCAATGGTCATGAATGCGGAGTAGTTTCCCTCTCCGTCACAGCTCTCTTCCGAGTCAGAATCAGAGGATTCTGAATCACTGAGTGTTGTGGCATAAGCTTTGCCTTTTCCCCTTAGAAAATTTGGACACTCCTTCTTTAGATGTCCATGGCCATTACACTCATAGCAAATGATTTCTGAAGAAGGTTGAAACTCCCTCCCTTCTTTTCTTGGAAACTCTTTCCTATCACCTCTGGAGGATGAAAATTTTCCTTTGTTGAATGGTTTCCCACTGTTCTTCATCTTCAGAAATTTTCGGAAGTTTTTCGCAAGAAATGCTACTTCCTTCTCCACCCCATCTTCTTCGGAGGAATCACCCATCCTTTCGGTGATGGTTTTAAGAGCAAGTGATTTACTCATCTTATGGGAAGGCAGTCCCATCTGATATGTTTGGAGAGATCCAACTAATTCTTGAATGTTAATCTCATCCAAATCCTTGCTTTCCTCTATGGCTGTAACTTTTGCTCTGAAACTTTCAGGCAAGGACCTCAACACTTTCCTCACCACCTTAGCATCTTCAATCTTCTCCCCAAGATTGAGTTTAGCAATCACAATTTCATTGAGCTTCCCATAGAACGAATCAAACGGTTCATCATCACCCATCTTGAGCTCTTCAAATTTGGTGGTAAGCATCTGAAGCTTTGTGTCCTTAACTTTCTTTGTACCCTCATAAGTGGTCTCCAAAATCTCCCAAGCTTCTTTGGCTACCGTCATGTGAGAGATCCTGTGGAATTCATCAGGAGACACAGCACAAAATATAGCATTCAAAGCTTTACTATTAGCATTGGCTGCTGCAAGAGCCGCCTTATCCCAATTAGCCTTAGGAGCTTCCGGCTTAGTCCAGCCGAGCTCTACCGCATCCCAAACGGTATCTTCTATAGAGCATAGAAATGCTCTCATTCTGACTTTCCAGAATGCGTAATTGTTCCCATCAAAAAATGGTGGAACATTGAGCGATTGAGACCGGTCCATCTCAAATAGGGTCAAGGATCACACTAAGGTGTTTAAACCAATCAAGTGTACCCGCTCTGATACCAATTGAAAGCTCTAAAATGTGTTGAAAAACACAAGAGCTGTTTAGACCCCCAATTAAAATTACGGCTTGGTTGATTTTACACAAACTTGATACTAAGTGCGGAAACGTGTAAACACAAGCGAATAAACAATAAGCTACTCTAATCCATAAACTAAGCAACACAGCAGTATAATGGAATATAAAAGAGTAGGGAAGAAAGATGCAAACACAGAAAACACCAAGACGTGTTTTCGAAGAGGAAACCGAAGAACTCGGCGAAAAACCTCTCCGCCGCCCTCCAAGCGGAAATCGATCCACTAGACAATCAGTTGGGATACATGAGTGAGCAAAAGACCCTCCAAGCCTAATCTACCCGATGCACCTAAGCCCTCCAAGCTCCTACTCCAACAAGGCTTCTCGGAACCGTGTCTTGTCTAGTTCTCCGGATCCCGCAACAAGCTCCATGTTGCATCTGCCATCCTTGGCTTCTTCCAATGCTTCCCAGCAGCACCAAAAACGTCACTCAACACTCTCAGATGATGTGGTAAGTGTTTGGGCTATCAACCTCTCAATGGTGTGGAAATGGAGAGGGAAGGGTTGAGGAGATACCACAAGCAAGTGTATAGAGAAAGGTGGGGATGACAATCTCTAATTGCAATTGTGTTTGGCTAGGGTTTTCTCTCTGAAGCCTTCCTCAACATTTGTGGGTAATGGGGGTTTATATAGGATAGGTGCAGAATGTGTGAGTCAGTCAGTACAGGCTGGCAGAACAGCATGTCTCGCGGGTGTCTCGCGGGAAGGCCTTACCCGCGAGATACTCGCGAGAGACAGCTGTCTCCATCTGTCCTGACTCTTCGCATTCCAGCATGTGCCAGGCACATGCTTCACTTCGCGGGAAGCTTAGTCGCGACATACCCGCGAGATTCCATCAGCTTCCACTTTGCTTGAGTCTTCACACACTCTCTATCACACACCCCTTACAACAATTCCCACAACAAATACAGGGTATAAATAATTGAAAGTAATTACAATCAAATTTGGCACGGAATAAACGCCAACAAAACACATAGTTGTAAATCACAACTTTACACCTTCAAGTGGTGACATATGAACTCCGGGTCTACCCCTGGGGCTTCGTAAGCACTCCAGGCGAATACATCAAGATTTCGCTTGAGGAACTCTATTAGCTCTTCCCTCTCTTGAGGAGGCAGCTAAGATCCGACTTGGAAGAATCTATCAGGATCATCTCCAATAACCACTTTCGTTAAATCTTCACATCGAGTGCCTTCATCTGAATCTTCGACGGGCAATTCTCGAGACTGTAGCTGCTATAAACCCCTTTCGGCTCTGGACGAGGACTCGGCTTGGGGCTCATGTTGAATGACGGCCACTAGGCACTGTCGGGCCACGGACTGGTCTCCTCGGATCTCATGAATTTACCCTCCAGAGGGGTATTTGACCTTCTGATGCAAAGTGGAGGGAACAGCCCCAAGTGCATGAATCCAAGGTTCGACCATGAGTGCCGTGTAGGGTGAATATACATCCACAACTATAAAGTCCACCTCCACCACCTCCGAGCCGGCCTGCACAGGTAAACGTATCCGGCCTTTCGGGGTGACAGCCCTTCCTTCAAAGTTTATGAGGGGGGAATTGTATGGTGTCAGGTCTTGGGGTTTTAGGCCTAGCCCCTTGTAAAGGTCTGGGTACATTATCTCCACAGCACTACCCTGGTCCACCATCACCCTCTTCACATCGTACCCTCCTATTCTGAGGGTGATGACTAGTGCATTATCATAGGGTTGGATGGTGCCAATCATGTCTTCGTCCGAGAACCCTATCATCAGCGGGGCACCAGACTTGACTCTCTTCGGACCTCGGCTTGACTCCCCTGCTAATGGTCGGCCTACCGACATAACTTTCAATGGCCAGGATCCTGTTCTCCCTGGCGCGGTGAAGACGACGTTAATAATCCCTAGTGGCGGCTTTGAGGGGTTATCTCTTCGTGGCCCTGAGCCCGTCTGCCCTCCTCGGCCGCTGGAGGGATGCAAGAGGTGTTTTAGTCTACCATCACGAACCAGTTGGTTCAAGTGATCCCACAGGCTCCTAGAATCCTCTGTGGTATGCCCATGGTCTTGATGGTACTGGCAGTAGAGATTATGGTTGCGCCTCTCGGGGTTTCCTACCATCTTGTTCGGCCACCTGAAGAATGACTCATTCTTGATTTTTTTCAAGACCTGGTGCACTGGCTCTTTGAACACGGTGTTGACCGCTTGACTTGACAACCAAACCTTTACTGATTACATTACCCCTACATCATTTCCAATTAGTAGAATATCATCAACATAAAGCACTAGGAACATTACTACTTTATCTTGATGTCTTTTGTACACACATGGTTCATCAAGATTTTGTTCAAAACTGTTAGGACATGTGTTTCACTTGTTAAGAACATATGTCATTCTTTTATGTAATTGGCTAATCCTTTGACAAAACGCACCTTACTTGTAATTGGGTAGATCTAGGCGTTTTTAATACTTCAAGAAACAAGGTTTCAAGATCAAGTGTTAAAACCATTCAAGTCTGTCCAAGAAACAAGCTGAATAGTGCAAATTCATTAAAGCTCGACAGCTGGCTCGATAGCTGCATCTATCGAGCTTAAGAAAGCTGTCTCAGCTCGTGTGCTCGACACCTGCTCGAGACCTTCTCGACAGCTCCTATCTGTCGAGGTTTAAGAAAAACAGATTTTCTGTTCTGTTTTCTTGGGATTCGTGAATGTGTCTTTGGGCCTTCTTTTCTCCTAACACTAGACATATAAAAGGATTATTTTAAAGGTCGTCAAAGTGTTCACAAGTTGCACAAGTGTTGCGCAAAGTTTGTTCAAGCAAATTGTAACCAGAGACAGAGTTTTGCCCTAGTTCATCATTCTTGTGAAGAAGTTGCTGTGTTTGTACACCGTAAGGTTTTGTGACCAAGCATCTTCTTGATCTTCGTCATGGGATGAACTGAAGAACTTTGCAACCAACAACCTTCTCTAGTTGGTGATTGAAGTTGCGTACTGGGATCCGCACAATGGTTAGTCACGTACTGGGAGCCGTGCATCAAAAGGAGAAATTGTCACTACAGAACAAGTCCAATTGGGTATTGGGGTAAGAGTTCAACTGTAGGTTGGTATAAGGTACTGAGATTCCTTTACTTGTAACCGTTTGTTGTGATAATAGTGGAATTTCGAGAGTGGTGACTTTAAAATCACCCGGTGGGGTTTTTGCCATGTAGGTTTTCCTCATTCGTAAACAAGTCACCGTGTCAATTTATTTTCCGCTGCATACTTTAGTTATTGGTGATTTGTTTGTGCTACCACGCGTTTTGCATGTTAATTTGATTAATTAATAACTTGGCTAATTAATCAATTAATTTAATCACACGGGGTCAATACGTTTTTGGCCGATCAAGTGGTATCAGAGCAGGCACACTTTGATTATGTTTAATCTTTGCTGTGTTGATCCATTAACCCCTGTTTGTCATGGATAGAGGATAGTCATTAATTATACCTCCTTTATTTGATGGCACTAACTATGCATACTGGAAAGTACGCATGAGAGCTTTCTTGCAGTCTTTAGATGAAAATGTGTGGCAAGTTGTAGAGATTGGCTAGACTAAGCCAAAGGAAGTGCTGGCCGACTGGGATGATGCCAAGATCAAGGCGGCAAACTTCAATAGCAGGGCATTGAATGCTTTATTCAGTGCGGTCACCAATGAGGAGTTAAAGAAGATATCCTCCACTGAAACTACTAAGGAAGCATTGACCATCGTCCAGACAACCTATGAGGGAAAAAAAGGCTGTCAAGGATTCAAAGCTTCAGAGGCTCACTACAAGCTTTGAAGAAATAAAGATGGAGGAGGATGAGTCGTTTGATGAGTTCTATACGAAACTTAAGGACATAGTGAACTCAGCTTTCAATCTTGGGGAAACCATTCATGAACCCAAGATTGTGAGAAAAGTGCTCAGATCTCTACCCGAGAGATTTCATGCCAAGATTACGACAATTGAGGAATCAAAGGATATTGACAAGATTCCTTTGACTGAGCTGGTTGGAAACTTGCAGACCTACGAGCTAGGGTTAACAAGAATTGGCAAGTCGGGTAAAGGCAAGAACATGACTTTGAAGGCCAAGAGCAGTGACACTGATGAGTCTTCATATGATGAGGATTCTAAGATGAAGTCCTACATTACAAGGTAATTCAAGAAGTTCATGAAGAATGCAAATGGAAAGGGCTTTGACAAGGACTGTAGGCAACCCAGTTTTTCTTGACACAAGAGCCAAGATAAAGGGAAGACGGATGCTAGGGATGGCGGTCAGTACACTGTTCCCATAGGACCTAAGTGCTTTGGGTGCCAAGGCTTCGGTCATATAAAGCAAGAGTGTCCCACATATCTCAAGAGCATTGGGAAAAGTAAGGCACTTGCTGCTACTTTGAGTGTTACTAAGCCTGTGGATGATTCCGACAATGAGGATGACAGAATCTTGAATGCCTTCATTGCCACTGTCAATCCTACTAAGGAGATTGTTGAAGAAGTGGATGAAGAAGAGGAATTGGTGAAGTCCAAGTTTGAGAAAATGGATGATCAAGATAATATCCATATAGCCTATGAGAAACTATACAAGTTGTCGGAGAAACACGAGAAACTCTATAGGCTGGCCACCAAGAAACTCAGTGATGTGGAACTTGATGGGAAGAGCTTTCCACAAAGTTTGATGAAGCTAATCAGACAATTGGTGCATTGAGGTTTAAGAACAATTTCTTGGCTGAGAAGACCAAGAAGCTTGAAGCAGAGCTATTTCAAGTTAGAGCTCAATTGGAGAGGACTTCAAGTGCAAAACTTGACAAGATGCTCAGCATTCAGAAATCTGCTTCAGATCGAACATGTTTAGGGTATAGTCTTTCTTCCTCTAATATTGCTTCTACTAGTACTACTGTTTTTGTTCCTCCTACTAATAATGTTGAAATTGAGAACAATATTGTTGAAAATGAATTAGCTAGTGAGAACTTAGATAAGGGTAAATTTATTTTAGGAGCACCCCCTAAATAGGATAAGAAAGATGTTAAAAACTCTAGGGGTAAGAAGGCTAACTCTCAAAAGCCTAAACAGAAGAGGTAGCATCTTTGACATCATTGTGGAGTTGCTACAAGTGGTTAGCCACTCAACAGAGCAACGACATGATAGCATCTAGAAGCCAGAATCAGCTTTAATCCTCTCTTGCTCCTCTTGGAAATCTTCTCAAAACCCTTATATTCCTTTCAAACTTAAACGGTTTCAATTCTTCCCCCTCACCGCTAGTTCAAGGGTTTAATCAAAGGAAAGGTTCTTCCAAGGTGTGGAAGGAAAAGGGTTCCAAGTGATTCTATCACTTTCTTCTCTCTCTCCTTGTTTTGTTTTTGCATAACTTGTGTGTTTTGCTTTTATTTTTTTGAGTTAGTCTAGTTTTTATGTTTTGCTTTGTTTAATATGTTTTTGTTTGTTTGGTTTCAGTTTTGTTTATTTTGTTTTTGATATAAAAAAAAAATTGAAAAATCAAAAAAATACAAAAACTGTGTGTGTTATGTGTACATTGGTACTTGTGTACCTTGGATGGCTATTGAAACAAAGTTTTCTAAACTTTGTATCTTTTGTAGCTTAAATGAGCATCTTTATGCACAACTAAGAAAGTGAGCTTTGTGACTCGTGTTTGTAATGAGTAAGATTAGGTAATTTCTTGTACTTAACATTCGTATCACTTTTTTTGATGGGAAGGACTAGAAAATCCTAAGAGAAAGGCATAAATAATCATCTCACCACTGTTACCCGCCAATCATGAATGACATTTGTATGCTTCGGCATAGCAAAAGTGCAATGTCAATGACATTTGTATGCTTCGGCATAGCAAAATTTGAATGTCAAATGCTTAACATAATTGGGTATTTCTTTTCTATCTCTTATATGCCTATGCATGATTTGATTAAAAAGAAAAATATGCAAAGAAAAATAAAAAGCAAAAAGAATAAAAATGCTTTATATATGATTGCAAGCGTGTATTCTAGGAGATGTGGGAGTTATAGGATGTACCTCGAAGGTGATAGTCCCCATCAAACAGTTGTGATTGTGTGTGAGTTAAAGTGATTTTCTCATATCTCAAATCGTTATAACAAGTTGACACTTATGCAATCTTGCGATGTTTTTCACACACAACACGCAATATTCTTTGCTACTCTTGAAACATGTGCAGGTACAATGTGATTTGGTCATCACAAGGTTTACATGTGTTAATGTATGCTCACTAAACTATTTTGACTTGTTTTTGAAATATGAAATTGATTAGACTTGTTTAGTGTGTGTGTGTGTTTTTGGGATCCATGTGCTTAAAACTATTGTTGAGAGATGATTTTGAGAGCCTAATATGTTGATTGGATCATTGGTTGAGTTGCATGCTTGATTGCATTCATGTCTATGTTTTTCTCTTCTCGAAAAACTGTTTTTAAAAGCAATCTCAACAGCTCCTCGACAGCTTCTCGACACCTGGTGGATCGATCGAGAAAGTTCCCGACCTTTCGATAGCTTCTCGACAGCTAGGTCGATCGATCGAGCTTCTGTTCTTGTATCTGGTGGTTTGTTCCTCGACACATTATAGACACCTGCATCTGTCGACGGCCAATATCTCGACACCTCCCTCGACACATGTCTCGACACCTCTCGACACCTCTATCTGTCAAGATTTACTAACCTTCTATATGAAGGTTTAGTGTGATTTCACTCTCACTTTTCTCGATTTCTCTCTTGACAGATCTGACTTCTCACCTCCCAAATCACTATTTCTCACTCCAAATCTTCTTCCCAAGTGATTTTTGAGATTTTTCTAGTTTTCTCTTCACTTGGTAAACTTCTAATCTTTCATTCATCATGCATTTCATGTTTTGAAACCTAAGTTTTGGGGTTTTTCGAAATTGATGAAGTTGTGGTGAAATTTTTGGGTTGAGTTATGCTTAAATGAGTTTAAAATCTCATACATTGCATCACATGTGCATTATAACAGTATTATCATGCATTTAGATGTGTGCAAATTGTTTGTGTGCTGGTAGGATTGGATTGGGCTAAGCCCATGATGCAATTTACTTTGCATGTCATATGTTCATGCATTTCCCATGCATACGTACTCTCTTTTCAATATACTTGCTATATTTGAACTGTTTTGGAGCTTTTCTAATTGTCTCTCTCTCTCTCCCTCTCTTTTCTGTTTACGTTAGTCGTGTCTATGACACCTAAACGTAAGTTAGCTCCATCTCGGAACCCTCTTCGTTCCGGGGCATCCACTTCATCTGATCCTACTCCATCACATATTCGGTTTTGTGATGAGGATGCCCATAAGGCCTTCTGGGAGAACTTTTCTCGATGAGGCATTCATTCTGAATGCCAAGTCATTCTAGCGGACTTCGCCGACACCGACCTTCCCGATGTCATTCACGGTCGGGGATGGGAGTCACTGTGTGACGTCCCGGTCACTTGTCCTTCCATGCTTATACAGGAGTTTTACTCCAATATGCATGGAATCGATCGTTTTGTACCTCACTTCTTCACTCGCGTTCGAGGTACGCGCTTTCCTGTCACACTGCAACTTGTTGAGGATGTGCTTCGGGTTCCTAGGGTAGAGTTTCCTAACTATCCTAGTTGTGAGCGTCTGAGAACTATGTCCAAGGATGAGCTCATGTCTGCTTTTTGCGAGCGCCCTTCTGATTGGGGTGATCGTCAGTTTACACCATGTAAGCCCTTTGCTAAAGGTCCTAGATTCTTGAACATGGCGATGACTTTTGTTTTGTACCCATTCTCTCACTATAACTCCATCACAGAGTCTCGTGCTCGGTTTTTGTTATCCCTTCTTGAGCATCTTACTATAGATTTCCCTTCACATTTTATTCTTTCCATTATAGATGTTCATCAGGATTCGGCATCCCGTGATAAGCTTATCTTTCCTTTTGCTATTACGAGGATTTTACGCCATTTTTCCGTCCTTTTTTCGGTGTCTGAACATTTCACTTATATTTGTGCCATAGACGCCGCTACCATTAAACGTAGCAAGGCGTAGTTTAGGTCACGACAGTTGGATTCAGCAATTCCTCCCTCCCGTTCGGCTCCATCCACATCTGCTCCCTCCTCTTCTACGAGCGATGTGTCACTCAGAGACATCATGGCGCAGCTGCAGCGCATGGATGCTCGCCTTGATACACTCTCTACTGAGTTGTATCAGGTGAACATTTGTGTTGGTCGTACTGCACGGCAGCAAACGAGCATGGGTGGCTTTGCTTCTGAGGCTTCTCCTCCACCTCCTCTAGTGGCTTCTTATTCTAAGGCTGAGGATGGTGATGATGGTGGTGATGACGATAATGCTTCTGATGATGATGATGATGATGGAGATGCTAGCTCTACCGATGAGATGTCTACTTGACACTCTACCCTTTGTCACTCGTGACAAAAATGGGGAGTAGTTTTGGGTTATATGAAAGTAGTCATTCTTAGGGGGAGAGTTAGTATAGGACCATTTTGTTAGGAAGAGTGTTGATATGAGGGATGTAATGAGATTTATTTGTATCTTTTCTTTTCTTTCTATTTTAGATACATTTATTCTTATACATTGGGTCTTGTGACCATTTTTGACATATATTGTACTTATTTTCTTTATATGTTGATGTACGTTTCTTTCACCTACCCTTACATGTGTTGTTTCTTTTCTCTCTTTATGCACATCCTTCTTATTACTTGTATGCAATCTATTATTTCTGCTTCACACAAAGATGCCTTGGTGAGTTTTGTTTAAAGTGTTTCAGAAATACAGGTTGTCAAAGTCTACTTGCCATAAACTCTCTTCTTGCAAAGTTTTTCAAGAGTTTGTATTAGGATAGATTTTATTGTATTCAACAAGAGAATATGAGTTGAGTGATTTATGACTTCTCTCATATGCTCATTTGTTTGTTATGGTTTTGTCACAGATTTCCAAATGGGGAGATTGTTAGGACATATGTGTTTCACTTGTTAAGAACATATGTCATTCTTTTATGTAATTGGCTAATATTTTGACAAAATGCACTTTACTTGTAATTGGGTAGATCTAGGTGTTTTTAATACTTCAAGAAACAAGGTTTCAAGATCAAGTGTTAAAGTCATTCAAGTCTATCCAAGAAACAAGCTGAATAGTGCAAATTCATTAAAGCTCAACAGCTGCATCTATTGAGCTTAAGAAAGCTGTCTTAGCCCGTGTGCTTGACACTTGCTCGACAGCTCCTATCTGTCGAGGTTTAAGAAAAACAGATTTTCTGTTCTGTTTTCTTGGGATCCGTGAATGTGTCTTTGGGCTTTCTTTTCGCCTAACCCTAGACATATAAAATGATTATTTTAAGGGTCATCAAAGTGTTCACAAGTTGCATAAGTGTTGAGCAAAGTTTGTTTAATCAAATTGTGACCGGATACAGAGTTTTGCCCTAGTTCATCATTCTTGTGAAGAAGTTGTTGTGTTTGTACACCGTAGGGTTTTGTGACCAAGCATCTTCTTGATCTTCTTCTTGGGATAAACTAAAGAACTTTGCAGCCAACAACCTTCTCTAGTTAGTGATTGAAGTCGCGTACTGGGAATCGCGCAATTGGTTAGTCACATACTGGGAGCCTTGCATCAAAATGAGAAATTGTCACTACAGAACAAGTCTAATTGGGTATTGGGGTAAAGGTTCAACTGTAGGTTGGTATAAGGTACTGGGATTCCTTTACTTGTAACTGCTTGTTGTGATAATAGTGGAATTTCGAGAGTGGTGATCTTAAAATCATCCGGTGGGGTTTTTGCCGTGTAGGTTTTCCCCATTCGTAAACAAATCATTGTATCAATTTATTTTCCACTGCATACTTCAGTTATTGGTGATTTGTTTGTGCTACCACGCATTTTACATGTTAATTTGATTAATTAATAACTTGGCTAATTAATCAATTAATTTAATCACAAGGGGTCAATACGTTTTTGGCCTATCGAAAATCAAATGACTTGATTGCTTGATCAAATCTGATGTTCCATGACCTAGATGCTTGCTTAAGACCATAAATGGATATTTTCAACTTGCATAGTATATGCTTTGGTTCTTTGCTATGAAACCTTCTGGTTGCGTCGTATAGATTTCTTCTTCGAGATTGCTATTTAGAAATGTAGTTTTGACATCCATTTGCCAAATCTCATAATCATAATGAGCAATAATGGATAAGAGAATTCTGATAGACTTGAGCATTGCTACTTGTGAAAAAGTTTCTTCATAATCAATACCTTCTTTTTGTGTATACCATTTCACCACTAACCTTGCTTTAAGGGTTTCAACCTTTCCATCTATCCCTCTCTCTCTCTTGTAAACCCATTTGCAACCAACAAGTTTAATGCCATTAGGCGCCTTTACATGATCCCACACTTGATTGGAATACATTAAATCCAATTCAGATTTCATAGCATTGACCCAATGATGTACATCTTTGTCATTTATTGCCTCTTCATAAGTGTAAGGATTAGTTTTGGCCTCTTTTGAGATAACTTCATAAGTTTCTCCCAAACGTATAAATCTTATAGGTGGCCTAACAATCCTCCCACTACGACGAGGCTCTTGTGTACTAGTCATCTCATGAGTAATATCTTGTGGTGTATCTGATACTACCACATCATCCCTAGTTTCATCCATAGGTTGTTCAATTACAGGTTCATTCATTTTAGCCAAAACAACTCTACTTCTAGGAGTATAATCATTCATGTAGTCATTTTCCAAAAATTTGGCATTTGTGCTAACAAATACTTTATTATCTTTATGACTATAGAATAAACCTCCAACAGTTCCTTTTGGATACCTTACAAAGAAAACCACTTCTGTTTTAGACTGTAACTTGTCAGACTTTCCTTTTAACACATGTGTTGGACAACCCCAAATATGGAGATGTCTCATACTAGGCTTACGCCCATTCCACAACTCTACAAGTTTTTTAGGAACAGACTTTGAAGGTACTAAATTTGGAAGACACATTACAGTATTTAAGGCATATCCACAAAAAGAAATTGGTAGAGTTGATAACTTATCGTGGACCTAACCATATCTAAAAGAGTCCTATTCCTTCTTTCCGCTACACCATTTTGTTATAGAGTTCTAGGTGTAGTCAATTGGGATATAATCTCATTTTCAGTTAAGTAATCCTTGAAATCCCCAAGAAGGTATTCACCACCTCGATCAGATCGAATGACCTTTATGCATTTACCTAATTGATTCTCAACTTCAGAGTTAAACTCTTTAAACTTTTCAAAGGCTTCGGACTTTTGTTTCATTAGGTACACATAACCAAATCTAGAGTAATCATTAGTGAAAGTAATGAAATACTCATAGCCACCTCTTGCTTGGGTTGACATAGGACCACATACATTTAAATGTACTAGATCTAGAAAATCTTGGGCTCTTCTACCTTTTGCATTAAAATGTTGTTTAGTCATTTTACCCTCCAAACAAGATTCACAAACTGGAAATCCATCAAAGTCTAATGGCTCTAAGAGACCATCTTTGACCAGTCTTTGAATTCTGTTTGAATTAATATGACTCAAACGCAAGTGCCAGAGATATGCATCACTAGTTGAAGGAAACTTTCTCTTTAATGATTTCACATGTGAATTATTATCTAATTCAGAATTATATAATTCATGCTTATCAGGAGTTAAAATATAAAGACCATCAACAATATTGCCAGAATAGATAAACATTTTACCCTTCTTTATTACAACATTGTCTTTCAAGATAACATAATATCCATGTTTACCTAAATAAGTTGCATAAATTAATTTCCTACGAACATTAGGTACATATAAACAGTCTTCCAATATTAAAACCCTAGATTCAAAGCATAAATTAAACACTCCAACAGCTACAACTGGAATTCTGCTCCCATCAACCAAAGTAAGAAACAATTCCCCTTCACTCAGCTTTTTGGCCTCTTAGAACCCCTGCAAAGAATTGTAGATATGATTAGTACAACCTAAATCCACACACCAGGAATCCGTGGGATTTTGTACTAAACATATTTCAAGAAGGAATGTACTTTTCATACCCTTATTATTGGCAGTTCTGAATTTTGGATAATTCCTCTTCTAATGTCCTTTCTCACCACAATGGAAACACTTTCCTTTGATTTTATTTCCTTTGTTGGCAACCCCTAAGGCAATTTGTTTACCATCTTGCTTGGTGAAGTCCTTCTTCTTCTTCTTCTTACCATTGCCTTTCGACTTAGGTTGAGAAGTAGAAGCTTTAGCTATATTAGCATCAACACTGGATCTACCAAGAATGCCTTCTGCCGCTATCAATTCATTCATTAATTCAGATAATGAATAAATCTTTTTGTTCATATTATAATTAAGTTTGAATTCCTTGAATGATTCTGGTAGTGACTGGAGTATTATATCCACTTGGGATTCTCCATCAATATCGGTACCTAAAACTTCTAGTGTATTCAGATTAGAGATCATCCTAAGACAATGCTCCCTCATTGAAGTGCCATTAGACATTTTGGTATTATAAATTTGCCTCATAGTTTCTTGCTTTGCATAACGGCCTTGCTCACCAAACATCTCTTTCAGACTTAGCATTATGTCCAAAGCTAGTTCTATATCTTGCATTTGATTTTGTAGAACATTTGAGATAGATGCTAGGATATAGCACTTAGCCATCACATTAGATTTTTGCCAACGATCATATCGCCGTTTTTTCTCAGAAGGAGCATCTAATGAAGGAAAGTTATGACATGGTTGAGTAAGCACATATTTGTGCTCTTCAATAGTAAAATAATGTCCAAATTTCTTTTCCAGTCAACATAGTTGGATCCAGTCAGTTTGTTTTAGTTAAGAATAGTAACAAGTGGGCTAAATGATGCCATGATTAAATCTGAAAACAATAAACATGAATATAATAAGTAAACTGGACATTATCAATTTAGCATATAAACATATAGCATGGAACCTTAATAAAACCATAATATAATATATGCAACGACAACCCAATCCCATATTTAATATTCCTCAGTATAGAGTGAACATCAAATACTATGATTGATTGAGAACTATTCTCATTATTAGCGCTACCATGATAACTCTTATCAAACAATAATAATATGCCGTTATACATTTAGCCTCTAAATAATAATAGTAAGAACTCAGTATAGAGGATATTATAATATTTAGTCTAATGTATACCACTGTCTAGAATCATGTGTAGCCACATTTCATCTCTCTTAACAGGCTTATCTTGTAGTATCATGATACATAACGTCCTTCATGTTGAATGCAAAGCTCAAGGCTAAGACAAGGTGTTTGATCAAACCGCTATAAACCAAGAAATTCAATATTTTAGTACCATAAAATAAATATTCTCCACATGGAATGCTAAGCTCGAAGCAAAGACAAAGTATATATTTCATACTACTAAGAATCGACAATAAAGGCTGTGAGATCCAACCCTTGTATCTCTCTCCCACTAGATATTTTAAAAGAAAGGTTTTTAATTATAATACATGCACAATCTAATTACACACAACCTTGCACTTTATCTATGTGAAAACACTTAGAAAAAATTCAAAATTCTCAGTTTTCGATCGATCGAATGTATGTCTTGATCAGTCAAAAAAATTAGAAAATTCTTAGAAAACAATTTGCCTGGCTTGATTGGTACTCGATTGCTGCTCGATTGATCGACTAGCAATCGAATCAAACTTAACAATCTGCCTGGCTCGATTGGTACTCAATCGCTGCTCGATCGATCGACTAGCAATCGAATATCAATCGAACCAAATAGATTAGTCACTGTTTCACTCGATTGATCGAAGGTAATTTTCAATCGATCGAAACTCGTGAAACTCAAATTTTCCAAAATTTTTCTAAAGCAGTTTTCAACGGTTTTCCATGAACAAACAACTATCATATAAACACAATAGACAGAGATTGATATCAAAACTGAATTCCACTGATGCTATAGCATTAAAGTTAAATTTAACATACTTAACATCACACTCAAACAACATCATAACATCAATATCATTTTTTATCAAACAATAATTTCAATGACCATGCAGAAAATTAATTGCTAAATCTTCTAACATCTTGAAATTGCTTTCTCTAATTCCAAAACTCACAAAACATGTTATACATAATCGAAATTGAAGACTACTTTGATACCAATTGTTGAAAAAATACATGTTTGTATTGCATATAAAACATACGCAGCGGAAAAATGAATGGATCTACTTCATTCACAATTGATAACATGTACTATGTAAATTTCAGAATATAAGAACAAGAAAGTGTGCCTTGGTGTGGTGAATTTCAAAACAAAGATTAGAAGTACTTGGGAGAACTTTTAATCTTCACTCCAATTCCACTAATGCCCAAGAAGTGTGGTCTCTCAATCAGTTTATATGAATGTGTTCAAGGGAGAATAATAGAGTGTCCAACACTCACATACAATCCATTTCGTTCTCTTACAAAATTATGTATGTCTCTATCTTTATAACTGATTATCTAATTGGGCTAGCCTTTTAAGCTGTAATACCTGGAAAAAAAAAATGAAGAAGAAGAAAAGAAAAGAAAATAAAAAAGAGAGAGAGAGATTAAAAGGAAGGGTATCTGAGTTATAATACTCGGAAAAAAAAAGGGATTTAAAAGGAGGGGTATTTAAGTAAATTTTTTGTGGGGCCAATTTTATAATTTATAATTATAAGGGAGTTTTTAGAAAATGAAGCTGAAACCCTAGCTATATATAAGCTTATTAAGTTTTGAGAGTGGAGACTACCCAAATTACTCAAGTAGAGAAGGTTTGAATGCACAATTGAGGTA
The DNA here is from genome assembly GCA_019022515.1 of Quercus aquifolioides. Classification (NCBI taxonomy): domain Eukaryota; kingdom Viridiplantae; phylum Streptophyta; class Magnoliopsida; order Fagales; family Fagaceae; genus Quercus; species Quercus aquifolioides. The sequence continues at coordinate 42,184,460 of CM032328.1, read as the reverse complement.
AGAGCCTAAGAATCTCTTTCTTGTCAAATCTAAGTTTTATTTAGAATTAAAGTATTTTTTTTATATGAGTATTTTGGCTAATATTGAGACTATTTAAAAAATTCAATGAATATGATGATGTAGACGAAGAAGGAATTAGATCTATTTTCCCTGTGCCGGTGTTGCGTTAACTGTAAGTGCTGCACAAGTTTACCGAATTGAGTTTTGGTGAATAGCAAAAAGTTATGGTGTAGGCCGGTAGTGTGATAAATTACAGGGGTAAGATATACATGTCAAATAGTATTTTTCCGTAAAAGCATGTCAGGAGCTTGATTTTGGTTTGATATGGTGATTTTCTTAGTTTTGTCCTCATGCCAAAAGAGAACTAGGGTAGGCGGCTGTGGCTGGAAAAAAAAAAAAAATTTATATATTTATATATGACAAAGCAACGCCAGCCCATTTCCTTTATTATTATTATCTATACTATCATTTAAGGGGTTTTTCTGTTTGGGATCCTTATTTTTTTTATTCAAAAATACTCATGCACTCATATGTTTATGTAGAGATAAAACTAAAGGACAATTCGGTAAAAATACAAATCCAACTCCCACTAAAACATTGCCTAAAAGGTAAGACCCATTTCCTATTGATTTTCAAATTGTTTTATCAATTTATAAATTAGATTCTCAAAATAAAAAATAAAGACAATTTTTTTTTTTAACTATAAAATAGGATATAAAATAGGACCACTAAGCCCAACGTTTTCACTAAAAAAAAAAAAAAAAAAAAAACCTCATCACACTTGCGAAGCGCTTGTGATGAGGCTAGTTATTATTATATTTGTTTATTTGGTTGGTTAAGGCGTATAGGGGAAGTCAGTAGCCCTGACATAAGTGATAATATATATATATATATTGTCAGGTTATTTAGACCCCAAAACAACCAGATTGCGTAGCCTAGATTAATTAGCCAAGTTGTTACTTAGTCAAATTAAGCAATTCTAGGTTAAAACAATCAAATAATCATATCATGTATATAAAACAATTAAAGCAGCGGAAATAATAAAGAACACAAGATATGATCACCCAGGAAACCACACGGTAAAAACCTGGGGAGGATTTGACCCACCGATCCTCAAGGCAAACCAGAATTCACTATGAAAGAATTGAAGTTCTTACAAAAGGACTACAAGCTCCCCGCTCGACTTCCTAATGCTACCCACCAGTACGAACTTCCTGACACGACCACGCGCAGGCTCCGAATCCACGGACTACTTCTTTCTTGAATTCTTCAATCAGCTACAAGCTCCCCGCTTGCTTTTCTTTTAAGTTCCAATGGTAGCAACCTTGTTGATCATCAAGATATTGACAACCCTAAGTTTATGTGAAGGAAAGCTCCTCAAAGATCTCACAAGAGATTCACATAAACCGCAAATATGAGCAACAAAGACTTAGAGAGGTTTGGGTACAAAACCCTAATAAAAGGAGGCACAAGAGGCACTCTAATCTCTCATCAAAAAGTCTCAAAAACGTGGCTTAGGGTTTCCTTTATATAGTGGGAGAAGTAGATCTGAAACCCTAATCCTTAATGGGCTTAAGCTGCTGTTTGGGCCGACTTAAAATTCTGCAGATACGATTTTCGATCGATCGAGCCTGTTCTTCGATCGATCGAACCAGGCAGAATATGAAGTCTTCTTCCTGCAGCTTGTATGTTCTTGAATCTTGACTTGAATCACCTTGAGCATTGTCTAATAAAACCTATAGACTCTAAGATCAATATCTATACAAGTTTGTGTTCACGATTTGCCAATTGTTCTAAACATTTAGAACCTAACATATATCAACTCACAAATAGAAGATTAGGTGATGTACTTTTGACCCTTTATGCCTATAGGTATGGTGTAACTATAGACTTGATTCCTCGGTACTATTAGTAGCAGAAAATAAAAGAACAAAAATATTGTAATTATGATTAGGAGGAATTTTGGTGTGAGATAATAGTGGATAATTATTGGATATTTTTAGTTTTCTCTCTATCTGGCTGGGTACTATTATTAGTCCTTAAATTATTTGATCATTGAGTAAAAATATTTGAAAATTGTTCTAGGTGATATCTAAAGATTTTAAAGGAATTGTTAAGGAAAAGTTTCTTTTGGAGGTAAGTAACCTTATCATAATTGGGTTTTATTTTGCTTATATTAATGTATTTTTAACTACTGAAAATTGTTTATAATTGTGACAATTTTTATTTCTACTGTATTACTAATTTCGAGTAAAGGATTATTATAAATATATTTTAATACTGAGTATATGATTTTTAAATACATGCTTGAATAAAATATATTTTTGTTAAAAACTATGATTTCATATATATGATTATGGACAATCTGACTATGAATTGATTCTGATACCCAAACCAATAGGGGTTATTCATTGGTACTCTGATATCCAGCCAATGGAGGTTATTCATTGGTACTTTGATACCCAGTCGCAGGGATATAGTGTGACCATAGTCATAAGATTGTTAAGAATATGAATTACATTTGAAAATTTGAACTATTTTGAGTCCTTAAAACTACATATGTGATTTTGGAAATGTTTGAGTATTTGAACTATTTTGAGTCATTAAAACTACTTATGTATTTTTGGAACATATTGTAAGTTACGGCTTTGATATATGGAAAATTGACTACTTTCTAAACCATCTATGATATATTTGTAAGATTAAAGTATGTGATCTATTTGTAACTTATTATTTTAAGACTATGAAACTTCTTTAGTTATTTTTGAAAACCCATATTATATTATAACTTTTGAAGACTCATATTACATCTTATTACTTTATAGATCTATTGCTTGGTAGAACTTATTAGGATTTTGGTTATTTATTGAGTTGTCAGCTCACCCCTTTTTCCCCTTCAGTTTCAGGTTGTGAAGAATAGCAAGTTTTGGGAGCTTTGATGTTGTGTTATGAGCAAGAAAAGAAACTTAGTGATTTTGGAATTGGATGGTCTTCTAATAGTTTTATATTTATTGGCCAATTGGCATTTTGTACATGAGGTTTGGATTTTGTTCCTATTAAATTATTGGAGATCTATTCATAAAGAAATTGTTGAGGTACTTTGGATTTATTTGATTTAATTTTTGAGGATAAATTTTATTTGCTAAGAAGACCTTGCACACTTGTGGGGTGCTTACTTTATAAGCATGTGGTAGTTGTCATGTGCCTGTCTTTATAGTTGGGTTCAGGGCGTGACAATTTTAATGGTATCAGAGTTTAGGTTATGATCTTGTAGACTTTATGCTATGTTAAGGACATATTTTTATGTAATTGGCATATCCTTTGATGAAATGCACTTTATTTGTATTTGGGTAAATCTAAATATGTTCAAGATGATCATTACAAGTGGTTAAATTGAAGACATGAAGATTACTCAAGAACTACTCAAGAAAAGTGCAATCTACAGGTCTCAATACCTCATCGATAGAAGCTCGATTTGTCGAGATTCATTAAAGCTCGACACATGTCGATCTATTGAGCTTACGAGATTCAGATTATAGCCAGCAACGTTTTTATTCTAAAATGCTATTTGTTTATGAGTTTGTATAATCCTTATTGGACTAGGAAAGCCTAAGGTTTGTGTAAACCTATTTGGAATAGGAGAGCCCATTAAGCTCCTATTTAAAGGAGGTGGAAAAAGAAAAAAAACCTAATCCTAGAGAGCTTCATAAGGTTTTCTTTTTGAAACCCTAGCTTTCTCTTATAGAAGAAAGAGTTCTTGCTGTGTTTCTTATATGCCTTTGGGTTCTGTAACCAAGCAAAGTCTCTTGCACAAACATTAAAGATATTGTTGGTGTTTCTATGTGAAGCTGTTGCAAATCAACTACAACAATCAAAGGGTTGCTGTGGAGTTAGTCTCGTACTTGGATTCGTGCAAAGGAGTAAGCCGTGTACTGGGATCCGCGCACCAAATTGGTTAGTCACGTACTGAAAGCCGTGCATCAAAAGGAGAGATTGTCACTACAAAACAAGTCTAATTGGGTATTGGGGTAAAGGTTCAACTATAGGTTGGTATAAGATACTGAGATTCCTTTACTTGTAACCGCTTGTTCTGTTAATAGTGGATTCTCGGGAGTGGTGACCTTGAAATCACCCGGTGGGGTTTTGCCTCGGTGGTTTTCCCCATTCATAAACAAATCACCTGTGTCAAATTTATTTTCCGCTGTATTTTAACTTAATTAGTGATTTGTTTGTGCTACCACACTCATTGCATGTAATTGAACCTGATTAATTCACTTGGTTAATTAATTGGTAAATTTATCGCAAGGGGTCAATACATTCTTGGCCTATCAAGTGGAATCAGAGCAGGCACACTCTGATTAGGTTTTAATCTTTGTTGTGTGATTCATTGACCCCTGTTGTCATGGAAACTCTTGATTGTTTTGATTTCCATGATCTTGTGTTGAATGATGATGATGATATTCAAGATGCCTATTGCAAGCTTTATAATCTTTGTATGAAATCTCTTGAATGTTCTACAAAATTAAAAACTAAATTTAAAAAGGTCGAACTTGAAAAAGATAATTTGATTGCAAAATTGGATGAAGCCAATAATTTGAATGAGAATTTTAAATATCAAATTTCATCTTAGGTGGACAAAATTAAGAGTTTGGAAGAGCAACTGGTTGAATTTAAAACTGAAGTTGAAAATTTAACTAGTGCCAAACTTGTTGTTGAGCCTAACTCAAAAGAAAAAGATTTTTATATTCCCCCATATAAAAGGAATAATGAAGAGTTGAAGGCTAATATTGCTAGGATAGACAAAGGTAAAAGTTTTGATGTTAACGCTGAAGTTTCTAAACCTATGTCTATAACTCCTCCTAGGTTGAATAAAAATTCTGAATTTGTCCCCACTTGTCATCATTGTCATATTGTTGGTCATATTAGGCCAAATTGTCCTAAGTTGTCAACCTCTAAGGTTAGACCTCCTTCTAGGAAGTCAAGTAGCTCTAAAACTACTCATGTTTGTCACCATTGTGGTGGTTCTGGTCACATTCGTCCTAATTATTTTAACTTGTTTCCTCATAAGCGAGTGTCAAATAGGTCTCATCCTTTGTGTAGAGGCTCTGTACCTATTTTTGGTGAGTTATTAAAGGCTTTGGGCTTTTTGACTCAATTTCAGGGGAATTCTAATTCCTCTATGTGGTTTAGTAGTCATACTAGGACACGTGCCTTTTCATCTTCACGACCAAGGACTCATGCTGTGTGGGTGATAAAGGATCCTAAGATTTAATTTTCTTTCTTGATTTCTTATTTGTTTTTGGAATCATGCTTTCATGCATTTGCATCAAGTTTTATGCTTTACTTTACTTAACATGATTTTGTTTGTTTGTTTTCAGTTTTTGATTTATTTTGTTTTTCATAAAAAATAAAATAAAAAAAATAAAAAAATCAGAAAAATACAAAAACGGTGTGTGTTTGTGTATATTGGTACTTGTGTACCTTGAATGGCCATTGAAACAAAGTTTTCTAAACTTTGTATCTTTTGTAGCTTAGATGAGCATCTCCATGCACAACTAAGCAAGTGAGTTTTGTGGCTCATGTTTGTGATGAGTAATGATGGAAATTTAGACCCCTTAAACAACCAAATTGCGTAGCCTAGATTAATTAGCCAAGTTGTTACTTAGTCAAATTATGCAATTCTAGGTTAAAGCAATTCAACAATCATATCAAGAATAATAATAATGCAGCGGAAAATAAATGAACACAAGATATGATCACCCAGGAAACCACACGGTAAAAACCTGGGGAGGATTTGACCCACCGATCCTCAAGGCATAACAGAATTCACTATGAAAGAATTGAAGTTCTTACAAAAGGACTACAAGCTCCCCGCTCGACTTCCTAATGCTACCCACCAGTAGAACTTCCTGACACGACCACGCGCAGGCTCCGAATCCACGGACTACTTCTTTCTTGAATTCCTCAATCAGCTACAAGCTCCCCGCTTGCTTTTCTTTTAAGTTCCAATGGTTGCAACGGTAATGATCTTCAAGATGTTGAAATCATCTCTACCTTGAAAACCCTAAGTTTTGTGTAAAGGAAAGCTCCTCAAAGATCTTACAAGAGATTCACACAAAACAGCAATGTATGAGCAATAAAGCAATATGGACAACCTTCAAAAACGTGGCTAGGGTTTAGTTTATATACCTAGGGTAAAAACATAAAACCCTAAATGTTTAATGAGGTAGGGCTGAGTTGGAAATTCTGCAGAATAATCAACCTGTGCGATTTTCGATCGATCGAGTCTATTCTTCGATCGATCGAGCCAGGCCAAAAGTCCCAAGTACTTCTGCAGCCACTCGATTCCAACTGTATAATAATAAACCAACTTTGAGCAAGCTTAAACAAGACTAAATACAATGTTTTGATCATGGTTTGCCAACATTACAAATTAGAGTTCTAAATACATAAAATCCTAAGACCTTAGAACCTAACAAGTAAGATTAAGTAATCTCTTGTACTTAACACTATCACTCTTTTTGACGGGAAGGACTAGAAAATCCTAAGAGAAAGGTATAAATAACCATCTCACCACTATTGCCCGCTAATCATGAAATGACATCTGTATGCTTCGACATAGCGAAAATGCAATGTCAATGACATTTGTGTACTTCGGCATAGCAAAATTGGAATGTCAAATGCTTAACATTATTGGGTATTTCTTTTCTCTCTCTTATATGCCCATGCATGATCTGCTTATTAAAAGAAAAATTACAAAGAAAAATAAAAAACAAAAAGAATAAAAATGCTTTATATATGATTGCAAGCGTGTATTCTAGAAGATGTGGGAGTTATAGGATATACCTCGAAGGTGATAGTTCCCATCAAACAGTTATGATTGTGTGTGAGTTAATGTGATTTTCTCATATCTCAAATCGTCATAACATGTATACACTTATGCAATTTTGCGATATTTTTCACATATAACACGCAATATTCTTTGCTACTCTTGATACATGTGCAGGTACAATGTGATTTGGCCATCACAAGGTTTACATGTGTTAATGTATGCTCACTAAACTGTCTTGACTTGTTTTTGAAATATAAAATTGGTTAGACTTGTTTAGTGTGTGTGTGTATTTTGGGATTTATGTGCTTAACAATTTTTGTTGAGAGATGTTTTTGAGAGATAAAAATGTTGTTTGGATCCTTGGTTGAGTTGCATGTTTGATTGCATTCATACCTATGTTTTTCTCTTCTTGAAAAACTGTTTTTAAGCAATCTCGACAGCTCCTTGACACCTCTCGATACCTAGCTTATCTATCGAGCCCTTCAGCTGCTTTTTTATCGCAATCTCGACACCTCTCGATAGCTAGGTCGATCGATCGAGAAAGTTTCTGTCTCCTCGATAGCTTCTCGATAGCTGTTCGATCCATCGAGGTCTACTCGATAGCTTCTCGACACCTCTCGATCCATCGAGATCCTCTTACATGCATTGTTTTTCACATGGTTTGCATGTTTCTCTTATCTTTGTGTCCATAGCATCTTGTTTTTCTTTTTCTTGTAGGTCTATGGTTCCTTGTTCTTCTTGTTCCCTCTATATCAGTTTTCTGTCTATCTCTGGTCAAGTCTTTTGGCTTTTTATGCCCTTTGACAGTCGTGTCAAAAAGGGGGAGAAATTTGAGAATTGAATGTCATTCCTCAGGGGGAGTAATAGACTTAGGGGGAGAACTTCATGGTAAAGGAAAAATGTTTTTGATGTAACTAACTTAGGGGGAGAGTTAGTTTGATACACATTAATATTGATATATATTTTGTGTTGTGTATCTTTTGGTTTTGTAACCATTTACATACATCATGCGTTGTTTCTATATTTGATGATGATGTATGTGTTTCACTCATTATCTCACATGTGTTGTTTCTTTTCTCTCTTTATACAGATGCTTCTTATTTATTTAACTTGTCATTATTTTCCACATGGTACCTTGATGTGTTTTGTTTAGTGCCTTTCAGGAAAGACAAGTTAAAGCCAAATCAAGATTCTGAACCTTCTTCTTGCAGTAACTTACAAGGTTCAGATCTTTTAGACTAGGCTTATTTATTCTGTAATCTTGAGTAGAATGTATTCTAGGACATTCAATGTACTCTTGTGGTTTTGTCACGGATTGCCAAAGGGGGAGATTGTTAAGGACATATTTTTATGTAATTGGCATATCCTTTGACAAAACACACTTTATTTGTATTTGGGTAAATCTAAATAGGTTCAAGATGATCATTACAAGTGATTAAATTGAAGATATGAAGATTACTCAAGAACTGCACAAGAAAAGTGCAATCTACAGGTCTCGATACCTCCTCGATAGAAGCTTGATCTGTTGAGATTCATTAAAGCTCGACCCATGTCTCGATCTATCGAGCTTACGAGATTCAGATTATAGCCAGCAACATTTTTATTCTAAAAGACTATTTGTTTATGGGTTTGTATAATCCTTATTGGACTAGGAAAGCCCAAGGTTTGTGTAAACCTAATTGGAATAGGAGAGCCCATTAAGCTCCTATTTAAAGGAAGTGGAAAAAGGAAAAAACCTAACCCTAGAGAGCTTCATAAGGTTTTCTTTTTGAAACCCTAGCCTCCTCCTACAGAAGAAAGAGTTCTTACTGCGTTTCTTATACGCCTTTGGGTTCTGTAACCAAGCAAAGTCTCTTACACCAACATTGAAGATCTTATTGGTGTTTCTATGTGTAGCCGATCAACTATAACAATCAAAGGGTTGCTGTGGAGTTAGTCACGTACTTGGATTTGTGCAAAGGAGTAAGCCGCGTACTAGGATCTGCGCATCAAATTGGTTAGTCACGTACCAGGAGCCGTGCATTAAAAGGAGAGATTGTCACTACAGAACAAGTTCAATTGGGTATTGGGGTAAGGGTTCAACTGTAGGTTGGTATAAGGTACTGGGATTCCTTTACTTGTAACCGCTTGTTCTGATAATAGTGGATTCTCGGCGGGAGTGGTGACCTTAAAATCACCCGGTGGGGTTTTGCCTCGGTGGTTTTCCCCATTCGTAAACAAATCACCTGTGTCAAATTTATTTTCCGTTGCACTTTAACTTAATTGGTGTTTTTTTTTTGTGCTACCACGCTCATTGCATGTAATTGAACCTAATTAATTCACTTAGTTAATTAATTGGTAAATTTATCACAAGGGGTCAATACATTCTTGCCCTATCATGCTAGGTTTTGATTTAGAATGAAATCTGCGCCCTAGGCATTAAAATTCTATTTATTGTTTATGAAGGTTATTAGGTCATAGATAGTGTTCTTTTGATGACTTGATGGGAAGTGTAAGTGAGGTTCCATCATATGATAATTTGTTAGGTCATATTTGAAGGATTCGATATTTATGTCTCTTGGGTTATGCCTACATGACTTATAAAACAAAAAGGAGGATTTTAATTGATACACTTCTATGTTCTTATACTAGTATTAAGTAGGTGTATTTTACCCTTGAAAATTTTGTAATTGATCGGATTGGTTATTAAAACTTCTTCTTATTAAAAAGGAAAAGAGAGTGAGAAAATAACAAGCAAAGGAAATCTTCCTGCTATTTTGTGACTGATCTTCTGTAAATTCATTTGATAGTTTTTGCCTAATATAGTTGACCTACCTGAGGTTAGTTTGATCTGTAGGGGATTCTCATAGGTCTAATTTTTGAATGATAGTTTACTATATGTCCTATTCAGAATTTGGAGTGCTTTTAGGGAATTGGATATTGCAAAACTTTATTTTGGGGTTAAGGTTTGATGTTAGAGCTACGATTCCTTGATTTTAGTTTATACGGAGTTAGTAAATTAACAGAAGGTTTGTAGTGTGAAGGAAAATCAATTTGTGGTTATTGTAGTTCACATTATATTATATATTATTATATAATTCTGAGGGTATTTAAGGAATTTAGTAATATATCGGTGGACGTCCTTGGATTCTAATGTTAAGGACTGACTTTCTTTGGATCATTGTTCTTGTTAAGGTTGACCTACATGGATTACCATAATTTTATTTATGTGTGAGGTAGTCCCTAAATGTTTTGAGACATGTTTTGTTACTTAGAAGTTTGAGATCCGCAATTTCTTTTCTATGGACTTGGAGGATTGTTTAATATCCTGGGGAATACGTTTTGATGCCAGAAATGTAATTCTTTAAACTTAACTGATAAAAGTTGATGTATTGGCTTAATAGAAAATGAAGTGGATAGAACACAAGTATGTGGTAGTATTGAATTGGACTAGTGGACCATATTTTTGATTGGATATTGAAGAAGTTGGGATGGCAAGAGAATTTATTTCAAAAGACTATTACAATTTGAATTATAGTCAATTGCTATACCTTTTGTTTTATATTGGCAGATGGTTAGTGATTATAAATTGCAGTGTACTCTTAAGTTCTACACTGCTGGGACTATTATTTGCAAAGTATAAAAAAAAAAAAAAAAAACAAAAAAGGGGTTTGAGATACTTCATGGACTATTCCCTTCTAGCTGATGTATACTTAGAGACTTGCTTTCATAATAGGCAATGTAATTATAATGAACCCATCTCTTCAATGAGTTCCAGCCCAAGTATCATCTAGAGGTTAAAGGTGAATAAATGTTGCTTATTTGTGAAGATAATTTATGATTAAGATAGATGTTCAATGACAGACCCTTATATCAATGCTCAATAGATTATTTATGGAAACTTTGGAATTTCTATTTTACAAAACTCGAGGAAGAAAAGATATACACATATTGTAAATGAGTTTTGAACTTATGAAAGAATGGAACTTTGGATGCACTACTTAATTTTGAGGTATAGAATTAAATGGATGCTAGCATACAATGGTCTATGGTGAATCTCAAAATTGTAGATTTCCCTTGTTGTAATTTTTGGAGACTACTTAGGCCTTGGAATTTTGTTGAAATTAATAATTGATGGAAAATCAGTTATTGGGGTTGATCTAAACGAATGGGCCTTGAAACTTTTTTTTTTTTTTTTTTCATATTGAAAGAAACTTAAAGAGCTATATAGACTAGAGATATGTATATCTTTAAAGAATCTTATATTTTTTGTAATATGGTTGTTCTTAAACTATGGGTAATTGAGTAAGAGATTTTATAGTGGTATTGTATTATGCAGCGGAAGCATCATGGCTCCAATTTCTTTGGAAATTTTTATTTTACAAATCTTGGGAAGGAAAAGTCTACGCATATGTTGTAAAATAGTGTTGAACTATGGTGATGAGTGATAAATTTGTATAGATCGATACAATTGTGGCTTTAGAGTAGCGCAGCGGAAGTGTGATAATTCGTTCAGCTTTTGATGAATTCAGAAGACAGATTTTTTATTAGTGGGGGAGATTGTAATACCCGAAAAAAAAAAAAGATTAAAAGGAAGGGTATTTAAGCAAATCTTTTGTGGGGTAAATTTTATAATTAATATTACCGAGGGAGATTTTAGAAAACTAGGTTGAAATCCTAGCTATATATAAGCTAATTAAGTTAGAGTATAACGTTAGATATTTTTGGAGAAGGACTTCTGAGTTTGTTCAAGTAGTGAAAGATTGACGGCACACTCGAGGTAAGAGCCTAAGAAATCTCATTGTTTGTCAGATTTAGGTTTAAAATGGATTTAGAAAATTTTTTTATGTGAGTATTTTGGCCAACAGTGAGACTTTCTTTAGGCATGACCGCATGGGTCTGTTTTGCATAATTTTTCTTAAAGGAATAGTATTAGATTGATGGAGTTAGAAAAGAAAAGAAAGAAAAGAAACGCTTGACGAAAAGAAGGAACACCAACTTCTTTATGATTTATTATTATTTGTTTATTGATTTGGTAGAGGAAGAATAGTGTTTCCATAAAAGCTTGTGCCAGAGCTTGATTTGTGTGATTTGTCCTCATGCCAAAAGAAAGCTAGAGGCAGCAATGGCAAATATATATATATATATATATATATATATATATATATATAAATCCATAGAATAATCCCCTTGACAAAGCAACGTGCCAACGCCAGCTTCCTTCTAATATCATTATTATTATTATTATTAGTTCATTGGTTTGGTAATTGAGGCGTATGGGGAAGTCAGCAAGTGATCATGGAACTTGGTCTAGGTGATGGTTTTGACCCTATATGAGAATATGTATCCTAGGCTTTATTACAGGCAGTGGAGGATATATACAAGGATTTTTACTTTGAGAAAATAAAAAGAAATTATTGGATATTTTTAGTAGTCGCCCTGTTAGCCGAATATTTATAAGCCATTCTTAAATTATTTGATTATTGAGTAAATGGTACTTGTAAAATTGTTTTAGGTGACATCTAAGTTCTTTTTGGAATGCCTTCTGGAGGTAAGTAACCTTATCCTAATTAGGTTTTATTTTGCTTATATTAATGTATTTTTAACTACTAAAAATTGTTTATAATTGTTAGAATTTTTATTTCTATTGTATTACTGATTTCTAAGTAAAAGATTATTATAAATATATTTTAATACTGAGTATATGGTTTTTATATACATGCTTGAATAAGATATATTTTTGTTAGAAACTATGATTTCATATATATGATTATGGACAATCTGACTATGAATTGATTTTGATACCTAACCAATGGGAGCTATTCATTGGTACTCTGATACCTAGCCAATGGGGGTTATTCATTGGTAATTTGATACTTAAACCAATGGGGGTTTTTCATTGGTACTCTGATACCCAGCCAATGGGGGTTATTCATTGTTACTCTAATGCCCAATCACGGGGATATAGCGTGACCATAGTCATAAAAGTGTTAAGAATATGAATTACGTTTGAATATTTGAACTATTTTGAGTCCTTAAAACAACATATGTGATTTTGAATATGTTTGAGTATTTGAACTATTTTGAGTTATTAAAACTGCTTATGTATTTTTGGAACCTATTGTAAGTTATAGCTTTTGATATATGGAAAATTGACTACTTTCTAAACCATCTATGATATATTTGTAAGATTAAAGTATGTGATCTATTTGCAACTTATTGTTTTAAGACTATGAAACTTTTTTAGTTATTTTTGAAAACCCATAGTATATCATAACTTTTGAAGACTCATATTACATCTTATTACTTTACAGATCTATTGCTTGATAGAACTTATTAGGATTTTGTTACTTATTGAGTTGTCAGCTCACCCCTTTTCCCCTCTAGTTTTAGATTGTGAAGAATAGCAAGTTTTGAGCATTTTGATGTTGTGTTGTGAGTAGGAAAAGAAGTTTAGTGATTTTGGGATTGGATGGTCTTCTAATAGTTTTATATTTATTGGCCAATTGGCATTATGTACATTTTTTTATTGGATTTTGTTCCTATTAAATTATTAGAGAACAATTCATAAAGAAATTGTTGAGGTATTTTGGATTTATTTGATTTAATTTTTGAGGATAAATTTTAGTTGCTAAGAAGGCCTTGCACACTTGTAGGGTGCTTACTTTATAAGTGTGCGGCAGTTGTCACTTGCCTATCTTTATAGTTGGGTTCGGGGCGTGACATGGGTCATTCCAATTAGTCTTTAGTATGTGGCTTGGAGTGGGACCAAAAGGGAACAAATAAGACACTAGCTCCATTAATTATATTTAATACCGCTATATAAATATAATTGCACTCTAGGCCTTATTAATAAATTATATCCTAAGACTTTATTATACATGCAACCCCTTCATTAAAATATTTGTAGTAATACAAAGTCATGAATGTAGACTGCCACTTTGAAGATTACTACATCTTAATCGTTGAGTACCCAGTTTAATCCTTTAAGTTGTCCATCATATATTTATGAAATCCAATTTCATAAATATATACTTTAGTAACTCCTTACTAAAGTAGTTAGGCCTAACATTCTGAATAACCAAACCAATTAAACTTATCTCAAGGGAATATTTTATATCTCCATTAAGAGACTATGATATCCATCTTGAGAATTTATGTTCCATCAACACTAAATGTGGTTGCCCAACATACTGAGGTTTTGAACGTGATTTTAGATCTCACTCTTGATATATTAAAGCAACCTACACTTCATGATTAGGTCCATTATTCTCTCAGGATTAAGAGTTGATATAAATAGAAGTCGTGAGATTTATTATTCATTTGACAGCCGTTAGGAGAATAATAAATCTCATAGCGGTCCAATTCAATATGTCTTAACTCTTAAAACATATCAACATATCAACTAGAAGTCTCCATTTCCATGATCAAGACAAATCATCTTAATTGATATGTTATAGTCTTTGCAGATGAAATGCCCAATTTTATCATCGACTACGAACTATAATTCTGAGTTTACAAAGAACTTGTGATTTATATCTTCTATGACTAAATCATATAAATCACATACTATGCATCTCATGGACTATATGAAAATTTCCAAATATTCATGTTACCATTATTTTAGATAATAATAAAACAACTTTATTAATAACAACATTAAGTCATACATGATGTCATACATAAGATCATACAATAGGATTTAAGGGCACTAATCCTAACAGTCTTATCCAAATGCTCTATGAGTTACTCCTTCAAGCCAACATTAATAACATTTTGTTTTATAGTCAAAAACTAGTGGAAGCTGTTTCTCCCAAAAAAAAAAAAAAAAAAAAAAAAAAAAAAAAAAGAAGAAGAAGAAAAAAAGTGGAAGCTTATTAATGCATCATTTATGTTTAGGATTCACATGCATTGCACTTTTTTTGTATCCATCTTGCAGTTTTGTAGTCATATCTCTCATTGTTTTCACACATAACATGCTTTTGCTGGCCTTGGTGTCTAAGGGATTGTCTTTCGATCCCTCTTCTTGCTCTACGACTCAGCATTCTATTCTTTCTTCTGTTTGGCCATCAATCCCTTTGTAGTTAGTGCATCTTCTCCATTCATATACTTTTGCACTTTAAACAACAGATCCGTCACCAAGGTCGGTGGGGTCTTCCCCAGGGAGAAGACGATGCTAGGATTGTTTAACCCCGCTTAGAAGGTCGTCATTATTACCTGATCGTCTGCCTCATCGATTTCCAACACCACTTTGTTGAAGCGTTTCACATATTCCCTCAAGGTCTCCCCTTCTTGTTGCTTTATAGTCAGTAGATGTGAGGTGGGCCTTTTATGGTGCTGGCCCCCAATGAAATGTCGGACAAAAGAGTCACTCAGCTGCTTAAAGTTAGCGATAAACAACGCGGGTAGCTTGCTAAACCACACCCTTGCTGCTCCCTTGAGGTTTTCCAGGAAAGATTTGTAAATCACCTCGTCTAGAGTCTGCTGGAGGTTTAATATTGTCTTGAATGCCCTTATGTGGTCTAGGGGATCCTTAATGCCATCGTAAACCTCTAGCTGTGAAAGATAGAATTTGGGAGACAAAGGGATCTCCAAAACGCTGGCAGCGAAGGGTGAATCTGTCCTCTTAATCATGTCATCAAGGTTTATCGCTGTCTTTCCCTTCATGGAGTTCCTGACTTCATCTAACTCCTTCTTCATGTTTTTCATCATCTGATTGTTGCCATGAGTCGACTGTGTAGTGTGCTCAAAAGTCTCTTTCAGTTGTTTCCCGGGATATGGGCTTTGTAGTCATTGTCATTGTGATCACACCGTGACTGTGATGTATTAGTACCCTCTGGATGCACTCGCCGCTTCAAATCTTCATTTTGTTTCATCAACTCTTGCACATTGGCTGTTAGTGCTTGGATTTGTTGAGGCATCACCACCGGGTCTGGCGACGCAGTTGTGGTTGAGTTCATCGGTTCTATGGAACTTAGTTAGTAGAGAATTCAACGGCTTATTGATTGATAGCTCGTTGTTCCCCACAGACGGCGCGAAACTAATAAAAAAAGATTTTGCCTCGTCTGTATGTTCCTCATCAGTGCGATGGACGATGTTGAGATCTTGTTCACAAGAAACAAACAATTTAATGAAGACACTGATGCGGGGTCCACCAGGGAGCCTCCGATGATTAAGTTAACTTATTTCCTGTGGAACCAACATAATCTATATACAATTGAGCTTATTTCTTGTGGAACCAGCATAATCTATATGCAATTGAGCTTATTTCTTATGGAACTAGCATAATCTGTATGCAATTGAGCTTATTTCCACTTACTTGTTGCGTCTGGCTTTATATAGCCTATTTGTGAGTAAATTCCTTGTGCATTCATTTATCTTCTTAAGTGTTATGGTTGAGCTAGAGGGTTAAATGGCTCATTTAATACCATTTAACCTCCCCATTCAATGTCCTGTAATGGCTATGTAATGGTCAGCTTGAGGTGACTGTGACAACAGTGAGTTGGTGGTTGGGAAGGCTGTATGTTTTTTACACTTGTGCCATTTAAGTGAGGAATTTTTATCTGAGCATTAATGTGTGCTTATGATCGTTCTTGGTAATGACGATCCTATATGAACGGTCATTTTATGGATGACCATTTAACACTACTCGTCATGTCTTAAAGTAATTATGAATGTGGAAGGCTTGGGTAACCATTTATCAGTCACTATGTTAAGAGCTTGACCATTTCCCACTTGCCACTGGTACCCTTAGTGAACAATATACTGCCCCGCCATGATACTTCTCCATGCGTAGGAAGGATGGCTACCCACTTCAGCAGACAAGAAGTCCCCATCTAGAAAGTAGCAAGCTTTGAACACTTTGTGCACTAGAGAGCTTGTATTGGTCTAAAGTCACCATCCTTGTTTTGCAAATAAAGCTAAGTTGAAAGCTTTGAGACTGCAAAAACCCAAACCACCGTCTTCCTTTGATTTACACACTTTGTCCCAATTTAGCCATGCCGTCTTACTCTTCTCATTGACTTGACCCCACCAAAACTTATGCACCATACTTCTCATTTCATCATAAAGGAAATTAGGGAGTTTGAAAACACTTACTGTATACGTTGGTACAACCTTTGCAATGGTCTTTATAAGAATCTCCTTCTCAGGATTGGCTAATAATTTTTCTTTCCACCCAGACAACTTATTGTTCAACCTTCCAAGCAATTGGTGAAAGGTGTTATGTTTTTCTTCCCAACCAACGATGGTAAACCAACATACTTTTCATGTTACTTTATAATTCTTGCACCAAATCTTATCTTGACCTCATCTTGTGGAGTATTTCAACTGAAGAAAAGGGAAGTTTTATCACGGTTCAATTGTTGCCCTAATGCTTGTTCATATGTCTATAAGACTGAAATTAAAGTGGAACATTCTTCCTTCGTGGCCCAGCAGAAAATAAGGCTGCCATCCGCAAAAAATAGATGCAACATTTTATGAGACACAATTTCCAACAAGTGACCAATAATGTTGATAAAATAAAGGGGGCATACCATTTTTGGATGCAATTGCTTCAACGCTTTTGTCACTTCCTCGGCTTTACATTCCTTTATTAGAGATTCATTCACTAAGCCTAACGCAACTGGTCTTACGGTATCCACCACCATTGAAGAATCTATAGGTCCATTAGTTTGGAAAATAGATTGATAGTAGTCCATCACCATATGGTCCACCACCCTCTCATCTTCTTGCCAAACCCCAATGTCGTCACAAAGACCTTTAATGGTATTTCGTTGAAATTTACTAGAAGCCTTAGCATGAAAGAAACCCGTATTACGAGCCCCACTCACCAACCATGTGTTTCGAGACCCCTGACTTCATATAGTACTCTTTGCATTGAGCCATATATGCAAATTCTTTCTAACCTCCCTGATTTCCTCCTTATTCTGTCTAGTAGTCCCACAAAGTTCCAGTACTTGTAATCAGTCCTTCAATCCTACTATCTTTCGTCCTACATGGCCAAATTCCACTTTATTCTAGACACTAAGCCGCTCCCTACAAGTAGTTAGACAGTTGAAAAATTGAGCTCCCTTGACTTTATTCATACCCTCCTACCACGAGTCATGCACAATCTCATCATAACGGGGTTCTTGAAACCATATGGCCTAAAAGCGAAACAAATTTTTCATTCTACTCCATTGTTGAGTTTACTCATAGTCGTAAAGTTAGAATAGAGTGGTCTGATACTGAGGAGGGCAAGTGGTGTACGATTGCCTCCTGAAATTTCTGTCTCCATGAATTGGTCGCAGGAGCTCGATCTAACCAAATTTTTAGGTGATCCTCATTTGCTTGATTCTTGAACCATGTGAAGGGAGCCCCATGGAAGCCTAGGTGGTGGAATCCACAATTGTTTATCACATTGCAAAATCGATTAATTTTTTCTCAGTGATCTTATATTACCTCCCTCCTTCTTCGAAGCTTTTGTTATTTGACTTATTTCATTGTAATCCCTAATGCATAGCCATGGTAAATTGCTTATTTGGCTAATATCTTCAAAAAGAATCCACGTCTCCTCCCTCTTACTTGTGTCTAGATGTCCATAAAATCTTGTTAGTCTCCACATGCCCCTATTGCATTCACTATCCATAAATGCATCTATATACCATCGCAAACACTTTCGAATCTCAACCTTTGACTTCGGCTTCCACAGCAATGCAAGTACTCTGCTATTCCCAACACTAGACACAACACCTTGTGTATAACCTAGCCCATGTCTCATTTTACTCATTACCTTATGTAAGGTTGAAATTTATCAACCATCTTGTTGGCTTTATTCCGTGCCAATTTGCTTGTAATTTAGCACTTAGTAACTCTGTATTTAGGTGGGATTCATGTAAGGGTAGTGTGTGAAGAGAGTGTGAAGAAAAGCTCAAGTTTGTGCAAAGAAGCAGAGTTTCGCGGCTAGGACTCGCGGCTGACTCGCAACTGGCAAGCCGTCAACTGCAGGCACGTGAGAAGCATACAGGGGAGCTGAAGGATTGCGCCAGCTGTCGCACTACAAGACAAAAGTCCCAGGCTGGCCAGCCATTATCTCGCGACTTGAACTCACGACTTGGACAAGCCGCGAGGCCAAGCCGCCAACCAGCCATGTTTGGCAAAAACTGTCTCTTCGTATTCCAAACACATACCACTATATATAGACCCTTATACCCACTAAATGTAGAGAGCTTCCAGAGAAAATTTTGTGAGAGAAACCTTAGAGCAAAACAAGATTGCCTCATCCTCAATCTTCATCTAAGAGACTCTACAAATTCCTCTACTCTCTTCCTCTCCATTGTCATACCCTTGAGAGGTTCTTTGCCAAATCCTTATCTCACCATACCCACGTCTATGAGAAGGTTTATTTGGTGCTTTTGGGAAGCAGTTAGGAAGGAACCAATATACATTGGTTGATGCTATGGTCTAGTAGCGGAATTCGGGAAGCTAAAGAAGAAATAGGTTCGGCATAACCTCGTTGGAGCAAGAAGTTTGGAGGGCTTAGGTACTTGAGTAGATTTGGCTTGGAGGGTCTTCTGCTGTTCATGTATCCCAACTACATTCTTTAGTGGATTATTTCACCACTTGGAGGGCGGCGGAGAGGTTTTACGCCGAGGACTTCGGTTTCCTTTTTGATAACACATCGTGTGTTGTCCGTGTGTTTGCATCTTCCTTCCCTCTATCTTTGCCTTATATTTACTGCTGTGGATGTGTTTATATTTGGCTTAGATTAGTTATCAATTCTGTGATTGGCTTATGTTCATGTTCCGCACATTAATTGTTTGATTATATGCTTGAATTGATAATTTATAATTTGGGGTCTAAACGTTCAAGGGTGTTTCATACCCATTCTGAACTTTCAATTGGTATCAGAGCGAGTACACTTGTTGTGGTTTTAAAACCTGAGTGTGATCCTTGACCCCTTGTTGAGATGGATAGGTCTCAATCTCTTAATGTACCACCATTTTTTGATGGTAATAACTATGCCTTCTGGAAAGTTGGAATGAGGGCATTTCTATGCTCTATTGATGACACCGTTTGGGATGTGGTTGAAGTAGGGTGGACTAGGCCGGAGGCTGCTAAATCTACTTGGGATAAGGCAGCTCTTGCGGCAGCCAATGCTAACAGTAAAGCTTTAAATGCTATTTTCTGTGGTGTGTCTCCAGATGAATTCCACAGGATATCTCACATGACAGTGGCCAAGGAAGCTTGGGAGATTTTGGAGACAACTTATGAGGGGACTAAGAAGGTGAAGGACACAAAGCTCCAAATGCTTACCACCAAATTTGAAGAGCTCAAGATGGGTGAAGATGAATCGTTTGATTCGTTCTATGGGAAGCTCAACGAAATTGTCATTGCTAAGCTCAATCTTGGTGAGAAGATTGAAGATACTAAGGTGGTGAGAAAAATCTTGAGGTCCTTGCCTGAAAGCTTTAGAGCAAAAGTCACAGCCATAAAAGAGAGTAAAGACTTGGATGAGATCAAAATTCAAGAGCTGATTGGGTCTCTCCAAACATATGAACTGGGACTGCCTTCCCACAAGATGAGTAAATCGCTTGCTCTCAAAACCATCACCAAAAGAATGGATGATCCTTCCGAAGAAGATGGAGTGGAGAAGGAAGTAGCATATCTTGCGAAAAACTTCCGCAAATTTCTGAAGATGAAGAACAGTGGGAAACCATTCAACAGAGGGAAATTTTCATCTTCAAGAGGTGATAGGAAAGAGTTTACGAGGAAAGAAGGGAATGATTTTCAATCTCCTTCGGACATTGTGTGTTTTGAATGCAATGGCCATGGACATCTCAAGAAGGAGTGTCCCAATTTCTTGAGAGGGAAAGGCAAGGCGTATGCCACAACGCTGAGTGATACAGACTCTTCAAATTCTGATTCTGAAGAGAGCTGTGATGGAGAAGGAAACTACTCCGCATTTATGACCATTACACATGTGGAATCATCGGATGATTTGGGTTCACTTGTGAAGGAACTTGGCGAACATTCTGATTTGGAGTCTATTGGGGTAGTTGAAGAATCAGAAGCTGAAGAAGATGAAGATACATCTAGTCTTTAAAAGAATTACGCCTTACTCCTTGAGAAATCGGGTGAGTATACAAAGGTGGCAAGGACGGTTGTGAAGAAGATGAAAAGAGCTGAGGAGGATTATAAAAGTCTCTTGGTCAGATACAAGGAGGCAAAGTGTGAGATTGAAGCACTTAATGGTGAGCTATCAGAAGCTTACACAAAAGTGAGATTTCTTGAGCAAGAGGTAGTGCAAGCTCATGCCAAGATAGATAGGGTCTCCTCCAAGAAGTTAGATGATGTTATTTCATCTCAAAAACATGCCTCAGACAAGTCCGGATTGGGATATACAGGAGGAAATAGCTCATAAGCAAATGTCACCAAAGAAGTGAAGTTTATAAAGGCCAAAGAGACGGCTGTGGATAAGCCTATTCCTGAGAAAGTTAAGGCTGAGAGGAAGAAGAATGCGGCTGATCAATGGGTGTTAAATAAGTCCTGTAATCAATCAGAATCCAGATATGGAGCTAGAGGAAGATCACTTCCAAGATCACAACAGGGTCCTAGAACGAACTATCTTTGTCACTATTGCGGATTGCAAGGACATACTAGACCCAACTGTCACAAGCTGAGAGCATTGAACAATGCAAGCGCTCCTCGATCAAGAGGAAGGAGAAATGACGAGAGGTCTTGGGGTGGTGAGCAACCAAGAAGTCAAAACCGTGATCCAGGAATGATGGATGTATGAAGATGATTGGTGCCTTCACAAATTGCTTGGAAAGCTTCACAAGAAGGTTTGAAAGTCCCAACTCTCGTACCCAATCCATCAAGGATATCACCCCAAACGCATGTGACGTGTGGGTGACAAAGGGTACTCATGCATAAGCATTACAACATGTCCATGCATCAATACTTCCCATGTTTATGAATATGCTTGGTTGTGTGCTTCTTGCTAGTATTTAGGTTGTTATTTTGTTTGTGTGTTTGTCTTTGGTTTAAATGTTTTTACATTGTTATTTATGTTATGTTTTTTATCAATCTTTTATTGCATTTGTGTCAAAAATCCAAAAACACATAAAAAGTATAAAATCCAAAAAGTTTGATCGGCTTTATTGAGTTTTGTCTCAAAATCATGTTTTGCCTTGTACCTTTGTACTAATGGCTTTGTGCATCTACGAGCTTAGCTTGTTTCCTATGCACGCATATCTTTGTGGGAGAAATTTTGAAATCTATGTGATTGTTGTAAATAGATCTTCAACCTTGTCATGAATGATTAGTGAATGGTTTTGTTGATCTTGAGACATGCATAGACTCGTGCCTATATATCTTCCCACTTTTTATTTTTATGCTTAAAAGAGATCTCTAAATGTAAATCTCCAAATGAAAAGAGATATAGAGCTGCAAAAGCCTGTCGCACATACTAGTATTGGACTAGGAAAAAGGGAAAGCGACCAAAATAAAATGTATGATGCACAAAAAGCCAAAGGCTAACTCATCAATTGAAATATCAAAAATTTCAGGCATCTATCTCACAATGAGATTTTCTTTGCTCAAAAAGTGCAAATGATATGTTGAATATGGAGCCAAATGAAAAGCTTCAAAGAATTGTTATCAAGTGCATGTGGGAGGTCATATATGCATGTTTCTATAATTGAGATAGGTCACATTATCTAGTGCTAGTTGTGTATGCCTTGATTGAATTGATCATTGAAGCTTCACATTGGACTAAGGACTATCTCATTTTTGATACCCACACACAACACACAAGTCTATGTTCAATGAATGCCATATTCATTTGTGTGATTGTACTTGTTTAAATGTGTTTTCACAAGCTCAATCTTTGTTGATCAAACACAAAAAGATTTTTGAGTGTTTTAGTTTGTTTTTGGAAAGTGTTTTGTTTTTACAAAAAATGTCAAAATTTTCAAAAACAGTGTTGCCCTGTTTTGGCGACTCAGTCACAGGTAGGTCTAGTCGCATGCTCCAGTCGCGAAGCTCACTCCGAGATTTTCGCGGGTCACTGGCGAGTCAAGGTCTCAGTCGTGAAAAATACTTAGAAAATTTTTCAAAATTTGAGTCTTTATGATTTTTGTGGCTCAGTGTGGCGACTTGTTCGCGGGTGGAAGGTCCAGTTGCGAGGGACACTCAGAGATTTTCGCGGCTCTTCTCGCGACTATCTCGTGGGTAGACCTTCCAGTCGCAAAAAACACTTAGAAGATTTTTTGAAAATCTTGGTTTTACAGTGTTTTGCGGCTTAACCTGGCGACTGACTGGCGACTTACTCTAGTCGCGAAAAACGCGTGTTTTGCATTTCAAGGTCAGTATTAAAACTTTTTAGTTTTTTCCTCATACTTTTGTGACTATTCATTGTCTTCCCCGTTTTACTCTCACAAACACTTCGAGTATTTCTTTGAAAATCCTCCATTTCTGCATCATCTCTTCTCAAATCTTCAACAAAAAGGTATGAGTTTTCTTTCTTTCACTTCATACTTACTGATTTGGGCATTTTTTTTTTTCTGATTTGTGAAGGTGTTATTGTGGGTTGTGATTTATCCTGTTCGAACATGGGTTTCTAATTTTCGGGTTGTATTATATGTTTGTGATGGTCTATACACTGATCTTCTCTATCTTGTTTACCTATTGTGGTTTTGGTTGTATACACACAGTCATTGTCATGATTTGAACCTAAATCTCAAGTGTTTAGGGTTTTCTTCATTATCCATGGTGTGAAACTGACACATTGCTAATAATGTTTGGTGTCTTTTTTGGTGTCTCTTGTGTGTGTTAAATCATGTTGCAGTGTCAAAATGTCTCCATTCAAGAGATCAGCTGTGAAAGGAGGTAGCAGCAAAGGGATGGAACCTGTCATTGAAATTGATGATTTCTCTCCTAGACCAAAACGGCTCGTTCCCCATCTGGTGTGTTTGATCCCAACAAGTTTCGATCGTATGCTGCTTTTCAGACTCATGAAAATTATTTCAAAAAGGCTACACCACTGATTGAAAGAGTCTTTGACCAACATTCTCTCTTTAACACCGACATCCCTCAATGGTTTGCCCGCAAGGATTGGAATTATCTTCTCTCCGACCTTGATGATGCCTATGAAAATCTGGTAAAAGAATTTTATGCCAATGCAATCGTTGAAGGAGACGAACTTAAGTGCTGGGTTAGAGGAAAAAGTTTCTCGGTCTCTCCCACATACCTAGCAGAGATTCTGCACATCAACCGGCCAATACTTGGGGTCTCACCAGTTTATGATGATCTACATCCAGATGAGGAATTACTTAGAGCAGCTCTTGGAAAAGATCTGGAATTTTCCTCAAATGGGAACTCAGTCAGTGTTTCATCTCTTCCTCCAAAATTGAGGGTGCTTACGATCGTCATGTTTCACAACCTGTATCCCTTATCCAGCACAGGGTATATGAACCTCGGGCGTGCACTGTTCCTTCATGATCTGATTTCTGATGTAGAGATTGACATTTGTGCTCTATCTTTCATATCCTTCGCAAAACTGTTCTACGAACAGAATCAAGGATATGCATTCCTTTTTGCTGTCTCATTTCAAGGATTCTGAAGCTTAAAGGGCTTCATCCTTCTGAGAATGAATTTCCCTACACAAAACCATGTCCAATCAACATGCACACATTCAACGCTAGCATTGGTCATAGCAAGAAGGGAATCAAAACAGAAGCTTCTGCGTCCCACATTGGTTCGCGCTCCAGTTCATTCCCCACCGACTAGAAGCTAGACTCTATTGTAGCATATGTTCATGAACCGAGTTCAAAGATGTCTGGACTTACTTCCATCTTGCATCATCTCAACATTCGGTGGGATACGAAGTTCACTTCTATTCAAGCTCAATTGGATCAAATTCAAAGAAAGCTAGAAGATGATGAAGACTAGCTATTCCATGGCAAAAAGGGGGGGGGGGGAGATGCTGTTGCTGTTGGCAGGGGGAGCTCAACGAAAGGGGGAGATTTCAGCTAACAGGCTTTTGTTTATTGCTTTTGTCTATCTTTAGCTTTTATCATATTTCAGTATCCATTTTATATTATTCAGCATATGTACTGTTATGCTTTTGGTTTATACCTGGTACCTTTGTAGGTTGTTAAGGTTTATGTTTTTGTTTGTGCCCATGTTGCTTTTGTAAGCTTTTAGGGTTTGTTTCTATGCACTTTGTAGGCCTTTGTGGTTTGTACCATGCTTTATGCAGCCTTTGTGCTTTGTTAAATCAGTACTTCCAACTAAATGTTATGCATTTCCTTCTAAGTACTGTCACTCTTGTGCCCTTGTAGGATTTTTCCTAGATGCACATACTTCATGTACTGTGCATTGGTTGAGTGTTGGTCATTCAAGTGATTTGCCTTGTGTTTGTCATCTTGAATGTCCGGATGTTCATTCCAAGTGTGAATGAGCATTGTGATCACTTGGTTATAGTGATTGCATGTTTTGGTCTTGCCATGGTTTATTGCTTTATTCCATTGTGCTTGATCGCATTGTGCTTGCTCCATATGCATTACAAGTTTTCTACATACAATGAACTTATTGTGTTGTTGTGTTTCAGGAGTACTTGTTCTTATGGTTCAAAAGCTTCACAGATTCTAGAGTTAGGTGTGAGTGAGTTTTCCAACTGTTCCCAACTCACGCGTTAAGTCTAGAGTTTGTTTTAGGGTTTTGTCATGGAATAGCCAAAGGGGGAGATGGTAAGGTTGAAATTTATCAACCATCTTGTTGGCTTTATTTCGTGCCAATTTGCTTGTAATTTAGCACTTAGTAACCCTGTATGTAGGTGGGATTCATGTAAGGGTAGTGTGTGAAGAGAGTGTGAAGAAAAACTCAAGTTTGTGCAAAGAAGCAGAGTTTCGCGGCTAGGACTCGTGGCTGACTCACGACTGGCAAGCCGCCACTGCAGGCACGTGAGAAGCACATAGGGGAGCTGAAGGGTCGCGCCAGCTGTCGCACTACAGGACAAAAGTCCCAGGCTGGCCAGCCGTTATCTCGCGACTTGAACTCGCGACTTGGACAAGCTGCGAGGCCAAGCCGCCAACCAGCCCTGTTTGGCAAAAACTGTCTCTTCGTATTCCAAACACACACCACTATATATAGACCCTTATACCCACTAAATGTAGAGAGCTTCCAGAGAGAATTTTGTGAGAGAAACCCTAGAGCAAAACAAGATTGCCTCATCCCCAATCTTCATCTAAGAGACTCTACAAATTCCTCTACTCTCTTCCTTTCCATTGTCATACCCTTGAGAGGTTCTTTGCCAAATCCTTATCTCACCATACCCACGTCTGTGAGAAGGTTTATTTGGTGCTTTTGGGAAGCAGTTAGGAAGGAACCAATATACATTGGTTGATGCTATGGTCTAGTAGCGGAATCCGGGAAGCTAAAGAAGAAATAGGTTCGGCGTAACCTCGTTGGAGCAAGAAGCTTGGAGGGCCTAGGTACTTGGGTAGATTAGGCTTGGAGGGTCTTCTGCTGTTCATGTATCCCAACTACATTCTTTATTGGATTATTTCACCGCTTGGAGGGCGGCGGAGAGGTTTTACGCCGAGGACTTTGGTTTTCTCTTCGATAACACATCGCGTGTTGTCCGTGTGTTTGCATCTTCCTTCCCTCTATCTTTGCCTTATATTTACTGTTGTGGATGTGTTTATATTTGGCTTAGATTAGTTATCAATTCTGTGATTGGCTTATGTTCATGTTCCGCACATTAATTGTTTGATTATAAGCTTGAATTGATAATTTATAATTTGGGGTCTAAACGTTCAAGGGTGTTTCATACCCATTTTGAACTTTCACCTTACAATGAAGCTTGGTCTCCATTTAGAAGACAAATTTGGGATCTTCGGCCCTCAAGACTTTCTTAAGAGCTTGAACTGTTTAATGGTTCCCAAGCCCTTGACAGTTCCAACTTAAGGCACTTATTGCTTCCAGCAGTGCTGCTAAGCAATCATCGCTAATCCAAATTTTTATGCCATCATTCTATCAAGCATTATTGTTTCATCCTCTAGTTTATGTTTCTTATCTCCACTTGTATCTATTCCTGCTAAACATTATTATTCTTTCACTTTCTTCCCAACTATTCTGGTACATGCTATCTAGTATCCATGAGCACTTGGGGTGTAGTTTTTCTTTTCCACTTACCTTGCTTCAAAACCAAACTATTATATATCTCCAAGGGGACCTTATCGGACCCTACATTACTCATCTTAGAATTTTATTGTACCTCAGTAACAAGTATAGCCATTGTATCCAAGCTTTCCAAAGTTTTCAAACCATCCTGTCCACCTCCTTGAGTCCTCACTTATTCCATGAAATCTGGTCTTGTATCTGAACTTGTACTATTTGCCAAAACCAAGCTCTCCATTTCCACTACCATATGCCCATTGTCTCAACTGCTAGCCTCTGTTTGTATAAGTTACTACCCTCGACTTTCTTCTCGGTCTTGGACGTCATATGTGTACTTGAGTCATGAGCCAAATACTGATCTAGTTCCAATATATGAGAGTGGAAAGGGGCTAAGTTGGATAGAATCTCTTTTGCCGTATGCCTATTTCACTTTGTCCCTTCCTCCACCATTGTCAAAATTTCCCCTTCCTTATTATTATTATTTCGGACCTCCACATGTTCGTGAGACTCACGTACTGGAGTGATAATTAGCCCCATTTTGACCTCTACATACTCATGAGATTCATGTACTAGAGCAATGGTAAGCCTTGTTCTATCTGATGCCCTATGATTGTGTTCTTTGTTATGACCATTCTCTTGTCATTGTGCCATAGGAGACTTATAAAACCAAGCCATCGATGCCCATAACCACGCAACATATTGTTGATCTTCCTTACATAAGGTACCATTGCTACTAAGCCACATTTTGCTGTCATTCTCATCATGATTTAATTTGCCACACTAGTAACAGAAGATTAGGAGGCATTCATATTGGAACGATACTTTGGGTGCAAGTGCCCACGACGTGGTTTTCATCCTCGTGATTGGGAAGTACGCCTTAGCCTAGAGTGGACCATGGCGGGGAAGGACTGATCTTTTACCAAAGCATGTGTTTGGAGCTAAGGTATGGGGATGGGAAGGTGTTAGGCACCCAACCCCACCTGACCCAATGGTCGGCTTCCACTCATTGTGTTCCAAATCTTAATCTTGTTAAAGGAAAATTTAATATTCTATTCTAACCCCCAGACATACTAGCATGCATCTAAGCCACACCACTAAGGGTATTTCTGTCATTTTGGATGCATTATTGAATTTTTCATTGTACTTCCTACCTTCCGAGAGTCCACTGGGGATATCTTATTTTTTTATTTTTACTAAACTGCATGTAATTTAGTGTGAGGCCTAAACTACATGTAGCTTAGCCATCATACCTTCCCGCCTCCTCATATTTTTCCAACAGTTACTAACTGTTTCTTTTTCTTCTTATTCCTCTTCATCTCTGTAAGGTTGAGTTTTATCAACCATCTTGTTGGCTTTATTCCATGCCAATTTGCTTGTAATTTAGCACTTAGTAACCCTGTATTTAGGTGGGATTCATGTAAGGGTAGTGTGTGAAGAGAGTGTGAAGAATTGCTCAACAATGTGCAAAGAAGCAGGGACTCGCGGCTAGGACTCGCGGTTGACTCGCGACTTGCAAGCCGCCAACTTCTGCACACGTTAGAATCATGCGAGGAGGTGAAGGGTCACGCCAGCTGTCGCACTACAGGACAAAAGTCCCAGGCTGGCCAGGTCGTTATCTTGCGACTTGAACTCGCGACTTAGACCAGTCGCGAGGCCAAGCCGCCAATCAGCCCTGTTTGGGAAAAACTAACTCTTCGTATTCCAAACACACACCACTATATATAGACCCTTATACCTACGAAATGTAGAGAGCTTCCAGAGAGAATTTTGAGAGAGAAACCCTAGAGAAAAACAAGATTGCCTCATCCCCAATCTTCATCTAAGAGACTCTTCAAATTCCTCTACTCTCTTCCTCTCCATTGATACATCCTTGAGAGGTTCTTGACCAAATCTTTTTCTCACCACACCCACGTCTGTGAGAAGGTATTTTGGTGCTAAGGGAAGCAGTTTGGAAGGGACCAATGGTTATTGGTTGATGCTATGGGTTATAGCGGAATCTGGTAAGCTAGAAAAGAAAAACGTTCGACGTAACCTCATTGGAGCAGGAAGCTTGGAGGGCGTAGGTACCTGGGTAGATTAGGCTTGGAGGGTCTATTGTTGTTCATGTATCCCAACTACATTTTCTAGTGGATTATTGACCGCTTGGAGGGCGGCGGAGAGGTTTTATGCCAAGGGCTTCGGTTTCCTCTTCGATAACACATCGCGTGTTGTCCTTGTGTTTGCATCTCTCTTGCTTTATCTTTGCCTTTTATTTTCTGCTGTGGATGTGATTATAATTGGCTTAGACTGTTTATCAATTCTGTGTTTGGCTAATGTTCATCTTCCGCACATTAATTGTTTGATTATAAGCTTGAATTGATAATTTGTAATTTGGGGTCTGAATGTTCAAGGGTGTTTTACACACATATTGAACATTCAATTGGTATCAGAGCGGGTGCACTTGTTGCTAAATACCTTAGTGCGATCCTTGACCGCGTTTTGAGATGGATAGGTCTCAATCTCTTACTGTGCCACCATTTTTTTATGGTAATAATTATGCATTTTGGAAAGTTCGAATGAGAGCATTTTTGTGCCCTATTGATGATGCTGTGTGGGATGCAGTTGAAGTTGGTTGGACTAGACCGGAGGCCGCCAAATCCACTTGGGATAAGGTAGCTCTCGCAGCGGCTAATGTAAATAGCAAAGCCTTGAATGCCATTTTCTGTGGTGTCTCTCTAGAAAAATTTCATAGGATTTCACATATCACCATTGTGAAGGAAGCATGGGAAATTCTAGAGACAACTTATGAAGGGACTAAGAAGGTGAAAGACACCAAACTCCAGATGCTGACCACTCGCTTTGAGGAGCTAAAGATGAGTGAGGGTGAGTCCTTTGATTCTTTTTACAGTAAGCTGAACGAGGT
Source organism: Quercus aquifolioides (assembly GCA_019022515.1). Taxonomy (NCBI): domain Eukaryota; kingdom Viridiplantae; phylum Streptophyta; class Magnoliopsida; order Fagales; family Fagaceae; genus Quercus; species Quercus aquifolioides. Next base: position 42,154,581 of record CM032328.1, on the reverse strand, counting down.
GGTCGTCTGCAAATGTAATTTGGGGGAAAAGACGAAGGATTCTAAAGTTGTAAGGAAGATCCTTCGGTCACTTCCAGAAAGTTTTCATGCCAAAGTAACGGCCATTGAAGAGAGCAAGGATCTTGACGACATTAAAGTTCAAGAGCTGGTCGGTTCATTGCAAACGTACGAATTGTCACTGCCCACGCAGAAGAAAAGCAAATCTCTTGCTCTTAAAACAATTGATGAGAGAGTGGTATCTCATGAATTTTCAGAAGAGGATGCAGTAGATAAAGATGTGGCATATCTTGTAAAAAACTTCCGGAAATTCTTAAAGCTTAAGAACGGTGGAAAATTTGGTGACAAAGGAAAATTTTAGAGTTCCGAGAAGGAGAAGAAAGAATTCCGAAGGAAAGATAGTAAAGATTCCCAATCTTCTCAAGGAATTACTTGCTTCGAGTGTAATGGACATGGACACTTCAAAAAGGAATGTCCCAACTATTTGAAGTCAAAAGGAAAGGTCTATGATACTACCTTGAGTGATACTGATTCATCAAACTCTAACTCTGAAGATAGCTGTGACAGAGAAGGAAATTACTCCGCATTCATGACCATTGCACATATGGAATCCTCGAATGATCTGGGTTCACTTGTGAAGGAGCTTGGGGAGCATTCTGATTTGGAGTCTATTGAGATTGTTGAAGAATTGGAGGCTAAAGAAGATGAAGATACATCTGGTCTTCAAGAGAATTACGCCTTACTTCTTGAGAAATCGGGTGAGTATGCAAAGGTGGCAAAGGCGGCTGTGAAGAAGATGAAGAGAGCTGAGGAAGATTACAAAAGTCTGCTGGTACGATACAAGAAGGCAAAGTGTGAGATTGAAGCACTTAATGGTGAGCTATCAGAAGCTTACACAAAAGTAAGATTTCTTGAGCAAGAGGTAGTGCAAGCTCATGCCAAGATAGATAGGGTCTCCTCCAAGAAGGTAGATGATGTTATTTCATCTCAAAAACACGCCTCAGACAAGTCCGGGTTGGGATATACCGGAGGGAGTAGCTCATCAGCCAATGTCACCAAAGAAGTGAAGTTTGTAACGGCGAAAGAGACGACTGTGGATAAGCCTATTCTTGAGAAAGTTAAGGCTGAGAGGAAGAAGAATGTGGCTGATCAACGGGTGTTTAACAAGTCCCGTAATCAATCAGAAGCCAGATTTGCAGCTAGAGGAAGATCACTTCTAAGATCACAACAGGGTCCTAGAACGAACTATCTTTGTCACTATTGCGGATTGCAAGGACATACTAGACCAAACTGTCACAAGCTGAGAGCATTGAACAATGCAAGCGCTTCTCAATCAAGAGGAAGGAGAAATAACGAGAGGTCTTAGGGTGGAGAGCAACCAAGAAATCAAAACCGTGATCCAGGAATGATGGATGTTATGAAGATGATCGGTGCATTCACAAATTGCTTGGAAAGCTTCACAAGAAGGTTTGAAAGTCCTAACTCTCGTACCCAATCCGTCAAGGATATCACCCCAAATGCATGTGACGTGTGGGTGATGAAGGGTACTCATGCATAAGCATTACAACATGTCCATGCATTAATAGTTCCCATGTTTGTGATTATGCTTGGTTGTGTGCTTCTTGCAAGTTTTTAGGTTGTTATATTGTTTGTGTGTTTGTCTTTGATTCAAATGTTTTTACATTGTTATTTAAGTTGCTTTTGTTAAATTTTTACTGATTTTGTGTCAAAAATCCAAAAAACACATAAAAAGTAGAAAATCCTAAAAAGTTTGATCATTTTTGTTGAGTCTTGTCTCAAAGCTAGTTTTGCCTTGTACCTTTGTACTAATGGCTTTGTGCATTTAACGAGCTTAGCTTGTCTCTTATGCACTCATATCATTGTGGAAGAAATTCTGAAATCTATGTGACTGTTGTAAATAGATCTTCAACCTTGTCATGAATGATTAGTGAATGGTTTTGTTGATCTTGAGACATGCACAGACTTGTGCCTATATATCTTCCTACTTTTATTTTATTGCTTTACTCAAAGAGCTCACCAAATGTAAATCTCCAAATGAAAAGAGATATTGAGCTGCAAAAGCCTGTCGCACATTCTAGTATTTGACTAGGAAAAAGGGAAAGCGACCAAAATAAAATGTATGATACCCAAAAAGCCAAAGGCTAACTCATCAAATTGAAATATTAAAAATTTCAGGCATCGATCTCACAATCAGATATGTTTATTCGAAATGATCAAATGATATGTTGAAAATGGAGCCAAATGAAAAGCTTCAATGAAATGTACTCAAGTTTGTGTGGGAGGTCATATATGCATACTTCTATAATTGAGATGGGTCACATTATCTAGTGTTAGTTGTATATGCCTTGATTGTATTGATCATTGAAGCTTCACATTAGACTAAGGACTATCTCATTTTTGATACCCACACACAACACACAAGTCTATGTTCAATAAATGCCATATTCATTTGTGTGATTGTACTTGTTTAAATGTGTTTTCACAAGCTCAATTTCTGTTGATCAAATACAAAAAGATTTTTGAGTGTTTTAGTTTGTTTTTGGAAAGTATTTTGTTTTTACAAAAATGTCAAAAATTTCAAAAACAGTGTTGCCCTGTTTTGGCGACTTAGTCGCGGGTAGGTCCAGTCGCATGTTATAGTCGCGAGCTCACTCCGAGATTTTTCGCGGCTCACTGGCGAGTCAAGGTCTCAGTCGGGAAAAATATTTAAAAATTTTCAAAATTTGAGTTTTTATGATTTTCACGACTCAGTGTGGCAACTTGTTTACGGGTGGAAGGTCCAGTCGCGAGGGGCACTCAGAGATTTTCGCGCTCATCTCACGACTATCTCACAAGTAGACCTTCCAGTCGCGAAAAACACTTAGAAGATTTTTTTAAAATCTTGGTTTCACAGTGTTTCGCAGCTTACCCTGGCAACTGACTGGCGACTTAATCCAGTCGCGAAAAACGCGTGTTTTGCGTTTTAAAGACAGTTTTTAAAATTGTTTTTCAGTTTTCCCTCGAATTTCAATGACTGTTCATTATCTTCCCCATTTCTCTCTCTCAAACACTCCGTGTCTCTCTGAAAAAGCTTCCATTTTTGCATCATGTCTTCATCAAACATCAAGAAAAAGGTATGGGCTTTCTCTATCTCACTTCATACTTACTGATTTGATCTTTATTTTCTTGTTTTGTGAGATGCAACTATGTTCTGCGAAATAATGTGTTCGAACATGGGTTTGTATAAAATGTTGGGTATGTTTGTTTGGGGCTGATTTCTTTTGTTGCCGAGTATATTTAGTGTCATGTTTTTGCATCTGTTTGCTAGTCTTTGTTCTGAGCATTGTTATTTGATTGTGTTTTTTCGTCTTGGGCTTATGGCTTTGGGATTTCTGTGTTTCACTCTGAATGTAGTTTTGGGTTTATCTGATTATATGAGTTTTTGGAGTGTTTGGCAAGCATTGTTTTGATTTTATATCACCATACCATGTGTGTGCTGCTGCCTTGGGGTTTTTCTTGCACAGTTCATATTCATTATGTCATGTTTCATTGACATATGCTCTCATCTGTCTGAATGTGTTTTAAACTTGTTTGATTTGATGATGTTCAGATTTGTTCTTTCCATATTTTGGTTATAAACTATGCTTGGTCTGTGGGTTGACACTCTGTTACTATCTATGTAACTAAATTGTTACTAATATGTGTGCACTTCCACATATTGTGTTTTGCTCTTGTTGTGGCTTCTTCTGCTTGCTTATAGATGCCTTCTACACCGTCAAAGAAGAAGACTCCCGCTAAGAAGGCTGACAAAAGAGTGAAAATGGACCACAACCTGTTTAGGTCTGTTCAGCACTTTGAAAGATACAAAGATATCTTCATAAATGGAACAATTATCCAGAAGAGGTTTGTGGATCTAAATGAATTGAAAGATACCTTCATTCCAGAATGCTTTGAAGGCAGAGGATGGGAGAAGTTGCTGGGTGACCTACCCCTTGTGTGTGAACCCTTAATACGGGAATTCTATGCAAATGCTGTTATAAAGGAGGATGAACTGAACTGTTGGATTAGAGGACGTGAGTTCACCATAGATGCTCATGATATTGATGAGGTTCTGGGGCTTGAGGGACTAGAGGACTATGAGTTCACCAACTACAAATACAAGATGCTATCTTTGGACGTTGTCCAGTCTCGGCTTAGTGGTGTTAAAGAAAAGAGATGTCTCAACACTACTGACTTTTCTGCTGAATTGAGGTGTCTGACCACTATCATGATGTTTAACTTGTATCCTATAAGAAAGATGACTACTCTTACGAATGCTAGAGCTATCTTCCTCATGGAGCTCAAGGAGAAAACCTTCATTGATATAAGTTCTCACATATATGACACAATTGTGGATGAGACTAGAACCACCTCAAGGCCCAAGCTGATATTTCCTAGTCTTCTCATGAGAATTTTCAAAGCAAAAGGAGTTGCAATCCCTCAAGATATCAGTCCCGTGACTCCTCTATCGGCCATAAACAAATTTACTCTCACAAGGATAAAAAGTCGTCTTCCAGGTGAAGAAGAGGAGTCCAAGAAGAAGGTGATCCAATGGAGACTGAAGCTGAGGCTGCAGGACAGATATCCACACCTAAGAGCAGACGCAAGAGGAGCAGAGCTTCTACTTCATTAGATGTACATCCTGATGCATTTCAGATCATCCTGGAGAGGCTTGATGAACTCAGAGAGGTTCAAAATCAGCATACTGAAAGAATGACAGCAATGCAGGATTAGCTTGATGTACTTTCAGCTAAATTTAACAGCATCCACACCAACCAGGAGCACTGACCCTTTGGCCATTCCGGTTAAAAAGGGGGAGAATTTTTGGGTTACATTTGAGGGGGAGTGACTGTTTTGAGGGGGAGCTTTCTTTATCATATGATGTTATGTTTATAGCTTTGATACTGTGTTTTGGTTAACTGTTGAAACTCATAACTCTTGGATAGTTTTGAATCTTTGGTGGTAGTTATTCAGTATATAATATGATGTTTTTCAGCATATCTTACTTTATATGTTTTGTTTGTACCTGGTACCTTTGTAGGTTTTTAAGGTTTCTGTTTATGTTTGTACCCATATTGCTTTTGTAAGCTTTTAGGGTTTGTTTCTATGCACTTTGTAGGCTTTATGGTTTGTACCTTGCTTTATGCAGCCTTTGTGCTTTGTTAAATCAGTACTTCTAACTAAATGTTATGCATTTTCTTTTAAGTATTGTCACTCTTGTGCCCTTGTAGGATTTTTTCCTAGATGCATATACTTCATGTACTATGCATTGGTTGAGTGTTGGTCATTCAAGTGATTTGCCTTGTGTTTGTCAGCTTGAATGTCCGGATGTTCATTCCAAGTGTGAATGAGCATTGTGATCACTTGTTTATAGTGATTGCTTGTTTAGGTCTTGCCATGGTTTATTGCTTTATTCCATTGTGCTTGCTCCATCTTTACAAGTTTTCTGCATACAATGAACTTATTGTGTTGTTGTGTTTCAGGAGATACTTGTTCTTATGGTTTAAAAGCTTCACAGATTCTAGAGTTAGGTGTGAGTGAGTTTTCCAACTGTTCCCAACTGACGCGTTAAGTCTAGAGTTTGTTATAGGGTTTTGTCACGGAATAGCCAAAGGGAGAGATTGTAAGGTTGAGTTTTATCAACCATCTTGTTAGCTTTATTCCATGCCAATTTGCTTGTAATTTAGCACTTAGTAACCCTGTATTTAGGTGGGATTCATGTAAGGGTAGTGTGTGGAGTGTGAAGAATTGCTCAACAATGTGCAAAGAAGCAGGGACTCGCGGCTAGGACTCGCGGTTGACTCGTGACTTGCAAGCCGCCAACTTCTGCACACGTTAGAATCATGCGAGGAGGTGAAGGGTCACGCCAGCTGTTGCACTATAGGACAAAAGTCCCAGGCTGGCCAGGTCGTTATCTCGCGACTTGAACTCGCGACTTAGACCAGTCGCGAGGCCAAGCTGCCAATCAGCCCTGTTTGGGAAAAACTAACTCTTCGTATTCCAAACACACACCACTATATATAGACCCTTATACCCACGAAATGTAGAGAGCTTCCAGAGAGAATTTTGAGAAAGAAACCCTAGAGAAAAACAAGATTGCCTCATCCCCAATCTTCATCTAAGAGACTCTTCAAATTCCTCTACTCTCTTCCTCTCCATTGATACATCCTTGAGAGGTTCTTGACCAAATCTTTTTCTCACCACACCCACGTCTGTGAGAAGGTATTTTGGTGCTAAGGGAAGCAATTTGGAAGAGACCAATGGTTATTGGTTGATGCTATGGGTTATAGCGGAATCTGGTAAGCTAGAAAAGAAAAAAGTTCGCCGTAACCTCATTGGAGCAGGAAGCTTGGAGGGCTTAGGTACCTGGGTAGATTAGGCTTGGAGGGTCTATTGTTGTTCATGTATCCCAACTACATTTTCTAGTGGATTATTGACCGCTTGGAGGGCGGCGGAGAGGTTTTATGCCAAGGGCTTCGGTTTCCTCTTCGATAACACATCGCGTGTTGTCCTTGTGTTTGCATCTCTCTTGCTTTATCTTTGCCTTTTATTTTCTGCTGTGGATGTGATTATAATTGGCTTAGATTGTTTATCAATTTTGTGTTTGGCTTATGTTCATGTTCCGCACATTAATTGTTTGATTATAAGCTTGAATTGATAATTTGTAATTTAGGGTCTCAACGTTCAAGGGTGTTTTACACACATATTGAACATTCAATCTCTTCACATTCTCTCTACCTCTTCAACTTCCATCTTTTCTCTCTACAAAAACCTTCTTCCACTCTCTCATTTCTTCACCTCTCTCACAATCTAAAACTTTCTTTCTCTACCAAACTCTCTCATCCTCTCCATTGGCACCTAAGTCCAAAACCAAGAAAACCTCCTGCGTGATTTCTGACGATGTGTTCAACCTCACCCGTTGGAATGGGGCTACAAGGCTAACGAATTTCCTCCACTAACCTACAGGCCACAAGATCATCTCTCGGAGTGCGCAAGGGCTAGATTGGTGAGTTTTTCAAAATTTTCTCATTTTCAAGTTTTGCTCTAATCTTTCATTTTAATATGTTTTTATACTTGTAAATGGTTGGATTTTGCTATGGGATGGGTTTAGATGAAAACCTGATGCCTTAGGAGGGGTAGAAGCATGTTTAGGATGAGTTTTGATCAAGAGTTGGTTAGAAATATCAATGAAAACTCTTTGTTTGTGTTCATGCATGCACATGTATCGGGCCAGCATGCGAAACTTAAATTCATGTGTACACATACTCCATTCATCCATATGCGTGCTCTATTCATGCATATGCATCCACGTTCTTCAGTTCATATAGATGCATGATCTTGTTAACTGTCATCTGTTTATCTGAAAAATTGTGTCCTCATCTTACAAACTGTCATCTTGCAAACTATGCTTTCTCTTCTCAGGGCTGGGCCGTGAAGTATGTTCTCATTGCTCAAGGAGCAGAGGTGGACCTGAAGAGCTTTCCTTCAGCCAGGGCTCATTTTAATGGAATTTTTTCTGAGGAGGTGAATAGAATTCACTGTCTCTCGTTAATTCCTCTTGCATGTTTCCTAGGATTCTTCTTCTAACCCTATGTATTATCACAGGTCATATGGAGTCCATGGGCAAGCCTTCCTCTTGTTGTAGACCCAAACTTAGAGGCGGCTGCCATCATCACTTCTGGGATCACCCAGCCCCTAGAGGGTGCCAGTTTAAGGGTCTTATACCTGCCAGAGAAGGTATGATGCCAGCTAGCGGGTGAGAATGTACCGTGGGTTTTGATGGATCCTCCACAGTTCATGCTTGCCCCACTTTCCATGATTGATGCTAAGTACCAGTTGTGGAGGAGCGACATTCCCTATGCCGAGCATCTTGCGGATGAGATGGATTATGATGAGTTCAGCAAGACTCGTCTTATGCCTTCCCTCATTGCGAAAGTATGTATTCTTTCCCTTTTTACTTCCCTTCCTCTTTTCTTGCATTTCTGTACATAGGGACACTCAAATATGATAGTTATGTCAGGTTGGTTCTGCTGCTGGTGGTCCTGTTAACCCTCCTTATCTACCTTGGTCGATCTATGCTTATGGCCCTGACAGCTTTGCTAGAGAGTGTCCTGTGGGGCGTAACGAATGTTATAGGTTACCATTTTCCTGATGGTACACGAGCAGTTAGCTCTCTTTCATCCTTGTCTTGTCTTTTCTTTTATTGAATCTTTCAATACTTGTTCTAACACTGTCTTCTATTCAAATTCAACCCATTGTGGAGAAGCATGAGGAGCTCGTTTGGCTTGGTAGGAATCTTCAGCTAGAGGTGACCGAGTATTCTAGGCAGATCTATGGTCCAGGAGGGTTTGCGCACCCAAGTGATGATGATGATGGGGTTCAGAGACCACTTCCAGCTACTAATGGAGGAAGAGGTGTTACTGATGATCCTGTAAACTAACACACACACACAGAGCATATTTCCATTTTTATTTCTTTTTCTTTTTATTAGCATGTATTTATGCACTTTGGTTTTTATTTGAGACATTGGGTTGTATTTAAGAACATCATTTTACATTTTTTTTTCTTTTATTTAGGACATGTACTTATTTTACAACTTATGGGAATCTTTATCTCGTCTTGCTTTTTCCTTTTACCTTTTGCCTTTGATGCTTAAAAATTTGAGCTTGAGTGTGCCTTGAGTAGTCCCTTAGGTCGAAGGAATCATAGGAGAAGCCTTGGTGGAGGAACCACACTCCAAATATGAAAAGAAATCCGAATCTATGTGCTTGCTTGTGTGCGCATATGTGCGCTTGCGTATGCCGGCATTGACCATGTGTATGCACCTTTAAGCATGCATGTGCATGCAGCCTAATAGAAAAATACTAGCCAACTCTCCTTAGTATAAAACAACCATAGGAGGCCTTCAAACCTTCATAAAAAGTGTTCTAGGCTCAGGAAACACTCGGTAATGGTAGAATTCACTCCTTTGGAAGTTTTGGGATGGATTAAGAAGCTTGGTCCCACTTTCAAAGACACTCTCACTCCTCTTGGTCTCTCTTGTATTTCTTTCTCTCATCAAATTAAGGTGAACGAGCCTTTTCTTCGTGATGATGCTGAATTTTGGAGAGATCCTAGATCCCATCAAAAAGAGGATACCCTTTATATCTCTTGTTTGTTCGACCATATATCTTGAAATCTGTAAAATTGAAAAATGACCTAAAAGTTATGGCATACCCTAATATATTTAGGATAAAAGAAAAGGAGTTCTCACATATAAGAGGCTTATCCCAAAGTCCATAGGTATATCTTAATTTGAAAGGTTTGTAAGACCATAGCCTAATTGCTATCATAAGCCCAAATCAAAAGCCTTTTGAAAAAGAGAACCTTGGGCTTAGGGTAACAAGTATGCTATGGACTTAGCATCCAACATCCTACAAATCAACATGAAATTCCCTAATCTTGGGCCACTTTGTTGTATGCCTAAGCCCAAAATGATGAGAAATTCATGGATTTTGAAAGGAAGGCTACAATATATTCTAGCTTGAAGGTTACTTAAAAAAAGAAAAAAAAAAAAAAAGAAGAAGAAGAAGAAAAAAGATGATGATAATGAAATGAAAAAGAGGAGCCCAATGGTGATGAATATATTTTAAGCCTATTTTTGAGACAAAGGGTTGAAAATCTCTAAGTACACTTTAATGAAAGCCCATGAGAGTAAAATAAGAGCATTAATGTAAATGGATTAAAGCCCAAATGAAACAAGGGGCAAGATTCATGAGAGGAAAAGGAGTGATCTTGTAATTGGCCTTCATTAAAATGAACTTGAAGACTTGCTAAGAACATCTAAACTTAAAAAGAACCTTTTAATTGGGACATGGACCTAATAGAGATGGGACTTCTTTTCAGGCACCATTGCACAACCAAGATCAAGAAAACATGTCCCTACTCCTATTTGGGTTGAAGAGAAACACGGAAGACACTTGGTTAAGATTGAGGACACACATCAAGAAGAAGTATTTCAAGAAGGAGAATCATCTCAAGTAACAATGGCCACTCCAATTGATGATGAGACCTCACAAAGGATATTCAAGGAAATGGAAGAACAAAGTGATTTTCTCAAGAAGATGGGGAGATGATCATCCCTTCTCATTTGACTATTAGGGCATATGACAATACTTCAAGGAAGGTTATGGGAACTTTCAAAGCTCCTTGCAATATCGGTTCATTGGAGACAATTGTGGAATTCCACGTAAAGGGCATGGCTTCATCCCATTAAGGCTATTCCTTATTCTCTACACTAAAAGATGAAAATCTCATGGAAGAGAGGTATTGCTGTGGTAATTGGTGACGGTGAAATCCTAGCCCCGTCTGTGGACTTGAAGAGGGAGGAAGTGAGCTTCAAATGAGTGGCTTTGAGTTTGTAAACATGGTTGACTATGGATTGAAGAATGAAAGGTATACCACAGATTTGCTCCCACATTGTAGCCATAAGGTGATTGCAATGATGAAGAACATAGGGTAAATGCCTGGTATGGGTCTTGGAAAAGAAAGAAGGGGTGGCTGAATTCCCTGATTTCAAGACTTAACTAACCAAGGAGGGTTTGGGATTCTTTGAAGGCTATGATAGAATCAAAAAGAACCTTGGTACCTGTAATGGAAACTTCATGAAGGAAGGAGGAGACTTTCCTTTTTGTGGCTTTCCCAAACTTTGGGTAGGTAAGGATGGAAAAGTGTATCCAGGTTAGGAGATGTTCTTCAACGAGAAGCTTACTTTCAAGGAGAAACCAACTATGGTGATCAAGGAAGTTCAAGAGGAAATCAACTAGGTGGACTACATGGATGTTGAAGCAATGGAGACTATGCTGAAGATTGAGGGGGACTTGTTCGCTTCACCAATGAAGAGCCAAGTGATCCTTCTACCTTCATCGTGCCTGTTGTAGGGCACCTTGATAATTGGACTTGGGTGGGGTTTTCTAACAATGAAGGGAATACTTTTTGTAATTTAAGCTGCAATGTACTTTTCAACATTTTCAATAGGATGAATTTTGATTTGATTTATTTTGATGTGTCTCATAATATTGAAATTCTGGACTTAAATGATTCTGATGAATTTGAAAATGAAATTAATAAACAATTGGAAAAGAAAATTTAACCTATGGAACCAACTTTTGAAACTATTAATTTGGTCAATGATGAGAGTCCATGCTTAATTAAAATTAGCTCAACCCTAAATAAGAAAGAAAGAAAAAATCTCAAAGAGCTTCCCACAGAATTTCAAGAAGTGTTTGCATCGTCCTATGAAGATATGCCCGGTATTGATCTTGAGATAGCTCAACACCACATTGATACCCATGCTCACTTGGTGCCCGTTAAGCAAAAGCTAAGGTGTATGAGAACTGAATGGCTCCTAAAGATCAAAGAAGAGGTCACAATGCAATTGACAGTAGGGTTCATCAAACCGGTACACTAGGCTAAGTGGATAGCCTATGTTGTGCCCGTACCAAAGAAGGGTGGAAAGGTAAGAATGTGTGTGGATTTTATGGATTTAAACAAAGCTTGCCATAAGGATCATTTTCCTCTTCCTCATATAGATGTTTTGGTAGATAATACGACTGGTATTGCCTTGATGTGTTTCATGGATGGTTTCTTTGGATATAACCAAATCAAGATGGCTTATAAGGGTATGACTAAGACCACCTTCACCATAGAATGGAGAATCTATTGCTACATGGTAATATCATTTGGGCTCAAGAATGTGGGAGCAACCTATCAAAGGATGGCCACAGCTTTATTACAGGACATGATGCACAATGAGGTTGAGGTTGAGGTGTATGTTGATGAAATCTAAGGATAAGGAAGGGCACATTATTAACTTGAGATTTGAAAGAATCAAGGAGTATTGATTGACAGCTGGGAAATTGCAAGGCTTCTTGGTAAGTGATAGAGGGATAGAAGTTGACCCATCAAAGATCAAACCATATTGGAGATGCCTCCACCCAAGAGTGAGAAGGAGATAAGAGGATTCTTAGGTCGACTACAATACATTAGCCGATTTATTGCCAAACTCACTTCCACTTGTGAGCCAATCTTCAAGCTTTTAAGAAATAATGAACCCCATACATGGAACGATGAATGTCAGAAAGCCTTTGAACTTATCAAGGAATATCTACCCCATCCACCCATCCTAGTACCCCCAAAGAAAGGGAAGTCATTACTACTATACCTCTCCATCATAAGAGATGCAATTGGAAACATGTTGGCATAGGATGACGATGGTAAGAACAAGACAACAATGTACTATTTAAGCAAAATATTCCATGATTATGAGACCAGATACACACCCCTAGGGAAATCATGTTTCACACTCATGTGGGCTGTGCAGAAGTTGAGACACATCATTCTAACATTTCATATTTCTTCTTCATTTTCTTTTCTTTTTCACATGTTATACCTTTGTTTTAATTTCTTTTTTATATAGATATATGTCTCTACTCTATGTTTGTTGGTTTTTTCTTTCACATGATTAAATTAGGGTTTATCTTGGTTACTTTGTTTTGATGCCATGAACACGCATTCACATGTTCATGCATTTATGCCATAGGTGCTGAGATGTAGCAAGGTAAGTGAGGTAAGTCATGCATTCACAATGAACACGCATAATGTATGTTTAATGATAGAGATGAACATGCTTGTTAGGATGAGTTTTTCTTAAGGTATAGATGCAATCACATGTTTGCTTGTATCTTTCTATGCTTGTGTTTCTGCCTTAATTTAATGTTTATATGCCTATGCCTTGGATTTGCTAGATGAATGCTAGGTTGTTGTGATTAGCCATGATAGATGAATGGTTAGGTTTTTGGGATGATTGATGACTTGTAGTATGCTTAGATGTATGCTAGTGTGTGTGTGAGTATAGATACAATATTTAATACGCCCTTAATATGGTTAAGACATAAGACACAATGAGAGGAAGCCAACCCTAGGGTTGGGCGGTTTTGGGTGCCTAACACCTTTCCAAAATTGTACCTAAAATCTGAACTCATATCTCTGGTAGTAAGATCAAAAGGGTCCTACCTCGAGAGGACACTGCATATATGGTTCCTATGCCATTGCAAAAACTAGGTTGCGACTCCCCGTTGTGTCCACGATCGCATGTCCTCAGAACACCACTTAATTCAACCAGAACTCACACTTCCTCAATTTAGCATACAACTTCTTGTTTCTTAAAATTTGGAAAACAATCCTCAATTTTGAAATAGCTGGGGATACTTGGATTGCATTTCATCTTTAAGCTCCCATGAAGCTTCCTCTGTGGAATGAGTCCTCCATAATACTTTGACCAAAGGTAGTCTTATTACGTAACACTTACTCTTTATGATCCAAAATCTGAGTTGGAACTTCGTCATGGGACAAGTTCTCTTTAGGTTCAATCCTAAGCTAGTAATTTCATACTTTAAAGTATACAAAGTCTTGTATAGTTCTTCAAATTAGAGTCTTACAAATTGCAAAGTTTAATAATCAAATCAAATCATGGTAACGAAATACTTATACGAAATTTTTATAAATCTTTAACGCAATCATAGGTCAATATTTATATGACAATGGTTCTAGTAAAACTATAGATCTGCCATGTCAAAACTAGGGAGTGATTACCTAAATGAGAGATCAAACTTGAACACTAGCTACAACCTATAGAGGAAGCCTCCAACCGTCCTTGCAAACTTTTATTATTATTATTATTATTAGCACCTACTTCATCCCAACAAATAGATGACCTTCACCTTCGAACTTACAATGCCTCCAAATATATATATATATATATATATATATATATATATATGTATATCACTTAATCCAACCAAATGTCACAATTTTAAACATAGCATATAATTTTTATTTAACAAAAGCACCCCAAGGAAATACACTAGGTCGTAGAACTCAAAGCAACATGATATGCTCCTAACCAATCCATATTATATTATTCCAAAATTATAAATCTTTAAGAGAATCAAGTCGGCCATTAATTCCTTGTCTACTATCATAACCACACAATAGTTACATAGAATTGGCAACCATTATTTCACTTTGAATGTTCAATTAGTGTGTAAAACACCTATGAACATTTAGACCCCAAATTCACAAATTACCAATACAAGCTTATAATCAAACAATGTATGTGTGGAAAATGAAAATAAGCTAAAACAGAATTGGTAAAACAATTTAAACTGGAATTAATCACAACCACAACAGTAATTAAAAGGCAAAGATTAAGGGAAGAGAGATGCAAACACAAGGACAACACAACAATGTGTTATCGAAGAGGAAACTGAAGTCCTTGGCGAAAAACCCCTCCGCCACCCTCCAAGCGGTCAATAATCCACTAGAGAATAAATTTGGGATACATGAATAGCAGAAGACCCTCCAAGCCTAATCTACCCAGTGCACTTAAGCCCTCCAAGCTTCTTGCTCCAATAGGGTTACGCCGAACCTTGTCTTCTCTAGCTTACTGGATCCCACAATCTCCCATTGCATCAACCAAAATGAATTGGTCCCTTCTGAACTGCTTCCCAAGCACCAAAAAGCCTTCTCACAGATATAGGTATGGTGAGATAAGAATTTGGCTAATGTACCTCTCAAGGATATATCAATGGAGAGGGTGAGAGTGAAGGAATTTGGAGAATCAAAGGATGAAGATTGTGGATGAGTCAATCTTGTTTTTCTCTAGGGTTTCTCTCTCAAAATTCTCTCTAGAACCTCTCTACATTTCGTGGGTATAAGGGTATTTATAGTAGGGTGTATATGGAATGCGAAGAGTCAGTTACAACCAAACAGGGCATTTTGGCAACTCAAGCTTGCGATTGGAATGAGTCGCGAGTTTGAGTCGTAAGCTAACTGCTTGGCCAGATTGGAGGTTTTGTCTTGTAGTGCAACAACTGGCGTGACTCTTCAGCTCCCCCTGCATGCTTCACACATGTGCTACCTTTGGCGACTCACCAGCTGCAAGCCAGTCGCGAGATCCAATCGCGAGGCTCTTTGTGAGTGCATAGTTTTGTGCTCTTCTTCACACTCTCTCACACACTACCCTTACATGATTCCCACCTAAATACAAGGTTTCTAAATGCTGAATTACAAGAAAATTTGGCATGGAATAAAGCCAACAAAATGATTGAATAAATTCAACCTTACACACTTAATAAAAGAAAATAAGGAGATGGTACCTGACTTAGATTCCTCAGTATCTTGGCCAGTAATGGCAAACACTCATCATTGAATTTTTGGTTGACTTCGATTCACATCATTAGGCTCAGCCATTGGTTCACTCTTCAAAGCTAGGCAATCTTTGATAAAGTGTCCAATCCTGCCACATTTAAAACACACTCCTGACTCCAAATAACATATTCCACTATGAGCCTTTCCACATCTTGGATAAGTTATATATGCCTTCTTATTTGAATTAGGCACCCCTTGCTTCTCGAATAAAATTCCACTAGACTTTCACTTAAGAAAATTACCCTGATTTGGCTCCCTCTCCTGATCGTTGTCCTTTGAGAGACAGTTGCAATTTCTCTTTGCTATAAGAGCTTGATCTACCACCTTTGCATATGTTTCCAATTCGAACATGGAAACCGGTCCCTAAATTTCCTCCTTTAAACCCCTTTCAAAATGCCTAGCCTTCCTTGCTTCTGTGTTAACCATGTGTGGAGCAAAGCGGGATAATTTAGCAAATTTCCGCTCATACTCATACACTGATTAAGTACCTTGTGCTATGCGAATGAACTTAGCTTCCTTTTGGACCATTAAACTATTGGGAAAATACCTCTTATGGAATAGCTCAACAAAATGCTTCCAAGTTACAACTTCCCTCCCATGTGTCCTTTCTGTGGACGCCCACCATTCCAATGCAACACCTTTCAATACAAAAATAGCAAGGATAACTCATTGCTCATCACTAACCTCCATTTGTCCTAAAGAGTCTTTCCAGCTCTTTAAGCCAGTTGTCAGCCTCTATTGGATCCTTTGTACCCTTGAAAGTAGGAGGATTAAGCTTTCTAAACTTCTCCAGAGCACTAGTCGGATTGGTGGCTCCTACTTGATGTTGCACTATATTGGTTAAGCCACCAATGACTTCAATAATAGCCTGAAGATTAGTGGTTCCCCCAGTATTCGATAAACTATTCCCTATGTTCCTCCTTGGTGGAGCCATCTCTCTAAGCAATACAACAAGGTATCATAAGTAAAGATTTTAAATATCCCTGAGGTTAAAACCAAGCACACAGATAGTACAACAATTATTCCTACATGCTCTAGAAAAACAAAAATCACTATGAAAGGTCAAATAATTCTAACACTAAAATTCCTCATGATCACACTCTTGTTCCAAAATAATCTCAAGATCAAACCTATAAGTCTACAGAATCATAAACCTATGCTCTAATACCATAACTGAAGCACCCCAAACAGATACTAAGGATTTAAATGCACGACCTGTCTTATAAATAATCAACATTTGAACAGAGTGTAATTAAATATCCACAAATAAGAATCAAACCATGAAGTCTTTCTTATAAAATCCATCAAAATAAAATTTTAACAATAAAGTCTCCAAATACAATCCTAAATAGTTTCAAGAATACTAAACTCATTATCCTAAGAAAATATAACAAAACAATCCATAAACTAACATAGCTCCAAAAGAAGTCTTCAATCTATGGCTCCAATGATATACCACCAAAAGATATTCCACTGCTCTAATCTAAAATAGTGGAGAAAGGGGGTGAGTTAGAAGCTCAATAAGAGACTACAAAATAAGAGGATGTCTTTCAAAACAAAATAATAGTATCATTGACAAAATATAATCTTTACAAAACATTTACAAATAGTTCTAATAGTTATATAATATACTATGTAAGATTGTCAAGAAGAAAATATTTAACTATAACACTGTCATCAATAAATAAAATAGTAACCACTTTAATTGGCCAAAATACACTAAATAGTTAGAAACATTATATTATAGTAAAAACAACTTTTCCACTTATAAAGGTCAATAACAATAAAACAATAGTTTGATATGGAAAACATTAGACATTAGCCAGACAAAGACATAAACTGCTAAACACTTAGTGGGTGATTCCTGAAGGAAACAATAACACTAACCTCAAAGAGGCAACACTGGCTCCAAAGAGCAAACAATAGCACTGGCTTCGAAGAGCGAACAATAACACTACACCACACCACAATAACACTACTTCAGCCAAAGACCAACACTAAAGGTTGCAGACTTTCTAGCTAACCACTTGAAAACATATTTCCTTTATTACAATGTTGTCAATAACAATCATATATCATATAATGAATACTTTCTCAAAGATATACTTTTGAGTCATTCTTAACATATACAGTTTCAAAATAATACACAAGAAATAATAAAATTAGGTATGTATAAAGCATTGACAATGGTATGAGTTTTTGAAACTTCACTTTTGCAAATATGTATATATATATATATATATATAATTATACACGCCTTGAGAAACGTCATGTTCTGAAGTCCACTTACCTCTATTTGCTAAACCAAGCTTCACTTCAATTGTGCAGAACATTGTCAACGAGAACCTAATTAAAGATCAAATAACTCAATAAGGGCAGGTTTCGAATAACCCAAAAAAGTCCTCCTACAAAACTTTTCCTTAGCCACTATGAAGACATCGCAATATTAAATCTAACATAGTTTTCTAATATACATCATGTCTATACTATTTATTTATAATTGTAGTGTAATCCCTAATACTATACACCATTGAACACCACCTATGGATGTCTATATAGGTTTAACTTATAAAAAATGGTGATACTACTCCACAATATATATATATATATATATATTAGGTTCTCTTTCAAAATCAACAAACTTCCATGATAGCCTATTCTTAAGTATATCAATATAATTTTTAAGACTTCCACGCGACTATGAGATGATGAATCCTAAGTCAAAGATGCATTCAATGATTCCAATAAAGCATGTATAGTTAGATGTTTATCTCAATACAATATGAACTTGCTAGTTCCTCTAGTAGTACCACGTTATTATATTCTTTTCAATGTAAAGAAACCCTAATCCTTTGCTCCTAAACCTTTACATTCTAAGCACTGACTTCTTCTCTTCTTCTTTTTTCGGAATCTTGCAGTCTCTCTCCACCTTTCATGTGACTAACTTAAAAAGACCCAGTATATATATATATATATATATATATATACACTGCTAAAATAACACTCCAATTCAGTCTAGGAAGACTAATCCCACTCCAATTAGTACTCTTAATTAAAAGTAGCTTTACACATTAAGTATGTTTCTTACTTGGGCTAGAGTTTAAGACCCCCTAAAACTTAAATTAGCTTTCAGCACTTTAGTTCCCAATTAAACTCAAATTAAGGTTGTTTAGATAGGCTAGAACTCTAAAGGATTCCAATAACACTTAAACTCCTAATCCAAATAGGTTTTAATCTTTTATCCTTTTCCTTAACTAATAAGGAGACCAAAAGTTTAATATGAATAATCCACAAAATAACTCACCACTTGTAGATATCATAATATAAAATAATATCACCTTCAAAATAAATTAAATAATTCATCAATTCCACTCTAGGAAATTAAATTAAATTTAAGTGAGGCGGGTGTTATGTATTATGCAAACAAAATAATGAAACAGAAACAGAAAAGATTGGAATTCGGGCTTCTAGGCATTAGTGAAGAGCCAAAGATAGAACCTTTACTTCAACACAAGAACTCTCAAGAGCTTGATTTTGATCATTCCCCACTGTCAATCTAGTCACAACCAATTCTAATTAAGTTAGTAAACTTCAAAACTCAAAGATCAAGACCAGAAAAGGACCTAATCAAATAAAATTTGACTTGAGGATGTTTTGTGAAAAACTCCCTCCTTGATTCACTATTTTCTAGTGAATCTTATGTGTTTTACCACTGTCGACGCTTCACAGCGGTTCGACCACAATCCTGTGTACGCAACTAGGGTTTCAGAAGCATGGAGAAGGAAAGTTTTCTGGGAGCCGTTCCAAACCCCATTTTTTCAACTATAAAAAGCCTTACATTGTACATTTTCAAAACACACAGAAATTCCGTAGGAAAAACCTAAATTCACTAGAAAATAATAAATCAAAAGGGAGTTTTTCACAAAACACCCTCAAGTCAATTTTATTTGATTGGGACCTCTTCTGGCCCCAATCCTTTTAGTTTAACGTTACTAATCGCTTGTTTAATGACTTGTGATATATTTGACTGAGAGGAACGATAAAAATCAAAGCTTGGGAACTCCTTTTTGAGTTATCAAGCTTCAACCATTCTTTTCTCTTTTTTTAGTCTTTCTTTTACTTTTTCTTGCTTTGTTTATGTTATATTCCAAGCATGTTTGGCTGTTAGAATTAGGGTTTTCGTTTCTACTCTAGTTCTATGTTTTTAGGTCTTCTAGGCAAGGATTTGCTTATGCATAATCTTGCCTGCGCACGCAGGCTTGATTATATGTACGCAGGCCTGTTCTTGCATGTGTGAACCACTGCCCAGAAACCCTAATTTTTCTCTGTTTGTTTTGTTCTTGCCTTCACATGCTTGTTCTATTTAGCTTCTTTCATATGTTTTAGGCTCTATAAGTCTTTTTGCTTCTGCCTCACATTTTTGTTTGTCATTCAACATGCTTAAATTAGGGTTTTCATGTTTGTTTCTTGCTTTGACGCTATGCCATTCATTCACATGTCCATGCATCAATGCCATAAGTGTTGTGTTGCTAAAAGGTAAGTAAATGGTAAGTCATGCATTAAAAATGTCCACGCATTTGTATTGGTTTTACTTTGATGATATGATGAAGCATGCTTATATGTATGATTAGGGTTTATAATGTGTTAATGCTTTGTTCATAAGACAATTTTCTTGCTATTGATGATACGCTTGCTGTCATGTTAGGGGTTGCTGCCTTGTTTAGGTGTATGATAGGGTCTTTCACATGTTAGATGAATGTTTGAGTTTCTTTTGTGTATTTGGATCTCTCTTGCTTTGTGGATAGATAAGTATGCTTGTTTAGGGATAAAAGATGCCATGTTGTATGTTAGATGCATGATTAGTGTGTGTGTGTGTGAGTTTTTGATTAGGTTAAGATTAAGACACAATGAAGGGAGGCTAACCTTAGGGTTGGGTGATCTTGGGTGCCTAACACCTTCCCAAGAGCGTACCTTAACTCCGAACCCATACTCTGGTAGTAAGATCTAGGTCTTTCCTCGAGAGGACGCTATATATATGGTTCCTAGACCATTGCAAAAAATAGGTGGTGACTCCAAAAGACCCCTTGTGTCCACAATACCCAGGGAACGCGGCCCAAGCAAGAAGAAAGAATGATAAAGGGTACAAGGGGAGGGGGAACCCTAATACATTACTCTAGAGAAGAGGCTAAAAGAGGGGGAGAAAGATGTAACTACTCGGGGAGGCTAGGCCATCTAATCTACTAAAAATTGCCCCTTGTGGGCTCGCATCTTCTTGCTTACATCCCTATTTTTTTTTTACTTATGCCTAGGAGGTCGCACCCTTACTCCAAGTGTCCTTGTTCCAAGCGTGTACATACAATGAGAAAAGAAACAAGCTAGCAGACAAGCAAAGAAACAATTAGAAGGAAGCATGCTAAAAGACAAGCTATCAAAAAGAGCCAAACGAGGACAAACAAACATGTTAAGCACACGAAGGGGCAAACAAAGATATTATCAAACAAAAGGGGTTGTCCTAGTTGGACAAACGTAGGTTTAGATTGGGTGTCCATAGTTCCATTGGATTGAAGTACAGACGACACACAGACTCATGCATGCACTTGTAGGCAAGCATGCAAAAATGCAATGAAGCAAAGAAAGCCAAATGGGTGGCACAAAGCAAGTAAGGCTTGCATATCGACATCGTACGGAGCGGAGAATGGTGTAAAAGTACACCGATATCACGGAGATGTGTCTCACAAGCGGTCACATCCAAACAAACCACAAGCGTGATGGATGCAACCACACAAGCAAGTGGCCCCAAAAACTGACAGGCACAAGCCCACAGAGGGCACAAAGCATGGCAAAGCCTAGATCTAGACGGGCAAACATGGAGATATGGCATAGCAACAAACATGTAGATTTAGGCACATGAACAAAGCAAGAAGCACATAAACCTATAGATCTAAGCATAAACATGGCAAGGAGTACATAAACATGCAGATCTAAGCAAAAGCATAAAATTTAGGCATATCCTACCCAAGAAGGTTAGGCCAACATTAACAAAGCGGTAAAACATGGCAAAAAGAAAAGAGAGATGCTAAAATAGGCTATAAAACACGCTAGGAAGCAAGATAAAACAAATATATACTATGGAAAGCCAATAGACATGCTATGAAGAAAGATAAAGTGAAGAGTGTAGATTGTAGCTAAAAAGCTACATTTACACCCTTAAAACCTTAAATCCAAGGTCCTTAGACCAGGGAGATGAAAAAGAGTGCAAGAACACTACCTCTTGATTGTTGAGAAAAGAGAGAAATCAAAGGTTTTGGATGTGTTTGGGAGAGAATTTACAGAGGAAAAGAGAGAGAATCTGCCAAGAAAATGCTCCAAAAACTACCTAAATTCAATTTTTTTTTTTTTTTTGAAATCTGGGGGTCTTGGGGGTATTTATAGGCCTTTTGTGACCCTTCAGCTTTTGGCAGCCACTTAGTGGCCCACAGCCAGCTCTAGCAGCCACTTTTTATGTGTTGGGCTAGTGCTGACATCAGCAACTTTGACTTTTTCTAGTTCTGAATTTGGCCACATGTTTAAATATCTTCCCAGAGTCTGATTGAGCTGATCTTGGTGTCCTTGGAAAGCTCGAGATGTCTAGTTTCTAGAACACTAAAGAAAATAAAATTCCAACGGTCGAATCAAAAGTTATGGCCTTCGGAAGAAAGCTAACGCACTTTGCATGGTTTTTAAGATATCTCAACCGTTTTAACTCCGATTTCGACCCATGAATAGTCATTGGAAAACTTGGTAAACTTGGTCAAAGTTGACGAAACATAGTCAAAGTTAATGGTTATCACCAAGTAGCTCGGGTTTGATGTAGAAACATGAAAATGTTGTTTTGGGATGATTTTGACCAGCTTTGACTTTCAGTCAACCAAAGGTTGACCAAGGGTATTTTGGTCAACTTGACTTAAAATGGCACTTTGAATGCTCTGATACCTAAACGGGTTGCACCACGTCAATCTAGATGTTTCTGCAGCCCCATGAAAGAAAGTTAATCGTTTTGGAATTTTCTAGGTTTGGCATGCAAATTTAAGGCTAGACAAAATATGGTATTTACAACCACCAGAATTCGTCCTCTTTGAAAATGTACCTTTTATGGCTTTATATTGTCAAAAAATAGAAGTTTAGGGCGGCTCCTCGATGATGTGGGATTTGTTCTAAACCTAGTTTAAATGCAAAAAACTTGTCATGCATAGTTTCTGGAACCCTAGCATGAGCACACATGCACGTGTATGCGTACGCATGCATAAAGCATGTGTACAAAGATCTTGAGCATGTGTGCGCATATGTATGTATGCGTAGGCATGCCCTTGGGTTTCTGTGGCCTTTCTTTTCCAAAAATAAGTTATGATTTCCATAAACACTTTGCTTAAGTCAATTTTCATCTGATTGGGCCATAAACCAACCTTGGACTTTAGAATTCCTACATCATTGGGAAGCGGGGGCCCAAGTCGTAAGGGGTACAAAATGCGGTGTTTACAAATATTCATTGGAGGTTTGGTCCCCCACCATGCACCATTCGAATAGCCTATGTAAGGTTGAATTTAATCAGCCATTCTTTTGGCTTTATTCCGTGCCAAATTTGCTTGTATTTTAGCATTTAGTAACCTTGTATTTAGGTGGGATTCATGTAAGGGTAGTGTGTGAGAGAGTGTGAAGAAATGCTCAAGAGTGTGCAATGAAGCAGGGACTCGCGGCTGGATCTCGCGGGTAGCTCGCGACTTGCAAGCCGCCAGAAGATGCTTACGTGCCAAGCATGCGGAAAAGCTGAAGCGTCATGCCAGCTAAAGCACTACAGGACAAAAAGTCCAAACTGGCCATTCAGTTATCTTGCGACTTGAACTCGTGGCTCAGTCAAGTCGCGAGGCTAAGCCGCCAACCAGCTCTATTTTGGAAAAATGACTCTTCGCATTCCAAACACCCACCACTATATATAGACCCTTATACCCACGAAATGTAGAGAGCTTCTAGAGAGAATTTTGAGAGAAACCTTAAAGAAAAACAAGATTGACTCATCCACAATCTTTACATAGAGACTTTTCAAATTCCTTTACTCTCACCCTCTCCATTGTTACATCCTTGAGAGGTTCTTACCCAAATCCTTTTCTCACCATACCACATCTGTGAGAAGGCTATTTGGTGCTTTGGGAAGCAATTAGGAAGGGACCAATGGTTATTGGTTGATGCTATGGGCTATAACGGAATCCGGGAAGCTAAAAAAGTCAAAGGTTTGGCGTAACCTCGTTGGAGTAACAAGCTTGGCGGGTTTAGGTACACTAGATAGATTAGGCTTGGAGGGTCTATTGTTGTTCATGTATCACAACTTCATTTTCTAGTGGATTATTGACCGCTTGGAGGGCGGCGGAGAGGTTTTATGCCGAGGGTTTCAGTTTCCTCTTCGATAACACATCGTTGTGTTGTCCTTGTGTTTGCATCTCTCTTCCCTTAATGTTTGCCATTTAATTTCTGTTGTGGATGTGATTTTATTTGGTTTAGATTGTTTATCAATTCTGGTATAAGCTTATATTCATTTTCCGCACATACATTGTTTGATTTTAATCTTGAATTCGTAATTTGTAAATTGGAGGTCTAAACGTTCATAGTATTTTATACACTATTTGAACATTCAGCCTATGACCTTTGTGTTTGCCATCCTCATACTTCACAACTATAAGCCATGAATCTAAACCCAGAAAGAAGCCTTGTCAAACGTGGCATCATCAATCGTTGCTTCTTCACCAGGTCTATATAGTTCTATTAAGTACTTATCGAAAGACCAAGGACCTTGCATAACCTTGCATAAGTATTCGGTTTACATCAGCCTCATCTTCAAACAAAATCAGCATTGTATTATTCCCAAGATCTCGGATTTCAAAGGAACCACCAACTCTCCGCACGCTTCATAAGGTACAGTTTATGGCCTCTATGTTTGTTTTCCTCTTAGTGAAGAACTTCGCCACCAACTTTTTCGAATTATCAATATCATCTAGCGCTAGGCCTACTGCTTGGCTTTCCTTTGCGTTAAGAGAAAGTTTCGCCCATCGGCCTATAAGATCCGTCATGATACAATTGGAGTGCTGGAACCAGAGCTTCACCCGAAGGGAAAAGAACGGTCTATCGCTAGATAGACACGAGAGTTTTCACCTTTTGTTGTTGTTGTTATTGTTATTGAATTTGAAAGAGTAATATATAATATACTTATACAGGCACAACAAAAAATCCACAATAATATGACAACATTCATAAATTGGCAGGTCACATCAATTTAAGTTGGAGATTGTGGTTGATTCATGTGTGAGCTGGTACATTAGTTTAGAAATGTTGTGAAATTATTATAGCTTTTTATCATGTTCATATCATTAATTAATTTATATCTCAGTAGGAGTTTTGGATAAAAGAAAGGATGGTCATACAAGAAAATGACGCCGAAAAAGCAAGATTAATCAAAATGTGATCTCTTTTTGAGTAGTTATTACTGGATTTGGATTCATCCAAGTAAGTTTTCATTCATTGGAGTGTGGACTTCCTTGTGTTATATTATTTTATTGTATTCTTGTTTTTTATAATTTTCTTACTTGAGTCCATTAGAACCTATAAAAAAAAAAAGTTTTTAAAATTTGGTAAACAATGGGATATACTAGCGAGTAATTATGAGATACCTTTGGAATATGATAACGTGGTGCTTCCTTCTCCCACATTTTTAGCGAGTCCCACTAATTTATGATAAGATCCATAATGAATGTGAGAGAAATGAGCACCATGTCACTGTGTCCGGGGTGTATAATAATTTTCATATACTAAAATCTCAAAAACTAATAAAGTAGTTCCTATTTATGTGTAATGTTTATATTAATCAGACGGCTCTTTTTGTTAAATTCTGCATTCATTCTCAATTATGAGAAAAATATTACAAATGACTTTATAATTAAAGTCTTAACTAAAAATTTTATATGTTGTGATAAATATTGCAAATGACTTTGTAATTAAAAATGAATAGTTAGCTAAGAGGTTTTTAGTTCAACCAGTATGATTTTAGTGTTTTTAATAGAGACTTAATGAAATTAGGGCCTGTTTGGTTCAACCAGTATGATTTTAGTGTTTTTAATAGAGACTTAATGAAATTAGGGCCTGTTTGGTATATAATTCAAAATTCACATTTTTACATTTTAAACAGCATTATACATTTTTTTACACACTTTTTTATCAACACGTATTTCAAAAAACTACCAAACACCCTCCTAATTTTCGTTACTCTATTGTAGTTATCGATTTAATTATTAAAATGAATAATGGAGAGAGAGAGAGAAAGAAAGAGAGTAATATGGACGTAGGACAGTCGCTATAATGAAGGAGGTTTTGGAACTGAACCTCCTATCTCAAACTAACATTTCAAGCGGTACTTATTCTACCTCTCCACTAGATCTCGGGTTTGATTCGATGGCTTGCCCCTTTTCTTTTCTTAGCAGAAAGGGAGAAAATGAAAAAAATAATAAGAAGAAAGAGATCACTAGTGGAAGGTAATACTAAATTCCAAACCATGTATAGTAATCATGAAAAGCGGAAAACCAGTGACCGACATCTATCTTTTCAAAATAAAAAGTGGACAAGTCAAAATCAAGAACCCCACATGTTGTATGTATCTTTCACTTTTTAGCTACATGAATTTGATCAAAGTGAAACCACATAAAAAATTGCATTGCTCAAAGTTTATTGTATTTTATTTATATTTTCGTGGTAAGGTTTTGGACTTCAATTGGAAGGATCTTGCAAGGAAGTCAGAAGGGAATGGACACGGCTATGACCATGTTAGAGCCAATCGCATGAAAAAGAAAAAAAAATACAAAAAACAAAAAGACATTTAGAACCATTTCCTGCTTGATAATATTTTAGATAAATTGATAGTTGGAAATTCGAGGATTTGAAATAGAAAGTGCCAACTAATTGAGTTATAAATGGGCTCTGAGGCCTCATTTTGACCATTTCCATCTCATTTCTCTGAATTCTCATTTCTAAAAATTTCTCTAGAGCAAGTCACGGTCTAGCGGGCCCAGCATTCATCTTCAGTTTGCAACTTCAGTCTCCTGTTTTGCACTTGAGGTCAGTGTCTATTTTCTCTTTTTCTTTATTTTTCTGCAAATATGTTAGTACCGATGCAACTAGGAAGCATACTAGTATTTATTTTATTTTTGGTATTTTGCATATATGTTTTTTGTTTTGTTTTTTATTTTATTTTTTTATCATTTATGCCATGAAGATGTTGGGAAAATATTTTTTGTTCACATGCTTAGGCAGTTATGTAGACATAAACATCCGCATACTCTTTCACATGTACATACATGTAGGCACAAGGGTGCACATTCATATATATATATATATATATATATATCTGAGAGAGAGAGAGAGAGAGAGAATTGCGTACATGTATAATTACGTTTACACACTTGTTTGCGTGAGGAAAACTTAATTTTTTAGGCCATATAGATGAACATGAAAATGTTGGATGTTATAAACGCTAAAAATAAAATAAAATGCTAGGTAGTCATGAGTGTTGTAAGGTTGAATTTAATCAACCATTTTGTTGGCTTTATTCCGTGCCAAATTGCTTGTAATTCAGCATTTAGAAACCCTATATTTAGGTGAAAATCATGTAAGGGTAGTGTGTGAGAAAGTGTGAAGAAAAGCTCAAGATTGTGAACTCAGCAAGGCCTCGCGACTGGATCTCACGACTGGCTCGCGGCTGGGAAGTTGCCAAAGGACACACACATGTGAAGCATGCAGAGGAGCTAAAGAGTCACGCCAGCTGGAGCATTACAGGACAAAACTTCCAGTCTGGCCAGGCAGTTAGCTCGCGACTCAGTCAAGTCGCGAGGTCAAGTCGCCAGACCACTCTGTTTGGGAAAAACTGACCTTTCACATTCCAAACACACACCAGTATAAATACCCCTTATACCAACATATTGTAGAGAGCTTCCAGAGTGAATTTTGAGAGAGAAACCCTAGAGAAAAACAAGATTGACTCATTCACAATCTTCATCCTTTGATTCTCCAAATTTCTCTACTCTCATCCTCTCCATTGTTACATCCTTGAGAGGTACATTTAGCCAAATCCTTTACTCAACATACCCATATCTGTGAGAAGGTTATTTGGTGCTTGGGAAGCAATTAAGAAGGGATCAATTGATATTGGTTGATGCTATGGGCTATAGTGGAATCCGGTAAGCTAGAGAAGACAAAGGTTCGGCATAACCTCGTTGGAGCAAAAAGCTTGGAGGGCTTAGGTACACTGGATAGATTAGGCTTGGAGGGTCTTCTGCTATTCATGTATCCCAACTTCATTCTTTAGTGGATTATTGATCGCTTGGAGGGCGGCGGAGAGGTTTTATGCCGAGGACTTCGGTTTCCTCTTCGATAACACATCGTTGTGTTGTCTTTGTGTTTGCATCTCTCTTCCTTTAATCTTTGCCTTTCAATTACTGCTGTGGTTGTGATTTATTATGGTTTAGATTATTTTACCAATTCCGTTTTAGCTTATTTTCATATTCTGCACATATATTGTTTAATAATAAGCTAGTGTTGGTAATTTGTAAATTAGGCGTCTAAACGTTCATAGGTGTTTTACACATATATTGAACATTCAATTGGTATCAGAGTGGGTACACTTGTTCTGATTTAAATATCTAAGTGTGATCCTTGACCCCTTGTGTTATTTGCCATTGATAGTGCTTTGTATGCTTCTATGCATGTTTTGGATTTTGATAAATGTAACATGCCACGTGTTTGTGAAAATGCCTCTATGAGTAATAATCCTCATGATTGTGATGCTATATTACATGAATCTTTGGGTGTTGTTGATATTCCTAACATCAAACTCTTGACGAAAAATGCTAAGAAGTTTCAAAATGATTTGAGCAAGTTATTTTGTGAAAATGATGATTTGATTGCTAAGCTCAACGAATCTAACAAATTGGTTGAGAAATATTAGAACCTTGCTGAAAATTCTCTTGAAAAGCTAAAAGAGTTTGAATGTTTAAATATGGACTTGGAAGTTAAACTTGTTTTGTCTAACAAACTTGTTGATGAGTTAAAATGTGAAAATGAATCTCTTAAGATGCATGCCAAGTGTTTGATTGCTGAACCTATTCCTAAAAATGATGAAAATATTTGCTGCAATTATGTTGTGGTACCCGATTTTGTGTCTATTGTGTGTTCTACTTCAAAGGACATATCGGTGTACATTCCTCCACATAAAAGAAATCAAAAGGTGGAGAGAAAGGCTATTAAGTCAAAGCCTCCATTTAGGTCTCAACCTAAGGTTTTGGATGGATCTAAGTTTGTTCTAACTTGTCACCATTGTGGTATAATTGGTCATATAAGACCTCAATGTCATAAGTTGAAGTGAGAACAAAACCATGTTGCTAGATCCCTTTCCAAAAAGCCTAGTGGACCTAAACACATTGTTTGTCACCATTGTGGTGCTTTTGGTCATCTAAGACCTCATTGCTCTAAGTTTCATGCTCTTAAAAGAATCAAAAGAAAAGAGAAACTTGAGCTTGTTGGAAGTTGTGCTAAAAATGGTAAACCGGATTTGAGTGAAAATAGCATGTTGTTAAAGAAAGTGTTTAATTCTCTTAACTCATTGTCTATATGCATCTCCGGTTCTCATTCTTCCAACTCTCATCTCACTTCTCATGAGACACTCATTCCAAACAATCGTTCCGTTTGGATGAGGAAGGGTTCCTGTGGTTGAGTTTTTGCTCTTTTGGTCCTTGATCTAATTCTTTCGATCTTTGTAGGACCCTTCATTCATTAAATGTCATATTTTCATGCATTTTGTGCATCTTGCACTTATTTGTATGCATTGTTTTGTTTTTTATCTTACTTTTATGTTTCAGTTTTGTGTGAGTAAAAAAAAAAAAAAAAAATCCAAAACCACATAAAAGTGTAAATTTCAAAAATTTTGATCATATATGTTTTAGCACATATCTCATGTAAGTTTGGTCTTGTACCTTCGTACAAATGGCTTAGTGCATTTATGAGCTTAACTTGTTTTGTATGCACATCTATCTTTGTGGTAAAAATCTTGACATCTATGTGTGATTGTTGTAAATCGATTTTCAAGCTTGTCATGAATGATTAGTCAATAGTCATGTTGGTTTTGAGACATGCGTAGACTTGTGCCTATATATCTTCTCACTCTTTTATATTTTTATTTTGCTTAGAGAGCTCAACCAATGTAAATCTCAAAATGAAAAGAGATAATGAGCTGCAAAAGCCGTCGCACATACTAGTATTCAACTAGGAAAAAGGGAAAGCGACTTACATGAAAATGTATGATGCCCAAAAAGCCAAAGGCTTGTTCATCAAATTGAAATATCAAAAATTTCAAGCATCGATCTCAAAAAAAGATATAAAGATAAAAAATGATCAAATGTTATGAATTGTAAAGAAGCCAAATGAAAAGCTTCAAAGATATGTAGTCACTTTCTTGTGGGAGGTCATATATGTTCATTTCTGTAATTGAGATAGACCACTTAACTTAGTACTAGTTGTGTATGACTTGATTGAATTGATCATTGAAGCTTCACTCTAGTCTAAGGACTATTCCACATTTGATACACACACACAACACACATGCCTAATGTTCAATGAATGCCTTATTCATTTGTTAGATTTTACTTGTCTAAATGTGATGTGTGTGTGCTCAACTATATATGGATCAAACCAAAAAGTTTTTTGATCATTTTATATGTTTTTGGAAGTGATTTTTATCACTCTTTGTGTTCATGTTTAGTGCTTACTTTATTTTTCATTGTTTAAACATGTTCTGTTTTGAAAAACAAGCGTCAGAATTTTTGGCTACTCATTCTGGCTACTCTCGCGAGTAGCGAGTTTTGGCTACTCATTCTGGCGACTCGCCCAGTTGCGAGATCCAGTCACAAGTTTACACAGAATGGTTTCGCGACTCACTCGCAACTCATCTTGTGACTCGCCAATCGTGAAACGCCCAGAAACAGTTTTTTAAAGAGCTTTTTCATGAAAACCTGTTTTAAACCTCTCCCATTCTCTCTAAAACCCCTCTTTCAATATTTTTACATTGAAACCCAACCAATTTGAATGGTTTTTTATTCCATTAACATCTCTAAGGTAATTTTAAACTCTTTTCATTGATTTGGATCATTGGATTATGTTTTGGAGAGTTTTGTGCTCTTGGTTGGGATTTTCATCATAAGGGTTGGGAAAACTTAATTTTTGTCAAATTTTTATATGGGATTGGTTTCTTTTGATGATTTTCTTTGGATGTTGGCCCCTTGTGGCAAAAAGAACATGTATTAAGGGTGGATTTCATGATGTTCATGCATTGTTTTACATTGTTGTTCATAGTGTGCACGCTAGGTGTTTGATAAAATGTCTCTTAAGCATTTTCTCACTTGTTTGGACTCCAATGAGTATCAAACTTCGGGGTTTCTCATGTTTCCTCATTAGGAACGTGTTGGTTCATTGGTTGTGTATTTAACACACCTTGACCCACATGTGCACTTTATATGCTTTGGTCATGCATTGCACATAGCCACCTCTTGCATACACCTTTACTACCCTTGTCATGTATTGGTCTATACCTTATTTCTTCATCCTAGCATGTCATGTTTACTTTATGTTTTGTAGCATTTTTTTTTTGTCTTAGGTTTGAGCTTCATTTTCTCATTCATCTCGCACCCCTCATGCATCATTATCTTTGTTCGTACCTTCATCTATTGCCCCCGTTTCTCCTCGACTCTTTATCTATTCGTGACAAAAAGGGGGATAGTATACCAGAGAGTTTTGTTATTTTTATATGACTCTTGTGCACATCCTTCGGGGAGAAATTCTATTTCTTGTGCATATTTGTAGTGGGAGAGATATGTTAGGATTAGTGCTCTTAAATCCTATTGTATGATGTTGTGTATGATATTAAGTATGACTTAATATTGTGATTAATAAATTTGTTTTATTATTATCTAAAATAATGGTAACATGAATATTCAGACATCATCATATAGTCCATAAGATGCATAGTATGTGATTTATGTGAAAAGTCACAGAAGATATAAATCACAAATTCTTTGTAAACTCAGAATTATAGTTCGTAGTCGGTGATGAAATTGGGCATTTCATCTGCGAAGACTATAACATATCAACTAAGATGATTTGTCTTGATCATGGAAGTGGAGACTTCTAGTTGATATGTTGATATGTTTTAAGAGTTAAGACATATTGAACTGGACCGCTGTGAAATTTATTATTCTCCTAAGGACTGTCAATTGAATAATAAATCTCACAACTTCTATTTACATGAACTCTTAATCCTAAGAGAATAATGGACATGATCATGAAGTGTAGGTTGCTTTGATATATCAGGAGTGAGATCTAAAGTAACGGTCAAAACCTCAGTATGTTGGACAGCCACATTTAGTGTTGATAGAACATATATTCTCAAGATGGAATTCATAGTCTCTTAACGGAGATATAAAATATTCCCTTGAGATAAGTTTAATGGGTACGGTTATTCAAAGTGTTAGGCCTAACCACTTTAGTAAGAAATTACAAAAGTATATATTTATGGAATTGGATTTCATAAATATATGATGAATAACTTAAAAGGATTAAACTGGGTACTCAAGAATCAAGATGTAGTAATCTACAAAGTGGCAGTCTTCATTTATAACTTTGTATTACTACGAATATTTTATAAAGTGGTTGCATATACAATAAAGTCTAGGGATATAATTTATTAATAAGGCCTAGAGTACAATTATATTTATATAGTGATATTATATATAATTAATGGTAACTTTGGACTTGTTAAGAGTTGACAGAAAAGCTCAAGGCCCATTGGAGCTAGTGTCTTATTTGTTCCCTTTTGGTCCCACTCCAAGCCACATACTAAACCCCAATTGGAAAGGCCCAAAAGGCCAGTCCAATTAGATAATCAGTTATAATGAGAGAAACATACAAATTTTTTGAGAAGAAACATGAAATGGTGTATGTGAGTGTTGGACACTCTCTAATTCTCTCTTGAACAAATTCATAGAAACTGATTGAGAGACCACACTTCTTGGGTGTTAGTGGAATTGGAGTGAAGATTAAAAGTTTTCTCAAGAACTTCCGATCTTTGTTTTGAAATTCACCACACCAAGGTACACTCTCTTGTTCTTATATTCTAAAATTTACATAGCACATGTTATTAATTGCGAATGAAGTTGATCCGTTAATTTTCCGCTGCGCACATGCATATTTCCATCAAATGGTATCAAAGCGGTCTTCAATTTTGAATTGTATAACATGTTTTGTGAGTATTGAAATTAGATATTATAGTTTCATCTGTTAAAAGATTACACATTTAATTTTCTGCATGGTTGTTGAAACTATGATTTGATAAAAACTTATATTGATGTTATGATGTTGTTTAAATTTGAATTTAAGTATGTTAAATTGATCTTTAAGGCTATAGCATCAATGAAATTCAGTTTTGATATCATTCTCTGTTTATCATTTTCATATGTTAGTTGTTTGTTCAAGAAAAACCGTAGAAAACTGTCTTAGAAAATTTCTGGAAATTTGTGTTTCACAAGTTTCGATCAGTCGAAAATCACTTTCGATCAATCGAGTGAAACAGTGACCAATCTTTTTTAATCGATTGATATTCGATTGCTAGTCGATTGATCGAATTTACTTTTCGATTGATCGAGAAGCGATCGAGTACCGATCGAGGGGCACATTCGATCTAAATCTGGGAATTCAGAAATTTTTCCAAGTGTTTTCACATGTATAAAGAGCAAGGCTAGGTGTAATTAGATTATGCATGTTTCAAAATGAAAAACCTTTCTTTTAAAACATCTAGTGGGAGAGAGATACAAGGGTTGCATTTCACGGCCTCCATTGTCGGTTCATAGTAGTGTGGAATATATACTCTGTCTTTGCCTCGAGCTTAGCATTCCATGCGGAGAGTATTTATTTCGTGGTCCTACAAGATTGAATTTCTTGGTTTATAGTGGTTTGATCAAACACCTTGTCTTAGCTTCGAGCTTTGCATTCCATGCGGAGGGTGTTTTGTTTCATGGTAATACAAAATAAGCCTGTTAAGGGGATGAAATGTGGCTACACATGATTCTAGACAATGGCATACACTAGACTAAATATTATAGTATCCTCTATGCTGAGTTCTTACTATTATTATTTAGAGGCCAAATGTGTAACGACATATTATTAGTGTTTGATAAGAGTTATCATGATAGCATTAATAATGAGAATAATTCTCAATCAATCATAGTATTTAATGTTCACTCTATACTGAGGGACATTAAATATGGGATTGGGTTGTCGTTGCGTATATTATATTATGGTTTTATTAAGGTTCCATACTATATGATTATATGCTAAATTGATAGTGTCCAGTTTACTTATTATATTCATTTTTATTATTTTCATATTTGAACATGGCATCATTTAGCCCACTTGTTACTATTCTTAATCAAAACAAACTGACTGGATCCAACTATGTTGACTGGAAAAGAAATTTGGACATTGTTCTTACAGCTGAAGAGCACAAATATGTGCTTACTAAACCATGTCCTAGCTTTCCTTCACTAGATGCTCCTCCTGAGGAAAAACAGCGATATGATCATTGGCAGAAATCTAATGAGATGGCCAAGTGCTACATCCTAGCATCTATCTCAAATGTTCTACAGCATCAAACGCAGGATGTAAAACTAGCTTCAGACATTATGTTAAGTCTGACGGAGATGTTTGGTGAGTAAGGCCGTTCTGCAAGGCAAGAGACCATGAGGCAAATTTATAATACCAAAATGGCTGAAGGTAGTTTTGTAAGGGAGCATTGTCTTACAATGATCTCTAATCTGAATACATTGGAAGTTTTAGGTGCCGATATTGATGGAGAATCCCAAGTGGATATGATACTCCAGTCACTACCGGAATCATTCAAGGAATTCAGATTTAATTATAATATGAACAAAAAGATTTACTCTTTTTCTGAATTAATGAATGAATTTGTAGCGGCGGAAGGCATTCTTGGTACTTCTAGTGTTGATGCCAATATGGCTGAAGCTTCTACTTCTCAACTTAAGTCGAAAGGCAAGGGTAAGAAAAAGAAGAAGAAGGACTTCATCAAGCAAGAGGGTAAACAAATTGCCTAAGGGGTTGCTGATAAAAGAAAGAAGCTCAAAGGAAAATGTTTCCATTGTGATGAGAAAGGACATTGGAAGAGGAATTGTCCAATATTTAAGGCTGCCAAGAATAAGGGTATGAAAAATACATTCCTTCTTGAAATATGTTTGGTGCACAATCCCATGAATTCCTGGTGTGTGGATTCAAGTTGTACTAATCATATCTGCAATTCCTTGCAGGGGTTCCAAGAGACCAGAAAGCTTAAAGAAGGAGAATTGTTTCTTACTTTGGCTAATGGGAGCTGGATTCCGGTTGTAGTTGTAGGTGTTTATAATTTATGTTTTGAGTATAGAGTTTTAATATTGGAAGATTGTCTATATGTACCTAATGTTTGTAGGAATTTAATTGTCTGTATGTACCTAATGTTTGTATGATCAAGTTGCTCACATGTTTCATATCATGATTACTTGATCACAATTTACTTGTTACATTATACTTGTCCTTTTATTACTTGCTTTACCTTGAGGGTCTAATGTGTTTTGTGCAAGTGTTTCAGGTTACAAGTATATATGTTCCAAGTGCATCACAAGAAGAGAAGTGTGCATATTGAAAGGGGAAGTGTTTATCTTTGTACCCATGCTTTGTAGCTTAGTACTTGTTGTTAATGTTAGGCATTTCTTTAAGTACATCACTCTTGTGCCCTTGTTTGATTTTATATCCTTGATGCAATTACTTTGAGTTTTTGTATTGGTTGAGTGTTGGACATGCAAATGATACTTTGCATTGAGCTTATTAGCTTGCATGTCCGGATGTTCATTCAATATGTGAATGTTCATTGTGGTCACTATTTATAGTGATTGTTCATTTTTGGTCAAGCCATGCTTTATTGCTTAAATCTATATTGCTTGATCGCATTGTGCTTGCTCCATATGCATTACAAGTTTTCTGCATACAATGATCATACTCTGTTGTTGTTTTTCAGGAGATACTTGCTCTTATGGTTCAAGAGCTATACAAATTCTAGAGTTAGGCGTGAGTGAGTTTTGTTTAACTGTTCCCAACTCACATGTTAAGTCTAGAGTTTGTTTTAGGGCTTTGTCACAGAATAGCCAAAGGGGGAGATTGTAAGGTTGAATTTAATCAACCATTTTGTTGGCTTTATTCCGTGCCAAATTTGGTTCTAATTCAGCATTTAAAAACCCTGTATTTAGGTGGGAATCATGTAAGGGTAGTGTGTGAGAGAGTGTGAAGAAAAGCTCAAGAGTGTGCACTCGCAGGGCCTCATGACTAGATCTCATGGTTGGCTCGCGGCTAGCAAGTCGCCAAATGAGGCACACGTGTGAAGCATGCAGAGGAGTTGAAGAGTCACACTAGCTGGAGCACTACAAGACAAAACTTCAGTTTGGCCAGGCAATTAGCTTGCGACTCAGACTCATGACTCAGCCAAGTCGCGAGGTCAAGTCGCCAGACAACTATGTTTAGGAAAAACTGACCTTTCGCATTCCAAACACACATCATTATAAATACCCCTTATACCCATGTATTGTAAAGAGCTCCCAGAGAGAATTTTGAGAAAGAAACCCTAGAGAAAAACAAGATTGACTCATCCATAATCTTCATCATTTGATTCTCCAAATTCCTATACTCTCACCCTCTTTATTGTTACATCCTTGAGAGGTACATTTAGCCAAATCCTTTTCTTACCATACCTATATCTATGAGAAGGTTATTTGGTGCTTGGGAAGCAGTTAGGAAGGAACCAATTGATATTGGTTGATGCTATGGGCTATAGCGGAATCTAGTAAGCTAAAGAAGACAAAGGTTCGGCGTAACCTCGTTGGAGCAAGAAGCTTGGAGGGCTTAGGTATACTGGGTAGATTAGGCTTAGAGGGTCTTCTGCTGTTCATGTATCCCAACTTCATTCTTTAGTGGATTATTGACCGCTTAGAGGGCAGCGGAGAGGTTTTATGCTGAGGACTTTGGTTTCCTCTTCGATAACACATCGCTGTGTTGTCTTTGTGTTTGCATCTCTCTTCCCTTAATCTTTGCCTTTTAATTACTGCTATGGTTGTGATTTATTATGGTTTAGATTGTTTTACTAATTTTGTTTTAGCTTATTTTCATATTCTGCACATGTATTATTTGATAATAAGCTAGTGTTGGTAATTTGTAAATTAGGGGTCTAAACATTCATAGGTGTTTTACACACATATTGAACATTCAAGTGTAAATGCATGGTAACTAGAAACTTTGAGATATTGAAACCATGATGATTATGTAATTTTGAAATGGGAGTGATTTTGAAGACGTAGGATTAAATAATCGCCACCGAATCTAAATCCTGAGAGGTATCTTTAGAGAAAGGGAATAGGATTAAACGACCACCGTTGAATATGAACCCTAAAAGAGATTAAATGACCACCACTGAATATGAACCCTGAAAGAGATTAAACGATTGCCACAAAATATGAATCTTGAATAGATGGATAGGATTAAACAACTGCCGCCAAATATGAACCCTAAACAAGATTAAACGATTGCCGCCAAATATGAATCTCGGATAGATAAATAGGATTAAATGACCGCTGTCGAATATGAACCCTGAAAGAGATTAAAAGATCACCACCAAATATGAATCTCGAATAGGTAGATAGGATTGAACAACCGCCACCGAATATGAACCCTGAAAGAGATTAAGGTATCGCTGCCGAATATGAACCCTGAAAGAGATTAAAGGATCGCCGCTGAATATGAACCTCAAATAGATAGATAGGAACGACCGCCGCAGAATATGAACACATCATGCCTATTCCCAATATGGCATGATGTGTTCACGACTTCACCCCAAAACTTTTGAAGGATATCCTTGTTGAGAAGCATTACTCTTGCCATCTCTTGTATGGCGTGATTCTTCCTTTCGACAACCCCATTTTGTTGTGGAGTTTTTGGAGCCGAGAATTTCTTCTTTATTCCATGCTCATTGCAAAATGCTTCAAACTTTTCATTCTCGAATTCCTTCCCATGATCACTTCTTATTTTGATAAAGGGAACCCCCTTTTCATTTTGAAGCCTCTTGCAAAGTTTCTCCATCTTCTCACATGCTTCTGATTTCTCTCTAAGCAATTCCACCCAAGAGTATCTTGAGAAATCATCAACCACAACCATGATGTACCTCTTGCCACCCAAGCTTTCCATCCTTGTGGGACCCATTACATCAACATGGAGTAACTCCAAAGGTTGAGACATAGCAATAACATTCACTTTAGGATGGCTTGACTTGGTTTGTTTTCCAAATTGACATGGTCCATAAACATTCTTCTCAACTTTTCCAAACTTTGGTAAGCCAACCATCGCTTCGAGCTTGGAAACTTTTGCCACTTGCTTGTAGTTAGCATGACCAAATCATTGATGCCATAGCTCTAGCAAGTTGACTCGAGCACTCTGACATGACACATTCGGTTTGGGAACCACACCATAACAATTGTCGGTAGTTCTAAGTCCCTTCAACACTTGAACACCATCTTTACTAAGGATAACACACCCTTTCTTTGAGAATTGAACCAGAAAATCCTCATCACAAATTTGAGTGATGCTCAACAAGTTTGATTTAAGCCCTTTGATGTACAACACATCGGTCAACAATGGTAGTCCTGGAATATCAATCATTACTTTTCCAAGAACTTGAGAATGACTACCATCTCCAAACTTGACATATCTGTCTTCTTTTTCTTTAAAACTTTTGAAGAGAGATTTATCGCCGATCATATGCCTTGAGCACCCTTTATTAAGATACCACAAACAAGAGTTAAATACTTTTAATGCGGTATGAACAAAAAAGGCAAGCATGAGATAAACACTCTTGTTTTTCAAAACAAGATCCATCTTCCTTTTTATTGTGACTGGATGAGTGAAACTTTCTTTTCAAACCATCAAGCTTATCACACAAGTGTCTATTCCTTCTCTTATATTTTTCAATCAAGGAATTTGACTCACACAAACTATTATGAAGCATGTGATTCTTATTCTCTAAACATTTTAACATGTGTATGAAAATTCTAGCATGTTTCTTTGATTTTAATAACTCTATGAGCTCATTACTAGGACAATCTCCAAAAATGCTCATAGAGTCATTATCACAAACGCATGAACCACAATTTATGTTAGTTTTTTCCATTGCCACATCCATAGCAAGGAGGGGTCTAGGATCACACAAGGATAATGAAATTCACAAAGTGTACCCACTCTGATACCAATTGAAAGCTCAATTAGTGTGAAAACATTAATACTTGTTTAGATCCCCAATTTTAAATTACGACTTACTTGCTTTTATTCTAACTTAATTAAGTACGGAACAAGAGTAAAGCACGTGTTATAAACCAGTAATACTATCTAAGCTATAAGCAACCACAATGAGCAATAAAAGTAAAGCTTAAAGAGTAGGGAAGAGAGATGCAGATACAAGATAATACCAAGACGTGTTATCGAAGAGGAAACCGAAGTACTTGGTGAAAAACCTCTCCGTGATCCTCCAAGTTGAAATTGATCCACTAATGAATAAGTTGGAGTACACGAATATCAAAAAGGCCATCCAAGCCTAATCTACACAATGTACTTGAGCCCTCTAAGCTCCTGCTACCAACAGACCTCTCGGAGTCTTGTTTTCACTAGCTTTCCGAATCCCGCAATTCTACCCAATTGTGTCCGTCACTCAATGGCTTCTTCCAATGCTTTCTAAAGCCACCAAAAATTCTCTCAACACTCAGAATAGGTGAGGTAAGTGTTTGGGTTAAGAACCTCTCAAGGATGTATAGATGGAGAGGTAAGAGTAGAGGAAAATCAAGAGAATTTGTGTAGATGATTGTGGGTATGACAATCTCTAACTCTCAAATGTTTTGCTAAGGTTTTCTCTCTGAAAATAACTCCTTACAATTTCATGAGTAATGAGAGTATATATAGTGTGTGTAAAGAATTTAGAAAATCACTTTTCATTTTTGCCAAACAAAGAGTTTCGCAGGTATCTCGCGAGATGACCTTTCTCACGAATTACTCGCAAGATGGCCTTTCTCGCGAATTACTCGTGAAATAACAGGCTGGCATGACTCTTTGGCTTTTAGTCATGCGCTTCACACATGGCCTTTTTTCGGGTTACTTTACTCACGAGCTAGCCGCAAAACTGCACTGATCTTCATTGCACGCTTGATTCTTCACCAATCTCTCACACTCATACCTTACAATTAAACCCATATAAATACATGAAAATGATTGATTGAATTACAACCAAATTTGGCACGGAATTAAAGCCAATAAAGGCTAGTTGGAAATCACAACTTTACAATACTAGAAGACAAGTTCACTTATCCAAAAGGATTTCAACGTGTGAGATTTGTTTTATGCATAATTTCAACTCTTGTAGCCAAGAGTATGGTAACTTAACTGGCATCTCATGGTGTTGAACTCCTATAATTTTTTATGGTAATTTAAATCCATTTTGGCCTTCTAATTTTTTTTTTTTTTTTTTTGAAGTTTATTTTATTTTTAAATTATAAAGATTAAATCCAATGCATGTCTAGGTAGGAAGTAAGGAATTGAACCCATAAAAAGCATGTTACCTTTTTGGCATAATCTAACTTTATATGTGTGTGAAGCTCTCTTCTAAAGACTTTAATTCGAGCTTTTGCCCCTCATACCCCACAAGCACTTATACATGTGGAGTAACCATCATGCCAATGTGCACAGTGGTTATTAAAGTATTTAATTGGTTATCAAAGTATTTAATACCCAACACCTATTCAATGACAAAACTTCATTATGTACCCTTTTTTTAATAAAAAAAAAAAAAAAATTCAATTGAATTGACCTATGGCACTGGGTTCATAATAATTGCTTCTTATCATCAAACTAAAACATCAATTAGTTTTAGGTGTAGACGGGATTCGAACTCACAATCTCTAATTCATCGATAAGATTTTACCATTGAGTTAACTTGAACTTAAATTTATGGGAGTTAAATATTGTTAGGATTGGTGCCCTTAAATCCCAATGTATGATGATATGTATGATATTATGTATGACATTATATATGACATGATGTATGACTTAATATTGTAATTAATAAAGTTGTTTTATTATTATCTGAAATAATGGTAACATGAATATTTGGACATTATCATATAGTCAATGAGATGCATAGTATGTGATTTATGTGATTTAGTCACAGAAGATATAAGTCACAAGTTCTTTGTAAACTCAGAATCTTAGTTCGTAGTCGGTGATGAAATTGGGCATTTCATTTGCGAAGACTATAACATATCAACTAAGATAATTTGTCTTGATCATGGAAGTGGAAACTTCTAGTTGATATGTTGATATGTTTTAAGAGTTAAGACATATTGAATTGGACCGCTGTGAGATTTATTATTCTCCTAACGACTGTCATATGAATAATAACTTTCATGCCTTATATTTACATGAACTCTTAATCCTGAGATAATAATAGACCTGATCATGAAGTGTAGGTTGCTTTGATATATCAGAAGTGAGATCTAAAGTATTGGTCAAAACCTTAGTATGTTGGGTAGCCACATTTAGTGTTGATGGAACATATATTCTCAAGATGGAATTCATAGTCTCTTAATGGAGATATAAAATATTCCCTTGAGATAAGTTTAATGAGTTCAGTTATTCAGAGAGTTAGGCCTAACCACTTTAGTAAGAAATTACTAAAGTATATGTATTTATGAAATTGGATTTCATAAATATATAATGAATAACTTAAAAGGATTAAACCGGGTACTCAAGGATTAAGATGTAATAATTCACAAAGTGGCAGTCTTCATTCATAACTTTGTGTTACTACAAATATTTTATGAAGGGGTTGCATGTACAATAAAGTCTTGAGATATAATTTATTAATAAGGCCTAGAGTGCAATTATATTTATATAGTGGTATTAAATATAATTAATGGTAACTCTGGACTTGTGTCAAGAGTTGACAGAAAAGCCCAAGGCCCATTGGAGCTAGTGTCTTATTTGTTCCCTTTTGGTCATACTCTAAGCCACATACTAAATCCCAATTGGGAAGGCCCAAAAGGCTAGCCTAATTAGATAATCTGTTATATAGAGAGCAAAAATACAGAATTAAAAGAGATATGAATTGGTATGTATGAGGATAGAGGAGACCCTTGAATTCTCTCTAGAACATACATATATAATTGATTGAGAGACCATGCATCTTGGGTATCAAGTGGAATTGGAGTGAAGATTGAAAGTCTTCTCAGGAACTTCTGATCTTCGTTTTTGAATTTCACCGCTTCAAGGTACACTCTCTTGTTCTCTAATTCTGAAACTTACATAGCACACGTTAACAATTGTGAATGAAGTAGATTCATTATTTTTTCCACTGCATACACTCATATTTCCATCAAATATATCATTCCTTCAATTACCAATTCCTATATATCTATACTATTAATAACATGATTCCCTACTTGGGTTTCATCATTTTGCGTACTAAAATATTCTCACACAAATTTTTAAACTCTCTAAAATCCTCCTATCTATTTGTTAAATAATTTTAAATTTAAAAACACAAACTAGTTAAAAGAATAATTTACTCTTTTAGAAAAATTTCTTAAGTTTTAGGATTTCAAACTTTTATTAATTCTCACGTAACTAGATAAAAGACATTATCTCTATTTCACTTTTAAAGATTATTTAACTATAACAAAAATAAAAAATAAAAAAAGAGTCTACTTACACGCACAAAGAGTGTGTGATGAGACGTGTATATATATATATATATATATTACCAATTATGCCCAAATATACCGAATCCTTTAATTCAATGACATAATGTTGTCTTCATCTCTAATTTTTATTTTTTAAAGTTGTCTCATCACCTGCCATTTTGTTATTACTTTTAAGAGTGCCCTAACCAGCCATTTTCCGCAACTAATAAGGACTCAGACTCCTTCCCTACCAAACTTTTTGGTCACCGTTTCAATGGGAGTATTATTAGTCTATTCAATTGTTAAAAACAAAAGTAAAATGTTATGAAAGTTTTATACTCTCATTATGAAAGAAACTTTATGGATATGGGGGCACATGGACTGTGTGATGCAGCCCAATGACCAACGGGGGGAAAAAAAAAGAAAAAAAAAAAAAGAGCATATCGATCGTTTTAATTTGTACAAACTTTTCCAATACGATCCATTTCGTTTGAGAATTAGGAGCCATACAATTAGACAGTAGTACAAGCTATAAACTATAAATATGTGCATATTCCAGGTGTTTATTTTATTTGGGAGAAGATTCCAGCTGTATACTGATCTATGAGTATCAAAGAAAGTGAGAGAATCGTCCCCTCAGAAATTATGAACATACATATCCTCCTAAGGACAAAAGGAAAGACTAAATAAAAGTAGTGAGAGATAGCATGGAAATTAGCACGTGCACAGTGCCAACTAACCCACTTTCTTTATTTCTCACTATACGTGTGTAAATTTGTTGATTTTCGAAAAAGGCATAAGAAAAGCATGACATGAAAAGCGTAGAGGCAGTTCCAAAACCTCTCTCGACAAACCTTCCCCTTTCTCCTCATCCTCAACCTCATTTCCTTTGCCTTCTTACTTCTTACTCCCATCCCATGTGGTCCCCTCCCCACACCTACACTCTACGTGTCATTCAGCCATCATCTCAAGTATTACACGTGTCACGTTATTATCGGATCCCTTATCAGCACCGATATGCATGCCTCCTTTAATTAATGCTTATTATATTATGCCAAAGTTTATACTAATTAGTTTATATATATATATAGTAATTTATAATAAACCACATCTCTCTCTCTCTCTCTCTCTCTTCCTAATTCTTCAATAATGGAAAGCACAGATTCATCATCTGGGTCACAACACCCTCAGCTTCCACCTGGGTTCCGGTTCCACCCTACAGATGAAGAACTCGTGGTCCACTATCTCAAAAGGAAGCTTGCCTCAGCTCCTCTACCCGTTACTATCATAGCCGAGATCGATTTATACAAGTTTGATCCATGGGAGCTCCCAAGTAATTATACTACTACTACTACTATATAATAATTAATGGTCCTTTCTTTTCTTTTTATTTTTTTATTTTTATTTTTCTTGTATTTTACTATTTTTAAAATCAATAATTAAATTGTGTGATTATTTGGTACTTATATATATATATATATATATATATATATAATTATGTAACGTTTTTTGAATTATATTTGCGAATAATTTTGTTGTAGGTAAGGCTACGTTTGGAGAACAAGAGTGGTATTTTTTCAGTCCTAGGGACCGGAAATACCCGAACGGGGCTAGGCCTAATAGGGCTGCAACTTCAGGATATTGGAAAGCAACGGGGACCGATAAACCTATACTAACATCTAATGGAACTCAAAAGGTTGGTGTTAAAAAGGCCCTTGTGTTCTACGGTGGAAAGCCCCCTAAGGGTATTAAAACCAATTGGATTATGCATGAGTACCGCTTTGTGGACAACACTTCTACTTCCAAGCCTACTACTACTGCTTCTGATGCTACAAACAAGAAAGGTTCTTTAAGGGTACGTTTAAAAAAAAAAAAACACTTCCCATTTTTGTTTTCAATCTTGTATATACATGTTATCATTAATGTAATGGGGTTCTGTTTTATGATTTTATTTATTTTTTATTTATTTTTATTATATGTAGCTTGATGATTGGGTTTTGTGTCGGATTTATAAGAAAAACAACACCCAAAGACCTATTATGGATCAGGAC
Source organism: Quercus aquifolioides (assembly GCA_019022515.1). Taxonomy (NCBI): domain Eukaryota; kingdom Viridiplantae; phylum Streptophyta; class Magnoliopsida; order Fagales; family Fagaceae; genus Quercus; species Quercus aquifolioides. The sequence continues at coordinate 42,110,321 of CM032328.1, read as the reverse complement.
AAGGAGGATTCAATGGAGGCTATGATTCCAACTATGCCAACCATGTCGATGGCTAGCCAGCACAATGGGAAAGTACCTCTACCTTCGAAGACTGCAAACTATACTGCATTAATTGACAATGATTCTGAGAATTACTTTGATGGAATTTTGAGTGCGGAGGGCATGCAAAATGGTTCCATTTCTTATAATTTAGCCACTTCAAGCTCAAAAAGTAGTACACTTGCGGTGAAACGCACACTCCCATCACAGTTTTGGAATGAAACAGGATCTCTAGGCTCTTCTTCCTCTGGTGGTAAGCGATTCCATGGTGATCTTAATAGTGGAAGTGCAGGGCTTGATGAAAACAACTCGTTTGTTTCTCTGCTAAATCAGCTCCCTCAGGGTGCTTCATTCCATCCAAACTCGCTTCTTGGGTCTCTTGGTGATGGGGTTTTGAGGCAACAATTTCAACTTCCAAGCATAAATTGGAACTCATAGTATGGTTTAGTGTAATGGGTGCTACAAGTACAACCATCATATTTATTTTATACATGACAGTCAAAGTCAAAACTCTTAGTAATTAGGACACCTTTTCTCATAGATTATATATAATGATACGTAACAAACTGATTAGAAAGGTTGAGTTATTTTCTCTCAGTGTAAGTACTATAGTTAGTAGCGAATGCCAGGTTAGGTTATACGTATCATACTCTTGGTTTCATTTCAGAAATGATGAACGACTTTGCTATAAATATATGAATTTGTTAGAATTGTTAGATATTGAATAGAGAGGAAAATGAAGAAGAATGAATATTTTTATGTTTGAACTCTGAAGGAAGTTGATAAGCACGTTACCTTGTATAGAATCCTAAATCATATACACTATTTGATTCGTGAAGATTATGTGATGATTTATTATTTTCCAGTTTAATTAGTCTTGACTAAAAACTTTGAGCCATGATGAGATGAAACTGAACCTGGAACTGGATGCGTTGTCACTCAGATACATACATCCTTCTTTTCGTTTTATTATTTGTTTTCTTTTTCAGTTTTAGATTGTCTTGTTTTGTTTACAACGCACGAAAATCCTGATAAAGGTAATTAGGTGACAGCCTTTTCGATTTTGATTTCCTTGGTTCTAAAGCATTAATAGTTAGTTTTTGTTTTGATATTTATCTTTTTCCTTTTTCTTACATATATATATATATATATATATATATATATATCCTTTTAGAGATGAAAAGCGAAAAAATCATCTTCATATTCTCTAAGGCTGTGTTTATGTGCAAATATCTTATTTGCACATGAACATAATTTAGAAACTACTAGTCTACTACGTGACAATGCTATTATCTCAAACATTCATGTTGTTGCTAGAGATTTCCAAGACAATATTATGCGTGTGTTTGGTATATTGGCTAAAGATGAGCAAGAAAATGGTTTTAAGCTAGTAAACTGGCTTATTTGATGAAAGACATTTTCTTTAAGGAAGCAAGCTAGCCAAACAGACATTATTCTCCAATTTAAGTTCGTCCATTGATAAAAATAAAGGTCACTATCAAGATGTTATGATTTGTAAGAATGATTCAATGCCTTAGAGGGGAAAAATGAATGTTAATAAATTCATTGCCAGGTTGTTTCTAGTGTAGGTTCATACTTGATATAGTTTAAAAAATAGATATGGGTTACATTTTCTTTAAATTGTTATCATGTTTGAAATTATATAAGTTCAAGCAACCAATGATCTTGTAGTCTAGAGATATTTCCATGAAACAGATTTGGGTTTTGACCATTAATGGTTGAGGGATTTATGAATTATGAGAAAGAAGATTAATCTCTTGCGTGATGAAAGTCATGAAACCCAAAAACAATAAATAAATAAATAAATAAATAAAACAAAAAAACAAAAAGAAAAAACAAAAGAGAAAAAGAAACAAAATAAAGAAACTCAATTACAGGCATTATAAACGACACGAAAGAATCTGTTAGGGCCATAATTTCCACTAATGACGTAGGATTATTCCTCATCACAATCAGCTATTGTAGTGATAAGTGATAGCAATGAATAAGATTTAGATTTCAAATGTCAGCATGGGGAACATGGGCTTTTTAATTCACGATGGAATGTTGTCGCATGCTCTGCACTAACGTATCGCCCTCGCATTGGCTCATCAGAAACCACTAAACATGGCTGTCACTTCTCCTGATTGGCTCCATTTTATTCGTGTCGTTTGATTATTGAATCTAATTAAGCGGGATATGATCCTATATTTAGAGAAGGCTTAAGAGCATCCTTATCAAGAATGCTAAATTTTTTAGCATTTAATACTTCAAAAATCTACTTTATTTATTATACCGTCACACTTTAAAATACATCAAATATCAAAATTTCAATATTTTTTACCATTTCATTTAAATAATATAAACTACTCATTAAAATAATAATAAAACAACTTAACACAAACAACCAGCCAACCACCTCACCAACATGAGAATAAAAAACTATTTTTTTTTTTTTTACAATTCAGGCTACAGGTTCATACAAGCTCACTATGCAAGTATGCCAAAAATTTTACAATTTGAAAGTTTTGATGGAGTTACTTTTTTGGTGTTTTGATGCTAAAATTTAGCATATACCCCTTTTAGCATCCTTAATGAGGATGCTCTAACTATTCCCTTTGATATGTGTAGTTTTCTATCCCACACTGCCACACATATACCAAATAACTAGTCACTAACTCATTCAATTCACGAGAAAGCTATTGAAAATAAAATTTTAAAAAGAATAATTTTAGAAATTTTGTTTGAATAATGCTAGAGATACAAACTATTTTACAAAAAAAATTTATAAACAGCTGATGTAGTGAGTGGTTATTGGTAAATGAAAAAGTAATATTAATGTTGGGCCTAGATGAAAACTGATGATACCAAAATCGTCAGTCGTTGAGATCATCCAGATGGCTCTGGCGTCACCTATAAGATGATAAGAAAGTGAAACAAATGGGTCACTAGCGTGGTGCCTGCCGATTAGCCTACCGATGGCAAAGTCAGAATGAGAGAGAGATATAACTGAGTGATTGTATTGATAAAAGTGTTTTTTCATGATCCTTTACCTTTGGTTGGATATGCTTTATATAAGCCTTTGCTCTCCTAGCCGTTGGAAGGCCATTAATGGTGATTTAATTTCTTGTATGGGTAACGCCTTTGACAATGCTGAGATACGGAGACCTTTAGGTTAATGCTCCTATTACTTCGTCTAGTCGTAACAGTTCAGGCAATAAAGGCTTCATTTATGGTTCGTTGCTTGTCAATTGCGATGTCTGGACGAGCAATACTTCCCGACTCATCAGTTGCCCCTTATTCCTTGGTCGTTAGATCCCTTAACGATCTAAGAAATGCGAAGGGTCGCCCCACGTTCGGTGTGGCCTTTTGGGTTCCGTTTCTATCGCATTTATGGCGACGTGACGGCGCCGCACGCTTGGTGGCCACGTGTCATGTTCTGATTGGCTAGAAGTGGGCACGTTCCTCGACGAGGCATTTGGTTTTCCCGCGTCTCAGTTTTTGGGGAAGCCTTTAAATGCCTTTTTCTTTCTTCCATTTCCTTCATTTTTGTTTTCTTCTTGCGTTTTCTTCATTTTTGTGCTTCCTTCTTCCTACGAGCTCAGGCCGCCTTGCTTTTTCCTCCTTAGGTACGACCTTTTCTTTTTCTTTTTCCTACCTGATTTTCCGTCGTTTTGATTCAATTAGGGAACTCCATTTTTCTTTTATTTTTTATGTGTGATTATTCTGAGGTTAGACATCATTGCTTTTCTAATTCTTTCCTTTTCACTTGTTTAGGGGCGTTTCTTGGGTCCACCAATGGTTGCCCGGAGGTTGGGTCTTTCACACTTGGGGATAGTGCCTTAAGGTTAGTCTTAGCTGATCTTTCCCCTTTAATGCGTCAGTCCCTGAATTGGTTTAGGTCTGTCCGAGAGATGTCTGTAGAGGTGAGGTCTAGTGACTTGGACACAGGTTTATCATCTAGTGACAAGGCTGTGGAAATTGATTTCGCAATCTCGGCATCTCCGTCTTTAAACCCTTCATCTTCTTCACACACCATGTTCAGAGCTTTCCACGCCCTTAAGGAAGTGTGCTCTTTGGATAAGGGCACTCTTTTCAAGTTTAGGGATAGGTTTCAACTCCCTAATGAGACCAGGATTCGTCTACCTCGTCTAGACGAAAAGGCTTGTGCCTTCAATCCTGGGGAGATGTGCTTTTATGAGGCTGCCTTTTTGAGTGGCCTCAGATTCCCCATCCATCCCTTTGTAATGGAGCTTCTCCATCACTTGGGCATAGCGTCTGGGCAACTTACGAACTCCTGGAGGATCATCATCAGTTGCATGGAGATATGGATGATCGTGACTGAGGGTGATATGATTCGTCCAGATGACTTTCTGTACTTATATCGTCTAAAAGAGTCAAAAGAGTTTGGGTATTACGAACTGGTGCCTTGGGATAGGAAGGCCAGGCTTATTGGTAATCTCCCCTCGTCATTCCGTTATTGGAAATCTAGATACTTCTTTGTGTCTAGCGACGGTTGGGAGACCCTCTCAGATGACTTTTGGGGCGATGTCCCTAGATTACAGCATAGGTGGGGAACACCCAAGCATAGGTGGCGATGTCCCTAGATGATTTTTTTTTTTTTTTTTAAGGTTCCTCTTAGTCTCGTCCAATCTTGACGCTTGCTTTCTCTTATGTCCTTCCAGCGAAGGTTCGTCCCAAGTTGAAAAGTAGGTACAAAGGTAGTGTCAAGGACGCTTCGGACTATATGAAGACCATTGACAATTTTGATGAATTGATCGACCCTCGGACTCTAGCTCGTCATTTCCTAGGTCTTGAACCTTCTCCTTACGTTTGGCATGCTATAGCGAAAGAAGAAAAAAAGTAAGTTTTCTGTGTTGGCATACATGTTTTCATATATGTGTATATATATATATATATTTGATGTTGGTATCTCGTCTATGGTGTTTCTTACAGAAATGACCACGAAATTCAACCAAGAGATATATGCCAAGCTGAGGGCTAGGAAGAATGAGCCTTTGTCTAGCATCAGCCCAAAGCGACCTAGGGTAATGAAGGAGGTTGTTGAGACTACCGTGTCCACTCCCACTGCTTCTGACCCCAAGGCAGCTTCCCCTGCTGTTTCCATCAAGGAGATCACTCCTCGTCCAAAGAGAGCCCGTGGTGGTGATAAAGGAAAGAGTAAGGTTGACTCCAATGTCTAGGATGACGCTGCCATTGCCATGGGAAGGGCCCATAACGTCATTACTTCTGACGAGTTGAAAAGTTTGAGTGTTGTTCCTTCGCATGAGCTAGTGAACCCCCACGTTCATAAGCTCGTCCAGGTACTTTTCTACTAGAATTTATTCTCTAAAAGCTCGAAAATGTGTCGAAAACACAAGAGCTATTTAGACCCCCAAATTAAAGTTACGGCTCGATTGATTTTACACTAACTTAATACTAAGTGCGGAATAGTGTAAAAGCAATCGGATAAACAAACAAGTTACTTTAATCCATAATCAAAGCAACACAGCAGTAAAATGGAAAGTAAGAGAGTAGGGAAGAAAGATGCAAACACAAGATAACACGCCGATGTGTTATCGAAGAGGATGAAAGTTCAAAATGTGTGTAAAACACCCTTGAACGTTTAGACCCCAAATTACAAATTATCAATTCAAGCTTATTATCAAACAATTAATGTGCGGAACATGAATATAAGCCAAACACAGAATTGATAAACAATCTAAGCCAAATAAAATCACATCCACAACAGAAAATAAAAGGTAAAGATAAAGGGAAGAGAGATACAAACACAAGGACAACACGCGATGTGTTATCGAAGAGGAAACCGAAGCCTTCGGCGTAAAACCTTTCCACCACCCTCCAAGCGGTCAATAATCCACTAGAAAATGTAGTTTGGATATATGAACAGCAATAGACCCTCCAAGCCTAATCTACCCAGGTACCTAAACCCTCCAAGCTTCTTGCTCCAACGAGGTTGCGCCGAACCTTTTTCTTTTCTAGCTTACCGGATTCCGCTATAGCCCATAGCATCAACCAATAACCATTGGTCCCTTCCAAACTGCTTCCCTTAGCACCAAAAGACCTTCTCACAGACGTGGGTGTGGTGAGAAAAGGATTTGGTCAATAACCTCTCAAGGATGTATCAATGGAGAGGAAGAGAGTAGAGGAATTTGAGGAGTCTCTTAGTGAAGATTGGGGATAAGCAATCTTGTTTTTCTCTAGGGTTTCTCTCTCAATTTTCTCTCTGGAAGCTCTCTACATTTCGTGGGTATAAGGGTCTATATATAGTGGTGTGTGTTTGGAATACGAAGAGAGTTTTACCCAAACAGGGCTGATTGGTGGCTTGGCCTCGCGACTGGTCTAAGTCGCGAGTTCAATCCGCGAGATAACGGGCTGACCAGCCTGGGACTTTTGTCCTGTAGTGCGACAGCTGGCATGACCCTTCACCTCCCCGTGTGCTTCTCACGTGTGCAGCAGTTGGCGGCTTGCAAGTCGCGAGTCAGCCACAAGTCCTAGCCGCGAGTCCCTGCTTCTTTGCACATTATTGAGCAATTCTTCACACTCTCTTCACACACTACCCTTACATGAATCCCACCTAAATACAGGGTTACTAAGTGCTAAATTACAAGCAAATTGACACGGAATAAAGCCAACAAAATGGTTGATAAAACTCAACCTTACAGAGGAAACCGAAGAACTCGGCGAAAAACCTCTCTGCCGCCCTCCAAGCGATAATCGATCCACTAGACAATCAGTTGGGATACATAGGTTAGCAAGAGACCCTCCAAGCCTAATCTACCCGATGTACCTAAGCCCTCCAAGCTCCTACTCCAACAAGGCTTCTCAGAACCGTGTCTTGTCTAATTCTCTGGATCCCGCAACAAGCTCCATGTTTCATCTGCCATCCTTGGCTTCTTCCAATGCTTTCCAGCAGCACCAAAACTTCACTTGACACTCTGAAAGGGTGTGGTGAGTGTTTGGGCTATCAACCTCTCAATGGTATGGAAATGGAGAGAGGTAGGAGTTGAGGAAATTCCACAAGTAAATGTGTAGAGGATTGTGGGTATAACAATCTCTAACACTCAAGGTGTTTGGCAAGGGATTTCTCTCAGAGGCACTCCTCAACATTTGTGGGTAATGTGGGTATAAATAGTATAGGCACAGAAAGTGTGTATCAGAATGGACAGGCTAGCAGAATAGAATGTCTCGCAGTTGTCTCGCGGGAAGGCCTTACCCGCGAGATACTTGCGAGACACAGCTGTCTCCATCCTGGCTTGACTCTTCGCATTCCAGCATGTGCAAGGCACATGAGTCACTTCGCGGGATGCTTAGTCGCGAGCTACCTGCGAAAACTCTTCAGTCTTCAATTGCTTGAGTCTTCACACTCTCTCTCTCTATCACACAACCCTTACAATCAAATCCCACAATAAATACAGGGTACAAAAGATTGAACAATAATTACAATCAAATTTGGCACGGAATAAAAGCCAACAAAACACATAGTTGTAAATAACAACTTTACAATCTCCCCCTTTGGCTATTCTATGACAAAACCTCTAAAACAGACTCTAGACTTAAACGTGAGTTTGGGAACAGTGGCAAAACTCACTCACACCTAATTTAGAAGCTGTGAAGCACTTGCACGTATATACCTGTAACCTGAAACACTTGCACACAAACAAAAACTTTAATTAAACTTACGACAAGTTGACACAAGGTATGTACATGAGCAAGTAAAGTGCGATCAAGTTTGTAAACACTATAAAACATGTAAGCATATCTTGATCGAACAAAAACAGTCATTAAAGAATGACTACAATGAACATTTAGCAAGTAAATGCTCATCTGGACACGCAATGCAATTAAGAACAATCCAAAAGATCAATTGCATGTCCAACACTCAACCAATGCAAAATACACGAAGTATTTGCATCTAGGGTATAAGATCCTACTAGGGCACAAGAGTAAGGTACTTAAGACATATTTGCAATATCTTAAAAGTACAAAAAGATGCTACAAAGCATAGAGATAAACACAAATATTGAAAATAAACTGAAATTAAAACAGAGTATTTAAGTTTTAAACAAAAGCAGTAAAAACTGTAAACAAAAATGACTTCTAGCTTCTCCTCCCCCTATCACTACACTCCCCCTATCAATGACACCAACTCCTCCTTTTTATCATGGACACCATCTCCCCCTTTTTGTCATGGAATAGCTAGTCTCCATTTTCTTCTAGCTTCCTTTGAATTTCGGCCATCTCAGTTTGGAGAGATGTGAACTTTGTATCAAAGCGAATGTGCTGGGAGTACATGATAGTAGATAGTCCGGATATCTTGGTATTAATCTCTTGAAGTGCAGTCATGATGTTTTCTAATTGTTCATCAAAGGCATGGGGGGTAGAACTTGAGCTTCCCGGAGTTGCATGACTTTCTTGCTTGGTATTCTTCTTGGTGTGACTCATACTTGCATGAAGAGTACGAATGTTAATTGGACTTGGCCTTGGGTATGGACGCTCATCTTTCGAGGGATGGACACCTTTGAGCTTCAAGATCCTTAAGATAAGGCAACAGAAAGGATTACAATTCCTTGAGGCAGTCCGGTCAACCGTTTTGGCCAAGATGTGGAAAATATGAGAACACACATCAATCTCTTCGTTAGTGATCAAATCATGCAAGAATAATGCTCGACCGAGATTCATATACTCGGTGCTGGACAGAGGATAGAGATTGCTACATATGATCATTGTGAGCAGTCTCAATTCTGGGGAAAGGGATGCCACACTAATTGATTTCCTATTGGAGGAGAATTCCAAATTAGCTCCTAAAGCTTCTCTAAGAACCTCTTCATCTGGATTCAGCTCATCATATACCAGTGGTATGGGGAGTATTGGCCGATTAATGTGTAAGATTTCCGCCAAATAAACTAGTGTCACCGAGAAACTTTTTCCTCTAACCCAACATTTTAACTCTTCTCCTTCAACAATGGCATTGGCATAGAACTCTTTTACCATGTTCTCGTATGTATCTTCAAGAGTTGAAAGCAGAAAGTTCCAATCCTTTGTGGTAAACCATATTGGAATATTAGTTTCACGGAGGGATGGTTGATCAACGGCCCTTTCAACCAGCAATGGAGCATCTCGAAAATAGGTCGTATAGGTCTGAAATGCAGCATAAGATCTAAACAGGTCAGGATCATACACTTCTGTTGAAAAACGAGTCCACTTTGACCTTGGTGACGGGTCATTAACATCAATTACTTGCTCTTTCCTTTTGCTGCTACCTCCTTTCACAGCTGAGCACTTAAATGGTGACATCTACACAAATGAACACAGAACAGACCAGAAACATGTGCAAAAACACAAAATAGAACACAAAACTTGATTAGATTCAAGTTAGTCCCAAAACAAAGGAAAAATAACCTAAAACATAGCATAAATAACTCAAAACAACATGCTAAAATAGTTAAAACAAGTAAACATAGGCACAATGCATGAAATTAAGTAGTTGTGCATGTGTGTGCACATGTGTTCATGTGCTGATACATGAGGATTCAGCATGAGATGCATGAAGGGTGCCCAGAGGGTGCCTAGGTGTGTGCGTAGAGTGTGCATGGCATGGCATGGCATTGAGGCACAAAATGGACAAAGTGTGTAAAACACACAACCATTGACCAAAGCATGGTAAACATGACCATTCAAGACCAAAATCAAACATTAGAACTCAGTTGAGTCCAATTCAACACAGAGATGTCATTCAGACATTCTGTCAAACACCTAACATGCAACAATGCACAACAGTTATGAATAATGCATGAACATGGTGAAAACTTGCCTCAATACATGATGCCTCATGGGGCCAACACAGATGCACAAACACCAAATGGGACTCAGCCCAATCAAAGATTTTGGAAAAAATTTCACAAAATAAAGAACCCCAACCCAATTTCAAAAAATCCACAAATTTTGGAATCCTAACTCAAATAACTGCATAATCTTAGAAAAAACATGAAGAAATTTTTTTAGAAAACACACCTTGAAGTTAAAAATGCAGAAAATAAGCTTGAGAATGATGGGGTTTGAGAAAAATGTGATTTTGGGTTGAAAAGGGTTCGAGAGAGGCTTAGCGAGGGAAATGGGAGTGTTTTGAAAAACTGTCACATCTGCATTATAAAACTAAAAACACGCGTTTTTCGCTGGTTAGACAATAGCGAGACAGTCGCGAGAATGGCCACTGAAGCACAAAAACTTTCACGAGAAGCTTTAAGTCGCGAATCAGTCGCGAGACAGTCGGGAGAGTTTCTGTCTGAATTTGAAGAAATTCCAGTTTTTGCCTAAAACTCATTTCGTGAGAAGTGTTTAGTCACGAAATACTCGCGAGATAGTAGCGAGAGTCTCTGTGTGAAATGACCAAAAATTTATTTCCCTTAAATCCTTTTCGCGGGAAGCTCTAAGTCGCGAGCTTCTCGCGAAACAACCTCTAAACCAGTTTTTGATGAAAAACACAAAAATGCATTTTGAACAAAAACTTAAGACAAAAAAGTATAAAATCACTTTCAAAAACATATAAAACACTCAAAAATCTTTTTGGGTTTGATCAGCAAGTACTTGAGTATACATATCACATTTAAACATGTACAATCACACAAATGAGATAAGCATTAATTGAATCAAAGTCTTGTGTGTTGTGGGTGAGTATCAAGTGTGAAAATAGTCCTTAGACCAGAGTGAAGCTTCAATGATCAATTCAATCAAGTCATACAAAAATGGTACTAAATCAAGTGGTCTATCTTAATTATAGAAATGAACATTTATGACCTCCCACAAATTAATTACAAAACTTAGAAGCTTTTCATTTGGCTTCTGCATAAATCATAACATTTGATCCATTTTGGATAATACATCTCTTTTTGAGATTGGTGCTTGAAATTTTTGATATTTCAACATTTAGAATTAGCCTTTGGCTTTTTGAGCACCATACATTTCAAAACAAAAGTCGCTTTCCCTTTTTCCTAGTCAAATACTAGTATGTGCGACAGGCTTTTGCAGCTTAATATCTCTTTTCATTTGGAAATTTACATTTGGTGAGCTCTTTTGCAAAAACATAAAAATAAAGTGTGAAGAGATATAGGCACAAGTTTATGCAAGTATCAAGACCATCAAGACTATTGACCAATAATTCATGATAAACTTGAAGATCTATTTACAACAATCACACATAGTTTTCAAGATTTCTTCCACACAAATAAATGTGCATACATAACAAGCTAAGCTCGTAAATGCACTACGCCATTAGTACGAAGGTACTAGGCCAAACTCACATGTGATATACACAACACAAGCGATCAAACATTTTGAAGATTTTTCAATTTTTATGGATTTTTGAATTTTTTTGAACACACTAAAAAACAGAACAAAAACAAGAACAGTGCAAAAGCTTGTAAAAGAAACATGCTAAAAACCAGAAGCAAATGGTACAAAGTAAATTATGCATGTAATGATGCATGAACAAATTCCCCTAAACATCAGAAGTATTAATGCATGGACATGTTGAAATGCTTATGCATGAGTACCCCTTTTCACCCACACGGCACGTGCGTTTGGGGTGATATCCCTATAGGATTGGGTATGAGAGTTAGGACTTTCAAACCATCTAGTGAAGCTCTCCAAGCAAGTGGTGAATGCATCGATCATCTTCATCACATCCATCACACCGGAATCACCATTTCGACCTCTTAATTGCTCAACAGCCCAATTTCGTTTGTCATTTCTTGGGTATTTTGACCTTTGATCACTTACATTCTTCAATGCCCTCAGTTTATGACAATTTGGTCTGGTGTGTCCTTGAAGTCCACAGTAATGACAGAAATGTTGAATTCTTAGACCTCTTTGTGACTTTGGAGGTGATTTCCCTTGAACCTTAGGCTTGACCACTAATTGGTTATGAGGCTTATTCAACACCCATTGGTTGGCCACAATTTTATTCTTCTCCGGCTTTGCTTTCTCAGCCTTTGTGATAGCTACAATTGGCTCCTTGGCTTTCACAAACTTCACTTCCTTGGTTACATTGACAGCTGAACTACTTTCTCCAATATATCCCACTCTGGTTTTGTCGGAGAAATGTTTTTGATGAGAGAGGACTTCATCAAGCTTCTTGGAGGAGACTCGCTCTACTTTTGCGTTGGCTTGAACCACCTCAAGCTCAAGGAATTTTATCTTTGAGTAGGCTTCCGTCAGCTCTCCATTCAGCGTCTCTATTTCACATTTGGCCTCCTTATATCACACTAGGAGACTTCTATAGTCCTCCTCTGCCTTCTTCATCTTTTTAACAACTGCCTTGGCCACCCTTGTATATTCTCCTGACTTCTCAAGTAGGGAATTGTAGTTTTCTTGAAGACTAGCTGAATCTTCATCTTCTTCAGCATCCGATTCTTCTACAATTCCCATGGATTCCTCATCACTATGCTCCCCAAGTTCTTGCACTAGCAAACTCAAGTCCTCCGAAGACTAAACATGAGCAGTAATCATAAAGGCGGAGTAATTACCTTCTCCATCACAACTCTCTTCCGAATCAGAATCGGATGAATCCGAGTCACTAAGAGTTGTGGCATATGCCCTGCCATTCCCTCTTAGATAGTTGGGACACTCCTTTTTGAGATGTCCATGGCCATTGCATTCTTAACACACAATGCCTTGAGGAGATTGGCTAGCCTGTCCATCTCAAACGGGGTCAAGGAACACACTCAGGTAGTTAAACCACAGCGAGTGCACCCGCTCTGATACCAATTGAAAGCTTGAGAATGTGTTGAAAACACAAGAGCTGTTTAGACTCCCAAATTAAAGTTACGGCTCGATTAATTTTACACTAACTTAATACTAAGTGCGGAATAGTGTAAAAGCGAGCGGATAAACAAACAAGCTACTCTAGTCCATAATCAAAGCAACACAACAATAAAATGAAAAGTAAAAGAGTAGGGAAGAAAGATGCAAACACAAGATAACACGCCGATGTGTTATCGAAGAGGAAACCGAAGAACTCGGCGAAAAACCTTTGTGCCACCCTCCAAGTGGTAATTGATCCACTAGACAATCAGTTGGGATACATGGGTTAGCAAGAGACCCTCCAAGCCTAATCTACCCGATGTACCTAAGCCCTCCAAGCTCCTACTCCAACAAGGCTTCTCGGAACCGTGTCTTGTCTAGTTCTCTGGATCCCGCAAAAAGCTCCATGTTGCATCTGCCATCCTTGGCTTCTTCCAATGCTTCCCAGCAGCACCAAAACTTCACTTGACACTCTGAAAGGGTGTGGTGAGTGTTTGGGCTATCAACCTCTCAATGGTATGGAAATGGAGAGGTAGGAGTTGAGGAAATTCCACAAGCAAATGTGTAGAGGATTGTGGGTATAACAATCTCTAACTCTCAAGGTGTTTGGCTAGGGTTTTCTCTTAGAAGCACTCCTCAACATTTATGGGTAATGTGGGTATAAATAGTGTAGGCACAGAAAGTGTGTATCAAAATGGATAGGCTGGCAGAACAGAATGTCTCGCGGTTGTCTCGTGGGAAGGCCTTACCCGCGAGATAATCGTGAGACACAACTGTCTCCATCCTGGCCTGACTCTTTGCATTCCAGCATGTGCAAGGCACATGAGTCACTTCGCGGGATGCTTAGTCGCGAGCTACCCGCGAAAACTCTTCAGTCTTCAATTGCTTGAGTCTTCACACTCTCTCTCTCTATCACACAACCCTTACAATCAAATCCCACAATAAATACAGGGTACAAAAGATTGAACAATAATTACAATCAAATTTGGCACGGAATAAAAGCCAACAAAACACATAGTTGTAAATAACAACTTTACATTCTCGTTATAGCTTTCTTTGTTTCTTGGGCTAATTCTCGTCATGTTCATCTTTAACCAGGTTTTGGGAGAGGTGCTCTACATTACCATTGAGTATCTCACCACTGAGGAGAAGGTCATCATGGCCAATTCTAAGGTGGATGAATTGGAGGCCAAAAACTCCACGCTGAGGAGGGAGCTAATAGCAGCAATGGACAGTGGAAAACAAGATGAAGGAACAGGTCTAGACCTTAATTGATGATCTTAGGGCGGAAAGGCTGCTGGTGGAGCAGAAGGACGAGAAGCTTCAAGCGGCCAAGTGCGAGGCTTTGGTGACCGGAGAGAACGCTATGCAGGCTTTCCAGCTTACTGACAAATACAACGGTGTCCTGCTTAGCTGGTACTTCAAGGGTTTTGAGTTGCTGAAGAGATACTTGGCGAAACATCATCCTAGAGTGGATTTGGAAATCTGGACTTTGAAGCCGTGGACAAATAAATGTAGGCTAACGTAGCCAATTTGTTAAGGATGTTGCTCCTAAAGGTGATGCGGATGAGGAAGTTGAAGATGGAGAGGATGACCTTACGGTTTGAACCACCTGCAAGACTTTTTTTTTTTTTTTTTTTGGGTGCCCCACTTGTTTTGGGGATTTTTGTTTTTGAACACTATCTCTATGCCTGCTTCTTATTTTTGAACATTGCCTTTTATCAGTTTAAGTAATGGCATACTTTTTTTCTTTTTAGCTTGCAGAGATTTGGTCTTACCTCTTAATTTTTCTAACCTTTTTCCTTTGAAAATAGAAATTTAATGCTTGAGAGGCTATTAGACTCGTAGTCTATTCGTTTACTCGTCTAGAGTTTGCAATGTGCTTTTGCTTTACATTCGTCGTTACTGATTTCGTCATTATTGACTTCGTCATGTGATTTATACCCTTTAAAGGATTTACATCACTAGCCTCGTCATGTGACTTATATCCTTTGAAGGACTCGTCATGTGACTTATATCCTTTAAAGGATTTATATCACAAGCCTCGTCATGTGATTTATATCCTTTGAAGGATTTATATCACTAGCGTCATCAGTTGTTGGTGCTTTTGTGGAAGCTTATGACTTTGAATAATTCCTTTATTGAACTGTTTTAGAGTAAAACAAGAATTTTTCAATGATTACAAATGACTATATTCTTGCTGATGATACCTCTTGAGGTGTTCAACATTCCATGGACAGGGTAATTTGATGCCTTCCATGGATTCCAAGTGGTAGCTTCCTTGTCTTGAGTAGTGAGTGACTTTGTAGGGGCCTTCCCAGGTTGGTCCCAATTTTCCATGAGTTGAGTCCCTTGTCGCGGGCATAACCTTTCGTAAGAGGAGGTCTCCTATGTCAAATCTCCTGAGTTTTACTCTCTGGTCAAAGTATCCGACCATCTTTTGTTGGTACTTTGCCATTCTCTTAGACGCTTCATCTCTGGTCTCATTGAGGTAGTCTAGATTCGTCCTCAGTTGATTTTCATTGGTTTCTTCGTCGAAAAACTCCCTTTTTATGCTGGTGACTATTGGAAAATCTAGTTTTACATCTCATATAAAACACACAGTAGAAGCAACAAACACGGATCTACTTCATTCATGAGAGATAACATGTAACCTTCAATTCTAAAACAAAGAATAGAAAGCTTTCCTTGATGCAGTGAAATTCAAAACCAAGACTTGAGAATACCTCTAATCAACATCCCAATTCCACATGGTGCCTGAGAAGAGTGGTCTCTCAATCAGTCTTTATGTACGTTGATTCTCAAAGAAAATTCTTCTTCTACTCATTGTAGAGAAAAAACTATTTTCTTTTCTTTTCATCATATGTACATACTACCTACCTTGGTAGTTACTTTATTTAATAACTCTTATTAAATAAAAACTGATTATCTAATTGGGTTAGTCTTTTGGGCCTGCCCAATTGGGCTTTAGTTTGTGGCTTGAGATGGGACCAAAGGGAACAAATAAGACTCTAACTCCAATGGGCCTTGGGCTTATCTGTCAACTCTTGATAAGTCCAAAGTTACCATTAATTATATTTAATACCACTATATAAATATAATTGCATCCTAGGCCTTATTAATAAATTATATCCCAAGACTCTAATGATATCATTTGACCCCTCCATGAAATATCCATAGAGAACAAAGTCATAATGAACTGTCACTTTGTAAACAACTATTTTATCCTTGAGTACCCGGTTTAATCTTTTAGTTATTCACATTTATTGAAATCCGATTTCAATAAATATAAACTTTAGTAACTCCTTACTAAAGTGGGCGCCTTGAATAATCAATTCTCATTAAGCTTATCTCAATGGGATATTTCGTGTCTCTATAAAAAGATATTATGGATTTCATCTTGAGAATATGTGTTAATTCAACACTACATGTGGTTACCCAACATACTGAGGTTTTGACCGTCAATATTAGATCTCACTCTTGATATATCAAAGTAACCTACATTTCATGATCGGGTTCACTATCCTCTCAAGATTGAGAGTCTATGAAATTAGAAGTCGTGAGATTAATCATTTAGGTGACAGTTGTTGATTGAATAATTAAATCTCACAGCAGTCCAGTTCAATATTTCTTAACACTTAAGACACGTCAACACATCAACTAGAAGTCTCCACTTCAATGATTAAGACAAACCATCTTAGTTGATGTGTTATAGTCTTCGCAGATGAAATACGCAATTTCATCACCGACTACGAACTACGTTTTGAGTTTACAAGGAACTTGTGATTATATATCTTCTGTGACTAAATCACATAAATCACATACAATGCATCTCAAGAACTACGATAATGTCCCATTAGTTCATTTATAAATAGTCTCATATAATTAAACAATTTAATTATTTTTGACATGACAATAAATTGGATTTTAGGGCATAAACCCCAACAATCTCCAACTTGCCCTCAAAGACAATTTACCATATATTTGACACTTATTTCCCTTTAGAGTAATTCGTAGTCACTCTAAGGCAAGGTTTGGAAACAAGTTTTAGCCAGATTTATTGCATAAATTATCTTTTCTACTACTACATCTCACGTACTCATATCTATCTAATGAGATAATACTTACACTTAATGTGTATCTTCACCACCTAGGATGAACACATATCTTAAAGTTCAACTTCATGAATCACAATTAAACTACAAGTCAGTATTTGTACAACCAGTAACCATCAAATCCTCACTTTGGTGGGCAAGCATATAATCCCTCATTCTCTTAAGATATTTGAGTATATGCTTTACTCCCACTAAATTAAGTGATCTTAGATTCAATTGATATTTTCTTACCATGCCTACTGCAAAATAGATATTTAGCCTAGTATATAGCATAGCATAAAGACTTCCTATTGATATGGTATAAGGAACCGTCTTAATATGCTCTTCCTTTTATATGGCTTAGGACTATAGTCCTTTATAAAGGAACTTCAAACTTAAAAGGAAAGAATCCTTTCTTGAAGTATTACATGTTATACTTGGCTAGAATCTAATCTATTTAAGCAGTTTGAGATAGACCCAACATCCTAATTTCTAAATTTTAACAAAGTTTAATTCTTAGGATGTGACTAGTCTTTCCTAAGTACTTTATATCATTTAGCAAAAAAAAAAAAAAAAGTATTTTATATCAAACTGGACTAGACAACAAAAAAACTCCATTGATGACAATAACTCTACATCATTCTAAATGATTAGAATGTCATCAACATACATTAAGAGATTTATTATTCTATATAGCTTTTTCACACATAAGGCCTTTTAATACTTGATTAAAATCAAACAACTTGATTGCTTGATCAAAGATGATATTTTATGATTTAGATGTTTGCTTTAGTCCATAAATGGACTTTAAGCAACTTGCATACTAAACACTACTGGTTCTTTGCTATGAACAAGTCTAGTTATATGATATAGATGTCTTCCTCAAGATTGCTACTAAAAGAAGCTTTCTTGATATCTGTTGCCATATTTCATCTAAATGAAATATAATGGATAAGAGAATCTAGATAGAGTTAAACATGACTATTGATGAAAAAATCTTTTCACCATTAGTCTTAACTTTGAAGGTCTACACAATCAAATCTATCAATCTCATTTACTTGTAACCTATTTGAAAACAATAGGCTTTATGCCATTAGGCAGCCCTACAAGCTCTAGACTTTAAATAGAATTTAATTCTATTCACATAACCTTGATCCAGTAATCCATATTCATATCATCTATTGTCTTTACGTAGGACCGATGATCAAATTCATATCCTTGTGGAATGACTTCAAAAGTTTATTCCAAAAGTATGAATTTATTTGGTAATTGATAATCCTCCCACTATGATATTGTACCGGTGTAATAGTTATCTACAAAATAATGTTTTATGGTGTATCTAATACAACCATCTCATTTCTAAATGTATTTTATAGTTGTCGTACAACAAATTTTGACATTTTTCTTCTAGGACATTCTTCCTTTAAAAGAGCCCTATTCCTCCTTTATGTATGCACTAACTTAAAAAAGTCATTGGAACTTCATTCCTTTACAAAAAGGTGCCCTAGATCATATTATTCTCTAAATAGAATTCATAGATTGGGAATATAACAAAATAATGGTTCTAAAAGCTCATCTTTCACCAATCTTGAATATCATTTAGATTAATAAGATCTAGACATAAGTGCCAAAACATAAATTTCCATCTAGAAAATAATCATGGACAATGCTTAGCCTTACCAAAATGGAAACACTTTCCTTTTGGTCATACTTTTAAGTCTAATTTCCTTTTGGCAACTACTAGGGCAACTAGCTTGTCCAACTGTTCGGTATTATAATTCCTCTTCTTACCACCCTTACCTTTCGGTTCAGGCTAAGAATTTGAATTAAATCATATTTATCATAGCCTTAGCTTTTAGGATGTCTTCCATTGTTTAGAACTCATTCATCAATTCAGATAATATAAAAAGAATTTACTTATTTTCAAAACAATCTAAATTGATCAAATGATTCTAACAAGGAATTGTGGATCATATCCATATGAGATTAACATTTAATCTCTACATCCAAGAATTCCAATTCATTTAAAGTAAAACATTTTAATAAAATGATATAGAATTGGAACTTCTTAAGCCTTTCTTAGCACTCAATATGATTTATACCTGAAAGCTCGGAAATGTGTTGAAAACACACGAGCAGTTTAGACCCCCAAATTAAAGTTACGGCTTCGTTGATTTTACACTAACTTAATGCTAAGTGCGGAATAGTGTAAACACAAGCGTATAAGCAAGACAACTACTCTAATCCATATTTAAAGCAACACAACAGTAAAAATGAAATGAACAAGAGTAGGGAAGAGAGATGCAAACACAGATAACACCGAGACGTGTTATCGAAGAGGATACCGAAGAACTCGGCGAAAAACCTCTCCGCCGCCCTCCAAGAGGAAATCGATCCACTAGACAATCAGTTGGGATACATGGGTTAGCAAGAGACCCTCCAAGCCTAATCTACCCGATGTACCTAAGCCCTCAAAGCTCCTACTCCAACAAGGCTTCTCGGAACCGTGTCTTGTCTTAGTTCTCCGGATCCCGCAACAAGCTCCATGTTGCATTTGCCATCATCGGCTTCTTCCAATGCTTCCCAGTAGCACCAAAACGTCACTTCACACTCTGAAAGGGTATGGTAAGTGTTTGGGCTATCAACCTCTCAATGGTATGGAAATGGAGAGATAGGAGATGAGGAAATTCCCAAAACAAATGTGTAGAGGATTGTAGGTATGACAATCTCTAACTCTCAAGGTGTTTGGCTAGGGTTTTCTCTTAGAGGCTCTCCTTTCAATTGTGGGTAATGTGGGTATGAATAATGTGGGTACAGAAGTGTGAATCAGACTGGACAGGCTGGCAGAATAGAATGCCTCACGGGTGTCTCGTGGGAAGGCCTTACCCGCGAGATACTCGCGAGACACAGTTGTCTCCACCTGGCCTGACTCTTCTCATTCTAGCATGTGCAGGGCACATGTATCACTCCGCGGGAAGCTAAGTCGCGAGATACCCGCGAGAAATATTCAGTCTTCAAATGCTTGAGTCTTCACACTCTCTCTCGCTAACACACAACCCTTACAATGAAATCCCACAACAAATACAGGGTACAATAGATTGAATATAATTATAATCAAATTTGGCATGGAATATAAGCCAACAAAACATATAGTTGGTATCAGAGCGGGTACATTCGCTATGGTTTAAATACCTGAGTGTGATCCTTGACCCTTTTTGAGATGGATAGGTCTCAATCCCTAAATGTTCCACCATTTTTTGATGGTAACAATTATGCTTTCTGGAAAGTCAGAATGAGGGCATTTTTATGCTCTATTGACGATACCGTTTGGGATGCGGTTGAAGTAGGTTGGACTAGGCCGGAGGCTGCAAAATCCACTTGGGATAAGGCAGCTCTTGCGGCGGCTAATGCTAATAGTAAAGCTTTAAATGCTATTTTCTGTGGTGTGTCTCCAGATGAATTTCATAGGATATCTCACATGACAGTTGCCAAGGAAGCTTGGGAGATTTTGGAGACTACCTATGAAGGTACAAAGAAAGTTAAGGACACAAAGCTCCAGATGCTTACCACCAAATTTGAAGAGCTCAAGATGGGTGATGATGAATCTTTCGATTCGTTCTATGGGAAGCTCAACGAAATTGTTATTGCTAAGCTCAATCTTGGTGAGAAGATTGAAGATACTAAGGTGGTGAGGAAAATCTTAAGGTCCTTGCCTGAAAGCTTTAGAGCAAAAGTCACAGCCATAGAAGAGAGTAAAGACTTGGATAAGATCAAAATCCAAGAGCTAATTGGGTCTCTCCAAACATATGAGCTAGGACTGCCTTCCCATAAGACGAGTAAACCGCTTGCTCTTAAAACCATCACCGAAAGAATGGATGATTCCTTCGAAGAAGATGAAGTGGAGAAGGAAGTAGCATTTCTTGCGAAGAACTTCTGCAAATTTCTAAAGATGAAGAACAGTGGGAAACCATTCAACAGAGGGAAGTTTTCATCTTCAAGAGGTGATAGGAAAGAGTTTAAGAGGGAAGGATTCTCAATCTCCTTCAGACATTGTGTGTTATGAATGCAATGGCCATGGACATCTCAAGAAGGAGTGTCCAAATTATCTAAGAGGAAAGGGTAAGGCGTATGCCACAATGCTAAGTGATTCGGATTCTTCAAATTCTGATTCTGAAGAGAGCTGTGACGGAGAAGGAAACTACTCCGCATTTATGACCATTGCTCATGTGGATTCCTCAAATGATTTGGGTGCACTTGTGAAGGAGCTTGGTGAGCACTTTGATTTGGAATCAATTGGAATAGTTGAGGAATCTGAATATGAGGTAGATGGAGAAGAAGTGGGTCTGCAAGAGACCTATAATTCCCTCCTTGAGAAGACCGGTGGATATGCAAAGGTGTCTAACGCAGCCATTAAAAAGATGAAGAGGGCTGAGGAAGATTACAAAAGTCTTCTGGTGCGATATAAAGAGGCGAAGTGTGAGATTGAAACATTAAATGGTGAGCTATCAAAAGCTTACACAAAAGTGAGATTTCTTGAGCAAAAGGTAGTGCAAGCACATGCCAAGATAGAAAGGGTCTCCTCCAAGAAGCTAGATGATGTTATTTCATCTCAAAAACATGCCTCAGACAAGTCCGGACTGGGATATACCGGAGGGAGCAGCTCATCAGCCAATGTCACCAAAGAGGTGAAGTTCGTGAAGGCCAAAGACACGGTTGTAGAAGAGCCAACTCCTGAGAAAGTTAAGGTTGAAAAGAAGAAGAATGTGGCTGATCAATGGGTGTTTAATAAGTCTCGTAATCAATCAGAAGCCAGATTTGGATCTAGAGGAAGATCACTTCCAAGATCACAACAGGGTCCTAGAACGAATAAATTGTGTCACTTTTGTGGATTACAAGGACATACAAGACCAAATTGTCAGAAGCTGAAAGCATTGAACAATGCAAGCACTCCTCGGTCACGAGGAAGGAGAAATGACGAGAGGTCTTGGGGTGGCGAGCAAACAATAAGTCAAAACCGTGATCCCGAAATGATGGACGTGATGAAGATGATCAGTGCCTTCACCAATTGTTTGGAAAGCTTCACATGAAGGTTTGAAAGTCCCAACTCTCGTACCCAATCCATCAAGGATATCACCCCAAACGCACGTGACGTGTGGGTGAAGAGGGGTACTCATGCATAAGCATTATAACATGTCCATGCACTTATTCTTCCAATGCTTAGGGACATTTGCTGTTGCATCTTATCATGCATTGCCTTCATTTTATAGCATGTTTATTTTACCTGTTTGGCTTGTGCCTGTTTTGTTTTGTTGATCTTACTTTATTTCAATTTGTTTTTTAGTGTGTTCAAAGAATTCAAAAACCCATAAAAATTGAAAAATCTTCAAAAAGTTTGATTGCTTGTTTTGTGCATATCTCATGTGAGTTTGGCCTAGTACCTTCATACTAATGGCGTAGTGCATTTACGAGCTTAGCTTGTTATGTATGCACATTGATCTTTGTGGAAGATATCTTGAAAATTATGTGTGATTGTTGTAAATAGATCTTCAAGCTTGTCATGAATGATTGGTCAATAGTCTTGATGGTCTTGATACTTGCATAGACTTGTGTCTATATCTCTTCCCACTTTATTTTTTTGTTTTTGTAAAAGAGCTCACTAAATGTAAATCTCCAAATGAAAAGAGATATCGAGCTGCAAAAGCCTGTCGCACATACTAGTATTTGACTAGGAAAAAAGGAAAGCGACTTGTGTTTTGAAATGTATGGTGCTCAAAAAGCCAAAGGCTAATTCTAAATGTTGATATATAAAAAATATCAAGCACCGATCTCAAAAAGGAGATGTATCATCCAAAATGGATCAAATGTAATCAGTTTATGATTTATACAGAAGCCAAATGAAAAGCTTCTAAGCTATGTAATCAATTTGTGGGAGGTCATATATACTCATTTCTATAATTGAGATAGTCCACTTGATTTCATACCAGTTGTGTATGACTCGATTGAATTGATCATTGAAGCTTCACTCTGGTCTAAGGACTATTTCACACTTGATACTCACCCACAACACACAAGACTTTGATTCAATGAATGCTTATCTCATTTGTGTGATTGTACATGTTCAAATGTGATGTGTATGCTCAAATACTTGATGATCAAACCCAAAAAGATTTTTGAGTGTTTTATTTGTTTTTGAAAGTGATTTTATACTTTCGTGTTCTTTGTTTTTGTTCAAAATGCACTTTTGTGTTTTTCTTCAAAAACTGGTTCAGAGGTTTTCTCGCGAGAAGCTCGCGACTTAGAGCTTCTCGCGAAAAGGGCTTGAGGGAAATAATTTTTTCATTATGTCACATAGAAACTCTCGCGACTATATCGTGACTACCTCACAACCAACAGCTTCTCGCGAAATGCTGTTTGGCAAAAACTGGATTTTTCCAAATTCAGACAGAGGGTATCGCGACCTAGAGCTTCTCACAAAATTTCATGTGCTTCAGTGGCCATTCTCGCGACTATCTCGCTACTGTATCGCTACTTTCTAACCCGCGAAAAGCGCGTGTTTTCAGTGTATATGTAGTAGATGTGACAGTTTTTCAAAATCTCTCATTTTCCTCGCTAAGCCTCTCTCGAACCATTTTCAACCCAAATCACTATTTCATTCAAACCCCATCATTTTCAAGCAAAATTTCTGCACAGTCCTTTCAAGGTATGTACCCATTACACTTTTCTCATCTTTTATTTTCGGATTATGCAGTTTTTATGCTTAGGGTTTGAAAATTGGGGATTGTCGAAAAATTGGGTTGGGTTTCCTTTTAAAGTGAAAATTTTTCAATTTCTTTGATTGGGCTGAGTCCCATTTGTCTTTTGTGCATCTGTGTTGGCCCCATGAGGCATTTTAACATGTATTTAGGCATGATTTCATCATGTTCATGCATTAATCATGTGGTTTTTGCTTTGTTGCATGTTAGGTGTTTGACAAAATGTCTAAGTGACATTTGTGTGTTGAATTGGACTAAACTTAGTTCCAATCATTTTTCTAGGTCTTATTTGTCATGTTTTTCATGCTTTAGTCAATGGCTATGTGTTTTACACACTTTGCCCATTTTGTGCCTTAATGCCATGCCATGCACACACTAGGCACACACCTAGGCACCTTCTAGGCTCACCTCATGCATCTCATGCTGCACACACATGCATCAGCACATGCACACAGACGCACACACATGCACAGTTACTTATTTTCATGCATTGTGTTTATGTTTTCTTGTTTTTATGTGTTTAGCATGTTGTTTAGAGTTGATTATGCTCTGTTTTAAGCTTTATTTCATTTGTTATGGAATTATCTTGAATTTAATCAAGTTTTATGTTCTATTTGTCCTTTGGGTACTTGGTTCTTTTCTGGTTTTGTTGTTATACAGATGGCTCCAACCAAGCATGCAGCTACAAAGAAACCAACTTCAAAACGAGCACGTACTGATTCTGATCATTTCAAGTCTGCTGAAGCAGATATGAAGTATAATGACTGCTACAAGGACAAAACGATCATCATGGAGAGGGTGGTTCAGTTAGAAACTCTTGAGGACACATTCATCCCTGAAGTGTTCAAATATAGAACTTGGACCAAGCTGTTGAATCCAGTTGGGGTTGTTTATTCTGAGATAATCAAGGAGTTTTTCTCAAATGCAGCTGTCGACGGAGATCGTATCGAGTGCTGGGTAAGGCACAAAGAATTTGTGATTACTAGAGAGATCATCCAAGATTTTTTGGAAGTTCGTCCTCCATCTCAGCCAATTACAATTGCATATGAGGACAGATTGGGCTCTACTGATGAGATGATTAAAGTTCTTGGTGGTGAACCGAAGAAATCATCCATGAACACAATCAAATTTTCTCCGGAAATGAGGACACTGAGTTATGTGATGATTCATAATTTGTATCCGGTCACCAACCTCACCACACTATCTGCTCCAAGAACAAGATTCCTGTATGATCTCTTTACCCATTAGGAGATAGACATTTGTGGCCATATCATCCATGTCCTGAAGAAGAGCATTACAAAGCAGAATTCAAGGATTGTAATGCCGTTTCCCTCTCTGATTATGGGCTTGATTGCTAAAGCAAAGCTCAAACTTCCCAGTGGCCTCACAGCAGTTCAGAGGGACTACCCCATTGGTGGTCATACATTGACTAGGAGCACAGCACACATCAAAGGCTCCAAGACTGGTGTGCATACCATACCACAACCACGTGTTGAGCAGGACGAGGGTGGAGATACAGAGGAGGAGATTGACAGGTTCACTTCTGCTCCAGAGGCCGCGGCTCAGCCATCATCTTCTGCTCCAACACAAGGCTTGAGCAAACTTGATCTCTTACTAGCTAAAATGGACCAGATGTCTGCAGTGATTGATTCCTATGTGCATCACACCGCGACCCAATTTACATACCTCCAAGGACAGATCACTGCATTGTCTTCACAGATACAAGACTTGTCTATGGCGCAGGGATCAGATTCAGAGTCAGATCAATTTTAGCCTCTTTGGCCATTCCAGTCAAAAAGGGGGAGAACTTTTTGAGGGGGAGCTGAGGAAGAGCTTGCACAGTGTTAGGGGGAGCATAGTTTTAGACTTATAAGCATTGGTTATTGGTTCATAAACGGTTTACCTTTGTTTATTTTAGTTTTTATAACTGCTGTTTTATGCTTACTGTTTTTACTGCTTATGTTTTAAACTTAAATACTCTGGTTTAATCTCAGTTTTATTTCTGTTTAATTTGTGATTCTCTCAATGCTTTTGTAGCATTTCTTTTGTACTTTTAAGATATTGCTATTATGTCTTAAGTACCTCACTCTTGTGCCCTTGTAGGATTGTTCCTAGATGCATATATGTTTTTATGCATTGGTTGAGTGTTGGACATGCAAATGAAAGTTTGCAATTGAGCTTATTAGCTTGCATGTCCGGATGTTCATTCCTTGTGTGAATGAGCATTGTGATCACTATTGTATAGTGATTGCGTGTTTGGTCAAGCCATGGTCTAGTACTTTATTCCATTTTGCTTGATCGCATTGTGCTTGTTCCATTTTTCATTACAAGTTTTCTGCATAACCATGAACTTATTGTGTTGTTGTGTTTCAGGAGATACTTGTCATTATGGTTCAAGAGCTTCACAGTTTCTAGATTAGGTGTGAGTGAGTTTTGCCAATGTTCCCAAACTCACGTTTAAGTCTAGAGTCTGTTTTAGGGGTTTTGTCACGAAATAGCCAAATGGGGAGATTGTAAAGTTATTATTTACAATACCAAACATCTCATTTAGACTTAATATAAAGTCTAAGTCTAGTACTAACTCTTGCATCTCATGTTGTAGCACAATTGAGATAGAAGCCAATGTAACATTTTAGCATTTCAATGGAGACTGTGATCACATCATAAGCTATCCTCCATAAATGCATCATGTATAGGAAATTGTGACAATGCTGAATCGAAACATATTTATGTACTTCAGCTCCTTTAAGCACCATGTCCAAAATTATTTCTTAGTTAATGTGATTCAATTAAAATAGTAGTTAGAGAACAAAAATTTATGACAACTTTATTTTGAGACTATCAACAAAAATACAAGGACATTATAATTTTGCATCCATAACCATATAGTATGGAACCCGAAAACCATACTATACTAGGTGCAACAACAACCTAATCCCGCAATTAATATTCCTTAGCATAGAGTGAATACCAACCACTATGATCAGGCGAGAACTATTCTCATTATTAATGCTATCATAGTAACTCTTACCAAACAAAAATAATTTGCCACTCTTCCTTTAGCCTCTAAGTAATAATGACATAGCTCCTTTGGGAGGTTAACATTACACTTAGTCTAGTGTACACCATTATCTAGAATCATGTGTAGCCACATTTCATCTCCCTTGTAATGTTTAAACTTGTAGTACCATAAAACAAAACACCCTTCTTTGAGACCACGAGGCATATACGCCAAGACGAGGTGCTTGTTCACACTACTTTAAACGGGTAAGTTCAATCTTATAGTACTGTGAAGAAAACACCCTCCTTTGGGATCGTGAGACATATATGCCAAGACGAGGTGCTTACCCACACTACTATGAACCAATAATGGAGGCCATGAGATCCAACCCTTGTATCTCTCTCCCACTAGAAATTTTAAAACAAGTGGATTGTCTTGAAATCATTGTGATCTTATCACAATTTAACCTTACACATCAAATGTGTTTAATTGTTAAATTCGATGTGAATTGACTAAGTCACATCACAGCAGCATAACGAACATTCGTGTAATCACAAAGAAGTTTAATCATGTATTCTGTGAAGTAAATACCCTCCGCATGGAATGCAAGGCTCAAGGCCAAGACAAGGTATCTATTCATATTACAATAAACTTAACAAAAGGGTTCTATCAGCACTCCCACTCGTTATTTGAGTTTTTCTTTAAATAATTGTGATCCCATCACAACTAATAACCATCACAACTAATAACCTTGCACTTGTTGAAGACTCTAATCTCATTAGAATCACTAACTAAAATGGAAGTCCTAAACTATTTAGGATTCCTTAAACCCTAATGGATCAAAAATTGGTTCTAAAGAACTCTATCTTTAATTTACTAAATAAAGTATTCTAATCTCATTAGAAACTATATAACTTTAATTAGAATTTTAATTTCATTAAAAACCTCTAATTAAAATAAATTAAGGACTTTTAATCATAAAAAAATTCCAATCTCATTAGAATGTTTCTTAGAAGAGAAGTCCTAAACAATTTAGGACTAAGAGTTCTATTTAACTAACATATTTGATCTCATTAGGTCTTTTAGTTAGTTAATGATTAATAAATGTCCTTAACTTTTAAGGACTATAAAAATTAATCACCTTATATAGAATCATGTGTAATCTCATCACACACAACCTTGCCTTTTTATCAAAGTTTTAACACTTAATCAAAAAGCAAGTGAAAATTCAAAATTCAGTACCTTCGATCGGTCGAAAAAATGAAGAAATACATCATAAAGTCACTGACTAATTCGATCGATTCTCGATTCCTATTCGATCAGTCAAAAAGAACATTCGATCAATTGAAAGGGATTCTCGATCGATTGAGACAATGAAGTATTTCGTCATAGAGTTTTTGCCTAAATTGATCGGTTCTCGATTCCTCTTTGATCAATTGAAAAGAACATTCGATTGATCGAAAGGAATTCTCAATCTATCGAAACTCACAAAACTAAATTTTTTTCAGAATTTTCTAGCAACCGTTTTTGACAGTTTTTCCTATTTTCTAACAAAAAAACACCTTTTGATTTTATAAATGAAAATTTACAAATCAAACATTCAGGTTTTCAAGATTAGGATCAAGAACTCTAATAATGCTAGAAAAGTGATCTTCTCGATGCGTGGATATTTCACCTCTACTCCTTGAAAAGCTTGACCGATGTAGTATACTGAGCGCTGGACCCTTGATTCCTCTTGGATCAAGGCTACGCTTACCTCCATGGTAGAGACAGCCAGATATAAGAACAGGTCTTTGCCTTCCTTAGACGGGCTTAATAGTGGCGGGTTACTTAAATAACATTTCAACTCCTAGAACGCTGCCTCACACTTGTCGATCCAAGTGAAGGCCTGTTTGAGAGTTTTGAAGAAGGGGAGGAATTTTTCCGTCGCCCTCGAGATGAAGCATTTGAGAGCTTCTACACCTCCTTGACGTTTCTAGGTGAGGTCATTTCCAGTATGGCTTTTACTTTCTCTGGGTTGGCTTCTATTCCTCGTTGTGACACCATGAAGCCGAGGAACTTTCCCAAAGAGACTCGAAACACACACTTTACTGGGTTCAACCTCATCTGGTACCGTCTTAAAGTCTCGAAGGTCGTCCAAATGACTTTCCACCTCTTTTCTCTTGACGAGCATATCGTCCACGTACACCTTCATGTTTCTTCCGATTTGTTTGCTGAACATCTAATTCACTAATCTTTGATAAGTAGCTCCCACATTTTTCAATCCGAATGGTATGACCCCATAACAGTAGAGTCCCTGGCTAGTGATGAAGATCATTCTTTGATCTTCTTCTGATATCTAGATCTGGTTGTACCCTAACAACGCATCCATAAATGTTGAGAGCTTGTGTCCCACCGTAGAATCTATGAGCTAGTCAATTCATGGTAAGGGGAAGCTATCCTTTGGGCAGGCTTGGTTTAGATCCATGAAATCCACACACATCCTCCATTTCCCGTTTGCTTTCTTCACCATTTCGACGTTGGCCAGCCACTTTGGGTAGTATACCTCTTAGATGAATTTGGTAGCCAGGAGCTTATTGACTTCTTCCATGATGGCCTTTTTCCTCTTGGGCGCAAAGACTCTTCTTCTTTGATGGACGGTCATTTTCTCCATATCTACATTTAGCCGGTGTTGAGTGACTTCCTCTGAGATGCCAAGCATGTCTTCATGGCTCCATGCAAAGACATCTAGATTTCTTTTTAGGAACTCCACTATCCCTTTTTTTATAGCAGGGTTAAGGTTTGCTCCTATTTTTGTTACCTTCGTAGGCTTCCCTTCCATTAGTTCAACTGCCTCCAATGTGTCCATCGTTTCTGGGCTCTTCTCTTCGATCATCCATGTGTGGTTTTCCTTTGATGCTAGTACTGCTTGATAACATTCACGAGCCAGAACTTGGTCCCCTTTGATCACTCCTACCTCATTCTCCATAGGGAGTTTTACCTTTAAGCAGTATGTTGAGGTTGCAGCTTTCCAACAGTTAAGGGTTGGTCATCCAATGATTACATTGTATGACAAGGGACAATCTACTACCAGGAAATTGATTCACTTTATTATCTGCTGGGGGTACGTGCCAGCTGTAACCTTTAAGGTCATGATCCCCTTTGGATAAACCCTATCTTCATCAAAACTGACAATGGGAGACTCGAATGGACGAAGCTTGTTCGAGTTTACTTTCAACTGTTGAAAGGCGAAGAGGTAAATGATATCAGTAGAGCTTCCATCATGAGCATGATGACTAGGGGGTCATCATATGGTTGCTTCACCCCTCTAGCGTCCTCTTCTGAAATGACCATGTTTGCTGCTTCCCTTTTCTTGTGTTTTGTCGGTGGTCTCATGTGGACACAATTGACCTATCTTTTTTGTGATTTCTTGAGGGATTTGAAGGAGCCCACCATTAATCATCCTTATCTCTCCTATGGCACTTTTTGGTCGTTCTTGTGGCTTATCGTCGTCTTTGGGCTTATCTTCTATTTTGGTTCGATTTTCCTGCTTTGGCATCCATATGTGTCTGTTTTTACGAACTTTTTTTCAATTTTCCTTTCTGGATTAGCTCTTCTATCTGTTCTTTGAGGTCTCTAAACTCCTCAGTGTATTGCCCGTGGTCTCGGTGGAAACGGCAGTACTTTTTCTTGTTTCGGGCATTAGGTGAACCACTCAATGGCTTTGGCCATCTAAGCTGATGGTCGTCCTTAAGCTACACTAAGATTTGGTCAATGGGCATTACCAAGGGTGTGAAGTTTACCATTTTTCAAGTCTTGTCGTCCCCGGACGAGTGATATTTTCTTTCCCTCTTCTGCCCTTTCAGGTCATCTTGGGAGCCCGTCTTGGATGTTCGAGGTCCGCCCACCTTTATTGCTGCAAGAGCATCCTCCGCGTTCATGTATTTTTGAGCCTTTATAAGTAAATCCATCATTGATGCTTAAAGATGTACTTGATGGGGTCCATGCTGGAAATCAATTGTGTGGTGAAGTAGAGCACGTACTACCGCAACTTTCGTGAGGCCTAAGTTAAAGCGCAACACGTTTTCTTGATGGTGATGTAATTGATCTCATAGCTAGTGAACTTCTTACTCAGGTAGTAAGTCACCTTTTCCTTTTAATCGGGTTCATTTAGCTGGTCTAATATGCAAGCCATGGATGCCTCTTGCACCGCTAGGTTGAGAATCAACGGATGTCTCGGTGTCTTGGAAACCAGAATAGGAGGGTTCAACAAATACTGCTTAATCTTGTCAAAGGCCGCTTGACACTCATCTGTCGATTCTATCTTTGTATCCTTCTTCAAGAGCTTGAACAAGGGGTCGCATGTGGTGGTCAACTACGCTATGAAGCAAGCTATGTAATTGATCCGTCCTAAGAAGCTTCGAACTTGTTTCTCGGTTTTCGGAACATGTCCTTGATGGCTTGGACTTTTGTTGGGTCCACATTAATTCCTCTTTGGTTGACTATGAAGCCGAGTAATTTCCCTAAATTGGCTTCGAAGACGCACTTGTTAGGGTTAAGCCTTAACCTGTACTTGACAAGGCGCTTGAGTAGCTTTCTCAAATCTATCAAATGATCTTGGAGTGCGTGACTTGGCAATCATATCGTCCACATAAGCTTCAATCTCCTTATGCATCATATCATGGAACAGGGTTACCATGGCTCCTTGGTAGGTCGCCCCATCATTCTTCAAGCCAAATAGAATGATGTCATAAGCATAGGTTCCCTAATGAGTGGTCAACACTGTCTTGGCTTTGTCCTCTTTAGCCATCTTGATCTGATTATAACTTGAGAATTCGTCCATAAAGGAGAAGAACATTTTGGTCGCAGTGTTATTAATTAGGGTATCAATATGCGTCAAGGGAAAATTATCCTTCAGGCTGGTCCAATTCAAATCTCTATAATCGACACGCATATGTACTTTCCCATTTTTCCTTGGCACAGGAACAATGTTGGCAACCCAATCAGAGTAGGATATGGTGGTAAGAAAACTGGCTTTCAACTACTTTTTCATTTCTTATTTGCTGCACTGGGGGTATTCAGGTTAAATGGAATCCTATGGACAAGGATCTCGGTGTGCAGTCCTGGCACATCTTGATAAGACCAAGCAAAGATTTCCTTGAATTCCTTCAGCAGAGCTATGAGCTCATCTTTCATGTCTTTAGGAAAGTTTACCCCGATCTTGATGGGTTTTTCTGTCTCGCCTTCATCGGCTAGGTTTATCACCTGTGTCTCTTCTACATTGGGCTTTTCAAAGCTTCTAGGATGTCTCGAGGTAAGTTCGGGACCTCTTCCATTCCTTCAACATCATGGTCCAACTCTATTGTCTCATTCACATCATCTATACCCCATTATGGCAAAGGGACGATGTACACGTTCGGGAATCAAAAAGATCCTATAGAGCGGAACATATACAAAGAAACATAACATAATTTGCACGCACATATTCATAGGAAAGCAAATAAAGCAAGATTCAAGAATTTTCCTGAATAATACGCTGAATATTTCATTAATGGATTATGGGTAGAGGGAAAACAAAGTTCATGCCTTATAATGAAAGAAGGGAAATGTTTTTTTTTTTTTTTTTTGGGAAACAAACTGGGGAAATGAATAGGAAATACAAATAAAGTAGGAAAGAACATAAGTATGCAAAACAAACTAGATATGCTATTCCAACAATCTTGGGTGAATGGGAGGCCCAATCTCTCAATGATGTAATACTCCTTACTCAGCCGATGCAACGATAAAGCAAGGCTAGATGGTCTAAAGGCTTGTCGTCTTACTTGGCATCCCTGGTTGGACAATAGGAGTTGGATTATCTTCGAAAGATATGATAGCATTCATGGAGAACTCTTTGAGACAGAGCTGAATAATGCAAGGCAGATCAAGCTCTTTGTCTTCCGATTCCTTGAAAGGTTCTAGCATAATGACCATGGCCGGAGCCGAAAAAGTGGTTCTGATATGGGGAATAAACATCCTTGAAGTGTCACACTTCCTCTTCTTGCCTCTAGAAGCTTGAAAGAGTTCTTCATGAGTGGGTTCGTACCCCAAACCGAATCTTCCTTTATTATTTGTGAGTTCAATGAGAGCAGGGCTCCCACGCCCTATGGCTCCGAGGCCTTGGCCTAGTTGGTACGTAAACTTGAGCATCTCCTTTATGACCATTAAAACTACTGCGGGCTAGCTGGACTTAGGCTTTAAAGCATTATGAATCATGGAAACTAGCTCGAAGTTATGGAAAGACACTTCAGTGAAAGCATTGGCATCGATGTATGGGATAGATGTCTCTTGGAAGATGGTCATGGGCTATTAAGCCATAATGGTGATCAACTAATTATCGAAGATGAACTTCAGTCTCCAATGGAGGATAGACATGACTGCACCTGCTGTATGCAACCAAGGACTCCCTAAAAGCATATTGTATTGAAAGTCCACTTTAATCACTTGGAAGTTGACCATGAATAATCTTAGGCCAATCTCAATCATTAGCTCAATTTCGCCTTGCACTTCGTGATGCGTGCCATCAAAGGCTCTGATGATCATAGTGCTAGGCCTAATAAGAGACATATCCACTTTCAGGCACTCATGAGTAGCCATCGGGCAGACATTCAGGGCTGATCCATTGTCGATTAACACCCTTATGATAATCATGTCTTCACACTTGACTACGATATGCATGGCCAATGTATGATCTCTACCTTCTAGAGGTAACTCATCATCGAAAAAGGAGACTTGGTTGGTGTCCAACACCAATGATACCATACCCTCGAAGGAGGAGTCTGTAATACCAGTAGGAACATGCGTTTCCTTCAACACCTTAAACAGAGCTTCGCGATGGACCTCGAAAGATAGCAACAGGGCTAAATTGAAATCTGAGCTGGAGATTTTTTCAACTGCAGAATCAAGCTATAATCGGCCTATCAGATAGTTTTCAAGAATTGCTCAGCTTCTTAAGTGGTAACCCTATTCCTGATTGGCTCAGCTATGCTCTTGCCAATCTCTTTCCTCCTTTTTTTCTTGTTCCTCAAAAGTATAACATCAACCACTCTTGGTGAGTCTGGCTAGGCTTGAAGAGATATTAGAGCAAACCTTTTCCTTTCCAGTTCAGGTGGAAATCAAGGTCACTTCGTACTTCCATGGGACACGATGGCTATCCTTGTAAGGGAAGGGCTTCGACATGCAGATGACCACACCTTCCTGAGTCTGCAAATTTGGCGCCAGGGAGAAAATCTTTAGAGTGATGATGACTGGGCTGGGCAGAGAAACTTCTAAAGCTTTTGGGCTAGGAGCCTAAAGATTCCTTGGATAGACCTTGGCAGGACTAGAGGATCAGAACCTTGAATGGTCGAGACGACAGGGGTTCCATTCTAGATAAATCCTGGAAATGGCCTTGTGACCATAAGCAGTGCCAAGACTAAAGGAGTGAAACCTTCAATGGCTGGTATGGCTTGTCCTTTCTCCAGAGCTAGTGCCCTCGATGTTAGAAAAACATACGCAGTAGAAAATTAATGGATCTACTTCATTCACAATTGATAACATGTACTATGTAAATTTCAGAATAAAAGAACAAGAGAGTGTACCTTGGTGCAATGAAATTCAAAACCAAAGATTAGAAGTACTTGGGAACACTCTTAATCTTCACTCTAATTCCACTTATGCCCAAGAAGTGTGGTCTCACAATCAGTTTATATGTTTGTGTTCAAGGGAGAATAAGAGAGTGTCCTACACTCACATACAAACCATTTCATTCTCTTACAAAATTTTGTATGTTTCTCTCCTTATAACTGATTATCTAATTAGGCTATCCTTTTGGGCCATTCCAATTGGGCTTTAGTAAATGGCCTGGAGTGGGACCAAAAGGGAACAAATAAGACTCTAGCTCCAATGGGCTTTGGGCTTTTCTGCCAATTCTTTACAAGTCCAAAATTACCATTAATTATATTTAATACCACTATATAAATATAATTGCACTCTAGGTCTTATTAATAAATTATATCCCTAGACTTTATTGTACATGCAACCCCTTCATAAAATACTCATAGTAATACAAAGTCATGAATGTAGACTGTCACTTTGAAGATTACTACATCTTAATCCTTGAGTACCCGGTTTAATCCTTTAAGTTATTCATCATATATTTATGAAATCTAATTTCATAAATATATACTTTAATAACTCCTTACTAAAGTAGTTAGGCCTAACATTCTAAATGACCAAACTCATTAAACTTAACTCAAGGGAATATTTTATATCTCCGTTAAGAGATTATGAACTCCATCTTGAGAATATATGTTCCATCAACACTAAATGTGGCTGCCCAACATACTGAGGTTTTGATCATGACTTTAGATCTCACTCTTGATATATCAAAGCAACCTACACTTTATGATCAGGTCTATTATTCTCTCAAGATTAAGTGTTCATGTAAATAGAAGTCATGAGATTTATTATTCATTTGACAGTCATTAGGAGAATAATAAATCTCACAGCAGTCCAGTTCAATATGTCTTAACTCTTAGAACATATTGACATATCAAAATTGTATAATTCATGCTTATCAGGAGTTAAAATATAAAGACCATCTACAATATTGCCAGAACAGATAAACACTTTATCCTTCTTTATTACAACATTGTCTTTCAAGATAACTCAATATCCATGTTTACCTAAATAAGTTGTAGAAATTAAATTCCTACTAACATTAGGTACATATAAAAAGTCTTCCGATATTAAAACTTTAGAATCAAAGCATAAATTAAACCCTCCAACATCTACAACTGGAATCCTGGTCCCATCAGCCAATGTAAGAAATAATTCCCCTTCATTCAACTTTTTGGTCTCTTGGAACCCCTGCAAAGTATTGCAGATATGGTTAGTACAACTTGAATCCACACACCTGGAACCCGTGGAATTTTGTACTAAACATATTTCAAGAAGTAATGAACTTTTCATACCCTTATTATTGGCAGCTCTGAATTTTGGAAAATTCCTCTTCCAATGACCATTCTCACCACAATGGAAACACTTTCCTTTGGCGTACTCCTTTTTCTTTCCCTTGTTGGCAACTCCTAAGGCAATTTTCTTACCATCTTGCTGTTGGGATTTATGCCATAAAATCCAATTTATTGGCATGTCATAAATAATTAAATTGTTTAATTATATGAGACTATTTATTAATGAACTAATGGGACATTATCTTAGTCCATGAGATGCATAGTATGTGATTTATGTGAAAAGTCACAGAAAACATAAATCACAAGTTTTTTATAAGCTCAAAATTTTAGTTCGTAGTCAGTGATGAAATTGGGCATTTCATCTGCGAAGACTATAACATATCAACTAAGATGATTTGTCTTGATCATGGAAGTGGAGATCTATAAGACATGATCAAAACCTCAGTATGTTGGGCAGTCGCATTTAGTGTTGATGGAACATATATTCTCAAGATGGAATTCATAATCTCTTAACAGAGATATAAAATATTCCCTTGAGATAAGTTTAATAGGTTTGGTTATTCAAAGTATTGGGCCCAACTACTTTAGTAAGGAGTTACTAAAGTATATATTTATGGAATTAGATTTCATAAATATATGATGAATAACATAAAGGATTAAACCCAGTACTCAAGAATTAAGATGTAGTAATCTTCAAAGTGGCAGTCAACATTCATGACTTTGTATTACTACGAATATTTTAATGAAGGGGTTGTATGTATAATAAAGTCTTGGGATATAATTTATTAATAAGGCCTAGAGTTCAATTATATTTATATAGTGGTATTAAATATAATTAATGGTAACTTTGGACTTGTCAAGAGTTGACAGAAAACCCACTTCCATAATTTTACAACTTTTGCCATATTCATTGTATAAACAATTAGGTCTAGGCGAGTTAAAACCCACTTCCATAATTTTACAACTTGCTGATCGATCTGTGATTGTTCCAAAGGGTGTTGTTGAGGATGCTTTGGTTCAAGTGGACAAATTTTATTTTCTTGTTGACTTTATTATTTTGGACATGCATACTGTTTCTAATGCTAATTCTCAAATATCTGTGATTTTAGGACGCCCATTTCTTGCAACTTCTAATGCATTGATAAATTGTAGAAGTGGGGTCTTAAAATTATCTTTTGGCAATATGACCTTTGAGCTTAATATTTTTAACACTACAAGAAAATGTATTTTTAGTGACGAATTTTAGTGAGGAAATATTTTTCGTCACTGAAAACTTACATTTAGCGACGAAATTTGAATTTCTTCGCTAAAAATGAAAAAAACAATAACATTTAGCGATGAAATTGAAATTTCGTCGCTATTTGTTGATCAAAAACAAGGGCGCCAAAATGAAAAAATAGGGCGCGAATTTAATTAATCTACAGCGACAAAATTTTTCGTCGCTGAAACTTTAAGTTTTTAGCGACGAAATAATTTCGTCGCTGTAGGTTTTGTTGGGAGATTATCAACGACGAAACAAATTTCGTCGCTAAAAGACCCCAACAGAGACGAATTATTTCGTCGCTAAAACTTAAGAGTTTTAGCGACGAAATAGGTTTTGTTGGGAGATTATCAGCGACGAAATTTGTTTCGCTAAAAGACCGCAACAGCGACGAAATTTTTCGTCGCTGAAACTTTAAGTTTGTAGCGATGAAATAATTTCGTCGCTGAAACTTAATATAAAACAGCAGGAACACACTCATTTTTCGGAAACCACACCTTCATATCTCTCTCTTTCACTCTCTGTTCACCTCCATCAAGCTTCAATCCGCCGTCGAGCCTCACTCCCAAGCTTCAGTCCGCCGTCGCCAATAAGAACCGTCGCCGATAACCTTTCGCGACGGTTCCGAACCCATACCCAAACCCAGTCGCCGATAACCTTTCTTGACGGTTCCGAACCCAACCCAAGTGTTGCCGATGAAAACCCAAGCGTTGCCGATCCCAAAAGAACCCGTCGCCGATCCCAAAAGAAACCGTCACCGATGAGAGCCCAAGCGTCGCCAATCCCAAAAGAAACCGTCGCCGATGAGAAGAAAGTCAAGCGTCGCCGATAAGAAGAGACCAAAGCGTCGCCGATAAGTAGAAACCCAACCCATTCGCAACGGTTCCGACCACCGACACCGATACGAACCCATTTATGACGATTTCGAAGTCGTCACCGCCGTCGACTTTGAAACTCCCACCCATTCTTGCCACGGTTGACGATTCCGACGCCGATACGAACCCATTTGGTACTTTCTATTCATCTTCTGTTAATGGTGAACTGAAAATAAAAAGAATTTTTAAGATTTTTTTTAGTTTTATTTTATGTTGTTCTTTCTGTTTTTTATTTTTTATTTTTATTTTAAATTTGATAATAGGAACTATAAAACTGTGTTTGTTGCTCATGCTTTGTGTGTTGGGTTCTAATGGCATTGGTTGATTGTAATGTATCCCCAAAATGCTGGTTATGCTTGTATATCCTTTGTTTTTTGTTTTTTAAACGATTGACAGTGTTTTAGTCCAATGGTCTTGAATTGGGTCTTAGGCCTATAGTAGAAATGATAGTCACTTATAAAAAAGTCTTTAAACTTCAGTGATTGCTAATTGATCGACTTGGAGTGGCAATTACTGATGTTTGGATTGGAAGGAGACAGTGTTTGGATATCGCAGTCAAAGGGAGTTTTGGTTTCATATGATTCGGCCACAATCATACTGGCAATCATAAGATTCATCACCTACTTAATTGGACAGTGATTTGGTTTCATTGCATACTACATGTTTTTCATTTCTATAGGATGAGAAGGAAACACTTCTTTCTTTTGTTGCAATTTTGACTGTCAAATATTTTGGCTTGACTGTGTAGGTACTAAGCAGTATGAGTTTTCTCTTTTGCTTTTAGGTGATAGGAGTTAATGGCTTGCATTAAAGTGAGATAGGTATAACAAGATAAGGAAGAAAGGGTGAAATAGTGAAGAGTTTGTGTAGTGTGTAATATTATAAGTACAATAAAACTTCTTTTTATTGATAACTCATTTGTGTATTCTAATTTCTACATGAGTGTGTGGAGATTTATTGCAAAGTATTTAACTAATGGTTGACAATGTGATTATTTGGGCTGTGATTTTATCCATTGCAGATTTTCACTTTAGAAACTATATATAAATTTTCACAGTGTGTGTGTGTGTTTTCATTGCTTGGAAATGCCTATGTTTTACTAACAGATTATTATTTCTTTAGAAAAGGAAGATCATGTAGGTGTCAACTTCTTGTTCACATAATTATTTTTGTGGTAGGGATGTCCTGCCAAAGGTTAATGTGATCACCGAGAGTTTGCGTGGTGGTGCAGTGTAGTCAGCACTCAGTTCTGCAGTCAGCAAGTCACTTTGACTTGGTCCTCTTGTATCAAGCCTGAGAATACTCGTAAAATCTAAGTAGTGTAGTTAGCACAAGGAAAGCCGAATTCTCTTTGAGTAAACCCCCTGACTTCTCTTTTGCCTTTTATTTTATTTATTTTAATTTTCAAAATAAAACTCTATACTTGTGATGTTTGTGATTGGTTTTGTGGTGGGTTGTTGTGTTGGAGCAAGCGGGTGGCTTGCATGGTGTTATAAGGTGATTTAAATTCATATTGGGAGTGTTTTTAGTTTCTTGCAAATGTGAATGGAACTTGTTAATTACATGTGATGAATATTACTTTATTCGATTTCAATACTTGTAAAAACTCTATACTTATGATGTTTGTGATTGGTTTTGTGGTGGGTTGTTGTATTGGAGCAAGCGGGTGGCTTGCATGGTGTTATAAGATGATTTAAATTCATATTGGGAGTGTTTTTAGTTTCTTGCAAATGTGAATGGAACTTGTTAATTAAATGTGATGAATATTACTTTATTCGATTTCAATACTTGTAAACACTCTATATATGTCTATATGTATATGCCCAAATGCTATGGTTTAGCAATATGCTACATTGATTTAGTTAGTTGAGTGGGCCAAGTTAGAAGATAATATATTAGTGCTCAAATACATTTCTATGGTGTGATTGCTATTCCAAACCAACTAGACATTGAAGGACATAGCTCCACAAATCATGGCTGACCCCTACCTCTATGTCCTACAATGTACTGTAGGTTTTGGGAGCCAGAATTGACAATTAGGAACTATGCAATATGCACATGATTTTTAATGCCTGTGACCTTTTGTCACCAGCTCTCTCTATGTATTATTACGCACATGATCTTATGGCATGATGTTTATATTTTGTTTGGGCAGATTGTTTTAAGATAATGAAGGCTCTGAAACTAATTGTATTTTATTACACTTGACGCTTTTAATGTAGTGTTTTTATATTTGTGCAGATTTCTTATTGGTGGCTTTAGGGGATTTACTTTTGGTATTATTTGAAGACATATGAGGACATCTTCCATTGATTCTAATTATATTATGCAACATTTTTTGTATTGTTATAAAACATCTTCAGTTATTGTATGTGTTGCAAACAATTATTGTATGGAAGGAGTTTGAATTGGATACTTGTTTTAATTTTAACTTGTGGAATGTATGGATCGATTTTTTATAAATGTGTTGTTGAAATAAATGTGTTAATCAAATGTGAGGTTTTAATAATGTAATGATAGGTTACAGGTTAATATCAATGCCATGAAAATAATAAAAACAGAAAATAAGTTTTAGTGACGAATTTTTTCGTCACAAATATAGCAACAAAAAATTATTTTAGTGACGAAATATTTCGTCACTAAATTTTGTAAGAAATGGTTTTAGTGACGAAAATTTTCGTCACTATATGTGTTTGGATTTTCTTAAAAATAGTTTTAGTGACGAAATATTTAATAAACTAAATATGATTTAATAAACTGAAATGGTTTTAGTGACGAAATATTTTCGTCACTAAATATTGTTTTTAGCGAGGAAAACATTTAGCGACGAAACGTTTTCGTCACTAAAAGTTTTTTTTTTTAAAAACAAATTGGACTTTTAGTGACGAAATTTTTCGTCGCCAGGGACTTTTAGCGACGGGGCTACAGCGACGAAACGAATTTCGTCACTAAAAGTCCAATTTCGTCACTAAAGGTTCTTAGTGACGAAAAACTAGACTTTTAGTGACGAATTTTTTTCGTCACTAAAAATACATTTTCTTGTAGTGTAATACTTGTAAGCAAAATAGGGATGAAGAGGATGTGCATGAAGTTAACTTGATTAAAAGACCAAACATTAGAAACTTGTTTAGTCAATTCATGTGATTTTAACTTTGATGAGAATTCTGAAATTGCATACATTCATTGTCTCTTGGAATCTGCACAGGAATTGGAAGCGAGCAATTGGAAATTGAAATATGAGGAGTTGCCACCTTGTGAGATAAAGTTGTTGCCATCTAGTGAGCAAGTACCTATATGGGAGTTGAAGCCTTAGCCAAATGATTTCAAGTATGATTTTCTAGGAACCGATGAGACTTTTCCTATGGTAATATCTTCTGAACTTGACTCCTTGCAAGAATGTAAGTTACTAAATGTTTTGAGTAAACATAAGGGTGTCATAGGAAGGAACATGGCTAACATAAAAGGACCTAGTCCATTGGTTTGTACTCATAGGATTTATTTAAAGGACAATGACAAACCATCTAGGGAGACTAAACAAATTTTGGAAAAGACGGTTAACCCAAATCGTAAAAATTGGTCTTTGAGGTTGAATGATGCATTTTCGGCATACCGCACTGCCTATAAAAATATTCTTGGTATGTCTCCTTATAGACTTGTTTATGATAAAGCTTGTCACTTGTCTGTGGAATTAGAACATAAATCATATTAGGCAATAAAGATGTTTAACTTTAACTTAGACAAGGCTGGTTCATTAAGAAAATTGCAATTGAATGAGTTGGAAGAAATTCGGCGTGATGCATATGAGAATTCTAGGATTTCTAAAAAAAGAATGATGGTTTTTCATGACAAACAAATTTTAAGGAAATCTTTTGAACCATCTCAAAAAGTTCTTTTGTATCATTCTAGGTTACATTTGTTCCCCGTAAAATTGAGATCTAGATGGACTGGACCTTTCATCGTTAAAAATATTTTCCCACATGGTGCCACAGAAATTGAAAATCCTAAGAATGGTAACATATTTAAGGTGAATGGACAACATCTAAAGCCATTTCTTGAGAATTTTTCACAAGAGGAGGAATCCTTTAATTTGGAGGATCCCATTTATCAAGACTTGCCAAGCAATTAGCATTAGTGTTTGTGTCATAGTTTAGATTGTGTGTGTGTTTTTTTTTTTTTTTTTTTTTTTTTTTTATAATTATTTTTGTTGTTTTGTTTTCTAACCTCTTTCGCAGGTGTTAAAGTATTTTTTTTTTGTTCATTTATATTCATCTCTTCAAGGTACTCTCTGTAATCTATACTCTTTATTGTTTTTTCTTTGTTATCATTGAGGACAATGTAAGTTTTAGGTTGGGGGGAGGAACTTGAGATGATTTGCATTTGTTTTATTTTATGTTAAAATATTTTTTTTTTTGGGTTGTTTTGAGTGATTTTTATTTTTTTTAGTCCAATTTTCAAAAAAGAAAAAAAGAAGTGTTGCTTTAGCAAGAGTTTTAAGTCAAAGTTCTTTATGCTACTTCTATCTAAAGAATTCTACTATTTTTCATGCTCAAGAATTATGCACATGCACTTTAGCCACATGAACATGTTTCTTGGTTGAGAGATAGAGATGACTCTGAAAATCTTGAAAATAAAATGTAGAGACTATAACCCAAGTGAGTTCTTAAGCCATTCATTTTTTTTAGAGGGCTATTTTCTTTTGATCTCATTTTTCATTTGGAAGCACATAACTTTGTTGTTGCTTAGTTCATTATTTTTTGATTTGGTTGAATGCTAAGAATTCATCAATTTTATGCCACACTTGAATCTGTTAAAGTCAGGATTTTGAAGAACTATCTCAATCCTTAAGAGATTATTTTAGGCCATCTTCATTAATTTTCAGCCTTTGTTATTTTCTTTCTTGATACATTACCGCTAGTCACCCATTTGAGCCTATTATTTTAGCCATTCTTTCTCAAACCCTTTCCTAAAGTGTTCCAAGAATGAATGCAATCAAATTGTCTTATTGCAGTAAATTTGTGGTGAAATAGTTGGAAGAAAATGAAGACTCACTCAAAAAAAAAAAAAAAAAAGGGATAAAAAAAAAGGAAAAATGTTGGAAAAAAAGGAATGTGAAAGAGGAAGAAATAGAGAATGAATTTGTTAATGAAATTTTGAAGAAAAAGAGAGAAAGTGATAGTGCAATGTTTAAGAAACTTAAGAGGATAAATCAATTTTCATATACTCAAATGAAGTTGTCTCTCTAATTATTCTTGGGAACACTTATTATTTTTACCTATACCCTTTGTTCTAAATTTCTCTTATTTACCCTAAATCACAAGTTTTTTATAAACTCAAAATTTTAGTTCGTAGTCGGTGATGAAATTGGGCATTTCATCTGCGAAGACTATAACATATCAACTAAGATGATTTGTCTTGATCATGGAAGTGGAGATCTATAAGACATGATCAAAACCTTAGTATGTTGGGCAGTCGCATTTAGTGTTGATGGAACATATATTCTCAAGATGGAATTCATAATCTCTTAACAGAGATATAAAATATTCCCTTGAGATGAGTTTAATAGGTTTGGTTATTCAAAGTGTTGGGCCCAACCACTTTAGTAAGGAATTGGATTTCATAAATATATGATGAATAACATAAATGATTAAACCCAATTCTCAAGAATTAAGATGTAGTAATCTTCAAAGTGACAGTCAACATTCATGACTTTGTATTACTACGAATATTTTAATGAAGGGGCTGTACATATAATAAAGTCTTGGGATATAATTTATTAATAAGGCCTAGAGTTCAATTATATTTATATAGTGGTATTAAATATAATTAATGGTAACTTTGGACTTGTCAAGAGTTGACAGAAAAGCCTAAGGCCCATTGGAGCTAGAGTCTTATTTGTTCCCTTTTGGTCCCACTCCAAGCCATATACTAAAGCCCTATTGGAATGGCCCAAAAAGCTAGCCCAATTAGATAATCAGTTATATATGTAAGGAGAGAAACATACAGAATAAGTTAGGTGGTTTTTCATTAAGATTATATATTAAATGAAATGGTGTATGTGAGTGTTGGACACTCTTTTATTCTCTCCTTGGAAACTGATTGAGAGACCACACTTCTTGGGCATTAAGTGGAATTGGAGTGAAGATTAAAAGTTTTCCCAAGTATTTTTCAAGTCTTGGTTTTGAATTTCACCGCAGTAAGGTACGCTTTCTATTCTTTGTTCTATAATTTAAGGTTACATGTTATGTTTCATGAATGAAGTAAATCCATGTTTGTTGCTTCTGTTGTGTATTTTGTATGAGATACAAAACCAGATTTTCCAACAAATGGTATCAGAGCGGTCTTGGTGTTCTAGTTTTCTGCAGTAAAAATTTATGCATATTTGTGTCTTAATCGTAGTTTACGATGTGTATATGTTTATAGATTCATGGCATTAGTTTTAAATGGAGCTGGTATATCGGTCAAGCATGTGCATTTCGTTTTGCACTGCTTGGATATGGTTGGTAACTGAACTTTCTTTGATAACCGTTGCCCATGCCGTTTACGTGTATGTTGAATTCAGTTTTATAAAGTGGTCATGATTATGTCTTTTAATATATGAGATATATATATATATTGGTTTGTGTTATTCCATGAAGCCCATGATCATGTCTTTTGTTTATGGTGCCATGTTATGCTTAATCATATAAAAGTTGAAGCACTAGAACCTTTCTTATGGAATTGTGTGCTTGACATCATTGGATTAAATGAATATATGTATAGATTCATGTCCGGGCATATAATCCATTGGTGTTGTG
This sequence comes from Quercus aquifolioides, assembly GCA_019022515.1. Taxonomy (NCBI): domain Eukaryota; kingdom Viridiplantae; phylum Streptophyta; class Magnoliopsida; order Fagales; family Fagaceae; genus Quercus; species Quercus aquifolioides. The sequence goes on along the minus strand of CM032328.1, from coordinate 42,065,711 downwards.
ATATCAGTTCATGATTACATATATTAATATAGGCGTGATGTTATTTTGGAGACTAAGTTAATATGATTTATAGTTTTCTTAATGTGTTAGGGTTCTTCATCTAAATCTTGAAAACCTTAATGTTTGAACTATAAATCTTCATTCATAAAAATCAAAAAGTATTTTTGATGGAAGAACAACAAAGATGTCAAAAACGGTTACCTAAAAATTCGAAAAAAAAAATTCAGTTTTGCCCTTTAAAAAATGAAAACACACGTTTTTCGCAGGTTAACTTCCCGCGAAGCTACTCACGAAAAATGCCTCTGAAGCACAAAACTTTTCGCGGGTAAGCTTTACTCGCAAAATAGTCGTGAGACAGTCGCGAAAGTTTCTATCTGAATTTTGTGCTTTCACAATTTAGCCTTAACCCATTTTCGTGGGAAGAGCTTAGTCACGAGATTCTCGTGAAAATGCTTTTGAGGCTAAAAGTTCGAAGGATTGAAGGCATTGAATTTTGAATTTTCACTTGTTTTTGACTAAGTGTTAAAACTTTGATTAAAAGTCAAGCTATGTGATTAATTTTATAGTCCTTAAAAGTGACATTTATTAATCATTATCTAACTAAAAGACCTAATGAGATCAAAGATGTTAGTTAAATAGAACTCCTAGTACTAAATTATTTTATGATTAAAAGTCATTAATTTATTTTAATTAGAGGTTTTTAGTGAGATTAAAATTCTAATTAAAGTTATATAGTTTCTAATGAGATTAGAATACTTTATTTAGTAAATTAAGGATAGAGTTCTATATAACTAATTTTTGATTCATTAGTGTTTAAGGAATCCTAAATAGTTTAGGACTTCCATTTTATTAGTGATTCTAATGAGATTAGAGTCTTTATCAAGTGCAAGGTTATTAGTTGTGATGGGATCACAATTATTTAAAGAAAAACCCAAATAATGAGTGGGAGTGCTGAAATAACCCTTTGGTTAAGTTTATTGTAATGTGAATAGATACCTTGTCTTGACTTCGAGTCTTGCATTCCATGCGGATGGTATTTACTTCACAGATTACAAGGTTAAACTTCTTTGTGATTGCGTGAATGTTCGTTACGCTATTGTGACGTGACTTAGTTACATCACATTGAATTTAAACAATTAAACACATTTAATGTGTAGGGTTAAAATCATGATTAGATCACAATGATTTCATGACAATCCACTTGTTTTAAAATTTATAGTGGGAGAGAGATTCAAGGGTTGATTCTCACGGTCTCCATTGCCGGTTTATAGTAGTGTGATTAGGCACCTCGCCTTGGCATATATGCCTTGCTCCCTTTGGAGGGTGTTTAATTCATGGTACTACAGATTAAACTTCTTAATGATGGATGAAGTGTGTTTTTACATTGAGAACGACCACGCTTCCGTGGAGTTACTTGGTTACTCACATAGATTCTAGGCAATGGTGTACACTAGACTAAGTTTAATGTTAACCTCCCTATGAAGCTATGTCATTATTACTTAGAGGCTAAATGAAAAGCGGCAAATTATTTTTGTTTGGTAAGAGTTACCATGATAGCATTAATAATGAGAATAATTCTCGCCTAATCATAGTGATTGGTATGACCTCGCTTCTGAGGAATATTAATTGCAGGATTGGGTTGTCGTTGCGCCTAATATAATATATTTTTTTATGGGTTCCATATTATATGGTAGTGGTTGCAAAATATAATGTCCCTATAATTATGTTCATAATCTTAAAATAAAGTTGTCATAAATATTTGTTCTCTAACTACTATTTTAATAGAATCACATTAACTAAGAAATAATTTTGGACATGATGCTTAAAGGAGCTGAAGTACATATATATGTTTTGATTCAGCATTGTCATAATTTCCTATGCATGATGCATTGATGGAAGATAGCTTATGATATGATCATAGTCTCCATTGAAATGCTAATATGCTACATTGGCTTCTATTTCAATTGTACTACAGCATGAGATGCAAGAGTTAGTACTAGACTTAGACTTTATATTAAGTCTAAATGAGATGTTTGGTATGAATCATATTGAGTGCTATGAAAGGCTTAAGGAGTTCCAATTCTATATCATTTTATGAATTGGAATTCTTGGATGAAGAGATTAAATGTTAATCTCATATGCATATGATCCACAAGTCCTTGTTAGAATCATTTGATCAATTCAGATTGTTTTGAAACTAAATTCTTTTTATGTTACCTGAATTGATGAGTGAGTTCTATGCAACGGAAGACATCTCAAAAGCTAAGGCTAGGATCAATATGATTTAATTCAAATTATTAGCCTAAACTGAAAGGTAAGGGTAGTAAGAAGAGGAATTATAATACCAAACAGTTGGACAAGTTAGTTGCCCTAGTAGTTACCAAAAGGAAATTAGACTCAAATGTATGACCAAAAAGAAAGTGTTTCCATTTTGGTAAAGTTAAGCATTGTCCATGATTGTTTTCTAGATGGAAATTTAAATGTTTTATTTTTTAAAGAGAAAGTTTCCATACTTTGTAATTGTATGTTTTGGCACTTATGTCTATAGATCTTATTAATCTAAATGATATTCAAGATTGGTGAAAAATGGGCTTTTAGAACCATTATTTTATTATATTCTCAGTCTATGAATTCTATTTAGAGGACAATAAGATCTAGGGTTCCTTTTTGTAAAGGAATGAAGTTCCAAAGACTTCTTTAAGTTAGTGCATACATAAAGGAGGAATAGGGCTCTTTTAAAGGTAAATTGTTCTAGAAGAAAAATGTCAGAATTTGTTGTAGGACAACTATAAAATACATTTAGAAATGAGATGGTTGTATTAGATACACCACAAGGCATTATTCTATAAATATATAGCTATTACACCGGTACAATATCGTAGTGGGAGGATTATCAATTACCAAATAAATTCATACTTTTGGGATAAACGTTTGAAGTCATTCCACAAGGATATGAATTTGATCCTCGGTCCTATGTAGAGGCAATAGATGATATAAATATGGATTATTGGATCAAGGTTATGTGAATATAATTAGATTTTATTTAAAGTCTAGAACTTGTAGAGGCGCCTAATGGCATTAAGCCTATTGTTTTCCAATAGGTCTACAAGAAAATGAGATTGATAGATTTGAAGGTGCAAACCTTCAAAGTCAAGACTAGTGGCTAAAAGATTTATTCAGAAAGAAATTGTTTGACTATGAAAAGATTTTTTCACCAATAGTTAAGTTTGACTCTATCTAGATTCTCTTATTCATTATATTTCATTTTGGATGAAATATGGTAATGGATATCAAGAAAGCTTCTTTTAGTAGCAATTTTGAGAAAGACATCTATATGATGTAACTTGACTTGTTCATAGCAAAGAACTAGTGGTGATTAGTATGTAAGTTGCTTAAATTCCATTTATGGACAAAAGCAAGCATATGAATCATAAAATATCATCTTTGATCAAGAAATCAAATTGTTTGATTTTGATCAAGTATTAAAAGGCCTTATGTGTGTAAAAGCTATATAGAATAATAAATTTCTTAATGTAAGTTGATGACATTCTAATCATTTAGAATGATGTAGAGTTATCGTCATCAATGGAATTTTTTTGTTGTCTAGTCCAGTATGATATAAAGTACTCGGGAAAGACTGGTCACATCCTAAGAATTAAACTTTGTTAAAATTCAGGAATTAGGATGTTGGGTCTATCTCAAACTGCTTAAATAGATTAGATTCTAGCCAATTATAGCATGTATTGCTTCAAGAAAGGATTCTTTCCTTTTAAGTTTGAAGTTCCTTTATATAGGACTATAGTCCTAAGACATATAAAAGGAAAAGCATATTAACATGGTTCCTAATATCATATCAATAGGAAGTCTTTATGCTATGCTATATACTAGGCTAAATATTTATTTTGTGGTGGGCATAGTAAGCAAATATCAATTGAATCAAAGATCACTTAATTTAGTGGGAGTAAAACATATACTCAACCAGATTTATTATGCTTGTCAACCAAAGTGAGGTTTTGATGGTTATTGGATGTACAAATACTGGCTTGTAGTTTGATTGTGATTCATGAAGTTGGACTTCAAGATATGTGTTCATCCTAAGTGGTGAAGATACACATTAAGCGTAAGTATTATCGCATAAGAGAGATATGAATACGTGAGATATAGTAGTAGAAAAGATAATTTATGCAATAAATCTGGTTGAAACATGTTTCCAAACCTTGCCTTAGAGTGACTATGAATTACTCTAAAGGAAGATAAGTGTCGGATATATGGTAAATTGTCTTTGAGGGCAAGTGAGAGATTGTTGGGATTTATGCCCTAAAATCCAATTTATTGGCATGTCATAAATAATTAAATTGTTTAATTATATGAGACTATTTATTAATGAACTAATGAGACATTATCTTAGTCCATGAGATGCATAGTATGTGATTTATGCGAAAAGTCATAGAAAATATAAATCACAAGTTCTTTGTAAACTCAGAATTTTAGTTCGCAGTCGGTGATGAAATTGGGCATTTCATCTGCGAAGACTATAACATATCAACTAAGATGATTTGTCTTGATCATGGAAGTAGAGACTTCTAGTTGATATGTTGATATGTTTTAAGAGTTAAGACATATTGAACTAGACCGCTGTGAGATTTATTATTCTCTTAACGACTGTCAAATGAATAATAAAACTCACGACTTCTATTTATATCAATTCTAAATCCCAAGAGAATAATGGACCTGATCATGAAGTGCAGGTTGCTTTGATATATCAGGAGTGAGATCTATAAGACACGATCAAAACCTCTGTATGTTGGGTGGCTGCATTTAGTGTTGATGGAACATATATTCTCAAGATGGAATTCATAATCTCTTAGCGGAGATATAAAATATTCTCTTGAGATAAGTTTAATGGGTTTGGTTATTCAGAGTGTTGGGCCCAACCACTTTAGTAAGGAGTTACTAAAGTATATATTTATGGAATTGGATTTCACAAATATATGGTAAATAACATAAAGGATTAAACCCAGTACTCAAGGATTAAGATGTAGTAATCTTCAAAGTGGCAGTCAACATTCATGACTTTGTATTACTACGAATATTTTAATGAGGGGGTTGTATGTATAATCAGGTCTTGGGATATAATTTATTAATAAGGCCTAGAGTGCAATTATATTTATATAGTGGTATTAAATATAATTAATGGTAACTTTGGACTTGTCAAGAGTTGACAGAAAAGCCCAAGGCCCATTGGAGCTAGAGTCTTATTTGTTCCCTTTGGTCCCACTCCAAGCCACATACTAAAGCCCAATTGGAATGGCCCAAAAGGCTAGCCCAATTAGATAATCAGTTATATATATAAGGAGAGAAACATACAGAATAAGTTAGGTGGTTTTTCATTAAGATCATATATTAAATGAAATGGTGTATGTGAGTGTTGGAAACTCTTTTATTCTCTCCTTGGAAACTGATTGAGAGACCACACTTCTTGGGCATTAAGTGGAATTGGAGTGAAGATTAAAATTTTTCCCAAGTATTTTTCAAGTCTTGGTTTTGAATTTCACCGCACTAAGGTACGCTTTCTATTCTTTGTTCTATAATTTAAGGTTACATGTTATGTTTCATGAATGAAGTAGATCCGTGTTTGTTGCTTCCGCTGTGTGTTTTGTATGAGATACAAAACCAGATTTTCCAACACTTGCTTGGTGAAGTCCTTCTTCTTCTTCTTTTTACCCTTGCCTTTTGACTTTGGTTGAGAAATAGGAGCTTCAGCCATATTAGCATCAGCACTGGAGGTACCAAGAATGCCTTCCGCCGCTACCAATTCATTCATTAATTCAGACAGTGAATAAATCTTTTTGTTCATATTATTATTAAGTTTGAATTCCTTGAATGATTCTAGTAGTGATTGGAGTATCATATCCATTTGGGATTCCCCATCAATATCGGCACCTAAAACTTCCAGTGTATTCAGATTAGAGATCATCGTAAGACAATGCTCCCTCACTAAAGTACCTTAAGCCATTTTGGTATTATAAATTTGCCTCATGGTTTCTTGCCTTGCAGAACGGCCTTGCTCACTAAACGTCTCCTTCAGACTTAACATTATGTTCGAAGCTAGTCTACATCCTGCATTTGATGTTGTAGAACATTTGAGATAGATGCTAGGATATAGCACTTAGCCATTTCATTAGATTTATGCCAATGATCATATCACTGTTTTTCCTCAAGAGGAGCATCTAATGATGGAAAGTCAGGACATGGTTGAGTAAGCACATATTTGTGCTCTTCAACAGTAAGAACAATGTCCAAATTTCTATTCCAGTCAACATAGTTGGATCCAGTCAGTTTGATTTGATTAAGAACAACAACAAGTGGGCTAAATGATGCCATGATTAAATTTGAAAACAATAAACATGAATATAATAAGTAAACTGGACATTATCAATTTTAGCATATAAACATATAGTATGGAACCTTAATAAAACCATAATATAAAATATGCAACGACAACCTAGTCCCATGTTTAAAATTCCTTGGTAGCAAGTAAATTATAAACACTATGACTAATTGAGAACTGTTCTCATTATTAGTGCTATCATGATAACTCTTATCAAACACTAATAATATGCCGTATTTCCTCTAGCCTCTAAGTAATAATGACATAGCTATGTAGGGAGGTTAACATTAAACTTAGTCTAGTGTACACCATTGCCTGAAATCTATGTGAGTCATTAAGTAACTCCACGGTAGCGTGGTCGTTCTTAATGTAAAAACACATATCATCCGTCATTAAAAAGTTTAATCTATAGTACCATGAATTAAACACCCTTCGTTGGGAGCAAGGCATATACGCCAAGGCGAGGTGCTTAATCACACTACTATAAACCGACAATGGAGGCTGTGAGATCCAACCCTTGTATCTCTCTCCCACTAGATGTTTTAAAATAAAAGTTTTTAATTAGAAAACATGTGTAATCTCATTACTCATAGCCTTGCACTTTATCCATGTGAAAACACTTAGAAAAATTCAAAATTCACAGTTTTCGATAGATTGAATGTGTATCTCGATCAGTCGATATTTTTTTTTTTAAATTCATACTTAACAATCTACCTAGCTCGATTGGTACTCGATTGCTACTCCATCGATCGAAAAAGAACATTTGATCGATCGACTAGTAATCGAATCAAACAGATTGATCACAATCTCACTGGATCGATCGAAAGTAATTTTCGATCGATTGAATCTCGTGAAACTCAAATTTTCCAGAATTTTTCTGAATCAGTTTTCAACGATTTTTCATTAATAAACAACCATCATATGAACATAATAGACAGAGATTGATGTCAAAACTAAATTCCATTGATGCTATAACCTAAAAGTTCAATTTAACTTACTTAATATCAAACTTAAACAACATCATAACATCAATATCAGTTTTTTATAAAACAGTAACTTCAACAACCATGCAGAAAATTGAATTTATAATCTTCTAACAACATGAAATTAATATCTCCAACTCCAAAACTCACAAAACGTGTTATACAGATTCGAAATTGAAGACCGCTCTGATACCAATTATTAGAAAAACATACACAGTGGAAAATTAACGGATCTACTTCATTCGCAATTGATAACATGTACTATGTAAATTTCAGAATACAAGAAGAAGATAGTGTATCTTGGTGTGGTGAATTTCAAAACCAAAGACTAGAAGTACTTGAGAACACTCTTAATCTTCACTTCAATTCCACTTGTGCCGAAGAAGTGTGGTGTCTCAATCAGTTTATATGTGTGTATTCAAGGGAGAATAAGAGTGTGTCCTACACTCACTTACAAACCATTTCATTCTCTTACAAAATTCTGTATGTTTCTCTCCTTATAACTGATTATCTAATTGGGCTAGCCTTTTGGGCCATTCCAATTGGGCTTTAGTGTGTGGGTTGGAGTGGGGCCAAAAGGGAACAAATAAGACTCTAGCTCCAATGGGCATTGGGCATTTCTGTCAACTCTTGACAAATCCAAAGTTACCATTAATTATATTTAATACCACTATATAAATATAATTGCACTCTAGGTCTTATTAATAAATTATATTCTAAGACTTTATTGTACATGCAACCCCTTCATAAAATATTCATAGTAATACAAAGTCATGAATGTAAACTGTCACTTTGAAGATTACTACATCTTAATCCTTGAGCACCCGATTTAATCCTTTAAGTTATTCGTCATATATTTATGAAATCTAATTTCATAAATATATACTTTAGTAACTCCTTACTAATGTAGTTAGGCCTAACATTCTGAATAACCAAACCCATTAAACTTATCTTAAGGGAATATTTTATATCTCCGTTAAGAGAGTATAAATTCCATCCTGAGAATATATGTTCCATCAACACTAAATGTGGCTGCCCAATATACTGAGGTTTTGATCGTGACTTTAGATCTCACTCCTAATATATCAAAGCAACCTACACTTCATAATTCGGTCCATTATTCTCTCTGGATTAAGAGTTCATGTAAATAGAAGTCGTGAGATTTATTATTCAATTGACAGTCGTTAGGAGAATAATAAATCTCACAGCGGTCCAGTTCAATATGTCTTAACTCCTAAAACATATCAACATATCAACTAGAAGTCTCCACTGCCATTGTGAGGGATTTCACAATTCGCTCCAATACCAATGGGCTTGGTCTGCGATCGAATGCTATAAAAGATTTGTGCCCCCTCATCCTTCACCAATTGGTCGTTGGATGGATCGGTAAGGCACACGGTTCGACAAGTGGTATCAGAGCCAAGGTCATAGGTTCGAGTCGTTGGAGCCGCATTGTGAGGGAGGGATTGTGAGGGATTTCACAATTCACTCCAATACCAATGGGCTTGGTCTGCGATCGAATGCTATAAAAGATTTGTGCCCCCTCATCCTTCACCAATTGGTCGTTGGATGGATCGGTAAGGCACACGGTCCGACAGCCATGATCAAGAAAAATCATCTTAGTTTATATGTTATAGTCTTCGTAGATGAAATGCCCAATTTCATCACCGACCACGAACTAAAATTATGAGTTTACAAAGAACTTGCGGTTTATATCTCCTGTGACTAAATCACATACTATGCATCTCATGGACTATATGATAATGCCCAAATATTTATGTTACCATAATTTTAGATAACAATAAAACAACTCTATTAATTATAACATAATGTCACACATAATGTCATACATAGCATCATACAATAGGATTTAAGGGCACTAATCATAACACTCGAATCCACAGATGATTCTATAATCTCTTCGATAACGACTAAAGTTAGAGGAGCTGGAGAAATATTACATAAGCGCTCTCGCAAGTATTCGTCCCTATCTTTACTTGACCTTATTGTCATAGTGATATGGCTAGTTCCCGCTTGGGCACTTATAGGGCATAGACTGGCTGCCATGCAATCATTCCTCCGTACGACCTCTCTTTCGATCCAGATAATGCCATGGTCGGCTAAACTCTAAACTTGTGCCATGATCACTCTACAATTGGATAGGGCATGTCGGTCCCCACTATGACAAAACGAGTAGATTTCCTAGTCAAATCCTAGCACTCCTACGTTCTCGAGAACAATGTGACTTTCTTGGGCTAGGGCCTACAGCATGGCTTTCGAAGGGAACGAAGGGGATGAGAAATCCAGAGTACTTTCTTCCATTATGAAAATAGCATTCACATTCCCTTCCTGATGAGGAGTCAAAGGGTTAGAGATAGCATTTGGCCCAGCTGTGCTGTCGAATTGTATTAGCTTGTTATCGATGAGGTCTTGGATTCTATGCCTCAGCTATTTACACTCTTCTAAAGTGTGCCCTTCAGCCCTGAAAATGGTGCTCACATTTCTTGGATGGATCAAAATCGGGCAGAGGAGGATTGTCTTTAGGTCTCGCAAATAATAGAGTCACTAGCTTCTTCTCTAACATATAGGCATAAAGCTCTGCCATGGGCATGGGTAACAGAAAGAGTTTCCATGGTTCCGCCTTGGGAAATCGAGGTTGATCAGGCCTTCCCCTCTGATTGTGATTGAATGCTTGGTAAGGTGACTAGGCTGGCTGAACTTGTTGCTAATAAGGCTGAGCATTCGGGGTTGTATAAGCAGAAACGACACCCCTTGGCCCTTTAGGTGCTTTATCGATCATATAAACATCGGCTTCCTTCCCTTTGCATCTGGTTGCCTTCTTCACCTATTGGTCTATCGTAGAATTCAAAGCCTTAGGATTGACTATCTTCTTGCTCCTAATACCCTCATCAATGCGCTCCCTAATAGGAATCAGACTTGCGAAGTGAGTGACTTAGGCATTAATCATCTTCTTGTAGTAAGGAGGCTTGAGGTTATCAATGAACCATTTGATCATTTTGTCTTCCATCATGGAGGGAAGCACTTGGGTGGCTAGCTCGCACCACCTTTGGGCATACTCATAAAAAGATTCCCCACTCTTCTTTTCTATCCTCTAAAGAATTGTGCGGTCGAGAGCTATCTCAGTATTGAACCAGTAATATTCCTGGAATGCATTGGCCATCTCTCTCCAGCTGGAGGTCTTTTCCAATTTTGCATACCATGTGGCTGTAGTCAAGCAATCAGGGAAAATTTGACAAAGTAAAGGATGATTGTCTCCATAGGGTGCCATCTTCCTACAAAACATGTGCAGATGAGTGCAAGAATCTCCAGTGTCATCATACATGATGAACTTAGGTGCCTTGAACTGGGGAGGTATAATGACTTGGGAGAAATTGGTCAAGCTGTCTAGATCGACACTTCCTTTGGGCGTCGGAGCCCTCTATGATATGAATTTTCTCAGTCAGGGTCTCCACTTGACTTTTGACTCGACCGTAACCAGACTATGAGGTCTTATCCTTAGGAGGATCCACTTCCTGATTATTCCCTTGTGGGGTGAATGGTGGCGTGGTTTGGCCTTGATTTGGATCTAGTGGAGGTCGAGCCTTGTTTTCAGAACGAGGTGTAGAGCCCTCTAGAGTGGGACCAGATGATTCTCAGTTCCCCCATACAAGTAGCTGTTGCATTATGCGCATCATTTCTACCATATGTTCTTTCATTTGCATGAACTCGACAATACTTACTTCAGAAGTTGAAGGGTCACTAGTAGACATCTCTCTAGCACGAGACCTATTGATGATGGGATCACGACGTGATGGTAACTTAGACTGTTTCTTTTGAGCGATCTTTTCTCTTTAGGATTCTGGAAAGGAAAAGAATGGGATGGGAGAGAAATGGAGTACATTTGAAAATTTGACAATGTGGAAACAAAAAACGAACACGAAATTAGTTTAGGTTTTTGCTCATGTAAAATGCACCTATCATTTTTGAAATATTGGCTTGGACCCTTGATCGGGTATTTATCATAGTGAGTTTCTATAGTGATGTCAAATTAATGTACAAGCATGGCAAGTAACCAGAACTTTCATATCATGCTCAAAATTGCGGGATGGACCCTTCACTTTTTGATTACATGGAAAAGCTTTTACAAAGTTTGACTTTTTACAACGCTCCAAGATCATGGCTATATACAATGGCTCCAACATTAGGCCTTTTATAATACAAGGAAATTCAAATTTACAATGAAGAGGCTTCATTCTGAATGGTCTTGCCTTCTCGGGGAAGATCTTGAACTCTTGGCAATGTCCTCCTTGGCACGGAGTTCTGGCTACTTGCCACAAATTTTATCTGTACACATTTACATGACAGAGCCATTAGTTTATGCATGCATGCCCTTGTAGGGTTGGAAACCCTTAAGGACCAAGTATGATCTAATGTGCAAGCAATGAGGTTGCTCTTTCCCCTTGACTCATTTTGAAAAAAATCCTATGAAGAATATCCTACCCTAGGCTGGGATGATCACTCGTTTTTGGCTCTTCCTAGTTCTCACAGGTTTGACGTAGTCTAGGCTAACTATATGAGGCATGGCTTAATTGGTAAGTTGGTCCTATTCCTAAGGGGGACCTCAATATCTAATCCTTCCCTTCATAGAAGTTGTGGGATAGAGCGGATCAAGGGGACCTTTTCAGCATAATCCTGTCCACCCATAGACCTAGGAAAAGCCTACAATTCGGCATCCAGTAGCTATCTAAGGTGTGCACATCCAGCATTAGCCTTCAACACTAAGCCCGGGTTTGACTCAATATGAGGAGTGATGTCATGTAATTTGAAATGAAAGGGGAAAGACTTTCCAAGCACAACAAGATATAAGCACAGATAAAGGTGTAGCAAAAATTAAATCTTACTACCCTAGGTTCGCACATGTGAAGGAAAGCTATAAAGCATGCTTAGGAAAGCAGTAAAGCTTCACACATAAGAAAACACCTCAAAGCCGGTTTTTGGAAAAGCATTTGAAAAACATTTTTGGAAAATATTTTTGAGTTTTGAAAATAGTTTACTAGGATATAGTAAAAGCATTTTTCAAAAAGGAAGTCTCGGAGGCCAATGCCAATTTCAATGTTTTTGAAAGCCAATGTCCAAAGATTAGGATCTTATCAAAAGCTCTAAAGGCTAAACTCTCTAAGTGTCCCTAGTGAAGTCGCCAGTCTGTTGATGCTTCGCGGTTGCTTGACCACCCATCTTGGCGACGCTCGCGCCCTTTCTCTCTCGGTGCGAGAGTTATATGGAGGTGTGTCATACCTCAGGTGTGTGACTGGAATGTGAGTCGACTTTAAGGAAATTACTAAGGGTAAGTGAAGTCGCCACCAATCATTAGGTTTTTCTAAGGTGTGATTGGTCACCTGACTTTATTTGATTTTATTACCGATCCTAGGTTATGAAAAAGGTCGTTTTTCCTAATCTAATATGGATGGATAAAAAATCTCGATTCTTGAGTTTAGAAGTCTGGTTACGTGTGGGGAAGTTGTTAGGCACCCCTCAACGCCTATCCAAGGACAATCCTTTGTTTTGTTAAAATCGTAATTTTTGGACATTGGCAATTGAAAACAAGCTATTGGCATTAGCTTTGAGGCTTTAAATGTATTGGGATTTGAGGTTTGGTTTCGAAATGGGTATGGTCTCGATCAATGCTTTCCAAGTGTGTTTGGAGTCATTGCCAAATTTCCATAGTGAAATTCCAGCAACATTTCACCATATTTTTGTAGCGAAAATCTGGCAGCACTTCACCTTAAATGCGTCATAGCACACAAAACGCTATTCTCACCAAGCTTTCAACGTGAGAATACAGCAATAGGGATGCCCTATTTTCACGGCTAAAATCTAGCAAAGTTTCGTGTTTGGTGCGCTATGGCGCACCGGCAGGGTTTTGCATCTGTGTATATGACGCATATCGACATGCTTATATTGAGACGAATCGAAGCCCCCCAAAGTATCAAGTATGTTTATGCATGTCGCATACACGAGTAAACCAGTGTCACTGGGTGACATGGATTGGCACTGATAATAGCTTAATTTTGCATATTTATATCATTATTAGAAAGCATTATCATACTTATTTTGAGTTAATTCATGCATTTGAAAGTTGGTTTTGGAATAATGTTAAATAATCAATTTTGTGCTTAATTGAATTTTAATGCGTGAATTTGTTTTTTGTAGGATGATGAAATTAAATAAGTGGATTTGTGCAAAGAAGAAATCTAATGGACTTTAATTTTACAAGGGCTATGATGAAGTCAAATAAGGCCAACCCAATTAAATTCAAGTCCAATTGGAGAAAGGAATCAAAAGAAATTTGCACCAAATTGAAGTCCAATTCGGATTAGAATTCCAGCTTGCGCACTAATTAGTATTTGGAGTATAACTTTCGTCTCAGATGTCTAATCGAGATGATTCAAGTTGAACTAGAAAGCTAACGTAAAGGGCTACAACGTTGTAATTTACCAAAAGTCCTAATTCTGAATTTAAATGGGCCAAAAACATAGGTTAAGTGAAGCCTAAAAACCTGGGATTTTCTGCAAACGGGAAATCAACTTGTAATAGGATTCCTTGACCTATTTAAAGGCTCTTTAGGGAAAAATTCAGAGAGAGCTGCTGTAGAACATAATTTAGGTTTTCTTAAAGTTTCTTTACAGTTTTTAGAGTTTTAAGTGTTATGGCATTCTAGAAGCCTTACTAAGGCAAAGGGTGAAACCCAACCATTTATTGGTACGTTCTTAACAATTATTTATTGGTTTTTTTTTTTTTTTGGTAAAAAGGAAGATTTCATTAAAAACTAAACAGCAAAAATAGAGGAAGAAACAAAACGAGCAAGCTGAACCCCTGCACTATCCAGACCTAACAAAAGAGCTACGTCCGCCGGAGGTTTTAAAAAAATTACAAAATCCTGACCTAACAAAGCTCCCCTTCTAGCTAATGCAGCACATTTATTTGCTTCCCTAAAACAATGTTGCACTCAAACCATAGGAATATCCTTTAGGCTATTTTTACAATCTTTAACAATGGCAGAAATGCCATTCGGATTTACTGCATCCTTGTTCATGAAGTCGACCACCAACTATGCATCCAATTCTATGATTACAGCTTGCAACTTAAGGTACACACATAGCCTGATACCAACCCATAACGCCCATAGCTCAGCTGCAACAATGGTAGTGGTTCCAATTGCTCTGGCATAGCCTTTAACCCAATTGCCATTGGCATCTCAAATCAGCCCCCACCTCCTGCCAAGTCGGGATTACCGAGCGATGACCCATCCGAGTTGAGTTTAAACCAATTAATAGGTGGTGGAGACCATCCTACTTTGACGATTTTTCTTGATCTAGTTCTTTTCCCATTAACTCCAACAAAAGCAAACTTAGTAGCTTTACCCATTGTTGCTTCCTTTAGATTCCCATGAGCTCTTTCGTTCTTGAAGATGATTCTATTTCTATGAAGCCAAATAAACCAGAGACCAAAGCTGAAGATAATCCCCTAGTCAATATTTAAATGGGAATAAGGGCATAAGCTACAACAGTTTAGCCTAAGCCAATCAAGCATTTTGGTCACGTAGAAGAGGTTGGGCTGAAACGGGGACGGAAAGGAGTTCCTAAAGGTCCGAATATACTGGCAATCTCTAAGGGCATGGAAAATGGATTCGAGGGCTTCATTACAAATTGGGCACAATGGAGACACATCCATTCCTCTAGCAGCTAAAGTAGTGTGCACTGAGATGCTCTTGTGGTAGCATTGCCACAGGAAACATTTGATCTTGGGGATGGTGAGAACTTTCCATATCCATTACCCTTTAAAACCCACAGCACTATCACCTTCCTCTACAGCTTTTGCAAGCTTGTAAGCTTCCTTAAGCTCAAAGTTACCACTTGAAGAGGAAGACCATGTAATGTGGTCTATACATTAGGGGGAGTAAGATATGGGAGTAGCTTTAATAATTTGACATAGCTCCCATGGGAAGGTAAAGGAAAAACCTTGCCAGTTCCAGCCATTGAGATTAACATCATCTTTGAGAAGGCGCTCCTCCTCCCCACGGTTTAAAGGCCCCACAATGAGACTTCTAAGGCTACCTTTGTCCACCCACTTATCATTCCACAGGGAAATGCAACTATTCCCCTAAGCTATCCATTTAGAAACCTCCTTAAAGACCGCTTCACTTTTCTTGCATGCTGACCAAATAGATGAACAAGTACAAAACTTGAATCAGTGGCTTGTTAGTCTTCTTGGCTGGCAGTATTTCTGGCTCAAGACTCTGGCCCACAGCGATGAGGATTCAGTCCGAAAGCACCAATTAAGCTTAGCAAGAAGGCCTATATTCTTTGCTTTTGCTCCTTGGAGACCAAGGCTGCCTTCCTTTTTGGCTTTTGCTCCTTGGAGACCGAATACCCTGGATTTTCCACAGCTAATTTCTGACCCGAGAGGCTACAGAAGGTGTCAAGCACATCCCTCACTGCAATACAATTCTTTCGGTTCGCCTTCACAAAAAGCACAATGTCATCTGTGAAGAACAGGTGAGAGAAAGCTTCACCTCCATGAGAAGCTTTGAGCGGGGTCCACAGCTTTGCATTGCACTTCTCTGATATAAGAGCACGTAGAACCTCCATACATAAGATAAAAAGATAGGGGGAGAGGGGGTCCCCCAGTCTAATGCCCCTTGATAGAAGAAAGGTTTTAAGTGCCCCGCTATTAAATAGAATAGATATGGAGGACGAAGAGACATAACTCATAATCAAAGAGATGAGCGGTCCGGGGAACTTATAAAGAAGCAGAGTGTCCCTAATGATTCCATTCAAGCCAGTCATACGCCTTTTCCATGTCAATTTTGATAGAAATAGGCATGTGCGCAGCGGAAAATTAACGGATCTACTTCATTCGATATTGATAACATGTGCTATGTAAATTTCAGAATTTGAGAACAAGAGAGTGTACCTTGGTGTGGTGAATTTCAAAACAAAGATTGTAAGCACTTGGGAATACTTTTAATCTTCACTCCAATTCCACTAACGCCCAAGATGTGTGGTCTTCCAATCAGTTTCTTGGTGTTTGTTCAAGAGAGAAAAATTAGAGAGTGTCCAACACTCACATACACCATTTCATGTTCTTACTAAAAAATCTGTATGTTTCTCCCCTTATAACTAATTATCTAATTGGGCTGGCATTTTGGGTCTTTCTAATTGGGCTTTAGTATGTTGCTTGAAGTGGGACCAAAAGAGACCAATAAAACACTAGCTCCAATGGGCTTTGGGCTTTTCTGTCAACTCTTGACAAGTCCAAAGTTACCATTAACTATATTTAATACTACTATATAAATATAGTTGCACTCTAGGCCTTATCTATAAATTATATCCCAAGACTTTATTGTACATGCAACCCCTTCATAAAATATTCGTAGTAATACAAAGTCATAAATGTAGACTGCCACTTTGTAAATTACTACATCTTAATCCTTGAGTACCCGGTTTAATCCTTTAAGTTATTCATCATATATTTATGAAATCCAATTTCACAAATATATACTTTAGTAATTTCTTACTAAAGTGGTTAAGCCTAACACTCTGAATAACCGTACCCATTAAACTTATCTCAAGGGAATATTTTATATCTCTGTTAAGAGACTATGAATTCCATCTTGAGAATATATGTTCCATCAACACTAAATGTGGCTGCCTAACATACTGAGGTTTTGACCACTACTTTAGATCTCACTCCTGATATATCAAAGCAACCTACACTTCATGATCAGGTCCATTATTCTCTCAGGATTAAGAGTTCATGCAATATAAGTCGTGAGATTTATTATTCAATTGATAGTCGTTAGAAGAATAATAAATCTCACAGTAGTCCAGTTCAATATGTCTTAACTCTTAAAACATATCAACATATCAACTAGAACCAAGACAAATCACCATTTCCTCCATTGTGGAGTTAGGGTCCCCCGAGAGGGTTGTGCACAAGGGCTTTTGCGCTTGGATACCCTCTACTTGCCTAACCCCAGATCGGATGGATGGGTCAATACGCTTGAGAATGGCTTTAGAGATGTTGCCTATCGTCGTCTTCAAACAGGATTCCCCTTGTCCAGCAATTGGGTCAATATAATTTGTGCTCCCTTGTAATGGCACTCTTTGAACCTCCATATTATCACCCTCTGTTGCTTCAATTCTCTCATTTCCCTTGTTTGATGAAGCCACTAGAATCAAGATCGAGGCTTTACCATGGTACTCCATATCTTCTAAATCCTTCCCTCCATTGCAGATGG
This sequence comes from Quercus aquifolioides, assembly GCA_019022515.1. Lineage (NCBI taxonomy): Eukaryota > Viridiplantae > Streptophyta > Magnoliopsida > Fagales > Fagaceae > Quercus > Quercus aquifolioides. The sequence goes on along the minus strand of CM032328.1, from coordinate 42,048,037 downwards.
GCCGATGAGGCAAACCTCCAGTCGACCCACCAGCTAAGAAGCCTTGAAATTCTGAGAGGTTAGGACCATTAATTCCACCAGATTCTTGATCGGAGCTTGAGGATTGTCCGAAGGGATTTCTTTTGATCGCTTGTCCGATTCCCTTTTTGGTCGAAAGATTCCTTGACTACTTTATGAGTATTTTGTCCCTTATTGTTAAGTCTACCTCTAGCTGATGTAGCGTTCGGACCTTTAGTAGTGCGATCTGCTCTAATCGCACTGGAGCCCGAATGTTCCTTGGGCTTTCGCTTTCCTTCATTACTCCCAAGGCTTGGGTTGACTGACCCTCCTGCTGGGCTCGGGGGACTCGTTGGATGTTGAGTCGTTGGGCTTAGGATAGGCGACCCTAAAGGAGTATCTTGGGCTGGGTCTTTCCAAACCTTTCTGTTATTTTTCCTTTTTCATGTAACAAGGATCCAAGGCCCAAAAACCTCGTCTTCTAAGTGGTGTTGCTCCTCAGCCGGAATGCCTTTTCCCGCTTCTTCATCCTTACTAGTACTCGCTGGAGTGCTAGCTCTGTAAGGGCATCCTTTTGATTTATGGCCGACACGACCACATGAAAAACACAACGTACTGATACCTTCATATTGGACCTGTTGAGCGATCCCACCAACCCTGATGAGCTAACCGACCTCTGGCTTTATTTGCTGTGTGAGAGTCAATTTGCAGGACCGGTCCGATTGCTTTCCCAATATCCTTAAGCACAGACGGTTCATAGTACTCAATGGGCAATTCAGGAAGTCTAACCCATACGGCTACCAAGGATAGGTTTGCTGAGGAAGCCTTGAAGTTTGGCTCCCAACCTCTGATAGAGAGATAGTGTCCCCCAACAAACCAGGGCCCATCTCTCAGAACCTTAACATAATCCTCTTTAAAAGAGAATCTGAAAAGGAAGAAGTCGCTGCCTAAACCAATACAACTCATCATCCCTACTAGCTTCTACATCCCCAAGAGCCTAGAATGCAAGAAGTGGTAGCCCACAATTCTCCTAAATACCTTCACGATCAAAGCATTTACCCAAGGTGCTCGAATACTAGCTTTCCTTCCCCCAGACAGCTTCACAACTGCCTCCCCTAGTGGAATCTCCGAGAACTCATCATCGGACTCCACCTCTGTGTCCATGTGGTTTTCAAAGTCAAACGCTTGCTCAAACGCCCCTGGTATTTCACCAATGAGTTTTTCCTTATAAGATAAAATCTCGCCTTCAAGGTTAGGCTGAAGGCCTACTTGGGATGCTCCCCTACGATGACTTTCCTTGACCTTCTTAGTTATGCGCTCGAGCTCCTCATCTTCTTCTCTACTTCTAACCGCTGACTCACTCATCTCTCATGGTAATAAAATGCTACGTGATTTTCTCGTGCCCTACAACCTTTGTCTTCTTTATTTTTCATATTATTATTTAATTGTTTTATTGCTTATGTTTTTATGTGTTTTTATGTTTTTGATTGTTTTACTCATCTAGAAAAGTGTTTAGTTACGTATAATTCTTTGATTTATGGTAGACTCCGGGCACGTTAAATGCTTAGTATTCCTTGCGAACTAATTCACTAGTTTTGTTTTGCCTAAAATCAATTAATTTCATGAAACTACCTTAGACAATTAATTCCTGAGTTTTTATTGTTAAATCAACTGACTAAGATCATCCTGTTGGAAAAACACATGTTTGTATCGCAAACAAATCATACGTAGCGGAAAATTAACTGATCTACTTCATTCGCAATTGATAACATGTACTATGTAAATTTCAGAATATAAGAACAAGAGAGTGTACCTCGGTGCGGTGAAATTCAAAACCAAAGATTAGAAGTACTTGGGAACACTTTTAATATTCACTCCAATTCCACTTGTGCCCAAGAAGTGTGGTCTCTCAATCAGTTTATAAGTGTGTGTTCAAGGGAGAATAAAAAGAGTGACCTACACTCACATACAAACCATTTCATTCCAATTAGGCTTTAGTATGTGACTTGTAGTGGGACCAACAGGGAACAAATAAGACTCTAGCTCTAATGGGCCTTGGGCTTTTCTGATAACTCTTAACAAGTCCAAAATTACCATTAATTATATTTAATATCACTATATAAATATAATAGCATTCTAGGCCTTATTAATAAATTATATCCCAAGACTTTATTATACATGCAACCACTTCATAAAATATTTGTAGTAATACAAAGTCATGAATGTAGACTGCCACTTTGAAGATTACTACATCTTAATCCTTGAGTACCCGATTTAATCTTTTAAATTATTCATCATATATTTATGAATTCCAAATTTCATAAATATATACTTTAGTAACTCCTTGCTAAAGTGGTTAGGCCTAACACTCTGAATAACCAAACCCATTATACTTATCTCAAGGGAATATTTTATATCTCTATTAAGAGATTATGAATTCCATTTTGAGAATATATGTTCCGTCAACAATAAATGTGACTGCCCAACATACTGAGATTTTGATCATGACTTTAGATCTCACTCCTGATATATCAAAGCAACCTACACCTCATAATCAGATCCATTATTCTCTCTGGATTAAGAGTTCACATAAATAGAAGTCATAAGATTTATTATTCATTTAACAGTCGTTAGGAGAATAATAAATCTCACAGTGGTCTAGTTCAATATGTCTTAACTCTTAGAACATATCAACATATCAACTAGAACCAAGACAAATCATCTTAGTTGATATGTTATAGACTTATAGTCTTCACAGATGAAATGCCCAATTCCATCACCGACTACGAACCAAAATTTTGAGTTTACAAAGAACTTGTGATCTATATCTTCTGTAACTAAATCACATAAATCACATACTATGCATCTCATGGACTATATGATAATGTCCAAATATTCATATTACAATTAGTTTAGATAATAATAAAACAACTTTATTAATCATAACATTAAATCATACATAATATCGTACATAGCATCATACAATAGGATTTAAGGGCACTAATCCTAACAATAATGAAGAGACCATTAGGTTGAAGTTGTTCCCTTTTTCTCTTAAAGACAAGGCAAAAACTTGGCTTAATTTTTTTGAGACCTAGGTCAGTTAGTACTTGGTAAGAGATGCAAACTGAGTTTTTAAAGAAATTTTTTCCAATTTATAGGACCAATGCACTTAAAAGACAAATAATGAATTTTTCACAAAAAGATAATGAGACATTTTATTAATGCTGGGAAAGATTTAAAGATTTGGTTAATGCTTGTCCACATCATGGCTATGAAACTTGGCGTATAATTAGTTTTTTCTATGAAAGTTTAACTCCAAAGATGCGCCAATTTGTAGAGATGATGTGCAATGGAGAGTTTTTGAATAAAGATCCTGATGAGGCTTTTGATTATTTTGATCTCTTAGTTGAGAATGCCCAATCTTGGGATACCACTGGTACCTCAGATAGGTCTAGAGCATCCACCAACCCCTCTGGGGGTGGTAAGTACCAACTCAAGGAAGATGATGACCTTAGTGCTAGGGTGGCTAGTCTACCTAGGAAGCTTGAAGCCATGGAATTAAGGAGGGTCAATGGAATCAATATTGTACCTAAAATTGATGAAGTTTGTAGAATTTGGGAGACCATGGAACACCCTACCAATGAATGTCCTACAATTCCAACTTTTAAAGAGGTGTTGCATGATCAAGCAAATGCTATGACCATGGTGAAAAAATCATACCCTTCCCCCTATTCAGAGACATACAATACAGGGTGGAGGAATCACCCAAATTTTAGTTGGAGGAATGATAATGTGGTTGCACCTCCTAAACATGGTTCTTCAAATTTTGTTCCCTACAATCCCCCTCCAAAGAAGAGTTTTGAGGACACTTTGCAACAATTCATGCAGACTCAATCCACCATTAATAATCAGAACTCACAAGCCATAAATGACATTAGGAGCACTCTCACTAAATTGACCACATCCATGAGCACAGTAGAAAAGGGTAAGTTTCCATCTCAACCACAACCAAACCCCCAAGGTCAATTTTGTGTTGATGATTGTAGTTCCTCTAAAAATAAAGTGAGTCAAGCTAAATTTGTAACTACTCTTCATAGTGGAAAAATCATTGAACAGATTTTCCTAAAAGCAATACACAAGATGAACCTTCCAAAATAAAGAGTAGCGATGAAGTCCTTGAGCCTAAATCTAATGAAATTGAAAGGTGTCCTATCCTTGCTCCTTTTCCCTAAAGGTTGATTCCACCTCAAAAAGTGAATCAAAATTTTGAAATCCTTGAAGTGCTTAAGCAAGTTAAAGTGAACACTCCTCTTTTGGATGCCATAAAGCAAATTCCATCATATGCTAAATTTTTGAAAGATTTGTGTACTGTTAAGCATAAGCTTAATGTACATAAGAAGGCATTTTTGACTGAACAAGTTAGTGCAATCATTCAAAACAATAGACCTCCTAACTTCAAAGATCCAGGTTGTCCCACTATTTCATGTGTGATTGGTAATTCAAAAATAGAGAAAGCTTTGCTTGATCTTGGGGCAAGAGTGAATCTTTTGCCATATTCATTGTATAAACAATTAGGTCTAGGCGAGTTAAAACCCACTTCCATAATTTTACAACCTGCTGATCGATCTGTGATTGTTCCAAAGGGTGTTGTTGAGGATGCTTTGGTTCAAGTGGACAAATTTTATTTTCTTGCTGACTTTATTATTTTGGACATGCATACTGTTTCTAATGCTAATTCTCAAATATCTGTGATTTTAGGACGCCCATTTCTTGCAACTTCTAATGCATTGATAAATTGTAGAAGTGGGGTCTTAAAATTATCTTTTGGCAATATGACCTTTGAGCTTAATATTTTTAATACTTGTAAGCAAAATAGGGATGAAGAGGATGTGCATGAAGTTAACTTGATTAAAAGACCAAACATTAGAAACTTGTTTAGTCAATTCATGTGATTTTAACTTTGATGAGAATTCTGAAATTGCATACATTCATTGTCTCTTGGAATCTGCACAGGAATTGGAAGCGAGCAATTGGAAATTGAAATACGAGGAGTTGCCACCTTGTGAGATAAAGTTGTTGCCATCTAGTGAGCAAGTACCTATATGGGAGTTGAAGCCTTAGCCAAATGATTTCAAGTATGATTTTCTAGGAACCGATGAGACTTTTCCTATGGTAATATCTTCTGAACTTGACTCCTTGCAAGAATGTAAGTTACTAAATGTTTTGAGTAAACATAAGGGTGTCATAGGAAGGAACATGGCTAACATAAAAGGACCTAGTCCATTGGTTTGTACTCATAGGATTTATTTAAAGGACAATGATAAACCATCTAGGGAGACTAAACAAATTTTGGAAAAGACGGTTAACCCAAATCGTAAAAATTGGTCTTTGAGGTTGAATGATGCATTTTCGGCATACCGCACTGCCTATAAAAATATTCTTGGTATGTCTCCCTATAGACTTGTTTATGATAAAGCTTGTCACTTGTCTGTGGAATTAGAACATAAATCATATTAGGCAATAAAGATGTTTAACTTTAACTTAGACAAGGCTGGTTCATTAAGAAAATTGCAATTGAATGAGTTGGAAGAAATTCGGCATGATGCATATGAGAATTCTAGGATTTCTAAAGAAAGAATGAAGGTTTTTCATGACAAACAAATTTTAAGGAAATCTTTTGAACCATCTCAAAAAGTTCTTTTGTATCATTCTAGGTTACATTTGTTCCCCGTAAAATTGAGATCTAGATGGACTAGACCTTTCATTATTAAAAATATTTTCCCCCATGGTGCCACAGAAATTGAAAATTCCTAAGAATGGTAACATATTTAAGGTGAATGGACAACGTCTAAAGCCATTTCTTGAGAATTTTTCACAAGAGGAGGAATCCATTAATTTGGAGGATCCCATTTATCAAGACTTGCCAAGCAATTAACATTAGTGTTTGTGTCATAGTTTAGATTGTGTTTTTTTTTTTTTTTTTTAATTATTTTTGTTGTTTTGTTTTCTAACCTCTTTCGCAAGTGTTAAAGTATTTTTTTTGTTCATTTATATTCATCTCTTCAAGGTACTCTCTGTAATTTATACTCTTTATTGTTTTTTCTTTGTTATCATTGAGGACAATGTAAGTTTTAGGTTGGGGGGAAGAACTTGAGATGATTTGCATTTGTTTTATTTTATGTTAAAATATTTTTTTTTGGGTTGTTTTTAGTGATTTTTATTTTTTTTTAGTCCAATTTTCAAAAAAGAAAAAAAGAAGTGTTGCTTTAGCAAGAGTTTTAAGTCAAAGTTCTTTATGCTACTTCTATCTAAAGAATTCTACTGCTTTTCATGCTCAAGAATTATGCACATGCACTTTAGCCACATGAACATGTTTCTTGGTTGAGAGATAGAGATGACTCTGAAAATCTTGAAAATAAAATGTAGAGACTATAACCCAAGTGAGTTCTTAAGCCATTCATTTTTTTTAGAGGGCTATTTTCTTTTGATCTCATTTTTCATTTGGAAGCACATAACTTTGTTGTTGCTTAGTTCATTATTTTTTGATTTGGTTGAATGCTAAGAATTCATCAATTTTATGCCACACTTGAATCTGTTAAAGTCAGGATTTTGAAGAACTATCTCAATCCTTAAGAGATTATTTTAGGCCATCTTCGTTAATTTTCAGCCTTTGTTATTTTCTTTCTTGATACATTACCGCTAGTCACCCATTTGAGCCTATTATTTTAGCCATTCTTTCTCAAACCCTTTCCTAAAGTGTTCCAAGAATGAATGCAATCAAATTGTCTTATTGCAGTAAATTTGTGGTGAAATAGTTGGAAGAAAATGAAGACTCACTCAAAAACAAAAAACAAAAAAAGGGATAAAAAAAAAGGAAAAATGTTGGAAAAAAAGGAATGTGAAAGAGGAAGAAATAGAGAATGAATTTGTTAATGAAATTTGTTCACGTAAAATAATCTGCAAGCGCACAGAATCGTAACAAGTAGTAAAGTGTTTTTAGAAAATGAGTGTCGAACCCACAAGGATTAACTATGTTATTGAGTACCGAAATTCACTAAATTAATTACTATTTGGAAAAATAGAAAATAAATGGAATGTTCTACTATCTGAATTAAATTAAACTATTTAATAAAAATAAATCTACGAATAAAAAGAATTAACAAAGCGTAAAAATCTAACAGTGTAAAAATATGATAAGAATGGATCTAGAGCGATTGATTTCACCTAACAAATCCCACACAATTTATCCTTCCTAATTATTAAATTCTAATAATCTCCCGTTGATGATTAAAAATTCCTTAAGTATTCAATATCTTCTCTCGAATAATATCAAAAATATCTTCAACTAACAATTCCATATCTCTATGTGAATTTAATTAATTGGAGACTCATTACGTACTTTGAATTTTCTGAAAAATCACGCTAGTCGCGGTAAAGCATCTCTACTTTCGCTCAACTAATGGTGTTTAATTCTAGAACTAAAATAACAAATCACCTCTCGGTCTCATTGTAATTCAATTGATCAAACTATAATTTGTAAAAAATAGTAAGCATTAAGAATAAGAATTAAACACTCAATCATGGAAATATTAAAAATAAAATAACTCAGAAAATAAATTGTGTGTTCATTGCTAGACTACATCAATGCTCTAGAAAATAAAATTTAGTTCATAATAAAATTGAAAAGAAAACAAATAAAACTTATGTCTTTCATCCGAATTGGTTGATCAACATGAAGCTCTCGCCTTTGTCCTCAGATACTCCTCTTTTGAAAGACTCCCAAAAGCAAATTTTTCTATGCGGCACCTCCTTTTCCTCTCAGGTTTCTCCTCCCTTCTTTTTACCCTAAAGAGCCTTTAAATAGGTCAAGGAATCCATTACAAGTTGAATTCCCGTTTGGAGAAAATCTCAGATTTTTAGGCTTCACTTAACCGACGATTTTGGCCCATTTAACGTCAGAATTCGGACTTTTGGTAAACTACAAAGTTGTAGCCCTTTAAGTTAAATTTCCATCCCAACTTGAATCATCTCGATTGGATATTTGAGCCGAAAGTTATGCCAAAAATACTAACTGATGTGCGGGCTGGAATCCTAATCCGAATTGGACTTAAATTTAATTGGGTCTTCAAGTCAACCAATTTACATCCACAAGATGTGGATTAATCTGAAATCTTCTCAATCCTTCAAAGCACAAATGAATAGATAAATATAAGTAAAAAAATCAAATCAAATCAAAAGAAATAAAGGAAAACTAACAATTTTAATAAATAAGAGGATAATAAAAATCATGTAAAAATTACACTTATCAAAATTTTGAAGAAAAAGAGAGAAAGTGATAGTGCAATGTTTAAGAAACTTAAGAGGATAAATAAATTTTCATATACTCAAATGAAGTTGTCTCTCTAATTATTCTTGGGAACACTTATTATTTTTACCTATACCCTTTGTTCTAAATTTCTCTTATTTACCCTACATTACGTCCCAATGAAAGTCCTATTTGATCTTAAGGAAGGTATGGTTTGGATCTTGACATGACTAATCAATGTGTTTGGTGTAATAATCTTAGTGTTTGGCATCCTTTCATGAGACTATAAATGTCCTTTATTTTGCTTCACCGTTCTTCATCTTATTTATATGTGAGAAATTAGTCTTTGTTCTACATTATTCTGCTCACATTTGTTTGAGAGTGTTAGACCCTTTTCAGAGTGATTTTATTTGTTGAGTGTTAACAACTATGAGATTTGAGTTGAAGCATAACTTTGGATAGAAATTCAAGCCATGTTTTATCTTAAGACTAAGGTTGTGTTTGTGTTGGCTAAATTATTCACACACTGAGTATTGGTGGCATGTGGAATATCTTTGGTGGTTGTTAGTGTTTTGACCTTTGATTAACTATTTCTACTAAAGTAATTATTTTTTGTTATTTTATGTCTTTGTCTCGAGTCGCTTAAATTGCTAGGGACTAGTAATGACTGGTTAGGGAATGTGATAATAGCTTAATTTTGCATATTTATATCATTATTAAAAAGCATTATCATACTTATTTTGAGTTAATTCATGCATTTTATAGTTGGTTTTGGAATAATGCTAAATAATCAATTTTGCGCTTAATTGAATTTTAATGCGTGAATTTGTTTTTTGTAGGATGATGAAATTAAATAAGTGGATTTGTGCAAAGAAGAAATCTAATGGACTTTAATTTTACAAGGGCCATGATGAAGTCAAAGAAGGCCAACCCAATTAAATTCAAGTCCAATTGGAGCAAGGAATCAAAGGAAATTTGAACCAAATCGAAGTCCAATTCGGATTAGAATTCCAGCTTGCACACTAGTTAGTATTTGGAGTATAACTTTCATCTCAGATGTCTAATTGAGATGATTCAAGTTGAACTGGAAAGCTAACGTAAAGGGCTACAACTTTGTGATTTACCAAAAGTCCTAATTATGAATTTAAATGGGCCAAAAACGTAGGTTAAGGGAAGCCTAAAAACCTGGGATTTCCTCCAAAAAGGAATTCAACTTGTAATAGGATTCCTTGACCTATTTAAAGGCTCTTTAGGGTAAAATCCAGAGAGAGCTGCTGTAGAACATAATTTAGGTTTTCTTAAAGTTTTTCTTTACAATTTTTAGAGTTTTATTTGTGTTATGACTTGCTAGAAGCCTTGCTAAGGCAAGGGGTGAAACCCAACCGTTTATTGGTATGTTCTTAACAATTATTTATTGGTTTTAATGCTTATGTTTTTATATTTTTTATTTTTTTACTCGTCTAGAAAAATGTTTAGTTCTGTATAATTCTTTGATTTATCGTAGACTCCGAACATGTTAAATGCTTAGTATTCCCTGCGAACTAATTCACTAGTTTTGTTTTGCCTAAAATCAATCAATTTCATGAAACTACCTTAGACAATTAATTTTTGAGTTTTTATTGTTAAATCATCCGACTAAGATCATCCTTCATATGAATTTTAGTTGAGTTATAAAATAAATATTGTTAAGACTACCAATAGATGTGTTGTGTGTGGATCCCTAAACCTTAGCACCTTAATATATTGTTATTTCTCTCAATTTAAATTAACTTTACTAAACAATCAAAAATATCTTCAATTAAACTTTATTATTTTAGTTTTATTCTCTTGTGTTTTGCAAATCAATTCCCTTTTCCCTGTGGATTCGACCTCGGACTTACCGAGTTATTACTTCGCGACAATCTTGCACTTGGGAGCATTATTTAAGTCACAGCAAGGACAATCACACCATGATGATCGTGCACACAATATAGAATGAATATGCACCTGTGGCAATCACCTTGAGCACATACCCACACTACATGGTCAAGAGCTCTTATGACTAGAGAGGGCCACTCACGTAGCCATGAGAGTCCACCATACAAAGTGCACAATCACCCATATACAAGCAAGCATATATATATATATATACACATATATACATACATCATGCACAATGCTATCATGCAATGCAGGAAAGTAAAATAGACATTGCCAACGTTCCAAGGGTGTGACCCAATGAGGTACAAGAAATGTAAAACAAACATTGCCATACCCAGGGACCTTAACACATGCTCTAGAGGAGAGGCTTAAAGAGAGAGAGAAAACCACTTTGGAGGGGCTAGGCCCCCTAATCAACTTGTAAAGTTGTTATTTACAACTATGTATTTTATTGGCTTTTATTCCGTGCCAAATTTGATTGTAATTATTATCAATCATTTATACCCTGTATCTATTGTGGGATTTGTTGTAAGGGTTGTGTGATAGAGAGAGAGTGTGAAGACTCAAGCATTTGAAGACTGAAGAGTTCTCGCGGGTATGTCGCGACTTAGCTTCCCGCGAAATGATGCATGTGCCCTGCACATGACTGGAATGCAAAGAGTCAGGACAGATGGAGACAGCTGTGTTTCGCGAGTATCTCGCTGGTAAGGCCTTCCCGCGAGATACCCGCGAAACGCTCTGTTTTGCCGGCATGTCCTTTCTGATACACTCTATCTTTGCCCACTCTATATATACCCTCATTACCCACATATGTTGGTGAGGCCATTCAGAAAGAAAAACCCTAGATAGGTTTTCTACAACACACACACACCCATCCGCGAAATGATGCATGTGCCCCGCACATGACTGGAATGCGAAGAGTCAGGACAGATGGAGACAGCTGTGTTTCGCGAGTATCTCGCTGGTAAGGCCTTCCCGCGAGATACCCGCAAAACGCTCTGTTTTGCCGGCCTGTCCTTTCTGATACACTCTATCCTTGCCCACTCTATATATACCCTCATTACCCACATATGTTGGTGATGCCATTCAGAAAGAAAAATCCTAGATAGGTTTTCTACAACACACACACCCATCTTTTGAGAGAGAGCTACTCCTCCTTAGTGAGAAATCATTGTAGCCTCTTCTCCATCCCTCTCCCATTATCATAGCTTGAGAGGAGATTTGTACCCAAACACAACCCACACATATTCAGAGTATAGAGAGTGTTTTGGAGTTGCTGGGAAGCATTGGAAGAAGCCAAGGATTGCAGATGCAACATGGAGCTTGTTGCGGGATCCGGAGAACTAGGACAAGACACGGTTCCGAGAAGCCTTGTTGGAGTAGGAGCTTGGAGGGCTTAGGTACATCGGGTAGATTAGGCTTGGAGGGTCTCTTGCTAACCCATGTATCCCAACTGATTGTCTAGTGGATCGATTTCCGCTTGGAGGGCGGCGGAGAGGTTTTTCGCCGAGTTCTTCAGTTTCCTCTTCGAAAACACGTCTCGGTGTTTTCTGTGTTTGCATCTCTCTTCCCTACTCTTGTTCATTTCATTTTTACTGCTGTGTTGCTTTAAATATGGATTAGAGTAGTTGTATTGCTTATACGCTTGTGTTTACACTATTCCGCACTTAGTATTAAGTTAGTGTAAAATCAACCAAGCCGTAGTTTTAATTGGGGGTCTAAATTGCTCTTGTGTTTTCAACACATTTTTGAGCTTTTAATTGGTATCAGAGCGGGTACACTTGTTTTGGTTTCATTACCTAAGTGTGATCCTTGACCCCGTGTGTGTGTTTTGCCATGGATAATGCTTTGTATGCTTCTATGGATGTTGTTGATTGTAACATGCCACGTGTTTGTGAAAATGCCTCTATGAGTGATAATCCTCATGATTGTGATGCTATGTTACATGAACCTTTGGGTGTTATTGATATTCCTAACACCAAACTCTTAAAGAAAAATGCTAAGAAGTTTCAAAAGAGTTTAAGCAAGTTATTTTGTGAAAAGGATGATTTGATTGCTAAGCTCAATGAATCCATCAAATTGGTTGAAAAATATAAGAAACTTGCTGAAAATTCTCTTGAAAAGCTGAAAGAGTTTGAGTGTTTGAATATGGACTTGGATGCTAAACTTGTTTTGTCTAACAAACTTGTTGATGGTCTTAAATCTGAAAATGAATCTCTTAAGATGCATGCCAAGTGTTTGATTGCTGAACCTATTGTTAAAAAGGATGAAAATATATATTGCAATCATGTTGTGGTACCCGATTTTGTGCCTAATGTGTGTTCTGCCTCAAAGGACAAATCGGTGTACATTCCTCCACATAGAAGAAATCAAAAAGTGGAGAGAAAGGCTATTAAGTCAAAGCCTCTGTTTAGGTCCAATCCTAGGGAATTGAATGGATCTAAGTTTGTTCCAACTTGCCACCATTGCGGTGTGATTGGTCATATAAGGCCTCAATGTTCTAAGTTGAAGAGAGAACAAAACCAAGTTGCTAGATCCATTCCCAAAAAGCCTAATGGACCTAAACACATTGTTTGTCACCATTGTGGTGCTTTTGGTCATCTAAGACCTCATTGCTCTAAGTTTCATGCTCTTAAAAGAATTAAAAGAAAAGATAAACTTGAGTCTCTTGGAAGTTGTGCTTTGCATGATAAACCGGATTTGAGTAAAAATAGCATGTTGTTAAAGAAAGTGTTTAATGCTCTTAACTCTTTGACTATGTGCATCTCCGGTTCTCATTCTTCCAACCCTCGTCTCGCTTCTCATGAGACACTCATTCCAAACAATTGTTCCGTTTGGATAAGGAAGAGTTCCTATGGTTGAGCTTTTGCTCTTTTGGTCCTTGATCTAATTCTTTCGATCTTTGTAGGACCCTTCATGCATTGAATGTCATATCTTCATGCATTTGTGCATTTTGCATTTATTTGTATGCATTGCTTTTGTTTTGATCCTACTTTTATGTCTTTGTTTTGTGTGTGTAAAAAATCCAAAACCACATAAAAAATGAAAATTTCAAAAAGTTTGATCGTATATGTTTGAGCACATTACACATGTGAGTTTGGCCTAGTACCTTCGTACTAATGGCGTAGTGCATTTACGAGCTTAGCTTGTTCTGTATGCACATTTATCTTTGTGGAAGAAATCTTGAAAACTATGTGTGATTGTTGTAAATAGATCTTCAAGCTTGTCATGAATGATTGGTCAATAGATCTTGATGGTCTTGATACTTGCATAGACTTGTGTCTATATCTCTTCCCACTTTATTTTTATGTTTTTGCAAAAAGAGCTCACCAAATGTAAATCTCCAAATGAAAAGAGATATTGAGCTGCAAAAGCCTGTCGCACACACTAGTATTCGACTAGGAAAAAGGGAAAGCGACTCTTCTTAATGTGTTTTGTATGGTGCTCAAAAAGCCAAAGGCTAATCATCAATGTTGAAATATCATAAATTTCAAGCACCAATCTCAAAATGAGATGTTTTTGTCCAAACAAAATAAAATGGACCAATTGCTATGCCTTATGCAGAAGCCAAATGAAAAGCTTCTGAAGTTTTGTATTCAATGTGTGGGAGGTCATATATACTCATTTCTATAATGGAGATAGTCCACTTGATTTCGTATTAGTTGTGTATGACTCGATTGAATTGATCATTGAAGCTTCACTCTAGTCTAAAGACTATTCCACACTTGATCCTCACACACAACACACAAGATTTTTGTTCAATGAATGTCTATTTCATTTGTGTGATTGTACATGTTCAAATGTGATGTGTGTGTGCTCAACCATATGTGGTTCAAACTAAAAAGATTTTTGTTCTTTTTGTTTGCTTTTGGAAGTGATTTGTATCACCCATGTTTTTCAAAGTTTTCAAATTGTTTTTGTGTGAAAAACATGTTTTCTGGGTATTTTCGTGACTTATTTCATGTTTAAGTTCAGTCACGAGTGAAAGGGTCCAATTCTCAAGTTTTCCAGTTTTGGACAGAGAGTTTCGCGACTGTTTCGCGAGTAAAGCTTACCTGCAAGATACCTACGAGATACCTGCGAGATACCAACGAAATTTTTGCGGGATTCTAAGTAGCGAGATACCAGCGAAAATTTCCATATCAGCTTTTTAAAGGGCTTTTCGTGAGTCTTCTATTTTAAACTTCTCCCATCTTCTCCCGAACCCCTGTTTTAAGGTTTCAACATCTAAATCCAACTAATTTCAAGTGTTTTACATTTCATAAACATCTCTAAGGTAATCTTTAACTCTTTTCATTGATTTTGTGCCTTAGATTACGTTTTTGGGGGTTCTATGTTCATAGTTGGGATTTTCTAAAATGGGAGTTGGAAAACTTATTTTCTATCAATCTTTTTTATTGGGCTTTGTTTTAAATGATAATTTGCTTTGGATGTTGGCCCCTTGTGGCAAAAATATCATGTATTTAGGCAAGATTTTCATATGTTCTTGCATTGTTTATCATACATGTGTAGTGTGTGCACTCTAAGTGTTTGATAAAATGCCCAAATGGCATTTTCTCGTTGTTTTGGACTCCGATGAGTACCAAATTTTGGGGATCACCATAATTATTCATGTTTATCATGTTTTGATCTTTGGCGGTGTGTTTTGTACACTTTGCCCCTTGAGTGCCTTGCTCATGCATTGGTCATGCATCTCACATGCACACTAGTTGCTTTTTGCTGCACACACTCTAACACTTGACATGTTTTTGCATTCACTCATGCTAGTTAAGTCTTTTTAGACCTTTTTAACACATTTAACATGTTCTTGTGTCTATGTCATGCCTAGGTCCATATCATGTTCCATCATCCTTAGCATGTCATGTTCTTTATGCTTTGTAGCATTTAAAAAAAAAATATGTTTTTGTCTTATGTTTGAGCTTCATTATCTCATTCATCTTGCATCCCTCATGCATCATCTTCATATTTTCTTCTTTCCCTTCTTCCTCTTGATTCATTTGTCTATTCGTGACAAAAAGGGGGAGAATATACCGGAGAGTATACCGGTGTGTTTCGTCATTTCTATATGACATGGTGCACACTCTTAGGGGGAGAAATTCTACCTTGTGCACATTCGTAGGGGGAGAAAGCCATAGGGGAGATGCATATACCAAGGGGGAGAAGACATTTTTTGAGAAAACCTTGATTTACTTTATGCTTGTTTTCTCGTTACTTTATGGTGCTTTGATATGCTTTACTGCTCTCATTGCATCGTGCTTATGTGTTGGACATGCTTTTACCCTTATGCTATTGTGCTTTATTGGTTGCATGTTCGGATGATCATTTGCTTTGCTATATGATCATTGTAGTCATTTCCTTATGACTGTCATGTGTTTGATCAAGTTGCTCACATGTTTCACATCTTGTTTACTTTATCGCAATTTACTTGTTACATTATACTTGTCCGTTCATTACTTGCTTTACCTTGAGGGTCTAATGTGTTTTGTGCAAGTGTTTCAGGGTACAGGTATATATGTTCCAAGTTCATCACAGCTCCTATGATTCATGATAGGGGGAGTGATATGATAGGGAAGTATTTTATATTTTGTATGGTTCATGTACCCATGTTGCTTTTGTAAGCTTTTAGGGTTTGTTGCATTGCATGTTTGTAGGCTTTTATGGTTTGTGCCATGCGTATGCAGTACATTGCCTATGCAGCCTTTATGCTTGTGTACTTGATGTTTATGAAGGAATTTAAAGATGAACGCAGCGGAAAAATAAGTTTAAAACGGATCTACTTCATTCGATATTGATAACATGCACAAAGTAAATTTCAGAATTAGAGAAACAAGAGAGTGTACCTTGAAGCGGTGAATTTCAAAACCGAAGATTGAAGCACTTAGGAATACTTTTAATCTTCACTCCAATTCCACTAACACCCAAGAAGTGTGGACTCTCAATTGGTTACAAAGGGATGATTAGAGAGTGACATACACTCACTTCCACCATTACAATGTTGTTTTTCTTACACACAGAAAATTCTGTACGTTTTTGCCTTTTGTATCTAACCAATTATCTAATTGGGCTGGCTACTTGGGCCTTTCCAATTGGGCTTAAGTGTGTGGCTTGGAGTGGGACCAAAAGGGACCAATAAGACACTAGCTCCAATGGGCCTTGGGCTTTTCTGTCAACTCTTGACAAGTCCAAAGTTACCATTAACTATATTTAATACCACTATAAAAATATAGTTGCACTCTAGGCCTTATCTATAAATTATATCCCAAGACTTTATTATACATGCAACCCTTTCATAAAATATTCGTAGTAATACAAAGTCATTAATGTAGACTGCCACTTTGTAAATTACTACATCTTAATCCTTGAGTACCCGGTTTAATCCTTTAATGTTATTCATTATATATTTATGAAATCCAATTCCATAAATATATACTTTAGTCTCACTAAAGTGGTTAGGCCTAACTCTCTGAATAACAAACTCATTAAACTTATCTCAAGGGAATACTTTATATCTCCGTTAAGAGACTATGAATTCCATCTTGAGAATACATGTTCCATCAACACTAAATGTGGCTGCCCAACATACTGAGGTTTTGACCATTACTATAGATCTCACTCCTGATATATCAAAGCAACCTACACTTCATGATCAGGTTCATTATTCTCTCAAGATTAAGAGTTCATGCAAATACAAGTCGTGAGATTTATTATTCATATGACAGTCCTTAGGAAAATAATAAATCTCACAGCGGTCCAATTCAATATGTCTTAACTCTTAAAACATATTAACACATCAACCAGAAGTCTCCACTTCCATGATCAAGACAAATCATCGCGGTTGACGTGTTATAGTCTTCGCAGATGAAATGCCCAATTTCATCACCGACTACGAACTATAATTCTGAGTTTACAAAGAACTTGTGATTTATATCTTCTGTGACTTTTCACATAAATCACATACTATGCATCTCATGGTCTAAATGATAATGTCCGAATATTCATGTTACCATTATTTCAAATAATAATGAAAACAAATTCATTAAACACAATATTAAGTCATACATAATGTCATACAGAATGCCAAACTTAATATCATACATAGTATCATACAATAGGATTTAAAGGCACTAATCCTAACAGTTTAATGTCATACATTTTACTTCAGTACAACACTCTTGTGCCCTTGTAGGATTGTTCCTAGATGCATATACGTTCTATGCATTGGTTGAGTGATGAACACTCTTGTGCCCGTGTAGGATTGTTCCTAGATGCAAATACTTCGTGTATTTTGCATTGGTTGAGTGTTGGATTTGCAAATGATACTTTTCAAATGAGCTTATCATCTTGCATGTTCGGATGTTCATTCCTTGGGTGAATGAACATAGTGATCACTCTTTTATAGTGATTGCTTGTTTGGTTAAGCCATGGTTTATTCATTTATCCCATTTATCTTGATCGCTTTTTACTTGCTCATGTACGTACCTTGTGTTCAACTTGTCATAAGCTTAATGAAAGTTTTGTTTGTGTATGAGTGTTTCAGGTTACAGGTGTATACGTGCAAGTGCTTCACAGCTTCTAGATTAGGTGTGAGTGAGTTTTGCCATTGTTCCCAAACTCACGTTTAAGTCTAGAGTCTGTTTTAGGGTTTTGTCACGGAATAGCCAAAGGGGGAGATTGTAAAGTTGTTATTTACAACTATGTATTTTGTTGGCTTTTATTCCGTGCCAAATTTGATTGTAATTATTATCAACCATTTATACCCTGTATCTATTGTGGGATTTGTTGTAAGGGTTGTGTGATAGAGAAAGAGTGTGAAGACTCAAGCATTTGAAGACTGAAGAGTTCTCGCGGGTATGTCGCGACTTAGCTTCCCGCAAAATGATGCATGTGCCCTGCACATGACTGGAATGCGAAGAGTCAGGACAAATGGAGACAGCTGTGTTTCGCGAGTATCTCGCTGGTAAGGCCTTCCCGCGAGATACCCGCGAAACGCTCTGTTTTGCCAGCCTGTCCTTTCTGATACACTCTATCCTTGCCCACTCTATATATACCCTCATTACCCACATATGTTGGTGAGGCCATTCAGAAAGAAAAGCCCTAGATAGGTTTTCTGCAACACACACACCCATCTTTTGAGAGAGAGCTACTCCTCCTTAGTGAGAATTCATTGTAGCCTCTTCTCCATCCCTCTCCCATTATCATAGCTTGAGAGGAGATTTGTACCCAAACACAACCCACACCTATTAAGAGTGTAGAGAGTGTTTTGGAGTTGCTGGGAAGCATTGGAAGAAGCCAAGGATGGCAGATGCAACATGGAGCTTGTTGCGGGATCCGGAGAACTGGGACAAGACACGGTTCCGAGAAGCCTTGTTGGAGTAGGAGCTTGGAGGGCTTAGGTACATCGGGTAGATTAGGCTTGGAGGGTCTCTTGCTAACCCATGTATCCCAACTGATTGTCTAGTGGATCGATTTCTGCTTGGAGGGCGGCGGAGAGGTTTTTCGCCGAGTTCTTCAGTTTCCTCTTCGAAAACACGTCTCGGTGTTTTCTGTGTTTGCATCTCTCTTCCCTACTCTTGTTCATTTCATTTTTACTGCTATGTTGCTTTAAATATGGATTAGAGTAGTTGTATTGCTTATACGCTTGTGTTTACACTATTCCGCACTTAGTATTAAGTTAGTGTAAAATCAACCAAACCGTAATTTTAATTAGGGGTCTAAATTGCTCTTGTGTTTTCAACACATTTTTGAGCTTTTACAACTAAACATTGCCTTCTGTGGGCTTGCATCCTTGCCCTTTTTGCTTGTGCCTAGGAGGTTGCACCCTTGCTCCAAGTATCCATGCTCCATGTGTGTACATGCAAAGACAAAAGGAACAAGCCAACAGAGAAGCAAATTAAGAAACAAGGGAAAAATAGAGAGCATGCCAAGAACAAATTAATAAAAAAGAGCCAAACGTGGGCAAACAAAGCATGCTAAGTATATGAAAGGGGCAAACAAGCATGTTATCAAACAAAAGAGGGTGTTGTAGGATGACAAATGTAGGTTTGGATCAAATGTTCATAGTTCCATTGGATTGGGGGATGGACGAGACACAGACTCATGCATGAACATGTAGGTAAGCGTGCAAAGATGCAATGAAGCAAAGAAAGCCAAACGGGTGGCACAAAGCAAGCAAGGCAAGCATATAAGCATCGCACAGAGAGGAGAAAGGTGTGAATCAAGCACACCAACACCAAGGACATGTATCTCACAAGTGGCTACATCCAAGCAAACCTTAGGAGGGACGGATACAACCACACAAGAACAAGCCCACAGGGGGGCACAGAGCATAGCAAAGCCTGGATCTAGAGAGGCTAACATGGACATAAAGCATATAAGTAAGCAAGCAAGCACAAACATGCATAAATGAAATGATCCAAACCTTTTGATATAGGACTAGGTGTATGGATGTAGGCCTAGACCATCCATGAAAGACATCAAAGCACTACCAGTTGTGTTATCCACTAAGACATTTATGTGCAGATGGGGGAAGTCATCCATAGGGCAAGCTTTGTTCAAGTCCTTAAAATCCACGCACATTCTTACCTTCCCATCTTTCTTGGGTACGGGCACAACATTGGCTATCCACTCGGCTTGGTGTACGGGTTTGATGAACCCTACCTTCAATTGCTTGGTGACCTCTTCTTTGATCTTTAAGTGCCATTTGGTCCTCATACGTCTCAATTTCTTCTTAACGGTCACCATGTGAGCATGAGTGTCAATGTGGTGCTGGGCTATCTCAGGTTCAATACCGGGCATATCTTCATAGGACCATACAACCACTTCTTGAAACTCGATGAACAACTCTTTAAGATCTTTTCTTTCTCTTTCATTTAGGGTTAAGCTAATTTTAATTAAATGTGGATTCTCATTATTGACCAAATTAAGAGTTTCTAAAGTTGGTTCCATAGGTTCAATTTTCTTTTCCAATTTTTTATTAATTTCATTTTCAAATTAATTGGAATCATTTAAGTTCTGAATTTCAATATTATGGGACACATCAAAGTAAGCCAAATCAGAATTCATCTTATTAAAAATGTTGAAAAGTACATTGGGACTTGCATTACAAACTTTCTTTCCCACATTTCTAGAAAACCCAACCCAAGTCCAATTATTAAATTGCCCCACAAAAGGCACGATGAAGGCAAAAGGATCACTTGGTTCCTCGTTGGTGACGGCGAACTCGTAGCGGAAAATTAACGGATGTACTTCATTCGCAATTGATAACATGTACTACGTAAATTTCAGAATTTAAGAACAAGAGAGTGTACCTTGGTGCGGTGAAATTCAAAACCAAAGATTAGAAGTACTTGGGAACACTTTTAATCTTCACTCCAATTCCACTTGTGCCCAAGAAGTGTGGTCTCTCAATCAGTTTATATGTATGTGTTCAAGGGAGAATTACAGAGTGGCTTACACTCACATACACACCATTTCATTCTCTTACAAAATTCTTTAAGTTTCTCTTTTTATAACTGATTATCAAATTAGGCTAGTCTTTTGGGCCATTCCATTTAGGATTTAGTATGTGGCTTGGAGTGGGACCAAAAGGGAACAAATAAGACACTAGCTCCAATGGGTTTCGGGCTTTTCTGTCAACTCTTGACAAGCCCAAATTACCATTAATTATATTTAATACCACTATATAAATATAATTGCACTCTAGACCTTATTAATAAATTATATCTCAAGACTTTATTATACATTCAACCCCTTCATAAAATATTCGTAGTAATACAAAGTCATGTATGTTGACTGCCACTTTGAAGATTACTACATCTTAATCCTTAAGTACCAGGTTTAATCCTTTAAGTTATTCATCATATATTTATGAAATCCAATTTCATAAATATATGCTTTAGTAACTCTTTACTAAAGTGGTTAGGCCTAACACTTTGAATAACCAAACCCATTAAACTTATCTTAAGGGAATATTTTATATCTTCGTTGAGAGATTATGAATTCCATCTTAAGAATATATGTGGCTACTCAATATACTGAGGTTTTGATCATGTCTTTAGATCGCACTTTTGATATATCAAAGCAACCTACACTTCATAATCAGGTTCATTATTCTCTCAGGATTAAGAGTTGATATAAATAAAAGTCATGAGATTTATTATTCATTTGACAGTCGTTAGTAGAATAATAAAACTCACAGCAGTCCAGTTCAATATGTCTTAACACTTAAAACATATCAACATATTAACTAGAAGTCTACACTTTCATGATCAAGACAAATCATCTTAATTGATATGTTATAGTCTTCGCAGATGAAATGCCCAATTTCATCACTGACTACGAACTAAAATTCTGAGTTTACAAAGAACTTGTGATTTATATCTTCTGTGACTAAATCACATAAATCACATACTATGCATCTCATGGACTATATGATAATGTCCAAATCGTGATCCCATCATCACTAGGTCTTGTGCAAGAGAGATGTCTACCAGTGCTACTTCTCCCCACGAAGAAACAGTTCAGGAAGTCGCTCTTCTGAAAGATCAAATGTCAGAACTGATGCGCATGGTGCAACAACTAGTTATAGGAGGAGGACAAAAATCTTCCGGTTATAGCCAAGGAGGTCCCTAGACTGAGAATGAAAATCAACCTCCACCAGTATAGGAACAGGGTCATAATGTACTGCCCCAGCGCAATGACCAGGAAACAGATCCTTCTAAGGATAAGAACCCCGAATCTGGGTATGGCCAGGTCAAGAGCCAAATGGAAACCCTAGCTGAGAAGCTTCGTATCAGAAAGGGCTCTAGTGTCCATGAAGCATTGACCTAGACAGTCTGACCAACTTCCCTCAAGTCATTATGCCTCCCAAGTTCAAAGCACCAGAGTTTGTCAAGTATGATGGTACCGGAGATCCTTGCGCTCATTTGCGCATGTTCTGTAGGAAGATGGCTCCCTATAGGGATAATCACCCTTTGCTCTACCAAATTTTCCCTGATAGTTTGACTGGCCCCGTACCCACATGGTATGTGAGATTAGAAAATACTTCTAGCTGAAGGGAAATGGCCAAATCTTTCTTAGAGTACTAACAGTCCAACATCGAGATAGCTCCCGACCGCATAGTTCTTCAGAGGATAGAAAAGAAGAGTGGGGAGTCCTTCTGTGAGTATGCCCAGAGGTGGCGTGAGCTAGCTACACAAGTGCAACCCCCCATGATGGAGAATGAGATGATCAAGTGGTTCATTGATAACCTCAAGCCTCCTTACTATGAGAAGATGATCAGCACCCAAGTCACTCATTTTGCTAGCCTCATCCCTATTGGGGAGTGCATTGACAAGGGTATTAGGAGCAACAAGATCATGGATACCGAGTCTCTAAGTTCCATGGTTGAATAGCAAGTCAAGAGAATGACTAGTCGCAAAACCAAGGAAGTCGATGTTCATATGGTTGACAATGCATCGAAAAGGCCTAGGGGTGTTGCTTCTACCTATGCTCCCTCAGATGCTAGGCCTTATTAGCAACAAAATCAGCCTGCTCAAGCACCTAGCAAAGCCTTTTATAAGAGAGGGAGGCCAGAACCGCCTCGTCCCTTTAAGAGGGAGAACCGAAAGTACACTCCGCTATCGTTCCCGCTATTCGAGGTTTCGATCCTCTTATTTTGCCAAAGCCTACCTCAGAAATCTCCAGGGTATCTGGCTCAATGGCCCTTGAGGCCATGCTGCCAAGTCCAGTGGTCATTAATCCAAAGACATTCTTTATAGCGCCCAATTTGCAGACTCAAGAGGGTATTTCATTCTTATGCCGAAGCTGTTCCTTTATGAAGATAGTCACCGCGTTCCCTGGAAATACGATGTGTCCTTGATCTCCACTCGAACAAAAAAAAATGAGGTCTACTCCAATATCTCTTCAAGTCTATCTAGGCTTACTAGGAGTGGTCGTTGCTATACCTCCGAATAGTTGGAAAAGAGGAGGAAAGAGATTGGCAAAGGTACCGCTGAACCCTTTAGGAATAGAGTCACAACCAGAGATGCAGAGTAGTTCTTGAAAGTTATCAGAAACTCAGAGTACAGTGTGATTCAGTAGCTAAACAAGTCGCCAGCTCAGATCTCCATCTTGGCGTTATTACTATCCTCTGAGGTCCACCATAATGCTCTCTTGAAAGTCTTGAAGGAGACACGTGTTCCTACAAGTGCTACAGAATCTGCCTTTGAAGGCATGGTCTCAACAGTATTGGCCACCAACTAGATTTTCTTTACGAATGATGAACTACCACCAGAAGGTAGAGACCACACTTTGCCCATGCATATTATAGTAAAGTGTGACGATATGATCATCATTAGAGTATTGATTGACAATGGGTCGACCCTGAATGTTTGCCCGATGTCTACTTTGGAGCGTTTGAATGTGGATACCTCTCTTATCCACCTTACCACCATGATTATTAGAGCTTTTGATGGCACTCTTAGGGAGGTGCAAGGCGAGATTGAGCTAGCCATTGGAGTTGGCCCTATGTTCTTCACAGTCAACTTCTAGGTCATTAAGGTGGACTCCCCTTATAATATGCTCCTAGGGAGGCCTTGGCTACACGCTTCGGGCACGGTTGCTTCTACTCTTCATCGAAGACTCAAGTTCCTATCCAAAGATCTAATGGTCACTATTATGGCTGAAGAACCCTTGACTTTCTTCAAGGAGAATTTTGTCCCCTACATAGGTGCTAATGCCTTTCCGGAGGCAACTTTTCATAGTTTCGAGCTAAGTCTCCATGATTTCCAGAGCTCCAAAATTCGAGATAGCATAGCCCTCCACCACTTTAATGGCCACCAAGGAAATGCTCAAATTTGGCTATCAAATAGGGCAAGGCCTCGGTGCCGTAGGACATGGGAAGGCTTCTTTGATTGAGCTCCCTGATAACAAATGAGGTTTCAGTCTAGGCTACAAACCCTCCGATGAAAAACTCTTCTAGGCTTCTAGAGGAAAGAAGAGGAAGTGCATTGGCAAAGGGATGTCTATTCCCCACATCAAGGTCACCATTTCGGCTCTAGCTGAGGTCATCAGATCAGAAGTAGCACAAGAATCATGTGAGGAAGAATCAGATCTGGCTTGTCTCATCCATCTTTGTCCAGAGGAATTTTCAGTGAATGCCATCATATCCCTAGGGGATGATCTGACTGATACTATCAAGCCTTATGTGCCAGGCAAGACAGTAGGCCATTAGACAGCCGAGTCCTACTTTGTGGTTGCACTGACTGAGTAAAAAGTATTCCATTATTGTGTGGTTGGGTCCTCCAATTGCCTGAAAGAGTTGGAATAGCATATCTAGTTTGTTTTGCATATTTATTTCCTATTACCTGCATTCCTTGTTTGCATTTTCTAGTTCATTTTCCAAAACAAAGAAAAATGTTTTTTTTTTATCATTTATTAGGCATGAACTTTATTTTCCCCCTATCCATAATCCACTAATGAAATTATCCAGCGTATTATTCACAAAATCTTTGTATTTATCTCTTTACTTGCTTTCTTATGAATATGTGTGCGCAAATTGTCTTATATTTTCTTATATATGTTCTGTTCTATAAGATCTATTCTAATTCCCAAGCGGGTACATCGTCCTATTGCTACAACGAGGATATTGATGACATGAATGAAACAATAGAGTTGGAACATGACATTGAAGGATTAGAGGAAATTCCAAGTCTGCCTCGTGATATTTTGGAAGCTCTAAATAGAGAGAGCGAAGGGTCCAAGCCCAACATAGAAGAGACAGAAATGGTTAACCTTGCCGACGAAGGCGAAAATGAAAAACCCGTCAAGATTGGGGTATACTTTCCTAAAGACATGAAGCATGAGCTCATAGCGCTACTCAAGGAATTTAGAGAGATCTTTGCTTGGTCCTACCAAGATATGCCTAGGTTAGTTACTGAGATTGTCGTGCACAGGATTCTAGTTAAACCTAAGTGCCCTCCAGTGCGGCAAGCCCTACAAAGAATGAAATCTGAGATCATTTTGAAGATCAAAGAAGAGGTAGAAAATCAGTTGAAAGCCGGTTTCCTTACCGCGATAGCCTACTCAGATTGGGTTGCCAACATCGTTCCCGTGCCTAAGAAAGATGGGAAAGTGTGTATATGCATTGATTACAAGGATTTGAACCAGGCCAGCCCCAAGGATAATTTTTCGTTGCCACACATCGATGCCCTGGTCAATAATACCGCTACCAACAGGTTCTTCTCCTTCATGGACGGATTCTCAAGTTACAACTAGATCTAGATGGCTGAGGAGGACAAAGCCAAGACAACATTCACCACTCATTGGGGAACTTATGCATATGATGTCATGCCATTCGGCTTAAAGAACACTGGTGCTACTTATTAACGAGCCATGGTGACCTTGTTCCACGATATAATGCACAAAGAAATTGAAGTCTACGTAGATGACATGATTGCCGAATCCCATACTGCCAGTGATCATTTAGTGGATTTAAGAAAACTGTTCAAGCGCCTTATCAAGTATAGGTTGAGACTAAACCCTAACAAGTGTGTCTTCAGAGCTAGTTTAGGGAAATTACTCGGCTTCATAGTCAGCCAAAGAGGAATTGAAGTGGACCCAGCAAAAGTCCAAGCCATCCGGAATATGCTGACACTGCAAACCGAGAAACAGATTCGCAGCTTCTTAGGAAAAGTTAATTATATAGCTCACTTCATAGTGCAATTGACCACTATGATAGGCCAAAAATGTATTGACCCATTGTGATGAATTAATTGATTAATTAGCCAAGTTTATTAATTAATCAAATTAACATGCAAAGCGCGTGGTAGCACAAACAAATCACCAATTAAACTAAGTATGCAGCGAAAATTAAATTGACACGGTGATTTGTTTGCGAATGGGGAAAACCTACACGGCAAAAACCCCACCAGGTGATTTTAAGGTCACCATTCTCGAGAATCCACTATTATCAAAACAAGCGGTTACAAGCAAGGAATCCCAGTACCTTATACCAACCTACAGTTGAACCCTTACCTCGATACCCAATTGGACTTGTTCTGTAGTGACAATCTCTCCTATTCAATGCACGGCTTCTAGTACGTGACTAACCAATTACACGGATCCCAGTACGAGACTTGATCACCAACTTGAGAAGGATGTTGGCTGCAAAGTTCTTCAGTTCATCCAGACGATGAAGATCATGAAGTTGCTTGGTCATAAAACCCTACGGTGTACAAACACAATAGCTTCTTCAAGAGAAAGATGAACTATGACAAATTCTGTCTCCGGTCACAATTTACATGAACACAACTTTGCTTCACACTCGCGTAACCTTTGACGGCCCTCTAAACAATCCTTATATATGTTTAAGGTTGTGAGAAAAGAAAGCCCAAACATACATTCACGGATTGGATGAAAAACAGTCCTGAAAAACTGAACTTCATAAACCTTGACAGATACCCTACCTATCGAGCTAGCTGTCGAGCCACGAGCCTCAGCAGCTTTTAAACCTCGATAGATGCTAGCTGTCGGGCTAGCTATCAAGCTTTTAAATCCTACACTTTCTGACTTGATTCTTGGACAGACTTGCATGGCTTTAACACTCGAATTTGAAACCTTGTTTCTTGAAGCATTAAACACATCCTAGATCTACCCAATTACAAGTAAAGTGTGTTTTGTCAAAGGATTAGCCAACTACATAAAATAGTGGCATATGTTCCTAACAATGAATCACATATGCCCTAACACACTACATGTGATCCATTGTTCAAGCTCTTGAAGAAAGACGCCAAGATAGAATAGACATATGAGTGCCAAGCGGCCTTTGACAAGATCAAACGGTATTTGTTTAACCCTCCTATTCTGGTTCCACCGATGCTGGGATATCCATTGATCCTCTACCTAGCGGTACAAGAAACCTCCATGGGTTGCATGTTAGGCGAAGCGGCTGAGCCCAACTAGAAAGAAAGAGCGATTTACTACTTAAGCAAGAAGTTCACCAATTATGAGATTAACTACATCGCCATTGAGAAGATTGATGGAAATATGCATATACGCATCGGAAAAAATTAAACGGATCTACTTCATTCTCAATTGATAACATGTAAAGTAAGTTTCAAAATTTAGGAACTAGAGAGTGTACCTTGAAGCAGAGAAATTCAAAACCAAAATTCAGAAGTTCTTGAGAAAACTTTCAATCTTCACTCCAATTCCACTAATGCCCAAGATGTGTGGTCTCTCAATCTGTTATATGAGTTTGTTCTAGAGAGAAAGAGAGAGTGACCTTTTTTCACATACATACCAATTCATGTGTCTTTTTTCAAATTCTGTATGCTACTCTCTTAATAACAGATTATCTAATTGGGCTAGCCTTTTGGGCCTTCCTAATTGGGCTTTAGTATGTGGCTTGGAGTGGGACCAAAAGGGAACAAATAAGACACTAGCTCCAATGGGCCTTGGGCTTTTCTGTCAACTCTTGACAAGTCCAAAGTTACCAATAATTATATTTAATACCACTATATAAATATAATTGAACTCTAGGCCTTACTAATAAATTATATCCCAAGACTTTATTATACATGCAACCTCTTCATTAAATATTCGTAGTAACACAAAGTTATGAAAGTAGACTGTCACTTTGTAAATTATTACATCTTAATCCTTGAGTACCCGGTTTAATCCTTTAAGTTATTCATCATATATTTATGAAATCCAATTTCATAAATATATACTTTAGTAACTATTTACTAAAGTAGTTAGGCCTAACATTCTGAATAACAAACCCATTAAACTTATCTCAA
This sequence comes from Quercus aquifolioides, assembly GCA_019022515.1. Taxonomy (NCBI): domain Eukaryota; kingdom Viridiplantae; phylum Streptophyta; class Magnoliopsida; order Fagales; family Fagaceae; genus Quercus; species Quercus aquifolioides. The sequence continues at coordinate 42,020,032 of CM032328.1, read as the reverse complement.
GGGAATATTTTGTATCTCCATTAAGAGACTATGAATTCCATCTTGAGGATATATGTTCCATCAATACTAGATGTGGCTGCCCAACATACTGAGGTTTTGATCATTACATTAGATCTCACTCCTGATATATCAAAGCAACCTACACTTCACGATCAGGTCCATTATTCTCTCAGGATTAAGAGTTCATGTAAATATAAGTCGTGAGATTTATTATTCATTTGACAGTCGTTAGGAGAATAATAAATCTCACAGCGGTCCAGTTCAATATGTCTTAACTCTTAATACATATCAACATATCAACTAGAAGTCACAACTTCCATGATCAAGACAAATCATCTTAGTTGACATGTTATAGTCTTCGCAGATAAAATGCCCAATCTCATCACCGACTATGAACTAAAATTTTAAGTTTACAAAGAACTTGTGATTTATATCTTCTGTGACTTTTCACATAAATCACATACTATGCATCTCATGGACTATATGATAATGTCCAAATATTCATGTTACCATTATTTCAGATAATAATAAAACAACTTTATTAATTACAATATTGAGTCATACATCATGTCATACATAGCATCATACAATAGGATTCTAGGGCACTAATCCCAACAATCTCTCACTTGCCCTAAAGACTATTATGCACTAATCTAACTCACATTCCCTCCAAATGCGACTCGAACGTCCTTTGAGGCAAGGCTTTGGTAAAGGGATCTGCTAGATTATTTGCATTTTCAATCTTTGCTACCACCACATCTCCTTGAGCAATAATGTCTCGAATGGTGTGATACTTTCTCTCAATGTGCTTTCCCTTCTTGTGATTCCTTGGATCTTTTGATTGTGCAACTGCTCCACTATTGTCGAAAAACAAAGTAATGGGAACTTGCTCAATTCTTACTACACTAAGGTCAGAAAGGAATTTCTTGAGCCATACAGCTTCTTTTGCTGCTTCACAAGCAGCAACATACTCAGCTTCCATGGTGGAGTCTGCAATACAAGATTGCTTCATACTCCTCCAAGTTATGGCTCCACCTCCCAAGGTGAAAACACATCCTAATGTGGACTTTCTGAAATCTAGTTCCGATTGAAAGTCTGAATCTATACAGCCAATGGGAATCAAATCCTCACACCGGTAAACAAGCATATAATCTCTCGTTCTCCTAAGATACTTGAGAATATGCTTTAGAGCTTGCCAATGTTTTGGTCCTGGATTTGATTGATATCGGCTGACCATGCCAACTGAATAACAAATATCTGGCCTAGTACATAGCATGGCATACATAAGACTTCCCACTGCAGAAGCATAAGGAACTTGTCTCATCATATCTACTTCCGCTTGAGTCTTAGGCCTTTGGTCATCAGATAGAGGAACTCCATGTCTGAAAGGAAGTAATCATTTCTTGGAGTTTTGCATTCTAAATCGTTTTAGAACCTTATCTATATATCCAGCTTGTGATAAGCCTAACATCTTATTCTTGCGATCTCGCCAAAGCTTGATCCCTAGAATAAAGTTAGCCTCACCCAAGTCCTTCATATCAAAGTGGCTTGACAACCAAATCTTTATTGATGACATTACCCCTACATCATTTCCAATTAGTAGAATATCATCAACATAAAGCACTAGGAACATTACCACTTTATCTTGATGTCTTTTGTACACACATGGTTCATCAAGATTTTGTTCAAAACCAAATGATTTGATTGCTTAATCAAATCTGATGTTCCATGACCTAGATGCTTGCTTTAGTCCATAAATGGACCTTTTCAACTTGCATACCATATGCTCTTGGTTCTTTCCTATGAAACCTTCCGGTTGCATCATATAGATTTCTTCTTCAAGATTACCATTAAGAAATGCAGTCTTGACATCCATTTGCCAAATCTCATAATCATAATGAGCAGCAATGGATAAGAGAATTCTGATAGATTTAAGCATTGCTACTGGTGAAAAGGTTTCTTCATAATCAATACCTTCTTTTTGTGTATATCCTTTCGCCACTAGCCTTGCTTTAAAGGTTTCAACCTTTCCATCTATCCCTCTCTTCCTCTTGTAAACCCATTTGCAACCAACAGGTTTAATGCCGTTAGACACCTTTACAAGATCCCAAACTTGATTGGAATACATGGAATCTAATTCAGATTTCATAACTTTGACCCAATGATGTGCATCTATATCATTCATTGCCTCTTCATAAGTGTAGGGATCCGATTTAGCCTCTTCTGAGATAGCTTCATAAGTTTCTCCCAAACCTATGAATCTTATAGGAGGCCGAACAATTCTTCCACTATGACGAGGCACCTGTGTACTAGACATCTCATAAGTGGTATCTTGTGGTGTATCTAATACAGCTACATCATCCCTAGTTTCAACTATTGGTTGTTCTTTTACAGGTTCATTCATTTCAGCCAACACAACTCTATTCCTAGGAGTAAAATTATTCATATAGTCATTTTCCAAGAATTTAGCATTTGTACTAACAAAAACTTTGTTATCCTTACGACTATAGAATAAATAACCCCTAGTTTCTTTTGGATAACCTACAAGTAAACATACTTCTGATTTTGGTTCCAATTTATCAGACTTCCCTTTTAATACATGTGCTGGACAACCCCAAATGTGGAGATATTTCATACTAGGCTTACGCCCATTCCACAATTCCATGGATGTTTTGGGAACAGATTTTGATGGAACTAAATTCAAAAGATGTACTGCTGTACTTAAGGCATAACCCCAAAAAGAAATTGGTAAAGTTGAGTAACTCATCATGGACCTAACCATTTCTACAAGAGTGCTATTCCTTCTTTCTGCTACACCATTCTGTTGGGGAGTTCCAGGTGCAGTTAATTGGGATACAATCCCATTTTGTGTTAAGTAATCCTTGAAATCCCCAAGAAGGTATTCGCCACCACGATAAGATCAAATGGCCTTTATGCGTTTACCCAATTGATTCTCAATTTCATCCCTAAACTCTTTGAACTTTTTAAAGGTTTCGGACTTTCGTCTCATTAGGTATACATAACCATATCTTGAGTAATCATCGGTAAAAGTGATGAAGTACTCATAACCTCCTTTTGCTTGGGTTGACATAGGACCACACACATCCATATGAACTAATTCAAGCAATTCTTGGGCTCTTCTACCTTTTGCATTAAAAGGTCGTTTGGTCATTTTGCCTTCCAAACAAGATTCATAAACTGAAAATTCATCAAAGTCCATGGGCTCTAAGAGTCCATCTTTGATTAGTCTTTGAATTCTGTTTGAATTAATATGACCCAAACGCAAGTGCCAAAGATATGCATCATTAGTAGAAGGAAACTTTCTCTTTAATGATTTTACATGAGAGTCATTAGCTAATTCAGAATTATATAATTCATGCTTATCAAGAGTTAAAATATAAAGACCATCCACAATATTGCCAGAACAGATAAATATTTTATCCTTCTTTATTACAACATTGTCCTTAAGGATAACACAATATCCATGTTTACCTAAATAATTTGCAGAAATTAAATTCCTATGAACATTAGGTACATACAGACAGTCTTCCAATATTAAAACTCTAGACTCAAAACATAAATTAAAAACACCAACAGCTACAACCGGAATCCTGCTTCCATCAGCCAAAGTAAGAAACAATTCCCCTTTCTAAGCTTTCTGGTCTCCTGGAACCCCTGCAAAGAGTTGCAGATATGATTAGTACAACCTGAATCCACACACCAGGAATCCGTGGGATTTTGTACTAAACATATTTCAAGGAGGAATGAACTTTTCATATCTTTATTCTTGGCAGCCTTGAATTTTGGACAATTTCTCTTCCAATGTCCTTTCTCACCACAATGGAAACATTTTCCTTTGTCAGCAACCCCTAAGGCAATTTGTTTACCCTCTTGCTTGGTGAAGTCCTTCTTCTTCTTCTTCTTACCCTTGCCTTTCGACTTAGGTTGAGAAGTAGAAGCTTCAGCCATATTAGCATCTACACTAGAAGTACCAAAGATGCCTTCTGCCGCTGCCAATTCATTCATTAATTCAAAAAATAAATAAATCTTTTTGTTCATATTATAATTGAGTCTGAATTCCTTGAATGATTCCGGTAGTGACTGGAGTATCATATCCACTTGGGATTCTCCATCAATATCGGCACTTAGAACCTCCAATGTATTCAGATTAGAGATCATTGTTAGACAATGCTCCCTAACTGAACTGCCTTCTGCCATTTTGGTATTATAAATTTGCCTCATGGTTTCTTGCCTTGTAGATCGGCCTTGCTCACCAAACATCTCCTTCAGATTGTACATAATGTCTGAAACTAGTTCTACATCCTGCATTTGATGCTGTAGAACATTTGAGATAAATGCTAGGATGTAGCACTTGGCCATCTCATTAGATTTTTGCCAACGATCATATCGTTGTTTTTCCTCAAGAGGAGCATCTAATGAAGGAAAGCTAGGACATGGTTTAGTAAGCACATATTTGTGCTCTTCAGCGGTGAGAACTTTGTCCAAATTTCTTTCCCAGTCAACATAATTGGATCCAGTCAGTTTGTTTTGATTAAGAATAGTAACAAGTGGGCTAAAAGATGCCATGTTCAAATCTGAAATTAATAAACATGAATATAATAAGTAAACTGGACATTATCAATTTAGCATATAATCATATAGTATGGAACCTTAACAAAACCATAATATTATATATGCAACGACAACCCAATCCCACAATTAATATTCCCCGGAAGCGAGGTCATACCAATCACTATGATCAGGTGAGAATTATTCTCATTATTAATGCTATCATGGTAACTCTTACCAAACAAAAACAATTTGTCATTTTTCCTTTAGCCTCTAAGAAATAATGACATAGCTCCAAATGGAGGTTAACATTATACTTAGTCTAGTGTACACCATTGGCTAGAATCAATGTGAGTCACTAAGTAACTCCACGAAAGCGAGGTCGTTCTTAATGTAAAAACACACTTCATCTATCATTAAGAAGTTTAACCTGTAGTACCATGAATTAAACACCCTCCAAAGGGAGCAAGGCATATACGCCAAGGCGAGGTGCCTAATCACACTACTATAAACCGACAATGGAGGCCATGAGAATCAACCCTTGAATCTCTCTCCCACTAGATGTTTTAAATTAAAGGTTTTTATTTTGTAAACATGCATAAACTAATTACACATATAGCCTTGCATTTTATACAATTGAAAACATCTTGAAAAACTCTGAATTCCCAATTTTCCAAAAATTTAGACAGAAACTTTCGCTACTGTCTCGCGGGTATCTCGCGACTTAACGCTTCTCGCGAAAACGAGTTGAGCAAAAATTAAAAACACAAAAATCCACACAGAAACTTTTGCTACAGTCTAGCGGGTATCTCGCGACTTAACGCTTCCCACGAAAACAAGTTAAGCAAAAATTAAAAACACAAAAATTCACACAGAAACTTTCGCTACTATCTCGCGGCTATTTCGCGAGCAGCTTCGTGGGAAGCTTACCCGCGAAAAACTCAGTTTTGCAAGTTCAGATACGAACAGTTTTCAACAGTTTTCCATGAGCAAACAATCACCATATGAACATGATAGATGGAATTTGATATCAAAACTGAAATTCATTGATGCTATAGCCTTAAAGTTCAATTTAACATACTTAAATTCAAATTTAAACAACATCATAACATCAATATCAGTTTTCATCAAATCATAGTTTCAACAACCATGCAGAAAATTAAATACATATATAATCTTCTAAAATCATGAAACTATTATCTCTAATTCCAAAACTCACAAAACATGTTATACAGATTAGAAATTGAAGACCGCTCTGATACCATTTGATGGAAATATGCATATACGCAGCGAAAAAAATTAAACGGATCTACTTCATTCTCAATTGATAACATGTAAAGTAAGTTTCAGAATTTAGGAACTAGAGAGTGTACCTTGAAGCAGAGAAATATAAAACCAAAATTCAGAAGTTCTTGAGAAAACTTTCAATCTTCACTCCAATTCTACTAATGCCCAAGATGTGTGGTCTCTCAATCTGTTATATGAGTTTGTTCTAGAGAGAAAGAGAGTGACCTTTTTTCACATACATACCAATTCATGTGTCTTTTTTTAAATTTTGTATGTTACTCTCTTAATAACAGATTATCTAATTGGGCTAGCCTTTTGAGCCTTCCCAATTGGGTTTTAGTATGTGGCTTGAAGTGAGACCAAAAAGGAACAAATAAGACACTAACTCCAATAAGTCTTAGACTTTTCTGTCAACTCTTGACAAGTCCAAAGTTACCATTAATTATATTTAATACCACTATATAAATATAATTGAACTGTAGGCATTATTAATAAATTATATCCCAAGACTTTATTATACATGCGACCCCTTCATAAAATATTCGTAGTAATACAAAGTTATGAAAGTAGACTGTCACTTTGTAAATTACTACATCTTAATCCTTGAGTACCCGGTTTAATCCTTTAAGTTATTCATCATATATTTATGAAATCCAATTTCATAAATATATATTTTAGTAACTATTTACTAAAGTAGTTAGGCCTAACATTCTGAATAACAAACCCATTAAACTTATCTCAAGGGAATATTTTGTATCTCCATTAAGAGACTATGAATTCCATCTTGAGAATATATGTTCCATCAACACTAGATGTGGCTGCCCAACATACTGAGGTTTTGATCGTTACTTTAGATCTCACTCCTGATATATCAAAACAACATACACTTCACGATCAGATCCATTATTCTCTCAGGATTAAGAGTTCATGTAAATATAAGTTGTGAGATTTATTATTTATTTGACAGTCATTAGGAGAATAATAAATCTCACAGCGGTCCAGTTCAATATGTCTTAACTCTTAATACATATCAACATATCAACTAGAAGTCACCACTTCCATGATCAAGACAAATCATCTTAGTTGACATGTTATAGTCTTCACAGATGAAATGCCCAATCTCATCACCGACTACGAACTAAAATTCTGAGTTTATAAAGAACTTGTGATTTATATCTTCTGTGACTTTTCACATAAATCACATACTATGCATCTCATGGACTATATGATAATGTCCAAATATTCATGTTACCATTATTTCAGATAATAATAAAACAACTTTATTAATTACAATATTATGTCATACATCATGTCATACATAGCATCATACAATAGGATTCTAGGGCACTAATCCCAACAAAGATGTGTTGCGCCCTAGCATGGGCATCATGCAAGTCGCAGCAGTATATGCTCTATTTCACCACGCAGCTCATTTCCCGCATGGATCCCATTAAGTACATCTTTGAAAAGCCAGCTCTCATGGGGAAGATCTTCTATTGGCAAATGTTGCTCTCAAAGTTCGACATTGTGTTTGTAACAAGAAAGGCCATCAAGGGCTAGGCCATAACCGATTACCTATCGGACTAGTCGCTAAATCATCCAGTTCTTTCAAAATCCCTCTTCCTTGACGAGGATGTCATGGCATTAGAGCCAGAACCAAATAGTGTAGAACTGTGGCATTGGAAGCTTTATTTCCATGGAGCCGCCAATTCTATCAGAAGTGGAGTGGGAGCAGTCTTAGTTTCCCCCAAGGGCTAGCAAATCCCTATTTCAGTTAAGCTGAATTTCGATTGCACTAACAATGTCACAGAATACGAAGTGTGCATAGTCAACCTACAAGTGGCCCTAGAGTTTGGCGTCTATGACTTGAGCGTCTTTAGAGATTCCCTGTTGATCATCTCCCAAATTGAAAGAAAATGGCAAGCCCGAGACACCAAGTTGATTCCATATCAAAAATGCGTCAGCCGCTTGATCTCGAAGTTCCAAAACATCAAATTCGCCTATTTTCCCTGAGCTCAAAACTAGTTTGCAGATGCCTTGGCTATACTAGCTAGCATGGTCAAGTTATCAGAAGGATATGATATGCGGTAATTGTGCATAGAAATCTGAGGCATCCCAACCTATTGCATGAACATCAAAGAATGCATGAGTGTCGAAGTCGAAGTCGACAGAAAGCCATGGTATCATGATATCAAGGCTTATATTAAGGACAATGAATACCCGCTTGGTGCAACAGACAGTGAAAAGAAGTTTATTCGGCACAAGGCCTGCCAATTTTTCCTAAATGGAGAAGTCTTGTACAAAAGGAACCACGATTCTACCTTGCTTCAATGCGTAGACGCCTCTTAGGCTAATCACTTGATGGAAGAGATGCATGAGAGTTTACTTGGAGCCTATGCCAGTGGACCCTTGTTGGCCCGCAAGATTATGAGAGCTGGCTACTACTGGCTCACCATGGAAAATGATTGCATTAAGCACATGAGGATATGCCGTCGTTGCCAAGCCTATCAAGACAGGAAGAATGCTCCTCAGCAGCCATTGCACTCTTTAGTGACACCATGGCCCTTCTCAGCTTGAGGTATGGATGTCATCAAACCCGTGATTCCAAAAGCTTCAAATGGCCATGAACATCTTGGTGGCCATCGATTATTTTACAAAATGGTTGGAAGCCGCTTCGTACAAGAGCATCACTCAAGCCGTGGTAGCTCGGTTCCTGAAACACAACATCATTTGCCACTACGGCAGGCCAAGGAAGCACATTATAGATAATGGGACAAACCTAAACGGGAAGATGATCCAGCAGCTCTGCCAATAGTTCAAGATCGAACACAGATATACGGTTCCTAATTGCCCTCAGATGAATGGTGTAGTGGAAGCTGCTAACAAGAACATAAAGAAAATTTTAGTGAAGATGACAGACACATACAAGGATTGGCACAAGTACTTGTTGTTTTCTTTGTGCGCATATTGCACTTCTATTCATACAACTGACCCCGTATTCACTAGTGTATGGCATGGAGGCAGTCCTCCCCGCTGAGGTAGAGATCCTGTCTCTATGGATTTTGTCTCAGACAAAGCTGTCAGAAGCTGAATGGGCCCATGCCCGATATGAACAACTGAACATGATAGATGAGAAGCACATAACGGCAATGTGCCATTGACAATTGTACCAAAACCGTGTCGAGCGAGCATTCAACAAGAAGGTGTTGGAATTTTTGCCCTAGAATTCTATTGTATGATGTTATGTTTTATATTATGTATGACATTATGTATAACATGATGTATGACTTAATATTGAAATTAATAAAGTTGTTTTATTATTATCTGAAATAATGATAACATGAATATTTGGACATTATCATATAGTTCATGAGATGCATAGTATGTGATTTATGTGAAAAGTCACAGAAAATATAAATCACAAGTTCTTTGTAAACTCAGAATATTAGTTCATGGTCGGTGATGAAATTGGGCATTTCATCTGCGAAGACCATAACATATTAACTAAGATGATTTGTCTTGATCATAGAAGTGGTGACTTCTAGTTGATATGTTGATATGTTTTAAGAGTTAAAACATATTGAACTGGACCGCTGTGAGATTTATTATTCTCCTTAGGACTGTCATATGAATAATAAATCTCACGACTTGTATTTGCATGAACTCTTAATCCTGAGAGAATAATGGACCTGATCATGAGGTGTAGGTTGCTTTGATATATCAGGAGTGAGATCTAGTCTCTTATAATGGACCTCAGTATGTTGGGCAGCCACATTTAGTGTTGATGGAACATGTATTCTCCAGATAGAATTCATAGTCTCTTAACGGAGATATAAAGTATTCCCTTGAGATAAATTTAATGAGTTTGTTATTCATAGAGTTAGGCCTAACCACTTTAGTAAGACTAAAGTATATATTTATGGAATTGGATTTCATAAATATATGATGAATAACTTAAAAGGATTAAACCGGGTACTCAAGGATTAAAATGTAGTAATTTACAAAGTAGCAGTCTACATTAATGACTTTGTATTACTACGAATATTTTATGAAGGGGTTGCATGTATAATAAAGTCTTGGGATATAATTTATAGATAAGTTCTAGAGTGCAACTATATTTATATAGTGGTATTAAATATAGTTAATGGTAACTTTGGACTTGTCAAGAGTTGACAGAAAAGCCCAAAGCCCATTGGAGCTAGTGTCTTATTGGTCCCTTTTGGTCCCACTCCAAGCCACACACTTAAGCCCAATTGGAAAGGCCCAAGAGGCCAGCCCAATTAGATTATTGGTTAGATACAAAAGGGAAAAACGTACAGAATTTTTGGAGTGAGAAAAACAACATTGTAATGGTGTGGAAGTGAGTGTATGTCACTCTCTAATCATCCTTTTGTTACCAATTGAGAGTCCACACTTCTTGGGCGTTAGTGGAATTGGAGTGAAGATCAAAAGTATTCCTAAGTTCTTCAATCTTCGGTTTTGAAATTCACCGCTTCAAGGTACTCTCTCTTGTTCTCTAATTCTGAAATTTACTTTGTGCATGTTATCAATTTCGAATGATGTAGATCCGTTTTAAACTTATTTTTTCCGCTGTGCATGTAATTATTCCATCAGAAGGTTAGACCCAGAGTCTTTGAAGAAGGCGATCTAGTCTTGAAGAAGCGCAAACAGGCCATGCTTGATCACAAAGGCAAGTATGCCCCGACTTACGAGGGACTATATGTGGTAAAGAAGGCCTTTTCTGGAGGAGCCTTGATTATAGCCAACATGGACGGGCATGACTTCAATATGCCCACCAATTTTGATGCCGTCATATGGTACTTTGCATAAAGGAGCCTCACAGTGCACCTCATTTTTATGTCAAAAAAAAAAAAAAAAAAAAAACAAAACAAAAAAAAAAAAAAAAAGTATATATTTGCAAAAAGGTAGATTGAAAACTCGAAAGGGTGGTCTACGCAAAAGGAAAGCCAAAAGAAAGAATGCGAGAGAAAATGCAAAAGGTAGATTGAAAACCCGAGGGCGGTCTACGCAAAAGGAGAGCCAAAAGAAAGAGTGTGAGAGAGCCTGCTAGACTGAAAACCCAAAAGGGCGGTCTAGGAAAAATTTAAGGCAATCAAAAAGTCAGTTGAACTACGTGATGACCTGATCCTTCCTCGTGAAGGTATGTAGGCAGCCACCTTGGTTCGGTCACATCTTAAGAGAAAAATCAGTCAATTGCGCTTGCTTGAATTTCTGCTCAAGATCAGAAGATTAAAGGGATCCAACATCCAAGTTGAGATATGAAGACACCTCCGAGATTGCTCTCTATCTACAATACTACCACGGCCCGGTAGTTTGCTTAAGATATTCTGGTTTATGCCAATGGGAACTGTACCTCAGTGGGAAAAGGAAAAGATTCGTTCAAAACAGGATGTATCCTTGGAAAAATAAGATATTGATATGCATGAATTTTACATCACGTATTTGTATAATCTTATATTTTCAAAGCATTTGCCTGCATATTCAATAACATGCCTATATTGTGCCATTCTGTTTCTTTCATGCATTCTGATATCGAGACAAAACATCTCATCTCATATATATCTTTTCTGAATATCATCATGAACATCTCTCTACACCATCTCTCAGTTTCTAAGCATGCCTAAAAGACTAGACTCTGCTTTAAGAACTCAAAACAAAAAGTGGAAGGTCTTATGCAATTGCCTAGCAATTTACAAAGGACCTTTCAATACATGGTGGAATACTAACTACCTAGCTCATGTGTAGTGTAAGGTTGAATTTAATCAACCATCTTGTTGGCTTTATTCCATGCCAAATTTGCTTGTAATTTAGCAATTAGTAACCATGTATTTAGGTGGGAATCATGTAAGGGTAGTGAGTGAGAGAGTGTGAAGAAATGCTCAAGTTGTGCAAGGATGTAGAGACTCGCGGCTGGGACTCGCGGGTGACTCGCGACTGGTAAGCCACCAACTACAGCACACGAGTGAAGCGTGCAGAGAAGATGAACAGTCACACCAGCTGGAGCACTACAGGACAAAAAAACCCAGCCTGACCGTTCTATTGTCTCGCGAATTGAACTCGCGACTCAGTCAAGTCGCGAGGCCAAGCCGCTAGCCAGCTTTGTTTTGAAAAAAAAACCTGACTCTTCGCATTCCATTCTCACCCTAGTATAAATAACCCTTATACCCACGAAATGTAGAGAGCTTCCAGAGAGAATTTTGAGAGAGAAACCTTAGAGAAAAACAAGATTGATTCATCCACAATCTTCACATGGAGACTCTTCAAATTCCTCTACTCTCACCCTCTCCATTGTTACATCCTTGATAGGTTCTTACCCAAATCCTTTTCTCACCATACCCACATCTGTGAGAAGGCTATTTGGTGCTTTGGGAAGCAGTTAGGAAGGGACCAATGGTTATTGGTTGATGCTATGGGCTATAGCGGAATCCGGTAAGCTAAAGAAGAAATAGGTTTGGCGTAACCTCGTTGGAGCAAGAAGCTTAGAGGGCTTAAGTACACTGGGTAGATTAGGCTTGGAGAGTCTTCTGCTGTTCATGTATCCCAACTACATTCTTTAGTGGATTATTTACCGCTTGTAGGGCGGCGGAGAGGTTTTACGCCGAGGGCTTCGGTTTCCTCTTTGATAACACAGTGTTGTGTTGTCCTTGTGTTTGCATCTCTCTTCCCTTAATATTTGCCATTTAATTTCTGCTATGGATGTGATTTTAATTGGTTTAGATTGTTTATCAATTCTATTATTAGCTTATGTTCATGTTCCGTACATTTATTGTTTGATAATAAGCTTGAATTGGTAATTTGTAAATTGGGGGTCTAAACATTCATAGTGTTTTACATGCTATTTGAACATTCAATCGGTATCAGAGTGGGTGCACTCGTTGTGGTTTAAACAACTTAGTGAGATCCTTTACCCCGTATTGAGATGGACCGGTCTCAATCTTTAAATGTTCCACCATTTTTTGATGGTAACAACTACGATTTTTGGAAAGTCTGAATGAGGGAGGGCATTCTTGTGTTCTATTGATGATAATGTTTGGGATGCTGTAGAAGTAGGTTGGACTAGGCCGGAGGCTGCTAAATCCACTTGGGATAAGGCAACTCTTGCGGCGGCTAACGCTAATAGTAAAGCCTTGAATGCTATTTTCTGTGGTGTTTCTCCAGAAGAGTTTCACAGGATTTCACACATCACTGTTGCCAAGGAGTCATGGGAAATACTGGAGACCACTTATGAAGGAACGAAGAAAGTAAATGACACCAAGTTGCAGATGCTGACCACTTGGTTTGAGGAGCTCAAAATGAGTGAGGATGAGTCCTTTGACTCTTTTTATAGCAAGCTGAATGAAGTAGTCATTGGCAAGTTCAACTTGGGAGAGAAAATAGAGAACTCTAAAGTTATGAGGAAAATCCTTCATTCGTTGCCGGAGAGCTTCTGTGCCAAGGTGACAGCGATTGAAGAGAGCAAGGACCTTGATGATATCAAAGTCCAAGAACTGATAGGCTCACTTCAGACCTATGAATTGTCATTGCCCACACAAAGGAAGAGCAAATCTCTTGCTCTTAAGACAATTAATGAAAGGGTCGAAGCTCACGACTCATCGGATGAGGATGTTGTCGATAAAGATGTGGTATATTTGGCGAAAAATTTCCGAAAGTTCCTAAAATTCAAGAACAATGGAAAATTTGGCGGTAAAGGGAAATTCCAAAATTCTGGGAAGGAGAAAAAGGAATTCAAAAGGAAAGATGGAAAGGAATCCCAATCCACACAAGGAATTACTTGCTTCGAGTGCAATGAACACGGACATTTCAAGAAAGAGTGTCCCAACTATTTGAAATCGAAGGGCAAGGTGTATGCCACAACTCTTAGTGACTCGGATTCATCCAATTCTGATTCTGAGGAAAGCTATGACGGAGAAGGGAATTACTCCGCTTTTATGACCATTGCTCATGTTGAGTCTTTGGAGGACTTGAATTTGCTTGTACAAGAGCTTGGGGAGCATAGTGATGAGGAATCAATGGGAATTGTAGAAGAATCGAATGGTGAAGAAGATGAGAGTATAGGGGGTCCTCAAGAAAATTTCAATTCACTCCTTGAGAAATCAGGAGAATATGCACGTGTGGCCAAGGCAGCTGTGAGAAAGATGAAGAAGGCAGAGGAGGACTATCGAAGTCTCCTAGTGCAACATAAGGAGGCCAAGTGTGAGATAGAGACGCTGAATGGAGAGCTGACCGAAGCCTACTCAAAAATAAAATTTCTTGAGCATGAGGTAGTTCAAGTAAATGCCAAGATAGAGAAGGTCTCCACCAAGAAGCTAGATGATGTTATTTCATCTCAAAAACATTTCTCAAACAAGTCCGGGTTGGGATATACCAGAGGGAGTAGCTCATCGGCCAATGTCATCAAAGAAGTGAAATTTGTGAAGGCTAAAGAGCTAGTTGTAGAAGAGTCTACTCCTAAGAAAGTTAAGGTTGAAAAGAAGAAGAATGTGGCCGATCAACGGGTGTTAAATAAGTCCCGTAATCAATTAGAAGCCAAACGTGAAGTTAGAGGAAGATCACTTCCAAGATCACAACGGGGTCCTAGAACGAATCATTTTTGTCACCATTGCGGATTGCAAGGACATACCAAACCGAATTCCCATAAGCTTAGAGCATTGAAGAATGCAACTGATCAAAGGTCAAGAGGACCAAGAAATGACAATAAGACTTGGGCTGTTGAGCCATCAAAAGGTCGAAATGGTGATCTCGGTGTGATGGACATGATGAAGATGATTGGTGCATTCACCAATTGCTTGGAGAGCTTTACTAGAAGGTTTGAAAGTCCTAACTCTCGTACCCAATCCTATAGAGATATCACCCCAAACGCACGTGACGTGTGGGTGAAGAGGGGTACTCATGCATAAGCATTACAATATGTCCATGCATTAATACTTCCTATACTTTGTGAATATGCTTGGTTGTGGGCTTTTTGCTTGTTTAAGTTGAAAATTGTTTGGTTGTTTACTTGTTTCTTTTTTTTTATAAATGTTTTTACATTGGTGCTTTTGATCAATCTTGTCTTGCTTTTATGTCAAAAATCCAAAAACACATAAAAAGTAGAAAATCCAAAAAGTTTGATCGACTTTGTTGAGTTTTGTCTCAAAACATGTTTTGCCTTGTACCTTTGTACTAATGGCTTTGTGCATCTACGAGCTTAGCTTGTCTCCTTTGCACTCATATCATTGTGGGAGAAATCTTGAAATCTATGTGACTATTGTAAATAGATCTTCAACCTTGTCATGAATGATTAGTGAATGGTTTTGTTGATCTTGAGTCATGCATAGACTTGTGCCTATATATCTTCCCACTTTTTATTTTATTGCTTTTAATTAAAGAGCTCACCAAATGTAAATCTCCAAATGAAAAGAGATATTAAGCTGCAAAAGCTTGTCGCACATACTAGTATTTGACTAGGAAAAAGGGAAAGCGACCAAAAATAAATTGTATGATGCCTAAAAAGCCAAAGGCTAACTCATCTAATTGAAATATCAAAAATTTCAGGCATCGATCTCACAATGAGATGTGTTGATTCAAAAAGATCAAATGATATGTTGAACATGGAGCCAAATGAAAAGCTTCAAAGATATTTCTCAAGTTTATGTGGGAGGTCATATATGCATATTTCTATAATTGAGATGGGTCACATTATCTAGTGCTAGTTGTGTATGCCTTGATTGAATTTATCATTAAAGCTTCACATTAGACTAAGGAATATCTCAGTTTTGATATTCACACACAACACACAAGTCTATGTTCAATGAATGCCATATTCATTTATGTGATTGTACTTGATTAAATATGTTTTCACATGCTCAATCTTTGTTGATCAAACACAAAAAGATTTTTGAGTGTTTTAGTTTGTTTTTTGGAAAGTATTTTGTTTTTACAAAAATTTTCAAAAACAGTGTTGCCTTGTTTTGGCGACTCAGTCGCAGGTTGGTCCAGCCGCATGCCCCAGTCGCGAACTTTACTCAGAAGGTTTTCACGACTCACTAGCGACTCATTGGCGGGTAAATGCCCTAGTCGCGAAAAATACTTAGAAAATTTCTCAAAATTTGAGTTTTTATGATTCTCACGGCTCAGTGTGGCAACTTGTTCGCGGGTGGAAGGTCCAGTCGCGAGAGGTACACAGAGATTTTCGCGGCTCACCTCGCGACTCTCTCGCGGGTAGATCTTCCAATCGTGAAAAACACTTAGAAATTTTTTTTAAGAATCTTGTTTTCAAAGTGTTTCGCGGCTTACCCTGGCGACTTATACGCGACTTGATCCAGTCGTGAAAAACGCGTGTTTTGCGTTTTGAAGACAGTTTTTCAAAACTTTTCAGTTTTCCCTCGAATTTTTGTGACTGATTCATTATCTACCCCATTTCAACCCTCTCACAAACTCACTGTGTCACTCTCAAAAACCTTCATCTTTGCATCTTTTCAACCACAAATCTTCAAGAAAAAGGAATGGGTTTTTCTCATTGTCTTTCAGTTCTTCATAATTATAACCATTGAATGTTCAAAATGTGTGTAAAACACTATGAACGTTTAGACCCCCAATTAACAAATTACCAATTCAAGCTTATTATCAAACAATTGATGTGCAGAATATGAACATAAGCATATAATAGAATTGATAAACAATCTAGACCAAATAAAATCACATCCACAGCAGAAATTAAATGGAAAAGATTAAGGGAAGAGAGATGCAAACACAAGGACAACACAGTGATGTGTTATCGAAGAGGAAACCGAAGCCCTCGGTGTAAAACCTCTCCGCCGCCCTCCAAGCGGTAAATAATCCACTAAAGAATGTAGTTGGGATACATGAGCAGCAGAAGACCCTCCAAGCCTAATCTACCCAGTGTACCTAAGCCCTCCAAGCTTCTTGCTCCAACGAGGTTACGCCGAACCTATTTCTTCTTTAGCTTACCGGATTCCGCTACTGACCATAGCATTAACCAATGTGAATTGGTCCCTTCCTAACTACTTCCCAAAGCACCAAAAAACCTTCTCACAAGTATGGGTATGGTGAGAAAAGGTTTAGTGTACCTCTCAAGGATGTAACAATGGAGAGGAAGAGAGTAGAGGAATATGAAGAAATAGTTGGTGGCTTGGCTTCCCAAAGCACCAAAAAACCTTCTGCTGTTCATGGTTGGTGGCTTGGCTTCGCGACTTGACTGAGTCGCGAGTTCAAGCCGCGAGATAACAGAATGGCCAGGCTGGACCTTTTGTCCTGTAGTGCACCAGCTGGCGTGACTGTTCATCTTCTCGCACACTTCACACGTGTGCTGCAGTTGGCGGCTTGCCAGTCACGAGTCACCCGCAAGTCCCAGCCGCGAATCCCTGCATCCTTGCACAAACTTAAGCGTTTCTTCACACTCTCTCACTCACTACCCTTACATGAATTCCACCTAAATACAGGGTTTCTAAGTGCTGAAATACAAGCAAATTGGCATGGAATAAAGCCAACAAGATGGTTGATTAAATTCAACCTTACAATCTCCCCCTTTGGTTATTCCATGACAAAACTCTACAACAAATTCTAGACTTAACACGTGAGTTGGGAACAGTTGGAAAACTCACTCACACCTAACTCTAGAATCTGTGAAGCTCTTGAACCATAAGACCAAATATCTCCTGAAACACAACAACACAATAAGTTCATTGTATGCAGAAAACTTGTAATGCATATGAAGCAAGCACAATGTGATCAAGCAAAATGGGATAAATCAATAAACCATGTCTTGACCAAATAGGCAATCACTAGTGATTGCAATGCTCATTCACTCAAGGAATGAACATCCGGACATGCAAGCTAATAAGCTTATTTGCAAAGTATCATTTGCATGTCCAACACACAACCAATGCACAAAACATATATGCATCTAGGAACAAGATCCTACAAGGGCACAAGAGTGATGTACTTAAAGAAAATGCATGTCATTTAACATCAAGTACTAAAGCTACAAAGCATGGGTACATAAACCTTAAAAGCTTACAAAAGCAATAGGTACAAAATAAAATATAGTTTAAACATATACTCCCCCTATCATGAATCATAGGAGCTGTGATGAGAACTTGGAACATTTATACCTGTAACCTGAAACATTTGCACAAAACACATTAGACCTTCAAGGTATAGCAAGTAATAAAAGGACAAGTATAATGAATTTCTCCCCCTATAAATGTGCACAAGAAACAGAATTTCTCCCCCTAAGAGTGTGCAAAAGAGTCATATAGAAATGACAAAAACTCTCTGGTATACTCCTAGAGTATACTCTCCCCCTTTTTGACACGAATACACAAAGGGGTCAATGAGAAAAGAGGGCAAGAGATAAATGTATGAATAGTGATAATGATGCATGAGGTAAAAATGAAAAGATTTTGAAAACTACCTTGAAAATAACCCTTAATATGCAAAAAAAACACGAGTTTCGCGACTGAGTCAAGTCGCGAGCAAGTCGCCAGGATAAGACACGAGACACCTAGAAAATTTGAAAATTTTTCTAAGTGTTTTTCGCGACTGGAAGGTCTACCCGCGAGAGAGTCGCGAGATGAACTGCAAAAATCTGTGTACCCCTCGCGACTGGACCTTTCACCCACGAACAAGCTGCCACACTGAGCCGCTAGAAACATAAAAACCCAAATTTTGAAAAATATTCTAAGTATTTTTCATGACTGGGACATTAACCCGCCCATGAGCTACGAAAAATCTTGAAGTGGGCTCCGACTAGGACATGCGACTGGGCCAACCTGCGACTGAGTCGCCAAAACAGGACAAACTGTTTTTGAAATTTTGACATTTTTGTAAAAACAAAACAACTTTCCAAAAACAACTAAAAACACTCAAAAATCTTTTTGTGTTTGATAAACAAAGATCGAGCATGTGAAAACACATTTAATCAAGTACAATCACACAAATGAATATGGCATTCATTGAACATAGACTTGTGTGATGTGTGTGGATATCAAAAATGAGATAGTCCTTAGTCCAATGTGAAGCTTCAATGATCAATCCAATTAAGGCATACACAACTAGCACTAGATAATGTGACCCATCTCAATTATAGAAATATGCATATATGACCTCCCACAAAAACTTGATAACATTTCTTTTAAGCTTTTCATTTTGCTCCATATACATCATATCATTTGATCTTTTTGAATCAATACATCTCATTGTGAGATCGATGCCTGAAATTTTTGATATTTCATTTTGATGAGTTAACCTTTGGCTTTTTGGGCATCATACATTTTATTTTGGTCGCTTTCCCGTTTTCCTAGTCAAATACTAGTATGTGCGACAGGCTTTTGCAGCTCAATATCTCTTTTCATTTGGAGATTTACATTTGGTGAGCTCTTTAAGCAAAACAACAAAATAAAAAGTGGGAAGATATATATAGGAACAAGTTTATGCATGTCTCAAGATCAACACAATCATTCATGACAAGGTTGAAGATCTATTTACAACAGTCACATAGATTTCATGATTTCTCCCACAATGATATGAGTGCATAAGAGACAAGCTAAGCTTGTAGATGCACAAGGCCATTAGTACAAAGGTACAAGGCAAAACATGCTTTGAGACAAAACTCAACAATGCCGATCAAACTTTTTAGGATTTTCTACTTTTTATGTGTTTTTGGATTTTTGACACAAAAGAAATAAAAGATTGATCAAGAACAATGTAAAAAAATTCAAAGTAAAAAGCAAAAAAGCACAATTTTCAACACATGCTGGAACGATAACAGAAAGCACTCAACCAATCAAAGTCACAAAGCATAGGAAGTATTAATGCATGGATATGTTGTAATGCTTATGCATGAGTACCCTTCTTCACCCACACAGCACGTGTGTTTGGGGTGATATCCCTAAAGGATTGGGTACTATTGTTTTGACTTTCAAACCTTTTGTTGAACCTTGTCAAACGGGTGGTGAATGCATCAATCATCTTCATTACATCTCCAATGTTAGACACAGCTTCTCCCCCTTTTGTTTGCTTAGGGTTCCCTTTATCCTTTCTTTGTCTCCTTGGCCTTTGATAGGTGCCATTCTTTAATGCCCAAAGCTTACGATAATTAGGTCTGGTGTGTCCTTGAATTCTACAGTGATAGCAAAAAAGTTGAATTCTTGGGCCTCTTTGTGACTTTGGGAAAGAGTTCCCTTGAGCCTTAGGTTTGACCACTGATTGGTTAGGTGGCCTAGACAAAAACCGTTGGTCCGTCACATTCCACTTCTTCTTTGCCTTCACTTTTTCAACAGAAGAGATTTTCACCATTGGTTTCTTAGCTTTCACAAACTTCATGTACTTGGACACTTTGACACTCGAACTGCTCTCCACGTGTATCCCAATCCGCTTTTGTCGGAGAAAGATTTTTGATGAGCAAGCATTTCATTAAATTTCTTAGAGGAGACATGCTCTACTTTAGCATTAGCTTGAATTACTTCAAGCTCAAAAAGATTTATCTTTGAGTAGGCTTCGGTCAACTCTCTATTCAGCGTCTCGATTTCACACTTAGTCTCCTTGTATTGGACTAAAAGACTCTTGTAGTCTTGCTCTGCTATCTTCATTTTCTTAATGGCTGATTTAGCCACTTTCACATATTCACCGTTCTTTTCAAGGAGGGAATTGTAATTCTCATGAAGACGGGTTGTATCTTCATCTTCTTCAGCATCTGATTCTTCCACAATTCCCTTTGATTCCTTATCACTATGCTCCCCAAGTTCTTGCACAATAAAATTCAATTCCTCCAAAGACTCAACATGAGCAATAGTCATGAATGTTGAGAAATTCCCTTCTTCATCACAGCTTTCCTCCAAATCAGAGGTGGAGGAATCCGAGTCACTGAGAGTGGTGGCATACGCCTTGCCCTTCGTTCTTAAATAGTTAGGAAATTCCTTTTTGAAATGGCCATGCCCATTACATTCAAAACAAGTGACTCCTTGGGTAAATTAGGGCTCCTTCCCGTCTTTCTTTTTGAAGTCATTCTTCTCCTTTCCGGAACTTATGAATTTCCCTTTATCACCAAATTTCCCACTGTTCTTGAACTTCAGAAATTTGCGAAAATTCTTTGCAAGGTAAGCAACATCCTTTTCGACTACATCCTCATCCGATGAGTCGTGTGCTTCTACCCTTTCATTTATGGTCTTAAAAGCAAGGGATTTGTTCTTCCTTTGGTTCGGCAATGAAAGTTCATACATTTGAAGAGACCCAATCAGCTCTTGGACTTTGATGTCATCTAGGTCCTTGCTCTCCTCAATTGTAGTCACCTTTGCACGGAAGCTCTCCGGCAATGAACGAAGGATTTTCCTCACAACTTTCAAGTCCTCCGTTTTCTCCCCCAAGTTGAACTTGCCGATGACCACTTCATTCAGCTTGCTATAGAAAGAGGCAAAAGACTCGTCCTCACTCATTTTCAACTCCTCGAACCGAGTGGTCAGCATCTGCAACTTGGTATCCTTCACTTTCTTCATTCCCTCATATGTGGTCTCCAATATCTGCCATGCCTCCTTGGCAATGGTAATGTGAGATATCCTGTGAAACTCATCTGGAGATACACCACAAAAGATAGAGTTAAGTGCTTTGCTATTAGAATTTGACACCGTGAGGGTTGCCTTATCCCACGTGGATTTGGCTGCCTCCAGCCTAGTCCATCCAATATCAACAGCATCCCAAACAGATTCATCTATTGAACACAAAAATGCTCTTATCCGTACCTTCCAAAAGGCATAATTGCTACCATCAAAATATTGTAGAGCATTAAGAGATTGAGACCGGTCCATCTCAATACGAGGTCAAGGATTGCACTAAGGTGTTTAAACCACAAAAAGTGCACCCGCTCTGATACCAATTGAATATTCAAAATGTGTGTAAAACACTATGAACATTTAGACCCCTAATTAACAAATTACCAATTCAAGCTTATTATCAAACAATTGATGTGCGGAATATGAACATGAGCATATAATAGAATTGATAAACAATCTAAACCAAATAAAATCACATCCACAGTAGAAATTAAATGGCAGAGATTAAGGGAAGAGAGATGCAAACACAAGGACAACATAGCGATGTGTTATCGAAGAGGAAACCGAAGCCCTCGGCGTAAAACCTCTTCACCGCCCTCCAAGCCTAATCTACCCAGTGTACCTAAGCCCTCCAAGCTTCTTACTCCAACGAGGTTACGCCGAACCTATTTCTTCTTTAGCTTACCGGATTCCGCTACTGACCATAGCATCAACCAATGTGAATTGGTCCCTTCCTAACTGCTTCCCAAAGCACCAAACAACCTTCTCACAAATATGGGTATGGTGAGAAAAGGTTTTGGTAGTGTACCTCTCAAAGATGTAACAATTGAGAGGAAGAGAGTAGAGGAATATGAAGAGTCTCTTAAGTGAAGATTGTGGATGAATCAATCTTGTTTTTCTCTAGGGTTTCTCTCTCAAAATTCTTTTTGGAAGCTCTCTACATTTCGTGGATTTAAGGGGTATTTATACTTGGGTGAGAAAGGAATGCGAAGAGTCAGTTTTTCCCAAACAGGGCTGGTTGGTGGCTTGGCTTCGCGACTTGACTGAGTCGTGAGTTCAAGCCGCGAGATAACAGAACGGCCAGGCTGGACCTTTTGTCCTGTGGTGCACCAGCTGGCATGACTGTTCATCTTCTCGCACGCTTCACACGTGTGCTGCAGTTGGCGGCTTGCCTATCGCGAGTCACCTGCGAGTCACCTGCGAGTCCCAGTCGCAAATCCCTACATCCTTGCACAAACTTGAGCATTTCTTCACACTCTCTCACTCACTACCCTTACATGAATCCCACCTAAATATAGGGTTTCTAAGTGCTGAATGTTGGGATTTGTGCCCTAGAATTCTATTGTATGATGCTATGTATTATATTATTTATGACATTATGTATGACATGATGTATGACTTAACGTTGTGATTAATAAAGATGTTTTATTATCATCTAAATAATGGTAACATGAATATTCGGACATTATCATATAATCCATGAGATGCATAGTATGTGATTTATGTGATTTAGTCACAGAAGATATTAATCACAAGTTCTTTGTAAACTCAGAATTTGGTTTGTAGTCGGTGATAAAATTGGGCGTTTCATCTGTGAAGACTATAACATATCAACTAAGATGATTTGTCTTGATCATGGAAGTGGTGACTTCTAGTTGATATGTTCATATGTTTTAAGAGTTAAAACATATTGAACTGGACCGCTGTGAGATTTGTTATTCTCCTAATGACTGTCAATTGAATAATAAATCTCACGACTAATATTTGCATGAACTATTAATCCCGAGAGAATAATGGACCTGATCATGAAGTGTAGGTTGCTTTGATATATCAGGAGTGAGATCTAAAGTAACGGTCAAAACCTCAGTATGTTGGGCAACCACATCTAGTGTTGATGGAACATATATTCTTAAGATGGAATTCATAGTCTCTTAACAGATATATAAAATATTCCCTTGAGATAAGTTTAATGTGTTTATTATTCAGAGAGTTAGGCCTAACCACTTTAGTAAGACTAAAGTATATATATTTATGAAATTGGATTTCATAAATATATGATGAATAACATTAAATGATTAAACCGGGTACTCAAGGATTAAGATGTAGTAATTCACAAAGTGGCAGTCTTCATTAATGACTTTGTGTTACTACGAATGTTTTATGAAGGGGTTGCATGTACAATAAAGTCTTGGGATATAATTTATTAATAAGGCCTAGAGTGCAATTATATTTATATAGTGGTATTAAATATAATTAATGGTAACTTTGGACTTGTCAAGAGTTGACAGAAAAGCCCAAGGCCCATTGGAGCTAGTGTCTTATTTGTTCCCTTTTGGTCTCACTCCAAGTCACATACTAAAGCCTAATTGGGAAGGCCCAAAAGGCTAGCCCAATTAGGTAATCAGATATATAGAGAGTAACATACAGATTTTAAGTAACAATGAATTGGTATGTATGTGAGTGTTGGACACTCTTCAATTCTCTCTAGAACAAACTCATATATATGATTGAGAGACCATACATCTTGGGTGTTAGTGGAATTGAAGTGAAGATTGAAAGTCTTCTCAAGAACTTCTGAATTTTCGATTTTGAATTTCACTGCTTCAAGGTACACAATCTTATTCTTTAATTCTGAAACTTATATGGCACATGTTGACAATTGTGAATGAAGTAGATCCGTTAATTTAATTTTTACGCTGCGTACATGCCTGTTTCCATCACTGAAATACAAGCAAATTGGCATGGAATAAAGCCAACAAGATGGTTGATTAAATTCAACCTTACAACCTTGGTTGCTTTGTTCTGTATGTTGTGATTTTGATGTGAGATATATGTGGATTCGGACATAGGATGGGTTTATGTCTGTGAGTTTGGGTTTGGTTACTCTTGTTTTTAGGATTATAAATGTGATTGGTATCATGCTTTAGTTTCTCTGGTTAGAGTTTGTGCTCTGAGTTGTATTTCTTGACTGTGCTGCTTTGCACATATCATGCTCATGGTATAGTGTCACAATGATAGTTATTTGACTGTGTGATGCTCATTGATCACTTTCTTCTGAATTGTACCTGTACAATCATCATTTTTTATCATCGGTTACTTTTTGAATTCACTATGCATCAGTGTTGCTAATGTTCTCTTGATACTGTCTTTGGTCATGATATATGATTGAGTGAAATTTGTCTTTGAATACCAATGTTTATTCTATTTTTGACTAACCTGAAGCTAATCAAGTTGATGTATGTGTCTTGGGCTTGTGTTTTGGTTCTCTGCTGTGTGTCTTCTCTTCTGCAGATGTCACACTGTTCCTCTAAAGGAAAAGACATTGTAATTGATGTTCCATCCCCTGTTGCTAAGAGGACTCGTCGTTCGACTCAATCATCTCAAGACTCAATCAATGAGAGATTCAGGGCTCCTGTTGACTCACAGACTTCCTCAGATATTTTCATAGATGCTTCTACCATTGTGGAACGTATAGTAAATTTTGATACCTTGGGAACAACGTTTATCCCTGGGATCTTTGAAGCGAGAGGTTGGGCTGATCTGTTCGGGAATTTTGTGGACCCGGTTGAGGAATTAGTTAAGGAATTCTACTCGAATGCCAGATACACCGGAGTAGAGTTGAAATGTTTGGTAAGAGGAAAAGAATTCTCCATCAATGCATACTACATTGCAAAGGTTCTCCGCATCACCAGACCAACAAATGTGGATCTCACTCCATATGATGACAGACAACTTAAGTTACAAGAAATTCTTCAAGTTCTTGGATATAATCATGAAGTTAGAAGCAAAGGTTCATCTATAGGCACTACACAATTTACGCCTAAACTAATGACTCTAAAACTGATCATGTTCTCCAACCTCTACCCATCGTCTAACACTGCTTTCATCAATCTTGGAAGAGCACAGTTTCTATGTGATCTCATTACCGGAGTTCCGATTGACATATGTGCCCACATCTTTCAAATTATTGGGAAAGCAGCAGCTAGATCAGTAGCCCGAACGAGTCTTCCTTTTTGTAGTCTCATCATGAAGATCATGCTGAGTGAAGGTGTCAATCCACCAACAGACGGAACAATTATGTCACGTTCTCGACCTATATCCATAGCAACTCTTCAAGCAAGCAAGAGTCACTCCTCTAAAACACCTAAGAGTGAGGAACTCACCCATGCCACTCCATCAGGCCATGACACAGCTACACCTGTACATACTAAGACTGTTTTCCCTAGTCCGTTTGAGATGCCAACATCTAGCACTCAGCTTGCACCTTCTACTTCTCCAACGAACAGTTTGAGTTCTTTGTTTGAACGAATTTCTAGTTTAGAACGGCTTATCTACTCCACCAACAACCAAGTTTAAATGCATCTCACAACCATTGAAACACAGCTGGATGCTATTCAGCAAAAGATCGAAGAAAGCCTTTAGCTATTCATGCCAAAAAGGGGGAGAGACAGCATACAGTAAGGGGGAGAACAACACAAGAATGGTGTGCATACTAATAGGGGGAGTTGTGTTCTCAAGAAGAGGAAGTTGCTACATATACACATACTTTGGATAATATAACATTTTTACTTGCTTGTTACCTTTATAAACTCTTGTGTGGATTTGTTTTTAAGTACTTGTGAAACTTTGGTTTATTAATGCTTAGGATGTTATTCAGTATGTGTTTACAGTTTGTACCTGTTGCTTTTGTAAGCTTTTAAGGTTTTTGTACCCATGCTTTGTAGCTTAAGTACTTGCTGTTAAATGTCATGCATTTTCTTTAAGTACATCACTCTTGTGCCCTTTGTTCGATTTTTATCCTTAATGCAATTACCTTGAGTTGTTGCATTGGTTGAGTGTTGGACATGCAAATGATACTTTGCAATTGAGCTTATTAGCTTGCATGTCCGGATGTTCATTCTGTGTGTGAATGAGCATTATGATCACTATTTATAGTGACTGTTCGTTTTTGGTCAAGCCATTACTTATTTCCATTTTTCTTGATCGCAATGTGCTTGCTCCATTTGCATTACAAGTTTTCTGCATACAATGATCATACTGTGTTGTTGTGTTTCAGGAGATACTTGTTCTTATGGTTCAAGAGCTTCACAGATTCTAAAGTTAGGTGTGAGTGAGTTTTGATCAACTGTTCCCAACTCACGCGTTAAGTCTAGAGTTTGTTGTAGGGTTTTGTCATGAAATAGCCAAAGGGGGAGATTGTAAGGTTGAATTTAATCAACCATCTTGTTGGCTTTATTCCGTGCCAAATTTGCTTGTAATTTAGCAATTAGTAACCCTGTATTTAGGTGGGAATCATGTAAGGGTAGTGAGTGAGAGAGTGTGAAGAAATGCTCAAGTTGTGCAAGGATGCAGAGACTCGAGGCTAGGACTCACGGGTGACTCGCGACTGGTAAGCCGCCAACTACAGCACACGAGTGAAGCGTGCAGAGAAGATGAACAGTCACGCCAGCTGAAGCACTACAAGACAAAAATCCCAACTTGGCCATTCTGTTATCTCGCGACTTGAACTCATGACTCAGTCAAGTCGCGAGGCCAAGCTGCCAGCCAGCTCTGTTTTGAAAAAAACCTAACTCTTCGCATTCCATTCAATCCCTAGTATAAATACCCCTTATACCCACAAAATGTAGAGAGCTTCCAGAGAGAATTTTGAGAGGGAAACCCTAGAGAAAAACAAAATTGATTCATCCATAATCTTCACATAGAGACTTTTCAAATTCCTCTACTCTCACCCTCTCCATTGTTACATCATTGAGAGGTTCTTATCCAAATCCTTTTCTCACCATACCCACATTTGTGAGAAGGCTATTTGGTGCTTTGGGAAGTAGTTAGGAAGGGACCAATGGTTATTGGTTAATGCTATGGGCTATAGCGGAATCCGGTAAGCTAAAGAAGAAATAGGTTCGGCGCAACCTCGTTGGAGCAAGAAGCTTGGAGGGCTTAGGTACACTGAGTAAATTAGGCTTGGAGGGTCTTCTGCTGTTCATGTATCCCAACTACACTCTTTAGTGGATTATTTACCTCTTGGAGGGTGGCAGAAAGGTTTTATGCCGAGGGCTTTGGTTTCTTCTTCGATAACACATCGTTGTGTTGTCCTTGTGTTTGCATCTCTCTTCCCTTAATCTTTGCCATTTAATTTCTACTGTGGATGTGATTTTAATTGGTTTAGATTGTTTATCAATTCTATTATTAGCTTATGTTCATGTTCCGCACATTTATTGTTTGATAGTAAGCTTGAATTGGTAATTTGTAAATTGGGGGTCTAAACGTTCATAGTGTTTTACACGCTATTTGAACATTCATGTAGAAACAAAGTAAACAGAAAAAGATATCAGTAGATCAAACATGGCCCAGGCAATCGGACACGGCCTGGCATAGCCTCCCAAAGCTAGTGTAAAGAATCGGGTCATCTTGAGCATGAGTGCTAAGCAGTCCGGCTGCATCGACGCCCATGTCTCTGGCTACCTCTCTAAGTCTGTCATGTGAGTGCCTTCAGATGGACTAACTCCCTCTCCATCGTGGGATCATAAGTAGAGCTCTGCCTCTCTGTCTCTAGCAAAGCTTGCAAGGTGACCACCTCTGTAGTAGCAACTCTCAGGGCCTCCTCTCTCTTGACCAACTCAGTCTGATAGCAATGGAAAGCCTGATGTGGCTCGCTAGGCTCGTCGTCCTCTCTCCCGTACTCCATGTCCAAAAACAGAATGAATATAAGACTTTGCCTGCAGTAGCTCCAGTGCTAAATCATTAGCACCGCTGCTAGCCTCTAATGTGGCCCTTTCCTCACCCCAAGTGTGATCTAGAACGACAAATCTCCGAGTTAGAGTCGCAAGCTCGTCCTCCAAACCCGCGACTCAGGATCTTAATTGCGCACACTCTGCCTCTATGCCTGGAGGGGCGGCCCCCTCTAAGCAAGCTTTGCCCTAAGTGCTATAAGCTCACGCTCCTACACGCTACACATCTCCTCGATATCCTCCGTGAACATATCAGCTAGCTGTCTACTTTAATCTCTATCTCTGATAACCTTTCTCAAGCACTTCTTCAGGTCTGCAAGGGCCCTCTCAACTCTGATCTCGAACTCTAGAGTATAATCTCTCAGAATATCAGCCAAGAGTGGCATATCAGTCAAAACCAGTGATGACAAATCAAACACAAAGATGGGATCCCGCATGTCTCGCCATACCCTAAACTTAGCAGAGAACCACTCCTGATCGTCCTTAGAAGAGAGGGGGAAGTATATGCTCAATCAATAGGCCTCCCAAAACTCCGAGGCACGCCCTACTACTGCTAGCAAAAATATTACGGAGTCAGGGAATGTGTTGAATGCCCCCAAAATGCCTCATGGCCATACCGGGGAAATACCCTATGCACCCCCAGATGCCCACCAAGGGAATACTGAGCAAGCCAACACAATGGGTTTGCCTTTGCCACCTGGTAATACCCCACTTGACCCTCCTGGTCCAGTCAGTGGGACTCAGGCTACACAAGTATCTCAACCAGCCATCAGTATCATCGAAAAAAGGAAGATCGTGGAATACAATAGAGCGGACTCTATTCCTACGCACAAAGCCTATAGGCTGGTCCTAGCAATGATGCTTAAGTGACAACAGAACCACAACTATAACATATGGACGCAACAGCCCAGTCTACCCCTACTAGTCTCCAGACATAAGGACAAAGACCTAATAGTCTCGAAAAGTAAAGCAAGATTAAAAGAGGTGCCATGAGGTAAAGCATTCACCAGAGGAAGAATGACAAAACTGATAGCTCCTGATGGTGAAGAGAATAGTACCGCGCCAAAGAAGGCCACCAGGAAGGCCTAGTGCCGATAGGATGCCCATCGCTTCTCCAAATCCACAAAATTGTCTCGGTAGCCAGTCGGGCATTCTGGTAACTGGAACCAATCATGTAGGAACTCGAAGGACATGCTCCCTTCTTCCTCGCTGCCATGCGAAGTCAACACCTCCACAACGGGCCTCTTGAAGCCCATCAGATCAGCCAACTTCTTGTGGTATTGTGTTCGTACAGGTGGAATGAAAACAGTGCTCACAGGAGTAAAAAAAGAGAGGAAGTGATCGTACTCCTCCAAAGTAAGCACCAAATCAACGTCCCCAATGGTAATGCAATTTAAAGTAGGATCCCAACAAGAAGTGATGACCTCTACCAAGTGCCAATCAAGTGTAGTGTAGAGCAAGGTGGCAGCATTTCCAAGAAACTGCCGAAGGAGAGCTTGGTCACCAAGAGAAAAAGAGCCCCACCACTTCTTGAGCTTCTTCTCATGATACTCCTCCCTCTCAAGCTCAATAAGGGTGTCATAGGAATGAGCACCAAGAACCTCCATGAGCAAATCTTACTTGATCTGACAATCTGATGAAGATCCGCGCAAAAAATGATGAAGAATGGTGTTTTATAAGTGTTTTGAGTGAAGAAAGAATAGGCGAAGACCCAGAAAAAATCGTGGAACCAAATGAGCTAGGGCTTGGCTGATGCCCAGCTTTTATACAAGAATCCCAAGGCAACGGCCATTGAAAGGCCGCCGGAGGCCTTACAATGGCCATTGGACCTAGGGAAGTGTGCCAGGGCTTTTCAACCCCCCACGCACAAACCCAGACACATGCTGACACTTTCCCCCCTATTTGACATGTTTTGGACCATTTTGGAGCAAAGATTCCCTCGTTTTAGTGCTCACCATAATGCGTGATCGACCCAATAGTGACCCAGACAATCGGAAACTCGCATTCATGCATTCGAGGCCGCATAAATCCTACACTGGGGAAATTTATATTTGCGCGTCTCGTTTAGCACCTTCAGACATCTTAAACCTCATTTTCAAAGCCCGATTCACCCGGTTCAGGGGGCGGTTCAGCCTTGGTAATTAGAGTTTGCAACAGAAAAATGCTAGAGCCCGATCTTAGCCCTCTAGTGGCTTTCCTAGCTTATTTGGAGGACAGAGGGAGTCATTTCCCATAGTGGTACCTCAAGAATCCTGCCCTTGGATTTTCTAGCCCGTGTGGGTAATAACAGGAGCAATCAGTGCATACCGCCTCGTGGCGTGTCTAAAGTTACCTTGTTTGGAGCGTTTGCACTCGTCATCAGCACTATAGCATGGCCTGCGAAGCTGAGGCCACCTGCAGCCAGTCTATGGGCTCAGAACCCCGCAAAACCCTAACTGGGGCAGTTTATTTTACACAGTTCTCTCTCTCTATGTCCAATATACGAGAACGGGTCCGTCCCACTAAGGATATACCATTCATGTCAAGAATCGCATGAAACCCTAAACTGGGGTAGTTTATTTCACG
Source organism: Quercus aquifolioides (assembly GCA_019022515.1). Taxonomy (NCBI): domain Eukaryota; kingdom Viridiplantae; phylum Streptophyta; class Magnoliopsida; order Fagales; family Fagaceae; genus Quercus; species Quercus aquifolioides. The sequence continues at coordinate 41,989,314 of CM032328.1, read as the reverse complement.
CGGTCTCTTCTTTCTTTCTCCCCCATCGGGACGGTCATTATCTAGGAGCCACTAATAAACTCGTGAAATAGCGGTGCAAAACAAGTGGGTGTAATACAAGCCGTTCAAATCCACCGTCCACGGTAAAAATGCTATAGTGCATACACATCAGCAGCCTTTTCAAAGGCAGTTCGTAGAGTTATACATGTAAGTCCTAATCAGAGGCATTGCCTTTTATACACGTTAACAGCCCTCTCAAATGCAATTTATCCAGAGTTATACATGTAAGTCCTACCCAGAGGCATTGTTTTTCACACACATCAACAGCCCTCTCAAAGGCAGTTCCCAGAATTATACATATAAGTCCTATTTAGAGGCATTATTTTTCACACATATTAGCTGCCCTTTCAAAGACAATTTATCAAGAGCTATACATATAAGTCCTAATCAGAGGCATTGTTTCTTGCATACATCAGCAGCCCTTTTAAAGGCGACATCCAGAACAGATGTAAGTCCTAATCAGAGGCATTGTTTTACACATACAAGACAACGGCCCTCTCAAAGGCGATTTCTCTATGGTGATACAGCAGCCCTCTTAATGGTGATTTTCTAAAGTTATACATGTAAGTCCTAATTGGAGGCATTGTTTTGCGCATATACCAAGGAGCTTCAAAGAGATAATATCATACATCAAGGCCCACTGTGGGGCGATATAATACACACATGTCTAGGCCTACCAAAAGGCGATACATAATATACATACATAATCAACCCATCATAGAGCAATGTCTACAAGATATGTGGAAAAATACATGCCCACGTAGGGGCTACATCATGCTACAATAAAAAGCTAACCTTACTAGGAATCATCATCCCTAAAGGAGTCAACAGTCTCATCATCAGAAGAAGTGTCCTCCTAGGACATAGCATGAATGAGGGCCTTCCCCCGATCTCCCCTGGAACCAGTCGTTCGAGACATGATCTACAAAACAGCAAGAAATTCAGACACAAGTGGTAAGCCCAAAAGTTAAATGGCAACACAGATGAACTAACACTTTTTCCTAAACATGTTATGTAGGTCTATGTCAAGCATATGATCTCACAAAAAAAGCAGATTCTTACAAGCATTCTACAGTGGGTAAACCAGTGACAAGCATCTCTAGACTCACAGTCTATAGTAGGTGAATCGATGACAAGCATCTTCGAGCTCACAATCTATAGCGGGTAAACCAGTAACAAGCGTCTCTGGACTCGCATTCTATAGTGGGTGAACCAACGACAAGCGTCTCTGGACTCATAGTCTACAATGGGTGAATCGACGACAAGCTTCCTCGAGCTCACAATCTACAGTGGTTGAACCAGCGACAAGCGTCCCTGGACTCAAGTCTATAGTGGGTGAATCGACGACAAGCGTCCTCGAGCTCATAATCTATAGCGAGTAAACCAGCGGCAAGCGTCTTTGGACTCACATTTCTTAGCGGGTGAACTAGCGGCAAGTGTTTCTAGGCTCGTATCCTATAATGGGTGAACCAACGGCAAGTGTCTCTGGACTCACATTTCATAGTGGGTGAACTAGCGGCAAGCGTCTCTAGGCTCGTGTCCTACAGTGGGTGAACTAGCAGCAAGCGTCTCTAGACTCACATTTCATAGCGGGTGAACTAACGGCAAGCTTCTCTAGGCTCGTGTCCTATAGTGGGTGAACCAGCGACAAGCATCTTTGGACTCACATTTCATAGCGGGTGAACTAGCGGCAAGCGTCTCTAGGCTCATGTCCTACAGTGGGTGAACTAGTGGCAAGCGTCTCTAGACTCACATTTCATAGCAGGTGAACTAGCGGCAAGCGTCTCTAGGCTCGTGTCCTACAATGGGTGAACCAGCGGCAAGCGTCTCTGGACTCACATTTCATAGTGAGTGAACTAGTGGCAAATGTCTCTAGGCTTGTGTCCTACAGTGGGTGAACTAGTGGCAAGCATCTCTAGACTCACATTTCATAGCGGGTGAACTAGCGGCAAGCATCTCTAGGCTCGTATCCTACAGTGGGTAAACCGACGACAAGCCTCCTCGGGCTCACATGTTGGGGTTTATGCCCTAAAATTCAATTTATTGGCATGTCATAAATAATTAAATTGTTTAATTATATGAGACTATTTATAAATGAACTAGTTGGACATTATCATAGTCCATGAGATGCATTGTATGTGATTTATGTGGTTTAGTCACAGAAGATATAAATCACAAGTTCCTTGTAAACTCAAAAAATAGTTTATAGTCAGTGATGAAATTGGGCGTTTCATCTGCGAAGACTATAACACATCAACTAAGATGATTTGTCTTGATCATGGAAGTGGAGACTTCTAGTTGATGTGGTGATGTGTCTTAAGAGTTAAGACATATTGAACTGGACCGCTGTGAGATTAATTATTCAATCAACAACTGTCACCGAAATAATTAATCTCACGACTTCTAATTTCATAGACTTTTAATCCTGAGAGGGTAGTGAACCTAATCATAAAATGTAGGTTACTTTGATATATCAGGAGTGAGATCTAATATTCACGGTCAAAACCTTAGTATGTTGGGTAACCACATGTAGTGTTGAGAGAACACATATTCTTAAGATGGAATCCATAATCTCTTTTTATAGAGACACAAAATATCCCCTTGAGATAAGTTTAACGGGAACTAGTTATTCAGGGCGCCCACTTTAGTAAGGAGTTACTAAAGCTTATATTTATTGAAATTGGATTTCAGTAAATGTGAATAACAAAAAGATTAAACCATGTACTCAAGGATAAAATATTTGTTTACAAAGTGACAGTTTATTATGACTTGGTTCACTATGGATATTTCATGGAAGGGTCAAATGATATCATTAGAGTCTTGGGATATAATTTATTAATGAGGCCTAGAGTGCAATTATATTTATATAGTAGTATTAAATACAATTAATGGTAACTTTGGACTTGTTAAGAGTTGACAGAAAAGCCCAAGGCCCTTTGGAGTTAGAGTCTTATTTGTTCCCTTTGGTCCCATCTCAAGCCATAAATTAAAGCCCAATTGGGCAAGCCCAAAGGGCTAGCCTAATTAGATAATCAGTTATGTATAAGGATAAAAACATACAGTTTTTTTAGATGATGGAAATGGTGTGTATGTAAGCCACTCTCTTATTCTCCCTTGAACACATACATGTAAACTGATTGAGAGACCACACTTCTTGGGCATCATGTGGAATTGAGATGAAGATTAGAGGTATTCTCAAGTCTTGGTTTTGAATTTCACTGCATCAAGGTATGTTTTCTATTCTTTATTCTAGAATTCAAGGTTACATGCTATCTCTCATGAATGAAGTAGATCCGTGATTGTTGCTTCCACTATGTGTTTTGTATGAGATGCAAAACCAGATTTTCCAACATCACATTCATTCAAAAAAAATTTCAACCTCCTAATCTACGGTGAGTGAACTAGTGACACGCGTCCTCGGACTCACGTTCATTCAAGAATTTCCGAGTCACGTTTCCATTATTCTCGACTACCAGGTAAGTCCCCTTACCCATATCCCACATTTTACTTTCAGCATTTAAATTCCCGCATATTCATGCAATCATATATCAAAAACAAAACGCATGCATATTTTCCTAAGATAGCATGGCATAAATCATGGCAAAAATATATACTTGTGAAATTTCCAAAAAAATAATAAAATAAACACTAGCATGCATCTCTAGTAGTATTGCTACTAACATTTTGTAGAAAAAATAAAAGAAGAAAGAAAAAGAGACACTGACCTCAAGACCAGAGAGTGTTTCAGAAGCAGCTGAGCAGATCAATCTAAGCAGGTAAAGTCCGGTCTAGATCCATGAATAGTCTCTACACACAAATCCGAGGGGCAACAAAATTCGAAATCACTTTCTTTATCCAACACCTCTCATTGCACTCAAGATATCAGATAAAGAAAGGGCAACTGTTGATACCGTATTTTGCCCACCCTCGATTTGCGTGCCGAACTTCGAAAAATCCAAAAATATTATGTTCTCCCCATGGGGCCGTGAGAACATCCAGAATGACATGGCACAACCCGTTTAGACACCGAAGCACCCAAAGTGCCTTTTTCAGCTAAAATGACCAAAATGCCCCAGGTCAACCTAGGAGTAAACAAAGCTTAAACAAGGTCAAATCCACACAAAATAGCACCTTTCATAGTTTTTCATCAAACCCGAGCTTCTCGAACATTTTTAGCCGCTTTGACCAAGTTTGACCCGAAGTTCACTTCGGGTGAGCCCAAAAACCCTAATTTTGATCCAGCCACTGGAATGGGTTGAAACCAATGCCACTGCAAAGATTATCGAATTCTCGTTCCAACGAATATTCATGGGTCGAAATCGAAGTTAGAACGACCGAGATATCACTAAAACCGGAATGATGCACCGATCGGTGCACCGCAAACTTTCCCAACCTTTTTAGAAACTAAAAATCAAGATCTATCCAAAGGAGTCAAGATCAGCCCGATCAGAGTAGGATTGAGGCCGGCGGCCATTGAAAGGCCGCTGCCTCAATTTTCACGCCCGGGGCCAAAAATAGCCCCAGGCACGTCTCAAACAGGGGGGACACACATTTTTCTGAAATTTCCCTTCTGCCCAGCTGCTCTCTACATTTTTTTCTCTCTCCCAAACACCAAAAAACACTCCAAAAAACACATCAAAGTCTCATGATTCTTCCCTTTTCACCAAGAAAACAAGGTATTGCTTTTTAGCTATCATCCACACCCCTAACCTTCTAAATCTTTTTCCTAGCATGTTCTTGCTCTTTTTGCCATAATAATATGTTTTGTTGCTTTCTTTGACATGTTTCTTGCTTTACCTTTTTTGTAGCATGTTCTTAGCTTAGATCTGTATTCTTTTAAGCTTGCTCACCTACTTATATGTTTAGATCTACATGCTTAGGGTTTTATGCCATGTTTCCTTTGTTTCGTTCCTCTCTTTGCTTTGTGTTGATGTTAGTGTTATGTACTCATGCACTTGATACCATGTCTATGGCTATGCTTTGCTCATATCTATGTGCTCGTATGCTTTTTGCCATGTTTTATGCTTAGATCTGCATCCGTACATGCTTATATGCTTGGATTCATGTTCTTCCATGTTTATGTGCTAGCTTTCACAAGTTCACACACGCGTTGCCATGCCTATGCCTAGATCTACATTTTTGCATGCTTGCGTGCTCGGATCTAGGTTTTCACATGCTTATATGCCCGGATCTATGTTCCTCTACATGCTCGTGTGTTTAGATCTATGCTCTGCTTGCTTTATGCCATCTTCCATGTGCTTGTGTGCTCCGTGCCATGTTTGTGTGCTTAAACCTAGGCTATGTTTGTCTTGCCATGTGCTATTGTAGCCCTTTTGTTTCTTTACCTTTCTTTCTTGTGTTTTGGCCATGTGGTTAAGACCGATCTAGACCCTGTGGTTTTCGTCATCGTCCATATACCTTGGCCCATCTCAAAGGGTTTGGATCACCCGTTTGCATGTCTATGATTGCTTTCTTTTATGCTTTATCTTCTGTGCTAGCCTTTCTAGTTCTAGGCTTAGCTATGCTTGATGCCCTTAGCGGGTTATGGTTGTATGGTTACATCTAATGCCCATGAGGCCTTGTCTGGATGTAACCACATGGGAGGCATCTTCGTGATGCCGGTTGCTTCGTGCATACCTCTTCCTTTTCCACTCTATGTGATGATATGCTTACCAAGCTTGTTTGCGCCACCCGTTGGCTTTCTGTGCATCTTTACACGCTTGCTTACATGATTGTGCATGAGTCTTGCTTACAAGTGTGTCATCCACACTTCAACACAATGAAGTCATGGACATTCGATCCAAACCTACGTTTGTCCCTCGCGGACACCCCCTTTGTGTGTTTTCCTTGCTTGTTTGCCCTCTTTGCTTGTTGGTTAGCTTTCTTGATTTTGTCATATGCTGTGCTTGCCATATCTATCTTGCTTGTTTGCTTTGCGACCTTGTGCTTTTATCTACGCTTTTTCCTTCTATTGCTTGTCTGTTGGTTTTCTTGTCTCTTCCTTTGCATGTACGCATATGGAGCGAGGACGCATGAAGCTAGGGCATGATCTCCTAGGCGTAAGCAAAAAGGGCAAGGACACGAGCACGTGGTCAAGCCAAGCGACTGCAGTCTGGTCAAGCCAAGCGACTGCAGTCAGTAGGTTTAGGAGTTTAGCCTTTTCCCTTTGGTTATGTACTCTATAAACCCCCTCATTCCTCCTCCCTTTCTCCCTTAGATGGTTTGTATTAGGTATATCATGCTTTGTACCATTCATCCTCATCTCTAAAGTATGGCGACCCCTGTTTATTTTCCTACACCTATATTTTGGGCCATACTCTAGGGATGTAGGCATTTACTTTCCTGCTCTATGTGCTAGCATTGTGCATGATGCATGTATATATATACCTACTTGCCCTTTTCCGGTGTGACTATCGCGATCTGTGTCACTTAAGGCTAGCAATGCCTAATTTCTGCCACGAAAGTAAGGCAACTTCTCGCTAGATTTTCGCGATGGAAATTTGGCACTATGCTCGAATGCCTTAGGAAAAAGTAGATTAGGACCACACCCTTTCAAAAGCCAAAACCTCAAAGCCCCCATGCATTCAAAGCCCCGTAAGCCAATGCCAAAATCATGTTTTTACTGCCAATCTCCAAAAATTATGGTTTTATCAAAACAAAGGACTGTCCTTGGGACAGGCGTTGTGGGGTGCCTAACACCTTCCTTACACGTAACCAAACTACCAGACCTAAGAATCAAGATTTTTTGCCATCCACATTAGATTAGGAAAAATGTCCTTTTTCTTAACCTAGGATTGGTAATAAAATCAACTAGAAACAGGTGACGAATCAAACCTTAGAAAAACCCAATGATTGGTGGCGACTCCACTTACCTTTGGTAATCCCTAAAATTTGGCCCAGATTCCTGCCATAAAACCAAAGGTAAACCTACCTTCCTCCACCGAGAGAGAGAGCACCCAAAGCTCCATGCGAACCATACACATTCACATTGAGAAGGGCCTCCAACGGGCCCCGCGCACGTGTGCTGTTGCCACAGCGGGAGGTCGAACGAAGGCCCACGATGGCGACGATTTTCTTTCCACCGCCAAAGATCGAGGCCAGGCGTCAACAATGGACTAAAGCCCAAATGAAACAAGGGGCAAGGTTCATAGGAGGAAAGGGAGTGATTTTGTAATTGGGCCTTCATTTAAATAAGCTTAAATACTTTTTCTAAAGAACATCTAATAAAGGACTTTTTGGGACATGTACTCACCAAATTCATTGAACCTTCCCAGTTTTCCACATATCACAATGTCTGACAATTTGACTTAAGAAGATGTCGATCGAATGATGACTGAAGGAAAAGTCCACGTCAATGATTTCTCTGAATCTGGAAATGTAGGATCGTGGGAAGATCATGACTGGCCAAAATGGACCTCTACAGCAGGGGCAACTCAAGTTACCCCAGCTCGCTTTGTGCTTGAGCATGACATAGACCCTCCTTCTGGCGACGATTAATACCTTATGCTGACCAAAGATGGAGAAGAGGAGAGGGACGATGTAGTGATTAGCTATTGGAGTGAAGATGATGGCGATTGGTTTTTCGAAGAGGCAGGGAGAGATTTCCCCAACAAAGGTGAACTTTTGTATGACATAACTGAAGCTATCATGAGTGGGAGCCTTTAAAAGATAAGGACTGGTCCGTTGAGCTGAAGATTTTGTTTAAAGAGGAGGACGAGAAGGAAAGCAATGTGCCCTAAAGGAAAAGAAGGATAGAATTCATCATGTCTGCTATGGGGCTGTGGACACAATGGGAAATGGAGTCGCCACCTAGTTTTTGCAATGGTCTAGGAAACATATATATAGCATCCTCTCAAGGAAGGACCATTGATGGCATCATTCATCCCAAAACACATACATATCCATCCATAAAGCATAAGAAACCAAACCACACATATACAACCCTAGCATTCATCTAATAATGGCATCAAGGCCTTCATCACATTACAAACCCTAATCACACATCTAAGCATGCTCCATCATAAATTCCATCATATCATACCAAGGCAGCAACAAAACAAGGCAGCAAAGTAGGCATGGTGAGCAAACATAGATCATCACATGTGTTCCGAAATCTTAGACATGAAATCGCACATTAAACAAGCATATTCATCTCTATCATCAAAGCAAGACCATATCACAGATGCGTGGGTATTTCCAATGCATGACTTACCTTTTACTTACCTTACAGCAACTTAGCACCTATGGCATTATGCATGAGCATATAAATGCATGATCATGGCATTGAAACACATAAGATGAACCCTAATTCTAACATGTGATAGCAAATAAGCAAACAAACATGTGAAACAGGGACTTTGGAAGCATAAAAACATGGAAAAGAAGCTAAACAAAACAACATGTGAAAGCAGAAGAAAAACAAACAAAAAACAATAATTAGGGTTTCTGGGCAGCGGTTTGCACACGCAAGAACAAGCCTGCATGCGCAGGCAAGATTATGCATACATAAGTTCTTGCCCAGAAACCCTAAAGACACAACCAAGCCTAAAACACTAAATCTGACACCCTAACATGCATTTTAAGCATACAAAACATAAACCTAATCTAGAAAATCATATTAAAACATATTATAACAAACAAATAAAGCAAACAGAAAGATTTAAAAATAGAAAATGAAAGAAAGGAAAAAGAAAAGTTTAGACTAGATACCTCACACAAAAGCTTTCCAAGCTTGATTTTTGACTGCTCCCCTTAGTCAAATCTATTCACAAACCAACAATAGAGTGATTAGCAACGTTAAACTAAAAGGATTGGGGCCAGAAAAGGTCCCAATAAAAAAAATTGATTTGAGGGTGTTTTGCCCTTTTGATTCACTATTTTCTAGTGAATCTTGTATTTTTTTTCTATGGGATTTCTGTGTGTTTTGAAAATGTACCATATAAGGCTTTATATAGTGAAAAAAATGGGGTTCAGAATGGCTCCCAGACGATGTGGGAATTCCAAACCTCAGCCATTATTGCAGAAAACTTGCCTTTTTTATGTCTTTGAAACCCTAGCTGTGTTCGAAGGTGTGTGCCTGTGTACACATGCTTTGTCCCACGTACGCAGGTTGCTGCCCACGTATGTGGGCCGAGGGCCTCTTTGGTCATTTACTTCCAAAAATAGATTTGTGCTCATTTAAAAGGTTATATTTTCCATTTTAATACTCCTCAAGTCAATTTGATATCTGATTGGGCTCTAAACTGTCATTAGGCCTTAGAGTTTGGGCATCATTAGGGAACAGGGGCTTGAGTTGTAAGGAAAGAAATTTTGTAATGCAAGTTCCAATATACTTTTCAACATTTTCAATAAGATAAATTCTGATTTGGCTTATTTTGATGTGTCCCATAATATTGAAATTTTGTACTTAAATGATTCTAATGAATTTGAAAATAAAATTAATAAACAATTGGAAAAGAAAATTGAAACTATGGAACCAACTTTTGAAATTATTAATTTGTGCAATGATGAGAATCCATGCTTAATTAAAATTGGCTCAACCCTAGATGAAAAAGAAAGAAAAGATCTCAAAAAACTTCTCACGGAATTTCAAGAAGTGTTTGCATGGTCCTATGAAGATATGCCTGGTATCGATCCCGAGATAGCTCAACACCACATTGACACCAATGCTCACATGGTGCCCGTTAGGCAGAAGTTGAGGCCTGAATGACTCCTAAAGATCAAAGAAGAGGTCACAAAGCAATTGAAAGTAGGGTTCATCAAACCCGTACACCAAGCTAAGTGGATAGCCAATGTTGTGCCCATACCAAAGAAGGATGGAAAGGTAAGAATGTGTGTGGATTTCAGAGATTTAAAAAAAGCTTTCCCTAAGGATGATTTCTCACTTCCTCATATAGACGTCTTGGTGGATAATATGGCCGGAAGTGCCTTGATGTCTTTCATGAATGGTTTCTCGGGATTATAACCAAATCAAGATGGCTCCTAAGGATATGACTAAGACTACCTTCACCACAAAATGGGGAATCTATTGTTACACGGTAATGCCATTTGGGCTCAAGAATGGGGGAGCAATCTACCAAAGGATGGCCACAACCTTGTTACATGACATGATGCACAATAAGGTTGTGGTGTATGTTGATGACATGATCATGAAATCCAAGGATAGGGAAGGTCACATCATTAATTTGATGAAGCTCTTTCAAAGGATCAAGGAGTATTGGTTGAGGTTAAACCCCCAAAAATGTACTTTTGGAGTAACAGTTGGGAAATTGCTAGGCTTCCTAGTAAGTGATAGAGGGATAGAAGTTGACTGATCAAAGATCAAAGCCATATTGGAGATGCCTCCACCCAAGAGTGAGAAAGAAATAAGGGGATTCCTAAGTCGACTACAATACATCAGCCGGTTCATCAACAAACTCACTTCCACTTGTGAGCCCATCTTTAAGCTTTTGAGAAAGAATGAACCCCATGCATGGAACAATGAATGTCAGAAAGCCTTGGAACTTATCAAGAAATACCTCCTCCATCCACCCATCCTAATACCCCCGAAGCAAGGGTGTACTATTTGAGCAAAATATTCCATGATTATGAGACAAGATACACACCCATAAAGAAATCGTGTTTCGCACTTGTATGGGCCATGCAAAAGTTGAGGCACATTATCCTACCTTTTAAAATATAGATAGTAGCCAGAATGGACCCATTGAAGTACCTATTTGAGAAACCCTCCTTAAGTGGAAGGTTGTCAAGATGGTTGATCCTAGTAGCAGAATTCGATTTAAAGTATATGGCCAAAAAAACGATCAAAGGAAGCACCGTGTCAGATTTTTGTTTTGAGAACCCCATAGAAGGAGATGATGGAAAAGAGGATTTCCCATATAAGGATATTTTGGAAGTTGAACTAGGGGCATGGAAGATGTACTTTGATGAAGCCATGAACCAATATGGGAATGGGATAGGAGTACTTTTGATCACCCCCGACAGATCTTATGTGCCCTTGGCAGTCAAATTAAACTTTAAGGCGACTAATAACATGGTGATATGAAGCTTGTATCGCCGAAATGGAAGCTCTTCTAGAGTTAGGGGTAAGAGAAGCAAAGGTCTTTGGGGACTTGACTTTAGTCATAGCCCAAGCATAAAAGTTGTGGAAGGTAAAGGAAGAATATTTGAAGCCTTATTAACATTATTTAGAGGACTTGACCAAAACCTTTGATAAGATTGAACACACTATCATCCCTAGGGCTCAAAATTAGTTTGCAGATGCCTTGGCTACCTTAGCCTCCATGGTTGAAATACTCGAAGGAGTATGGACACAACCCTTAGAAATTGAGCAGAGTTATGAGTTAGTGCACAAGGAGAAAACCGAGTCCTCAGTCTTGGCTATAGAAGAAGAAGGGATTCCTTTGGTATTATGTCATCATTCTTGGAATTGGGAGTATATCCTAACGGTACCGATAAAAGAGAACTCTGTTCGATTAGAATGATGGCTATGCAACATATCCTATGAGGAGGACAACTTTATAGGAGATCTTACGATGGTGTGCACCTCCATTTTTTGAGGAAAGAAGAAGCCGAAGGAGTCATGGAAGATGTTCATCAAGGGATTTATGGTCCTCACATAAATGGGAGAATGTTAGCCAAAACGATCCTAAGGATAGGGTACTATTAGAACACAATGGAGACTGATTGTGTAGAATTTATGAAGAGTTGCCATGATTTCCAAACACATACCAACTGGAATCATGTGCCACCAAGTGAACTATAAAGCATGACCTCTCCTTGGCCTTTCTTAGTTTAGGGCATAGATGTGATTGGAAGGATAGCCCCTAAGGCTTCAAATGGACATAAGTACATCCTAGTGGCGATTGATTACTTCACCAAGTGGGTAGAGGCAGCCTCCTACTCCATATTGAAAGGCAAACATATGGCTCGGTTCATAGAGAATAACATCATTTGCTAGAATGGGGTACCACAAGAGATTATCTCAAATAATGGCTCCCACTTTGAGGGAGAAATTAGAAAGATTATGGAGTCATAGCACATTGAGGATCATAAGTCTTCATCATACCGACCACAGACTAATGAGACCATAGAAGTAGCCAATAAGAATGTCAAGAATATCCTAGCCAAAATGGTAGTAACATACAAGGATTGGGTCGCAAAACTCCCATTCGCCCTATGGGGTTACAGAACTACTATTCGAGCATCGACTAGGGCAACCCCTTACTCTTTGGTCTACGGAAGAGAGGCAGTCCTTCCTATTGAGGTAGAGATACAATCTTTGAGGGTGCTAGTGGAAACCAAGGTCCTAAAGGAAGATTGGTATGAGCAATTGGTTTTGATAGATGAGAAAAGGGATAGGACATAATACCATGGAGATGCTTCACTCAATCAACATGGATAGACTCCGAAGATATAATATTTGAAAGGGAAAAAAGGAGGGAAAAAAAAAAAAAAAAAGCCTGCTAGGTTGAAAACCCGAAAAGGTTGCTTAGGCAAAAATTAAGGCAAAAGAACCCCATTAGATTGAAAACCCGTAAGGGCAGTCTAGGCAAAAGATAGGAGAAAAGACCATGGGCATGTCAAAAATTCCCTAAGGATGTCATAGGAAAAGAGGGAAAAAAAAAAGTAATGACAATAGGCAAATATAATAAATGGATGATTCCCTTATTGCTCAAATTAAAAGGTAATAATTTTTTTCCATAGGGGATTTGGAACATTCCAATCCTTTGATAAATTCAAAAAAAAAAAAAAAAAGACATGAGAATCATAAAGTGCAGAAAAGTAAAATTTGGGGCACATCAAGGTAGTCAGCCAACCTTCTTTCTTTTGTTGGACCTCTTATAAGCTTTCTCATCTATGTGAACCCACTTCATGTCAACCTCTAGCCATTTCTTGTACCCCGAGGTTGGATGAGGGAATTGAGGAAAACGGGGATGCCTTTGGTCACCATCTTTAATGACCAAGTCTCACAGATTCTGCCCAAGGCCCTCTCAGTAAATGCCAAGGTATGGAAGGAACCATCATCACAAGGAGCCCCCTTGACCATCACCAAATTGCCTTGCAATGCGACATGTAGAGTAGTAAGAGCAATAGCGAAGCCCAACCAAAGGAACACAGTTATCCTTGATGTTGCAGTTGACCATGCTGGAAATACGCCACCATTACACTACCTATTGAATATCTGAGGCATCAATACGCTTCATGAATTCAGTGAAATCATCAAAGTGGATCTCTGTACGCTTAGGCCTACGGTCACAATAATTCTTGGGGAGGTATTGAGTAGGAGGAACAGTGAGGGGATGAAGCAATCAAAGCCTCTCATATAGCCATATCTGAAAAAAGAAAAGAGAAAAAGAAAGCGTGAGTGGAAAAAGGAGAGATGAAGAAAAAAAATGACAAAGATGATATAAGGATCCTTGATGGGTTGAAAACCGAAAGGCAATCCAAGCAAAAATTTAAGGAATCCCATTAGGTTAAGAATCTAGGCAAAAATTAGGGATTAAATCTGAAGAAGGAAGGGGGTCCCCGCAAAGAAGTTTGCTTCCTTCTTATGAACCGCATCTAAGCCATTGAGGGTTTCAACCAAGATCATGCCCATAGGACTTCCTACCCTCAAATCACTAACCACCAAACACATCCTTCGATCTATGCGAACTGTCTCATGCACCAAGAAGTATCTCTCAAGAATGCATAAATAGAAAACGTTGAGGTAATAAGAACATGACCTACCAACCACAGGAACAGTCAGTCGAGAAAAGTTCAAAAAAATTGAGCGGATATTCAGCTTGTTAAACATGCACTGATGCTGCGCAGTGACAAGAGAAACCCCTAGAAGTGCTTGGACTAAGGCAAGAAGATCCCCACCAGTAGTAGGAAGAATGAGAGTATTAATCTCAGATTCACCCATGATTGCATTGAACTCTTCAATAGTAGGGCATATCTCTGCACCATTGAAATGAAAAACATGCCGAGTAAGAATCCAAAAGTTGGCAGCAGCACAAAGAAGAGGTTCATCCACCTTGATTTGGTGATATGGGAAGATACAAGAGAGATCGAAGGGAATATGGGCCTCTTTGAAACTAGGGCCAAGCTTCTTGATCCATATTGGGACTTCTAAAGAAGGGAATTCTGCCATTGGAAAGCCCTAAGGAGTGTCTTCTGAGCTTAAAGTACGTTTGGTGAGGTTTTGGAGGCCCCCAACGGCTATTTTATACTTAAATAGGGCAGCTAGGGTTTTTCTGACCCTCAGCATGCGTATGCAAGGTCAAGGTTGCGTACGCATGGTCAAGACCTATGTACGTAGGAATGCTTATGCGCACGCAGGAAGGAAGGTAGAGCCGAATTCCTTTTTCTCTTTGGAGTGTGATTCCTCGGCCAAGACCCCTCCTATGATTCCTATAGTCTAAGAAACTACTCAAGGCATAATCGAGTTTAGATATTCAAGCATAAAAAATCAAGTAAAATTGCATAGAATTATGCAATTATCCCCACAAGTTGTAAATTAAGTACATGTCCTAAATAAAAACAGAAATGTAAAAGATGTTCTTAAATACAACCCAATGTCTCAAATAAAAGCTAAAGTGCAGAAATACATGCTAATAAAAAGAAAAGAAAAATAAAAATTGGAAATATGCTATAGGACTGTATCTGTGTTTGTCTGTCTATAGGATCACCAGAAGTACCTCTTCCGCAGCTAGTAACTAGGAGTAGTCTCTGAATTGCCACTGCCATCGCCATCACCATCATCATCATCATCTAGGTAGGCAAACCATTCAATACCATAGATCTGCCTGGAATACTTAGTCATCTCCAGCTTGAGGTTCCCTGCAAGCCAAACTAGCTCTTTATGCTCCTGTATAGTGGGTTGGATTTTAAAGAAAAATAAGGTATTAGAACAAGTGTTGGGAGATAAGAAGAGAAGGGACAAGAATGAAGGATAACTCACCGCTCGTGCACCCTCGAGAAAATGGTAGCCCATGACATTTGTGTTGCGGCCCACCGCACGCTCATGAGCAAAACCATCACAACCATAAACATAGACCGACCAAGGCAAGCGAGAAGGGTCGATAGGAGCACCAGCAGCAGGACTAGCCCGACATAAGTATCCCATGTGGACATCATCATGTGAAGCAATGCAAAGGGAAAATGGAAATGAATGAGAAGAGAGAGCACATATACCGTAGGAGTGAGGGAAGGCATAAGGTGAGTGTTGTTGAACTCCTCATAGTCCAATTCATCTAAAACCTGCTAGGTATAGGGAATGCCATTCCTCCATAACTATTACTCTGCATCCGTAATGGAAAGCAGGGCAAGCATGAACACCGGAGGGTCCTTCAGAACCTGTAGGGCATCCTTACCCACCAACTAACACCGTACCCTCTCTGCCAAGTAGAGTGCCCTCAAGCCAGCACCTTCAAACAGCTGAGTGATCCCAAAAGTGACAAGAGTAGCTGCCTCCAAGTCTAGGGCCGTAACATGAGGGAGGTCGGCCCATGGACTCTAGATGACCTATGATAACACAGGGTTAGAGAAGAAAAACCCTAAGCGATATGCAGGAGAAATAATGAGAAGCATTGAATTCCTAGCTCACCTCATCATAAGATAGCCCATTGAAATGAGCCCTAACTAAAAGAAGCTCTTCAAATCTATATCTGCACCACGAGCAATGAGACTGTATTGAATAGCACATAACTGGAAAGGAAAAGACAGATATGACAGTTTGCAAGATGATAGTTTGCAAGAAAAGCAGTTGCAAGAAACAGATATGATAGCTTGCAAGAAGATAGTTTACAAGAAAAGTAGTTGCAAGATGCAGATGTGAACAGTTTGCAAGATGATAGTTTGCAAGATGTAGATGTAGATACAGTTTATAAGAGCATGATGTGCTGTTTTCTTAAGCCTAAATAACATGAGGATGAAAATAATTGCAAAAGAAAAGAAAAGAAAACTAACCTCAAGAAGCTTGAAAGCCCCACAAGCTGGTGCAAAGTCCCCTGGCTGAGCGTGTCCGAAGAAAAGTACAAGTAGGCAAGACATGCCTGCCCCCAGTTGGCCTCTCGAGCCTCCCCAAAGTAGTGGAAGAGGGCCAGCCACCTCAGAGATACCATCTGCCCTCCATTGGCATAGAGATATGCCCCTAGAAAATATAGCAAGAAGGCCATAACCATCCGAGCGTAGTCGTCGGCTATCACCTATGGAGAAGCCTGTAATCCATCTTAATTTCGAAATAGCAAATCGTCTCAGTGGTGTACCTCCACCTAGACAAGTTTATACCTAATTAAGTGCCTGACTCACCCTCCAAGTTTATGAGAGCTCTATCGCACCTAAGTTCGGTCATGCGATGGAAGTCATGGGGAGTCACAGTCATCTCCCTATCAGTAATGTGGAAGGTGTGGGTAGTGTCCCACCACCTCTCTGCCAGACACTACACCAGAATGGCATTGGCAGACCTCTTTGGTAGTAAGGGATGATCGGCTCAAAGCCCACTACACAAATGTGGGCCCTTATTTCCGTAATAAGAACCCTATATCATACCGCCATACAGTTACTGCTTCCCTACCTAAAAATGGGGGCAAAGTCTGCCAAAGGATGAAAATAGGGTGTTATATTTGCATTTGGATAAGAAACAAATAAAACAGGAGCTAAAATAAGGTTTATATCTTGTGACATGCGTGCACAAGCCCATGTCTGCGTACGCAGGTTGGAAACCACGTGCATAGAAACTCAAGAATAGATATGCGTACGCATAATGGCGAGCTGCATACGCATGAATACAAGCCACGTACGCAGGCTCAAATCCCCATACACATAAACACAGACAGAGAGTTGTTCTTCAACAATTTCAAGCACATTTTGATCAAAACTCATCCTAAACATGTTCCTACCCCTCCTAAGGTGTCAGTTTTTCATCTAAACCCATCCCACAATAAAACCCAAGCATTTGCCTGTCCAAAAATCAATTAAAACAGAAGATCAAAGAAGAACTGGAAAATGAGAAAAGTTTTAAAAACTTACCAATCCAGTCGTTGCACCCTCTGAGAGATGATCTTGTGGCCTGTACGTCAATGGAGGGGACTCGTTTAGCCTCACCGCTCCATTCCAATGTGTGAGGTTGAAGGCATCACTAGGGAGCACGTAGGAAGTTTTCTTGGACTTGGGTGCCATGGATGAGATGAGAGAGTTTGAGAAGATGAGAGAGTTTCAGATAAGAAATTTGAAAGAAGAATTAGATTGTGAGAATAAGTGGGAGAGGAGCAAGGTTTTTGTAAAGAAAGAGGGAAGTGTGGGGTTAAAAAGGATATGAAGAGATGAGGAAGATGAAGAGAATGAGAAGGAAAAAATAAACAGTTGGTGAACGTTGAAGAAAAATGAAGAGGTAGGAAGGCATCTGATGGCTAAACTACATGTAGTTTAGGCCCTTACTAAACTACGTGTAGTTTAGTAAAAAAAAAATTCATTTCTCCAAATATAAAATGGGGGTTTGGAATGGCTCCTAGATTATGTGAAATTCTTTCCAAACTTCAATCTTTAATGTAGAAAAATTGCCTTAAATAGTTTCTGAAACCCTAGCTACATGTGTAGGTCCGTGTCTCCATACACATGCATCAGACCTGTATACGCAGGTCCTTGTTTGCGTATGCAGGCCGAGGGTTTCCTTGGCCTTTATTTTCCAAAAATATATTTATTCACTCACAAAAAGTTATATTTTCCATTTTAACATTTCTTAAGTCAATTTGTAATCTAATCGGACCATAAAACAAACTTGGTCTTTAGAATTTCAGCATCATTGGGGAACAAGGGCCCAAGTCGTAAGGGGTACAAAATGCGATGTCTACAAATGCCCGCTCTTTTAATTTGTGAGCTCTGTTAACGGAATAAAAAGAATAAAAGATAAAACATTTTGTTTCCACGTACGACTCGAGCCTAACTCGCGCACACGGCACACAACGCGCATACATGAGACGGGGTGCAACTCCACAGAGTCACGTGGGATTCATATGTCCAACTTCCCACCTTTGTTGCTCAGAAAACGAGCAATGACATGCTCACTATCCTAGAACCTACTTCGCCAATTGCAAGGAAAAGGCGAGTGACTCAGTATCCTAGAGTCACTTAAAAAAGAAAAACAAACAAGGCCAACAGCCGCAACCATCAACCAACCAATAAACAAGGTGCTCTTACGAGTTAAAAGGATACATCTCTATGGTGTCCATCTGGGGCTCTTGCCTCAAACTTCTCTAAGTGGCTTGCGCCTCTAGGTAATACTTGTCTTCTCCATCTCTATCTCTATTTGTTCTGGTGAAGCTCTTGCCTTAGGGTGACCTTGGTCTCTGTCTCTATATCTACCTCTTCTATTGTGCCTGTATATTCAATTCCCTCGGGATATGTGCACAAATATTGTATTCTTCTCTTCTAACTTTATAGGTTTGTGCTTGCATATTCAATTCTCGTAGGATATGTGCATAAATGGCCTTGATGTTTCGATCCACGAGGGAGTCTTGGGTGAAGAATCCACTGGGGATGATGGAAGACTCACTGGGAGTATGATTTACTAAGGAATATGCTGGTGACTCACGAGGAAGTCTTCTTGGTATGTAGGTCATTGGGGATGGTAACTTGCTAAGAAGTTTGGTGGTGATTGTGATCCACGAGGAAGTCCTTGATAGTGTGTGGTCCACAGGGGAAGAATCTTCTTCTTCTTAATGGCTAACTGGGGAACTTGTGTTAATTCTACCCACGAGGGGGTTTTATTAGCTCTGTGGGGAAGTTTTTCTTCACAATTCACGAGGGGGTTGCCTTTATGCCTTGGACCTGCAGGGGAGTCCTTCCATGATATTGTACTTTACTGGGGATGTGGTCCATGATCTAAACTCACAGGGGAGTTTCCTTGGGAACTTCTAATCCGCTGAGTAATATTTTTGATGTTTTTGATCCACTAGGGATGCTCTGAGGGTCTTTGTGTCTTTTACCTAACTGAGGGTATTTCTCACATTTTTTATGCATTCTTGAATTTTCCTTTGCATTTCTTACCTTCCAGGAACCCACTAGGGATTCAACTGTATAAAGCCTTACATGGTATATTTCAAAGACACACTAAAAATCCTAAGGGAAAACGTAAGATTCACTAGAAATAGTGAATCAAAGACGGAGTTTTTCACAAAACATCCTCAAGTCAATTTTATTTCATTGGGACCTTTTCTAGTCTTGATCTTTCGAGTTTAAGATTACTAATCACTTTTGTATTTGATTGTGAATAGATTGACTAAGGAGAACGGTCAAAATCAAGCTTGAAAAGTTTCTTGTTTGAGATATCGAGTTTTGAAAATTTTCTTTTCATTTCTTCATTTTGATCATGTTTTAATCTTTTTTTTCTTTTTTTTTTTTGCTTTATTTATGTGTTAATATGTTTGTGTAGTTTAGGTTTATATAGTTCTTATGTTTTAAAGCATGCTAGGTTGCTAGATTTGTTGTTTTAAACTTCTGTTCGTTTTCTATGTTTTTAGGTTATGGTTTAGGGTGTGTTTGCGTGTGCATGCTTCCTACATGTGTAGACAAGCTCCAAGTATGCGTACGCATACAACTGACCTGTGTACACAGGCCTATGTATGTGTATGCATACTCATGCCCAGAAACCCTAATCAAAGTTTTTTGCTTTTGTCTCTTCATTTCTTTTACATAATATGCCTCTGTTTTGAACTTCTTGTATGTTTTTGAGTCTCTATTCCTCTGTTTTATTACATGCTCGCATTTAACATGCTAGATTATGGTTTCTTTTATTTCTTGCTTTAATGCCATGAACATGCATTCACATGATCATGCATTGATGCCGTAGGTGCTGTGATGCAGTAAGGTAAGTGAGGTAAATCATGCACTCACAAGAACATGCATTTGGGTTCACCTTAATGATGAGTATGAATATGCTTTGTTGAATGATATGCTTTAGATGTTTTGATGATATCATATGTTTGTTTAAACTTTGATATGCTTAAGTTTCTGTCATATATACTTGCTGCCTCGCCTATGAATGTTTGTTTGCTTGCTCAGATGAGATGTGATGAGAAGCATGATAGATGAATGCTAGGGTTTGTGATGTGATGAGAAGCATGATAGATGTATGTTAGGTTTGGGATGAAATGCATTGTTGTATGCTTAGATGTATGCTAGTGTGTGTGTGTGTGTGTGTGTGTGTGTGTGTGTGTGTGTGCGAGTTTTAAGATGCAATATTGAACATGCCTTTAATAAGATTAAGATGTGGGTGCCTAACACCTTCCCAAAATTGTACCTAAACTCTGAACCCATACTCGGTAGTAAGATCAGTCATTCCATGTAAGGGCACTATATACATGGTTCCTAGACCATAAAACTAGGTTGCGACTCCTTCCCTTTTTCTCCATCCCGATCCACTTGGCTGAGGCGTACTCCTCAAAGAGAAGCGACATCAACTGCACATTGCGCCCACACCTTAGTTGACATATGTCGAGCTCATCATTGGGGACAGGGACCAAAATTTATTAATGAGTACAAAATGAGGTGTCTACGGTTCAAAAGAATAAGTATTTTTGAAACAATCATGACTAGTCTTCCTATCATACTACAATGGTCTACCAAGTAATAAATGACATGCATCCATAGGTATAACATCACAAATTACTGAATCATTATAATAATTCTTGCCAATAGAAAAATAAATTAAACACCTCTTATTTACTTTCACCTCATTGCCTTTGCGAAGCCACTGGAGTCTGCATGGTTGAGGATGATTTTCAGTTTCTAACTTCAACTTTTCCATCGTGGTTGTTGTAACAACATTCTCACTTCCTTCATCACTGATAACGTCACAAACTTTTCCATGATAAGTGCATTTTGTGTGGAATATATTGTTCCAAAACCATTCATCTTCTGCATAGGCTACCTTGAGACTTCTTTGAACAACAAGTGACTTTCCTTGGTTAGCATAGATCACCTCCTTATTGTAACCAGTAGTTTCATGAGAAACCAATGTTGACTCATCTTCATCTTCTATTTCCACATCTCCCTCCACAAGAGAAACTATCTTGCGATTTGGACAATTAGAAGCTATATGTCCAAGGCCTTGACATTTAAACATGAACGGTCTGTACCAGAGGTGTTAGGACAATTAGAACCTGATGCAAATTAATTCTTTGGTGGTTGCTTGATAGTGGCTGTCTTTGGTAGTGCAGTGACCTTCGAAATGGAACCACACCCTCGATTAGAAACCTCCTCTCGATTATAAGATCAAAAGCTACTACCACGCCTTTCCTTCAGTTGCTTCTCCACTTTCATAGCAAGCTTGCAAACATCATTGTAAGTTAAACAGGGTTGTAGTTGGACCACATCATTGAGTTCAACACGTAACCCACCAAGATAGCGGGCTATCATCTGCTCCTCTGGTTCTACAATGTCACATCGAATCATAAGATGATCAAACTCTGATGTATACTCTTCCACAAAAAGCTCTTTTTGTTTGAAATTATAAAATCTCAGAAAAGCATCTTGCTTGAAGTAGTCAGGCAAGAAATTTTTTTTTCTTAAGTTATCTTTTCATCTTTTCCCAAGTCATAATACGATCTCTTCCTTCCTGTTGTCGTTGCCTCTTGAGATGCTCCCACCAGATTATAGCATGTTTCCTCAGCTTGATAGCAACAATCTTGACTTTGCAATTTTTTGGAACTTCTTTGAAATCAAAGATTTGCTCAACAGTAGTTATCCAATTAATGAAATCATCAGGTTGCATTTTCCCTTCAAATTTTGGAATATCCACCTTTATATCATAACCTCGTAGTAAGTTTCTAAGATGACGAGGATGGGGTGGAGTGCTCCCATTGGAGGAATGACTAGGAGCATAGTGAAATGGATTCTCCTCTTCATCGTCACTAACAACTTCGAATTCTAAATTATGATGTCTAAGACCTCACCCTTCATTCTCGTAAAACTCCAAACGCTCTTGGAGTTGCTAAAGTTGTCTCCTTAAATCATCCATTTCAAAATCATGATGATCTCTCTCAGGTATCTCGCCATTATTCCTACGTCAATGATGTCAAGCCAGTGAACCAAAGCTCTGATACCAACTGATACCGGATTCATATGGGGTAACCCAAACTTAACCGATATGATAAATAGGGGAAGGCTGGATGAGCAAATTTTATATTTTCTGGTTATATGGGATAGTAAAAATACTCAAGAACTAAAGTGATAGATAAGCTCACCACCAAAGTAAACCTAAAGGGATACAGATAACGCCACCCAAAAGAATTTAACTAAGGATACAAAACTTAATTGTCTCACCACTCTATGGGATATAGATTAACACCACCCAAGAGATATAGAAACCAATACTCGCCACCCAAAGGAATCCACACAAGGGATAAGAGTTAATTTAGAAGAAATCCATCTTCTGGAAAACAAAAGGTTTTTAATTTGAAAAATAAACACTGATATTTATTTGATTCAGCCAAAAGGCTTAAATAGAGCTTGAAACAGCCCCCAAACATAGGAAAACGAAAATAATGATTAAAACATTCACTTAACCTGGCCAAAGTCAAATATGACTCTTAGGAACTAGAAACACAATAAAATACTCATCTGCCTAGGAGAAATAAAACATAAAGTCCGATACATCCTAGGAGACACTAATTAAAGACCGTTTAACCTCTTTAATAATAATAATAATAATAATAACAAAGTTTAAAATAATGGGCTGATCTTCAAGGAAAGCCTTTGGGCCGAACTAACATCAGATTGGGCTTGTTGGATCAAGGGACGCTTCAGTGTCAACTTCATACGTACAAAATTATTTAAATTCTTCGAGTGATAGTATTCGTTCAATGTGCAGAGTATTCAACATCATTTAAAAATTGTGTACTTTGAACATACAAAATTATGTAAATTCTTTGAGTAACATTGTTCATTCAATGCGCAGTATATTCAACATTCTCTAAAAAATTGTGTACATTAAAAGTGGAATTTTGAGCATTCTTAAAAAAATCAAAGACTTCGAAAGTGTAAAATTATGTAAATTCTTCAATTAATAATGTTTATTCAATGCGCAAAATTTTCATCATTCTCTTAACATTTATGTACGTTAAACGAGCGGAATTTCAAGCATTCTTCAAAAAGTAGAGTACTTCAAATGTACAATATTTTGTAAACTCTTCAAGTGATAGTGTTCCTTAAATGCATGGAATATTAAACATCATTTAAAAATTGTGTATGTCGAATGTGCGAAATATTGAGCGTTCTTCAAATAATTGCATATTTTGAACGTAAAAAATTATATAAATTCCACGAGTAATAGTGTTTGTTCAATGTGTAGAATATTCTACATTCTTTGAAAAATTGTTTACGTTGAATGTGCAGAATTTTGAGTATTCTTCGGAAAATAACATACTTCAAACGAACGAAATTATGTAAATTCTTTGAGTAATAGTGTTTGTTCAATGCGCAGAATAATCAACATTCTCTGAAAAATTTTGAACGTCAATTATGCAGAATTTTGATCGTTCTTTGAAAAATTGCTTACTTCAAATAAACAAAAATTTAGCAAACTCTTCGAGTAATAGTGTTCATTCAGTGCACAAAATATTCAACATTCTCTAAAAAATTGTGTACGTCAAACATGCAGAATTTTGTACATTCTTCATAAAATTTCGTACTTCGAAAGTGCCGAATCATGTAAATTCTTCGAGAAATAGTGTTCGTTTAGTGCGCTAAATAGTTATCATTCTCTATAAAATTGTGTAGGACATGCGAAATTTTGGGCGTTCTTCGAAAAATTGCGTCATTTATTTTGTTTAGGTGTTTTTTGCCCATTTTTGTGGTTTTGGGGGGTATTTTAGTTATTTAAGAGGTTTTGGGGGTACTTTTGGGTATTTTTAAAGGTTTTGTTGGTATTTTTGTTCATTTTCTGGTTTCAAGGGTACTTTGGTCATTTAGGAGGTTTTGGGGGTATTTTTAGTTGTTTTGTGGTTTTTTGCCCATTTTAGAGGTTTAGGGGGTTATTTTGGTTATTTAAAGGTTTACTAGGGTATATTTGGTATTTTAGAGGTTTTGTGAGTATTTTTGGTATTTTAAAAATTTTGGGGCTCTTTTGCCCATTTTTGAGGTTTGGGAGTATTTTGGGTTATTTTAGAGATTTTAGGGTATTTTGGCCATTTTAGAAGTTTTTGGGGTATTTTGATTATTTTGGTCATTTTAGATGTTTCAAGGGTATTTTAATTATTCTAGAGGCTTTGAGGGGTATCTTGGATATTTTAAGGTTTCATGGGTAGTTTTTGTCATTTTAGAAGTTTTCGAGGTATTTTACTCATTACAGGTTGTTAAATTATTGACTGTCCTAAAAGTTTAAGTTATTAGGAAATGATGAATTTAATCACTTAACCATAATTTCAACACTCCTCACTTGTGGGTTTAAACTTCCTTTTAATAAGTAGGGACTTAACAAGTGAGAATTTAACATTTTAAATGGGAGGTATAGTAAAAACAAGAATTGAACTAGGATCTCCTGTTCTAATACTATGTTAAATTAACTATAGTCCCAAAAGTTTAAGCTATTAGGAAATAATAAATTTAATCACTTAACCATAATTCTAACAGAGGTTTTGGAGGTTATTTTGATTATTTTAGATGTTTTGGAGTTTTTTTTTTTTATAGTGGATTTTAAAGGTTTTGTAGGCATTACTTGATAAAGTTTAAGGTTATAAAGTCAAACATTTTTAATAGTTTAGAAAAAAAAAAAAAAAAAGGAATGGAAAACATACTTTTAAAGCTTAGGAATGAAAAGCAAAGTTTTGGGAACTTATGCACTCATAAGAATACGATACATTTCGGTAATTTTATGATCCAAATATCCATTATCTTCAATTGGCGAGCTGTATGCGATTTCTTTGCCTCATTTTATATATATATATATACGCACTAAATCTTTTGTTTATTGTTGTTGTTGTTTACTTGCTATTGTTACTGTTGGTAGATATGGGCGGGTCTGAGCTAGTGTGGGTTTGGAGGTCACTGGGTTTTCTACTATTGATGCCAGGAATTCTGGGCTGGGGAAAGGAAGGCCACTATGCAATTTGTAAAATAGCTGAGGTAAGTATATATGCATAGACTGTTTATTTTTAATTTTAGATGATTTTGGCATTAACATGTTTATGTGAAAAACCAGAGAAAGAAGAAATTTGTGAAGATGAGGTTGTAATTAGCCTTAGGAAGCAAACGATCAAACCCGCATAATATATATATCTCATCAACGTATTTGCATTGTTTGTGGGTCTGCCCTGCTATAATTTTTGTAGAGTAGAAATTTGATGAGGGTTGCACTTGATTTGTGGTGTTTCAGGGATATCTAACTGAAGACGCTGTAGCTGCTGTGAAAGAATTGCTTCCAGAGTCCGCTGGAGGTAATCTTGCGGCTGTTTGCTCCTGGCCCGATGAGATTCGACATAACTTTCGTTGGCGATGGAGTAGTGCTTTACATTATGTTGATACACCAGATTTTAAGTGTAATTATGAGTACTGCAGTAAGTTTGCTTCTGTTTTCTATGTTGTTATGTTCAGGCTATTCTAGATTATATGAGCTTAAGCTTTACATTATGGAGGCATATGTTAGACTGTCTCAATATCATAGGCTATTACTTTTATGGTCTAAACAGTTAATTGATGATTTCTTTTGTTATGGTCTATACTCCATATGTTCAATATGTTGTTTGTATTTATGCACAAAACTGATAGGAAAGAGTTTTCCATGATCATGTGGGGGGGTGTTTTAAAAATAAAATAAAAAATCTTATGAAATCTGAAGCATGAAGTCATTCCAGTATCAGCTCTCAAGCCACTTAGGCTTTGTATGTTGCCACAGAAAAGTAAATTATGAGCAGAAGTTCCTTGATGCTGTTAGATCGGGTGTTTGTACATATGATGGTTATTGAAGTATATCATGTCACCAGAGAAAATAAGGGACAACATATCCTTCTGTGCTATATATTCTAATCTACTTTTGCACTGTCATGATTATTTTCTTTAACATAAATTCCAAATGAAATTGCTCTATGATTTTTATGTAGGAGACTGTCATGACTCTGCTGGACATAAAAATAGATGTGTAACTGGAGCAATTTACAACTACACAATGCAACTCGCATCAGCTTACCAGAATACCAATTTAAAATTGCATTGTAAACACTATATCTATGTCACTAGAATCAATTGTTGCGCATGATATAACATGATAGTTCCAAGAACTTCAATTCTCTTCCTTTTGTCAATCACAGACAATTTAACGGAGGCACTTATGTTCTTATCACATTTCGTGGGAGATGTCCATCAGGTTTGTTCTTTCTACTGGCAGCTCAAAAACTTAAAAGCAGTTTGAAGATACAAACTATGCCAGCAAACTAATTGAATCTGTAATGAACAGTAGAAATTTATTTTCTCACGTTCTGTGCTTGTCAAACTCTCTCTCTCTCTCTCTCTCTATATATATATATATATATTTTTTTTTTTTCATTTACAAATAATTTACTACAGCTTACAGTGGAATTTCATATATGGCCACTTCTAGCTGACTGGATTTCTCAATCAGAAAGGGAATTTTATCAGACGAATGTTCTAAATGTTTTAATGGAAATCACCATTCAGATGGTGTGTCTCAGAGGTTTACGAGATTTGTGTGTATAATGGAACAAACAATAATCATATTTGTGAAAACCATCTGAGTGGTATTTAAAGTGGCAACAATTATTTTTAGCCTAAAGCACCATTGTTATGTTTTTTTTTTTTTTTTTCCACCTTGATAAGGTGAGTTTAGCTTCAAGGGGTGGAGCAGGGGGAAGTCTCAAACAAGTGACTTTCATTTCATGACACATGGTCCTTAGCTTAGTGTGTTAACCCTTGTTTAAATTTAGCGTAAGTTCTTAAAAAATTCAGTAAATTTTTTTTTTTTTTTTGTCTTGCTTGTATATTACCATAAGTCTATCTGATACAATCAATGTCAATGTAATGGTGTTTCTATGACAATCATGATTAAGAACAGTGTATATTATATGAAGAATGGCTGCAGAATATGATATCACAACTAATTGTGTGCATCTACCATAGTGAGCAGCCACTGGATTTAACTGCTAGTTTTTCTCAGTCTTTTTCTCCCTTTACTCTGTCCTTAAAGCTAAATTTTCTGTAAAGATTTTGTGCTGAGGAATTTAATATGTTCTCATGTCATCTAACTTCCTGCTTTCTGATGGAAGCCCCTACATGTTGGTTTCACTGGAGATGAAGGCGGGAACACAATAGTAGTGCGATGGTTCCGTCGGAAATCAAATCTCCACCATGTAAGTCTTAGTAGTCCTCCAATTGGGTACCATTTTCCATCTTTTTCTGCTTTTACTTGATAACCATTAACAATGTATTGGACAAAGAAATATGCATAAAATTTGACTAATATGCATAGGTTAGAATTTTATGCTCTAAGGATAGCAGTTTGCATACAACAGATAGCAAACTGAATAAATGTTGCAACCTGAATAATGTCTGTGCATGCATGCACTTTTCTTTTCTATCGATTATTCTAGTCAATAATATTATTCAATAAAATTGGTTTTGTTCCAGGTATGGGATGACATGATCATTGATTCTGCTCTAAAGACATTCTATTGTTCAGATCTTGAAATCATGATTAAAGCCATTCAAAGGAACATTACAGTATGCTTTTCCTTTTCCTTTCTACATGCAATTTTGAATGCAACTGATGGAGTCATAGAAGATTAATATGCTATTACTTTGCAAATTCGCCTATTCAAGAATTATTTTATTGGGTCCTCGTGTGAAGTCCAATTGGAGTGAAAGACAATATATTGAGGGGCAAATCTGTAATTTCTGCAAATTAAGGGTATTTTGGTAATTTGGTTGAGTCTAGAATCTTCTAAGGTATTCTAAGTATCTTAGGTTTAATTACTTTGGGTCCTAGTATTTATTAGGTTTTATTAGTAGTCCTAATACTAGTGGGAATCCTATAGTACTAGTACAAGTAAAAGTCTTTATATATATTGTGCTCAATGTATTCAAAGAAAAGAGAATGAGTTGATTAATAAAATTGAGTGTTTTGAGCAATAGGCACGTTGGCCTTTGTTGTTTCTTTCTCTTCTTTTTTTCTTCTTTCCTAACCTTAAACCCACCGCAACTAAACGTAGACAACTCCCTAATTTGTCCTACATCAAATTGTTATTAGAGCAAAATCCTATCACAAGTCTTTTGCCAAAATCTTCTTCAAGCGCTTGACAAAACTTATCATCTAGGATCATGTTGATGCGCAAAGATGGTGATCTCAAGGAAGATGAGGAAGATGGATCTCTTCTCTCAATTGTTAGGCGTATTCAAGTTATACCCAAGCAAGAGGAGGATTGGAAGTGTACTTCAATATTTAGGACCATAGTGCTTTGTGAAACTAAAAGTTGAATGCTTATTATTGATGGTGGCCGCGAGATTATGTTGTTTGTGAAGCTACTATTGAGAGGTTGAAGCTACCAATAGAACCACATCCAAAACCATACAAGGTAGTGTGGATAAATAGCACATTTATTCTGGTAATGAAACGATGCTTGGTTTCTATTTTTCTTGGGCAATATAATGATTCTATATGGTGTGATGTTTTTCCTATGACCGTGACTCATATTTTATTAGCTTGCCCTTGGCTTTTGAGATGTGTATCATATTGAAAAGGACAATACATATAAATTTATGTTCAATAATGCACAAATTGTGTTAAAGTCTATGAGTGCAAAACAACTAGAACAGCTAAGGAAAAAACAAAAGGTCAGGCCTAAGGATGCTACTGAAACTCCAAAACAAAGAGCTATAGTGCCACTAAAGGGAGTTGGAGAGGTGGAGCAAGATGAGAATAAGTTTGATCATGGGAAAGTTAATACCAAGGAAGATAATGGTGTTCTTGCAATGGAGATCACAAAGGAGCAAGGCGAGCATAAAATTGATCATGGAAAAATCAAGATGAAGGAAGATGTTGATGTTACTACCAGAGATCAATTCAAGAAGGATTTCAAGTTGAACAATCCTTTGGTTGTTGATTTAATCATTCCAAACGAATTTAATGATACAAGGGGAAATAAAGATTTTTCATTCTTGATGCTTCCAAAGGTGATTGAAGAGTTGGTGCAAGTTTCAAGTTTGAAGGTTCTTATACTTAAAACACTTTAAACCCAAGGTCAAGTTTCTTCCAACCGGAGGAGTATGATGGAGTCATGGAAGATTAATATGCTATTACTTTGCAAATTTACCTGTACAAGAATTATTTTATTGGGTCCTCGTGTGAAGTCCAATTGAAGTGAAAGACATTATATTGAGGGGCAAATCTGTAATTTCTTCAATTCCTTCGAATTAAGGGTATTTTGGTAATTTAGTTGAGTCTAGAATCTTTTGAGGTATTCTAAGTATCTTAGGTTTAATTACTTTGGGTCCAAGTTAGTATTTATTAGGTTTTATTAGTAGTCCTAATACTAGTAGGAATCCTATACTAACTACTAGTAAGAGTCTCAATGTATTCAAAGAAAAGAGAATGAGTTGATTAATAAAATTGAGTGTTTTGAGCAATAGGCACATTGGCCTTTGTTGTTTCTTTATCCTTCTCTTTTTTCTTTTCTTTTTTCTTTTTCTCTTATTTCTTTTAAGGTTACTATTCACGGGTACTGTTCACACAGCCCCTAAACAGCCCTAACTTCTCTCTAATTCTTCATCTTTCCTAACCTTAAACACACCACAGCTAAACATAGATTTGTCTACATCAGCAACAGTTAAATACATCAGATGGCACAATTGACTCCAAAGTTAGACCACCTGATGTGAAGACAGTTTCCCCCAGGCAATACATGCATGAACATCTTTGCTAGCACAATCGCCTAAAACTCTTAGCCTGCACTTTGAATCTCTTTGTTGAATTAATTCTTGTGCATTATATGCAGTAAGAATGAGCACTATACTATTCCAAAACCAATGCTAAATAGAACATTTAATGGCACATGCATTCAAAGATTTATCAGTAACAAGAACTGCTGTCTCACCAAAAAAGAAAGCATAAATGCAGGATACCCAAAAGACAGATTTATTAGGCTATTTCATGTAATTTAATTTAGAAAGGCAGTCAGAAAATAAAAACTATATGTTGATATTTTAATATCATTTCTTTTTCATCATAATTTTCGTTTGTTATGGATTTGTGTCTGCTAACAGCCTTAACATGAGTGTGCTCTGTGAATGCCTGTGCAGCTGAGTGGCACTTACCAATGCTTCTTTTTTTCTTTTTTCTTTTCCTTTTTAATTCCTTTCTTGTCTATAGAATGGTTGGTCCAATGAGATATCATCATGGGAAAACTGCTCACATAACGACACAGTTTGTCCGAACCCGTAAGTAAATGCCCGTACTCCTTTCCTGTTCCTTGGATTCTTTGTATTTATGTAGTTCTGTTTGTGATAATGGCTTTGAGATCTTTAATAACGTACAGGCTTTATAAGCACATTCACAGATAATATACTGGAGTAACATAAATACCAATGATGCGGAACTGCTACTTCCCTCATAGAGCCTTATTCAAAAAATAAATGTTACCTGTGCCTAGTAATTTACTCATTCACCATTTGGTTGGATTCCTGTGAAGAGGAACAAAAAATTATATATATATATATATATATAGTACACAATGCGGGAGAAGAAGGGAATTGAAATAAATCTATATTTGGTTGTGGTAAATTAATGAATGGAATAGTATACCAGGTTCTAATATTTTCCATTAATAGTAAGGAAAAGGGTGGGGTGGGATACCAGTAAAAAGGACAATATCAATATGAATAACTCAACATGGGATGAATTGAAATAAATAAGCTATGGTTTCAAAACTAAGGGATGATGTGGCTTGCTTTGTTTAAATTTATTTTCTTAAATAATAATAAATAATATATATATATATATATAAAATCGAATTTGATTGACAACGCTTGTATAGTTTTTTTTTTCACTTCAGATAGAAGAAAAGAAATTAAATTTAGTTTTGTCTTATAAGGAATGAATACACTTGATGAGGACCAGGTTGCTTTTAATTTTTTCAGGTATGCTTCTGAAAGCATTAGTTTGGCGTGCAAGTTTGCATACAAGAATGCCACGCCAGGAAGCACTTTGGGAGGTATTTTCTCTTTTCAATTGATCTTTTACAGTTCATCTCTTTTGACTTTTGGTAAATAAAATAATTAAAAGTTGGACTTTTTAGTTTTAAGGGACATAATTAAGCTAGCAATAAACTGCATATATCTTGCCTGGTATTAACCCCACTGAAAAAATCGTTGCCAAAATTATTATTATTATTATTATTATATATAATTGGACTTTTAATCACAGAAAAGATTATTTTATTAAAAAAAAAAAAAAAAAGATTGGAAGCATCCAATTGAAATGTCTGGTGGCCAACCCTTTTATTTTTACTAATGGTTGCACATGGCCAGCACCAAATTAAGATGGTGTGAAATGATAAAAAAAGCTATGGTTACACATCATTGCTTCCCGTACATAACCATCTATTCTATCTGAAGTTGATTGCGTAATTACCATTTATGTCTGTGTCTCATAGTTCATTGTTTTTGTTGTAGATGATTATTTTCTTTCAAGGCTGCCAATTGTGGAGAAGAGGCTAGCCCAAGGTGGGGTCAGACTAGCTGCTACACTCAACCGTATTTTCACTTCTCAATTGAAAATTGATGATGATAGACTACTAGAGTGGGCCAGTGCCATCTAATATTATAGCATACGCGAACGTGAGAGTAGTTGTTGTTGAGACGACATCATGAGTCATGATGTAAATTAATTAATTATCATTTTTAAGCTTCTCTCAACGATGATGCCCTTCTATGTACCAGAATATGCCCCAACCTTGCTTTAAATGGTGGCAGACTAGCCATTGGAGCGGGTACTTTAAATAGTGGCAATTATAAACTTGTACTCAATGATTAACTTGTATATATAACTCAGACATTCTTTTAACTTTTATTTCATCTTTTTTATGTGTTAGTCATATAAAAAAAAAAATTTGTTGGTATTTTGAGAGAATGGCCAAGTTTGAGGTTTTGGGGAGATGCTCTCCATTCTGGTTTGTTTTGTTGCTGTGTTTTGCTTTCATGATGGGGCCCGGAGCTCAGGGCTGGAGCAAAGAAGGTCATATTATGACATGTCGGATTGCACAGGTAACGTTGAAATTTTACTTTAATAATAATTTATTTACAGCATCATGAATGGTGAACAAGAGAAAAGTCTTATGTTGAAGAAATTGATTCTTAATACTCTTAAAATAAAGTAAAATGTACTTTTCAAATTATTATTATTATTATTTTTTTTTTGGTCGAGTACTTTTCAAAAGTTATTTCAAAGAAAATGGTTTTTGATCAAGCCATCAATTATATACTATAACGGGTACAAAATAAATCACTCGGTTATTTACATTTCTATTTTCTAGACAGTTGCATGGTATTCAGACCCGGACCGTTTAAAGAACTGGTAATGGGAGAGGTTCAAAGTTTTTAAAGTTGGATCGAGGTTCAATCGAGGTTGAACCGTGATGATGTTATAATTAATTTAAATAAAATAAAGGTATTAAATTTGTAAATATTAACAAAATCGACTAAAATATCTAGAAAAATGAACAAAAACTTTCAATTAAATTTTCATGATATTATAAGGTTAACATAAAATAGTACATTATAAGGTTAATAGAATATAATATAACATAAATAAGCATGAATAAATATTGTATAATAATCCTTCAAGTAGAAATTATTTATTAAATATAAATCACTTTTAAAATAAATTCATATATAGTAAATTCCTATGCAAATGTATTATTCTTAAATCACAAGTTAATTTAGTAGTGAAAACAAATTTAGTAATATTTAATACATTGAGATAGAGGTGATATGGAAGTTTGGAAATTATAAATCATGTAAATCTAATATAAATTTAATAAATACTTCATATTAGCTTACAAGAAGCTTACCTGGTCTGTTGGTCATGGTGTCAGCCATAGTCCTTAAAGGGGGCGGTCTCAGGTTCAACATCTAGCAACGCCTTATCAATTTTTTTTCAAATTAAATACAATCAATTGACCCGGTTGAACCGACCCATTGTTCGGCCAGTTTTCTGGGTTGAACCTCGATTCACACGGTTCCCTCAAATCTACTAAAAGTCTGGTTCTTGCATATAAAAAACTGGTTTCATGACCAGTTCACAGCTAAACCTGGACCGGCCTGTTGAACCAGCCTACGGTTCGGCCGGTTTTTCGAGTTGAACCTCGGTTCACACAGTTCCCTCAAATCTACTAAAAGTTCGGTTCTTGCATATAAAAAATCGGTTTCATGACCCGTTCACAGTTAACCTAATCGGACCGGCCGATCCGGTTCGGATTTAAAAACCAGGGGCAGTTGAAGGGTTAATGGAGGGAGCTTTTAACTGAATGTTCAAAGAAAGTGTTTTTGTTTAAGTTGTATGTATGGGTCAATAATACTCAATGGAAACAATTGAACCCATGAGTCCATGACTCACCTTTTTCCCCATGGCCATAATTGTCAATCTGTTTTTGTATCATCGTGTTGACTGGTTTTGATCATCTTTTATTATCACTTTATCATTGATGACTTTCCGTGAACTTTCTTTCTTCAGTTAGCTTCGCTAGGCTACCTGACATTGACGCGACTGTTTGGCGTTTACTTTTTCTACAATTGATTTCTTTTTCTTTTTCTTTTAATTTTTGCATGCTTCCTTTGCCTATGTGCTAAGAAATTGAATACCTTTGATTTATAGGCTCTAGTTGTTAGAAAAATGTTAAAAGCGGTGAATAAGAAATTTTAACTCCTAATGTGTTTATTTGAATACATTATTAAAGTAGTGAAAATTATTGAGTTCTACATAAAAAAAGGCAAGAGAGAGAGTATATTTTATATACTCTTGGATTGGACTTTGGGAATCTGTGGGCTAGGCCCTTTTATCCAAATAATAATATTTTATTTTTTTATTTTTTGAGTAAGTCTGTACACAACAGTTTATTCTGAACAGGTGTCTGTTCACCAACATTCATATTTATAGTCCATCTTTCATGAAATACTTTGATTAAGAAACTTTCCCATAGAAAATATTTGTATGCATGTATAAAGTCAAAGAGAGAGAAAGAGACATAGTCCAATTCATTGAGCATGAAGATTGTAATGCTTCTTCTTTGTATTGTTGATTATTTTATTCTGGAAGGCAAATATCTGTGAGTCTCTAAGCACCATTGTATGTGTGATAGGTGGAATCTACTTTAAGATTGTTGGATATATATATATATATTAGAAACAATTTACTTTTGTTATTATGAAAATAAAAACTATATATATATATATATATAATTGTAGGGAGGCTAAAAATGAGTGTACAGCCCAGCCCAACTTGATAAAAATGGGTTAGGTTAAGGCCTAATACAACTAATTTATAGAGGTGAATACTTTAGATAACTCCCACCACATTTGGTAGTCCCAGTCTAGTAATTAGAAAAAGAGAAAAAGACAAGAACAACAGCGTCAGGGGCTAAGTTAAGGAGAAAAATAAAGATTCTCATATTAATTTCTTCCTCGAGCTAGCCGAGGAGCAATAGTTCTATTGCTCATACTTCTCGATTTTAAAATGATGACTTTCTCTCCCTATAGTTCTATTGCTCATATTAATTTCTCTTTCTATTGCCCAGAATTCATTCAATTAATCATTTTAGAGTGAGTGAGTACACAAGAACAAAGACATACGAGAGAGAGAGAGAGAGAGAGAGAGAGAGATGCAATCAAATGTGTAAAATCTCCAAGGAATAATTGCGGCTTCATCGTCCTTAAAAATAAGTAAATAACAATAAGTTGTACGCCACAATCAATCAAATATAATGATGATGACTAACTAATTGCTACTACTTGCTTGCTTAATTAATAGGGTCTTCTAGGGTCTGAGGCATTAGAAGCTATTCAAAACTTATTACCCCTTAATGTCAATGGCGACCTGTCGGCCCTTTGTACATGGCCCGACCAAGTCCGGCATTGGCATAAATATCGGTGGACAAGCCCACTTCATTTCATTGACACACCCGATGATGAGTGCACTTTCAATTATCAAAGTAAGCCAAATATTTTCTTCTTTTTAGTGATATAAGTATATTTGCAATTAATATTTTTTTTTAATTAAAAAAAAAAATGTTTACATGGCATGGGGTTAGGGGACTGTCATGATCCGCATGGAGTGGAGGACATGTGTGTTGCAGGTGCCGTTCAAAATTTCACCTCTCAGCTTGTGCACTACAGAGAGGGAAGTGCTGATCGTAGATGTAAGGAAATCCAATGAAACAAAATTTGATTATATAGTTTGTCCTAATTAATTATATATAAGATTGTTTTGGTTTAGCAGTTCCATGTATATATATATATATATATAACATATATATATATTTGCAGATAATATGACTGAGGCCTTGTTATTCTTGTCACACTTCATGGGAGATATCCATCAGGTATGTGAGAATTTTAACATCTTTTTTCTTTGATAAAATTATCACTTGTCCAAAAAAGATCATTTTTTTTTCTTGATTTCTCCAGCCAATGCATGTCGGATTTACAAGCGATGAAGGAGGAAACACCATAAATCTACGCTGGTTTAGGCATAAATCTAATCTGCATCATGTAAGCTGCCTAGATAGGATCTCCATAATAAGTGATAATGTGGCTTTTTAAAGTTTTTTGAAAACTCTTCATAGTTTAAATAACTCTCTATTAACTTTACGTACAGGTATGGGATAGGGAGATCGTTCTAACTGCTCTATCAGATTATTATGAAAAAGACATGGACCTCCTCCAAAAAGACATAGAGGGAAACTTCACCGATGTAAGACTAACTAATTAACTTCCTCACTAGCATTTAAGAAACAAGATTCATTTTTTTCCAATAATGAAATTAGTTGCTTTTGATTATTAACCATATAGTTACAGGGAATCTGGTCTTCTGATGTTTCATCATGGGAACATTGCGATGATATTCTTTCATGCGTAACCAAGTGACTCTCTCTCTCTCTCATGCCCCTTATTCAGATTTATTTTTCAACAGATGCTTCTTGCAAAATTTCTAAAAAATTAAAGATTAATAGCTATGTCATTAATAAATTTTTTAAATTGCAAGTTTTTGAAGTTTAAAATTATGCATAAAATATAATCTTATAGATCATATAGTAAATAGTATCTGACTAACACAAAATTTGACATGTATATTAAGAGCGTAAAGAACATATAATTCAACAGTTAGATTTAAAAATACGTAGTAATGTTTATTTTATTGAGTGAGGTTGTAGTCTTAAGCTACAACCTTACTCAGTATCTTTTTATTGAAAGTGAATTTTGACAAATTCATCATTGGATTACATATTCTTCTTATATTCTCCATACTTGCAAAATTTCTAGAAGATTAAAAAATCGATAGCAATGTCATCAACAAATTGTTTAAATTGCAAGTTTTTGTAGTTTAAAATTATGCATAAAATATAATCTTATAGATCATATAGCAAATAATATTCGATTGACACAAAATTTGACATACATATTAAGAGCATAAAGAATATGCAATTCAATGGTTAGATTTTAAAAATAAGTGGTAATGTTTATTTTGTTGTTAAACTTTGTCCATATATAAAACATCCTTTGCACATGCATGTAGGAATGCAAACACACAAACAACACAAATACACACGGATAACACAAACACACCCCTTAGCTCTTACAAATCACTTTTCAACGTCGATTTTTTCCCCTTTCTTTCTTTTTTCCCTAATGGTGGTATATATGCAGGTGGGCTGTGGAGAGCATAAATATAGCTTGCAAATGGGGTTACAAAGGAGTTGACCCTGGTACAACTCTAGCAGGTATGCAAATTATTTAGGATTGTCCATTTGTTCCAATTTGTCAAGCATAAAATAAAAAAAGAATATTACAATTTCGACCATCATCAAATTACAAAACAAATCAGGGCATAAAAAAGTGATTAACAGCTAGCCTTGTTTCAAATTAGGATGACATAGTAGTTAATTTGCATATTTTGTGTGCTTTCAGATGATTACTTCGACTCAAGGATGCCAATCGTTATGAAACGAATTGCTCAGGGTGGAGTTCGATTAGCTATGATTTTGAACCGCGTTTTTGGTGACACTGATGAAGGATTTGCAATAGCTACTTAAAGCAGTCCATCGACACAAAAATACTTGAATATTCTTCATTTTCTTTTGTTGACCAGTAATTGCTTTTAACTGAACTTGTTAATAATTGTTAATTTGTATTTAATGACTGATCCTGTAGGTTAGTCATTCATCCCCAGTTTAGTTTATAGATTCAAATAAAAGAACCTCTACTTCATTCAGATATGAAATCCTCCAGCATATGTACAGTCCATACATATAAGAAATAGAGAACAGTGTAACAATTTCAAGCGTGGAATAACATTTTTTCTAATGATTCTGTAGTGCATTCCACAACAAATCATGATGAATAAATTAGCAGTAGTAGATTAGGTTGTTATTGTTTCAAATTTGTATTTGACAGG
Organism: Quercus aquifolioides; assembly: GCA_019022515.1. Taxonomy (NCBI): domain Eukaryota; kingdom Viridiplantae; phylum Streptophyta; class Magnoliopsida; order Fagales; family Fagaceae; genus Quercus; species Quercus aquifolioides. The sequence continues at coordinate 41,951,621 of CM032328.1, read as the reverse complement.
AGTTAGTTACTATTTTTTAGAATAGTTATTATCTCATTATAAGCATTATTTATGTTGTGTGAAAGAATCAATGGAACTCAAGCAGAAAATTAACCCAAAAAGTCTATTCTTCCTCTCAAGTTCGGGAAGCTAGTCACCTCAAATTGAGTAAGCCTAATGGGTCGGGTTTTACCTAACTCGCGGTCGGTCTGGGTTTTTAAAATAAAATCCGAAGCGGGTTTAGGTCGGGTTCGGGTTTTAGTGATACCCGCCCTGAACCCGAACCGTTAAACTAAATTACCAAAAAACCTACTATATATATAAACTTATTCAGTCAAGACCCTAATCCTTTCCTATCTCATTCTCTCATTCTCATCTCTGAGCCGCCACCCACCCTCTCTCAATCTCCAGTCACTCTCACGGTCACAGCCACACGGCCACAGCCTCACCGCTGCCCACCTCAACTCCTCAAGCCATCACTCTCACGGCCTCACTGCCGCCCCCCCTCAATCGCTCCCACTCTCCCTCCTTCTTGCACCTTCAATGATATGTTCTTCTCTCTGGGTTTTTTTTTTTTTTTTTTTTTTTTGCCATTCCTATTTTGGTTCGTTAAGGTTTGGGACCTTTGCCTTCATTAGGGTTTGGGTTCATGTCAGGGTTTGGGCTTGTTGCCATTCCTGTTTCTCAATGATATGTTCTTCTCTCTTCTTCTTTTTTTTTTTTTTTTTTTTTGTGATTTATGTGTTTGTGTTAGGATTTGTGTTTGTGATTTTGAAAGGGAAAATTATAAATCTAAAATTATTGTGTTTGTGATTTTTGTGTTTGTGTTTGTGTTTGTGATTTTGAAAGGGTATAGACACTCGATTTTGCACCCATAATTTAATCAAGGAAGATGGCTAGAATGACCATTCATATACCTGAAATTTAGAGTTGCATTACATGCATTAATTCATTCATTGCATATCATAAAAATAATCTTGAGGTTCTAACGGTCGTGACGGTATTGTTGGATAAATCTGGTTTTTGTATCTCATACAAAAACACACGCAGTGGAAGCAACGAAAACAACGGATCTACTTCAATCATGAAAGATAAACATGTAACCATGAATTCTAGAATCAAAGAATAGAAAGCGTACCTTGATGCAGTGAATTTCAAAACCTTGACTTGAGAATACCTTTAATCTTCATCTCAATTCCACATGGTGCCCAAGATGTGTGGTCTCTCAATCAGTCATTTTGTACATAAACTCTCAAAGAAAAATCCTTCTTTTTCTCCTTGTGGAGAAAAACTGATTTTTCTTCTTTTCATCTTACGTACGTTAAAACCATTCTCATAGTTTCTTTATTTAATAACACTTATTAAATAATGACTGATTTCTAATTGGGTTAGCCTTTTGGGCCTACCCAATTGGGCTTTAGTTTGTGGCTTGAGATGGGACCAAAGGGACCAATAAGACACTAGCTCCAATGGGCCTTGGGCTTTTCCGTCAACTCTTGACAAGTCCAAAGTTACCATTAATTATATTCAATACCACTATAAGAATATAATTGCACTCTAGGCCTTATCTATAAATTATATCCCAAGACTTTATTATACGTTCAACCCCTTCATTAAAATATTCGTAGTAATACAAAGTCATTAATATTGACTGCCACTTTGAAGATTACTACATCTTAATCCTTGAGTACCCGGTTTAATCCTTTATGTTATTCATAATATATTTATGAAATTCAATTCCATAAATATATACTTTAGTAACTCCTTACTAAAGTGGTTGGGCCCAACACTCTGAATAACCAAACCCATTAAACTTATCTCAAGGGAATATTTTATATCTCCTTTAAGAGATTATGAATTCCATCTTGAGAATATATGTTCCATCAACACTAAATGCGGTTGCCCAACATACTGAGGTTTTGACCATAATTTATAGATCTCACTCCTGATATATCAAAGCAACCTACATCTCATGATTAGGTCCATTATTCTCTCAGGATTTAGAGTTGATGTAAATAGAAGTCGTGAGCTTTATTATTCATTTGACAGTCTTTTGGAGAATAATAAATCTCACAGCGGTCCAGTTCAATATGTCTTAACTCTTAAAACATATTAACATACCAACTAGAAGTCTCCACTTCCATGATCAAGACAAATCATCTTAGTTGATATGTTATAGTCTTCGCAGATGAAATGCCCAATTTCATCACCGACTACGAACTAAAATTCTGAGTTTACAAAGAACTTGTGATTTATATCTTTCTGTGACTTTTCACATAAATCACATACTATGCATCTCATGGACTAAGATAATGTCCCACTAGTTCATTAATAGTCTCATATAATTAAACAACTTAATTATTCACAACATGCCAATAAATTGGATTTTAGGGCACAAACCCTAACAGGTATGTCTGATTTCCAAATCGGATTGTTTGATTGAAAGATATCACATGATCAAGTTTGCACGGTCTGTATACATTTTGTTTGGGTGAAACCAACCACGCATGATTAATTTAAATTAATTATGATTGGCTGGAAAATTAAAATTAATTAAATAATTTTGTGATTGGTTGTTAGTTAGTGTTAAAAATAGACTTGCTTGCATGGGAACAAAGCATATAATCATGTTGGAAAATTTAGACCCCGGTTGATAGAATTAACAAGTTTTAAACTCAAGTTGTTAATTAGATTTATTATGAATAAATCTTGATAAAACAAACTAACATCAATATTATGTCAATATCATGCACAGTAGAATAGTAAATAAGACAAGATATGATGATTTAGGAAAACCAATGAAACAAACTAGTTTCACAGTAAAAAACCCGAGGAGAAACCTTCCCGAAAAGTGATTCGCTATAATAAAGAGAAGTTTTAGATCTAGTACAAAACCTTTGTCCTTAGACTCTACAATCCCCGTAGATGAACTTATAGTAGAAACCTTTTACCACTTCAGAACTTCTAAACTCTTCAATATATGAACGCCACCCTTTTTGCACGGATCCCAGTATGTGACTAACCAATGATGCACGGATCCAAGTACATGACTAACTCACCAACTTGAAGAAGATTGTTGGCTGCAAAGTTCTTCACTTCATCAACAATGAAGATCAAGAAGCACTTGGTAACAAAACCCTAAGGCGCAAAAGACACAGTAGCTTTTTCAGAGAGAATAAGGCACTCGGTCACCTTTCGCATGTGTTCTCCTTGTATTCTCTTATGTGATGACCTTTAAAATAAGCCTTATATATGTCTAGGGTTGTGAGAAAAGAAACCTTACACAAATACTAAAGCATGGGCCGAAAATCAGATCTGAAAATTCTAATTCCATAATTCTCGATAGATACAGCTATCAAGCTATCTGTCGAGACCTCAATAGATAGGTTATCTGTCAAGCAGCTGTCGAGCTTTAATGAATTAGCACTTCTTCACTTGTTTCTTGGACAGATTTGCATGACTTCAATGCTAGACTTGAACTCTTGTTCCTTGAAGTACTAAACCCATCCAAGATCTACCCAAATACAAGTAAAGTGTGTTTTGTCAAAGATTAAGCTAATTCTAAATGACATATGTTCATAACGTGTTCCACATATGTCCTGAAAATATCCCCCTTTGGTAATCCGTGACAAAACCACAACAAACAAATGAAGTATGAGAGAAGTCATAAATCACTAAACTCATAATCACTTGTTGAATACAATAAAATCTAATCCTAACACAAACCCTTGAAAAACTTTGCAAGAAGAGAGTTCATGGCAAGAATGACTTTGACAACCTATATTTATGTAACACTTTAAACAAAACTCATCATGACATCTTAGTGTGAAATAGAAATATAAAAGATTGCATACAATAAATAAGAAGCATGTGCATAAAGAGAGAAAAGAAACAACATATGAAGAGATAGGTGAAGAAGACATACATCATATATATATATATCAAAAATATATATATATATATATATATATATATCTATCAAAGATAAGCACAAGGTATGTAAACATAGTCACAAGACCGGTGTACAAGAAGCTAAAAGAAGCTCCTAAAACAACAAGGAGGTAAGCACTCCCCCTAACAAGATGAAACACAACTCCCCCTTACAAAGGTGTGTATTTCTCCCCCTAACATGTAGAATCTTAAAAAGAAACCACATTTTACCACATTTTCTCCCCCTTTTTGTCATGATTGACAAAGGGACAAGAAGCTATAAAACTTCACCTGAGAAACATAAAGATGATCAAGGGGGCACAAGGAATCTATACAAATGCATGAATGTAATGAAACAAGATGCTATGGATGACAAGATAAGAGAAAGATGCAGAACATGTGAAAAACAATGCATGCAAAAAGGTCTCGACAGATTGAGAAGCTATCGAGCAGAAGCCAACCTTGATGGATCGAGAATCTGTCAAGGATCTATCGGCCAGACAGAAAGTTTCTCGATAGATCGAGAATCTGTCAAGAAGCTATTGAGACAAAGTCCAAAAAGCTCGATGGATCGAGATTGCGTTAACTTCTGTCGAGACAAGAAGAAAAAAGGGCTCGATAGATAGCAATCTGTCGAGAGTTGTCGAGAAGCTATTGAGATGGGCAAAAAAAGTTTTTCAAAGAAGAAAAAAACACAGACATGAATGCAATCAAGCATGCTACCCAACCAAAGATCCAAACAACATGTTAAGCTCTCAAAAACATTTCTTAACAAGAAAAATGTAAAGCATTTAGATCCAAAACATACACACAAACTAAACAAGTTTAGCCAATTTTATATTTCAAAAACAATTCAAGACAGTTTAGTGAGCATACATTAGCACATGTATCCCTTGTGATGGTCAAATCACATTGTACCTGTACATGTATCAAAAGTAGCAAAGAATTTATGTGTTGTGTGTAAAAAACATCGCAAGATTGTATAAGTGTCTACATGTTATGAGGATTTGAGATATGAGAAAATCAATTTAACTCATACACAATCATAATTGCTTGATGGGGACTATCACCCTCGAGGTACATCCTATAACTCCCACATCTCCTAGAAGACACGCTTGCAATCATATATAAAGTATTTTGATTCTTTTTGCTTTTGTTTTTCTTTGCATATTTTCTTTTAAGCAAAACATGCATGAGCATATAAAAGAGAGAAAAGAAATACCCAATGATGTTAAGTTTTTGACATTGCACTTTTGCTATGCTGAAGCATACAGATGTCACTGACATTGCACTTTTACTATGCCGAAGCATACAGATGTCATTTCGTGATTGGTGGGCAATAGTGGTGAGATGGTTATTTATGCATTTCTCTTAGGATTTTCTAGTCCTTCCCGTCAAAAAGAGTGATACGAGTGTTAAGTACAAAAGATTACTTAATCTTACTCATCACAAACCCGAGCCACAAAACTCACTTGCTTAGTTGTGCATAGATATGCTCATCTAAGCTACAAAAGATACAAAGTTTAGAAAACTTTATTTCAATGGCCATCCAAGTTACACAAGTACCAATGTACACAAAACATACACTGTTTTTGTATTTTTCTGATTTTGATTTTTATCTTTTTTTATTTATTATTATTTATTTTGAAAACAAAACAAAATAAAAACTAAACAACCAAACAAAAATAGAAAAATAACATGAAAGCGTGAAAGAAAGATGCAGATGCATGAAAGCATGATTCCAAAAGCTGATAAGAAATCAAGCAAAGAGAGTCCTACTTTAGATAGAAAGAATTAAAGTAGAGGACAAATAGAAAAGACAATTAAGTCTTAGACTCTTTTCTCACCCACACAGCACGAGTCTTTGGCCATGAAGATGAAAAGGCATGTGTCCTAGTATGTCTACTAAAGGACATAGAAGAATTAGAATTCTCCTGAGCTCAAAGCTTTTAATAACTCTCCAAACAAAGTTATAGGTCCTTGAGAGGAAACCTGTGACTGTTTGGACACTTGCTTTTGAGGATACAACTTAAAGCAATTAGGACGAATGTGTCCAGAAACACCACAATTGTGACAAACATGAGGTCTAACAAAGGATTTAAAATTGGTCAAATCAGTTTTGGATTTCATACCTTTATCACCTTTCTCATATTGGGGTCGGAGGAGACAGCATATCCTGAGTTCTATCTTGACTAAGCTGAACCTCGAGATTCTTGACCTTCTCTTCTAATGAGGTGTTCTCCACAACAAACGTCTCAACTAACCTTGTAGTCTCATTTAATTTGACTAACAAATCAGTTTTTTCAGTTTTTACCTCATTAAGCTCTTTTCTACAAAGATAAGAAGTCTTCTCAAATTTTATAAATTCAGTGCATAGCTTATCATAGGCGAAGAGTCAACTTCTTGGGTACTTCATCATCAGAAGAATCCTCACTGTCACTAGTACTCTCCACAATCACCTTATATTTTGTGGCAGCAAAAGCTATAACATGACCACATTCATCCACATACTCATCAGAAGAGTCATTCTCAGTATCACTCTAGATAGCAACCAACCCTTTACCTTTTGACTTCTTGGTCTTTTTCTTCATAAGGTAGTTGGGGCACTCTATCCCCATATGATCAAAACCTTTGCACTCATGGCACTAGATAAGGGGTTTCTCACTCTTACCCCTCCTAGAGGATTTAGATTTCCTAGGAGATTTGTCCTTATCCTTTTTCCTAAATTGAAGAAGCTTGATAATCTCATTAGCTATGAAAGTTAGATCCTCATCCTCATCATCATCTTCATCTTCATCTTCGCTTTCATCCTTCATCTTCAGAGTCATCAATCTCTCTCTCTACACCTTTAAGAGCCAAGTTTCTACTCTTTCCACCTTTTCCCATTAAACCTAATCCCATTTCATAGGTTTGAAGGTTCCCTACAAGCTCAGTCAAAGGAATTTGATCAATGTCCTTTACTTCTTCAATGACAGTGATCTTGGCATGAAATCTTTCAAGTAAGGACCTAAGGATTTTTCTAACAATTTTGGATTCTGCTATAGATTCTCCAAGGTTGAAGGCAAAATTCACAATATCCTTGAGTTTAGCATAGAACTCATCAAAGGTCTCATCCTCCTCCATCATTATTTCTTCAAAACTACTAGCGAGTTTTTGAAGCTTCACAGCCTTTACTACCTTGGTACCTTCATAGGTGGTCTCAAGAATGGTCCATGCTTCCTTGGCAACTTCCGTAGATGATATTTTCTTGAATTCCTCATTGCTCACCCCACTAAACAAAGCATTCAAGGCCTTACTGTTGAAATTTGCTGCTTTGATTGTTGCTTCATCCCAATCCACCGGTGCTTCCTTAGGCTTAATCCAGCCAACTTCAATAGCTTGCCATACTTTTTCACCGAGAGCCTACAAAAAAACTTTTATACAAACTTTCTAGTACACATAATTAGTGCCATCAAATAAAGGAGGAATCAAAAGAGATTGCCCACGATCCATGACAACAGAGGTCAAGGATCACACTCAAGAAATTAATCCAATCAGAGTGTACCCGTCCTGATACCACTTGTTGGGAAATTTAGACCCCGGTTAATAGAATTAACAAGTTTTAAACCCAAGTTGTTAATTAGATTTATTATGAATAAACCTTGATAAAACAAACTAACATCAATATCATGCACAGCGGAATAGTAAATAAGACAAGATATGATGACCTAGGAAAACCAAAGAAACAAACTAGTTTCACAGTAAAAAAAAATTCACTGTAATAAAGAGAAGTTTTAGATCTAGTACAAAACCTTTGTCCCTAGACTCTATAATCCTCGTAGATGAACTTACAACAGAAACCTTCTACCGCTTCAGAACCTCTGAACTCTTCAATATATGAATGCCACCCTTTTTGCACGGATCCCAATACGTGACTAACTCACCAACTTGAAGAAGATTGTTGGCTGCAAAGTTTTTCACTTCATCAACAATGAAGATCAAGAAGCACTTGGTTACAAAACCTTAAGGTGTAAAAGACACAGTAGCTTTTTCAGAGAGAATAAGGCACTCGGTCACCTTTTGCATGTGTTCTCCTTGTATTCTCTTATGTGATGGCCTTTAAAATAAGCCTTATATATGTCTAGGGTTTTGAGAAAAGAAACCCTACACAAATACATAAGCATGGGCCGAAAATCAGATTTGAAAATTCTGATTTTGTAATTCTCGATAGATACAGCTGTCGAGCTATCTGTCGAGACCTCGATAGATAGGTTATCTGTCGAGCAGCTGTTAAGCTTTAATGAATCAGCACTTCTTCACTTGTTTCTTGGACAAATTTGCATGGCTTCAATACTAGACTTGAACTCTTGTTCCTTGAAGTACTAAACCCATCCTAGATCTACCCAAATACAAGTAAAGTGCGTTTTGTCAAAGGATAAGCCAATTATAAATGACATATGTTCATAACATGTTCCACATATGTCCTAATAAATCAGATAACAAAGAAATTGTGGATAATCAAGACTTTTTTGGAGTGTTTATCTACAAGATAATTATCACTTTAAAGACCTGAATATTCAGAAAAGGGGATTAATTTTAGAATACGAATTAAAAATGCGTCTAAGTGCAATTCCGGGCTCAAAAGTCCTCAAAAAAGGAGTCCAAATTGGACCAAAATTCAAACGCAGGTTCAGCACCCAAGAGGGCCATTCGGCACTCTTGGAGTGCCGATTGGCCCAAATTGTTGGCATGGCCCGAGGACTCCTGGATTGAGATAAACCTTACCCTTTTCGATCTTTTAGAGATAAGGATGCGTCCCAATTCGTATATGATCATTCAGCTAATTTTTTGAAGCATTCCAACCTTTATAAATAGGGGATGCCTCTCAAAATTCAGCACACTTTTTGACCCCCCTCTTTCTAGCTCTTCTCTTCTAACTTTTCAATTCCACTTACGTTAAAGACATTCTGGAGGCTTTTGCTTTAGGAACTTCATTTTTGCAAGTAAAGTGTATTAGGCTTTAAAGGGCTGAACAAATTTCTTTGAATCCTAAAATATTCTTTCATTAGAAGAGCACGCTCATGCAAGAGGTATTCTGTTTTTCTTCTTTCTTTTCTTTTTCCGTTAATTAGCATGTTTTGTGTTTGATGCATGAGTATGATTAGCATGTTTTATTATAACTTGTTCTTAATATATAATTGCCATGATTAGATGCCTTAGATGATTGTTTATTTCAATTCTTTCTCTTTGACTTCAAAATCTGTAATGATTATCAAAACTTTTTTATGAGAACACAAAACTGATCTGTATTTTCACAATTGATTTTTTTCTAATCTTAAAACCGATCTGTATTTTCAGATCTGATTTTTTTTTTTGTCTAATCTCAAAAATGATCTATATTTTCAAATCTAATTTTTTCTCTAATCTCGAAACTGATCTGTATTTTCAATAAATACAGATCTGATTTTTTTTGAAAAAGTTTTCTTTATCATAAAATTGCAGATTTTGAAATTCAAAAGAAGGGATTGAAAGTTAGGTTAAAGTTTTTTTGTGTGACGCATAATAAATTTGTCTCATGAATGTGAATCTTCCTTTAAAAATCCTTTTTATTTGTTTTCAACAACAGATCTGGTTATTCATAAACCCAAAAATCAATTTTTTACTTTACACGAAACAAATTTGGTTCTTTTCAAAATCTCAGTTTTTTTACAAACAACAGATCTGATTTTTCATAATAAAGTCCTTTTTTTATTTTATTTTTTTTATTTTTACCTCTAAAAGCAGATCTAATTTTTTTTTACAAACCAAATCTTTCTTTTAACCCTTCATAAAAACAGATCTGATTTTTTTTTTTTACAAACCAAATCTTTCTTTTAACCCTTCATAAAAACAGATCTGATTTTTTTTTTTTACAAACCAAATCTATCTTTAACCCTTCATAAAAACAGATCTGATTTTTTTACAAACCAAATCTTATTTTTTAATTTTCAAAACAGATCTGAATATTCTTTTTAAAAGAGGACAACATTCGTAAGGAAAATTTATTTAAATTATTTTCTATCAAGTGTCTATCATGTGTGTTCAACATATCATTCAACATCATGCAAAAAATGGTATATTGGTCATTAGAGTCTAGAATACTAGACTCTATCTGGGCGAAATGGATGCCTAACACCTTCCCATTCCGTAACCTAGCCCCCGAGCTTAGGATTTTTGGATAGGTAGATTAGTGTTTTGTCTTTTAATTTTGGTAGATTGTAACTAGGACCAAAGTTTTGTATTCTTGTGCATAGATTGTAACTAGGATCCAAAGCCTTGTAAGGTTTTATTTACCAAAATTGTACTTGTCTTTCTTCAATCAATGACATTCGAAATATTTTGATCATGTAATTTGTGTTTATTTTTTCTTATTTTTTTGTATAAAAAATAAGTGGCTACTCCACACCACTACCCAAAAGAGAGGTGCCCTCACAAGCACCCAAATCTCTTTTTTGAGAGCACCCCAAGTTTCATGGTCTCTCACAGTGGCGACTCTGCTAGGGATGTCGAGGGTTAAGCTTCGTGTTAGACTTAAGTGACCAACTATATACCCTTGTCTTTTGCATGATTTTGCATGATATGGTTGTTTGTATGATATTTTTGTTTGTGTTGCCATGTTGGTTGTTAAGAGCTTTCCCTAATTGGCATAGTGTATGCCATCAAAACAACAAATATGTATGCACCCATCTCAACAATATGGTGGTAGTAACCATGGATCATCGGTCTTTATTAGATTCGAGTATCCAGTGGGGAACTCACCAACTCATAGCCCAAAGTCACTAGATCATTTCTTGTTGGCTACAAAGGATAGACCATGCCATTTGGACCAACGCAATGTTCATTACATTACAAGTTGGGAGGTGTAACATCCTAGCTATGGGAAACAATAAAACAACAAGCCCACCCTACAATGTAATGACTTAGAACCTACCCTTAGGTTGGTCCACGTTAAAATTGCATTACATGTTGCATGTGTTTGTTTGGTTGGTTGATTGATGTGGATAGGGACCTAGCTTTGATTAACCCGACCGAGCCTTTTCTTAAAGAAGAATTTGGTTAAGATCAGAGGGAAGACTCCAAAGAGAACCCAAGACTGACACTCAAGCTAGTAGTTCCAATTCCAATCCCATCACTCCCATCATGGTACTGAAGCCTGTGAGCATAGAGGACACTCCACTGCTGCAACATCATAATCTCATATTCGACCTACAAGACAGTTCAAGCCACAAGAAGTCTGAAGATCCCAACACTATGGCGAAAGGGGAAGAACATCCGAGCACTGAAGAGCCCATGAACACTCAAGAGCTACTCAACACCATGGTAGCTAGTCAAATCCAGCTAAGAGAGGACATGAACCTTATGGTGCAACAGTTTCAGATCCTGAAGAGTGGCCAAGAGGAGAACAAGACCGACCATAATTCCCCAACCATGGAGGGTGAAAAGAAGATCAACGAGAGGATAAACAAGATGGAAGAGATGATCAAGAGAGCTCGCAAGATGGAAGACCTCATAGACTACCAATCACTCTCACTTTTCCCTGATGTGAGACTACCTCCCAACTTCAAGATGCCAACCTTGACAAGTTCGACGGGACTGGCTGCCCAAAGTCCCATTTGAAGATGTATATGATGGCCATGCAGCCCCTAGGAGCAACTGAAGAACTACTTGCTTAAATGTTCCAAAACACCCTGATTGGAGCCGCTCTTAGGTGGTTCCTCAACCTAGATGATGCTAGAGCAAGGAGCTAGGAGGACACTTTGCTGCAAGTTTCACAATCAATACAAATACAACATAAGAGTTGATGTAACAAGGAGAGATTTGGAGACCATGAAGCAAGAGCCAAAAGAATCTTTCTCTACCTTTATTACCAAGTGGAGATCCAAGGCGGCATAGATGATGAATAGGCCAAGTGAAGAAGAGCAATTAACCATGGTTGTAAAAAACTTATTGCCTATATACCATAAATATTTGTTTGCCCAGTATTTTCCTAATTTTAAAGCTTTGATTACTGCTGGAACCTAAATTGATGATGCAATAAATAATGGCACTATAAAGAATAAGGACCTACCAAGGTTTAAAAAGAATTTAGGATCAAGTTCTAAAATTGTAGAAGTTTCTAATATATACAAAAATGATCCTTATCAACTTATTGCTCCCATTGCCCTTGTGCCAATATCACAAGGGCTGACTCCAAGGCCTAGGAGGGAATTTCATGATTTATATATGCCTGTGAGTCAAGTGTTTGAAAAACTAAAAGGTAAAGGTTTACTAAAGCCCTTAGATCCAAGACCAATCCCAAACCCATTGCCTGCAAGATTTGATGTGACTAAGAGATGTGCCTCCCACCAAAGCCCTGGCCATGATACTGACAAGTGTTTTGGCCTTTGTCATGCAATTCAAGACCTAATAGACAATAATGTGATTGCATCGCCTACAAGGCCTAGCATGACTAATAATCCCTTGCCCAACCATAATTTTGGGAGAGGACCAAGGATTAATTGCTTAATGACAGAAGAGGAAACTGAAGGGGACCCGCCTAAATTGATTTATGACCTACCCGAATGCTTTATGATGACATGGGAAGAATTGATAGGTATGACATCCACTGCAAGGTATGACATATGGAGCGAAGATGTAACTGAAACCATAAATTACCCGACATCCACAAATGGGGAGAGATACTTCAAACCCTAAACAAATTACCAAACATCCACAAATGGGGGGACACACTTCGAACCCCAATCAAATTACCAAGCACCAACATATGGGGGGAGACACTTTGAACCCCAATCAAACAACCCAATACCTACAAAAGGGGAGAGACACTTCGAACCCCAATCAAATGGCCCAACATCCACACATGGGGCGAGACACTTCAAACCCCAATATACCGATCTAAATGACCCAACAAAAATTGCCCACATCACGAGGGGGGAGGGGGGGGGGGGGGAGACACTATATTTGGAGACAGACAACCCAATAGAAGCCTTGAACAAAGCCACCCAACAAACACCCACTGAAGAGGATGAGGTCCTTAAGCAACTACAAAAGACTCAAGCCAATATATCTTTATGGGGTTTACTCATGGCCTCATACAAGCATTGTCAGAATTTGGTAGACCTTCTCAATCAAATCCAAGTTCCTACAACCACTACTTCTTAAGATCTGAATGCTATGATTGGGTCCATAAGTAGGGAACTCACTATTTCCTACTCTAACAAAGATTTGACGAAAAAGGGGAAGCACAACAATGACCCATTGCACAATACTGTAGATGCTAAAGGCAAGAGGATTCCAGTGGTTCTAATTGATGATGGAAGTGCCTTAAATGTGTGTCCTTTAAAGACTGCAAGTTTCTTGGGTCTAAGTATTGAAGATTTTGTGCCAACTGATCAGCACGTGAGGGCATATGACAATAATAGAGGGGAGGTCTTAGGAACCGTGACACTAAAGCTCACTATAGAGCCAATGATCAAGAATGTGGAGTTTCAATTCTTGAACATAGCATCATGTTTCAATATGCTCCTTGGGCAACTGTGGATCCATGACACAGAGGCCGTACCTTCATCCCTATACCAAAAGGTCCGGTTTCCACATGAGGGAGCCATAGTTACTATATATGGCAATACTTTGACCGTGCCAAAGCCCATTTTGGTATTGATTATGAGAAGGAGCCATTGACCTTGGATGGCTTTAAGATTGAAAAGTCTGTTTTTGAAAGAAAAGAAGAAGGAGTGGAGAAGATCCCCATGGACTTTGCTCCCTACAGCAACAACAACGTGGTGGCAATGATGAATAGAATGAATTACCTTCCAGGAATGAACTTGGGGAAGACTATGAAGAAGCCAATTGTTCAAGACCCAATTATTCCTACTGCCACACCACCTTTTGGGCTAGGCTATAAGCCCACTAATGATGACTTATTAAAGATGGAGGTGAGAAGAATGGCCCGAGCCAAGGCCAAAGCAAAAGGACTCCCTTGTCCCCTGGAACCCCTAAGGCCCTATACTCCCACATTGAACGGAAAGTTTGTCAAAGCTGGGGATAGTCAACGCTATTGGGAATTCCTTGAACTGAGATTTGACCTTGAGACAAGAACAATGGTGCTTGGATTTGAGCTATTATTTGATTGCAACAACCAGCTTCTAGAGCTAAAGAAGGAAGACACAAATTGGGTCCCTACTGATTGGGCTGATTACATGGACCCTAATGCAATGACTACGCTTCTAGGAGATGCCATTTGCAATATAGAAGAAGAAGAGTACTGGGAAGCTTGCCAACATGCATTGAAGAGCCCGTATGAAGCAAGAACAAGTGATGAAGATGAAGAAGGGGGAGAAGCCCCTAGTGATGTTGATGAAGGTAGCAACAACAAGTGTGATAGTAGTAGTAATAGCAGTAGCAATGACAGTGGAGATAGCAAGGATGATAGCAACAGTAATAGTGAAAGCAACAACAATGAAGACTATGATAGCCAATATAGTGGTGATGATTGAGGTGCACCCTCTAGTGATAGAGAAGATGATGATGAAGGGCCTTTTTATGAAGATCACTTTGATAATGATGTAGACTACTATGATGGAGATATAGAGGATGATGCCGAATTTGAACCTATAGACATAGAGAGTGGAGCTGAGAGTGAAGAATATGGGCTAGAGAATGTGCTAGAAGTTGCTGGAGAGGATGTTAAAGAAGCCAATTATATAGACTATGATGATTACCCCTATGGGCGTCCCTCAGATTGGAGCATTACTAATGGTAGCTCAAGGTCAAGTCCTCGTTATGACAACCATGGTAGAGAAAGAAGATGAGAACTTGGTTCACTGACCCCATACATTGGAGAAGAAGATGACATAGTTGCTAGATTGGCCACCCTAGACAGAAAGTTGATGATCCACAATTTCAAAAACTTAAAACTAGAGAGTCTTGAAGGTGAAGATGAGAAGATGGAAGGGAATGAGTCAGAATATCTCCCCCAATACATCCACCCGAGCAACAAAGGAAAACAAGATCTATTTGGTGAGTGGATGGATAGTATAGAGCGTCTAGAAGCTTATATGACTGACAAGCCCATAGATATGGAGATTGATGGTGAAGGCACAGATTATATGGATGAAGACTGCTTGGTACTAATGCTAAAGGAAGAAGGAACTCGTTGAGAGCCACCCGCCATTGTCGAAGCCACAATTGAGCTAAAGAATTGGGCATGGGAGGGAGCCGCCCACCCTATGGAAGACTCTGTCATGAAGATCAAGACCATCGAGCCAATCACTCTTGTCAAGAAGATCAAGACCATAGAGCCAGTCACTCCTACCAAAAACATTGTTTTTGTTTCTATTGAGTCTGTTTCTGCTAGTATTATTGTCCCTGTTGAGTCTGTTTGTGATCTTACTATAGAGTCTGTTTCTAATGAGTCTGTTGAGTTTGTTGAGAACTCTTTTCCTTATAATATGATTTTTGATTCTGCTTATTTATTGGCTTTGAATGTTTTTATTTTGGAAATTGGTAAAGAAACTCTTAATAATAAGGAATTATAACAAGGGCATATAGAACCTATAAAAGAAGAAACCCAACCTATTAACCTGGGAACTAATGATGATCCCAAAATGATACAAGTGGGCAATACCCTAACCACCTCTAAGAAAGATGCATTAGTGGCACTACTGACAAAATTCAAAGAGGTATTTGCATGGTCATACGAAGACATGCTTGGGATTGATACAGATATAGTACAACATCACATTCCAACAGATCCAATCATGAAGCCGATCAAGCAGAAGTTGAGAGGAATGAAGCTAGAGTGGACTTTTAAGATTAAGGAAGAGGTTAAGAAATAGTACAATGCAGGATTTCTGAGGGTGGTCAACTACCCGGAATGGTTAGCTAATGTGGTTCCTATAAGAAAAAAGGATGGGAAAGTGAGAATGTGTGTAGATTTCCGAGATCTAAATAAGGCTAGCCCAAAAGATGATTTTCCCTTGCCTCACATTGACATCTTGGTTGATAACACAACATGACATGCCTTGCTATCATTTATGGATGGTTTTTTAGGATATAATCAGATAAAGATGGCTCTAGAAGATATGGAGAAAACCTCCTTCATTACTCCATGGGGGACATATTGCTACAAGGTCATGCCATTGGGCTTTAAAAATGCTGGTGCTACTTACCAATGTGTAGCCACTACTCTGTTGCATGATTTGATCCACAAAGAAGTAGAAGTCTATGTTGATGACATGATAGTGAAGTCCAAAGACCGAGAGAGGCACATACCAGCCTTATGGAAGTTCTTTGAAAGAATCCAATTCTATAAGCTGCGATTATATCCCAAGAAGTGCACTTTTGGTGTAACATCCAGAAAGCTATTGGGATTTATGGTAAGTCAGAGGGAAATTGAAGTAGATCCAGACAAAATCAAGACCCTTGTAGAGATGAAGCCTCCTAGGACCGAGAAGGGGATTCGAGGGTTTTTAGGAAGGATACAGTACATTAGCAGATTCATAGCTCAGCTCACCATGACATGTGAGCTACTTTTCCGACTGCTCAAGAAGGAAGTTCCCACGGTCTGGAATGAACAATGCCAAGAAGTTTTTGAGAAGATTAAGATTTACCTAATAAAGCTGCCAATACTGGTTCCACCGGTACTTGAAAAGCCATTATTGTTGTATCTCAAAACTACAGACATAGCAATGGGGGCTTTGCTTACTCAGTACCTAGAGGAGTCTAGGAAGGATAATGCAATTTACTACATTAGCAAGAAGATGTTGGCCTATGAAGAAAAGTATTCACCACTTGAGAAGACATGTGTAGCACTTGTATGGGCAACCCGCAAACTTATACATTACATGCTTGCTTTCAAGGTCTTGTTGATTGCAAGAATGGATCCTTTGAAATATCTAATGGAGAAGCCTGTGCAAGATGGGAAGATAGCTAAATGGGTTCTGCTTTTGTCAGAATTTGATATTAAATATGTGACTCAGAAGTTTGTGAAGGGGAGAGCAATTGCTGATCACTTAGCCCACTGTTCACCTGAGGAAGCTGAAGAAATCCAAGGAGACTTTCCGAATGAGGATATCATGGGGATCGAGGTAGAATCATGGAAGATGTATTTTGATGGAGCAGCTAATCAAAATTGGAGTGGAATTGGAGTTCTCTTAATTTCTCCAAAAGGGACACATATCCCATTCTCTAGTAGGCTCAATTTTCCTGCCACTAATAATGCCACTGAATATAAAGCTTGGATTATGGGGTTGCATGCAGCCCTAGGTCTTGGAGTAAAAGAGTTAGAAGTATATGGTGATTCAGCCTTGATAATTGCTCAGATTCAGAATAGATGGAAGATCAAAGAAGAAAGGATGATGCCTTATCATGAATGTCTTCAGAAGTGGGCCTCAAAATTCAGTAGGATCTAGTACCAATATGTGCCAAGAATGCAGAATCAAATTGCAGATGCTTTAGCAACAATGGCCTCCATGATGGAGGATCTAAGGAAGATAAAGCTAGACCAATAGTGCTGGAACAAAAAGAAGAGCCAGCCTATTGCATGTCAATAGAAGAAGATGAGGGAAAGAACGGGGAAGGTGAATGGTATTCAAACATCCTACAATACCTCAAGGATGGGATATACCAAAAGTCTGCAGACAAGAATGACCAATTAACCATCAAAAGGTTGCCCACTAATTATATTATTTATGAGAGAGGCTTTACAGAAGATCATATGACTCTATCTTCGGTCTCAAAAAAGAAGAAGAAAAAAGATCATATGACGGAATTCATCTCCTTTGTGTGACTGCCAAGGAAGCATAGCAAATAATGGAAGAGGTTCATGAGTCAAGTTATGGGCCACACATGAATGCACACATGCTTTCATGGAAGATAATGAGGCAAGGGTATTACTGGACTACTATGGAAGCAGACTGTGCAGCTCATGTTCATGGAGATCTGAATCACATACCACTGATGCCATTACATACCATGACTTCACCCTGGCCGTTCTCTACATAGGGATTAGATATTATTAGAAAGATTCACCCAACAACATCCAATGGCCATGAATTCATACTTGTTGCTATTGATTATTTCACTAAATGGGTGGAAGCTACCTCATACAAGGTTTTGAACTCAAAGAAAGTTGCTCAATTTATTCAGACCAATATCATTTGTAGATATGGGCTACCACATGAAATTATCTCAGACAATGGATTGCATTTTAAGGGAGAAGCAGAGACGCTACTTCGACAGTTCAATATTCAGCACCATAAATCCTCACCCTATCGTCCTCAAACTAATGGGGCAGTTGAGGTTGCTAACAAGAACATAGGACGAATCTTGAAGAAGAGTACGAAGAACTACAAGGATTGGCACCTACAATTACCCTATGCACTTTAGGGGTATAAGACATCGATTCGAACTTCCATAAGAGCCACTCCTTATTCATTGGTGTATGGGATGGAAGCAATCCTTCCCATTGAAATGGGTGTCCGATCATTGAGAACAGTGCTGGAAAGTGAAATCCCTGAAGTAGATTGGTTGTAAAGCAGATACGACCAATTATGCATGATGGATGAGAAAAGACTCAAGGCCTTGTATCACATTCAAGGTTATCAAAGGACGCTTAGGAAAGCTTTTGACAAGAAAGTAAGCGCTACAGATTTGAAGTTGGGAGATTTAGTGCTGAAAGAGATCCGAGCCCCAGTTCAAGATACAAACGGGAAGTTCAAGAAAAATTAGGCAGGTCCATATATTATTAAGCAGATATACTCTGGGGGAGCAGTAAGGTAGATGGACTTAGATGCAAACCCTTTCACTGAGCCAACCAACATGGATCAATTGAAGAAATACCATGTCTGAGGTGGTAGTCTGAAAAAAGCACATTTGAAAGTGGTTGTAAATTATGTTTTTTCCCTTCTTAGGATTGTCAAAAAAAAAAAAAAAAAAAAAAAGTACGTTGAAAACCCGAAAGGGCAATCTACACAAAAGGAGATTTAAAAAAAAAGTGAGAGAGCTTGCTAGGTTGAAAACCCGAAAGGGCGGCCTAGGCAAAAATTAAGACAAATAAAAAATGAATTACGTGATGACCTGATCCTTCTATCAAGGAGGTACGTAGGCAACCATACATTGGTTCGGTCACAATTTTCCCAAACCCACCATTTACCCATTGAGCCAAAAAAAAATTTGTTTTCAAAATCTAACTATTCCATTAAATCATGCCATTACATAGAAATCAAAAACCCAAACCCTAAATCAAGCCATAAAAAAAAAAAAAAAAAAAAAAAAAAAAAAAAAAAAAAAAAAAAAAAAAAAACCAAACCCTTAAAACCTAAACCCTAAACAGAACCCTTAACCTGAAAGTCCTAAGTAATTCCTAAACCTAAGAGTTCCACATCAACTTTTAAAATAAACATGGTCAAAGCCAAAAAAATAAGAAGATCATTTTGTCTTCAGTCTTTTCTCTTTTGGTTGTTCGTTGATTCCATCTGTACTAGGTACTTTGTGATCTTTGTCCCTCCTTTTAAACTCATAGTTGTCAGCCTCATGTCTTTCTCGATTGTCTCTGAGGAATTGTTTTCTCATAGCAACCATGTCAGCCTCCTTGTCTGCAATCTTGTTCACCAGCTAGCTAGAATATTATGTGGTTCGAGCATCCGCAAAATCGAGCCTTCCAGAGCAAAGCAAAAGTTTCCCTACGAAGCAAAGAGCCAAGCCAAAATTTTTCTGTATGTTGTCAGTCACTCCATAAGTGCATTTGTTAATCAGCCTTGAAAGAACTGCACGGAGATTCACCGTGTGTCCTTCAATCATGCTACCAGTGATTGGAGTGGGAAGTCCTAGAGCATCGGACAAAATCTCCCTATGTCTGGGATCACAAGAAACTGCTACGGATTTTTTGTTAGGATCATAACCCAAAATAGCTAAAAAAATCTTCAATTGTGGGACAAAGTTCAGCAGTTTTAAACTGGAATACATGATCTTCAGGATCCCAGAACTTCACAGTAGCACAGAGGAAGTCCCACTTGATCTTGACATTCCTCAAAGCCTTGATTCCCTCTAGTTTGTATGCTGTAAAATTGATCTTGGTACTAAAATCAAAGCTACGATCCCATCTGTTGATATCATGAATGATTGAATGACAAAAAAATTTATTGTTAGCCATGGATAACTCTTACTTGTGATTATTGTGTCTTGATAACCTTGATGCAGAGATTTGTTTGCAGGAAAGATGCTAAAATAAGCTACCTCAGTCCTTAATCAAGTTTAAATAAGTTTCAAAAGTTTGTAGCTGACTAGGAAAGTGTTTTATGGTCACAACGGATAAAATATTTTTCGAAAAACCCAAAAACATAAGAAACGCGTTGGAAAAACACAAGGAGTCGGCCAAAATTGGGTGTGCCTGTTGGCACCTTAAAGTGCTAGTCGACACTCCCCAAGTGCCGATCGGCACTCTAAGAGTGCCGATTGGCACCCAGTTTAACCGAGCCCCAATCATCTCTGTTTAGTGTTTTTGGACGCTTCTTAAGCCTATTATGACTCTATTTTTCACTCAAAAAAATTGATTGTGCAATAAAGTTTTCAAAAATTTGCGTGAAGCGTCAACTAGGGCATTCAGGCATGCCTTGTCCATTTGTTTCAAAAAAAAAAAAAAAAAAAGGGTCACCTGCATCACTACTTTCAAAAATTTCGATCAAATTGAGATTTTTTTTTTCAAAATCATGCATTTGTCTCTTAAACTAAGGGCATTCGGCTATGCCTTATCCCCTCTTTCTCGGATAAGAAAAAAATCACTCATTCCTTTTCAAAAAAAAGAGAGAAAAATTCTTTTAAAAAAAATGAAGGGTTATCAAGCATAAAAGTTTCCAAACTAGGGGCATTCGGCCGAGCCTCATTCAAGTAAGTGAAAATTCCATCAAAAGTGGTCAGATAAATTCAAATTGTTCATTATAAGACTTTGACAGGTAAATTCTAAACTTGTCTCATCTGGGTTGCAGCAAAATCAAAAGCAATCTAAAGGTAAAGAGCTAAAAGCTGAAATTAATACAAATTGTTTGAGAAGTACTTTTTTGTTTTTAAAGGAAAATTGAAATACAAGTCAAGCATCATTCGGACTCCAGATCCGCCTGTGGGAAGATCTCCTTGACCCGCCTCTAAAGGAGCCACCCTCAGTGTCTCCTTCCTGACTTGCATAAAACTGGGATTCTTGCTGTCAGTTCTGAAGTTCAAGATTTTTGATCCTCTCCACCAAAGATCTTGCGTTGGCATCGGCCAATGCCATCCGGGTATTCTAAAAAATCAACAAAGACTAGTGTTAAATCAATTATCATGGAAGCTTAAGCACAAAAAACACTCAAAAAGCATCATCTTATACCTAGTTCACTTCATTAATCACATATAGGGAAGATTTAGGAACACACTGGGTCACTCAAAGGGACATTTGGAGTATGCTCTTGTCTATCTAAAGCCATAGAACTGTACGACCCATCAGGATTCATCCACTGTTTTAAAAACCGAACCGGACCGGCCGGTCCAACCGGTTCAACCGGGAACCGAGGGCCAATCCAGTCCGGTTAAAAGCCTTAAAACCGGTCAACAACCGAAAAACCGGCCAAAAACCAGTCAAAAACCGGGGTTGAACCGGAAATTACAAAAAAAAAAAACGGTTCGATGACCGGTTCAGTTTTTAAAACCATGGATTCATCACTTCATATTGCCATGCAGGAATATGAGGATGTCTCCATGAAGGAACTAGAAGAGCCGCTAGCATGTCTAGAAGGGGGATTCTCTTCTTCCTCTTCCTTTTCTTCAGAAGATGAAGCCTAAAAGTGCAACATACAGATATTGTTACAAAGCTGAAATGTGGGAAATTAGCATACAAGATGAAATACAACTTGACTTCAGGAGGAAAGAAAGATACCAAGTGATGAAGTAGAAATCGTCAGTCAAGTAGACTTGTCCAGATAGGCCAGCAACCTCGTTAGCTGTGCCTGCAATCGTCGTTAAGGACCTTCCTTAGGTGGTCACCGGTATGGTGCCTGCCACAAAGTCTCTGATGATAAAGTTAGCAGGTGAAGGCTTTTTTAGAAAATATTAGAGTAATAGCGTATTGGAATATTAGAATGTGTAACACTTTCAGGTTCAGTGATGTAGGTTTTAATGAGCCTCCAACGGTCTGACAGCCTATCTTGTATTTGCCCGAGGCATTAAATCCTTCATTGAATGGCTTGTCTTACTTTGTCCATGACGTGATAGGACGGACGAAGGCGACTTATACTATTGTCTGGGCAAAAAGGTTCGTTGGTCCCATCAGCTGCCCCCCCAGGTTTTGTGGTCGTCCTTACATGTCATGATGACCACCAGAAGGTGAAAGGTTTCTTGCTCAGGCATGGCTCTTGGGGTTACGTTCCACATTTAGTGCATAGTGGCGGCGTTTCCACATTTAGTGTGTAGTGGTGGCGTTTCTACATTTAGTGCGTAATGGCGGCGCTGCACACGTTGTGGCCACGTGGCGTGTTCTGAGTGGTGGATTTTAATGCTCCACTTTTGGTGCCACTTGGGTTTCACGCTGTTTTTTTAGTTTTCTATGCCTAGTTTTTAAACTCCCTTCCTTTTCTCTTTCTTCTTCAACTTTCATCTTTCTTACGCTGTTGCTGCTCTGCGACTTCTTTCTTCTCCGAGCCACTTTCCTTGCAATTGTCTGCATTTGGTCCTTTTTTGGGGTTGCATTTTTGAGGTACAGTTTCTTCTTTCTCTTTTTGTTCTTCCTACCACAATAATTTCGCAAAGGTTACTAATTCTTCCCTTTTCTTTTCTCCGTGTTTTGGGTTTTCTTAGGATCTTGCCCCTCTTTTATTGCTTTTTGAGTTCCATGCTTAGTAGTTCTGAGGTTAGGGCACTTTGTCCCTCTGTTTCTTTCCTTTTTGCGCGTCTAGGAGCTTCTGCCCTTTAGTTGAGGGTTTTATGTGTGGGGGAAATAGCTTAAGTTTAGTGTTAACCGATCTGTTCCCTTTACTCCGTCAATCTGTTGATTGGTTTGAGGACCTAGTGGGTGATCAGAGAGTGATGTCGGAGGTAAGGTCCATTGAGTTAGAGACGGGGTTGTCGTCTAGTGACGACCCTATGGAGGAAGATACTGCGGTCTCTACTCCGAGAGTGGTTAGGGCTTTTTCTGCTCTGGAGGAGGAGTGTAGCCTGGACGCTGAGACCCTTTCCAGATTTAGAGATCAGTTTCAGTTTCCTGAGAGGGTTAGGATCTGTCTTCCTCACAAAGAGGAACGAGCTTGCCATTTTTCGCCCGGAGAGGTGTGTTTCTATGAGGCTGCTTTCTAGAGCCGGCTTAGATTCCCCGTCCACCCCTTTATCATAGAGCTCCTAAATCACTTCAATATTGCTCCCGAGAAACTTATGCCCAACTCTTGGAGGATCGTAGTTACCTGTATGGAGATTTGGTTGGCGTCTACAGAGGGGGATATGATTAGGGTGGACGAATTTGACTATTTGAACCGTCTGAAGGAGTCCAAGAAATACGGGTACTACGAGCTTGTGTCATGGGACAGGAAGTCTAGGATCGTCACTGACCTACCCTCGTCCTTCAGATATTAGAAGTCCCCGTTTTTCTTTGTGTCCGGGGATGATTGGGAGACCCTTCTTGATGAAGTTTGGGAGACCCCTAAGTCTAGGTGCGGCATTTCTATCCAAGTCCCTTTGTTGTCTTTTATATGCTCCCTCTTCTGTGTTTTTCTTTCTTTTTCATCGTCACTAACTTTCCTGTTCGTTGTGTGCAATTACAAAGCGTCCAAGGCTTAAAAGCAAGTATAAAGGTCGCGTGGAGGCAGGTGTGAAGTGCGTGAAACAATAGACGACTTTGACGACCTGGTTGACCCGTGAACTTTGGCTCGTCACTTTCTTGGTCCAGAACCTTTCGCCTTTGTTCTTCAGGCCATAGCAATTGAAGAGAAGAGTGAGTGCTATCATACTTCGTGGTCCTTCCCTTCTCCTTTTCTTCTTCTTCTTCTTCTACTTCTTTTTTTTAATTTTTTTAAGTGCTTTTCTTCTTTTCTGTAGAGATGACGACCAAATTTAACCAAGATATGTAGGCCAAAATGAGGGCAATAAAGAACGAGCCTCTTTTTGCCCTTAGGAAGAGGGTGGTTCGTGTAGTGGATCAGGGGAGTTCGGTTGTTCTTGCCACCACCGTCACTGGACCAACGAGGGTAGCTTCTCCAGCCACTTGGGTGGAAGAAATCACGCCACACACGAAGAAGGCTTGCATGGCAGACAAAGGGAAAGAGAAGGCCTCTTCACGATCGTCCAGCGTTTGGGAAGATGCTGATCTCACACAGATGAGGGCACAGGAAGTTTTTACAAATGACGAGCTCAAGGCCTTTTCCAGGGTGCCACCCAATGAGATAGTGGGTCGTCAGGTCCACAAACTCGTTCAGGTAATATGCTCGTCCAGCTTGCCCTTTGTTTGTTTGTTTGTTTTTTTTTTTTTGAAGTTGGATCTTCCAAGTTCTAGGGGAAACTATTCACATAACCTTGGAGTACTTGAGCCAAGAGGCTAGGGCTTCATCCGCGGAGTCCAAGGCTAAGGGTTTGGAGGTGGAGCTTTTGAAGCTGAGGAAGGACCTTATCATGGCCATGGACGATGCCAATTCTGCTAAAGAAAAGGCAAAGGTTTTGTTTGACGACTTGAGGGCAGAGAGGCAGCTAACCCTAGAGAAGGACGAGCAACTCCAGGCTGCAAAGGAAAGGGTGAAGATGATCGCTGTCAAGTCCATCGAGGCTTTCCAACAGACTGACGAGTACAATACCACGCTTTTCAGCTGGTACTACAAAGGCTTTGAGCTCTTGTGACGCTACCTCGTCAAGCACCCTGCTAGCGTGGACTTGGACTTCGAAGCCATGGATAAAGAGATGGCCACAGACGAGGCTATCCAGGCGTCTCAAGTTGCCTAAGCTACAGTCGTTGCTCCCGAGGGAAGTACTCTAGAGCATGTTGAGACTGACGGTGGAGAGACCGGTGTTTAGCCCTGCAGAAACTTATGTTTTTCCTTTTCCTTTTTTTTTTTTTTTTTGGGGTGCCCAGTGTGTTTTTGGGCTTTTCATTTCAATGCTAGAAAAATATTTTTTGCCCAATGTTCCTAGGTCTTTAATTCTAATGTTGGAACAATATTGGTTGCCCGGTGTTTTTGGGCTTTTAATTCTATTGACTACTTTATGTTTTACCTGTTTACTTTCCTGCATTGTTGTTGTAAGGTTGAATTTAATCAACCATCTTGTTGGCTTTATTCCGTGCCAAATTTGCTTGTAATTTAGCAATTAGTAACCCTGTATTTAGGTGGGAATCATGTAAGGGTAGTGAGTGAAAGAGTGTGAAGAAATGCTCAAGATTGTGCAAGGATGCAGAGACTCGCGGGTGACTCGCGACTGGCAAGCCGCCAACTGCAGCACACGAGTGAAGCGTGCGAGAAGATGAACGGTCACGCCAGCTGGAGCACTACATGACAAAAAGTCGAGCCTAGCCGTTCTGTTATCTCGCGGCTTGAACTCGCGACTCAGTCAAGTCGCGAGGCCAAGCCGCCAACCAGCTCTGTTTTGAAAAACCTGGCTCTTCACATTCCATTCTCACCCTAGTATAAATACCGCTTATACCCATGAAATGTAGAGAGCTTCTAGAGAGAATTTTGAGAGAGAAACCCTAGAGAAAAACAAGATTGATTCATCCACAATCTTCACATAGAGACTCTTCAAATTCCTCTACTCTCATCCTCTCCATTGTTACATCCTTGAGAGGTTCTTACCCAAATCCTTTTCTCACCATACCCATATCTGTGAGAAGGCTTTTTGGTGCTTTGGGAAGCAGCTAGGAAGGGACCAATGACTATTGGTTGATGCTATGGGCTATAGCGGAATCCGGTAAGCTAAAGAAGAAATAGGTTCAGCGTAACCTCGTTGGAGCAAGAAGCTTGGAGGGCTTAGGTACACTGGGTAGATTAGGCTTGGAGGGTCTTCTGTTGTTCATGTATCCCAACTACATTCTTTAGTGGATTATTTACCACTTGGAGGGCGGCGGAGAGGTTTTACGCCGAGGGCTTCGGTTTCCTCTTCGATAACACATCGTTGTGTTGTCCTTGTGTTTGCATCTCTCTTCTCTTAATCTTTACCATTTAATTTTTGCTGTGGATGTGACTTTATTTGGTTTAGATTTTTTATCAATTCTGGTATAAGCTTATTTTCATTTTCCGCACATACATTGTTTGATGTTAAGCTTAAATTGGTAATTTGTAAATTGGGGGTCTAAATGTTTATAGTGTTTTCAACGCTATTTGAACATTCAATTGGTATCAGAGCGGGTGCACTTGCTGTGGTTTAAATACCTAAGTGTGATCCTTGACCCCTTGTGTTTATTTTCCATGGATTGTGCTTTGTATGCCCATTTGTATTATTTGGTTGGTGATGAATGTAACATGCCACGTGTTTGTGAAAATGCCTCTATGAGTGATAATCCTCGTGACTATGATGCTATGTTACATGAATCTTTCGATGTTGTTGATATTCCTAACATCAAACCCTTAAAGAAAAATGCTTAAGAAGTTTCAAAAGAATTTGAGCAAGTTATTTTGTGAAAATGATGATTTGATTGCTAAGCTCAAAGAATCCAACAAATTGGTTGAAAAATATAAGAAACTTGCTAAAATTTCTCTTCAAAAGTTGAAAGAGTTTGAATGTTTGAATATGGACTTGGATGCTAAACTTGTTTTGTCTAACAAACTTGTTGATGAGCTAAAATGTGAAAATGAAATTCTCAAGATGCATGCCAAGTGTTTGATTGCTAAACCTATTGTTTAAAATGATGAAAATATTTGTTGCAATCATGTTGTGGTACCCGATTTTGTGCCTATTGTGTGTTCTACCTCAACGGATAAATTAGTGTACATTCCTCCACATAAAAGAAATCAAAAGGTGGAGAGAAAGGCTGTTAAGTCAAAGCCTCTGTTTAGGTCTCAACCTAAGGCTGTGGATGGATCTAATTTTGTTCCAACTTTCCACCATTGTGGTGTGATTGGTCATATAAGACCTCAATGTCATAAGTTGAACAGAGAACAAAACCATGTTGCTAGATCCCTTCCCAAAAAGCCTAGTGGACCTAAATACATTGTTTGTCACCATTTTGGTGCCCTTGGTCATCTAAAACCTCAATGCTCTAAGTTTCATGCATTTAAAAGAATCAAAAGAAAAGAGAAACTTGAGCTTTTTGGAAGTTGTGCTAAAAAGGGTAAACCGGTTTTGAGTGAAAATAACATGTTGTTAAAGAAAGTGTTTAATGCTCTTAACTCCTTGACTATGTGCATCTTCGGTTCTCATTCTTCCAACCCTCGTCTCACTTTTCATGAGACACTCATTCTTTTTGGATGAGGAAGGGTTCCTATGGTTGAGCTTTTGCTCTTTTGGTCCTTGATCTAATTCTTTCGATCTTTGTGGGACCCTTCATGCATTGAATTTCATATCTTCATGCATTTTGTGAATCTTGCATTTATTCATATGCATTGTTTTTGTTTTGATCTTACTTTTATGTTTTAGTTTTGTGTGAGTAAAAAATCCAAAACCGCACAAAAATTGAAAAATTCAAAAAGTTTGATCGTATATGTTTGAGCACATATCACATGTGAGTTTTGCTTTGTACCTTTGTACTAATGGCTTTGTGCATTTACAAGCTTAGCTTGTTCTTTATGCACTTATATCTTTGTGGGAAAAATCTTGACATCTTTGTGTGATTTTTGTAAATCGATCTTCAAGGTTGTCATGAATGATTAGTCAATAGTCATGTTGGTTTTGATACATGCATAGACTTGTGCTTATATATCTTCCCACTCTTTTATTTTTATTGCTTAAAGAGCTCAACAAATGTAAATCTCAAAATGAAAAGAGATAATGAGCTGCAAAAGCCATAGCACATACTAGTATTTGACTAGGAAAAAGGGAAAGCGACTTTTATGAAAATGTATGCTGCCCAAAAGCCAAAGGCTTGTTCATCAAATTGAAATATAAAAAATTTCAGGCATCGATCTCAAAATGAGATGTATTGATTCAAAATGATCAAATGTTATGAATTGTAAAGAAGCCAAATGAAAAGCTTCAAAGATATGTAATCATTTTCTTGTGGGAGGTCATATATGTTCATTTCTATAATTGAGATAGACCACTTGTCTTAGCACTAGTTATGTATGACTTGATTGAATTGATCATTGAAGGTTCACTCTAGACTAAGGACTATTCCACATTTGATACACACACACACAACACTCATGCCTAATGTTCAATGAATGCCTTATTCATTTGTTCGATTGTATTTGTTTAAATGTGATGTGTGTGTGCTCAACTATATATGGATCAATCCAAAAAGATTTTTGGTCATTTTATATGTATTTGGAAGTGATTTTTATCACTCTTTATGTTCATGTTTTGTGCTTACATTGTTTTTCATTGTTTAAACATGCTCTGTGTTGAAAAACAGGTGTCAGAGTTTTTCGCGACTCACTCGCGACTCACTCGCCAGTCGCGAAATTTTCGGCGACTCATCTCGCAACTCGCTAGTCGCGAAACCCTAGTCGCGAGTTCAAGCTAGAAGCTTTGGCGACTCACTGGCGACTCACTCACGACTCGCGAAAATTTTAGCGACTCGCCCAGTCGTGAATTGCCCAGAAACAGCTTTTTAA
This sequence comes from Quercus aquifolioides, assembly GCA_019022515.1. Classification (NCBI taxonomy): domain Eukaryota; kingdom Viridiplantae; phylum Streptophyta; class Magnoliopsida; order Fagales; family Fagaceae; genus Quercus; species Quercus aquifolioides. Next base: position 41,922,984 of record CM032328.1, on the reverse strand, counting down.
AGGGCTTTTCGTGGGAAACTTGTTTTTAACCTCTCCCATCCTCTTTTAAACCCATCTTTCAATATTTTTACATCAAAACCCAATCAATTTGAATGGTTTTTCATTCCATTAACATCTCTATGGTTATTTTAAACTCTTTTCATTGTTTTGGATCCTTAGATTATGTTTTGGAGAGTTTTGTGCTCTTGGTTGGGATTTTCATCATAGGGGTTGGGGAAACTTTATTTTTGTCAAATTTTTTAATGGGATTGGTTTCTTTTGATGTTTTGCTTTGGATGTTGGTCCCTTGTAGCAAAAAGAGCATGTATTAAGGGTGGATTTCATGATGTTCATGCATTGTTTTACATTGTTGTTCATAGTGTGCACGTTAAGTGTTTGATAAAATGCCTCTTAGGCATTTTCTCACTTGTTTGGACTCCGATGAGTACCAAACCTTGGGGTTTCTCATGTTTCTTCATTAGGAACATGTTTAGTTCATTGGTTGTGTATTTAACACACCTTGCCCCACATGTGCATTTTCCATGCATTGGTCATGCATTGCACATAGCCACCTCTTGCACACACCTTTGCTACCCTTGTCATGCATTGGTCTATACCTTGTTTCTTCATCCTAGCATGTCATGTTTACTTTATGCTTTATAGCATTTTGTCTTGTCTTAGGTTTGAGCTTCATTTTCTCATTCATCTTGCACCCCTCATGCATCATCTTTTATCCTTGTTCATATCTTCTTTTCTTTCCCTCCTTCCTCTTGATTCATTTATCTATTTGTGACAAAAAGGGGGAGAAAGCAATCATCATTTCTATATGACTCATGTGCACACTCTTAGGGGGAGAAATTCTACCTTGTGCACATTCGTAGGGGGAGAAAGCCATAGGGGAGATGCATATACCAAAGGGGAGAAGACATTTTTTTGAAAACCTTGTTTTACTTTATGCTTGTTTTCTCGTTGTTTATGGTGCTTTGAGTTATGTTTAGTATCTATGCTTTGCTGCTCTCATCGCATCGTGCTTGTGTGTTGAACATGCATACATCCTTATGCTATTGTGTTTCATTGAATGCATGTTCGGATGATCTTTTGCTTTGCTATGTGATCATTGTAGTCATTTCTATATGACTCTTCAATAACACATCGTTGTGCTGTCCTTGTGTTTGCATCTCTCTTCCCTTAATCTTTGCATTTAATTTCTACTGTGGATGTGATATTATTTGGTTTAGATTGTTTATCAATTATGGTATAAGATTATTTTCATTTTCCGCACATACATTGTTTGATATTAAGCTTGAATTGGTAATTTGTAAATTAGGGGTCTAAACGTTCATAGTGTTTTCAACGCTATTTGAACATTCAGTTGTGCCTGATACTTTTTATCTGTATATGATTTCTTTATGCCTCGTTGCTTGTTTACCCTTAGCTTGGGGCCTTAGATGATTAGGAAATGACTTGCATCCGTCAGTAGTTTATATCCATCGTCAGTAATTTACATCCGTCTAGGCGGAGTCTGGTTACTTAGCCAATTTTTGGTGACTTACACCCATTTAAGGGATCTTGTCATTTAGCCTCGTCAGTAACTTACATCCGTCTAGGCAGAATCTTGTTACTTAGCCAATTTTTGGTTGACTTACACCTATTTAAGGGATCTTGTCATTTGGCTTCGTCAGTAACTCACATCCGTCTAGGCGGAATCTTGTTACTTAGCCAATTTTTGGTTGACTTATACCCACTTAAGGGATCTTGTCATTTGGCTTCGTCAGTAACTTACATCCGTCTAAGCGGAATCTTGTTACTTAGCCAATTTTTGGTTGACTTACACCCATTTAAGGGATCTTGTCATTTGGCTTCGTTAGTAACTTACGTCCGTCTAGGTGGAATCTTGTTACTTAGCCAATTTTTGGTTGACTTACACCCACTTAAAGGATCTTGTCATTTGGCTTCGTCAGTAACTTACATCTGTCTAGGCGGAATCTTATTACTTAGCCAATTTTTGGGTTTTAGGCTTCTAGATTTGTTTGCATTATTTTGGACCATTGGCTGAATAGTTCTTTTATTACTCTCAAATACGAGTACAATTGTCTGTTACATCTATTGATGGTACTTCTTCAAATGCTCAATGTTCCATGGTCGTGGCAGTTTCTTTCCATCTAAGGTCTTCAGGTGATAGCTGCTTTGTCTAGAGTAATGGGTGACCCTGTAGGGCCCTTCCTAGGTTGGGCCAAGTTTCCCTTGGGCAAGTCATCTAAGCTTCACTCTCTTATTTAAGTACTCAACCATCCTTTGCTGATACTTCGCCATCTTGTGAAAAGCTCCTTCTCTAGCTTCGTCCAAGCAATCCAGATTGACCTTCAGCTGATCATCGTTGTTATCTTCGTGGAAGACCTCTCGTCTGACACTGGTGATTCCCACTTCGACCAGGATTATTGCCTCAGTGCCATAGGTGAGTCTGAAGGGGGTTTCTCTTGTCGGGGTTCTTACTGTAGTCTTGTACACCCACAAGACATTGGGTAATTCCTCCGGCCAAGCGCCCTTAGCATCGCCCAACCGAGCTTTAATGATCTTGAGCAGTGTCCGGTTCGTCACTTCCATCTGTTCGTTCGCTTATGGGTGTCCTGGGAATGAGAATTGGTTCTTGATCCCTAGGCCTGAACAAAAGTTCCTGAAGCCTTGACTGTCGAATTGCCGCCCGTTGTCCTATACGATCATCCGTGGTATCCCGAATCTGCAAATTATGTTCTTCCATACGAAGTTCTGGATCTTTTCCTCTGTGATGGTTGATAATGCTTCTGCTTCAACCCATTTTGTGAAATAGTCAATAGCGACCAGTAAAAATTTTACCTGTCTCTTACCTTGGGGTAATGGGTCGACGATGTCAATCCCTCACTGTGCAAACGGCCATGGGGAGGCTATCGGCATCAATCTCTCTGCTAGGAGGCGCTGAACATTCCCAAACCTTTGGCATTTGTCGCATCTCTTGACGAACTCCCTTGCATCCATATGCAAAGTAGGCTAGAAGTAACCTGTTCTGATAACTTTGCCTACCAAGGATCTTGGGCCTGCATGGTCACCACAAATTCCTTCATGGATCTCTTCTAGAATGTATTTGGCCTCTTCCTCATCGACGCACTTCAAGTAGGGCATGGAGAAGCCTCTTTTGTATAGGGTGTTGTTCAAGATCATGAACCTGGATGCTCTTTTCCTGACTCTCGTGGCCTCCTCGACGTCTTGTGGAAGCCGTCCATCCTGGAGGAAGGACAGGATTGGGGTAATCTAGCTGCTTACACTCAGGATTGCGAAGGTGGAGACTTTTTCAATGCTGGGGCATTTTTGGACCTCCATCTTCAAGTCCATACTCGTCGGTCCCACTTCTGACGACGCCTGCTTCGCGATCTAGTCTGTTACCTTAATTTGGCTTCTAAGGATCTGTGTGAATTCCACCCGATCAAATTCTTGTGCTAAATGCTTCGTCAGCCTGAGGTATTTTTGCATTCTTTCCTCTTTTGCTTCATATTCCTCTTTTATTTGCCCCACTACCAGCTTTGAATCACTCTGGAGGAGCAAGTTTTTGGCTCCTAGTGCCTTCCCGACCCTCAGCCCTGTTAGTATTCCTTTATACTCAGCTTCGTTGTTGGTGGCCGGGAACTTTAGCTTAACTCAGTATTTAAGCGTCTCTCCTTATAGGGTAATGATAACGACCCCTACTTCGCCCCTTTTTCGGGCTGACGAGTCGTCAGTTTGAACCATCCATCTTTCTGCTTCGTCAAGTGCCTCATCCTCGTCTGGGATGGTGAATTCGGCTATGAAGTCTGCTAATGCCTGCGCCTTAATAGTTGTTCTGGGGAGGTACTCAATGTTGAACTGGCTAAGTTCGATTTCCCATTGGATCATCCTTCCTGCAACCTCGAGTTTGTTCATAGACTTCTTAATGGGTTGGTCTGTCATTACCAAGATGGGGTTCGCTTGGAAGTAGGGACGCAACTTGCATGAGGCTACAGTCAATGTGAATGCAATCTTCTCGATCTGTGGGTACTTGGCTTCTGCCTCTTGGAAGGCTTGATTGACGTAGTAAATCGAGAGCTGCATCTTGTCCTCTTCCCGAATCAAGGCTGTGCTCACAGCTATAACTAACACTACCAAATATAAATACAAGTTTTCTCTTTCCTTGGACGGACTCAAGAGGGGTTGATTGCTTAGGCAATGCTTGAGTTCCTAGAAAGCTTTCTCACATTCTTCGATCCAGGCGAAGGCTTGCTTCAGTGTCTTGAAGAAGGGCAAGCATTTGTCTGTTGCTTTAGAGACGAACCTGTTGAGTGCTGCTATCCTTCCTGTGAGCTTCTGGATTTCCTTCACGATCTTGGGTGACGTCATGTCAAGTATGGCTCGCACCTTCTCTGGGTTTGCTTCTATCCCTCTTTGGGACACCGTGAACCCTAAGAACTTCCCTGACGCTACCCCAAAGGCGCACTTGTTGGGGTTCAACTTCAATTGGTACTGCTTGAGTGTGGTGAACGTCTCTTGGAGATCGTCCAGGTGAGCAGACTCTTCCTTGCTCTTGAGGATCATGTCATCCACGTACACTTTCATGTTCCTCCCAATTTGCTTGCTGAATATTTTGTTTACTAACCTCTGGTAGGTTGCTCCTGCGTTCTTCATTCCGAAGGGCATTACCTTGTAGCAGTAGAGCCCTTGGCTCGTGATGAATGCAGTTTTCTCCTGATCTTCTTCTACCATTTTTATTTGATTATACCCCGAGAATGCATCCATGAACGTCAGTAGCTTGTTTCTTGCAGTGGAATCCACCAGCTGATCTATCCTTGGCAGAGGGAAACTGTCCTTCGGGCAGGCCTTGTTTAAGTCCATGAAGTCTACGCATATCCTCCATTTCCCATTTGTTTTCTTTACCAGGATGACATTGGCGAGCCAATCTGGGTAGTAGACCTCCCGAATAAAGTTAGCTGCTAACAGTTTGCTAACCTCGTCTGTAATAGCCTGGTTCCATTTTGGAGCAAAGAATCGTCGTCTCTACTAGACAGGCTTTTTCTCGGGGTCCACATTCAGCCTATGTTGGATGACCTTTGTGGATATGCTTGGCATGTCCTCGTGGCTCCATGCGAAGACGTCCAGGTTCTCTTTGAGGAATTGGACTAGTCTCGTCCTTATCTCAGAACTCAGGGTCATCCCTATATTGGTCGTCTTTTTTGGTTCTCCGTCTACCAACTCCACCGTCTCTAGGGCTTCCACTTTCTCTTCTTCTTTCTCCTCGATCATCCACGTATGGTTTTCCTTTGCAGCTAACACCGCTTGGTAGCATTTCCTAGCTAGCACTTGATCTCCTTTTACCTCGCCTACACCATTTTCTGTTGAGAATTTTACCTTCAGGCAATAGTTAGACGTGGTTGCCTTCCAACGATTGAGTGTGGGCCTCTCGATGATCACATTATAAGAGGAGGGACAGTCTACCACCAGAAAGTCTAGCTGATGAGTTAGTTGTTTTGGGTAAGCCCCCACTATGACCATTAGTGTCACTATGCCTTTGGGATACACCCACTGAAGCTGACAAATGGGGAGTCAAAGGGATGCAACCTTTTGGGGGCCACCTTTAACTATTGAAAAGCGGAAAGGTAAATGATGTCTGCGGAGTTGCCGTTGTCTACAAGGATTCTCCTAGTATTGAACCCTTCTATCATAAGCATGATAACTAAGGGATCGTCATGTGGCTACTTCACACCTCTAGCATCTTCTTCTGAGAACAGGATATCCCTGTCCGTCCGTCTTTGCTTCAAGGGTGGTATCCTATGGATGTTGTTCACCTGCCTCTAGTATGATTTCTTGAGGGATCTGAACGACCCCCTTGTGGATGGTCCTCCTGTGATCATCTTTATTTCCCCTATTGCACTCTATTGACGATGTGACTTGTGGTCTTCGTCTCTTAGAGAGGCTTCGGGCTTGTCCCTGCTATCATCCCTGGGCCTGCTGGAATCTCCCTTCTTCACAAACTTTTGCAACTTCCCTCTTCGTATGAGTTCCTCTATCTACTTCTTCAGGTCTCTGCAGTCTTCTGTGTAATGGCCATGATCTTTATGGAAACAGCAGTATTTCCTCTTGTCACAAACATTGGGTGACGAGTGTGGCAGCCTTGGCCACTTGAGGTAGTGCTCTTCTTTAATCTGTGCCATAAGTTTATCAACAGGTATAATTAAAGGAGTGAATCTTACCGTCTGAGGGGTTTTATCGTCTTTCCTTTTGTTCCCGTCAGCATTTTGACGATCTGTCCGCTCCCTTTTTTGTCTTCTCCGATCATCGCCCTTTCTTTCCCTCTCATTGAGCTTTTCTACCTCTTCGATTGCTGCTAGGGTGTCCTCAGCGTTCATGTACTTCTGCGCCTTTAAGAGCATTTCTACCATCGTCCATAGGGGATTCTTCGAGAGCGAGACCACGAACTCCCTGGACTTCAACTCGGCTTTAAAGGCTGTCAGCTGCACTTTGTCATCCGCTTCGACCACCTCTAAAGTTTCTCGAGTGAAACGCTTCACGTATGACCTCAGGGTCTCCTTTTCTCCTTGTTTAATTGTAAGCAGGTGGTCTGCCGACCTTTTTGGGCGTTGTCCTCCGAATAAGTGGCGTAAGAAGGAGCTGCTTAGCTGCTCGAAGTCATCGATGGTCAAAGTTGGTAACTTCGTGAACACTCCCTCGCAGCTCCTTTGAGGGTAGTTGGGAAAGAGCGGAATAATATCTCGTCGGGAGGCTGTTGAAGACCCAAAGTTGTCTGGAAGATGTTAAGGTGATCCAAAGGATCCTTCAACCCATCAAACAGCTCGAGCTGTGGTAGGCGAAACTTTGAGGGCATTGGGCACTCCAGGACTGCCATGGTGAAGGGTGAATCGGTCCTCCTAACCATACAGTCTAAGCTTCGGTCTGTTTTTTTCCTTGATTGCACTCCTCAGCTCGTCCAACTCCTTTCTCATTTCCCTGAGAAGGTCCGAGCTCGGTTTTTGTGGAGTGGCAGGTTATCGATGTTCGTCCCTTCTTTTGCTGTCCCCATCGTCATCCTGGTTGGTCCCAGACCGATTCTCCTCTTGTTGCACCCGCAATCTCTGTTGGGACATATGTGATTCACTTGTTAGGAACATATGTCACTATTTTATGTAATTGGCTAATCCTTTGACAAAACGAACTTTACTTGTATTTGGGTAGATCTAGGACGTGTTTAATACTTCAAGAAACTTTGTTTCAAGATCAAGTGTTGAAGCCATGCAAGTCTGTCCAAGTTTCAAGCCAAGAAAGTGTCTGTCATTAAAGCTTGACAGCTAGCTCGACAGCTAGCCATCTGTCGAGGTTTAAAGAGCTGATCAGCCCCGTGGCTCGACAGTAGCTCGACAGCTAGGAATCTGTCGAGGTTTAAGAAAAACAGATTTTCAGTTCTGTTTTGACTATAATCCGTGATTATGTGTTTGGGCCTTCTTTTCTCACAGCCCTAGACATATAAAAGGATTGTTTTAAGGGCCGTCAAAGAGGACACAAGTTGCACAGGTGTTGAGCAAAGTTTGTTCAAGCAAATTGTGACCGGAGATAGAGTTTTGCCCTAGTTCATCATTCTTGTGAAGAAGTTGCTGTGTTTGTGCACCGTAGGGTTTTGTGACCAAACATCTTCTTGATCTTCATCGTCTGGATGAACTGAAGAACTTTGCAACCAACAATCTTACTGGGATCTGTGCATTTGGTTAGTCACGTACTGGGAGCCGTGCATTACAAGGAGAGATTTTCACTACAAAACAAGTCCAATTGGGTATTGGGGTAAGTGTTCAACTGTAGGTTGGTATAAGGTACTGGGATTCGTTTACTTGTAACCGCTTGTTGTGATAATAGTGGATTCTCAAGAGTGGTGACCTTAAAATCACCCGATGGGGTTTTTGCCATGTTGGTTTTCCCCATTCGTAAACAAATCACCGTGTCAATTTATTTTCTGCTGCATACTTAGTTTAATTGGTGATTTGTTTGTGCTACCACGCGTTTGCATGTTAATTTGATTAAATAATTAAACTTGGCTAATTAATCAATTAATTCATCACAAGGGGTCAATTCGTTTTTGGCCTATCAAGTGGAATCAAAGCAGGCACACTCTAATTAGGGTTAATCTTTGTTATGTTGATCCATTGACCCCTGTTTGTCATGGATAAAGGACAGTCTTTGATTATACCTCCTTTATTTAATGGCACTAACTATGCATACTGGAAAGTACGCATGAGAGCTTTCTTGCAGTCTTTAGATGAGAAAGTGTGGCAAGCTGTTAAGATAGGCTGGACCAAGCCGAAGGAAGCGCCGGCCAATTGGGATGATGCCAAGATCAAGGCGGCAAACTTCAATAGCAAGGCATTGAATGCATTATTCAGTGCGGTCACTAATGAGGAGTTCAAGAAAATATCCTCTACTGAAACTGTTAAGGAGGCATGGACCATTCTCCAAACAACCTATGAGGGAACCAAGGCTGTCAAAGATTCAAAGCTTCAAAGACTCACTACAAGCTTTGAAGAAACCAAGATGGAGGAGGATGAGTCGTTTGATGAGTTATATGCCAAGCTCAAGAACATAGTGAACTCAGCTTTCAATCTTAGGGAAACCATTCCTGAACCCAAGATTGTGAGAAAGGTGTTCAGATCTCTACCTGAGAGATTCCATGCAAAGATTACTGCTATTGAGGAATCAAAGGACATCGACAAGATTCCTCTGACAGAGCTGGTTGGTAATTTGCAGACCTACGAGCTAGGGTTAACAAGGATTGGTAAGTCGGGTAAAGGGAAGAGCTTGGCATTGAAGGCCAAGAGTAGTGATACTGATGAGTCTTCAGACAATGAAGATTCGAAGATGAAATCCTACATCAGCAGGCAATTCAAGAAGTTCATGAAGAATGCCAATGGGAAGGGTTTCGACAAGACCGTAGGCAATCTAGCTCCTTACAGTTCAAGAGCCAAGACAAAGGGAAGAAGGATGCTAGGGATGGCAGTCAATACACTATTCCCGCAGGACCTAAGTGCTTTAGGTGTCAAGGCTTCGGTCACATGAAACAGGAGTCTCTTACATATCTTAAAAGCATTGGGAAGCGCAAGGCACTTGCTGCTACTCTAAGCGACACTGAGCCTGAGGATGATTTCGACAATGAGGATGACGGAATCTTAAATGCCTTCACTGCCACTATCAATCCTACTGAGGGGATTGTTGAAGATGTGGATGAAGAAGAGGAACTAGTGGAGTCCAAGTTTGAGAAGATGGATGAACAAGACGACATCCACACAGCCTATGTAAAGTTGTACAAGGTCTCAGAAAAACATGAGAAGTTGTATAGGTTAACCACTAAAAAGCTCAGTGATGTGGAGCTTGAGCGTGAAGAGCTTTCCACAAAGTTTGATGAATCTAATCAGACTATTGGAGCACTGAGATTTGAGAACAACTTCTTGGCTGGGAAGATTAAGAAGCTTGAGGTAGAACTGTTCCAAGTCAGAGCTCAGTTGGAAAGGACTTCAAGTGCGAAGCTTGACGAGATGCTCAGCATTCAGAAATCTGCTTCAGATCGAACCGGTTTAGGGTATGATTTCTCTTCTCCTAGTATTACTTCTACTAGTTCTACTGTTTTTGTTCCTCCTACTAATAATGTTGAAATTGAGAACAATAATGTCAAAACAGATTTAGCTAGCGAGAACATAGACAAGGGTAAATCTATCTTAGGAGCACCCCCTAAGTAGGATAAGAAAGAAGTTAAAAACCCTAGGGCTAAAAAGGCTAACTCTCAAAAGCCTAAACAAAAGAAGCAGCATCTCTGTCATCATTGTGGAGTTGCCGGTCATACTCAACCAAATTGCTATAAGTGGTTAGCCACTCAACAGAGCAACAGCATGATCACATTTGGAAGCCAGAATCAACTTCAATCCTCTCTTGCTCCCCTTGGAGATCTTCTTAAAGCCCTCATGTTCCTTTCAAACTTGAACGGTTTCAATTCTTCCCCCTCATCGCCGGATCAAGGATTTGCTAGACGGAAAGGTTCTTCCAAACTGTGGAAGGAAAAGGGCTCCAAGTGATTCTATCACTTCTTCTTTCTTCTTGTTTTTGTTTGCATTACTTGTGTGTTTTGCTTTACTGTTTTAAGTCAGTCTAGTTTTACGCATTGTTTTGTTTTGTTTAACATATTTTTGTTTGGTTAGTTTTCAGTTTTGTTTTATTTTGTTTTTCACATAAAAATAAAATAAAATAAATTGAAAAATCAGAAAAATACAAAAAACAGTGTGTTTTGTGTACATTGGTACCTGTGTACCTTGGATGGCCATTGAAACAAAGTTTTCTAAATTTTATATCTTTTGTAGCTTAGATGAGCATCTCTATGCACAACTAAGCAAGTGAGCTTTGTGGCTCGTGTTTGTGATGAGTAAGATTAAGTAATCTCTTGTACTTAACACTTGTATCACTTTTTTTATGGGAAGGACTAGAAAATCCTAAGAGAAAGGCATAAATAACCATCTCACCACTGTTGCCCGCCAATCATGAATTGACATATGTATGCTTCGGCATAGCAAAAGTGCAATGTCAATGACATTTGTGTGCTTCGGCATAGCAAAATTGGAATGTCAAATGCTTAACATCATTGGGTATTTCTTTTCTATCTCTTATACGCCCATGCATGATTTGCTCAAAAATAAAAATATACAAAGAAAAATAAAAAGCAAAAAGATAAAAAAAAAAAAAAAAAAAATGCTTTATATATGATTGCAAGCGTGTATTCTAGGAGATGTGGGAGTTATAGGATGTACCTCGAAGGTGATAGTCCCCATCAAACAGTTATGATTATGTGTGAGTTAAATTGATTTTCTCATATCTCAAATCGTCATAACATGTATACACTTATGCAATCTTGCGATGTTTTTTCACACACAACACGCAATATTCTTTGCTACTCCTGATACATGTACAGGTACAATGTGATTTAGTCATCACAAGGTTTACATGTGTTAATGTATGCTCACTAAACTGTCTTAACTTATTTTTGAAATATAAAATTGGTTAGACTTGTTTAGTGTGTGTGTGTGTGTGTGTTTTTGGGATCCATGTGCTTAAAATTGTTGTTAAGAGAGGATTTTGAGAGCTTAAAATGTTGATTGGATAATTGGTTGAGTTGCATGCTTGATTGCATTCATTTTTGTGTTTTTCCCTTCTTGAAAAACTGTTTTTAAGCAATCTCGACACCTCCTCGACACCTGGCTATCTATTGAGCTCTTCAACTTCTTCTTATCGCAATCTCGATAGCTTCTCGACAACTGGTGGATCGATCGAGCTTCTTTTAGCCTTTTGTTGGTTTGTCCCTCGACAGCTGCATCTGTCGACGTCTATTTTCTCGACACCTCTCGACACCTCTATCTGTCGAGATTTACTGACCTTCTATATAAAGGTTCAGCGCAATTTCCTTCTCACTTTTCTCGATCTCTCTCTCGACAGATCCGTCTTTTCACCTCCCAAACTCTCTTTTCTCTCTCCAAACCTTCAACCCACGTGATTTTTGAACTCTCCTTGCTTCAAATCACTTGGTATGCTCTCTTTTCTTTTCATTCTTCATGCATTTCATGTTTTGAAATCTAGGTTTTGGGGTTTTTGAAAAATTTTGGGGTTTTTCAAAATTGATGAGTTTTGGTTGAAATTTTGGGATGGGTTTTTGCTTAAATGAGTTTAAAATCCCATACATTGCATCACATACGCATTATAACAGTATTATCATGCATTTAGATGTGTGCAAATTGATTATGTGCTGGTAGGATTGGATTGGGCTGAGCCCATGATGCTTTTATATTGCATGTCGCATGTTCATGCATTTCTCATGCATACGTACTCTCTTTTCAATATACTTGTTATATTTGAAATGTGTTGACACTTTTTTGATTCTCTCTCTCTCTCCCTCTCTTTTCTGTTTACGTTAGTCGTGTCTATGGCACCTAAACATAAGTCTGCTCCGTCCCGGAACCCTCTTCGTTCTGGGGCATCCACTTCTTCTGATCCTACTCCATCACATATTCGGTTCCGTGATGAGGTTTAAAGAGCTGATCAGCCCCGTGGCTCGACAGCTAGGCATCTGTTGAGGTTTAAGAAAAATAGATTTTCAATTCTGTTTTGACTCTAATCCGTGATTATGTGTTTGGGCCTTCTTTTCTCACAACCCTAGACATATAAAAGGATTATTTTAAGGGCCGTCAAAGAGGACACAAGTTGCACAAGTGTTGAGCAAAGTTTGTTCAAGCAAATTGTGACCGGAGACAGAGTTTTGCCCTAGTTCATCATTCTTGTGAAGAAGTTGCTGTGTTTATGCACCGTAGGGTTTTGTGACCAAGCATCTTCTTGATCTTCATCGTCTAGATGAACTGAAGAACTTTGCAGCCAACAACCTTCTCTAGTTGGTGATTGAAGTCGCGTACTGGGATCTGCGCATTTGGTTAGTCACGTATTGGGAGTCGTGCATTACAAGGAGAGATTGTCACTACAAAACAAGTCCAATTGGGCATTGGGGTAAGGGTTCAACTGTAGGTTGGTATAAGGTACTGGGATTCCTTTACTTGTAACCGCTTGTTGTGATAATAGTGGATTCTCGGGAATGGTGACCTTAAAATCAACCGGTGGGGTTTTTGCCGTGTTGGTTTTCACCATTCGTAAACAAATCACCGTGTCAATTTATTTTCCGCTGCATACTTAGTTTAATTAGTGATTTGTTTGTACTACCACACGTTTGCATGTTAATTTGATTAATTAATTAAACTTGACTAATTAATCAATTAATTCATCACAAGAGGTCAATTCGTTTTTGGCCTATCAATCTTATTTCTTGGTTTTGTCGAGTAAGCTCTTCCACGCTGGCTGTGAGTGTTTGGATTTACAGCGCTAATGCTACAGAATCTTGGGGAGTGTTGGGCTCCATCTAGACTTGTGAGTTGAATGGAACTACGTTCTCGAATCTAGGTACGAAAATATCTTTCCCACAGACGGCGCCAAACTGATGAAGCAAAAATCGTCAATCAAGTAGACTCTTCTAGATGGGTCAGCAACCTCGTTAGCTATTCTTGCAATCATTGTTAAGGACCTTCCTTAGGTGGTCGCCAGTGTGGTGCCTGCCACAGAGTCTCCGATGATAAAGTTAGCGCGTGAAGGCTTTTTCATAAAATATTAGAGCAATAGCATATTGGAATATCAAAATGTGTACCTTTTTTGGTCTTGGGGGGGTGCTTATATGGTTTCATTGCTCCTAGTCGTTGTGGCCTTTATTATGGCTTTATTGCGTCTTTGTAACGCTTTCAGGATCAGTGATGTAGGTTTTAATGAGCTTCCAACAGTTTGATAGCCTGTCTTGTAACTACCCGAGGCATTAAATCCTTCATTGAATAGCTTGTCTTACTTCGTCCATGACGTGGCAGGACGGACGAAGGCAACTTACACTATCGTCTAGGCAAGAAGGTTTGTTGGTCCTATCATCGAGGTTACGGGAATGCCAGCGAGACAACCTTGTAATTGAGTCTGAACAAATTCATGATAGTTTCCTAGTGTCCCTAAAACAACATGGCCAACTCGAGCACATGTAATTTCTTCATTAGCTAGAATGTCAGCTAACCAAATGGAGGGACAAGGAGGAACCAGAATCGTCGTAAGAGGGTACACGTGTTGAATCTGAGGCAGCACTAGGTCACCAAGATACCAGTAGCTCTCATGGCCACACTCAAGCAATACCTGACGACCATTCAGCTCTTGAGCCCATTCACACTTAGCATACTCCTCACACCCAAGCCAAGGATCCAAAGACATCTGAAAATCGTGAAGAACCCAAAATGAAAGGAAGACGAAACCACAATCAAGCACAAAAACCCTTAACTAAACACAAAATCCCACAACAACAACAACAACAACAACAACAACAACAACAAAAAAAAGGGGGCAAACTTCCAAAGAACGCTTGGAAGGCGCTGACAAACGGTATTTGGGCAACCAACGGAGAAACCTCAGATACATGCCATCAACATCTTCCCGAACTTGAGGACCAACCCCAAAGTATTCATACATCCAGACCTGAAAAAACCAACATACATCATTACAACATAGCCAAAATGACTTTCCAAAATCCACACATAGCCAAAAATTCCAAACCTCACCCGCCAAACAAACGGTGCACCTCCGAAGCTTGAAAGACTACCCCTAGAAAGTTGAGTCATGAAATGCAAGAGGGTTACGTAAGCCATGCCACCCTAATCATAATTTTTGATCTGGCCAATATCCCTCAAACTCCACAAATAGCGCAAGCTCACAATACTACCCAAGTCTGGACATAAGAAAGTTCCAATGAAGAGAAGCATGAACATGCGTGTGCCGGTTGCTACAGTTTTACAGTTCTTAATATTCTCATACAGCCACATCAAGGAGACATTTTTGCTCTTCAGTTTTGAAGGCATCACACCCAAAAGACTTTTAATTTCTTTTGAAGTGAGGAAGTCATTGACCATGATTCTTTCACCACCCAGCCTTAAGCCAGTAATGACTGAGAAGTCATAAGGTGTCAACATCACTTCACCAATGCCTGGAAAATGGAAAGTGCACATAGTGTCCCAAAACTGCTCTGACAAAGCAAGGAGTAACTGATGATCTTTGTACTCATGAGTATCCTGATTCAATAAAGCTTGGAAAAAAGTTTGGAAGCCTGCTTCATCAATGATGTTCTTAATATCTGGAGACAATATCTCCCATATGCCTTTCAACATCTGGAGGCTACCTCGACTCTTGAGGTTCTGCAAAACAAAGTTGGCCCATCATCGAGATGCTCACAAAATACTCACTCCAAAGAAAAAAATAAACAAACAAAAAAAAAATCCCATGCCTAACAAAAAAATTTTACCATGTCCAAAATTTTGTTCCGACCAAAATCTCATGTCCAACAAAAAAATTCCATGTCAAAAATTTTCTCCAATGACCAACCAAAATTTGTCCATGACCGACACAAATTTTTTTCATGTCTAACACAAAAAATCCATACCACAATTAAAAAAAAATTCTCATACCCATGTTCATAAAAATTTCCATACTCATGAAACAAGACTTAAACATTCCAACGAAATTTCCACATTCATCAAAAATGAATTTGTTCAACCAAGCCTACACATCAAATTTTCAGGACTTCAATGCCCACAAAATTCAAGCCAAACACATTCAACAATACCACAAACTACATACATTGCCAAATTTCATGAGTCATCAATATTGTCCAAGTTACACCATGCCAAATAGCACAACAATTCAAAAATGCCCCAAGGCCAAGATTACAACATGATCAACCATACAATGCAAAATTTCAACAAGAGCAAATAACCACCAAATGACAATGTCTCAACACCAAGCTTTCAATAAAACATGAAATCAACAAATTTCCAATAAAGAAATCAAGAAAAGAAAACTTACCTTGAAGTCCATTTTGGAATGTGGTGCATGGGTCTTGGGGTCTTGAAGGAGCCCTTCTTCATCACTCCATTCAAGAGATGGGTGATATTTGTTTCCCATCAAAAGTGAGAAAGGAAGGCCCATTGGAAGATTCCATTGTCAATACAAAGAAAAATGGAGGTTTGGAGATGGGTTTCAAAAATGGGTTTAAAATGGTCAAGAACACAAAGATCTAAAAAGATATTGAGGGAGATAAATGAAAGAAGGTTGGGAAGCATAGGAAAGTGATTTTTTTAGAGAAGAAATTGTGTAATGAGGGAGATAATGCAAGTTGGTGAAGTGTGTGAATAGTAACAATGGAGGAAGAGAGAAGAAAGAAGAGGGAAGAGCAAAAAAAGAAAAATGAAACAAAAGAGATGCGGGCCAAACCTGAGTTGACTCAGTCAACTCTCCAAAAAAAAAAAATTTCAAAATTTTCAAAGGCAGATGACATCAATTTCAAAAAAAAAAAAAAATGTGACTTCAAAGGGATAAATCTCTTGAACAAATCTTCAATGGACAAATCTCCATGAACAAATATTCAAGGGATAAATCTCTTGAACAAATCTTCAAAAGACAAATCTCCATCAACACATCTTCATGAAAGGAAAAATCTCCTGAACAAATCTTCAAAGGACAAATCTCCATCAACAAATTTTAAAAAAAAAATAATAAATGATGAAAAATTTTCAAAGGACTTCATAAAAATCAGTCAAGGTTTTCTTTCTAAAAGGAGAAATTCAAATAAAGAGAGAGAGAGAGAGAGAGAGAGGAAAATCACACATCTCAAAATCATGGAACAACAAAGCACTCATCATTTAAAGTTTAATCCCAAATTTTGGTCTTTTGCAAGAAAAACTTTAGGTTCCAAGGTAGAGAAGCCCCTTGGTTACCTTCCATTCATATCGAGGTAGAGAAGCCCCTTGGTCACTGCAATTCAAGATTGAGATAGAGAAGCCTCTCAATCGCCCCAAGTTCCAAGGTAGAGAAGCCCCTTAGTTACCTACCATTCAGATTGAGGTAGAGAAGCCCCTTGGTCGCCGAAATTCTAGATTGAGATAGAGAAGCCTCTCAATCGTCCTAGGTTCTGAGGTAAAGAAGCCCATTGGTTACCTGCCATTCAGATTGAGGTAGAGAAGTCCCTTGATCGCCGCAATTCAAGATTGAAATAGAAAAGCCTCTCAATCGCCTCAGGTTCCAAGGTAGAGAAGCCCCTTGGTTACCTTCCATTCAAATCGAGGTAGAGAAGCCCCTTGGTCGTCACAATTCAAGATTAAGATAGAGAAGCCTCTCAATCATCCCAGGTACTGAGCTAAAGAAGACCCTTGGTTACCTTCCATTCAGATCGAGGTAGAGAAGTCCCTTGGTCGCCGCAATTCAAGATTGAGATAGAGAAGCCTCTCAATCGCCCCAGGTTCCAAGGTAGAGAAGCCCCTTGGTTACCTTCCATTCAAGATCAAGGTAGAGAAGTCCCTTAGTCGTCACAATTCAAGATTGAGACAGAGAAGTCTCTCAATCACCCCAGGTTTTGAGGTAGAGAAACCCCTTGGTTACCTTCCACCAAGATCGACGTAGAGAAGCCCTTTGGTTGTCACAATTCAAGATTGAGATAGAGAAGCCTCTCAATCGTCCCAGGTTCCAAGGTAGAGAAGCCCCTTGGATACCTTCCATTCAAGATCAAGGTAGAGAAGCCCCTTGGTCGTCATAATTCAAGATAGAGATAGAAAAGCCTCTCAATCACCCCAGGTTCCGAGGTAGAGAAGCTCCTTGGTCGCCCCCCACATGTAGATTGAGATAGAAAAGCCTCTCAATCCACCACAAATTCAGACTGAGATAGAGAAGCCTCTCAGTCACCTCAAATTTCAAGAATTTTTGTTTTTTTGTTTTTTTCCAGTTATCAAGTAGGTCAAGTATTCCCAATTTTCATTTTATCAAAACAGCAAAACACTAGTTCTATGTGCCAAGGTTTTAGGTTCTAGGGCTAGGTAATCTTTGAAAAGTCAACCTCGATTAAATCATGGCTGCTAAAATCAGTGTCTTTGTTTTACATTGACATTCGCTTTACAAGCTCTGTCAATGAGGGGCATTCTGCAAACACTCGATTTTGCACCCATAATTTAATCAAGAAAGATGGCTAGAACGACCATTCATATACCCAAAATTTAGAGTTGCATTACATGCATTAATTCATTCATTACATATCATAAAAATGATCTTGAGGTTCTAACAGTCGCAACGGTATGTTCGATTTCCAAGTCGGACTGTCGAATTGAAAGATATCACATGATCAAGTTTGCATGGTCTGCATGCATTTTGTTTGGGTGGAACCTGATGGAATTATCAGATGTACGCAACGGAAGAAATAAAATTAAACGGATCTACTTCATTCTCAATTGATAACATGTCCAAAGTAAGTTTCAGAATTTAGGAACTAGAAAGTGTACCTTGAAGCAGTGAAATTCAAAACCAAAATTCAGAAGTTCTTGAGAAGACTTTCAATCTTCACTCCAATTCCACTAATGCCCAAGATGTGTGGTCTCTCAATCAGTTATATGAGTTTGTTCTAGAGAGAAAGAGAGAGTGTCCTTTACTCACATACATACCAATTCATGTTATATCAAATTCTGTATATTTCTCTCTTAATAACAGATTATCTAATTGGGCTAGCCTTTTAGGCCTTTCCAATCAGGCTTTAGTATGTGGCTTGGAGTGGGACCAAAAGGGAACAAATAAGACACTAGCTCCAATGGGCCTTAGGCTTTTCTGTCAACTCTTGACAAGTCCAAAGTTACCATTAATTATATTTAATACTACTATATAAATATAATTGAACTCTATGCCTTATTAATAGATTATATCTCAAGACTTTATTATACATGCAACCCCTTCATTAAATATTCATAGTAATACAAAGTCATTAATGAAGACTGCCACTTTTTAAATTACTACATCTTAATCCTTGAGTACCCGGTTTAATCCTTTAAGTATATTTATGAAATCCAATTTCATAAATATATACTTTAGTAACTATTTACTAAAGTAGTTAGGCCTAACATTCTGAATAATAAACCTATTAAACTTATCTCAAGGGAATATTTTATATCTCCATTAAGAGACTATGAATTCCATCTTGAGAATATATGTTCCATCAACACTAAATGTGGCTGTCCAACATACTGAGGTTTTGACCATTACTTTAGATCTCACTCCTGATATATCAAAGCAACCTACACTTCATGATCAGGCCCATTATTCTCTCAGGATTAAGAGTTCATGTGAATATAAGTCGTGAGATTTATTATTCATTTGACAGTCATTAGGAGAATAATAAATCTCACAGCGGTCCAGTTCAATATGTCTTAACTCTTAAAACATATCAACATATCAACAAGAAGTCACCACTTCCATGATCAAGACAAATCATCTTAGTTGACATGTTATAGTCTTTGCAGATGAAACGCCCAATTTCATCACCGACTACGAACTAAATTTTGAGTTTACAAAGAACTTGTGATTTATATCTTCTGTGACTTTTCACATAAATCACATACTATGCATCTCATGGACTCTATGATAATGTCCAAATATTCATGTTACCATTATTTCAGATAATAATAAAATAACTTTATTAATTACAATATTAAGTCATACAATATGTCATACATAATGTCATACATAATATCATACATAGCATCATACAATAGGATTCTAGGGCACTAATCCCAACAGAACCAACCACGCATGATTAATTTAAATTAATTCTAATTGGTTGAATAATTAAAATTAATTAAATAATTTTGTGATTGGTTGTTAGTTAGTGTTAAAAATAGACTTGCTTGCATGGGAACAAAGTGGATAATCAAATAACAAAGAAATTGTGGATAATCAAGACTTTTTTGGAGTGTTTATCTACAAGATAATTATCACTTTAAAGACCTGAATATCCAGAAAAGGGGCTTAATTTTTAGAATACGGATTAAAAATGCGTCTAAGTGCAATTCCTAGCTCAAAAGTCCTCAAAAAAGGAGTCCAAATTGGACCAAAATTCAAATGTGGGTTTGGCTCCTAAGAGGGCCATTCGGCACTCTTGGAGTGCCGATCAGCACATGAAAAGTGGGAAGAGGTATTCTATTTTTCTTCTTTCTTTTATTTTTCCGTTAATTAGCATGTTTTGTGTTTGATGCATGAGTATGATTAGCATGTTTTATTATAACTTGTTCTTAATATATAATTTCCATGATTAGATGCTTTAGATGATTGTTAATTTCAATTCTTTCTCTTTGACTTCAAAATATGTAATGATTATCAAAACTTTTTTATGAAAACACAAAACTGATTTGTATTTTCAGATCTGATTTTTTGTCTAATCTCAAAACTAATTTGTATTTTCAGATCTGATTTTTTTGTCTAATCTCAAAACTGATCTGTATTTTCAGATCTGATTTTTTCTCTAAACCTGAAATTGATCTGTATTTTCATTAAATACAAATTTGATTTTTTTTTTCTAATCTCAAAACCAATCTGTATTTTCATTAAATACAAATCTGATTTTTTTGAAAAAAGTTTTCTTTGTCATAAAATTGCAGTTTTTTGTGTGACGCATAATAAATTTGTCTCATGAATGTGAATCTTCCTTTAAAATTCCTTTTTATTTGTTTTCAACAACAGATCTAGTTTTTCATAAACCCAAAAATCATTTTTTTTACTTTACACAAAACAAATCTGGTTCTTTTCAAAATCTCATTTTTTTTACAAACAACAGATCTGATTTTTCCTAATAAAGTCTTTTTTTAACCTCTAAAAATAGATTTGATTTTTTTTTTTTTACAAACCAAATCTTTCTTTTAACCCTTCATTAAAATAGATCTGATTTTTTTTACAAACCAGATCTTTCTTTTAACCCTTCATAAAAACAGATTTGATTTTTTTACAAACCAGGTCTTATTTTTTAATTTTCAAAACTGATATGAATATTCTTTTTAAAAGAGGACATCATTCATAAGGCAAATTTATTTAAATTATTTTATGTCAAGTGTCTGTCATGTGTGTTCAACATATCATTCAACATCATGCAAAAAAGGGTATATTGGTCATTAAAGTCTAGAAGACCAAATTTTGTCTGGGCGGAATGGGTGCCTAACATCTTCTCATTCCGTAACCTAGCCCCCGAGCTTAGGATTTTTGGATAGATAGATTAGTGTTTTGTCTTTTAATTTTGGTAGATTGTAACTAGGACCAAAGTTTTGTATTCTTGTGCATAGATTGTAACTTGAACCCAAAGCCTTGTAAGGTTTAATTTACCAAAATTGTACTTGTCCTTATTCAATCAATGACATTCGAAATATTTTGATCATGTAATTTGTGTTTATTTTTTCTTATTTTTTTAATAAAAAATAAGTGGGGGCTCCACACCACTACCCAAAAGAAAGGTGCCCTCACAAGCACCCAAGTCTCTTTTTTGAAAGCACCCCAAGTTTCGCAATCTCTCACAAAGGGAAAATATAAAATCTGAAATTTTTGTGTTTGTGTTTGGGGTTTTGAAGAACATGATCTTAGGGTTTTTGTTTTTGGGTCTTGGGGTTTTTGTTTTTGGGTTTCTGATCTAGATTGATGAACATGATCTTGGCCTCTTGGGGTTTTTTTTTTTAGGGTTTCTAATCTAGATTGATGAACATGATCTTGGGGTTTTGTTTGGGTTTCTGATCTAGGTTTGTGGAGGTTTAGGGCTTCAGGCAAACTTTTTATTTTATTTTATTGGGCTACGGATTGGGCCTTGAAGTGGCATGGCTTGGGCGAGGCTCGTGGGGCCCAACGGGGCTAGTTTGGGGCTTGAAAAAAACCCGTTTATTAAATGGGCCTGGTTTGGGTTTTGGGGGCAAGCCCGTGGGTCGGGTTCAAGCATAAAAAAAACTCGGCCCGAACCCGACCCGTTGCCATTCTTGGTTATCGTTTATTGGGGAAATTACACTTTACTACTCTAAACTATGCATCAGATTACACTGTGCACCCTAAAGGGCCTAAACTATTTGAACGCATAGTTTACACCTTAAACTGTCACACTTATCACACTTTGCACCCCAGTGTTACTTTTGCTATTATGTTTAACGGAATCTTACTACACGTGACAAGTACATGCTTATACTCCACCAAATTCAAATTCTTGTAAAACCTAAATCCCCAGTTCGAAAATTGCTTATACTCCACCACCACTCCACCATATCTCTGCCATCCCTCCAACACTGGGACACCATCCCTCCTCCATCCAAATCGGAACCTCGTACTCTTGCTTCATTGCATGTGTGTCTTTCGTCTTCACAGAGAGCTGGAAAAACTATTGAGGAGATTCTTATCATAATAATGCTCAAGTAATAGAGTTAAAGATAAACAATTGCAAGTACATCCCTACTGCGAGGGATAACAGATTCACCTAAGGTCAACTTGATGGGGGCCACGGCAAACGCTTTGAGGTTTTCTTTTCAGCCCTAAAAAAATTGATCTTTGAGCCGCTTATGGAGAAGTTAAGGGGTGCCTCAAATTCGGAGAGTGCAGGAAATTATGTACTGAATGGGGTCAATGGGTACTTAATAAACCAGGGAATGCCTCTAACTAATTATCTGGATATGTTTAAGTTCAGCACTGAGGTACATTTTGATCAGAGCATACATGTCTAGCACATTGCAACAGACCTCTACTCTAAATTCTAGGATTTTTTATAAGCTTTTTGAATGACTTGTTATTACTAGAATCTTGGATTGTATTTGGACACTTGAGGTTAAGAGAGAAAATCAAAAAGAGAAATACAAAGAAAATTTTGATTTTCATGGGTTAATTAGACTAGTATCTACTAGTATGACTTTAGGTTGAGTCATGTATGACCCTGGAAGCTCATTTGGATTCGCAGTCATTCTGTGCAAATTGTAAAGTCAGCAAGTGGAAATTTCGAAAGGTTTGATTTTGATGTGTTTGGTTGCCAAGAAATTGAAAGGAAAAAAAAAAAATTGCAAATTAAGATTTAAATTTTTTTTTTTTCATTTTTCTTGTAAATTGAGGAATGAAGCTAAATGTTTTATTTAATTTTTTTCTGATGTGGCAATTTTTAAATGTCCAGTAATTTTTTTTTTTATTTTAAGAAAAGTGTTATATTCACAACATTTTCACAATAATCAGAGGTAGCAGTTGTTACTTATTGGTTCTAATTTGAACCCACAACTGAATTTACTTTGTTGTCTACCAATAATAGCCAATAATAACCTACTACATAGGATTTATTGTAAAAATGTTATTAACATATCATTTTTCTTATTTTATTAGCGACGTAAGTATTAAGTGTGCAAGCGATATACGTTGTGCGCCCAGTAAACATTTTCCATTAGTGAGTTGCAATGCAGACTCTTACCTTAGGCAAGTTAGGCAACCGCCTAAGGCGTCCAAATTTTACCCAATTAGGTTAGTTCTTTGATTCCAAAAAAAAAAAAAAAAGGAGGGGGGGTAATTATGTAAAATGAATAAATTAAACCCCAAATTATAGCAAAAAATATAAGGAAACAAATGTTGAGAGAAAGAAAGGAAAGGATGCCAAAAATATAGCAATAAATAAGGGGAAAGACTTGTTAGGGAAAAAGAAGAAGAAAGAAGGCGGCCAATGAATTATACCAAAAATATAGAAAACATAAAATATAATTTTTTTGTGATCGGAAGCTCAAATCTCTCTCCCTTTCTATTTTGCTCTCAACAAAACAAAAACAAATCAACAAAACATAAAAATTCAAAAAAATAAAAATAAAACTTCATTTTTTTTTTTTGTTGTTGTTAATATCACTATTTTTTTTTTTTTTTTTAATCTTCACCTTAGGCCCTAAGATGCATATAGCCACCCCTAGTGAGTTAACAGTAGAAACCAAATTGATTGCAAGTTAAAAATAACATGACCAAATTGACTACTATCAAAATGTAAGAACCAACATCACATCCATCAAGTTTCTCTAGTCACTAAGAAATTCTAGGCACTCCTAACTTCTCTTAGGCAGTAGAATAGTTGTCACTTCTAGTAAGGCTTTGGGTCCCTAAGGTAACATTGTTATCTGTAGGTTTTGTGGTTTTCTTTTCAGGGTTTTAGGGAAATACGAGAGTTTGTTCTAGGGTTTGAGGTTTTTTTCCCTTTAAGGTTTTTTAGAAAAACACGAGAGTTTTGTTCTCTTCCAACTGTGATGGAGAGTCTAACAAAACATTGAAGCAATATCTCTTTAAATGATAAGGAAGGTAGAGGAATTCATCTAACCAAGGAGAGGGATCCACAGAGTTATCATTGCTGCAAAGTTTCTCACAAAACGAGTACTAAATATTGAAGCAATCATTAGAACTTTTAATCTGTTGTGGCGATCTAGAAACGGATTTGAGGTCAAGAATGCGGGTGACCATATAGTGTTATTACTGTTTGAAGAAAAAGAAGAGGTTGATAAGATTCTAGCAAGCGAGCCATGGAGTTTTGATAAACATCTTATGATGTTGCAGAGATATGAGAAAAAATCTCGATTAAAGATTTGGTCTTTGACAAAGTTTCGATATGGGTTCAGTTTCACAATATCCTAGCAAGCTTTATGAAAATGGATGTAGCTAAAGATATATGTGAGGTTGTAGGGGTGGTAGATAAGTCGGCAGAGGATTCGGAGGTAGAGGGGGGAAGCTTTTTAAGGGTTCGTGTAACAGTGGATGTCTCCTTACCTCTTTGTCGCAGCCATATTATTTCTCTGGAGGAAGGGACTGAGACTTGGGTTTCCTTTAAATATGAGAGGTTACCTAACATCTGCTACTGGTGTGGTGTTTGAATCATGTTAATAAAGATTTTGATTGATGGATAGAGAGTGATAGAACTTTGACAAAGGAAGATCAAGAATATGGTCCATGGATACGTGCAGGTCCAATAGCTATCTTTCGAAAATCTGTGGTCAGGGTGCTGGGTTTTTATGAAGATAGGAAGAAGAAAGCCTCTTCAGGACAAAATCAAAGTGTCGATGAGGCTCCTTCGACGATTGAAAAGAGTCGAGAAAACCCGTTGTGAGAGACCGCACTAATTTAGGGGTGCTCTCAAAAAAGAGATTTGGGTACTTTTAAGGGCACCTCTCTTTTTGGGTAAGTGGTGTGGAGTCGCCACTTATTTTTTTTATGCAAAAAAATTAGAAAATATAAATACACGTTACATGATCAAAATACTTCATTGTCATTGATTGAATAAAGAAAAGTACAACTTTGGTAAATTAACCTTACAAGACTTTGGTTCCTAGTTACAATCTACCAAAATTAAAAGGACAAAACACTAATCTACCTATCCAAAAATCCTAAGCTCGGGGGCTAGGTTACGGAATGGGAAGGTGTTAGGCACCCATTCCGCCTAGACAGAGTCTGTTCTTCTAGACTCTAATGACCAATATACCCTTTTTTGCATGATGTTGAATGATATGTTGAACACATATGACAGACACTTGAAAAAAGATAATTTAAATAAATTTGCCTTATGAATGATGTGTACTCTTTTTAAAGAAAATTCAGACTTGTTGTTTGTAACGGGTAAGAAAAAAGATTTTATAAAAAAAAAAAAAAAATCAGATTTGATTTGTAAAAAACAGATCTGTTTTTAGAATGTAAAAAAAAAAAAAAAAAAAGAGATTTTTTTTTGTAAAAAAATCATATCTGTTGTTAGAAAGAAAATAAAAAGGACTCTTGAAGGAGGATTCACATTCATGAAACAAATTCCTTATGCATGCATCACATAAAATAAATAAAAAACTTTAACCTAACTTTCAATCCTTTCTTTTAAATTTCAAAATCTGCAATTTTGTGTCAAAAGAAGAATTTTCAGATCTGTATTTAATGAAAGTACAGATCAGTTTTGGGTTTTAAAAAAAATCAAATCTGTATTTAATGAAAATACAAATCAGTTTTTATGTTCAGAAAA
Organism: Quercus aquifolioides; assembly: GCA_019022515.1. Taxonomy (NCBI): domain Eukaryota; kingdom Viridiplantae; phylum Streptophyta; class Magnoliopsida; order Fagales; family Fagaceae; genus Quercus; species Quercus aquifolioides. The sequence continues at coordinate 41,897,558 of CM032328.1, read as the reverse complement.
AATCAAATCTGTATTTAATGAAAATACAGATCAGTTTTGTTTTGATAATCATTACAGATTTTGAAGTCAAAGAGAAAGAATTGAAATAAACAATCATCTAAAGCATCTAATCATGGCAATCATATATAAAGAACAAGTTATAATAAAACATACTAATCATATTCATGCATCAAACACAAAAACATGCGAATTAATGGAAAAAAAGAAAAGAAAGAAAGACATAATACCTCTTGTATGAGCGTGCTCTTCTAATGAATGAATATTTTAGAAATCAAAGAAGTTTGTTCACCTCTTTGAGGTCTAAAATACCTTACTTACGAAAGAGAAGTTCCCAAAGCAAAAGCCTCCAGAACGTCTTTAACGTAAGGGGAATTGAAAAGTCAGAAAAGAAGAACCTTTAATTCTGATTTTTTTTTCCTCTATTTATAAAGGTTTGGATGCTGAATGAGATCAGATACGAATTGGAACACATCCTTATCTCTAAAAATTTGAAAAAGTTAGGCTTTATCTTACTCAGGAAGCCCCTGGGCCGTGCCAACAATTTGGGCCAATCAGCACTTTTCATGTGCCGATCAGTACTCCAAGAGTGCCGAATGGCCCTCTTGGGTGCCGAGTCCGCGTTTGAGTTTTGGGCTAATTTAGACTCTTTTTTTGAGGATTTTTGAGCCGGGAATTGTACTTAGACACATTTTTAATCCGTATTCTAAAAATTAATCCCTTTTCCCGGATATTCAAGTCTTTAAAGTGATAATTATCTTGTAGATAAATATTCCAAAAAGTCTTGATTATCCACAACTTCTTTGTTATTTGATTATCCACTTTATTCCCATGCAAGCAAGTCAATTTTTGACACTAACTAACAACCAATCACAAAATTATTTAATTAATTTTAATTGTCTAACCAATCAGAATTAATTTAAATTAATCACGCGTGATCGGCTTCACCCAAACAATATGCATGCAAACCGTGCAAACTTCATCATGTGATATCTTTCAATCCGACGGCCCGATTTGGAAATCGGACACACCGTCGCGACCATTAGAACCTCAAGACCATTTTTATGATATGCAATGAATGAATTAATGCATGTAATGCAACTCTAAATGTCGGGTATATGAATGGTTACTCTAGCCATCTTCCTTGATTAAATTATGGATGCAAAATCGAGTGTCTACACCCGTCTCTGGTTGGTCAAGTACAAGATATGGAAAGTGCTGAGTTTTTTTTTTTTTTTTTGGGGGAGGGGGGGGGGGAGGGGGAATAAATGAGAATCTTTTTTCAAAAGAGTTAATTGAAGGACAACCAATTTCAAATCCAATTAAAGATAGTCGATCCAGTCATAGAGAAGATCTGGATAGCAGGATTTTCGAGATTGACCATGAATTAAGGAGAATTGATGATGCTGAAAATAATATTCTTGGTTTTAAGGTGGATCCTAACAAGGTAACTATCCATGATCCTTATCAGGATAAACTTGCAGAGAATCCCATTATTTTTGAAACTCTACCTATGTCACATGACCAAGTGGTTTTAGGAATAAGTGGACACGAGCCTATTGCTATGTCTAATAATATCCCAAAGATGAAACCCGTAGAGAGCTTGAACAAAGTCCACGTTGGCAAAAAATGGAAAAAGCTCGTAAAGGAAAAAAAAAACGATGGGGATTTGTTGATGTATGGTCCAGCTTTGGGGCAAAACGAAATCGTGATGAGGAAAGTTGTTGTGAGGCATCGAAGAAGAGGAGGGTGGTTTCCCATAATGACAAGAAAGATGTCAATGTATTGGCGGAGGCTGTTTCACAGTCCTGACAAAACCAATGAGTCTCTTAGTCTGGAACTATCGTGGGCTTGGGAGCCTATCGACAGAACAAGAGCTCGTGGATTTAATACAGGCACAAGAGCCAAAAACATGGCTGGAAAAAGCTAGGCTAGAAAAAATAAAGTCACAGATTAAATATGGAGGCATGTTAGAGGTTTCGAGGGTAGGTAGAGGAGAGGTGTGGTAGTTTTTTGGAAGTCTGATTTTGAATTTTCAGTTGATATGTATTCCCCGAATCATATCGATACAATTATTAATCAAGGGAAGCAAGAGGAATGGAGGTTTACGGGGTTCTATGGGGAGCCAGATACAAAGAACCACCATGTTTCTTAAGCAACTTAGGTTGAAACTAAGGCACTCGGTGCCATGGCTTTGCGCTGGGGATTTTAATGAGATAATTCGGGCACATGAAAAATTGGGAGGAAGGTTACGACCAATTAGACAAATGCAAGATTTCAAGAATGTATTGAATGAATGTGGATTTCAAGATTTGCGCTTTGAAGGGGGGGAAGATTACTTGGTGCAATGGATAACGACAAGGACAGATAGTTTGGGAATGATTGGATAGGGTAGTGGCTACAGTTGGTTGGTTGGAACAATTTCCAGCTACGAAAGTATTACACTTAGAATGTTGGACTTCTAATCATAAACCCATTGCTATCTTCCTTGATGGAATGCCAAAAAAAACCTTAAACCTTGGAGTTTTGAAAAGATGTGGATGGAAGATGAAAGGTGTAGAGAGGTGATAGAATTGGCTTGGAGGGATGATTTTCCAGGGGATCCGATGAAGAGATTGGAAAGTAAAATTCTAAGATGCCAATCAAAATTGATGTGGTGGAGCTGATTAGTCTTTGGCAATGTCTTGAAAAAGTCAAGAGAGGAAAAAAGAAAAGAAAAGAACAACTTAAGAAGTCGAGGAGGTAGCTATAAATGGTGGGAGTATGGACCGGGTGATAAGTTTGAAACGTGAGATCAATGGTCTTCTGGTAAAGGAAGAACAGATGTGGAAGCAGTGGTTGAGAGCTCTATGGCTCCAAGAGGGTGATAAAAATACTAGGTTTTCCATAGTAGGGCCACACACTGATTCCGCGGGAATAAAATTTCTAAACTTGAAAATTCTGAAGGGGTCACATGTTCTAATGAAGAAAGCATTTCCAACATCCTCATTGATTATTATCAGTCTCTTTTTACATCGTCTAATCCCAACAAACTTGATGCTGTTGTGGCTGACATTCCAAGGGTAGTGATTGATGAAATGAATTTTTGGCTAAAGGCCGAGTATACTAAGGATGAGGTGGAGAGGGCTTTGAAACAAATGGCAGAATGTTGGGGATGATGTCTCTCAAGCTATGCCGCATTGCCTAAATACAAGTTCTTTCCCCTCCTCTATAAACCACACATTTGTTACTTTAATTCCAAAGGAAAAAAAGCCCAACCTGTGTATCAGAATATCACCCGATTTCTTAGTGTAATATCCTGTATAAACTTGTCTCCAAAGTAGTTGCAAACAAGTTGAAACAGGTTCTGCCTAATCCGATCTCAGAATCCCAGAGTGCTTTTCAGTCGAATAAGGCCATCTCTGATAACATATTAGTAGCATTTGAGAAATTACATCATATAAAGATTCAGAAAGCGAAGAAGATGGCTTTTATGGCTTTAAAGTTGGATATGAGTAAAGCATACGACAGAATGGAGTGGAGTTTCTTGGAAAAAAATCATGGAAAAAATGGGTTTTGGTGTTAAATGGATTACACTTATCATGAGGTGTATTAGCTCGGTCTCTTACTCTATCCTGGTAAATGGGGAACCAAAGGGTGATATTCTTCCTTCAAGAGGTATTCGGCAAGGGGACCCTCTCTCCGCTTACCTTTGTCTTCTTTGCTCAGAAGGTCTGAATAGGTTACTCCACACGGCAGCAAGGGAGGATCAAATTCGAGGCTTTTCTTTGTGCAGAACAAACCCACAGATTAGCCACCTATTTTTCACAGATGATAGTTTGATCTTTTGTCGTGCAACTATGGGTGATCTCCATTCTATTCAAGAAATCCTAACTCTTTGTTAAATTACCGATTGTCCCAAAAGCTTAAGCTACCAGGAAATGGTGAATTTAATCACTTAACCATAATTCTAACACTCCCCCTCATTTATGGGCCTAAACTTCCCCTTAATAAGTGGAGGCCCAACAAGTGGGAATTTAACATTTTAAATGGGAGGTAGAGTGAAGACAGGGATCGAACTCAGGATCTCCTGCTCTGATACCATGTTAAATTACCGATTGCCCCAAAAGCTTAAACTATCAAGAAATGGTGAGTTTAATCACTTAACCATAATTTTAACACTCTTTATAAGCATGCTTCAGGACAACAGATAAATAGAGGGAAAACTACAATCTTTTTCAGCAAAGCAGTTTTTGTGGAAAGAAAAGAGGAAAATTCAAACTTCTTAGGTGTTCCTAAAGTTCGAGAGTATGAGAAATATTTTGGGCTTCCATCGGTGGTGGGGAGGAACAAAAAAGCAAGCCTAAATTATATTAAAGAGCGAGTCTGGAATAAATTGCAAGGGTGGAAGAAACAACTACTGTATCAAGCAGGGAGAGAGGTCCTACTAAAGGCCGTTGTACAAGCTATCTTGAATTTTGCCATGAGTTGCTTCAAACTACCCATATGGTAATTTGTTGCTTCAAGCTATCCCGAAGAAACACTCTTTATCCCGAATGGTAATTTGTTGTTGGTTCTAATTTAAATTCACAACTTAAATTACTTTTTTTGCCCATCCCTAATAACCAATAACAACTTATCACTTAGGATTTGTTTTGAAAGTATTATGAAAATGATGTGGACATAGCATTACTCTAATAATTATGTTTAGGGGGCCATAATTATTTTTAGAGTAATGTTACATTCACAACATTTTCACAACAAATTTTATGCGACAAGTTGATATTAGTGGGTAAAAAAGTGATGTCAGTATTAATCCTATGACCACCTTGAGTTAAATGTGGAGCCGCCCGTGCGTACGAAAACAAGAACATATTTTTTGAGCAAATAACGATCAATTATCTTTGATAAAAAATAATAATAATGATGATGATGATGATGATGATGATGATGATCAACTATCATTAATGCAGGGCTTCTGTAATCCCTTAAATCTAACAAATTATGATGAGGATTTTCCATTTGGAGATGCATTTTTCAAGAAGTTTAGTAAACCAGGTTGCTGTTAATAACATGGTAAAACAAACACACAGTTAGGTAGACAACGATTTTGATCAAGATAGAAAACATTAACAATTTTATTAGAGGAGATATGCCCTTAAAGTGGTTGAATTAACCGAGATATGAGAATGGTATCTCACCAATGAAATCTCCAAAGGCAAAAAATGTGTTATTATGATTTTCTTTGAGAAAAAAAAAAAGTGTTATTTGATTGGGTATCGAGATATTATAACAAAGTGACCCATGCCATGCGAAGAAGAAGGCATATAATCAATTACAATTAATTAGACATGGCAAAACGGGTTAGAATTTTCTAACCTGACCTGATCGGACTTGAAAAATACCTGACCTGAACTCGATTTTTTTACCTGAAGCAAAAATAGGTTGACCTGTGACCCAACCCATGTTTTTTGCAAGTCAACCCGACCCGACCCGCGACCCAAACCATTTTTTAAAACTTTTTTTTTTCTTAAAAAAAAATAATAAAATTAAGACAATATTGGTTTAATTGTTTGTTGTGAGTTTTAAGGAAACAATTGAGACATTTACGTAACTAAATGCAAATTAATTGAAAGATGAATGGTTGAGCATTCTATAATGAGTAAAGATTTTTAGATATCAAATAGCAAAGTACATGCCAAGATAACCTGGTTACAGTAGAGTTAAAAACATAGACTTAAAATTGTAGACATGTGTGAGAAACATTCACAAGTGTGAAAATAGTGAAGCCAAAGTATCAAATTAGCATAAATTATGAATGCTTAGACCTATTTTTTAACAATTTATGTCCAAAATAAACGGCTTTTCAAAATAAATTATGATATTTCCTAGAGTGTATGTTACTTAACAATAATATGATATTCATGAAAGTGACTATGTATAAATAAGTAAACAATCAAATTTTAATGTATATCTCAAATTGAAATAGAGTGCCAACCACAATTGATAATAGAGTATAAAATTAATTTTCAAGATTGTAAATTTCTTATATGTTTTTATTCTTTGTCAAATGAGTTATCCAATAAGTCATTTGTAATTTTGTTTTATATTTGGGATGTTGATATTGTGTAGAAATAAAACTTGTGTATTTGTTTTACTTATCTTTGTGTTATTTTGTTTTAGATAGCAATGTTAGGATTTGTATAATTTAAAAATTATTGAATAAGTATTAATAAGTTTAACTGAGTTCATTCTTGATATAAGTGGTGAATTCAAAGTAATGCATTTTACATCAAATAATTTGTTGCATGACTTTCCAAATGGCAAATACATGTTGTTTTCTTTATAATAATTTAAAAAAAAAAAATCATGTGAAAAATACGGGTCAACCAAACCCAACCCAACTCGACCCGCAACTCGATTGACCCGAACCCATTTTTAACCCGCTTAAAATGACCCTTTTTGGCCCGCAACTCGATTGACTCAACCCGAACCTGACCTAACTCGCCCGTTTTGTCATGTCTACAATTAATAGAGGATAAAGCAAAACAGAGGATTTATATTGACTTTTCTTAGGAGAAGCATTGAGCCATTTTGTATGATCTTTGAGATTTCTTTATTAAATGAAGAGTAAAAGGATTTTTTCAATCATCTTAAAATCATTGGTTGAAATAGGTATTATTTGTATGAAATTTAAAAGGAAGATGCAAATTTTATTTTATTTTATTGAGATCTAAACCTTTTTTTTATATAGGAAAAAGACTATGCAATATTATTAAGAAGTTGAAGAATGAGAAACTCTTATTCTCTTGGCTAAGGCATAAGCTCCACAGTCTAGCCGGTTTTATTTTAGGATAAAATTTAGTTACAAAATTGGTTGTAACCTTACACCTTAGGCTATAATCTTATTCAATATATTTTTATTGGAGGTGAATATTGACAAATCCACCATTGGATTACATCTTCTTCTTGTATCTTCCATGCTCGCAAAATTTATAGAAAACTAAAGATCAATAACAATGTCATTAATAAACTGTTTAAATTGCAAATTTTTGTAATTCAAAATTATGCATAAAATATAAATTTATAGATCATATAGTAAATAATATCCTATTGACATAAAATTTGACATGTGTATTAAGAATGTAAAGAACATACAATTTAATAGTTAGATTTTCAAAATATGCAGTAATATTTATTTTATTGATTAAGGTTGTAACTTGAGGTTACAACTAATTTTGTAATTAAACTTTGTCATTTATTTTATTGAGATCTAAACCATGATTGGTCCTTTGGTTGTGGCTTTGAAATTGAACCTGATCCAAATTCCAATTGAGGCTGGAGCCAGTCTAGCCGTGGGCCATGGCTGCAATTCAACTGCAAAATGTATAAATATAGGCAACGGTGCTCTTAAATTTAATGAAACGATTTTAGGAATAAATCTTTTATATTAACAATAGCGACCCCGAGATCCTGGGAGGATTGATATTTGATAGTTGATACGCAAGACAAAACCGACAGTAATGTTTGGAGGGTTATATATTATGTTTGGAGGTTAAAATTATTTTTTTGAGAAATAATATATCTACATAATGATTATTTCATGATAAATTTTAGGTGTTTATTGATATAGATAAAAAAATAATGTTAATAGTTATTACAGTTTAAAACAAGTAACAATTTGCCACTTAAATTTTTTTTGTAAAATTTTTGCAAAAGTATTGTAGCGCAACATTATTTTATTTTGGACGGACCAAAATTCTTGAGTAGGATGACCAATAACTTTCTGAAGGGTAGACAAAACAAATTAGTTTAAAAATAATTATTTATATAAATATTTTTTTTGACAATTCAAGTGGAGCCGCAGGTGGACCGAAATTTCTCATTTTTGGACCAAAAAGAAGAAGAATAGACAAATGCAGTTGCCGCATTAGACTCTCTATGAGTCCCTGTTAATGTTATAATTTTTAATTTTAATAGTAGGTGTTAAATAATTTTCAAATGAATTTATTATTAGAGAAAATCTGTAGGGTAAAAGTTTTTACATAGTACGATACAAAGATCCAATCCAAAAATATATGATACAGCACATATAGCAGAGCAGGTACAGCTCACGTGGTCAAATAAACAGCTCACGTGGTCAAATAACATTAGGTCAAAACTGCTCTTTCATTATTGACTTTGGACGTAAAGAAGAGAATTGTCTTTGCAAATTGCAATTTCCAAACGACGCGGAGGTATTTTAATTTTATACTTTATAATTTATATAATATATATATATATATTTTTTTTCCATTGTAAAAAAATCAAATTGTCCAAACTCCAAAGTCCCGACCCACAACTACGAACAGAAACACATTTTCCTTCCTCGAACTTCCCAACTTTCTTTCTTGCGCCTCAAGTCGCTCGCTCTCTCTCTCTCATATATGTAATGTAAGTAAGACTCGTTCTTATTAGTCGACGTTAAAAGTAGTAGTACCACTTTGGCCGCCACGCCCAAACCCAACAATCTTGGACAACAGTTCTGTTCCAAATTTCTTTTTTCCTTCATCCTTCATCTACTGCATACAAAAAAAAAAAAAAAGTAACGCTCTTTCTTCTTGATATTCATAATTTATTAATGTATCTCTCGTTATGCTCTTTTCTTTTTGGTTCATCAACATCTATGTATTATGTTTTTTTTTTTTTTTTTTTTTTGTTAAAGGATCTGTGAAAAGGTTTTTTTTTTTTTCCTTTTCCGAAAGGTGTGTGTTTTATGTGTTTGTCAAAATGCTTGTTGTTCTTGTAATTTCATTTTTGGTAGCTTATAGTAAAAATAATATCTCATCCTCGTTACTGTGTCGTAAAATAATATCCCCTTTGGTCTATTGATCTTTCATTATGAAGAATATTCTGATAAATTGGTTTTCTTATTATTATATATGTTTATTAACCTTTTTTTTTTTAGTCCTAATTACACGGGAGATTCAGTAAATTTAGGCACTCTGGACCATCTCCAGATTTTACGGAAACTTGAAAAAGAACTTGACTAATATTGCTACTGGGTGAAATTTGGTTTAATATATACCTGCTTGATCTTGATCATCATACTGTGATGCCAACTTGCTTTTCTTCTTAAATTTCAATCTTTCGGCTTAGAGCAAGTGATTCACGTTGTCCAATGGTTGGTAATTTATGTCTCTAGAATTGCCAAAACTCCTTCATTTCTAAAAGTTTTTTTTTTTTTTTTAGGGGTGGATTTGTAAGTTGCTTATTTTTTTCTTGTTGCTTGTATACGTGGCTCAGAATTGTGAGAAATGCCCAACTGAACCTGTGTGCATGTCCTGCTTGTGAATATATGTAGCTCCCATCTTTTTGGACTCTGTGGGCATCTTGGCCATTTATTATGTTTCATGAATGAATTAAGAGGTTAATTGCATAAATCTGTTCAGTTTTACAATTGTTGGCATTGTTGCTTGCTAATCAAGTCATGTTTGTTGTAATTTGAAAAAGAGTAAGTTGCATGAAATGCACCTATTACTATTTAAGCGTGGTTGGTTATGTAGGAAAAGCTCTTGTTTATGTCTTTAGTTAATTTCTATAATTTTACCAATATATATATATATATATATTTCTTTGTATCTACCATCGGCTGATGAGCGTAGGCAAGTTGGTTTTTGTTTTCTTGTCAGGAAGTAGCCTTAGAAAGAATCGTTGTTTTATTTCTAGAATTGTGTTGCTTGAACAAGTCCTCTAACAACATATGGGCTAAAGTATTTGGGAGTATTCAAATCAGTTGCTACATATATATATATAGATCTGCCTGTTGATGGTTCATTCTTCATAGTTGCAATTTGCATTGCTTATTTCTCTTGTCTTCTTTGGTGTAGGTTCAATAGTTCAAGTCTTTTGAATCTGGTTCTTAATATAAGATCAAAGGGTATCAGGTGTTGCTATAATAAACACCCGGTACTACTCTCATCAAATGGCATTGGCAAGGGTTGCTAGGAGTGGATTGAGAAGGTCAGGAGGCTCCTTTGGCGGTAACAGAACTGAGGATGTATTCTGTGAGGGTGTATCCCCTTGCCAATGTTCCATGCCTTCCCTTGAAAATGTCAGGGAATACAGCAATCTGTCATACTTTTCCAGCACTAAAAATGTAAATCACATGAGATTTTGGAGCAGGGGGATAAGGGTAATGCCACATTATCATTCTCCTGCTGCTGAGATGGTAGCAGAAGTGTCTGATTCAGAGTATGATGAACCAAGGTATCCAGGACTAGAAGCAACCAAGCCTGGTGAAAAGCCAAGGGTGGTTGTCCTTGGAACTGGGTGGGCTGCTTGTCGATTCCTTAAGGGACTGGACACCAAGATTTATGATGCTGTTTGCGTATCACCTAGGAATCACATGGTCTTTACTCCTTTACTTGCTTCAACTTGTGTTGGAACCCTGGAATTCCGGTCTGTTGCTGAACCTGTTAATAGGATACAATCTGCATTAGCAACAAGTCCTAATTCTTACTTCTATCTAGCTTCTTGCATTGATATTGACACCGACAAACATGAGGTAAGTGAATGTTCCTACCACCTTTATACATTTTATAGTATCTTTGAATTGTTTTCTTCTTTTTCTCCTTAAGGGACATGTAATAATAAATAGTATTACCAAATATATTTATTAACCTAAAGATGTGCATACTCATGCAAACGGTTTTCCATTATGGTAAAATTTACAGGCGGAGTAGTTTAGCTTGTCCACAATTTTCACATGTAATGGTCCACTCAATTGATGTGCTTCTAACTGACATAGAAGCAACAATTTCAACTTTGATAATGACAGCACCCCAAAACATATTGATATTTTGCAACAAAACCACAATGGGTCATGCGTGTCATTTCTGTTCAAATTACTGCTTGTTCTGTATCAAAACTACATTATTTCAAACTGTAATCTGAGAGCCATATTATCATTTCTACTCTTCAACCTTAGCAACTACAGGATAAAACAGTGGAGATGGTGTACCAGCATCATCATTGATTCTTGCAATGGAAAATACATGTCTCCTGTAGCTCATTCTGAATTCACTGTAACAATTAATTTAATGCTGTGCTTTTATGTAATCAGGTGTACTGTGAGACCGTTAGCAATGGTGGATTACCTAGTGAACCTTACCAATTTAAAGTTGCCTATGACAAGCTTGTCATTGCTGCTGGGGCTGAGCCCTTGACTTTTGGAATCAAGGGGGTGTATGAAAATGCATTTTTCCTTCGTGAGGTGAACCATGCCCAAGAAATAAGGAAGAAGCTTCTCTTGAACTTGATGCTCTCTGAAAATCCAGGTAAGTGTTATTTATTTATTAAAAGATTTGAAACTCTTGAAGGCTCTTTTTGATTCTCCAAAATAATTGGCCAAGAAAAATGCCCAACTTGATTTATTTATCAGGCCTCTTAAACTTTCTCCTTTAAATACACTTGTTAATTATGAGAAGCAGAGTAGAGGTGTTATGATAAGAGAAGCTAAACCTGTAGGTTGAGTTTGTTCTCCCAATTGGTTTTCCCTTTTTCTTAAATATATTTTCTTTCTTCCTTTCCAAGCATCATGCTTTATTTGAAATGTGAAATGGGCCTATACTCTCCTTGATCCTTCTTATCAATTTACTATTTAGACCTTTTTGTGGATAAACTTCATCAAAATGCTACTTGAAGGGACAGGGGTGTTTAATTTAATTTATTTTTATTTTTTTTAAATTTCTTAACCAATAGTTTTCCTTTTTTAAGTTTTAAGTTTTAATGTATAGTTTATTATTGCAGGCATATCAGAAGAAGAGAAGAAACGGTTGTTACATTGTGTTGTTATTGGAGGTGGCCCTACAGGGGTGGAGTTCAGTGGAGAATTGAGTGATTTTATAATGAGAGATGTTCGTGAGCGGTATACTCATGTCAAGGATTATATCCAAGTCACACTCATAGAGGTTCTTATATGCAACTTCTTTCCATGTTTATTTATCAATTGTGTAGAGATGAAATATGACTATTTATTAATTTTGATTTCTTCCTTGAATAGGCAAATGAGATTTTGTCATCCTTTGATGTCGGTCTACGTCAGTATGCAACAAAACACCTAACCAAGGTAAATCGATTTTGTTAGAGGGTGTTTCTTTATGGTACTCAGAACTATCTCTGACATTTAAAACTTATGCATCAGAGTGGCGTTCAACTTATGCGAGGTGTTGTGAAAGAGGTGCATCCCAAGAAGATAGTTCTCAATGATGGGACTGATGTTCCATATGGCCTTTTGGTCTGGTCTACTGGCGTTGGTCCTTCCAATTTTGTGAAATCACTGAATCTTCCCAAGTCTCCAGGTGGAAGGTATGTGCATTAGGAATCCCTTGTTATCTATTATGGATGGTGTTAATTAACTTATGGGTATTGTAGGATTGGTGTTGATGAATGGTTGCGGGTTCCCTCTGTGGAAGATGTGTTTGCCCTTGGAGATTGTGCTGGTTTTCTTGAACAGACAGGCAAGCCAGTTCTTCCAGCTCTAGCTCAGGTTAGATTTTCTGTTTTAACTTGTACAAACTCTTCATTTTTCAAGTCTATCCTCCCTTCGCTCTATGCAATATTGCATATTTCACTTAAACAACTTCCCCATTTAAAATATTTCCACCTGTAAAGACAAAATGTAAGAATTGCTTATTGCAAATTAATTTTTTTTTTTTTTTTTTTTTTTATGGCAAGTGATAATTGTAGTTTATGTGACAATGTAACATGCTATTGAAGTCAGAATTATGAAGGAACGCAAACAGTGAAAAGATAGATGTTATACACTGGATTTGAGTAACTTGCTTTTCTTTTCTCCAAATATCATCTTAGGCACCAATCATGGGGGCAGTGGGACTCCAAATGAAACACTTGCTTGTTCAACTTGGTAGTTTTGAAACACAACATTAAACTAGTGGTATTGCCACAAAAAATATAAAAACAAATGATGAGGTGCTTGTATATAGATTCCACAGAAGATATAGGAAGGAAATAGCTTGAAGTTGAAGAAGAATGTTGTTCATTGAAAGAAGAAGAATTATGACACTGTTACATAAAGAAGAATTTCAAGAAAGCATAAAAATTCTTCAATAATTGCGGGAGATTAACACACAAAACAATGTTTGAAGTTGTATAAATTTATGTGTGAACAGGTTGCAGAAAGGGAAGGTAAATATTTGGCGGAGTTGTTTAACAAAAAAATTGGGAAGAAGAATGGGGGAAAGGCATTATCTGCAAAAGACATCTCTCTTGGAGAACCTTTTGTGTACAAGCATCTTGGTAGCATGGCATCAGTGGGCCGTTATAAGGCACTAGTAGATCTACGCCAATCTAAGGTAAAATAAATTAATAAATCAAAAATCAAATTTTTATCTAAATCTTATTTGGAATAACAGAGACATTATTATTACACTTCCAATTTGTCAGGATGCGAAAGGCGTATCCCATGCTGGATTTGTAAGCTGGCTGATTTGGCGTTCAGCCTATCTTACACGCGTTGTCAGTTGGAGAAACAGGTTTTATGTGGCAGTGAACTGGGCAACCACACTAGTCTTCGGCAGAGATAACTCCAGAATAGGTTGACACAAAATCAAGGCTTTGCTACCAAGCTCTTGGTGATATATATATATATATATATATTAATTTTTTTTAAGGCATTGAGACAATTTGTGGAATTTTGTTAAAGCGTCCAATTTTAAATTTGACTTTGGTAACAAATTTCCACTGAACTTGTTGGTTATGTGTTTGGAAAACTAGAAAGGGTGAAAGAGGCAAAACTGAAATATATGAATCCTATTCTTTTAGAATTAACCTCCTTCATAGTTCTCAAGTTAATATCAACCCACTACTACTGGATTGAATTTCGCTAAGTTGGCAATAATTTGAAATAGATACCAAAATGGTAATAGTTAATGATGATGTCAAGAATTTCACCAGTGAGCCACACGATACCTATGTGCTTGAATGTCAACCTGCACAACACAAAGAAAGAAAACCTAACAGAGAGCACCGGTGTGGTGCCGGCCGAATACCCTCCGAAGGTTAAGTCAGAAAATATTCTCACAACTCTAGAGTGCTAGAGAGGGTAAATTATGCGTACATTGATTTGTGAGGGTATTGGGGCTTTCATAGTAGTAGAGGGTGGACTTCTCTTTCTTGGAGTAGAAGTCTTTTCCTTATAGGAATCCTCTTGAACGTAGATTGCGGAATCCTTTCCTTATAGGACTCTTACATCAAACGTGGAATGCAAGTATCTCATACCAAGGGTCTTTATGGCCTTTGGGCCTGCCAATATTTCACATTGGATCCATCTTCAGAGATTTGGCAGGTAATGGGCCCGTCCACTATCGGCCCACAGTAAATGACCGTCAGGCCCATCTCTAGCCCAAATTCTTCCTCTTCAGTTGCCCCCTTCACCCCATGGGTCCGTCGTACTTTAGTGGACGGAAGCATGGGGTGACGATAAACATTGTTGGGGATGACGGTTGAAAGGACTATGGGTCGTCGGTCCCAGTCACTAAGGATGACGGTATCAAGGTTTAACCGTTCAGCAGTTTGGCAGCCGACAAGGTCTGGAATGCATTAAATGGCTCATGACACGCGTCACTTTTCTACAGGCCATTGTGTGGGATCGAAGCGTCGCTTCGTCTTCCGTGCACTTTCCTTATAAATATCAAACTTCGACTCTCATTTCTACACTTTCAACCAAAATCCAATTGTCAGAGAGCGATCCGTCACCTTTGTCAGATATTTGACCGTCATACTTGCTTAGAGACTTGACCGCTCAGTTACTCCATCCGTCATTTGCAATTTGGTAAGTAATTTTTTATCCGTCTACTTTTTGGCTTATATTTACTTTTGGGCTTCATTATATATATTTTTTCTGTTCGACTATATGCCCCCGTCCTTCTTTCCAAACCGTCAGAGTCTTAGGTTTTGTCATTATATGTAGGCTATGTCTAGTGCGTCAAGTAACCAGTCGGTCGTCCGTGACAGGGCGGACTATGAAGAGGTATACTCGTCAGGTCACAAAGACCAAGACGATTTAAGCGAGGAGAGGAGTTCCTCTTCATCTTCCCCGTCCTCAACAAATGAGGATATGGAGATGATCGAGATAGAGGAGAGTTCTGCTGATGACGAAGATCAAGTAGTTAGATCAAGGGGGATGTATAGTTTTGTTCCTAGGAGCCACCTCTTGAAAGTAATTTTTGAGACCCCGGACTCGAATAGAGACTGGAAGAGCCGCTATTTTTTCATTGAGGGCGACGGTTGGATGTGTCATCCAGGGGAGACGGATTTCATGCCCGTCGACAAGGTTTGGGGCGTATTAAATCAGTCTAGTATGAGCCCGTCATATAACAACTATTAAAAGCCTGTTTAATAATTTGTTTGTTTTCAACGTCCGTCTACTTTTGTGCAGTTCGACGGCGACCTCAAGTTACATTAGAGGAGTTCAGTTTTCTTGAGAAAATTTTTAACAAGTCTAAACCAGAAGAACGGACCTGGGCAAAGCTCGTCAACCTCAACACAATCCATTGGTACTGTGACGGACCTGAGCCTACCCCAGAAGCGCTTAAGTACGAAGAGCGCACCCGTCAGCGTAAGTCCGTCTTTCTTCTTTGTTCAAATTTTGTTATTACTTTTTACACCCGTCTACCTCTTCAGAGATGGACGATGCAAAAAGGAGAGCAGCTATCAGACTACAAGCTGCGAAGAACAAAGAAACCAGTGCGGACCCTATAGGGACGGGCACCAGCAAGCAGGCGGCTAAAAGGAAACAACCGTCAAAGGGAGACCGTCTCCCAAAAAAGCCCAAGGTTCCTTTGGAGCCTGTCCTTGGCTTGTTGGCCGGAGAGGCTAAGATGGTTACCCCAGTGAAGCACGGGGCTAGTAAGGGCCTCATGACTGGTCCGTCCGGAAGCCAGAAGAAGCCACCCCCTCTACTCCGCGAGGATTCCAAATACGCCCTTGAGCGACTTTCGTCCATCATAACAACCGAGAACTACGAGGATTTGTGCAACCATTCGACGGAGGCTATGGGTGAGACGACCCTCTTTAGCGTTGCTCAGGTAATTCATCCGTCGCTATATAGTCCGTCAGGTTTCCTTTCTTTGTCTCATCACTTTTTAACTTATGTTTTTCTTCCAGGCCATGATTATGATGAAGGGGATGATGGGACGGTGTCTTAACCATGAGACAACCTTAGGCCGTGTTCGTCAGAAGGCCAAGGCGATGGAGGAGGAGTTACTTGAGTTGAAGTCCTGGAAGGTCGTTCAAGAGAAAAAACTCAAAATGGCGGAAACATCAAGGGACGAATACATGAAGCTGACAGAGGACATGAAGAAAACTTTGGAGGAAAAAGACAAGGAAGTCCGTCAGGCTAAGTAGACCGCGATACGGGAGTATCGGGATTCTGAAGCCCTTATCACCGAGCTTAGCCTTTCATACAACGACGATTTTGATGACGCCGTCCGTCAGGCGAAGGCTTTGAACCCAGAAATGGACTTGTCTGCCGCCAACATTAACGCCTCAGAACAAACATCCGTCTAGCCCGCTCAATCAGATGATACGGACGACTTGTTTTGTGAGAACCTTGCTAACCGTGAAGCTTCTAGGGATCCAAAGGATAATCAGTTGGCTGTCGACACGACGGTTGTTGATCAGACGGTGGTTGTCCAGTCGTCTGTTGAGGATCAAGCCCGTCGAACGGAGGAGAAAGGCATTCCTGCTACCCGTCATGATGTGCCGACGGACTTATAATTTGTAATAATTTAGTTTTTTTTTAGTTTATTTCTTTTTGAAAGAATGTGGAGAACAGTTTCATGATACCCGTCATGATGTAAACATTCCCTTTTAGGGTTTTATTAATATTTGGTCCGTCGACCTTTTTGACGCTTATGGAATATATCCGTCTGTTTTATTTAATCCTGACGGCAATTTGCTTATCTAGTTTTATCTTTCAAGTCAAACTTGTGAATTTTGTATTTTTATCCGTCGGGTCGATCCGTCCACTTTGTGGAATAGTTGATATCCGTCCACCCTGTAGACTTAGGTTATATCCATCCTCCTTGTAGATTTTATATTTTCATCCCTTTGGGATGATCCGTCCACCTTGTGGACTTAGTTTTATATCCGTCCAGCTTGTGGACTTTGGATTTTTCGTCCTTTTGGGATGATCCGTCCACCTTGTGGACCTAGTTTTATATCCGTCCACCTTGTGGACTTTGGATTTTTCGTCCCTTTGGGATGATCCGTCCACCTTGTGGACTTAGTTTTATATCCGTCCAGCTTGTGGACTTAGGATTTTTCATCCCTTTGGAATGATCCGTCCACCTTGTGGACTTCGTTTTATATCCGTCCAGCTTGTGGACTTAGGATTTTTCATCCTTTTAGGATGATCCGTCCACCTTGTGGACTTAGTTTTATATCCGTCCAGCTTGTGGACTTAGGATTTTTCATCCCTTTGGGACGATCCGTCCACCTTGTGGACTTAGTTTTATATCCGTCCAGCTTGTGGATTTGGGATTTTTCATCCTTTTAGGATGATCCGTCCACCTTGTGGACTTAGTTATATATCCGTCCAGCTTGTGGACTTGGGATTTTTCATCCTTTTAGGATGATCCGTCCACCTTGTGGACTTAGCTTTATATCCGTCCAGCTTGTGGACTTAGTTTTATTTATGTAGCAAAAACACAGTAGAGTCTGAATACTTCTCTTTATTGAAAGAAAACAATGCTGAGGAAAATGTACCTGCCCCCTCGGGCTTAAAAAGGTACTTGTAGAAAAAATTGTTCGAAGTAGAGAGCAAAACTTAAAAAGTCAAAAAATTGTCTGAGGTAAGAACTTTATAAAAAACTAAGTAAAACATAGTAATAAACTGGAAACTGGGAGAGAGTCGATGATCTTCATGGCGCCCCTACTGGTAGTACCTCTGTAGGTGCTCTGTGTTCCATGGATGTTGAAGCTTCTGTCCGTCCATGGTTTCGAGGTGGTAGGTCTCTTTCCTTTGCCAAGACGAGATCCTGTATGGTCCTTCCCAGTTGGGGCCGAGCTTTCCTTGCACCGGATCCCTGGCAGCTCCCATTACCCTCCGTAGTACAAGATCTCCGATCTGGAAGTCCCTGTGTTTGACATTGGAGTTGTAGTATTTCGCCATGAGGTTCTGGTACCTAGCCAACCTCTGCTTTGTTGTAGCCCGGACCTCGTCTATCAGATCCATCTGGAGCCGCAAGGCCTCTTCGTTGTGATCCTTGTCGTAGTTCTCTACCCGATAGCTCGTGAGCCCGACCTCTGCTGGAATGACGGCCTCACTTCCGTACGTCAGTCTGAACGGTGTTTCTCCAGTGGGTGTTCTTGCCGTAGTACGGTATGCCTACAAGACGCTCGGCAGTTCGTCGGGTCAGATGCCCTTTGCCCCCTCGAGCCGGGTCTTGATGATCTTCAGCAAGGACCGGTTTGTGACTTCTACCTGCCCATTGGCTTGAGGGTGTGCGGGCGACGAATAGTGATTTTTGATCCCCAGTTCGGAACAGAAGCTCCTGAACGCTCCGTTATCGAATTTCTTTCCGTTGTCGGAGACGAGCACTCTGGGTATCCCGTACCTGCATATAATATTTCTCCAAACGAAACTCCGGATGTTCTTCTCCGTGATAGTGGCCAGGGCCTCTGCTTCTACCCATTTGGTGAAGTAGTCGATGCCAACTACCAGAAACTTTAGCTGTCTTGCTGCTATTGGGAAGGGGCCCATGATATCTAGTCCCCATTGGGTGAACGGCCAAGGGGCCGTCATAGGTGTCAGCTCCTCGGTCAGTTGTCTGATCAGGTTACTGAACCTCTGACATTTGTCGCAGGTCTTGACGTATGTTTGTGCATATTTTTGCATTGTTGGCCAATAGTACCCTGCTCTGATCAGTTTGTGCACTAAGGATCGTGCCCCTGAATGGTTTCCACAGATACCCTCATGCACTTCCCTCATTACGTAATCGGCTTCCTCTTGACCCAGGCACCTCAGGTACGGACGTGAGAACCCTCTTTTGTATAAGATATCGTTGATTAGTACAAATCGCGAGGCTTGGACTTTCAGTTTCCTGGCATCGTTTTTTCCGTCGGGTAGTGTACCCATCTTCAGGTATGCTATCAATGGCGTTGTCCAACTATCTTCAGAATTCAACTCCTGCACTTTTGTTCCGTCATCAATAAGTGAGGAGAGTTGCACAAATGACAATACCTGTTCGGGAACGAGCATGGGCTTTGTCGAGGCTGCCTTCGCAAGACGATCGGCACATTCGTTCTCTTCCCTTGGGATTTGAATGAATCTTACTGTGAGATTACCGATCCGGTTCTTTACTTCTTCCAGGTACTTCCTCATCCTCTCACTTTTGCATTCGTAGATGCCATTGATTTGACTTGTTATCACCTGGGAATCGCAATGTACGATCATGGATTCAGCACCTGCTGCCTTCGCAAGGTCTAGTCCTGCCACCAAAGCTTCATACTCGGCCTCATTGTTGGTCGTGGGGAAGTCCAGCCGAATCATGCATTCGATTTTATCTCCGTTAGGGGTATGGATTACTACACCGGCACCTCCTGCATGCCTGTTGGAGGATCCGTCCGTGTGGATGCTCCATTGAGCCTTTGTGTCTGCCCCCACGCCTTCTGACCTGGAAAATTCTGCAATGAAGTCGGCGACGGCTTGTCCCTTAATTGCATTTCGTGGACGATACTGTATATCAAATTCACTCAGTTCCACCGTCCATAGGGCCATGCGTCCTGCCGTCTCCGGGCTACTCATGGCTCTCCGTAGGGGTTGATCCGTTAGGACCACTATTGTGTGCGCCTGGAAGTATGGTTTGAGCTTCCTTGCCGCAGTTACTAGCGCGAGAGCCAACTTCTCCATTTGGGGATACCTTTCTTCCGCTCCCCGGAACGCCCTACTTATAAAGTAGACGGGTTTTTGTGATCCATCCTCCTCCCTAATTAGGGCCGCGCTGACTGCCGCTTGCGAGACTGCTAAATAGAGGTAGAGTACTTCCCCAGGCTTAGATGGGCTGAGCAACGGTGGGGATGACAGGTACTTCTTCAAGTCCTCAAATGCTTTCTGGCATTCGTCCGTCCATACGAATGACTTTCTTAACGTACGGAAGAATGAGAGACACTTGTCCGTCGCCTTTGAGACGAACCTATTCAGAGCTGCAATTTTACCGTTCAATCTCTGCACATCCTTGATTGTTTTCGGCGGTTCTAACTCCATGATGGCCCGAACCTTCTCTGGGTTAACCTCTATACCTCTATGGGAAACCATGAACCCCAAGAACTTTCCTGCCGTTACTCCGAATGCGCACTTGTTCGGATTTAACTTCATGTTATACGACCGGAGAGTGTCGAAAGTCTCCTGTAGGTCTTTCAGGTGGTCATGCTCTAGAATGCTTTTTAGAAGCATGTCGTCAACATACACTTGCACATTCCTCCCAATCTGGTGCGCGAACATTTTGTTCATTAGCCTCTGGTAGATTGCTCCCGCATTCTTTAGCCCAAACGGCATCACTTTGTAGCAAAATAATCCCTGACTTGTGACGAAGGAGGTCTTCTCCTGATCAGCCTCGTCCATCTTGATTTGATTGTAGCCGGAGAAGGCATCCATGAAGCTCAAGAATTGGTGCCTTGCCGTTGAGTCTACCAGGGTATCGATTCGAGGCAATGGGAAGTTGTCCTTCGGGCAAGCCTTGTTGAGGTCCGTGAAGTCGACACAGATTCACCACTTCCCAGTAGCTTTCTTGACCATCACTACGTTTGCTAACCAGTCGGGGTAATATACCTCCCGAATGAAATCCGCCTCAAGAAGCTTCCTAACCTCCTCGGCTATTGCTTTGTCTCGCTCTTCAGCGAATACTCGCTTTTTCTGTCTCACGGGCGAAAACGTGGGGTTCACATTCAACCTGTGAACTATGACTGAGCGATCAATACCCGACATGTCCTCGTGGCTCCAAGCGAAAACATCCTGATTATTCCTTAGGAACGTTGTTAAGGCCTGTCATGTGGGTTGACTGGCCAATGTCCCCATTCTAGTTGTCCGTCCGGGTCTTGACTCGTCTAGAGTTACTTCTTCTAGTTCTTCTACTGGTTCTGCTGCGACCCGCTGTTCTTCTATGCACATGGTGTGCTGGTGGTCATCCATCTCCAGCATAGCTATGTAGCACTCGCGGGCGGCCACCTGATTCCCTCGCAACTCGCCGACCCCATACTCCGTGGGGAATTTAATCATCAGGTGGTACGTCGAGGTAGCTGCCTTCCAGGTGTTGAGAGTTGGCCGTATGAGGATGGCGTTGTATGCTGAAGAGCAGTTGACTACGAGGAATGTCACATCCCGAGTGATCTGCTGAGGATAATCGCCCACTGTTACCGAAAGTGTGACCGCACCCAATGGGAATACTCTCGTTCCTCCAAACCCCACCTGCGGGGCATTCATTGGTATTAGTCGTTCCCTATCAATCATCATTTGCTGGAACGCAGGGTAATATAGGATGTCCGCCAAGCTGCCATTGTCAACCAGCACTCGGTGCAAGTTATATTCTCCCACTCGTAGGGTGACAACCAATGCGTCGTCATGCGAATGGTGAAGTCGTCGTGCATCTTCCTCTAAGAACCCGACGATTGGGCTGTCTCTCCGTGCTATCTTTGGTACCGAGCCCGTTAGCTGAACATTCTGAATCATTCGGAGGTAAGTTTTTCGGGCTTTTTTGGACGACCCAGTTGTTGATGTACACCCCACAATCATCCTTATGTCTCCGATTGGGGGTCTAGGACGTTCATTATCCCTCCGGGGCTGATGCTCTTGAGGTGGCTGGTCCGTCCTCTCTTTTCTCACAAACTTTTGTAATTTCCCTTGTCTAATAAGGGCTTCTATCTGCTGCTTCAAGTCATAGCATTCTGCTGTGTCGTGGCCGTGATTGCGGTGGAAACGGCAGTATTTGTCTCTTGATCTTTTGCTGGGATCTGATTTCAGTTTCCCGGGGAAAGTTAGAGCCCCCTCGTCCTTGATTTACATCAGGACTTGATCTATCGGAGCCGTCAATGGGGTGAAGCTCGTGAACCTCCCTCCGGGTGGCTTAGAACGTCGCTCAACTCTTCGGTCGTCTATTCTTGGCCTTTTCGACCCTTGATCCCTTTGTCCTTCC
This sequence comes from Quercus aquifolioides, assembly GCA_019022515.1. Taxonomy (NCBI): domain Eukaryota; kingdom Viridiplantae; phylum Streptophyta; class Magnoliopsida; order Fagales; family Fagaceae; genus Quercus; species Quercus aquifolioides. Next base: position 41,875,389 of record CM032328.1, on the reverse strand, counting down.
TCCTATCGTTCCCTCTTCCTTGGCTTATCCTCTCGAGCTTGCAATGCGTCTTCGGCGTTCATGTATTTGGTTGCCCTGTAGAGTACTTCTGACATGGTTTTAGGGTCGTTCTTGTATAAAGAGAATATAAATTTACCCTTTCGCAACCCGTTCGTGAAGGCTGCTACCAGTATTTTGTCGTCAGCTTCGTCTATTGAGAGCGCTTCTTTATTAAAGCGCGTTATATAAGCCCGCAGCGTCTCGTCCTCTCGTTGCTTAATACTTATTAGGCAAGCTGTGGACTTCTTGTATCTGTGTCCTCCAATGAAGTGCGTGGTGAATTGAGCACTCAGCTCCTTGAAGGTGCCGATAGAGTTTGGCGTCAGTCGGTTGAACCATATCCTTGCGGGGCCTTTGAGTGTTGTGGGGAAGGCCCTACACATGATCTCGTCAGCTATCCCCTGAAGGTGCATCAGGGTCTTGAACGTTTCCAGATGGTCCAGAGGGTCCTTCACCCCATCGTAGCTTTCTATATGTGGCATGCAGAATTTCTAGGGTAGGGGGAAGGCGTTCACGACCGCAGTGAAAGGCGAGTCAGTGCGGTTGACTAAATCGTCTAGATCACTGGAAACTTGTCCCTTGTGCGTGTTCATCATCACCTCCATCTGTTCCTTCATCGCCTGCATCTCTGCGGCAATTTGTGGTGGTGTCGCGTTCGTGAGGGACGGCATGCTTAAGTTCTGCCTCTCTGGTCTGCTTGGGGCATGGCTGCCTTCAGGTCTCTCCTGGTTTTTCTTTGCAGCGCTGGTCCCTTCTTCCTCTTCTTGCTGGCCATTCTGTTCTGCATTCTTCTGACGCAGCTGTTCTTCTAAGTCGTTATTTTGTTTGGTGAGACGTTCCACCGCGGCAGCGAGAGTTCGAACTTGTCTCTCGAGGGCAGTTTTGGGTGGTTCGTCTCCTTGAACGTCGTTGGTGGTTGCCATCGAGCGAGTGAGTACCATGCAACCCTTAAGTCTGAAAAACGATAGTATGGCTTTGGATCTCTACTAACATTTCCCACAGACGGCGCCAACTGATGATGTCAAGAATTTCACCAGTGAGCCACATGATACCTATGCGCTTGAATGTCAACCTGCACAACACAAAGAAGGAAAACCTAACAGAGAGCACCGGTGTGGTGCCGGCCGAATACCCTCCGAAGGTTAAGTCAGAAAATATTCTCACAACTCTAGAGTGCTAGAGATGGTAAATTATGCGTACCTTGATTTGTGAGGGTATTGGGGCTTTTATAGTAGTAGAGGGTGGACTTCTCTTTCTTGGAGTAGAAGTCTTTTCCTTATAGGAATCATCTTGAACGTAGATTGCGGAATCCTTTCCTTATAGGACTCTTACATCAAACGTGGAACGCAAGTATCTCATACCAAGGGTCTTTATGGCCTTTGGGCCTGCCGATATTTCACATTGGATCCATCTTCAGAGATTTGGCAGGTAATGGGCCCGTCCACTATCGGCCCACAGTAAATGACCGTCAGGCCCATCTCTAGCCCAAATTCTTCCTCTTCAGTTAATGACTCAATATTTGTTTAAATGTTAATAATGTGATCTAGTTCATCTCACTTATTTCAAAATTGATGAATAAATTTAAGAACTTCACGAAATTAGCCTAAAAACTTTTAAGATCTCTCTCTCTCTCTCTCTCTCTCTCTCTCTCTCTCTCTCTCTCTCTCTCTCTCTCTCTCTCTCTCTCTCTCTCTCTCTCTCTCTCCAGAATATAGATAAGAGGAGATCTAAACATCCACCAGCCCCTTCCCAGGGTAATTAATTTTGACCACCTCTTCAGGAGGGTTACTATGACAAAAGAGCATTAGAATTACATTTATGCCCACTTAGCTAGAGTATCATCGTGTTTGTTACTTTGTTTATACAACACAATACATAATCTAACAAAAAGAATAGGAGAAGTCTGTAGCGTACAAACATTGAGCACAGAGATGCCCTGGATTATGTTATTTTCATGTTATATTCAGATTGAAACCAACTTTGTGTCCAGTCCACACACAAAATGCTGCTTTTGGGCATATATTCTTAAAAAAAAAAAAAAAAAGTTCCAAATCTTGACCAATTTGAAAGAGAGGAAAAATACCCGCGCACACTCCTAGTGTGATGGTCACTCCACAAGTATAAGTGCTCGTGGGGTGTGAGAGGACAAGGGTTGGAATTCAAGTCTCCGAGAGAGAGTTTTACACACATATACATTTAGATTAGATTAGAATAGAGGGCCGTTTGGTGCGTGTGTTTAAACAACAGTTTTCAATTTTTTTAGAAATACGTGTGGGTGAAAAAATGTGTAAAAATGCGTGTAATATTATTTAAAAACTAAAAACATGTATTTAAAATTATATACCAAACAACCCTTTGAATTTCTATCTTGTATAAAAAAAGAAAAAAAGAAAAAATTACTTTGATGTCACTACTCACTAGTTATAAATGTTAGATGGCTCCCTATTACAGCTTTAAAGCACTTCATGGAAAATCCAATTAAACTCAATTCCAGACCATCAACACCTCCTATATATACCAATTAAACTAAATTTAATTTCATATTAAAGAAGCTTGGCAAAGAAATTCAAATGAAATCCTTGGTCCCTAAATAAGGTTTGATCAAAACATATAAAAAGGAGTTGAAAACAACAAAAATTGTACATCCTGTTTCTATAAACTATTTAAAGTCTCTCAACATTAATGGAAGATTCAGAGAAACAAGTAAGTAAACAAGAGCTGATCGAGGTCAAGAAAGGTGAGCACCGGCCCTGGGCCTAGGAGTAGGAGAGAAAATGGAAGAGAAAGAGTGAAGCAACCCCAACACTATTGCTACCCTCACTTGGCCCCGCCTTGGCATAGGATTGGGACGCCCAGCAGCAGCAGAATCAGTACTACACATCATGTTTATCATTTCTACTCTTCTTCTTGCACCTGCCATCTCCTTTTTATCTTCCAAGCTCTTGCTCTTGCTCTTGAAGAAAAAGTCGGGACTGCTTATTTGTTGGTTAGACTTCAATTAGGAGAGTTTTCTTCTAATGTTTGTTGTGGCCTTTCCTTTTCATGCGTGGTTTTTGTGTCTTTTATATTGGCAACTCTTCCCTTGCTTTGTCAGGCTTTTTTTTTTTTTTAGCTGTAGGAATTCCTCTTGTCGCTTTCACACCTATTAATATTTTGAATTCAAATTCATTCAAAGCCTTTGATCTTGACCCTGAACAAAATTTTGGGCAAAAATTCAAAATTAACCTTCTAATTTTTAGCTTTTGTCATTTCAGTACTTTAACTTTCAGTTTTGTTATTTCAGTCATATAAGTTTCAATTTTTGTCAATATAGTATCCCGTTAGACATCAATTAAGTGGTGCCGTTAAATGAGTCAAAATGATGTCATTTAGGCTCTAATTTTTTTTTAATAAATTTCGTAATTAAAAGAAAAAGAAAAAAAAAAAAAAAAAAACCCATTGAAGGGGAACGGTGGTTCCCCTTCCCCTAAAATCAAAACCAAAAATACAATGACTCAGTATAGCCCTAATTGAGAAAATTGGGGAAAAAGGAGAGGGCACATAGAATATCACATAGAAGGTTTAGCACATGATCGACCGACATATGTCAGACCCAGAAAAAGGGCACAACAAGTTTAAAAATGAAATAAGTATTTTGCAGCTTTGCCTTCAAAAGCCGCCCCCCCCCCCCAAAAAAAATAAAAAACAAAGGAACAAGAAGACAAATTATTTGAATTTTAGTTTCTATGCTACTTTGTGTGAATCAAGAAAATAAGTACAGTAATACAAAATCTAGCTCAAAATTTACTGTTCTGCTACTACCTATACCCAAAACAAAAAAAAAAACACAATAAAAAATTCTGGATTTTCATCACTTACCCAAAACTGTACTTGGCTAGAGCTGGAGCAGATGGAGTACACCTTAGCCTACCTGGGTATACCCTAGCCCATCGGTCTATCTCGGTCTCGGTCTCAATATTAGAAATCCATCACCTTCTCTATCTTGGTCTCGATTTCTTTCTCAACCTCAATCTCGATATCTCTCTCAATCTCGGCCTCTCTCTCAAATCAGTCTCAATTTCTCTCAAATTGGATGCAATCTCAGTCTCCCTCTCAAAATCCCCTGCTGACCTAAACTTCTCTCATTTTCCCCTAATTTTCTTAGTTAGGGCTATAGTAAGTCATCATGTTTTTGGTTTTGATTTCAGGGGAAAGGGAACGACGTCGTTCCCCTTAAATGTTTTTTTTTTAATAACAATTTTTTTTCTTTTAATTACAAAATTTATTTTAAAAAAATTAGAGCCTAAACGGCGTTGTTTTGACTCACTTAATGACACCACTTAATTGATGTCTAACGAAATACTATTTTGACAAAATTTGAAATTTAGAGAACTAAAATGACAAAACTGAAAGTTAGAAGACTAAAATGACAAAAGCTGAAAGTTATAAGGTCAATTTTGGACTTTTGCCTTTTTTTTTTTAATATAAAATTCTTGGTGATCACTTTGCTTATGGGAGGTCTTATTTAATAAAAAAGTTTTTTGTAAAACGTGCATTATTTTTCTTGATACTTTAACTTTAATAAGAGAAAGAAATAGAATTAACAAAAATTTGCATGTTGTGGATACAATTTATATATATATATATGTATATATATATAAAACCGAAATTTCTAAAACTTTCACAATTTTCCACATCAGCATAATATTTAAATAAAATTATTTTTGTTTAGTTCAAACTTAACTAGGAGTGAAACTTTATCTCTCTAACAAGTCCAACTTAAACTCATCATTATCATTTTTTTTTAAAAATAAAATTACTTTTGTTTAATAAAAACTTAACAAGGAGTGAAACTCTATCTCTCTAACAAGTCCAACTTAAACTCAAACTCAAACATTGATAATCTATATAAAAACAAAAATTATGATAGGACTAAAAAAAAAAAAAAAAAGAGACTAACGTTGAAAAAAAAAAGACTCACGTTGATAATCGCGGGTTTGGTTTTTGGGTTGAAATTTCTACTAATTATTTTTTATATTGTACATGGCAAATAAAACATCTCTATTTTTTTGGAGAAAAATCAAAGATGCAACCTATGTCTTCCAGCCTAGGGAACGATAAATTTTTATTTGGTATATTTGTTGAATTTGGTTTGGTTTTGAAGTAGAATTTGGAGATTCTATAAATGTTGAAGTTTTAAGTCTTGGGGTTTTTGATATTTGCGTCTCAGTAGGTTGATCTTAATTCTTCACCTTAAATGCTTTTTATTTAGGTTCATGTGATTTTTTTTTGTTTTCTTATTAAAGCTATGATTTTTGGTTGATAAATTATTTGTTTGGATTAATTTCAATTAATTATTTGTTTGGATTCAACATAAAAGATAATGGAATTAGGTATTATAATTTTGATATTTTTAAATTGTTTGTATTGTTATTACTATGAGAAAGTCATATTGCTACTTAAATTTGAAACTTGGTGTGTCTTCCTCATATCATAGTCTTTGTTTATATATTTGCAATTTATATTAGTTCTGAGTGTGTGTGTGTATATAACTATTGAGAGTTTTGCTTTATTAATTTAAGAACTGTAAATTATTTTGTAGGTTTCTGTAACTATGCACTTGCAACTTAATAACGTTTAATGTTAGACAACACTTCTAAACTATGGAAAAGTATAGAAGTCAAATATTTCTTCATTTAAAAAAAAAAAAAAATACTAACTAGCAAAATGTCTATTTACTCATTGGAAATTTTTTTTTTATTATGTCCATAGTATTTAAAAAAAAAAAAAAAATACTAACTATGGATTTTTTTTAATCTAACCTAACTCATTATGTTTTCTATTCCAACTTATTGCAACTTTTTATTGGCCTTTTAATTTATCTGGGTTGGTTGAAAATTTAGTTCATGTTGATGTTGATGTTGTTTAATTTGGTTTTGTGTGGAACTTTGTGGACCTTAAAACCCTATATCAAGACCAGTTTTGGGGTGTGCTATATCCATGAAGGCATAAACGTGTATAACCAATAAGTCATTAGTTGAGATGCTACGGGTGTAAACATGTTTAAAAAAGCTGTTTACAATTTTACAATATCAGAATAAGCAGTAGGATTGTCTATGCACAGTTTAATTCCCAGTTTATAATCTATTTGTATTAATTTGAGACCATTTTTTAGAATCCTCAGTTTATGCTCTGTTTGTATTAATATGAGACTTTTTTTTTCCCCCATTTGTTTGTGTTTGGATTTAATTTAAGTTTATGGACTGTGTTTTTGTTAATTTTAATTTAAGTTTGATTAATATTTTTCATTTAGTAATTTAATGTTTCATATCAAAGATACGAATTTTTGAGACTAGAATCTTAATGTACAAGAGGAAGAAACAAAGAATTGTTTAAATTTACGTACAATATAACTTTCCTATGCATAGCATGGGTTATTATTATTATTATTATTTATTTATTTATAGAAACCCATATTTCATTATTAAAGAAAAAAATTATAGTATATATACTTTTTAGAAAATGAGGGTAACAAGAAGATGCTGCCCTCTTAACTCAAAGCCAGATGTTTTAGGTAATGAAAAGTCTTAACTTATCTAATAATTATACACTACAACAGCATCCTGCATAATAATAATCACGTGCTTCATTCCGTTCACATTAGTCATTAGTGAAAGTGAAATGAGTGTGGCCCCCAATTACATTTCTTCCCCATAATCTGATTCATATTCTTAGCAAATTAATTCTTATTTTCTTATCATTTATTTTGTCTTTCTTGTACTTTCTTTATAACCAAATATATCTAAACGAAATAAATTAATTAAATGTCATTCTTTTTTTATTCTTTTCATTATTTTTTCAGAATAACATGTTTATGTTCTTTGTGTTTTTCTCGGTGTTCTTCCCCATATTCAATCTCTAACAAATAACCAAACCCCCAACCCCAGATTTCAACCAAACCCCAAACCGATATCTCTAGCAAAGCAACCAAACCCATAAACCCAACAACCAAACCAAGCTCTAGCAAATCAAACCTTAGTATTCAAACTCATAAATTTTCTTGGCAAACACACAAAAGCCCAGATTAGTTGAATCGGTGATGAAGATCTAGTCAAAATCCCACAAGAAAAACAAACAAAAACCCCGAAATCATCTATTCCAGCTTTTTTTTTTGTAGTGTTTCTTGAGTATTTCTCATGTCTTCAATAATATGAATGCACTAAAAACTACTGAATTACAAGTAAAATGAATTTTGTCAAAAGATATGTCAATTACATAAAAATATGACCCTAACGAGCATGAAGAAATAAAATTTCTTATAAAACTTTTCTTTAATATAATAAGTTATTATTAAAATAACAAAGTTTAGTTACAAAATTTGTTGTACCTTAAGGCTACAAAATTACTTAATATATTTTTATTGGAGGTGAATTTTGACAAATCCACCATTGGATTACATTTTCTTCTTATATCCTCCATGTTTGCAAAATTTCTATAAAATTAAATATTAATAATTATGTCATCAATAAATTATATAGATTGCAAGTTTTTATAGTTTAAAATTATGCATAAAATATAAGCTTATAGATCATACAAAAAATAATACCCAATTGACACAAAATTTAATATGTGTATCAAGAACATAAAATACACGCAATTCAATAGTTAGATTTTCAAAATATGTAGTAATGTGAATGATATTGAGTAAGATTGTAACCTTAGACTACAACCAATTTTGTAGCTAAACTTTATCTTTATTAAAATAATATCCGTTTAATAGCTTGCCACAATGCTATTTTTCCTGCATAATAATAAAAAAATTAAAAAACAAAACACCATGCTATTTTTATTATCCACCTATCATAGATTCATAATCGATCACATAAATATTTGTGTAAAAATTGTAAAATATTTTGTCACTAAGTTTATTACAAATTATTTTATTACTTGAGGATGTGGTCCGAGCATTTCACACGTCTTTATTTGCACCATTATTTTGGAGGAGCAAGTTGATTTGTTTAGAGAGTAGTAAAAGCAAGTCTCCTTTTCTCGTGTGAATGTGGGTTTTGAATATTAAAATAAAACTTAAAAGTGGTGGTGAAACCACCATGTTTTGAGAATGGACTTAATTAACTCTTAGAACTAATAAATTACTTTAAGGTATACATGGCGGGAAGATTTTAAACTCTTTTTATTTGCATAATTATTTTGAGGATCAACAATAATTTAAACTTTTTAAAGGTGTTGGTTTAGTATAGAGTGTAGTAAGAAAAAGCATCTCTTTTTCTAAACAATGACCACCATGTTCTGATAAGTGATAACGGAGGACATATTAATACTAATTAAGAGAAGGCTGGATCTTATTGTGCTAATTGTGATTTGATATTATATTTAAAGCTATAATTGTAACCATGCAAGGGTGTATGATATTGAAAATATAATTAAAAGCAAAGCCATTCACTGAATCTTACAGCCGAAAGTTCTCGATACAATGCACTAACCATGTTCACTGGAAACTCAAGTTCAATTATTTCAGATTGTAATTAAGAGGAATAGAAACAATAGATTCGAATCTGATTACTTCGATTATGATATTAGAGCGGCTGGTTAAACATACATCAACTCCCTAGTGTGTTCAACAGCTCTTGAGACAAATTCAGGTACTGTTGTACAAATCAGTACAGCCTTTACGATATGACCACAAATATGCAAAGTCACATTCATGTGTGGGACTAAATTTCAAGAAACAGCATGCAGATTATATAAGGAATATACACAAAATTCTCAAATTTGTAAGGTACAAAAATAGATAAAAAAAGAAATATGCGCCAAAGAAAAACAATCACACAAGACAACATTTTCATAGTTCGGCAATTTGTTTACGTTCATGGAGTTGAAAGAATTTCACTATTCATTGGAAAAAAAAAAATACAAGATGCGGCAGTATAGTTTTCTCCCTCAAAACAATACTTCTGCTCCATGGAGGCATAAAACATTTCACACTTGACAGAGACCCAATACCCCCTCGTGATATCCTGGATTGATTGGATATTAATAAAATATGAGTTTTAAGTCTCATATTGGACATATTACTAGACTGATGCGTACACATACATCAGACCTGCATATGCAGGCCGAGGGTTTCCTTGGCATTTTACTTTCCAAACCTAGATTTATTTGCTCATATAAAGTTATTTTTTCCATTTTAATACCTCTCAAGTCAATTTGTAATTTGATTAGGTCCTAAACCAACCTTGGGCTTTAGAATTTTGGCATCATTGGGGAATGGAGGCCCGAGTCGTAAGGGGTACAAAATGCGGTGTTTACAGATACCCCTCTTTTGATTTGTAAACTTCGCTAACGGAATAAAAAGAATAAGAGACAAAACATTTTGTTTCAACGTACGGCTTGTGCCCAACCCATGCACACGGCACATAGCATGCATACATGGGGTGGGGTGTGTAAGGTTGAATTTATTCAATCATTTTGTTGGCTTTATTCTGTGCCAAGTTTGCTTGTAATTCAGCATTTAGAAACCCTGTATTTAGGTGGGAATCATGTAAGGTTAGTGTGTGAGAGAGTGTGAAGAAAAGCTCAAGAGTGTGCACACAAGAAGAGCCTCGCGACTGGATCTCGCGATTGGCTCACGATTGGTGAGTCGCCAAAGGTGGCACACGTGTGAAGCATGTAAGGGGAGCTGAAGGGTCACACCAGTTGTTGCACTACAGGACAAAACCTCCAGTCTGGCCAGGCAGTTAGCTCGCAACTCAAACTCGCGACTCGTTCTAGTCGCGAGCTTGAGTCGCCAAAATGCCTTGTTTGGTTGTAACTGACTCTTCGCATTCCTTATACACCCTACTATAAATATCCTTATACCCACGAAATGTAGAGAGCTTTCAAAGAGAATTTTGAAAGAAAAACCCTAGAGAAAAACAAGATTGACTCATCCACAATCTTCATCCTTTGATTCTCCAAATTCCTCTATGTAAGGTTGAATTTAATCAACCATCTTGTTGGCTTTATTCCGTGCCAAATTTGCTTGTAATTCAGCATTTAGAAACCCTGTATTTAGGTGGGAATCATGTAAGGTAGTGTGTGAGAGAGTGTGAAGAATGCTCAAAACTGTGCAGTGAAGCAGGGACTCGCGACTGGATCTCGCGGGTGGCTCGCGACTGGCAAGCCGCCAGATGATGCACATGAGCGAAACATGCAGAGAAGCTGAACCGTCATGCCAGCTGTAGCACTACAGGATAAAAAGTCCAAACTGGCCATTCAGTTAGCTTGCGGCTTGAACTCACGACTCAGTCAAGTCTCGAGGCCAAGTCGCCAGCCAGCTCTGTTTTGGAAAAACTAACTCTTCGCATTCCTTTCTCACCCCAGTATAAATACCTCTTATACCCACGAAATGTAGAGAGCTTCCAAAGAGAATTTTGAGAGAGAAACCCTAGAGAAAAACAAGATTGACTCATCCACAATTTTTACATAGAGACTCTTCAAATTCCTCTACAATCACATTCTCCATTGTTACATCCTTGAGAGGTTCTTGGCCAAATCATTTTCTCACCATACCCACATGTGAGAAGGCTTTTTGGTGCTTTGGGAAGCAGTTAGAAAGGGACCAATGGTTATTGGTTGATGCTATGGGCTATAGCGGAATCCAGTAAGCTAAAAAAGACAAAGGTTCCACGTAACCTCGTTGGAGCAAGAAGCTTGGAGGGCTTAGGTACACTGGGTAGATTAGGCTTGGAGGGTCTATTGCTGTTCATGTATCCCAACTACATTTTCTAGTGGATTATTGATCGCTTGGAGGGCGGTGGAGAGGTTTTATACTGAGGGCTTCGGTTTCCTCTTTGATAACACATTGTTGTGTTATCCTTGTGTTTGCATCTCTCTTCCCTTAATCTTTGCCATTTAATTTCTACTGTGGATGTGATTTTAATTGGTTTAGATTGTTTATCAATTTTGTTATTAGCTTATGTTCATTTTCCACACATATATTGTTTGACATTAAGCTTGAATTGATAATTTTGTTATTGGGGGTCTAAATGTTCATAGTGTTTTATACGCTATTTGAACTTTCACTCTACTCTCACCCTCTCCATTAATATATCCTTGAGAGATACATTAGCCAAATCCTTATCTCACTATACCCATATCTGTGAGAAGGCTTTTAGGTGCTTGGGGAGCAGTTCAAAAGGGACCAATTCATTTTGATTGATGCAATGGGCGATTACGGGATCCGGTAAGCTAGAGAAGACAAGGTTCGGCGTAACCCTGTTGGAGCAAGAAGCTTGGAGGGCTTAGGTTCACTGGGTAGATTAGGCTTGGAGGGTCTTCTGCTATTCATGTATTCTAACTTTATTCTCTAGTGGATTATTGACCGCTTGGAGGGCGACGGAGAGGTTTTTCGCCGAGGATTTCGGTTTCCTCTTCGATAACACATCGTTATGTTGTCTTTGTGTTTGCATCTCTCTTCCCTTAATCTTTGCCTTTTAATTATTGTTGTGGTTGTGATTAATTTCGGTTTAGATAGTTTTACCAATTTTGTTTTAGTTTATTTTCATATTCCGCACATACATTGTTTGATTATAAACTTGTGTTGGTAATTTGTAAATTGGGGGTCTAAACATTCATAGGTGTTTTACACACTATTTGAACATTCAATTGGTATCAGAGTGGGTGCACTTGCTGTGGTTTAATTACCTAAGTGCGATCCTTGACCCCATTGAGATGGATCGATCTTAATCTCTCAATGTTCCACCACATTTTGATGGAAGCAACTATGCATTTTGGAAAGTCCGCATGAGGGCATTCTTATGTTCAATTGATGAGACTGTTTGGAATGCAGTAGATGTAGGATGGACTAGGTCGGAGGCCGCTAAATCCACATGGGATAAGGCGGCTCTTGCGGCAGCCAATGCAAATAGCAAGGCATTGAATGCTATTTTTTGTGGTGTTTCTTTAGATGAGTTTCACAGGATTTCTCATGTAACGATTTCCAAGGAGGCATGGCAAATATTGGAGACCATCTATGAAGGCACAAAGAAGGTTAAGGACACTAAGTTGCAGATACTAACCACTCGATTCGAAGAGCTGAAAATGAGCGACGACAAGTCATTCGACTCATTCTAAGGCAAGCTGAATGAGGTGGTTATCAGCAAGTTTAACTTGGGTGAAAAGACGGAGGACTCAAAGATAGTGAGGAAAATCCTTCGATCATTACTGGAGAGCTTCCGTGCAAAGGTTATAGTAATTGAAGAGAGCAAGGACCTTGATGATATCAAAGTTCAAGAACTAATTGGCTCACTTCAAACTTATGAGCTGTCATTGCCATCCCAAAGGAAGAATAAATCCCTTGCTCTAAAGACAATCAATGAGAGGATGGAAGCTCACGACTCATCGGATGAGGATGAGGTCGAGAAAGATGTGGCATATCTTGTGAAGAATTTTCGAAAGTTCTTGAAGTTCAAGAAGAATGGAAAATTTGCTGAGAAGGGAAAATTCCCAAGTTTCAGAAAGGAGAAAAAGGACTTCAAGAGGAAAGATGGGAAGGAGTCTCAATCCTCTCAAGGAATCACATGCTTCGAATGCAATGGACATGGACATCTCAAGAAATAGTGCCCTAATTATTTGAGAGGGAAGGGCAAGGTGTATGCCACTACTCTTAGTGATTCTAACTCCTCTAATTCAGATTCAGATGAAAGCTGTGATGGAGAGAGAAACTTCTCTGCATTCATGACCATTGCTCCAGTAAAATCTTCGGATAATTTGAGTGTGCTAGTGGAAGAGCTTGGTAAGCACACTAAATTGGAGTCAATGGGAGTAGGAGAAGAATCTGATGATGAGGAAGATGAAAGAACAGAGGGACTGTAAGAGACCTACAAGTCAGGAGAATATGCAAGAGTGGCGAAGGCAACCATTAAAAAGATGAAGAGGGCAGAGGAAGATTATAGAAGTCTTCTAGTGTGATACAAGGAGACCAAATATGAAATGGAGACGCTGAACGGAGAGTTAACTGAAGCTTATTCAAAAATCAAATTCCTTGAGCTTGAGGTGATTCAAGCAAATGCTAAAGTAGAGCGGGTTTCCTCTAAGAAGCTTGATGATGTACTTGCTCATCAAAAACCATTCTTTGACAGAAGCGGATTGGGATACACCGGAGAGAGCAGTTCGGCTGCTAATATATCCAAGGAAATGAAGTTTGTGAAAGCTAAGGAACCAGTGGTAAAAACTTCAGTTGTTGAGAAAGTGAAGCTAGAAAAGAAGCAGAATGTGATTAACCAACGGTTTTTTACTAAGCCTCTTAACCAATCAGTGGTCAAACCTAAGGGTGAAGGGAAATCTCTTCCAAAGTCACAAAGAGGTCCTAGAACTTAACATTTCTGCCATCATTGTGGAATTCAAGGACACACTAGACCCAATTGTCATAAGCTTCAAGCATTGAAGAATTCAAGTGCTCAAAGGTCGATAGGACCAAGACATGGCAAAGGGAATTGGACTACTGAGCAATCAAAAGGTCAAGAAGGTGATCTCGTAGTGAGGGATGCGATGAAGATGATTGATGCCTTCACCACTTGTTTGGCAAGCTTCACCAGAAGGTTTGAAAGTCACAACGTGTTGAAAATTGTGTTTGTTTACTATTTGCTTTGAATGTTTTTACATTTTTTTTTATCAATATTTAATTGCTTTTGTGTCAAAAATCCAAAAACACATAAAAAGTAGAAAATCCAAAAAGTTTGATCGGCATTATTGTGTATTGTCACTAGCATGTTTTTCCTTGTACCTTTGTACTAATGACTTTGTGCATTTGCGAGCGTAGCTTGTTCTTTATGCACTCATATCATTGTGGGAAAAATCTTGAAATCTATGTGACTATTGTAAATAGATCTTCAAACTTGTCATGAATGATTAGTCAATGATTTTGTTGATCTTGAAACTTGCATAGACTTGTACCTATATATCTTCCCACTCTTTTATTTTTTTGCTTAAAGAGCTCAACAAATGTAAATCTCAAAATGAAAAGAGCTAATGAGTTGCAAAAGCCATCGCACATACTAGTATTTGACTAGGAAAAAGGGAAAGTGACTTTTATGAAAAATGTATGATGCCCAAAAAGCCAAAGGCTTGTTCATCAATTTGATATATCAAAAATTTCAGGCATCGATCTCAAAATGAGATGTATTGATTATAAAAGATCAAATGATATGATGTGTATGAAGCCGAATGAAAAGCTTCAGAATTATGTAATCAAGCTTTGTGGGAGGTCATATATGCATATTTCTATAATTGAGATAGGTCTCTTTTCCTAGTGCTAATTGTGTATGTCTTGGTTGAATTGATCATTGAAGCTTCACATTAGACTAAGGACTATCTCATCTTTGGTACCGACACACATCATACATGCCTATGTTCGATGAATGTCTTATTCATTTGTGTGATTGTACTTGATTAAATATGTTGCACATGCCCAATTATATGTTGATCAAACACAAAAGGATTTTTGAGTGTTTTAGTTGTTTTTGGAAAGTGTTTTATTTTGAAAAATGTTAAAATTTTCAAAAACTGTGCAACCCTATGTTGTCGACTTGCCTCGCGGGTCAATCCAGTCGCATAACCCAGTCGCGAGCTTACATAGAAGGTATTCACAACTCTCTGGCGAGTCAAAGTCCCACTCGCGAAAAAGACTTAGAATATTTTGCAAAAATCTGGGTTTTTAGATTTCTCGTGACTCAGTTTGGCGACTTGTTCGCGAGTGGAAGCTCCAGTCGCGAGGGTTACTCAAAAAGTTTAGCAACTCTCATCGCGACTAACTCGCAAGTGGAACTTTCAGTCACAAAAAACACTTAGAAATTTTTTTCCAAATTTTGTCACAAGGGTTTTTGGTGGCTTGCTTTGGTGACTTGTTCGAGACTTAATCCATTCGCGAAAATCGCATGTTTTGCTCTTTAAGGGTCTTTTTTAGGACAATTTCAAAAAAATTTCAGTTTTCCCTCGTACATTGTGACTGTTCATTGTCTCCCTCTCACAAACTCACCGTGTTTCACTAAAAAATCCACCATTTTCATCATCTTCTCTCCTTCAAACTTCAAGAAAAGTTATGGGTTTTCCATTTTTCTCAAAGTATTTCATGTTTATAACCCTTAAATTCTTGGATTTTGAGTTTTTGATGAGTTTTGAAAAACTTGAGTTTCGAATATGGTTTGGGTATATTTGATTGAGTTTGTTAAATGGATATTGTTGACATTGATAATATGATGCTTGATATACATGTTTTCATGTATGTTTCTCATTTTTGAGTAGTATATCATGATTGTGCTGTGTTGTGCAGATCATGCTCATAGTAAATTGTCTCAAAGACAGTTACTTGTGTTTCTGTGGATTTCATAGATTACATTGTGCTTAGCTGTGCCTGCACACTCATCACATTTGCACACCACACGCACTAGTGTTGCTCATGCTTAAATACATGCTTAAATACTGCATACTTGGTTCATTTACAATGATTGAGTGACATGTCTTTCTAAATAACAATGTGTGCTTATTTCATTGACTAATTTGGATCTAATCAAGTTGTGTTGTGTTTGTGTCTTGTGGTTTTGCACTTGGTTCTCTATTGTGTGTATGTTATTTTGCAGATGTCTCGTCGTTCCTCTCGAGGAAAAGAGCCTGTAATTGATGTTCCATCATCCCCTGTTTCAAAACGGACTCGACCTTCGTCTCAAGATTCAAACAGCGAGAGATTTAGGAGTCCCCTCAATTCATAGACTTTCTTAAGCATTTTTGAAGATGCTCCTACTGTGGTGGAAAAGGTTGTAAAATTTGATACCTTGAGAACAACATTTATTCCTAGGATCTTTGAAGCAAAAGATTGGGCTGATCTGTTCGGGAACTTTGAGGATCTGATTGATGAATTGGTTAAGGAGTTCTATTCAAATTCTAGATACACCGAAGTTGAGTTGAAGTGTTGGGTATGAGGAAAGGAGTTCAACATCAATCCAGACTACATTGCGAAGGTTCTTCGAATCAATAGACTGGCAAATGTAGACCTCACTCCATATGATGATAGACTTCCTAAGGTACAAGATATTCTTCAAATTCTTGGGCCAGATCATGAAATTTCATCCAAAGGCATGTCCATTGGAACAACAAAGTTTGCATCTGATCTGACAACTCTCAAATTGATCATGTTCTTCAACCTTTATCCACTCTCGAACATTGCATTCATCAACCTTGGAAGAGTGCAATTTCTATATGATCTCATCACCGGAGTTCAAATTGACATTTCTGCTCACATCTTCCAATTAATAGGGAGAACAACAGCTCGAACAGCAGCAGGAACATGCCTTCCTTTTTGTAGTCTATTCATGAAGATTATGGTATGTGAAAGGGTTCGTTTGCCAAAAGATGGAAAAAAACTGGCACATCTTCGACCATTATCCATGATATCTCTTCAAGCAAGTAAGAGTCACTCTTCTAAAGCACCTAAGAGTGAATATTTTACTCATGCCACTCCATCCGATCATGGTTCATCTACGCCTGTGCATACCGAGACTGCATCTCCTCACACTCCTGAGTTGCAGACAACTAGCACTCAGCCTGTACATCCTAGCTCTCAAGCTGACAGGATAATCACTTTGATTGAGGGTTTGTATTAGCGTATTTCCAGATTTGAAAAAGTTCTATACACCACCAACAACCAAGTTCAAATGCGTCTTATAGCCATTGAGACATAGTTAGATGCTATTCAACAAAAACTAGAGGACAGCCTTTAGCTATTCGCGCCAAAAAGGGGGAGAGCAAACTCATTGTATAGTTTGGATGATAGCATACAGTAAGGGGGAGAGCAACACAAGAATGGGAAGTGTGATAGCATACAACAAGGGGGAGAGCAACACAAGAATGGGAAGTGTGCATATTGAAAGTGGGAGTTGTGTAAGCTCAAAAGGGGAATATTGATCCATACACACATACTTTTGGCTTGTCTTGGTTTTAGCTTATTTGTTTATAGTTTTAATAACTCTTGGTATATTTACTTTGTGACTGTTTAAAGCTTTTGGTACTTTGGTTTAAATGTTTAAGTTTCTATTCAGTTCTTTATACATTTTGTACCTTAGCTTTGTAGCTCAGTACTTTTAGTTAATGTTATGTATTTCTTTTAGTACATCACTCTTGTGCCCTTGTTGGATTTTATATCCTTGATGCAATTACCTTGTGTTGTTGTATCAGTTGAGTGTTGGACATGCAAATGATACTTTGCATTGAGCTTATTAGCTTGCATGTCTGGATGTTCATTCCTTGTGTGAATGATCATTATGGTCACTATTTATAGTGATTGTTCGTTTTTGGTCAAGCCATGCTTTATTGTTTCATTCCTTTTTGCTTGATCGCATTGTGCTTGCTCCATATGCATTTCAAGTTTTCTACTTACAATGATCGTATTGTGTTGTTGTTTTCAGGAAATACTTGTCCATATGGTTCAGAGCTTCACAGATTCTAGAGTTAGGGGTGAGTGAGTTTTGTTCAACTGTTCCCAATTCACATGTTAACTCTAGAGTTTGTTTTAGGGTTTTGTCACGGAATAGCCAAAGGGGGAGATTGTAAGGTTGAATTTATTCAATCATTTTGTTGGTTTTATTCTGTGCTAAATTTGCTTGTAATTCAGCATTTAGAAACCTTGTATTTAGGTGGGAATCATGTAAGGGGTTTGCATGAGAGAGTGTGAAGAAAAGCTCAAGAGTGTGCACACAAGAAGAGCCTCATGACTAGATCTCGCGACTGGCTCGCGACTAGCGAGTGGCCAAAGGTGGCACACGTGTGAAGCATGCAAGGGGAGCTGAAGGGTCACACCATCTGTTGCATTATTGGACAAAACCTTCAGTCTAGCCAGGTAGTTAGCTCGCGACTTAAACTTGCGACTCGTTCTAGTCACGAGCTCGAGTCGCCAGAATGCCCTGTTTGGTTGTAACTGACTCTTCGCATTCCTTATACACCCTACTATAAATACCCTTATACCCACGAAATGTAGAGAGCTTCTAGAGAGAATTTTGAGAAGGAAACCCTAGAGAAAAACAAGATTGACTCATCCACAATCTTCATCCTTTGATTCTCCAAATTCCTCTACTCTCACCCTCTCCATTGATATATCCTTGAAAGGTACATTAGCCAAATCCTTATCTCGCCATACCCATATCTGTGAGAAGGGTTTTTGGTGCTTGGGAAGTAGTTTAGAAGGGACCAATTTATTTTGGTTGATGCAATGGGCGATTGCAGGATCTGGTAAGCTAGAGAAAACAAGGTTCGGCGTAACCCTGTTGGAGCAAGAAGCTTGGAGGGCTTAGGTGCACTGGGTAGATTAGGCTTGGAGGGTCTTCTACTATTCATATATCCCAACTTTATTCTCTAGTGGATTATTGACCGCTTGGAGGCGGCGGAGAGGTTTTTCGCCGAGGACTTCGGTTTCCTCTTTGATAACACATCGTTGTGTTGTTTTTGTGTTGGCATCTCTCTTCCCTTTTGCCTTTTAATTACTACTGTGATTGTGATTAATTTCGGTTTAGATTGTTTTACCAATTTTGTTTTAGCTTATTTTCATATTCCGCACATATATTGTTTGATTATAAGCTTGTGTTGGTAATTTGTAAATTGGGGGGTCTAAACGTTCATAGGTGTTTTACACACTATTTGAACATTCAGGGTGCAAATCCGCAGAGTCGCATGGGATACGTATGTCGAATTCACACCCTTCTTGCTCAGGAAACGAGCAACGACAGGTTCACTATCCCGAACCCGTTTTACTAATTACAAGCAAAATGCGAGTGACTCACTATCCTAGAGTCACTTACAAAGAAAAACAAATAAGGCCAATGGCCGCAACCATCAACCAAACAAACAAGGTGCTCTTACGAGCTTAAAAGGATATATATCTATGGTGTCCATCTGAGGCTCTTACTTCAAACTTCTTTGGGTGGCTTGCGCCTCTGGGTAATACTTGTCTTCTCTATCTCCATCTCTACTTGTTCTGGTGAGGCTCTTGCCTCAAGGTGACCTTGGTCTCTGTCTCTATCTCTACCTCTCCCACTATGCCTACATATTCAATTCCCTTGGGATATGTGCACAAGTTTTGCATGATGTGCATGCTTGTTCAATTCTCGGAGGACACGTGCACAAATTCTGTATTCTGACTTTACTTGACTGTGTGTGGCATGTGCCTACATATTCAATTCTCATAGGATATGTGCATGAGAGGCCTTGCTGTTCTGACCAACAAGGGAGTCTCAAGTGAAGAATCCACTGAGGATGATGAACGACTCATTGGGGAGTATGATCTATTTAGAAGTTTTGGTGACTCACGAGGGAGCCTCCTTGGTATGTAGCTTACTGGGTATGGTAAGTTGCTGAGAAGCGTGTTGATGATTGTGGCCTACGAGGAAGTCTTTGGTAATGCGTGGTCCACTGGGGAAAAATTCTTGTTTTTTTTTTTTTTTCTTCTTCATGGCTCATTAGGGAACTTGTGTTGATTCTACCCACAGGAGTTCCTATCTACTCCATGTTGAAATTTCTTCACAACTCACGAGGGGTTGCCTTCGTGTCTCGACCCACGGGGGAGTCCCTCCACGATACTGTACTTTACTAGGGATTTGATGATTTAAACTCACGACAGAGTTTCCTTGGTAACTTCTGATCCGCTGAGGGATACTTTGGATACTTTCCTTTCATTAGAGATGCTTTGAGGGTCTTTGTGTCCTTTACCCAACTGAGGGTATTTCCATCATTTTGGCGCATTCTTGAATTTGTCTTTTCTATTTCCTACCTTCTGAGAACCCACTGGGGATATTTAAAGTTTTTTTATTTTATTTTAATTATATATATATATATATATAAACTACATGTAGTTTAGTGGGGGCCTAAACTACATGTAGCCACCAAATGTGTTCTCACCACTTCATTTTTCTCCAACGTAACCAACTGTTTCTTTTCTTTTGTCTCTTTATCTCCCTCATCTCTTCACATTCTCTCCATCTCTTTAACCTCCATCTTTCCTCTCTACAAAACACTTGAGCTCCCTCTCACTTCCTCTCACAATCTGACTCCTTTCTCTTCAATCCTCTCATTTGCAACTCTTTCCTTCTCCAAGCTCTCTCATTTTCTCCATGGCACCTAAGTCCAAGAAAACCTCTTATGTGCTTTCTAGCGACGCCTTCAACCTCACGCGTTGGAATGGAGAAGTGAAGCTGAATGAGTCCCCTCCATTGACATATAGGCCACAAGATCATCTTTTAGAGGGTGTAAGGACTAGATTAGTAAGTTTTTCAAACTTTTCTCATTTTCTCATTTTCCTTTGATCTTCTGTTTTAATCCATTTTTGGACATGTAAATACTTGGGTTTTACTGTAGGATGGTGAATGTTCAATTTTGTGTGTAAAACACCTTGAACGTTTAGACCCCCAAATTACAAAATACCAATTCTAGCTTATTAACAAACAATGTATGTGCGGAATATCTAAATAAGCTAAAACAGAATTGATAGAACAATCTAAACCAAATAAAATCACATCCACAGCAGAAATTAAATGACAAAGATAAAGGGAAGAGAGATGCAAACACAAAGACAACACAGCGATGTGTTATTGAAGAGGAAACTGAAGTCCTCGGCGTAAAACCTCTCTTCCGCCCTCCAAGCGGTCAATAATCCACTAGAGAATGAAGTTGGGATACATGAACAGAAGAAGACCCTCCAAGCCTAATCTACCCAGTGTACCTAAGCCCTCAAAGCTTCTTGCTCCAACGAGGTTGCGCTAAACCTTTGTCTTCTCTAGCTTACCAGATTCCGTTATAGCCCATAGCATCAACCAATGTCAATTGGTCCCTTCCTAACTGCTTCCCAAGCACCAAATAACCTTCTCACAGATATGGGTATGGTGAGATAAGGATTTTGGCTAATGTATCTCTCAAGGATGTAACAATGGAGAGGGTGAGAGTAGAGGAATTTGGAGAAACAAGGATGAAGATTATGGATGAGTCAATCTTATTTTTCTCTAGGGTTTCTCTCTCAAAATTCTGTCTGGAAGCTCTCTACATTTCGTGGGTATAAAGGGTATTTATACTGGTGTGTGTTTGGAATGCGAAAGGTTAGTTTTTCCTAAATAAAGTGAACTGGCGACTTGGCCTCGCGGCTTGACTGAGTTGCGAGTCTGAGTCGCGAGATAACGGCCTGGCCAGCTGGAAGTTTTGTCCTGTAGTGCAACAACTGGCATGACTCTTTAGCTCCTCTGCATGCTTCACACATGTGCCTCTTTTGGCGATGAGCCAGTCACGAGATCCAATCGCGAGGCCCTGCTGAGTTGCACACTCTTGAGCTTTTCTTCACACTCTCTCACACACTACCCTTACATGATTCCCACCTAAATACAAGGTTTCTAAATGCTGAATTACAAGCAAATTGGCACGGAATAAAGCCAACAAAATGGTTGATTAAATTCAACCTTACAATCTCCCCCTTTGGCTATTCCGTGACAAAATCCTAAAATAAACTCTAGACTTAACATGTGAGTTGGGAACAGTTGAACAAAACTCACTCACACCTAACTCTAGAATCTGTGTAGCTCTTGAACCATAAGAACAAGTATCTCCTGAAACACAACAACACAATATGATCATTGTATATAGAAAGCTTGTAATGCATATGGAGCAAGTACAATGCGATCAAGCAATATAGATTAAAGCAATAAAGCAAGGCTTGACCAAAAATGAACAATCACTATAAATAGTGACCATAATGAACATTCACATAAGAAATGAACATCCAGACATGCAAGCTAATAAGCTCAATGCAAAGTTTCATTTGCATGTCCAACACTCAACCAATACAACAACACAAGGTAATTGTATTAAGGATATAAAATCCAACAAGGGCACAAGAGTGAAGTACTTAAAGAAAATGCATAACATTTAACAGCAAGTACTAGGCTAAAAAGCATGGGTACAAAACAAAATACTGAATATCATCTTATATATGTATGAACCAAAATGCCTCAAAAGCTTTAACCAAAGTATTAAAACCATATCCATGAGTTTAAACCAAGTAATTCACCAAGGTATTTAACATAGCACTTAGTAAACCCATAATAAAAATTATCCAAAACATAACACCCAAAAACCATAGATAACATGAAGTAAAATGCTTAAAAGATGTTTTTGGTTTTGCTCCCCCTCAAGAGCTACCCCTTCTTCTTCTCCAAAATTCTCCCCCTTTTTGACCGTAATGGCCAAAGGGCTACTGCTGGGTGGTAAAACTGTTAAACTTTGCTAAAAGTAGGTTCATCTACTCTTAGATAGCAGCCAGCCTGTTAGATTGCTCATTCTGGACATCTTGGAGTCCATCAATCCTTTCAAGGATGATCTGGAGTGCATTTGGAGGTACTGCAGAGGATGATGAAGCTCTGCTCCTTTTGCCACGGCCTCTTGAACTTGATGGTTGTCCTTCAACTTCTGTCTCAGTAACCATTGGTTCTCCTTCTTCTTAAGCACCCTCCTCTTCATCATCTAGAAGATGAACTCTTATCCGTGTAATGGTTAGAGTATTAATGGATGAGAGAGTAGGCATGAGATTGATGTCTTGAGGAATTTCCACACCTTTTGCTCTAAAAAGTCTCATAAGTAGACTAGGAAAAATCAGCTTTGGCCTTGCAGTGCTTCTTGTCTCATCAGTAATAATGAAGAAGATACGAGAACTTATATCAATGTAAGTTCTCTCCTTGAGGTCCATGAGGAAAATGCCTCTAGCATTATTAATGGTGGTCATCTTCTTCACTGGGTACAAGTTGAACATCATGATCACTGTAAGATATCTCATGTCAGTTGGAAAAGCAGTAGTGTTGAAACATCTCCCTTTTCTAGCTCCACCAATATGAGATTGGACAGTTTCTATGGAGAGCATCCTGTCCTTGTAGTGTGTGAAATCATGGTCCAACTCCTCAAAACCCAGCACCTCATCAATATCATCCAGATCTATGTTGAATTCATGTCCTCGTATCCAATAGTTGATCTCATCCTCTCTTAAAATAGCATTAGAATAGAATTCTCTAATCAGAGGTTCACATACCCTAGGTAGATCACTTAGTAGCTTATCCCAACCTCTGTCTTGAAAGAAACTGGGAATGAAAGTGTCCTTCAAGTCAACCAAATCCACAAATCTTTCTTGGATGATGGGTGCCCTCAAGTAGAACTGAGTATATCTCTCAAAATGTTTGGTAGACCTCTTGTCACCCTTCTTTGCAATGGTCTTCTTCTTTGTAGGAGTCATCTGCAAAACCATAGTAGCAAAGACCACAAAAATAGAGCACACAAATGATAACACCACAAATTAGTACCAAGTTAGTAGCACTTAAAAGGGTAAAGAGTTAAACCAAAGATTCAGTCTACAACACAGTTCAAAACCAACTGGACAAGAGAAAAACATAGCAACAGAACACAATAGGGTGTTAACATAATATTTTTTTTATAAAAAAAACTGAACACTCTGTGGGTGTGAGTTCAAAACATTCATGGACAGCCTAGGGTAAAATGTAAACTACATAAGCAGATATGCAATAGGCAAACAGAGTATATCCAAGACAATCTACAATCATTCCAAACTCACAAAATCCCTAAAAAACTCAAGTAAACGTCTACAAGACAGTTTACAATGGGTATGATATGCACAACAAAACTCAGAACAATAATCATACTTAAGAATGAAAATCAAACTTGAGAACAAGCATATCAAGAATCATATTATCAAAACCAACAAAACCCATTCAATCAAACTCAACAAAATGAACCCAACCCATATTCGAATCAGCACATATCTCAAAACTCAACAACAACTCAAAACTCCAAAAAATCAAGGCTATAATCATGAAATACTTAGAGAAAATAAGAAAACCCATACCTTTTCTTGAAGATTGAAGTTGAGATGATGAAGAAAATGATGGATTTCAGAGTGATACACGGTGAGTTTGTGAGAGTGTTGAACGAACAAGACAATGAACAGTAAAAAATGTTCGAGGGAAAAACTGAAAAGTTTTAAAAAGCCATCCTTAAAGTGCAAAACGCACGTTTTTCGCGACTGAACCAAGTCGCCAAAGCAAGTCGCCAAATACCTTAGAGACAAAAATTTTGAAAAATTGTCTAAGTGTTTTTTGCGACTGGAAGTTTCACCCTCGAGTGAGCCGCGTGGGGGGCTGTGGAAACTTTTGAGTAAGCTCGCGACTGAAGCTTCCACCCGCGAACAAGTCGCTAAACCGAGTTTCGTAAATCTTAAAATCAGATTTTTGGAAAAATTTTCTAAGTCTTTTTTGCGACTGGGACTTTAACCCGCCAGAGAGTCATGAAAACCTACTGTGTAAGCTCGTGACTGGGGGCATGCGATTGGAATGACCCAAGACCAAGTTGCCAGTACAGGGCAACACTGTTTTTGAAAATTTTGATATTTTTTGCAAAAACAAAAGACTTTCCAAAAACAGTTAAAGCACTGAAAAATCTTTTTGTGTTTGATCAACAAAAATTGAGTATGTTAAACACATTTGATCAAGTACAATCACACAAATGAATAAGGCATTCGTTGAACATAGACATGTGTGATGTGTGTGGGTACCAAAAATGAGATAGTCCTTAGCCTAATGTGAAGTTTCAATGATCAATTCAACCAAGGCATACACAATTAGCACAAGGAGAAGTGACCTATCTCAATTATAGAAATATGCATATATGACCTCCCACAAAACTTGATAACATAATTTTGAAGTTTTTCATTTGGCTCCATATTCATCATATCATTTGATCTTTTTAAATCAATACATCTCATTTTGAGATCGATGCCTGGAATTTTTGACATTTCAATTTGATGAGTAAGCCTTTGGCTTTTTGGGAATCATACATTTTTCACAAAAGTCGCTTTCCCTTTTTTCTAATCAAATACTAGTATGTGCGAAGGCTTTTATAGCTCATTATCTCTTTTCATTTTGAGATTTACATTTGTTGAGCTCTTATAACAAAAATAAAATAGTGGGAAGATATATAGGCACATGTCTATGCAAGTTTCAAGATCAACAAGACCATTGACTAATCATTCATGACAAGTTTGAAGATCTATTTACAACAGTCACATAGATTTCAAGATTTTTCCCATAATGATATGAGTGCATTGAGAACACAAGTTACGCTCGTAAATGCACAAAGCCATTAGCGCAAAGGTACAAGGCAAAACATGCTTGAGACAAAACACAATAATGTTGATCAAACTTTTTGGATTTTCTACTTTTTATGTGTTTTTGGATTTTTGACACAGAAGCAAGAAAAGATTGATAAAAAACAACATAAAAACATTCAAAGTAAAAGTCAAATAAACACAATTTTTAGCACAAGCTGGAACAAAACAAAAAGCACACAACCAATCAAATGTTGGAAAAATCTGGTTTTTGTATCTCATACAAAACACACACAGCGGAAGCAACAAAAAGACGGATCTACTTCAATCATGAAAGATAAACATGTAACCATGAATTCTAGAATCAAAGAATAGAAAGCGTACCTTGGTGTAGTGAATTTCAAAACCAAACTTGAGAATACCTTCAATCTTCATCTCAATTCCACATGGTGCCCAAGATGTGTGGTCTCTCAATTAGTCTTTTGTACATAGACACTCAAAGAAAAATCCGTCTTCTTCTCCTTGTGGAGAAAAACTGATTTCTTTTTCTTTTCATCTTACGTACGTTAAAACTATTCTTATAATTTCTTTATTTAATAACACTTATTAAATAATGACTGATTTCTAATTGGGTTAGCCTTTTGGGCCTACCCAATTGGACTTTAGTTTGTGGCTTGAGATGGGACCAAAGGGACCAATAAGACACTAGCTCCAATGGGCCTTGGGCTTTTCCGTCAACTCTTGACAAGTCCAAAGTTACCATTAATTATATTCAATACCACTATAAGAATATAATTGCACTCTAGGCCTTATCTATAAATTATATCCCAAGACTTTATTATACATTCAACCCCTTCATTAAAATATTCGTAGTAATACAAAGTCATTAATATTGACTGCCACTTTGAAGATTACTACATCTTAATCCTTGAGTACCCAGTTTAATCCTTTATGTTATTCATAATATATTTATGAAATCCAATTCCATAAATATATACTTTAGTAACTCTTTACTAAAGTGGTTGGGCCCAACACTCTGAATAACCAAACCCATTAAACTTATCTCAAGAGAATATTTTATATCTCCATAAGAGATTATGAATTCCATCTTGAGAATATATGTTCCATCAACACTAAATGCGGTTGCCCAACATACTGAGGTTTTGACCATAACTTATAGATCTCACTCCTGATATATCAAAGCAACCTACATCTCATGATCAGGTCCATTATTCTCTCAGGATTTAGAGTTGATGTAAATAGAAGTCGTGAGCTTTATTATTAATTTGACAGTCATTAGGGGAATAATAAATCTCACAGCGGTCCAGTTCAATATGTCTTAACTCTTAAAACATATCAACATACCAACTAGAAGTCTCCACTTCCATGATCAAGACAAATCATCTTAGTTGATATGTTATAGTCTTCGCAGATGAAATGCCCAATTTCATCACTGACTACGAACTAAAATTCTGAGTTTACAAAGAACTTGTGATTTATATTTTTCTGTGACTTTTCACATAAATCACATACTATGCATCTCATGGACTAAGATAATGTCCTATTAGTTCATAAATGGTCTCATATAATTAAACAACTTAATTATTCATGACATGCCAATAAATTGGATTTTAGGGCAGAAACCCTAACATCAAAGTCACAAAGCATAGCATAAGAAGTATTAATGCATGGACATGTTGTAATGCTTATGCATGAGTACCCTTCTTCACCCACACGTCACGTGCGTTTGGGGTGATATCCCTATAGGATTGGGTATAACTGTTGTGGTTTTCAAACCTTCTGTTGAAGCTTGCCAAACAGGTAGTGAATGCATCAATCATCTTCATTACATCCATCACTCCGGAATCACCATCTCAACCTCTTGATTTCTCAACAGCCCAATTCCTTTTGTCATTTCTTGGTCCTCTTGACCTCTGATCACTTGCATTCTTCAATGCTCTAAGCTTATGACAATTTGGTCTGGTGTGTCCTTGAAGTCCACAATGATGGCAGAAATGTTCTGTTCTCGAACCTCTTTGTGATTTTGGAAGTGATTTCCCTCTGACTTCAGACCTGACCACTGATTGGTTACAAGGCTTATTCAACACCCGTTGGTCAGCCACATTTCTATTCTTCTCCACCTTTACTTTCTCAGCTGTAGTGGCAACTACTATCGATTCCTTGGCTTTCACAAACTTTACTTCCTTGGAGATATTGATAGCCGAACTACTCTCTCCAGTATATCCCAATCTGGTTCTATCGGAGAAAGGTTTTTGATGAGAAAGTACTTCATTAAGCTTCTTGGAGGAAACTCGCTCTATTTTAGCGTTGGCTTGAACCACCTCAAGCTCAAGAAATTTTATCTTTGAGTAGGCTTTGGTTAGCTCTCCATTCAGTGTCTCCATTTCACATTTGGTCTCCTTGTATCACACTAGAAGGCTTCTATAATCTTCCTCTGCCCTCTTCATCTTTTTAATGGTTGCGTTAGCCACTTTTGCATATTCACTGGTCTTCTCAAGGAGGGAATTGTAGGTCTCTTACAGTCCCGCTGTTCCTTCATCTTCCTCATCATCAGATTCTTCAACTATCCCAATTGACTCTAATTCAGAGTGGTCACCAAGCTCTTTTCACTAGTGCACCCAAATCATCCGAAGAATCTACTTGAGCAATGGTCATGAATGCAGAGAAGTTTCCCTCTCCATCATAGCTTTCATCTGAATCTGAATTAGAGGAGTCGGAATCACTAAGAGTGGTGGCATACACCTTGCCCTTCACTTTCAAATAATTGGGACACTCTTTCTTGAAATGTCCATGTCCATTGCATTCGAAGCAAGTGATTCCTTGAGAGGATTGAGAATCCTTCCCATCTTTCCTCTTGAAATCTTTTTTCTCCTTTCCGAAACTAGGGAATTTTCCTTTCTCAGCAAATTTTTCATTCTTCTTGAACTTCAAGAACTTTCGGAAATTCTTCACAAGATATGCCACATCTTTATCAACAACATCCTCATCCGATGAGCCGTGAGCTTCTACCCTCTCATTGATCATCTTAAGAGCAAGGGATTTACTCTTCCTTTGTGATGGCAATGATAGCTCATAAGTTTGAAGTGAGCCAATTAGTTCTTGAACTTTGATATCATCTAAGTCCTTGCTCTCTTCAATTGCTGTGACCTTTGCACGGAAGCTCTCCGACAATGATTGAAGGATTTTCGTCACTATCTTTGAGTCCTCCGTTTTCTCACCCAAGTTGAACTTGCCAATAACCACCTCATTCAGCTTGCTATAGAATGAGTTGAAAGACTCGTCCTCACTCATTTTCAACTCTTCAAATTGAGTGGTTAGCATCCGCAATTTAGTGTCCTTCACTTTCTTCGTGCCTTCATGCGTGGTTTCCAATATTTGCCACGCCTCCTTGGCAACATCAACGTGAGATATCCTGTGAAACTCATTTGGAGACACACCATAGAAAATTGCATTCAAAGCTTTACTGTTAGCGTTAGCTGCTGCAAGGGCTGCCTTATCCCAAGTGGATTTAGTGGCCTCCAGCCTAGTCCATCCTACATCTATAGCATCCTAAACAGTTTCATCAATTGAACACAAGAATGCCCTCATCTGGACTTTCCAAAAGGCATAGTTGCTACCATCAAAATATGGTGGAACATTTAAAGATTGAGACCAGTCCATCTCAAACAGGGTTAAGGATCACACTAAGGTAATTAAACCACTGCTAGTGCACCCACTCTGATACCAATTGAATGTTCAATTTTGTGTGTAAAACACCTTGAACGTTTAGACCCCCAAATTACAAAATACCAATTCTAGCTTATTAACAAACAATGTATGTGTAGAATATGTAAATAAGCTAAAACAAAATTGATAGAACAATCTAAACCAAATAAAATCACATCCATAGCAAAAATTAAATGGCAAAGATAAAGGGAAGAGAGATGCAAACACAAAGACAACACAACGATATGTTATTGAAGAGGAAACCGAAGTCCTCGACGTAAAACCTCTCCGCCGCCCTCCAAGCGGTCAATAATCCACTAGAGAATGAAGTTGAGATACATGAACAGCAAAAGACCCTCCAAGCCTAATCTACCTAGTGTACCTAAGCCCTGCAAGCTTCTTGCTCCAACAAGGTTGTGCCGAATCTTTGTCTTCCCTAGCTGACCGGATTTCGTTATAGCCCATAGCATCAACCAATGTCAATTGGTCCTTTCCTAACTGCTTTCCAAGCACCAAATAACCTTCTCACAGATATGGGTATGGTGAGATAAGGATTTTGGCTAATGTATCTCTCAAGGATGTAACAATGGAGAGGGTGAGAGTAGAGGAATTTGGAGAAACAAGGATGAAGATTATGGATGAGTCAATCTTGTTTTTCTATGGGGTTTCTCTCTCAAAATTCTCTCTGGAAGCTCTTTACATTTCATGGGTATAAGGGGTATTTATACTGGTGTGTGTTTGGAATGCGAAAAGTCAATTTTTCCCAAATAGAGTGAACTGGCAACTTAGCCTCGTGACTTAATTGAGTCGCGAGATAACGGCCTGGCCAGCTGGAAGTTTTGTCCTGTAGTGCAATAGCTAGTGTGACTCTTCACCTCCTCTACATGCTTCACACGTGTGCCTCTTTTGGCGACTTGCAAGCTGCAAGCTAGTCGCGAGATCTAGTCGCGAGGCCCTGCTGAGTTGCACACTCTTGAGCTTTTCTTCACACTCTCTCACACACTACCCTTACATGATTCCAACCTAAACACAGGGTTTCTAAATGTTGAATTACAATCAAATTGGCATGGAATAAAGCCAACAGAATGGTTGATTAAATTCAACCTTACAGATGGGTTTAGATGAAAACTTGATACCTTAGGAGGGGTAGGAACATGTTTAGGATGATTTTTTATTGAAGCATGCTAGAAAATGTTGAAGAATGACCTACTGTCTATGTTCATGCGTACGCAGACTCGAGCCTATGTACGCAACTTGCAGTCATGCTTGTGCGTCCAGGATTTATGTGTACGCAGACTTGTTCATGCGTACACGTATCTGTTCTTAAGATCATGCATACATGGTTTCCAACCTACGTACATGTTCCTAGTTCCTGTGTACGCAAACACGGGCTTGCGTGCACATGTCACCAGTCAAGAACCCTATTTTAACTCCCTTTTCATCTGTTTCTTATCCAAATGCAAATATAGCACCCTCTTTTCATCCTTTTGCAAACTTTGCCCCCATTTTCAGGTAGGGGAAACACTAACTGTGTGGCGGCATGGTATAGGGTCCTTACTGTAGAAATAAGGGCCCATATTCGTGCAGCGGGCTTCGAGCTAATTATCTATTAACTGGAGAGGTCTGCTAGTGCCATTCAGGTGCAACCTTTGGCTGAGAGATGGTGGGACACCACCTGTAACGTCCCAGTCCCAAAAAAAGGGAAGTAAGATTTTTTTAGGCCACACATGCTCCCACCTACCCCACTTAATTCCCACCACACATTTCACACTATCACCTTATCTCTTGGCTGTCTCACTCATTTCCTTTCATTTCTTTTTTTCATTTTCTCTCAAACACTCCTCTCATTCCCTCACTCTTTCCCACTGGTACACTCCACACCACCATATCCACCATCATTTTTCTAGCAAGATCACCGGAAAATCCTTAGGAACCTCTAAGCATCTTCATCCCTTTTATTTAAGGTAAAGATTTCTAATCTTTTTATGGGATTTATGTTTTTGCTTAAGGTTCTTTTAATCTAAGCTTTGATAATGACATTCATGTGATTTATGAGCTTTGGAAGTGATATTCATGTGTTTATATATATTGGTTTCATGTTGGTGGATTTATTTTATGAGTGGGTTTATAATTTTTACAGTGGTGGTTATATTAGTGGTGAAGATTTGGGGGTTTTGGCTTTTTAATGTGAAATAAATGGTGAATATAATTTTTATTGATTATTTGGAGCTAGTTAAATATTCAAATTGTTTGTCTTGGAGGATATTATGATTTTGGGTATCATGAGTCTCTTTTTGAGAAACTTTGGAAGTGGAATACATTATTGATGAGGTTAAATACTAGGTTTGCCTAATCAAGTGCTTATTTGGCAATTCCTAATTTGTAGCTAGATTCAATTTCAAGTTTTATGCTTTTTGTGATAGGTTTGCTTGATATTGTTTAGGTTCTAGCTAATCTCCTTTGGAGCTTGGAGAATTAGGCTTTTTGCAGGTTGCAAGGTAAGTAGCTTTTTGATGGGATTTTTAGAAAATAACATGTTGCATAAATGTTGTTTTTTTTTTTTTTGGGTCAAACACATTTTTGAAAATTATTCATAGAACTATGTTGTCTTAAAAAGTGTTGTGTTGTGACCCTATTATATATGATTATATATGAAAAGTGCATCATATTTGGTATTGCATTTGGGGAAATGCATGAATTGTTAACATGGAAAATATGAGCATCTTTTATTTAATCTTTGATAATGAACTCATGGATTTTATGGTATATTGGAAAATTTAAAGGTGCTTATATTGTCTTGTATTATTTGGGAAATTGATAGAAAACCTTTTTGGACAAAGAATGGAGTAGAAAACCTTACAAACTTTATGAAGTTTTGATTGTTTAAGGATTTTCTAAAATTACCTGGATACAAAATATGTATTTGAAAGTACGTGTAACATGTGAGCTTTATGTTGTTTTAACCTTATGCCATGTGTGATTTCCCAGTGATCACCCGATTTGTTTTTCGTAGCCTTTGTGACAATGAAATCAAATTCAGGTCAGTGCCCTTTCACTTTGGATGACGCGTTCTTCCTTGCTGCCCATGGGGGGAAGAGCTCCTTGATTGTGTGTAGGTGAGGTTGCTGCCTATAGGCCAAAAGATCACATGCAAAAGAGGTCCTATTTGACGTGTTCTCCCTGCTACCCATGGGGGGAGAGACAAAACCTTGAGGGTATGGGTAAGGCTGCTGCTTATAGGGCCAAGGGACTACATACCAGAGAGGACAATATCATGCCAGTTGTGAATGGGTGGTTTTTCTGACCGGTCTATGTGGTAATGTGGTATATTTGTGATAAATTACTTTATGTTAGATTTTATGGTTTCGGATATTTTTAGTGCTCACAAATTATACTATATAGTTTCATGGTATTTACTTTGAGAAATTTTGTATTTCATTATTTAATCATTCTTGTCATATTATTATTGAAAATGATCTTGCCGTATTCTGTTAGA
Source organism: Quercus aquifolioides (assembly GCA_019022515.1). Classification (NCBI taxonomy): domain Eukaryota; kingdom Viridiplantae; phylum Streptophyta; class Magnoliopsida; order Fagales; family Fagaceae; genus Quercus; species Quercus aquifolioides. The sequence continues at coordinate 41,842,963 of CM032328.1, read as the reverse complement.
AATTTCCTATACTAAAATGTGCTTTGTAAATTGTTTATCATCATGAAACTTTCATTTCGCCTCACCTCCATTAATTATGCTACTTACTGAACTTTGTCTCATCCCATTATTTTACAAACTTTTTCAGAGTAGGTAACAATCCTTTTGAGACATGTTTTTATGGCTAGCAATTAGACTAACTACTGACGGAGGCTGGACTTTTATGATGGAGATATTTAGATGATGTATCCTAGAGTAGGCTTGATTCATTCTTTTGTATATTATAGTGGTTATGACTTTAATTCCACTGATGGGATAAGTTAATGATATGTAATTGTATTTATTCAGACCTCCATTCTTTTATGGCCAACGGTCCTTGTAATTATTGCATAGAGCTCTGACTTACTTTGGGAGTATCATTCGGGGGACTTTATGCTAGCTAGTAGAGCCTTGGAAGCTCATTGAGGTTATTTTCTTTTCCCTTTTTTTTCGTAGCTCTTGTACTTCTCATCCGTAAGTCATTAGGCTAAATTGTGCATCATATTCTTGCAAACTGTATTTATCTTGCAAACTATCATTTTACAAACTGTCATCTTACAAATTGTTCATACCTGTTCATACCTGTATTTTGTAAACCATCATCTTGCAAATTGTACCTATTCATCTTGCAAACTGTCATCTTGCAAACTGTTCATACATGTTCATACCTGCATCTTGTAAACTATCATCTTGCAAACTGTACCCATTCATCTTTCAAACTGTCACTTTGTAACTGCCATTTTTAAATTATATCCATTCTTCCTTTTTTTTTTTTTTTTTTTTTTTAAGCATTGGGCCATTCAATATGGTCTCATTGCTTGTGGCGCAAATGTAGATCTGAAGAGCTTCTCTTCGGTTATGGCTCGTTTCAATGGGCTATCTTCTGATGAGGTGATTTAGGATTTTAATGCCACTTGTTGTTTCTTTTGCATATCTCTGAGGGTTTTTTTTTTTTTTTTTTAATAAATATTTATTTAACCCTATGTGCTATTACAGGTCAATTGGAGTCCTTGGGCAGGCGCCCATGCTGTTGCGGACCCGAACTTGGAGGCGGTTGCCATTGTCCTCTTTGGGATCACTTAGCCCTTCGAGGGTGCTGGCTTAAGGGTACTCTACCTGGCGGAGAGGGTGCATTGCCATTTGGTGGGTGAGGATACCCTTAGGTTCCGATGGACCCTCAAGTATTTATGCTTGCCTCGCTTTCCATGACGGATGTGGAATACCAGTTATGGAGGAGTGGCATTCCCTATACCCAACTGGTTTTAGATGAGCTGGACAACGAGGAGTTCAATGATACCCATCTCATTCCTTCCCTCACTCTTGTGGTATGTGTTCTCCCTTTTCATTCATTTCCCTTCTTCCTTTGTATTGCTTTAGATAATGATGTTCACATAGGATACTCATGTCAGGCTGGCCCTGCTTCTGGTGCTCCCATTGACCCTCCTCGCTTACTATGGTCAGTCTTTGTCTACGACCTAGATGGCTTTGCTTGTGAGCGTCCGGTAGGGCGCAACATAAATGTCATGGGCTACCCTTTTCCTGAAGGTACGCAAGTGGTGAGTTCTTCTTCATTCTTGTCTCCTCTTTTTCTATTCTTACATCCCAACACTTGTCCTAACACTTTTTCCTTCAAAGTTTAGCCCACTGTTCAGGAGCATGAGGAGCTAGTTTGGCTTTTGGGAAACCTTAAGCTGGAGATGATGGAGTACTATTGACAGATCTACGATCCTAAAGGGTTTGCAGACCCAGATGATGATGATAGTGGTGATGGTGGTGGTGATTCAAAGGCGACTCCTAGCTACCAGCCAAGGAAGAGACGCTTCCGGTGATCCTACAGACAGATAGACAGATAGATAGACACACAGCATATTTCCCTTTTTCTCTTTTTTATTTATCAGCAAGTATTTCTGCACTTTCTCTTTTACTCAAGACATTGAGTTGTATTTAAGAACATCTTTTACATTTATGCTTTAATTTAAGACATGTACTTAATTTACAACTTATGGGGATAATTGCACAATTCTATGCAATTTTGCTTTTCTTGATCTTTCATGCTTGAAAATCTGAGCTTGAGTGTGTCTTGTGTAGTCCCTTAAGCAGTAGGAATCATGGGAGGGGTCTTGGTGGAGGAACCATACTCCAAATAGGAAAAGGAACTCGGCTTTACCTCCTTTCATGCGTACGCATATGCACACCTGCATACACAAGTCTTGACCATGCGTACACAGCTTTGACCCTACGTACGTGTGTCGTGGTTCAGAAAAACCCTAGCCGCCTATTTAAGTATAAAATAGTCGTTGGGGGCCTCCAAACCCTCACCAAACGTATTTTAAACTCATAAAACACTCTTTAAGGCTTTCCAATGGCAGAATTCTCTCCTTTATAAGTCTCAACATGGATCAAGGAGCTTGGCCCTAGTTTCAAAGAGGCTCTCATTCCTTTCGGTCTCTCTTGCATCTTTCCCTATCACTAAATCAAAGTGGACGAACCTCTCCTTCGTGTTGCTGCCAACTTTTGGATTCCCACCCGAGATGTTTTTCACTTCAACGGTGTGGTGATATGCCCCACTCTTGAAGAATTTAGTGCAATCATGGGTGAACCTAAAGTTAGCACTTTTATTCTCCCCACCACTGGCGAGGATTTCGCTGACTTAGGTCATGACCTTTTAGGGATTTCTCTAGTTATGGTGCAACAATGGTGTATGCTTGACCATTTGAACATTCACATGGTTTTTGCATACTTTTATCGATTGACTATTCTTGTGACTAGTAGGAGATGCTCTCACTATCTCAACACCTTCTGTTTATGCCTCTTGCGAGGTATTTCTTGGTGCATGAAACATATTGAGTAGATCAAAGGATGTGCTTGGTGGTTAACAAAATGGAATGTGGAATATCTTTGGTGGTTGTTAGTATTTTGACCTTTGATTAACTATTTCTACTAAAGTAATAATTTTTTGTTATTTTGTGTCTTTGTCTCGAGTCACTTGAATTGCTAAGGACTAGCAATGAGCTGGTTGGGGAGTGTGATAATAGCTTAATTTTACATATTTATATCATTATTAGAAAGCATTATCTTATTTTGAGTTAATTCATGCATTTTATAATTGGTTTTGGAATAATGATGAATAATCAATTTTGTGCTTAATTAAATTTTAATGCGTAAATTTGTCATTTGTAGGATAATGTAATTACATAAGTGGATTTGTGCAAAGAAGAAAGCTAATGGACTTTACTTTTACAAGGGCCATGATGAAGTCAAAGAAGGCCAACCCAACTAAATTCGAGTCTGATTGGAGCAAGGAATCAAAGGAAATTTGCACCAAATCCAAATCCAATTCGAATTAGGATTCCAGCCTGCGCACCAATTAGTATTTGGAGTGTAAAGTTGTGATTTACAACTATGTTTTATGTTGGCTTTATTCCATGACAAAAAGTGTTGTAATTGCCTTAATTTATTTCCTTGTATTTTGTGGGATTTTATTGTATTTGGTTTAGTATCAAGTTGGTGAAGACTCTAGCTTAAATGAAGAATCAGTGGATCTCGCGAGTGTCTCGCTGGAAGCTAACCCGTGAGAGAGCCATGTGAGAAGCACATGCTAGAAGCTGAAGAGTCATGCCAGGCTGTCATTTTCGTGATTGTATCGCGGGTAAGGCCTTCCTGGGAGACAGTAGTGAAACATTCTGCCTGGAGGATTTTAAAGAGTGACTTTCTTACCCTTCACCCATATTATATATACCCTCATTACCCAAAAATGTATGAGAGGCTATTCAGAGAGAAAAACCCTAGAGAGGTTTTCTAAAACACACACACCCATCTTTTGAGAGAGGGCTACTCATCCTTAGTGAGAAATCATTGTAGCCTCTTCTCCATCCCTCTCCCATTATCATACCTTGAGAGGAGATTTGTACCCAAACACAACCCACACCTGTTCAGAGTGTAGAGAGTGTTTTGGAGCTGCTGGGAAGCATTGGAAGAAGCCAAGGATGGCAGATGCAACATAGAGCTTGTTGCGGGATCCGGAGAACTAAGACAAGACACGATTCCGAGAAGCCTTGTTGGAGTAGGAGCTTGGAGGGCTTAGGTACATCAGGTAGATTAGGCTTGGAGGGTCTCTTGCTAACCCATGTATCCCAACTGATTGTCTAGTGGATCGATTTCCGCTTGGAGGGTGGCAGAGAGGTTTTTCGCCGAGTTCTTCGATTTCCTCTTCAATAACACGTCTCGGTGTTATCTGTGTCTGCATCTCTCTTCCCTACTCTTGTCCATTTCATTTTTACTGTTGTATTGCTTATACGCTTGTGTTTACACTATTCCGCACTTAGTATTAAGTTAGTATAAAATCAACCAAGCCGTAACTTTAATTTGGGGGTCTAAACAGCTTTTGTGTTTTTCAACACATTTTCGAGCTTTCATGGAGTATAACTTTCGTTTCAAGGCTCTTTGTTAAAGTTGTTCTGGAAAGTTAACTTAAAGGTATACAATGTTTTAGTTTATTAAAAGTCCTAATTATGAAGTTAAATTGGCTGAAAATGTTGGATAAGTGAAGCCTACAAACCTGATATTTTCTCCAAACGGGAATTCAACTTGTAATAGGATTCTTTGATTTATTTAAAGGCTCTTTAGGGTAAAATTCAGGAGGGAGCTGCGGTAGAACATAATTTAGGTTTTCTTAAAGTTTCTTTACAGTTTTTAGAGTTTTATTTGTGTTATGGCTTGTTAGAAGCCTTGCTAAGGCAAGGCGTGAAACCTAACCGTTTATTGGTATTTTCTTAACAATTATTTAATGGTTTTAGTGCTTATGTTTTTATGTTTTTGATTGTTTTACTCATCTAGAAAAGTGTTTGGTTTTGTATAAACCTTTGATTTATCGTAGACTCTAGGCACGTTAAATGCTTAGTATTCCCTACGAACTAATTCACTAGTTTTGTTTTGCCTAAAATCAATCAATTTCATAAAACTACCTTAGATAATTAATTCTTGAGTTCTTATTGTTAAATCATCTAACTAAGATCATCCTTCATATGAATTTTTGTTGAGTTATGAAATAAATATTATTAATGATGGAAATATGAGTGTACGGAGGGGAAAAAATTAACGGATCTACTTCATTCATAATTGATAACATGTGCCATGTAAGTTTCAGAATTAGAGAACAAGAGAGTCTACCCTGAAGCGGTGAAATTCAAAACTGAAGATGAAAAGCACTTGAGAAGACTTTCAATATTCACTCCAATTCCACTTGATGCCCAAGAAGTGTGGTCTCTCAATCAGTTATATGTGTATGTTCTAGAGAGAATCAAAGAGTGTCCAACACTCTCATACATACTAATTCATGTTTATACAAAATTCTGTATGTTTCTCTCCTAATAACTGATTATCTAATTGGGCTAGCCTTTTGGGCCTTCCCAATTAGGCTTTAGTAAAATGGCTTGGAGTGGGATCAAAAGGGAACAAATAAGACACTAGCTCCAATGGGCCTTGGACTTTTCTGTCAACTCTTGACAAGTCCAAAGTTACCATTAATTATATTTAATACCACTATATAAATATAATTGCACTTTAGGCCTTATTAATAAATTATATCTAAAGACTTTATTGTACATGCAACTCCTTCATAAAATATTCATAGTAATACAAAGTCATGAATGTAGACTGCCACTTTGTAAATTACTACATCTTAATTCTTGAGTACCCGGTTTAATTCTTTAAGTTGTTCATCATATATTTATGAAATCCAATTTCATAAATATATATTTTAGTAACTATTTACTAAAGTAGTTAGGCCTAACATTCTGAATAACAAACCCATTAAACTTATCTCAAGGGAATATTTTGTATCTCCGTTAAGAGACTATGAATTCCATATTGAGAATATATGTTCCATCAACACTAAATGTGGCTGCCCAGCATAGAGAGGTTTTGACCGTTACTTTAGATCTCACTCCTGATATATCAAAGCAACCTACACTTCATGATCAGGTCCACTATTTTCTCAGGATTAAGAGTTCATGTGAATAAAAGTCGTGAGATTTATTATTCATTTGACAGTCGTTAGGAGAAAAATAAATCTCACAACGGTCCAGTTCAATATGTTTTAACTCTTAAAACATATCAACATATCAACTAGAAGTTTCCACTTCCATGATCAAGATAAATCATCTTAGTTGATATGTTATAGTCTTCACAAATGAATTGCCTAATTTTATCAACGACTACGAACTAAAATTCTGAGTTTACAAAGAACTTGTGATTTATATCTTCTATGACTTTTCACATAAATCACATACAATGCATCTCATGGACTATATGATAATGTCCGAATATTCATGTTACCATTATTTCAGATAATAATAAAACAAATTTATTATTCACAACATTAAGCCAAACATAATGTCATACATAGCATCTTACAATAGGATTTTAGGGCACTAATCCTAACAATCTCCCACTTGCCCTAAAGACTATTATGCACTAATCTAACTCCCATTCTCTCCAAATGTGACTCGAAAGTCCATTAAGGCAAGGCTTTGGTAAAAGGATCTGCTAGATTATTTGCGCTTTCAATCTTTGCCGCCACCACATCTCCACAAGCAATGATTTCTTGAATGATGTGGTACTTTCTCTTAATGTGCTTTCCTTTCTTATGATTCCTTGGATCTTTGGAATGTGCAACTGCTCCACTATTGTCGCAAAACAATGTAATGGGAACTTGCTCCATTCTCACTACACCAAGATAAAAAAGGAATTTCTTGAGCCATACAGCTTCCTTTGCTGCTTCATAAGCAGCAACGTACTCAGCTTCCATGGTGGAGTCTACAATACAAGATTGCTTGACACTCCTCCAAGTTATGGCTCCACCTCCCAAGGTGAAAACACATCCTTAAGTGGATTTTTTGAAATCTAGATCTGATTGAAAGTCTAAATCTGTATAGCCAATGGGAATCAAATCCTCACATCGGTAAACAAGCATATAATCTCTCGTTCTCCGAAGATACTGGAGAATATGCTTTACAGCTTGCCAATGTTTTGGTCCTGGATTTGATTGATATCGGCTGACCATGCCAACTGAATAACAGATATCTGGTCTAGTACAAATTATGGCATACATGAGACTTCCTACTGCAGAAGCATAAGGAACTTGTCTCATCATATTTTCTTCCTCTTGTGTCTTAGGCCTTTGGTCATAAGATAAAGGAACTCCATGTCTGAAAGTAAGCAATCCTTTCTTGGAGTTTTGCATGCTAAACCATTCTAGAACCTTATCTATATATCCAGCTTGTGATAAGCCTAACATCTTATTCTTGCGATCTCGCCAAAGTTTGATCCCTAGAATAAAGTTAGCCTCACCCAAGTCCTTCATATCAAATTGGTTTTGTACATGGTTCATCAAGATTTTGTTCAAAACCAAATGACTTGATTGCTTGATCAAATCTGATGTTCCATGACCTAGATGCTTGCTTAAGTTCATAAATGGACCTTTTCAACTTGCATACCATATGCTCTTGGGTCTTTGCTATGAAACCTTCTAGTTGCATCATATAGATTTCTTTTTCAAGATTGCCATTAAGAAATGCAGTCTTGACATCCATTTGCCGAATCTCATAATCATAATGAGCAGCAATGGATAAGAGAATTCTGATAGATTTAAGCATTGCTACTGGTGAAAAGGTTTCTTCATAATCAATACCTTATTTTTTTGTGTACCCTTTCGCCACTAGTCTTGCTTTAAAGGTTTCTACCTTTCCATCTATCCCTCTCTTCCTGTTGTAAACCCATTTGCAACCAATAGGTTTTAATGCTGTTAGGCGCCTTTACAAGATCCCAAACTTGATTGGAATACATTGAATCCAATTTAGATTTCATAGCTTGGACCTAATGATGTGCATCTATATCATTCATTGCCTCTTCATAAGTGTAGGGATCCGATTCAGCCTCTTCTGAGATAGCTTCATAAGTTTCTCCCAAACCTATGAATCTTATAGGAGGCCGAACAATTCTCCCACTACGACGAGGTACCTGTGTACTAGACATTTCACGAGTAGTATCTTGTGGTGTATCCGATACAACCACATCATCCCTAATTTCATCTATTGGTTGTTCATTTACAGGTTCATTCATTTCAGCCAACACAACTCTACTTCTAAGAGTATAATCATTCATATAGTCATTTTCCAAGAATTTGGCATTTGTGCTAACAAACACTTTATTCTCTTTACGACTATAGAATAAACCTCCAATAGTTCCTTTTGGATACCTTACAAAGAATACCACTTCTGTTTTAGACTGTAACTTGTCAGACTTTCCTTTCAACACATATGCTAGACAACCCCAAATATGGAGATATCTCATACTAGGCTTACGCCCATTCCACAACTCTACAGGTGTTTTAGGAACAGACTTCGAAGGTACTAAATTCAGAAGATACATTGCAGTATTTAAGGAATATCCCCAAAAGGAAATTGGTAGAGTCGAATAACTCATCATGGACCTAACCATACCTAAAAGAGTCTTATTCCTTCTTTCTGCTACACCATTTTGTTGTGGAGTTCCAGGCGCAGTCAATTGGGATACAATCCCATTTTCAGTTAAGTAATCCTTAAAATCCCTAAGAAGGTATTCGCCACCACGATCAGATCAAATGGCCTTTATGCGTTTACCCAATTGATTCTTAACTTCAGCCCTAAACTCTGAACTTTTCAAAAGCTTCAGACTTTCGTTTCATTAGGTACACATAACCAAATCTAGAGTAATCATCAGTGAAAGTAATGAAATACTCATAGCCACCTCTTGCTTGGATTGACATAGGATCACATACATCTGAATGTACTAGTTCTAGCAAATCTTTTGCTCTTCTACCTTTTTAATTAAAAGGTCGTTTGGTCATTTTACATTCCAAATAAGATTCACAAACTAGAAATTCATCAAAGTCCATGGGCTATAGGAGACCATCTTTGATCAGTCTTTGAATTCTGTTTGAATTAATGCGACCCAAACGCAAGTGCCAAAGATATGCATCACTAGTAGAAGGAAACTTTCTGTTTAATGATTTTACATGAGAGTTATTATCTAATTCAGAATTATATAATTCATGCTTATCAGGAGTTAAAATATAAAGACCATCAGCAATATTGTCATAATAGATAAACACTTTACCCTTCTTTATTACAACATTGTCTTTAAGGATAACACAATATCCATGTTTACCTAAATAAGTTGCAGAAATTAAATTCCTACGAACATTAGATACATATAGACAGTCTTCCAATATTAAAATCCTAGACTCAAAGCATAAATTAAACACTCCAACAGCTACAACCGGAATCCTGCTCCCATCAGCCAAAGTAAGAAACAATGCCCCTTCATTAAGCTTTCTGGTCTCCTGGAACCCCTGCAAAGAATTACAGATATGATTAGTACAACCTGAATCCACACACCAGGAATCTGTGGCATTCTGCACTAAACATATTTCAAGAATGAATGAACTTTTCATACCTTTATTCTTGGCAGCCTTAAATATCAGACAATTCCTCTTCCAATGTCCTTTCTCACCACAATGGAAACATTTTCCTTTGATCTTCTTTCCTTTGTCGGCAACTCCTAAGGCAATTTGTTTACCGTCTTGCTTGGTGAAGTCCTTCTTCTTCTTCTTCTTCTTCTTTTTACCCTTGCCTTTCGACTTAGGTTGAGAAGTAGAAGCTTCAGCCATATTAGCATCAACACTAGAAGTACCAAGAATGCCTTCTGCCGCTACCAATTCATTCATTTATTCAGACAAAGAACAAATCTTTTTTTTCATATTATAATTAAGTCTGAATTCCTTGAATGATTCCGGTAGTGACTGGAGTATCATATCCACTTGGGATTCTCCATCCATTTGGCACCTAAAACCTCCAATGTATTCAGATTAGAGATCATTGTAAGACAATGCTCCCTCATTGAACCGCCTTCAGCCATTTTGGTATTATAAATTTGCCTCATGGTTAAGCCTTGCAGAATGACCTTGCTCACCAAACATCTCCTTTAGACTGAACATTATGTCCGAAGCTAGTTCTACATCTTGCATTTGATGCTGTAGAACATTTGAGATAGATGCTAGGATGTAGCACTTGGCCATCTTATTAGATTTTTGCCAACAATCATATCGTTGTTTTTCCTCAAGAGGAGCATCTAATGAAGGAAAGTTAGGACATGGTTTAGTAAGCACATACTTGTGCTCTTCAGCAGTAAGAACAATGTTCAAATTTCTTTTCCAGTCAACATAGTTGGATCCAGTCAATTTGTTTTAATTAAGAATAGTAACAAGTGGGCTAAAAGATGCCATGTTCAAATCTGAAAATAATAAACACGAATATAATAAGTAAACTGGACATTATCAATTTAGCATATAAACATATAGTATGGAACTTTAATAAAACCATAATATAATATATGCAACAACAACCCAATCCCATATTCAATATCCCTCAGCATAGAGTGAATATAAAATACTATGATTGGTTGAGAACTATTCTCATTATTAATGCTATCATGATAACTCTTATCAAACACTAATAATATGCCGTTATACATTTGGCCTCTAAATAATTATAGTAAGAACTCAGCATAGAGGATACTATAATATTTAGTGTAGTGTATACCATTGTCTAGAATCATGTGTAGCCATATTTCATCCCCTTAACAGGCTTATTTTGTAGTACCATGATACAAAACACCCTCCACGTGGAATGCAAAGCTCGAGGCTAAGACAAGGTGTTTGATCAAACTACTATAAACCAAGAAATTCAATCCTGTAGTACCATGAAATAAATACTTTCCGCATGGAATGCTAAGCTCTAAGCAAAGACAAAGTATATATTTCACACTACTATGAACCGACAATAGAGGCCGTGAGATCCAACCTTTGTATCTCTCTCCCACTAGATGTTTTAAATTAAAGGTTTTTATTTTGTAAATATATGTAAACCAATCACACACAGCCTTGCACTTTAAACATTTGAAAACACTTAGAAAAAAAAAATTCAAAATTCCCTTCAGTGGCATTTTCGCGAGAATCTCGCGACTAAGCTCTTCCCGCGAAATTGAGTTAAGGCAAAATAGTGAAAAGTCAAAAATTCAGACAGAAACTTTCGCTACTGTCTCATGACTATTTCGCAATTAAAGCTTACCCACGAAAAGTTTTGTGCTTCAGAAACATTTTTCACGAGTAACTTCGCGGGAAGCTGACCCGCGAAAAACCCATGTTTTCAGTTTTCAAAGGGAAGATCTGAACAATTTCAAATGGTTTTCATAAACAAACAACCACCATATGAACATGATAGACATAATTTGATGTCAAAACTGAATTTCACTGATGCTATAGCCTTAAAGTTCAATTTAACATACTTAAATTCAATTTTAAACAACATCATAACATCAATATCAGTTTTCATCAAACCATAGTTTCAACAACCATGCAGAAAATTAAATGCATATATAATCTTCTAACATCATGAAACTATTATCTCTAATTTCAAAACTCACAAAACATGTTATACAGATTGGAAATTGAAGACCGCTCTGATACCATTTGATGGAAATATGAGTGTACGCAGCGGAAAAAATTAACGGATCTACTTCATTCACAATTGATAACATGTGTCATGTAAGTTTCAGAATTAGAGAACAAGATAGTGTACCTTGAAGCGGTGAAATTCAAAACCGAAGATGAAAAGAACTTAAGAAGACTTTCAATCTTCACTCCAATTCCACTTCATGCCCAAGAAGTGTGGTCTCTCAATCAGTTATATGTGTATGTTCTAGAGAGAATCAAAGAGTGTCCAACACTCTTATACATACCAATTCATGTTTATACAAAATTCTGTATGTTTCTCTCCTAATAACTGATTATCTAATTGGGCTAGCCTTTTGGGCCTTCCCAATTGGACTTTAGTAAAATGGCTTGGAGTGGGACCAAAAGGGAAAAAAATAAGACACTAGCTCCAATGGGCCTTGGATGTTTCTGTCAACTCTTAACAAGTCCAAAGTTACCATTAATTATATTTAATACCACTATATAAATATAATTGCACTCTAGGCCTTATTAATAAATTATATCCCAATACTTTATTGTACATGCAACCCCTTCATAAAATATTCATAGTAATACAAAGTCATGAATGTAGACTGCCACTTTGTAAATTGCTACATCTTAATCTTTGAGTACCCGGTTTAATCCTTTAAGTTGTTCATCATATATTTATGAAATCCAATTTCAAAAATATATACTTTAGTAAATATTTACTAAAATAGTTAGGCCTAACATTCTGAATAACAAACCCATTAAACTTATCTCAAGGGAATATTTTGTATCTCCATTAAGAGACTATGAATTCCATCTTGAGAATATATGTTCCATCAACACTAAATGTGGCTGCCCAACATACTGAGGTTTTGACCGTTACTTTAGATCTCACTCCTAATATATCAAAGCAACCTACACTTCATAATCAAATCCACTATTCTCTCAGGTTTAAGAGTTCATGTGAATAAAAGTCGTGAGATTTATTATTCATTTGACAGTCGTTAGGAGAATAATAAATCTCACAGCGGTCCAGTTCAATATGTTTTAACTCTTAAAACATATCAAAATATCAACTAGAAGTCTCCACTTCTATGATCAAGACAAATCATCTTAGTTGATATGTTATAGTCTTCGTAGATGAAATGCCCAATTTCATCACCGACTACGAACTAAAATTCTGAGTTTACAAAGAACTTTTGATTTATATCTTTTGTGACTTTTCACATAAATCACATACAATGCATCTCATGGACTATATGATAATGTCCGAATATTCATGTTACCATTATTTCAGATAATAATAATAAAAATTTATTAATCATAACATTAAGTCAAACATAATGTCATACATAGCATCTTACAATAGAATTTTAGGGATACATAGTATCTTACAATAGGATTTTAGGGCACTAATCCTTATAGAAATGGTGATCAAAGGTCTTCTCTACTCCAATCTGAAGTTGTTGACATGTCGATCAAATGTCTTCTCTACTTCAATCTGGACTATTGAAATGGCGATCAAAGGTCTTCTCTACTTCAATCTGGACTATTGAAATGGCAATCAAAGGTCTTCTTTACTCCAATCTGGAATTGTTTAAATGACGATCAAAGGTCTTCTCTACTTTAATCTAGAATTGTTGAAATGTCAATCAAAGGTCTGCTCTACTTCAATCTGGAGTTGTTGTGATGGTGATCAAAGGTCTTCTCTACTTCAATCTGAACTACTGAAATGGCGATCAAAGGTCTTCTCTACTTCAATCTGGACTGTTGAAATGGCGATCAAAGGTCTTCTCTACTCCAATCTGGAATTGTTGAAATGTAGATCAAAGGTCTTCTCTACTTCGATCTGGAGTTGTTGGCTGCAAAAAGTCAAAATTTGCGGGGCTAGACTTTTAAATTATGAGAGCTTTTTGATCCCACTGTTTTTTGAGATGTGTGATTTTCATTTGTTCCTTCTTGATTTGAATCTTTATCAAGAAAAGTTTGATTGACAAAAGATTCTATTTTTTAGAAACATTTGCTTTTTTGAAACTTGGAAGTTTTGAAATTGACATTTAAAATTTTGAGACTTTGGATCTTAGAGATTTTGACTTGAAATATGAAATTTTGAAACTTAGAATTTTGAAAATTAAGGCTTGAAATTTTGATCATGAAATCTGAGGTTTGGATTTTTTGAAAACTGAAGATTTGAGTTTAAAATTTGGGCATTGAGTATGTGGAATTGAAAATTTGGGAATGAAAATTTTGAATTGTTTGAATTGAAAATTTGGAGTTTGAAAGATATTGAAAACTTTGAAAAAGTTTTTTTTTTTTGGGTTGATTGAGTCAACTTAGTTTGACTGAGTTATTTAGCTTTTGGCTGAGTTTTAAGTGTGGTGGCCGAAATTTTGGCCCCCTACTTCTTTGCTTCTTCCTTTTTCCTTTTTGCTTCATCTTTTATCAACTTCTCTTCCTCCATTGACACTATTTACCTTTTTCTTCCCCTTGATTTTTCTTTTTCATTTCACCATTTCTTCTCACAAAAAACACTTATCTAAGCTTTTTTAATTTCCCTCATCTATCTCCATCAATATTTCTTTAGATCCTTGTGTTTTGATCATTTTCATCACACACCCATTTTTGGTGAAACCCATTTCCTTTGCATCAAGATGGCTTCTTCCTCCAAGGGATCTTCTTTTCTTGTTTTTCATGGTAAGAAATATGATCCAACATTCGATTGGCATGATGATGATGGACTTCTTCAAGACCCTAGGACCTATGCTCCATATTGTCATGTAGACATCAAGGTTAGTTTTTTTTTTTTTTTTTTTTTGCTTGAAAAAATGTTGCATATTTCATTGAAAGTTTCATGGTGAGATATTGTCATTTGGTTATTTTGAAATTTTTGGGGCATTGCATGATTGGTTATGTTGGAGAATGTTGGCTTTGGAGCATTCTTGAAGTGTTGTTTTTTCTTTGATCATGGTGCAATTTGGACAATGTTGGTGGCTTATGGAATTTTGACAATGTAGGTAGATGGTGATGTTGTTGGATGAATTTTGGTTTGGATTTTAGGGGCATTGGAGTCATGAAATTTTGGCAATGCTAGTAATTTGTGATGTTGGTTCATGGAAAATTTTTGTGGTTATGATTTTGGCTATTAGAGAATTTATTTGTGCATGGGCATGAACTTGTGGGAATTTTTTTATCTTGGACATGTAGGAATTTTTTGCATTGCTATGGAAAATATTTGGTAGTTGTGTATGGATGTGTGGAAAACTATGATTGTGGTGAAATTTTGGTGGGGCATTGATTTTTTTGTGGTGGTGGGGCATTGGTTGTGAGAATATATTTATTTTTTTATGGAAATTTTTGGTCATGTGGGTTTTGGTCATGGAAATTGATGAGCTGAACTTCTGTGTTGCAGAGCCTCAAAAGTCGAGGCAGTCCCCAAATGTTGAAAAGTGCATGGGCAGCATTGTCTCCTAGCATCAAAAACATAATCAATGAAGCAGGCTTTGGCACTTTCTTCGAGGTTTTGTTAAATCAAGAGACACATGAATACAAAGATCTTCAGTTACTTCTTGCCTTGGCAGAGCGCTTCTGGGACACTACATGTACCTTCCATTTTCTAGGCATTGGGGAGATAATGTTGACACCTTATGACTTCTTTGTTATCACTGGCTTGAGGTTGGGTGGTGGAAGAATTCCTTTCAATGATTCCCTTACTTCAGCTGAACTTAAGAATCTTCTAGGTGTAGTGCCTTCTAGAATGAGGAGTAACAACATCCCTTTGTCTTGGTTATGTGAAAATATTCCCCTTTCTGAGAATGTGCCAAAAGGTGCTCGTATGTTCATGCTTCTTTTTATTGGGACTTTTTTGTGTCCAGATTTAGGCAGTACTGTGAATCAGTGCTGCTTGGGGAGCTTGAGAGAAATTGAAAAAATCCGGAATTATGACTGGGGCAGCATGGCCTATGCTACTCTGATGCATTTCATGACCCAACTCTCTAGGCGGACCCTTTCAAGCTTGGATGGGGCTCCATTTGTATGGCAGGTGAGGTTTGGGATTTATTTTGACTATATGTAGGTTTTGGAAAATTATTTTGGCTATATGGTAATGGTGTTGTGAATTTTTCAAGTTTGGATGTACGAGTACTTTGGAGTTGGTCCTGAAATCCGGGAAGAAGTTGCTGGCATTTTTACTAGATTTCTATGTTGGTTGCCCAAACATCGTTTGTCTACCTTTTAGGCGTTCTTTGGAAATTTGGCACTTGGTGATTGATAATTTGACTGTTGATGATGTGAGTTCTTCCTCCTCTTTCTTTTGAAATCTTTGGCACTTGGCTATGGTTTAGTCTCTTCTCATTCTGAGTTCCATTGTGACTTTTCAAATGGATTTAAATCCTTGGGCTAGATGTGAGGGGTATGCAGAGTGTGAGTGGGCTCTAGAACTGAATGGCCGCCAAGTGTTACTTGAGTGTGGTCATGGAAGGTATTGGTATCTTGGTGCTCAGGTGTTGCCTTAAGTTGAACATGAGCATCCTCCTACCACAATTCCAACTCCTCCTTGTCACACCATCCGGTTGGCTGACTTTCTAGCGGATGAAGAGATTGCTTAGGCCCGTGATGGCTATATTGTTGTAGGAGTAGAAAGGAATTATTCTGAATTCATCCAACTTCATTTGCAAGGTTGCTTAGTTGGCAGAACAATATTTTTCTTCCCTTCTAAAGTCAAATTTCTTGATCTTGCAAATTCCTTTTCATATTTCTGCTTGGTAACAATACTTGCATGTTGTATTTTCAGCCTCCATCTTCTGAAGGAGAGGAAGGGGGAGAGGAAGAGGAAGAGGAAGGGATTCCCTCTCCCCACCATGCTGATAGTTCTTCTAGTTCCTTCATGGAGATTTATCCTCATTTTCTGGCATGGCAGCATGATGTGATGAATCATGATGAAACGTATAGTTCCATGACTTTGACTAGGCCATAGCATGTACCAAATGTTCCTTGGCCCGATCCGGTATGTTCTTGAATGTTCAGTTCTTTGTCCTTATTTCTTCTTAGCTTGATGAGTGGCTCTTAATCTAATAACTCTTGATCTGGAAAATTTGTGCTTCAGGTTAATATGGATCTTGTTGAGGAGAGCATGCGGATGGTTGGAGGCTTGCAATCATTGGCTCGCACTCAGTCCTTCCAATATGTGCTCAATGATGCGAGCTGGGTATGCCATGTTGCTTTCTAAGTGTCTTTGGCTTGAATTGTGCTTGATAGTGGAATTAACACTTAATTTTGCTGACTTTTCAGGCACATTGAATGGAAACTGCTAACACTACCAGAAGAACTTTAGAGGAAAGGATCAGGAGCCTTGAACTTGGAAATCGTCAGTATGATCCTCACTTTTTCGCAACTCAGGAAGGAAATACTGATGGTGGCTCCTCTAGAGGTGGATTAAGGAGATCCTCACGCAGGTGGACTCAGAGTCCTAATGATATATGACTTGTATTTTTATTTTTCTTGCAAAAGGAAAGGAAGTGTTTCTTAGACAATCTTGTATTACTTTCCATGTTCAGCTCTTTGTCCCTGGAATCTCCTTGGATCATGTAGAAACTTTAACTAGGACAGGTTTAGAATTCACCCGATGATGTCTTGTAATGCTAATTTAGACTTATCTGGCTTGGCTCTGCTTGAATCTGCACTTACTTGAATGAGGTGGAGCCGAATGCCCCTAGTTTAAAATGAATGCATGATTTTTGGAAATCTTGGTTATGATGATTTTTTTTTTAAAATGATGACGATTTCTTTGATTCTTTGAAAATGAATGAGGCATGGGTGAATGCCCATAGTTTGGAACATAAAACTATGAGTCTTAAAAAACCTTGATTTGATCAATTTTTGAAAACAATGATGCAAGTGATGATTTTTGAAAATAAGTTAGTTAGACATGTCAGAATGACTTAGTTTGACAAAAAATATTTTTGAATGTTAAACGATCTTAAAAAAAGTCCGAGAGCGTGAAATTGCATGGAGTTGCATGAGTGTATGATAGAGGGGCTGCGTGCCACGTGGCGTATGAGGAGTGCCATTCGGCACTTTTGGAGTGTCGTTCGGCACTTTGAAAGTGCCGATCGGCACTTTTAGAGTGTCGAATGGCACCTGGCCACGCCGCAACGCTCACGCCATGGTGGGCTGACTCCTTATGCTTTTCCCATGCGTGTTTTGCGTTTTTTGAAAAAAAAATTACTTCGTTTGTGATCATGAAACACTCTCCTAGTTAGCTACAAACTCTCTGAAATCTATTTCAAACCTGATTAGGAATTGATGCAACTTATTTAAATGAATTCTCCTGCAACAAATCTCTGTTTAAAGCTTAGTAAAACACAATAAAAAGCCATCCATGGCTAGTAATCATAATTTTTCTCATTCAACAATTCATGATATCAACAGATGGGTTTGTATCTTTGATTTTAGTACCAAAACCAATTTTACAGCCTTCAAACTAGAGGGAATTAAGGCTCTAAGGAATGTCAAAATCAAGTGGGACTTCCTTCGTGCTGCTGTGAAATTCTGGGATCTCGAAGATCATGGGTTTCGTTTTAATACTGCTAAACTCTGTCCGATAATTGAAGAATTTTCTACTATCCTGGGCTATGATCCAAGTAGAAAATCTGTAGCGGTGTCTTGTAATCCCAAGCATAAGGAATCTTTGTCTGATGCTCTCGATCTTCCTACTTCCATTACTGATAGTATGATTGAAGGTCATATGGTGAATCTTCATGCATTTATCTCTCAGCTGATTGACAAACACACCTATGGAGTGACTGACAATATGCAGAAAAACTTCAGTTTGGCTTTATGCATGGTGGGAAAACTTTTTCTTTGTTCTCGAAGATGCGGCTATGTGGATGCTCGAGCCATAAGTGTTGTGAATCAAATTAAGGATGGTGATAATCCTGTTTCTTTGGTCTTGGCAAATATGGCTGATGGAGCGACTGGATATGATTGCCAAGCCTACAACCAGTAATTACGGCTAGCAGTTTTCTTAGCAGGGCTGTAATCAAAATTGAGTGCCAAACTGAGAGTGACCGGGTGAAATTCTTAGACAAGAAATCCAATACCTCAATTCAATGGGACTTTTATTGGTGGAAGTCACCCCCCCCCCCCCTTCTACTAAGGTCTCTAGGATCAGACCACATCTTCCTTGTTGGGTTGCGAAGGGTAACTTTCTACAAGGGAGATAGACTCTTGAGGCAATTCAAATATAAGCACGAAATGCCTGGTGGCAAAAGAAGAAGATTCTTCACTCCTGTGGACACAAATCCTACTTCTGTATAGAACATGCTATTGGGATTGGAGATGGCTGACCGAGTGGACCAATCTTTTGTCAAGGTTCACTTTCACAAGATGATTACAGAATACTCTAATTGGTTGATAGACAAGATTGTTGACAAGGAAGCTGAAAGGGTTGTTATGAGAGAACAGTTTCTGAGAGACAACCAGGAAAGACTTGATGAAGACAACTAGGAATTCAAAAGAAGGGACAAGGATGATGAAGTACCTATCACAGGAGAAATTAGTGATTAACAAAAAGAGAAAATACTAAAGACAAAGTGACCCTTCTTATTTTTTAGCTTCAAACATGTTTATTTAGAAGTTGATGTAAAAACTCTTATTTCTTGGAATTATTTAGGATTTGATGGTTAAGGGTTCTGTTTAAGGTGTAGGCTTTTGGGATTTGGTTTTTATGGTTTGGCTTAGGGTTTGGGTTTTTTTTTTTTTTTTTTTTTTTTAATTTTTTTTTTTAATTTTTAATTTTTTAATTTTTTAATTTTTTTTATGGTTTAGGTGTGGGTTTCCGGATTTTGTGTAGAGACATAGTTTAATGGAATGGTTGAATTTTTGGTTAAATTTTGGTTAACGGGCAAATGGTGGGTTTTGGGAAATTGTGACCGAACCAATGTATGGTTGCCTATGTACCCCTTTGATAGAAGGATCAGGTCATCACGTAGTTCATTGATGATGATTTTTTTATTTGCCTTAATTTTTTCCTAGGTCGTCCTTTTGGGTTTTCAACCTAGCAGACTCTCTCACTCTTTTTTTTTCTAACTCTCCTTTTGCATAGATTGCCCTTTCGGGTTTTCCACCTATCACTTTTTGTTTTTTTTGTTTTTAGTCAAACCTAGGAAGGGAAACATCATAATTTACAACCACTTCAAATGTGGTACTTCTTCAGTTGGTCCATGTTGGTTGGCCCAGTGAAAGGGTTTGCATCTAAGTCCATCAATCTTACTGCTCCCCTAGAGTATATCTGCTTGATAATGTATGGGCCTGCCCAATTTTGCTTGAACTTCCCATTTGCATCTTGAACCAGGGCTCGGATTTCTTTCAACACTAAGTCCCCTAACTTCAAATCTCTAGTTCTCACTTTCTTGTCAAAAGCTTTCCTAAGCCTCATCTGGTAACCTTGAATATGATACAAGGCCGTGAGTCTCTTTCCATCCCATACACCAATGAGTAGGGGGTGGCTCCTGTGGAAGATCGAATTGATGTTCTATACCCCTAAAGTGCATAGGGTAACTGTAGGTGCCAGTCCTTGTAGTTCTTTGTGCTCTTCTTCAAGATTCGCCCTATGTTTCTATTAGCAACCTCAACTGCTCAATTAGTCTGAGGACGGTAAGGTGAAGACTTGTGGTGTTGAATGTTAAACTGTCATAGCAACTTCTCCGTTTCTCCTTTAAAGTGCAACCCAATGTCTGAGATAATTTCATGCGGTACCCCGTATCTGCAGATAATATTGGTCTGAATGAACTGAGTGACTTTCTTTGAATTCAGAACTTTGTATGCAGCAGCTTCTACACACTTAGTAAAGTAGTCAATGGCTACGAGTATGAATTCATGGCCATTGGTTGTTGTTGGGTGGATCTTCCTAATAATGTCTATTCCCCATGTAAAGAATGGCCAGGGTGATGTCACAGTATGTAGTGGCATGGGTGGCATGTGCTTCAGATCTCCGTGGACTTGGCATTGATGGCATTTTCTAACATAATCTGCACAGTCGGCTTCCATAATGGTCCAGTAATAGCCTTGTTTCATTATCTTCCTTGACAACATGTGTGCATTCATATGTGGCCCATAACTTAACTCATGAACCTCTTCAATTATTTGCCGTGCTTCCTTGGCGGTTACATAAAGAGATGAATTCCATCATATGATCTTCTATAGAGCCTTTCACCACAAATAATGTAATTAGTAGACAACCTCTGGATGGTTAATTGATCATTCTTGTCTGTAGACGGTGGGTATGTTCCATCCTTGAGGTACTGTAGGATGTCTGAATACCATTTACCTTCCCTATTCTTTTCCTTATCACCTTCTATTGTCATGCAGTAGGCTGGTTCTTCTTTTTGTTCCAACACTATCGGTCTAGCTTCATCTTCTTTTGGCCCATCCATCATGGATGCCATGGTTGCTAAAGCATCTACAATTCGATTCTACATCCTTGGCACATACTGATATTGGATCTTGCTGAATTTTGATGCCCACTTCTGGAGAAATTGATGATAAGGCATCAACCTTTCTTCTTTGATCTTCCATTTATTCTAAATCTGAGAGATTCTTAAGGCTGAGTCTCCATACACCTCCAACTCTTTCACTCCTAGGCCTAAGGCTGCTTGTAGGCCCATAATGCAAGCTTTATATTCTGTGGTGTTGTTGGTGGTAGGGAAATTGAGTCTGCCAAAAAATAGAATGTGTGCCTTTTTGGAGAAATTAAGAGAACTCCAATTCCACTTCCATTTTGATTTGTTGCTCCGTCAAAATACATCTTCCATGATTCTACTTCAATCCCCATGATGTCTTCATCCGAAAAGTCTCCTTGGATCTCTTCAGCTTCTTCTGGTGAACAATGGGCAAGGTGATCGGCAATTGCTCTCCCTTTCTTGCACAGGTTTTTCCATTAAGTACTTCAAATGATCCATTCTTGCAATCAACAAAACCTTGTAAGCAAGCATATAATGTATGAGTTTACGGGTTGCCCATACAAGTGCTACACATGTCTTCTCTAATGGTGAATACTTCTCTTCATAAGGCAACATCTTCTTGCTGATGTAGTAAATTGCATTCTCCTTTCTAGTCTCCTTTAGGTATTGAGCAAGTAAAGCCCCTATTGCTATATCCGTAGTGGTAAGATACAACAACAATGGCTTGTCAAGAACTGGTGGGACAAGTATTGGTGGCTTCGTCAGATAGTTCTTGATCTTCTCAAAGGCTTCTTGGCATTGTTCATTCCACACTGTTGGGACCTCCTTCTTGAGCAGTCAGAAGATTGGTTCACATGTCATGGTGAGTTGAGCTATGAACCTGCTGATGTACTGTATCCTCCCCAGAACACCTCGGATCTCCTTTTCAGTTCTTGGAGGCTTCATCTCTACAATTTTCTTGATTTTCTCAAGATCAACTTCTATTCCCCTCTGGCTTACCATAAACCCTAACAGTTTTCCAGATGTGACTCCAAAAACACACTTCTTTGGATTCAGCCGTAACTTGTAGAATCGGAGGCTCTCAAAGAACTTCCTCAAAGCCGGTATGTGCCCTTCACGGTCTTTGGACTTCACTATCATGTCATCAACATAAACTTATCCTTCTTTGTGGATCAAATCATGCAACAAAGTGGAGGCTACTCATTGGTAAGTAGCACTAGCATTTTTAAGGCCAAATGGCCTGACCTTGTAGCAGTATGTCCCCCATGGAGTGATGAAGGAGGTTTTCTCCATATCTTCTAGAGCCATCTTAATCTGATTGTATCCTGAAAACCCATTCATAAACGATAGCAAAGCATGACCTGCTGTATTGTCAACTAGTATGTCAATGTGAGGCAAAGGAAAGTCGTCTTTTGGACTGGCCTTATTAAAATCTCAAAAATCTACACACATTTTGACCTTCCCGTCCTTCTTTGGCACTGAAACCATATTGGCTAACCACTCTGGATAGTTGACCACTCTCAGGAATCCTGCATTGTACTGTTTTTCTACTTCTTCTTTAATCTTGAGAGTCCACTATGGCTTCATTCTTCTCAACTTCTGCTTGACTAGCTTCATGGTTGGATCTATTGGAATGCAGTGTTGTACTATATTTGTATCAATCCCAGGAATGTCTTCATATGACCAGGCAAAGACCTCCTTGAACTCTGTCAGCAATGCCACTAATGCATCTTTCTCTGAAGTGGTTAGGGTATTGCCCACTTGCATCATTTTGGGTTCATCATCAGTTCCCAGGTTATTGGGTTGGGTTTCTTCTTTTATGGGTTCTAGGTATCCATGTTTTAATTCCTTATTATTAAGAGTTTCTTTACCAATTTCAGAAATAAAAACGTTCAAAACCAGCAAATAAGAAGAATAAAAAATCATATTAAAAGGAAAAGAGTTTTTAATAGACTCTATAGACTCAACTAGAAAATTATCACAAACAGACTTAACAGGAACAACAATATTCCCGAAACTAGACTCAATAAGGACATAAACAATATTCTCAGAAAGAGTGATTGGCTCGGCAGTCTTGGTCCTCTTGGCAAGAGTGGCTAACTTGACGGTCTTGATCTTCCTCACAAAGTCCTCCATGGGGTGGGCAGCTCCCTCCCATGCCCAGTTCTTCAACTCGGTCTTGGCTTCCACTATGGTAGGTGGCTCCCAATAAGCTCCTTCTTCCCTCAGCATCAGCACCGCGGGATCTATATCCATATAACCCATAGCTTCTTCTTCAACCTCCATGTCTATAGGCTTGTCGGTCACAAAATGCGAGGGTTTGAAGTGTCTTCCCCCCTTATGATAGGGATAATTTTTGTTGGGTCATTTGGATCGGGATCTTAGGGTTCGAAGTATCTCACCCTGTTTGTGGGTATTGGGTTGTCTGATTGGGGTTTGAAGTGTCTCCCCTCACATTTGTGGGTGTTTGGTTATTTACTTGGGGTTTGAAGTGTCTCCCCCCATTTGTGGGTGTTGGGTGATTTGGTTTGATGGAAATATGCATATACGCAGAAAAATTAAAATTAAACAGATCTACTTCATTCTCAATTGATAACATGTCCAAAGTAAGTTTCATAATTTAGGAACTAGAGAGTGTACCTTGAAGCAGTGAAATTCAAAACCAAAATTCAGAAGTTCTTGAGAAGACTTTCAATATTCACTCCAATTCCACTAATGCCCAAGATGTGTGGTCTCTCAATCAGTTATATGAGTTTGTTCTAGAGAGAAAGAGAGAGTGTCCTTTCACTCACATACATACCAACTCATGTGTTATATCAAATTATGTATGTTTCTCTCTTAATAACAGATTATCTAATTGGGCTAGCCTTTTGGGCCTTCCCAATTGGGATTTAGTATGTGGCTTGGAGTGGGACCAAAAGGGAACAAATAGACACTAGCTCCAATGGGCCTTGGGCTTTTCTGTCAACTCTTGACAAGTCCAAAGTTACCATTAATTATATTTAATACCACTATATAAATATAATTGAACTCTAGGCCTTATTAATAGATTATATCCCAAGACTTTATTATACATGCAACCCCTTCATAAAATAATCATAGTAATACAAAGTCATTAATGAAGACTGCCACTTTGTAGATTACTACATCTTAATCCTTGAGTACCTGGTTTAATCCTTTAAGTTATTCATCATATATTTATGAAATTCAATTTCATAAATATATACTTTAGTAACTATTTACTAAAGTAGTTAGGCCTAACATTCTGAATAACAAACCCATTAAACTTATCTTAAGGGAATATTTTATATCTCTGTTAAGAGACTATGAATTCCATCTTGAGAATATATGTTCCATCAACACTAAATGTGGCTTTCCAATATACTGAGGTTTTGACCGTAACTTTAGATCTCGCTCCTGATATATCAAAGCAACTTACATTTCATGATCAAGTCCATTATCCTCTCAGGATTAAGAGTTCATGTGAATATAAGTGGTGAGATTTATTATTCATTTGACAGTCATTAGGAGAATAATAAATCTCACAGCGGTCCAGTTCAATATGTCTTAACTCTTAACATATCAACATATCAACTAGAAGTCACATCTTCCTTGATCAAGACAAATCATCTTAGTTGACATGTTATAGTCTTCGCAGATGAAACGCCCAATTTCATCACCGACTACGAACTAAATTCTGAGTTTACAAAGAACTTGGATTTATATCTTCTGTGACTTTTCACATAAATCACATACTATGCATCTCATGGACTATATGATAATGTCCAAATATTCATTTTACCATTATTTTAGATAATAATAAAACAACTTTATTAATTACAATATTAAGTCATACATCATGTCCTACATAATGTCATACATAATATCATACATAGGATTCTAGGGCACTAATCCCAACATGGTTAGGGTTTGAAGTATCTTGTAGGTTGGATATGGGGTTGTGATGTTGCAGCAGCGGAGTTTCTTCTATGCTTAAGGGCTTCAGTACTGTAATGGGAGTGACGGGCTTGGAATTGGAGCTACTAGCTTGAGTGTCGAGCTTAGGTTCTCTTTGTAGCCTTCCTTCAGATCTTGACCAAATTCTCCCCTATTGACAGGCGTGGTCGGGTTAATCAATGCTTAGACCCCCTCCACATCCATCAATCATCCAAAAAAAACACACACAACGTGCAATACAATTTTAACTGGGACCGACCTAAGGATAAGTTCTAAGTCATTACGTTGTAGGGTGGGTTTATTGTTTCATTGTTTCCCATAACTAGGATGTTACACCTCCTAACTTGTAATGTAATGAACATTGCGTTGGTCCGAACAGCATGGTCTATCCTTTACAGTCAACAAGAAATGATCCAGTGACTTTGGGCTATGAGTTGGTGAGTTCACCACTGGGTACCCGAATCTAACAAAGACCGGTGATCCATGGTTACTACCACCACAAAATTGTTGAAAAGGGGTGCATACATATTGTTTGGATGGCACACACAATGACAGTTAGGGAAAGCTTTTAAAAAACAATACAAACAACAAATTCCATACACCAAAATATCATACAAATTCCTCAGTGGAGTCACCCCTATGAGAGACCTCAAAAGTTGCCTCTCAAAAAAGAGAGTTTTTTGGAGTGCTTTTTAGGGCACCTCTCTCTTTGGGTAAGTGGTATGGAGTCGCCACTTATTTTTTATACAAAAAAAAAATAAGAAAAACTAAATACATGACTGAATTATTCTCTTCATTGATTGAATAAAAAACTACATATTTGAAAAATTACATGGCTTTGGGTCGTAGTTACAAACTACCAAATAATTACATGGCTTTTTGTCCTAGTTACATTCTACCCAAAACAAAAAGTAAAGACAAGGCTTAGATCTACTTAACCAAAGACCTAAATCTGGAGGCTAGGTTACGAAATGGGAAGGTGTTAAGCACCCATTCCACCCAGACAAAGTTTGGTCTTCTAGACTTTTGTGTCCAATGTACCTTTTTATGCATGTCATGAATGATATATTGAACATGTTAAATAAAGATTAAATCACATAAATTTATTTATGAATGAAGTCTCTTCTTTTGTTTAAAAAAATTCAGATTTGTTTTGATTGGAAAAAAAATTTTAATTTTGATTTGTCAAAATACCAGATTTGTTTTGTAGGATGTAGAAAAAGGAGGTTTTCAGAGATAGAAAATTCAGATCTATGTTTAACATTGAAATAAAGTCTTTTGATTTGAAAAATATCAGATCTGTTTTTTTAAGAACTAAAAAAATGGATTTTGATAATAGAAAAATTAGATCTGCTTTTTATATGTTTTAAAAGAATGAAAAATATTTTTTTAAGAAGAAAGTTTCACTCATAATTTAAATTTATGCAACATGAATTGAATAAAATAAACACAAACACAATCATGTTTAATCTTTTTCTTTATTTCAAAATTTGCATATGTTAAAGAAAAATCATATTTGTATCTAAGAAAGATACAAATCAATTTTTTATTTAAGAAAAATTCAGATCTGCATCTAATAAAGATGTAAATCTATTTTTGAATTAAGAAAAATTCAAATCTACATCTAAGAAAGATGCAGACTTGTTTTTGTTTAAGAAAAATTCAGATCCACATCTAAGAAAGATGCAAATCTGTTTTTGTTTTAAGAAAAATTCAAATCTACATCTAAGAAAGATGCAGATCTATTTATGATTATTGAGAAAAATTCAGATCCACATCTAAGAAAGATGCAGATCTGTTTTTTGTTTTAAGAAAAAGAATTATTCTCATGCAAATTATTGGAATTAAGAAAAAGATCATAACAATTGTAAAAAAATCAAGATCATGCTTTAACAAAACAAAAAATAATAATTCATGGATAAAGAAAAACATTCATCATCATAAACAAGAAGCATAAAAAGAAAAGGTGATTGAAACAACCTCTTGCATGAGCAGTCCTTGTTCTTGAGAGGATGTTTTAGGGTTCAAAGAAACTTATTCGATTATCTTTGAAACCTAAAAACCCTAATTTTAGCAGCAAATCTCAGAGAGGATTAGCAAGTATCAGCAATTTGAGAGCCTCAAAACGTATGCCTCTCAGAGCATAAAAAAAAAGGTGTTGAATTATGAGACCCAGAAAATAGCTCATCCTTTTGCGAAAATAGCTCCGATGTGTAGAATGTGAATCGGGACTCATCCTTTTACGAAAAGATCGAAAAGGGTGTGCCTTATCGTCACTTGAAGGGCGTTGGGCCAAAGCCCAAAAGGGGAAAATTCGGCCCTTTCAAAGTGCCGTTCGGCACCCTAAAAGTGCCGAATGGGCTTTTGGACACCGAACGTTCTTCCGTGTTCGGGTGCGTTTTGGACTCTCCTTCTAGGGTTTTTTGATCTGATCCCTGCACCTAGACGTGTTTCCATCCTTATCTCTTTTCTGGATAATTCAGGCTTTCTCAGGAACAATTGTCTTATAGATAAATACCCTAAAATAAATCTTGATAAAGTTCAGATTATCCATAATTTTATTGTTATCCAATCATCCCTTTTATTCCTATGCATGCATCCCTATTTTAAACACTAATTATCAACTAATCACAAAATTATTTAATTAATTTTAATTGCTTAACCAATCAGAATTAATTTAAATTGATCATGTGTGGTCGACTCTACCTAGACACAATGCATGTTGACCATGCAACTTGATCATGTGATATCTTTCGATTCGATGGTTCGGTTTCCAAGTTGGACACACCATTATGACCTTTAGAATCTCAAGATCATATTTATGATATGCAATGAATGAATTAATGCATGTAATGCAAAGACAAATTGATGCATGTAATACAAGAACAAATTGATGCATGTAATGCAATCATGAATTTTGGGGTACATGGATGGTTATTCAAGTCATTCTCCTTGATTAAATCATGGGTGCAAAATTGAGTGTCTATAGATATATCAAAGCAACCTACACTTCATGATTAGGTTCATTATTCTCTCAGGATTAAGAGTTGATGTAAATAAAAGTCGTGAGATTTATTATTCATTTGACAGTCGTTAGTAGAATAATAATAAATCTCACAACGGTCCAATTCAATATGTCATAACACTTAAAACATATCAACATATCAACTAGAAGTCTACACTTCCATGATCAAGACAAATCATCTTAGTTGATATATTATAGTATTCGCTAATGAAATGCCCAATTCCGTCACTGACTACGAACTAAAATTCTGAGTTTTCAAAGAACTTGTGATCTATATCTTCTGTGACTTAATCACATACTATACATCTCATGGACTATATGATAATGTCCAAATATTCATGTTACCATATTTTAGATAATAACAAAACAACTTTATTAATCACAACATAATGTCATATATAGCATCATACAATAGGATTTAAAGGGCACATATCCTAACAGCTATTTACCAATAAGAATAGGAAAAAGACACTACCTTTTTGAATGGAAGAAGCCGAAGGGGTGAACAAGCCTTAAGAAAGAAAGATGAGCAGAGCATTCCTTCTGCCGGTCTTTATAGGGGTTGGAGAGCGTTGTGAAATTTTAAAGTACTCGCAAGTGTGCGAACCGCACCGAAGTATAGTTTGACAAGAATGAGATCGAACTCACAGGGACTTGAATGAACTTAGGAAAATTAATTAAACCTTAACCAAATTAATCCTAATCTAGTTTAATAAAAACTGGTTGTTTTTAAATTAAATAAATTAAACAAATAATTAAACTAAGCAAAGATATAATATAAAGCAGTAAAGAGATGTAACAATCTAGAGAAAGGAATTAAGGTTTTGGAATCCACCTTGTTAATTCATATCAATATATATTTACGATCATTAATTTTTCCCAACTACTGCATGATAATCTAGAAATCAATCTTGCTATCATGGAAAATATTCTCATTAAAATCCTTGTTTTAAAAATCAAAAGCATGTTCTTTTTCGCTTCTTAAGTATAAAATCAAATCATCAATTATATCCGTTGACAAAGAAATCGTAAAAGATATCCAATTTTATAATCAAGAAATAATAAACCAAGCATTCAATTAATTAAGACAAATCCTAAATCATGAGAAAAACATGATTGAACTCATATCTAAAATCCCATCTTAGTCAATTGATATGAAGCAAGAACAATTTAAATCATTAAAGGTCATATTGTGTGGACCTTTGAATGTGCATGGTGGCTTATGAGCTAAAGAAAGGTAACCCGATGGTCATGCTAGGCATCCCCCCTGCTACGGCAAATAGGTGATGCATCTTTGGCAAGCTCAACTTTAGGTTGGTTTTTGCACACTTTTCTAGTTCGGCCCTTCCCGTGGGCGAGAGACCACGTTCATACTTTCTTCGTGCCTTTTGCTTATGTGCTCTTGCAAGGTACTTCTTGGTCCAAAGGTCATATTGTGTGGACCTTTGAATGTGCATGGTGGCTTATGAGCTAAAGAAAGGTAACCCGATGGTCTTGATCTTGGCAGAAACCCTTAATGGTCTAGATGCCTTTCAAAGGAAGGAAGCAAGCTTCTTTGCAGGAAGTCGTCTTCTTCTTCAGGTATAATCCCTAATTTTTACCTAGGTTCTTAACCTAGCAGGATCCCTCTAATTTTGCATGGGTTGCCTTTTCGTTTTCAACCCATTGAGGCAACTTATATCGTCTTTCATTTTTATTCTTATTTTTTTCTCACTCTTCCTTTCTTTTATTTTTTGCTTTTCTCTCACTTCTTCTTTGCTTTCCTTCCTTTTTTCCCCCTCTCTCTTTTTTCAGATATGGCTACAAGAGAGGTTTTGTTTGCTTCAACCTCCTAATGTACCCCCTAGCACATACCTCCCTTGGCATTTCAGGGAACGCCAGCTTCATTAAGATGACATGAGCTTTGAGGTGTATATGGAGCTTATGGGTCACATCAAGGAGACCGGCATTCAATGGGTCGTGGAGTGGTGGCACATCTCAAGCATGGTTCACAGTTGCTGCAAGGACTACTGTGTGCCTTTAGTTGGACTTCATTACTGCTCATACTACTCCACTTGTCGTATCTTAAGGAAATTTGGAGAACATCAAGGAGCTCCTAATGATGAAGGTGTCTTCCACATCGAGGTGTTCACCAACAAGATCTTGGGTAGGATTTGTGAGGCTTGGCCACGTCGTAGGGTGACTAGAGGCATTGCTCCTCCTCGATACATCTATCCCACTACGAGGTACAAACAATGGTTGGAGGATGACATGAAATGGATTCTGAGGTGTTAGGTCACAATTCGAATGACCCCTTGTGATAAACCCTAATTAATTAATTAATTAGCCAAGTTTTTAATTAATCAATTAAGCATGCAATTACGTGGAAGCACAAACAAATCACCAAATACTAAATATGCAGCGGAAAATAAATAACACGGTGATTTGTTTACGAATGGGGAAAACCCTAACGGCAAAAACCCCACCGGGTGATTTTCAGGTCACCACTCCCGAAACTCCACTATAATCAAATCAAGCGGTTACAAGAAAGGAATCCCAAGTACCTTACCAACCTACAGTTGAACCCTTACCCCAATACCCAATTGGACTTGATCTGTAGTGACAATTTCCACCTTTGATGCACGACTCCCAAGTACGTGACTAACCAATGCGCGGATCCCAGTACGCGACTTCAGAACACCAACTTGAGGAAGAATGGTTGGCTGCAAAGTTCTTCAGTTCATCCACGTGATGAATAGCAGGAAGATGCTTGGTTACAAAACCCTATGGTGCAAAGACACAGCAACTTCTTGATGAAGGATGAACTAGGTCAAGAACTTCGTCTGTTGATCACAATTTGCATAAACAGAGATTGCTCAATGATAATACAACTTGTGTCACCCAAAACGGCTCTTAAAATAATCCTTTTATATGTTTAGGGTTAGAAGAAAAGAAGTCCCAAAAACATATTCACGGATCCCAAGAAAATCAGATTTGGAATTCTGACTTTTTAAATCTCGACAGATAGCAGGTGTCGAGGTAGCTATCGAGAGGTGTCGAGCTTTAAAAACTTTGCACTTCAGCTTGCTTTTTCTTGGACAGACTTGATGACTTCAACACTTGACCTTGAAACATTGTTCCTTGAAGTATCAAAAACACCTAGATCTACCCATTTACAAGCAGAGTGCGTTTTGTCAAAGGATTAGCCAATTTACATAACTAAGTGACATATGTTCTTAAACAAGTTAAAACATATATGTCCTAACATGAGGGATGAGAAGGCTTACATGAAGACTAGCAAGAAAGCAAGGAGGACTGGGTGACCACCTTGATATGCCCCATATTTTACTTTTCTGCACTTTTATGATTCTCATGTTTTTGTTTTTGAATTTAATAAAGAAATGGAATATTCCAAATCCCCTATGAAAACAATCTTATTATCTTTTAATTTGAGCAATAAGAGAATCACTTTTTTATAATCTTTGCTTATTGTCATCTCATTCCTCTATTTTTTCTTTTTCTTTTTCTTTTTCCTTTGCCATGTAATTTTGCCCATGACGTCCCTTCGGGAATTTTCTCCATGCCCATGTTTTTTTCCCCTAATTTTTGCCTAGATTGCCCTTTCGGGTTTTCAATCTAGCAGGGTTCTTTTGCCTTAATTTTGTCCTAGGCCACCCTTTCGGTTTTTCAACCTAGCAGGCTTTTTTTTCTTTTTCTTTTTCTTTAAATGTTGTATTTTCAGAGCCTATCCATGTTAATTGGGCAAAGCATCTATTACCCATCCAAATCTGTGATCCTCGTAGCACCTCTAAACATGATCTTCTTAATGATAAACGGCCCAGACCACCTATGCTTCATCTTTCCTCTTGGATCAAAAGTCTCATCTCTAAGCACCTTTAAGACCAAGTCCCCTTCTTTAAGGTTTCTCGATTTTACTTTCTTGTTGAATGCTCTAGCAATCCTTTTTTCGTACCCATGTGCATGATATTGTGCCCTAACCCCCTTCTCATCTATCAAAGCCAATTGTTCATATCTCGCCTTAGCCCAATCCTCTTCTAGGACCTTGGTTTCCACCAATACCCTCAAAGACTATATCTCCACCTCAATAGGAAGCACCGCCTCTCAACCATAAACCAAAGAGTAAGGTGTTGCCTCAATCGACACACGGATAGAAGTTCTATAACCCCACAAGGAAAACAGAAGCTTCTCGGCCCAATCTTTATATGTCACTACTATTTTGGCTAGGATATTCTTCACATTATAATTAGCTGCTTCTACGACCCCATTAGCTTGTAGTCGATATAGTGAAGACTTGTGATGCTCAATGTCATATTCTTCCATGACTCTTCAAACTTCACCCTTAAAGTGGGAACCATTATCAGATATGATCTTTTGGGGTACCCCAAACCAAAATATGATGTTGTTTTCTAAAAACCGAGCCACATGCTTAGCCTTCAATACAGAGTAGGAAGCAGCATCCACCCACTTGGTGAAATAGTCAATTGCCATCAGAATGTATTCATGCCCATTTGAAACCTTAGGAGCTATCCTTTTGATTACATCTATGCCCCAAACCAAGAATGGCCATGGAAGACATGCTATACAACTCACTAGGTGGTACATGGTTCAAGTCGGCGTGTGTCTGACAATCATGGTAAATCTTCACATAGTCCACACAATCGGTCTCCATCATATTCCAATAGTACCCTATCCTTAGGATTTTCTTGGCTAACATTCTCCCTTTCATATGAGGGCCACAAATCCCATGATGAACTCTTCCATTACCATCTCGACTTCTTCCTTCTTAAAGCAACGAAGGTGTATACCATCGTAGGACCCCTCCATATAGGATGTATTGTGTTGCCAACATCCTAATGGAACGGCGTTCCCTCTTATCGACACCATCCAAATATGCCCCTAGTTCCAAGAACTTTATGATGTCATAGTACCATGGAACTTCCTCTTCCTTTATGGTCATTACTGAAGCTTCGGTCTTCCCTTTGTGCACTTCCTCATAACTTTGCTTAATCTTTAAGGGTCGTGTCCATACTCCCTCAGTTATTTCTACCATGGAGGCCAAGGTAGCTAAGGCATTCACAAATTGATTTTGAGCTCTAGGGATGATTGTGTACTCAATCTTGTTAAAGGTCTTGGTCAAGTCCTCCAAGTATTGGTGATAAGGCTTCAAGTGTTCCTCTTTCACCTTCCACAACTTTTGTGCTTGGGCTATAACTAAGGTTAAATCTCCAAAGACTTCGAACTCCTTTACCCTTATTTCTTGAAGAGCTTCCATTCCAGCAATACAAGCCTCATATTCAGCCATATTATTAGTTACTTCAAAGTTTAACTTGATTGCCAAAGGTATGTGAGATCCATCGGGAATGATTTAGAGTATTCCTATCCCATTCTTATATTGGTTTACAGCTCCGTCAAAATACATCATCCATGTCCTTAACTCAACATCCAAAATGTCCTCATCCGGAAAGTCTTCTTTACCATCTTTCCCCTCTATAGGATTCTTGGCACAAAAATCGAACATGACGCTCCCTTTGATAGTGTTTCTAGCCACATACTTCAAATCGAATTCTGCCAGTAAGATCAACCATCTTAACAATCTTCCACTCAAAGTAGGCTTTTCAAATAGATACTTCAGTAGGTCCAAACAAATGCAAATCATGACTTTTCTATGAAGTGTACCTAGTCTCATAATCATGGAACCTCTTGCTCAAGTAGTATATGGCCCTCTCATTCTTGTCATTGTCTTCTTGTGCAAGCATACTTCTAACCGCATCCCTTATGATGGAGAGGTATAGGACTAAAGGTTTTCCATGTTGTGGAGGCACTAGGATAGGTGGGTGGAGAAGATATTCCTCGATAAGTTCAAAGGCCTTTTGGCACTCATCATTCCATGTATGTGGTTCATTCTTCCATAGGAGTTTGAAGATGGGTTCATAGTGGAGGTAAGCTTGGCAATGAATTGACTAATGTATTGTAATCAACCCAAGAAACCCCTTATCTCTTTCTCACTTCTGGGTGGAGACACCTTTAATATGGCTTTGATCTTGGATGGGTCAACTTCTATCCCTTTATCACTCACTAGGAAGCCTAGTAATTTTCCAACGGTTACTCCAAAGGTACACTTTTGTGGGTTCAATCTTAGCCTATACTCTTTAATCCTCTCGAAGAACCTTCTCAAATTTATGATGTGGCTTTCTCTATCCTTGGATTTCACTATCATATCATCGACATACACGTCCACCTCATTATGCATCATATCATGTAACAAGGCCGTAGCCATCCTTTGGTAGGTTGCTCCAGCATTCTTGAGGCCAAACAGAATCACCGTGTAACAATAGATTCCCCATTTGGTAGTGAAAGTAGTTTTGGTCATATCTTTGGAAGCCATCTTGATTTAGTTGTACCCCGAAAAACTATCCATGAAAGACATCAAGGCACTTCTCGTCGTGTTATCCACCAAGACATCCTTAGGGCATGCCCTGTTCAAGTCCCTAAAATCCACACATCCTCACCTTCCCATCTTTCTTATGTACGGGCACGACATTGGCTATCCATTCGTCTTGGTGTACGGGTTTGATGAACTCTACTTTTAAATACTTAGTGACTTCCTCCTTGATTTTTATGAGCCATTCAATCCTCATTCTTCTCAACTTTTGTTTGATGAGTACCATGTGATCATGAGTATTAATGTGATGTTGAGCTATCTCGGGCTCAATTCCAGGCATATCTTCATAGGACCAAGCAAGCACCTCTTGAAATTCCCTGAGGAGTTCTTGAAGATCTTTTCTTTCTTTTTCATTTAGAGTTGAGCCAATTTTAATTAAGCGTGAATTCTCATCATTGCCTAAATTAATAGTTTCAAGAGTTGGTTCCATAAGTTCAATTTTCTTTTCCAATTGTTTATTAATTTCATTTTCAAATTCATTTGAATCATTTAAGCATAGAATTTCAACGTTATGGGACACATCAAAGTAAGCCAAATCAGAATTCATCTTATTGAAAATATTGAAAAGTACATTGAAACTCGCATTACAAAACTTTTTCCCTATGTTTGCAAAAAACCCAACCCAAGTCCAATTATTAATAGGCCCTACAACAAGTGTGATGAATTTGGAAGGATCACTTGGCTCTCCATTGGTGATGGTGAACACGTCCCCACTTGTCTTCATCATGGTCTTCATTGTTTCAGCATCCATGTAGTTCACCCAATTGTCCTTTTCTTGTATCTCCTTGATCACCATGGTAGGCTTCTCCTTAAAGGTGAGCTTTTCATTAAAGAACATTTCCTAACCCAAATACACCTTTCCATCCTTACCTACCTAAATTTTGAGGAGCCACAATAAGGGAAGTTCCCTCATTCTTTCACGAAGTTCCTATTGAGAGTGCCAAGGTTTTTTTTTTTTTTTTTTTTTTTTCCAGTCTGTTGTAGCCTTCAAATAATCCTACTCCTTCCCTAGTCACTTGAGTCTTGACATCAGGGAACTCAACTACCCCTTTTCCTTCTTTCCCAAGGCCCATTCCAGGCATGTATCTCATGTTCTTCATCATTGTAATCACCTCATGACTGCAATATGGGACCAAGTCGACAGCATACCTTTCATCCTTCAACCTATAGTCAACCATATTCACAAACTCAAAGCCACTCATTTGAAGCTCACTTCCTCCTTCCTCGAGTCCACAAACCAATCCTAGAATTTCACCATCTCCAAGCACTACAGCAATCCTAGAATTTTCCCTTACAAAGTGTTGTCATATGCCCTTACGGTCAAGGGAGAAGGAATGATAGTCTACATATCTAGGCCAATAGTGAGGGTAGTCCTAAAAGGAAAAACATTCAAGGCAGACCCATTGTTGATAAGTACCATCAAAACCTTAGCACCCATGCATTCAATGGTGATTTGCAAGGGTCTAGTGTGAGTAGCTCCTTTAGGAGGGAAATCTTCATCGAAAAAGGCAAGGAGGGGTTGTGAGGAACCCTCGATTCCCATGAGAGACAAAACTTATTGTGGTGTAGTTTCTGTAGGTACTTTTTTCCCATTCAAAGCGTCCAAGGAAGCCTTACGATGCTTTTGAGAAGCCATGAGTAGGCCTCATACAGACACATGAGCTTGGGTCTTCTTCAATTACATTAAGACCCTATCTTTTTCTTCTTTGTCTTCTTTAGGTTCCGTGGGCTTGGACCCCTCCCCTAAATCTCTACCAAGATGATCCTTTTCCAAAAAGGATGGCTTGTAGTGCTTCCCACTCCTAGTGATATTTGCTACATTGTCCTCCAAGACCCTTTTCTTTAATTTCGTCACTCCTTTAAGAAGTATTCCTCACACCACTACCACCTCCTTCAAGGCCTCATCTTCTTCATCCTATATTCCTTCGACTTCCATGACATTGATATCGATATTTGTAGTCTCTATCAACTTTGAGCAATCCCATTCAATCTTATCTATTTGCACCCAATTTTGATACAGAGGAAGACCCTTATGGTAATCGGGAAAAGGGTTCTTTCTTATGTTGGGTTTGGTGATAATTTTGGGATCTGGGAAGGTTCCATTGTCTATGAGGACTTGTATCTCGTGTTTGAGGCGAAAGAAATTGTCAGTTTTATGGCCGAATTTTTGGTGGTAATGGTAATATTCATTGAGATTCCAAGTAGGAGGTATGGGATTAGGCACGGGTGTAGGCTCTAAAGGTTAAATGAATCCTTTGGAGGATAGGTTTTCGTATGCTTAAGTAAGGGTCATTCCTAGGTCAGAGAATTCTCAGTGAGCTTTCTTTGGGTAGGCTAGTGTTTGTTGGGGTATTATGGCACTCACATTTACGAGATTGGGTTCTTTAATGATGGTTGCTCCCCCTCCATATGTTTTCTTGGTTAGAGGCTTACATTCACCTTTCTCCAATTGTCCATTATTGATAGCGTCTTCAATTCTTGTCCCACAATCACATAGTTCTCCAAATGAGCTAATAGGCGATGACAAAAGCCTACTATTATAAGCTGGAAGCAAGTTCTTGATGATCATGTTGATTTGGTCCTTCTCATTTGGCCTATTGACCATTCTAGACGCCTTGGTCTTCCTTCTAGTCATGTATTCGGAAAATGTCTCCCCTACACCATGTTTGGTAGTCTCCAAATCCCTTAAAGTCATATCAATCATGGCGTTGAAGACGAATTGGTCCACAAACAACTCCACTAGTTCATTCCACTCCTTAGTTTTGCTTGGATCAAGGCTATAGTACCACCTTGATGCACCTCCTGTGAGTAAGAGAGGAAATGCATGCAAAGTTTGCTTCTCATCTAGCACCTTCATTTCAACGATGCTTAGGAATCTTCTTATGTGTGGCTTCGAATCTCCAATCCCATCAAACTTTTCCACATCGGAGATCTTGAACTTGGGATGCAATGCAATAGGAGCCTTTGAACTCACTCCCCCTATGTTATAGAGGTAATCATCCATTCCTTGCGCCTTGCGGAAGGCGAGTTACATCTTCTCCATTTTTTCCCTCAGAGCTATGGTTTCCACGGTGAGCTTCTCAAATTGCTTGTTCCTTTCATATTCTACTTTGTCCTTTTCATCCCATTGTTCCACTTCCTCTTCATCATCATGGATTTCCACATATGTGAATTTCTTAAGCTTAGGTTCCTTCAACCTAGTAAGATGCCCTCCCAGGGCCTCTCCATGTTCATCCAAAGTCTTAAGCGTCTTTTGTGCCATTGAATCTTCCACAGAGGTAGTCATTGTTTCTTGAGGGGTCTCTTCCTCTTCTTGGTGTGTCCTCAATCTTGATCAAGCACTTTCTTTTCTCTCGAATCTAGATGGGAGTGGGGACTTGCTTTCTTGACTTTGATGGTGCAATGATGCCTGAAAAGAACCCTCATTTTCATTAAGTTCATGTCACAATTAAAGGTTTTTTTTTTTTAACTTTTTAGATGTTCTTAGAAAATTTTTAAGTTCATTTTAATGAAGGCCCACTTACAATATCACTCCCTTCCCTTTCATGGATTTTTGCCCCTTATTTCATTGGGCTTTGATCCATTTACAATAAAGCTCTCATCTTACTCTCATGGGCTTTCATTGGAATGCACTTAGAAATTTTCAACCCTTTGTCTCTAACATTGACTTACAACATGTTCATCACCTTTGGGCATTTCATTTTTATTCATCATTTCAATTTATTTTTTATTTTTTATTTTTTATTTTTTGTGAAATAACTCTCTAGCTAGAATATATTGTAGCCTTCCTCTCAAAGTCCATGAAGTTCTCATCATTTTGGGCCTAGGCATACAACAAGGAGGCCTAGGATTAGGGAAGTTCATGTTGGCTTTGTAGGATTTTGGATGCTAAGTCCATAGCATATTTGTTACCTTAGGCCCAAAAGTCCTCCTTTTAAAAAAGGTGTTTTCCACTTAGGCCTTTGATAGCAATTAGGCTATGGTCTTATCAAACCTTTCAAGTTAAGATATACCTTTGGATTTAGGGACAAGCCTCATACATGTGAGAACCTCTTTTCTTTTATCCCAAAACATCTTAGGGTATACCATAACTTTAGGGCGATCCCTTCTATATTTACATCTTTTATTTGTTCCTTAGAATTAGGTGAACACATGATATATGGTTAAACAAACAAGAGATATAAAGGGTATCCTTTCTGATAGGGCCTAGGATCTCTCTAGTATGGGTAGGCTCCCTAAGGCTAAAGGGAAAGATAAGTAGGTCACTCACAACTTGGTGGGCTATGATTCCAACCGAGGGCCTAAGTGGACCGCATAGTGGATTGGTAGCAAACCTTTAATGTACTTAAAGCCCATTATAGGCGATGGCACCAATTGTGAGTTTGTGGGATGAACTCCGGAAGATTTCGATCCAAGTGGAGCCTTCCATCTTCCCAATCATCACCAACTAAGGTTAAGGGATAAAAGAAACCAAGTGATGTGTGTGCAAACAAGTATTTAAATAGTTTCTATCAAGGTTAAACTCATTATCCCTAGCGGATGGCCACTGTGGACACAACAGATGGAGTTAGAGTTGCCACCTAGTTTTTGCAATGGTCTAGAAACCATATATATAATGTTCTCTTGAGGAAGGACCTTTTGATCTTACTACTAGAGATATGGGTTCGGAGTTTAGGTGTTTGTAAAACACATGTTTTTATCGCATACAAAATATACGCAGCGGAAAATTAACGGATCTACTTCATTCGCAATTGATAACATGTACTATGTAAATTTTAGAATTTAGGAACAAGAGAGCGTACCTTGGTGCGGTGAAATTCAAAACCAAAGATTACAAGTACTTGGGAACACTTTTAATCTTCACTCCAATTCCACTTTTACCCAAGAAGTGTGGTCTCTCAATCAGTTTACACGTATGTGTTCAAGGGAGAATAAAAGAGTGGCTCACACTCACATACACACCGTTTCATTCTATTACAAAATTCTGTATGTTTCTCTCCTTATATATAACTAATTATCTAATTGGGCTAACATTTTGGGTCATTCCAATTGGGCTTTAGTATGTGGCTTGGAGTGGGACCAAAAGGGACAAATAAGACACTAGCCCCAATGGGTTTTGGACCTTTTTGTCAACTCTTGACAAGTCCAAAATTACCATTAATTATATTTAATATCACTATATAAATATAATTGGACTCTAGGCCTTATTAATAAATTATATCCCAAGACTTTATTATACATTCAACCCCTTCATTAAAATATTTGTAGTAATACAAAGACATGAATGTTGACTGCCACTTTGAAGATTACTATATCTTAATCCTTAAGTACCCGGTTTAATCATTTAAGTTATTCATCATATATTTATGAAATCTAATTCCATAAATATATGCTTTAGTAACTCCTTACTAAAGTGGTTAGGCCTAACACTCTGAATAACCAAACCCATTAAACTTATCTCAAATGAATATTTTATATATCTGTTAAGAGATTATGAATTCCATTTTTGAGAATATATGTTCCTTCAACACTAATTGTGGCTGCCCAACATATTGAGGTTTTGATCGTGACTTTAGATCTCACTCTTGATATATCAAAGCAACCTACACTTCATGATCAGGTTCATTATTCTCTCAAGATTAAGAGTTGATGTAAATAGAAGTTGTGAGATTTATTTTTCATTTGACAGTCATTAGTAGAATAATAAATCTCATAGCGGTCCAATTCAATATGTCTTAACACTTAAAACATATCAACTAGAAGTCTCCACTTCCATGATCAAGACAAATCATGTTAGTTGATATGTTATAGTCTTCGCAGATGAAATGCCCAATTTCATCATCGACTACAAACTAAAATTCTGAGTTTACAAAGAACTTGTGATTTATATCTTTTGTGACTAAATCACATAAATCACATACTATGCATCTCATGGACTATATGATAATGTCCAAATATTCATGTTACTATTATTTTAGATAATAAT
Source organism: Quercus aquifolioides (assembly GCA_019022515.1). Taxonomy (NCBI): domain Eukaryota; kingdom Viridiplantae; phylum Streptophyta; class Magnoliopsida; order Fagales; family Fagaceae; genus Quercus; species Quercus aquifolioides. The sequence continues at coordinate 41,802,517 of CM032328.1, read as the reverse complement.
AAAACAACTTTATTAATCACAACATAATGTCATACATAATGTCATATATAGCATCATACAATAGGATTTAAAGGGCACATATCCTAACATTAGGTACGTTCTTAGGAAGGTGTTAAACACCCAGGATCGCCCAATCCTAAGGTTGGCCTCCCATCGTTGTGTCTTACGTCTTAACCTCATTAAAAACATGTTCAACACTTGTATCTATACTCACACATACACTAGCATACATCTAAGCATACAACATGGCATCATCATCCCTAAACACATACATATCTACCCTTAAACAAAAGAGAGCCAAACCCATATGCACATAAAAGAAAACCCTAGCATGTGAAACCCTATCATACCATTCATCTCAAACAAAGGCAGCAATAAATCAAGGCAACAACTTAACCATGGCAATCATAAGATCATATAAACATTCATACTCAAAATTAAACATCATACAAACATATTCATCACAAAATATGCATGTTCATATCAATGCATGACCTACCTTTACTTACCTTGCAACAACTTAACACCTATGGCATCAATGCATGGACATGTGAATGAATGGCATGGCATTAAAACTAAGAAAAAAAAAAGATAAACCTTAATCTAAACATATTAAAGACAAACAAGCATGTAAACAAAGCAAACAGAAACTTATGAAGTATAAAGCATATGAAAAGAAACCCAAAATAGAAACATATTATATGAAGCAAAGAATGAAACAAAATAATTAGGGTTTCTAGGCAACGGCTTGCGTATGTAGACAGAGGTCTATGTACGTAGGCCAAACCCCATGCACGCAGGATTTGTTCTTTGTACGCATGCTCATGGCACACACACGCAGGGTTGTTCAAAACCCTAACCCAGAAACAAACTAAACAGAAAACAAAGCATGCACTAAAACCCTATTTCTAACAACCAAACATGTTCACAAACATAAAGAAATAATAAAACTAAGCTACACAAACACATATAAGCATAAACAAAGTAAAGAAACAAAATTAAAACAATGAAAGAAAGACTAAAAGAGAAAGAAAGGTTAAAGTTTGATACCTCAAAAAGGAGTTCCCAAGCTTTGACTTTGACCGTTCCCCTCAGTCAAATCTATCACAATTTAATAAAATAGTGATTAGAAACTTTAAACTCAAAGGATTGAGGCCAGAAAAGGTCCCAATCATATAAAAATGACTTAAGGGTGTTTGTGACAAACTCCCATTTGATTCACTATTTTCTAGTGAATCTTAGGTTTTCCCTGAGAATTTTTTGTCTGTTTTGAAAATGTACCATGTAAGGCTTTTTATAGTGAAAAAAATGGGATTTGGAACAGCTCCTAGATGATGTGGAATTCATTCCAAACCTCAACCATTATTGCAGAAAACTTGTCTTTTTTATGTTTCTGAAACCCTAGCTGTGTATGCAAGAGTGTACCTGCATATGTATGCTTTGGCTCACGTACACAGGCTACTACCCACGTATATGGGCCGAGGGCCACTTTGGTCATTTTATTTCCAAAAATATATTTTTGCTCATTTAAAAGATTATATTTTCTATTTTAACACTTCTGAAGTCAATTTGATATCTAATTGGACTCTAAACTAGCCTTGGGCCTTAGAGTTTGAGTATCATTAGGGAACGGTGGCCGAGTCGTAAGGGGTATAAAATGTGGTGTCTATAGAGACATGGTATAAAGCACCTAAACATGTAGATCTAAGTACAAACAAGGTATTTAGACATATCATTGCCCAAGAAAGCTAGGCCAACATCATCAAAAAAATAAAACATGCTAGAAAACGAGGAGACATGCTAGAAAAGCTATAAAACATGCTAGGAAGCAAAATAAAACAAGAGATATACAATGGAAAGAAATAAAGCAAGAAAAAGCAATAAAGCAAGAGATATACAATGGAAAGCAATAAAGCAAGATAAAGCAATAAAGGAGACGTGCTATTAAAGCTATAAAACATGTTAGGAAGCAAGTTAAAGCAAGAGATATACAATGGAAAGCAATAAAGCATGTTATAAAGCAAGAAAAATCAATAAAATAAATGGTGTGGATCATAGCTAAAAAGCTACATCTACACGCACAAAACCTCAAATCCAAGGTGCAAAGACCAAGGAGAGGAAAAAGAGTGCAAGAACACTACCATTGATTGTTGGGAAAAGTGAGAAATCAAAATTTTTTTGGTGTGTTTTGGAGAGAATTTAAAGAGGATAATAGAGAGAATCTGCCCAGAAAAGTGCTTCAAAATGTCGAAAATCATTTTTTTCTTTTTCTTTTTTTTGTTTGAGGAGGGTCTAGGGGTATTTATAGGCAAAAAATGATCTCTTGGCTTCCAACGCTCCTCACTGTGTCAACTTGGCAGCCCTTAGGGTGCGCGGGCCCAGTTCAGTGACATTAGTAATTTCGTCACCTTCCCACCTGACTTCGATTGCATATTTGAAGGTCTTTCTTGACTCTAATTAAGCTACTCTTGGTGTCCTTGGAAAGATCTAGATGTCTAGTTTCCAGAACACTAAAGAAAATGGAATTCCAACAGTCAGATCAAAAGTTATGGATTGGGAAGCATGCTGACATGCCCGACGCGATTTTCAAGATATCTCAACCGTTTTAACTCTGATTTTGACCCATGAATAGTTGTTGGAAATGGAATTCAATAATATTTGCAATGATGTTGATCTCAACTCATTCTAATGGTTGGATCAAAATTAGGGTTTTTGGTGTCAGTGGGAGTCAACCTTGGGTCAAACATGGTAAAAGTTGACGAAAATCTCCGAGTAGCTCGGGTTTGATGTAAAAATATGAAAAATATTATTTTGGGGTGATTTTGACCATCTTTGACTTTTGGTCAACCTAGGGTTAACCAGGGGCATTTTGGTCAATTTGACCTGAAAAGGCACTTTAATGCTCCAATACCCAAACAGGTTGGGTTGTATCAATCTAGATGTTTTCGTGGCCCAATGGAGAAATTTTAATATTTTTGGAATTTTAGGGGTTTGACACGCAAATCGTGGGCGGACAAAATACGGTATCTACAGGTCTTTTATATTGAGTTTTGGGTGTTCTTAGTGACTAGTTTTCGTGAAGGGAGAGAGGCTTTGGAGCTCCTAAGTGTTATTTCCATGATTTGGTGTAGTTTGCTTTATGCTTAGGAAATGGGTTGGTTGCTTTTTACATAATTTTGGAAATAAAGGGGTTTGCTCTAATTGGTTGCCTTGTGTCAACCATTTCAGATTATTCAAATACTCACCTAAATGAGGGCTAGTAGTTGGACTTGGCCAATGAGAGCCGAATATGTTTTAAAGACAAAAATGAAACTTTGGACTACAGTTAGCTAGAGCATAAAAGCTCTTCTGGGGTGTAAATTTTAGGTACAAAACCTACTCCATGAGTTTGAGGTGTGACCAGTGTCCTTTGCCAACTTAGTAGCATGCATGAACTAGACTCATACCAAAGGTCCGAAAGAACCAATCCATATCCTTCAAACCACACTTCCTCAATTTCTCATATCACATAGGCTTGGGCCATACCTAAAAGAAACAAATATAATACTATACATGAATTGAACCCATACAGAAGTTGGGCTTGTAGAAAATATGTCGCAAAAATAGGTATCAACACTTGTTAACGAGTTATAATATGACATTCTCTTCTTCAAAACACTCTCAATGATACAATTAGTTAACTTGTTTGAGGGAAGAGAGGGGAAGTACATTGAATCAAGACTCTTTCTCTCGTTTGAGGTACAGACTTCACTTTCTAATAAAATAGATAGATAGATAGATAGATAGATAGATATGTGTGTATCTGTATGTTACTCATTAAAGAAAAGAAAAGAAAAAAAAGCAGCTCAAAGTCTCAGTCTGGGACAAATGAAATCATATTCTCCACTGGCTAGCTAGCTAAAAGAGGACTGTGGTGTTGAAAAGAATCATTTAGACCCAAAATTCAATTTCAAGCACTAAGTTTTTTCTTTTTCTAAGAGGTAAGACTTAAGAGAGAAGAAAACCTAAATTTCTAAAATGTGAAACCGATAGACTCTGCAGCATCTCCCCACTAAAGCATAAAGTTAGGTGCAGTTCATGGTTGTAGATAAAGCAGGACACTAGGACTAGTAAAAGATTGAGCCCACTCCAAATACTCACAAATGGGTAGCTATAAATTCCCATCAACTCCCAGAGGCTGTGTTAACTGCTCTGGAATCTGGATGGAGAGACCTGTGTACTTAATTTTCGTGTGAAAGAAATGTTCTTACAATTAGTTTGTTTCTTCTTCTTTTATTATTATTATTATTATTATTATTTTAAGTAGCTAAAGTAAGAATGTGATTTACCAAAAAAAAAAAAAAAAAATAAGAAAGTAAGAATGTGACCAGGCTATGGGAGATTGTACTAATGAGTCATGACCATTGACCACTAGTAATGGCAGTAAATCGTTAGAGATTGTTTGTAAAGGTTGCAGGTAATTCACAATAATCATGGCCTTGGGAACTGGCAGCTAGAATAAATTAAAGGTCTCTACTCTAGTCCGAGAGTCACTCATCCATTCATCACATTTTTCCCCCATTTAGTTTTTCATGGAGTATATTTTTCTGCCACAAGTTTCGAAGAGCTCACCTCATGATAGGAGTTTGCGGGCCAATTGATCTACAGATCCTAGGCCAACTCTTTATTTAGCTTTGGCTCAGTTAATTTTCATCACAAAAAAAGGGAGGTGTCATTTTTTGTTTTTCAAAGTATTTTTACATAATAAATAAAATAAATTTGAAAATTTCAGTTATCTAAATTAAGTATATATTTCGAATAAAAAAAATTTTAAGTATATATATATATATATATTTGTCTTTCTTTTTCATATTTATCAACATAAAATAAAATAAGTTTTATCCAATCACGTGAAGAAAAGGCTAAAATACTTTTTTTGTTCATATATTATTTTGAGTTTATAACCAATTTGGTTATTGCCGTTATCTCATTATGAAAGCAGTAGGAGTAACTCAGAACATTCAAATGAAGAAGATGGGAGCACTGTTCCAACGGTCACTCCCAAAACGGTGTCGTCAGTGCAAGTTGTTAAACACAAAACACGTCTAAAGCCAAACGTCGTCGTTTCTCACTAATATAAACGATGTCGTTCTTATATTACATTAATCTTCAGTCTTTAGTGAGAGTTAGTTATCTTATGTGTACATTTCAGTTATTGCACATGTACAATAGCAGTTGTAACTGACTCTTTATTTCTCGCGCTTTCTCTCTCTTCTTTCTCTCTCTATTGTCAGTTATATATTTTGTATCGGAGACTCATTATTGTATTGAATTCCTTAGTCAATAATATCTAAGTTTTCCATCTTTATTTCTCTCTGTTTTTTTCTCTGAAGTGTTTCTTGCTTTCTTGGTGAGATTGTGTGTTTTTACACATTAACAGAAAATGTTGACATAGTTAGTGTATTGTACAATTGACACACTTATACTGGCTAATAAAATAATATTTAAAATTTTTAATTAATATTAAAAACTTCGATGGCGAGGCCCATGAAGATGATGAATAGAATTGGTGAACAGGAAGAGCAAGGCTCTCTTTGATGCGGACAAGATGAAGATTTATCATTTTCCTTTTTCCTTTTTCTTTATTTATTTAGTTTCGTTTGACTCTGTTTGGATCTAAGAAAGTGTAGGAAAGTTGTTCTTGTTTTAGGTTTTATCAACTGATACATGTTAAAGTTACTAGAAAAAGTGGGGAAAAATTGGAAACTATTGAGAAACCATTTAGGATACAGGTAACAAGTGAGAGTGAGATCTTTTCTATTTTGCCAATTTTGGGCCAGAAATGCCGGGGTGAGTTTGAAAAAACTGGATCTAACTGAAAGAAAGAAGAGTGAGTGAGATATTATAAGTTATTTTGGGATCCAAAACTGTATTGTATTATTGGGCTTTGAAAAAGCACTATGGAAAGGAAAGGAGAATAGATATCAATCTATATTCTTTCTATACCACTTGCAGTTGCAGTAGTTGCGAGATGCAATAATTAATAGCAATATCATCCCAAAGATGCAATAATTAATAATTAATAACACCGCTAAGCTTTCGGTGTAGGCAAAAATTAAACCCTAGATCTTTTATTTAACCATAAAAAACTTTACTAATTGAGCTAACTGGAAAACACTTTTATATACCTTAAATAAATAAAAAGTTCTCCAAACTAAAACAAACTGCAGGCCCAAATTCTTGAATATGGCAACATAGTGTTCGTTTGGGATGGGCTGAAATTTTCACCTTATTTGTAATTTTAGTTTATTTACAATTTTAGCTTTTTTTTGCTACTATTCATGAGTCCCATTGTACTGCTTATTTTTCAACTTTTTTTCTACACTTTTATCAAAAAGTTTTCAACTTCAACAAAATAAGTTATTCTCAAATGGACACATAATATACATTGATACAGGAGGCTACTCGCCACTGCTAGCCAGCGCCAAAATGTTTATTTTTTGAGGATTGATTATGGTTTATTTGTTTGTTTTTATTATATTTTTTTAATGTGAGGGAGGAGGAAGATAGGAACCAATTCCCGTCTAAATCACAAACTTCTAAAGGAATGGTTCCCTCTCGATTAGGTTAGGGCTTGTAGTCTATTTAACTTTTAATTTAATTTATAGTTATGATTTTTTTTTTTTTTAAGTTACAACTCTACTTTTTGTTCAACTCATTTTTTGAACCTAATACTATGTGTGGGTTTGGATAGGACTGAAAGCTGCGTCTGCGTTTTCTATTTCACGTTTCCTTTCTTTTTTTCTTTTTTTTTGCTGCGCACACGTTTGGGCGACAAACGGCTACTATTCATAAACAGTAGCTGTATTTTGTTGACTTTTCAGCATTTTTATCAATTTTGTGGGTCCCGTGAACAATGCACGGGACCCACAAATTTCACTTTTCAGCAATTTTTTCATTAAAAATAGGTCCCATGGCACTATTTACACATTTAAAAATTATTTTGCTACAGTGTTTTCAATTTTCAGTTTCAGCAAAATAAGTTCTATCTAAACGGACCCTATATCTCAATAAAAATAATTAAACTCTCTCAAATTAAGAGGGCGTTTGGATTGCGCGTTGCGCGTCCACATTTCCTCCTGTCCGCGTTTTCCCTTTTTTTTTTTTTTTTTTTTTTTTTGCCGCATTATTTGACTCTGAGAGACAAAAAACACTGTGCATAAACAGTGCGTGCACTGTTCACGCACTGTTCGCGGAATAAAAAATATTAAAAATGGGTCCCACGGCACTATTCACACATTTAAAAATTATTTTGCTACAGTGTTTTCAGTTTTCAGTTTTCAGTTTCAGCAACAATAAGTTCAATCCAAATGGACCCTAAATGAGCACTTGGTGATTTTCAAAAAACAAAAAAAAAACAAAAAACAAAAAACAAAAACAAAAAGAGCACTAGGTGAACACAAAAGTGGCTCAACAAAATAGCTATCACTCTCTTGTTTGGTTAATCATTAAAGACTATTTTAGTCACTAAGAATTTTTATTTATTTATTTATTTTTAGAATCAGTTTAGTCATTAGGCTAGGACAAAATTACCACCGAAAACCTCACCACGTCATGTTAATGAAAGCTGAGCTAAGCCCGTCGTCTTAAAACAATAAGAACAAGACTTAATAATAATAATATTAATAATTTTCATATCAACCATCTAATTTGCTGAATTCTGAAGTCATGTTTGACATTCAACCAAAAAAACAAATCACGTTTGACATGCTAAGTGTCATTTGTGAATGTCATGTGTTCCAGTCCACAAGGAATTATAAATTTTTTTATATTTTATTTTATAAATGATTTAAAAAGCAATTTGTGCCAAAGCAAAAGCAAAGCTCTCTTATTGTTATTTTTTTTTTTTTTTTTGAGAAAGAAACCTGAAATTTATCTTATTAAGAAAAACCGGCTAAATCCGCCTGATAAATATCAGTAAAGTGAGACGGAACAGACTCCATTCACACTAGAAAACTGGAAATATTAACTGCAAACCTAGCTAAACTATGCGCTAATTTATTACCATCCCTCATAGTATGAGAGTAAAGTAATTTAGAAAAAGATCTAGCAAGTACTCTAACATCCTCCACCAAAAGACCTAAAGCTGAAAGATAATAATCCTCCCTTCGAAGAGCAGACATCAGAATGCTAGAGTCACCTTCCAAGACCACATTGTCAACACCTATCTCCCTTGCAAAAACAAGAGCCCTGGCAGCAGCAAGAGACTCCACCTCCTCAGGACCATAAACTCTAGGAAGTTTCTCAGAAAGTGATGCTAAAACCATCCCTTGATCGTCGCGAATCACAACCCCAATACCAGACTTATTCTCAGCACTAAAATTGGCCCCGTCAAAATTGATTTTAAGCAAACCATTCGAGGGGGGCACCCATCTAGCTCTGGAGCGTGGAGCCGCTGGAACCCGAGGAATCTACACTGCTAGAAATTCAGCATGCCTATCCTTAGCGAGCTGAGATAGCTGCGAGAGAGAGACGCTGGATTGGGCTAGGCGAACTTGATTCCGATGATGCCAAATCGTCCACACAGTAGTAGCGAATAACTCCGGTTCTTGATGATTGGCTATAATCCAAGACAGCAGCTCCTTGAAGTCCACAAATGACTGGGTACGACGCACACCCCACAACTGCAAGTCAGACCACACACCATCTAAGCTAGAACAAGACCATACAGCGTGGATGACAGACTCCTCTACTTGATGACAGCGATCACAGATAGCCTCCTGCAAAATTGTGCGTCGCATTAAGTTGACTTTTGAAGGAACTGAATTACGACAGGCGCGCCAGATGAAATTCTTGATCTTATTCGGACAATTTAGAGCCCAGATTCCTTTCCACAATTTGGTGTTCACTGGTTCACGGAACGGACTTAGCTCACTCTCTTCTTTAAGGAAACGGTAACCAGTCTTGCATGAGTACCGACCAGTAGAAGAGTGGGGCCAAAAGAGAATATCTTCAGCTGAACCACGTGCTAGAGGAATGCTCTTAATCAGGTCAGCTTCCTCAGGGGCAAACAAACCATCAACTAGCTCCTCATTCCAAGTCCGAGACTCATCATTAATTAATAAATCCACAGTGGCATTCTCAAACCCTTCAACCACTGGAGAACAGAGAAGTGGAGGATGCTTTCTCGGCAACCAGTGATGCTGCCATATCCGAACCTTCCTTCCAGACCCTATACGCCACCTACCACCTCTTTGAATAACCTCCCGCCCATATAAGATGCTTCGCCATGCATACGAACCTGATCTTGACTCCTTAGCTTCCATTATAGAGCAATTGGGGAAAAAGCGGGCTTTGAAAACTTTGTAAAATAAAGAATCAGTATTATGCAAAAGGCGCCAAGCTTGCTTAGCCAACAGGGAATCATTAAACAAGGCCAAGTCCCTAAACCCCATACCTCCCACCATTTTTGACTTTGTCATCTCTTCCCATTTAAGCCAGTGAACTTTCCTCCGATCACCACGTTGACCCCACCAGAATCTCTTTACCAGAACCTCAATGTCATTACAGAGCCCCAAAGGTAGTTTAAAGCATCCCATTGCATAGGTAGGGATTGCCTGAATGACTGATTTGACAAGAACTTCACGCCCTGCTTGAGAGAGCAGCTTCCCTTCCCAACCTTGGAGCTTCTTCCAAACCCTTTCTTTTATATAATTAAAACTCTCTCTCTTACCCCTACCAACCAGAGAGGGAAGGCCTAAATACTTCTCATACTGATGCTCCTCTTGAACCCCCAGAATACCCTTGATGGTAACCTTTAAATCTTCAGAAGTAGATTTACTAAAGAAGATAGATGTTTTGCTCCTATTCACTTTCTGACCCGAAGCCTCCTCATATTGAGATAAAAGTGCCATGACACATCTACACTCATCCGGAGTAGCCCTGCAAAAGAGGAGGCTGTCGTCTGCAAATAATAAGTGGGTTAGTTTTGGGCCACGCTTACACAAAGAAAAACCAGAAATATCACCCACGCTCGCCGCATGCCCAATAAGCCCATGTAATCCTTCAGAGCATAAGAGGAAAAGGAATGGGGATAGGGGATCCCCTTGTCTAAGACCTCTCGATGGGTGAATCAAACCCTTCGGTTCACCATTAACAAGGATGGAATAGGTAGCAGTCCTCACACACACCATCACAAGTCCAATCCAATGTTCATTGAAACCCATCTGCCTCATAATCGCCTCAAGAAAAGACCATTCCACCCTATCATAAGCCTTACTCATATCTAACTTCAGCGCCATATAACCTGTTTTCTTTGAATTATGGTTCTTCATAGAGTGTAATGTCTCAAAAGCCATAAGAACATTGTCAGAAATAAGTCGATCTTTAACAAAGGCCGACTGATGCTCAGTGATTATGGTTGGTAAAAAAATTTTCAATCTGTTTGCAATCACTTTTGAAAAAATTTTATAAAGAACATTACATAAACTAATGGGACGATACTGATGCACATACTCAGGATTATCAACCTTAGGAATAAGGGTAATAAAAGTATGATTGACGGGATGAGGGAAAGTACCTGAATTTAACCAGGATAAGATAGATCTAACCACATCATCATCCACCATGCCCCAAAAGTGTTGATAAAACAAGGGCGGCATCCCATCTGGACCTGGCGCCTTCAGAGGAGCCATTTGGCTCAAGGCAATCTGTACCTCACACGCTAAGAACTCCTTAGATAGCTCCTGATTCATGTCTATTGTGATAAGCTGAGGAATTTGGTCCAAAACCCCATTGTCAAGTGACGGATTAGAGGATGAAAACAGTTCTTGGTAATAATTTATTAACACCGAGGCAATAGATTCAGAATCCTCCTTCCACTGATTCTGAGTATCTCTGATACCCCGAATAGAATTCTTTCTATGTCGCTTCGTCGCCTTACTATGAAAATACTTAGTATTGCGATCTCCCTGGCTCATCCACAACACCCTTGAGCGCTGATTCCACATGCGTTCCTCTTTATCCAGCAATGAGGATATTTCAGCTTTCAATTCTCTTACTCGGTCATTACAACCACTTCTAATAGACTCCTTTTCGGCCTGAACCAATAGGTGTCTAGATTTAAGCAATTCCCTTCTGACATTGCCGAAGCAATTTTTATCCCACCAAGCTAGGTCTCGGCCACATCTCTCAACCCTTGTCAAAATTGCATCATCTGAGTCATTGTCAAGCATTGATCTCCATGTTGCTTCCACAATATCACCACAGCGGCTATCAGAGAGCCACATTTCTTCGAACCTGAAGGGTTTATTTCTCGGAGGAGGATCCAAGCCTGAGAGAGTCAAAAGAATAGGAACATGATCAGAGGAATCACACCGAAGATGGTGAATTTGTAAACCTGGAAAAAGTAGAAAAAAACCATTATTTGCCAGCCCTCTGTCTAATCTCTCCCAAATAGAGTTACCATCCCTAAAGTGTCTACTCCAAGTGAACCGTTGACCAGAAAAACCCAAGTCCATAAAACCACATTCATCTATCACTTCTCGAAAGAGTTGCATTTGATAATTAGGGCGTAGAGCTCCTCCTAATTTCTCCTCTTGACTAACAAGTTCATTAAAATCACCCATACAAATCCATGGAACACCAGGGTGGTGGTTAAGGCGGCGAAGTTCACCCCAAGCTTCATGTCTCCTTGCCGTATCTGGCTCCCCGTAGAAACCAGTAGACCTCCATTGATGATCCGAGTTTTTATCAATCCAAGCATCAATAAAATACTTCTTTGAATCTTCCACAATAAGATTGATAGAGTCTTTCCAAAACAGAACAAGACCACCTCCCCTATTATCACTAGGTACCACCCACCTATTCTGAAACTCCAAACTACTTTGAACCCTATCTAGCCTTGCTTCATCCGTCCATGTCTCGGCTATAAACACGACGGAGGGATCTTTTGCCCGTACAATTTCTACAAGCTCCTTCCCTGTTCGAAGGTTCCCAAGCCCCCGACAGTTCCATGCTAAGCAATTCATTGACTCTGGCGGGGCTGCTGAACAGCCTCCACCAATACAGTAGGTACTTCTTCATCACTCCAGTAAGCCCTTCAAGCATCTCTTTCCCAAGAGCCCTAAATAGTTCCAAACATAAATGCGACCAGCACTTTCCAAATTTTGAGGTGAATTGGTGCCACTAGTGGCCTATGTATTGCAGCATCTTTAATGTCCCCCAATTTGCTTTCAATATAAACAGGCAGTGTTATGACAGCTTCATACTCTCATGTGCCCTGATTTTTCTCCTTTTCCCACATGAAATTGTTTAAATATTGCTGTGACTACATTAATATATATATATATATATATATATATAACTTTGACACTAATGATAACAATGCATGAAAAAAAAGATAAAGAAAGCAGGAGGGAAAAGAAAGCCAAAAGGGCTACTGATCAAAGACATGGTTTAAGTAACACGAATTGTGGAGATGATTGAGATGCATGACTAAGAAAAAACAAAAGGCAAATAGAGGAAGCTATCAATCAGTGTGCTTGGTGATGCTCAACCTAAATAGTTGAAGACGCTTTATCAAAACAAAGTTGAAAACCAAGTACAAAAGAAATATGCACATGCCCATTGAATGTAGTTGAAATTGCCAAGCTCGTTTTGTGAGAAAATATTGCGTTTGAGGTTGTCTAGATACTGTCCACAATAAGGAATAAATTAGCATGATCTTGCAAAGTGGCTAATAAGGATGGCTAGAGAAGGAACTTGGATCTGACAATTTAAGATTTGGAATAATGAGGCCACAAAAGTCTGGCTCTAATACAATGAAGGCTAGCTCAAATGCCATATTAAACTTATTAAAATATTTCTCTGATACCATATTAGAAAAGATCAAATATAACTCTAATACATTTTTTTTTTGGGATAAGTATATAACCCTAATACAAAAAGAAAAGACGATGTGTAACTTTGCCACAATAAATAAGTGTGAGAAAATATGAAAAAAAAAAAAAGAAGAAACCAAAGTTAAGGAATGAAAGAAAAAGCACATTGAATTAATGTGGCTCGGCATAAGAGACCTACACATCTCTACTATTAAGCTCTACGTATTATAATGAATCAATTTAAAGGTATTTATAGTAGCTAGGTTATATCATAGATGAACTATACACTAATGCCATGGTTACAATACTTAAGATACAATCTTACTCTTTAAGTAAGATTAGGACTTCTTAATTACCTTCAAGATAATTTTACATACACCAAGAGTTTTGTAATTCAATTGATTTACATTATGGTGTTTTCAATGAAAACATTCATGATTCAAACTTCACACTCGAACCATTATATATATATCTAAAATAGTTCTTCTTGCACTCTAAATAGGATTAAATGCAACAGATATGGACAAAAGATTTAGGCGTTAAATATCTTTCAAAGAGAAAGACTAGGAATTTAAAGTTGAACCAAGATAATGAATAGGCTCCCTTTTAGATAAACGTGGTGTCATATACCACAAATATGAATTCCACATATTGTACCACTTGTGTATGTCAACATCTTATATATGTGAAACATGATCATGAGGTAGATTATGGGCCCTCCTACGATAAACATCAAGTCATTTATTAGAAACATGACTTCTGGTGCTTAATGCTTTGTAACACTTTCTCATATTTTTCAGGCTTGGTTCTTCAGACCACGCCAATATATGAACTTCTTTTGCGGCTATGTGTGGGTTTGGCACTGTCGCCAAGACTACACGTATGAAATATGAACTTGTCTAATGTCTACAGTGTTTTAGTGAGCTCATGATGACTCACGCATTATGCAATATGTTGTCAACAGTGAGTTAATAAGATTTTGTACGGAGTAATGCTAGGGATTTAAAAAATTTCGCAATTTATTAATGTGACAAATTTTGAATAAAATAACATCACTTTCAAATGAATCAATCACACATATTATGTTTATTATGTACCATTCACAACAAACTACGTTAGCAAGAAAGAAAAAAAAAATAGCTACATTAGCCGTGTTTGGCGCTCTTTCCTTATTTGTATGAAGTATGAACTTCTATATAATATTTTAATGAGCTCATGATGACCCACTTGTTATGAATATATTGTCAAATAATAAGATAATATATTTTTTTTTAATAGAGTAATGTTAGGGATACAAAAAATTTTACAATTTATTAAGATGATAAATTTTTATTGGAGTTATGTCACATTCACATAAGTCTACTCATATTCTTTTATTATTTACCTCCCATTCACAACAAATTGCATTAGCAGTTATAAAAAATAAAATAAAAAATGTAGAAGGTTTTATGTCAATAGATTTATGATTTTTAATGTAGTGTTAGCTCAATATTGGTGAACGGGTATGCCAATAGCAGAGAATCAATGAGCCTTCCATTTCCTTATGTAAACCATCAGGCAATAGTGTCCTTGATGGCTTGATGGAACACTAGATTCGTTTTCGTTTGGTTTTTTTTTTTTTTTCAACCATAGTTGATGAGTAATACTAGGATCACAATTTTTGTCACAACTTGCTCATGTGGTAAATTGTGAGTGGTAGAGTTATGGACCCACTACTCACAACTTGCCACGTGAGCAAGTTGTGACAAAAATTGTAGCCCTAAGATTTTCCCATTGTTGACAATTCAAGTAAAAAAAAAGTAGTGTGAAAGAGAGAAAGAAGTAGGGTGTATCCTTATTCGCAAATGAGAAAGAGAAATGCATAAAGAAAAGTTACTCATTTATTAAAAATAAAAATAAAATTGTCCACTCAAATTTTAAAATGAGCATTTTCCTTTCTTTTAATTCTTTTAATGAAATAGATGGTTTTATTTATTTGAAAATTTGCTATTTTACTTTTGCTATTTTAACAAACACACACATACATCAGCCTTAATATTTATTTCTCTACTCTATTTAAATATTATTTTTTCTCTTCCAAAAATAAATATTTTTTTTTGGTAATTTGCCCCCCCCCCCCCACCAAAAACAATACCGCCTTCTTCTCCTTTGCAGATGCATTGCTACCACCCATAAAACACAAATCTACCTTCTCCTTCACAAACACAAACCCATATTCCATAAAAAAATGCACCACTACCATCATAAAGATTCAAAGAATGCAGATTTCTCAACCACAATAACCAACAACCCACAAAAAACACAAGGCCACCTTTACAACTGCATAAGAAACATAGACCCAACTCAGCACCAACACCCTCTACTACCACAACAACCCAGATCTGAGGGGTGCAACTTGAAAGAAGGAGGAAGAGAAGGGAGAATGCAGAGGGGAGAGGGGAGAGGGAGAGAGTGGGTGAGAGAGCGGGTGAGAGAGCATAGGGAAGAGGGAAAGAGAGAACGAGTGAGAGAGATTTAAAAATTTTATTTTTTAATTTTGGTAATGAATGGTGCTCGTTGGATGTGGCATGCTACTTATCATTTCTAAACCTTTCGGGTAGTTTGAGGAGGCTTATGTGTGAAAGTTTTAGGGTCTTTGGAAATATTTTTAACCTCAGGCTAGTTTGGCTAGACTAATGTAAATGCTCTAAAAGTGTCAAATTGCTAATGTTAAGGAAGACACTAAGGCGTTTCCTCTAATTGGAAATTTTTTTTTTTGTTTTTTTTTTAATTTTTGTAGAATGTCTAGTCTTAGTAAAGGAACAAGTTTAATCCAAAAAATTAAAAACAAGAACATGAATTTAAATAAAATTTTTGGAACAATCTCACAAAATTATAGAATCACATAAATGTGTATTTCTTAACAGCCGATTCATGCTATTTGGAGTAAAACTCTCTTTTTTTTTTCTTTTTCTTTTTTGCCTGAACAACTCATATTGACCTTCGTGTTGAACATACTTCCACATACCAAGGTTCAAGAATAGCTTTCTATAAAAGCCTTTTGTTTTAGGGCCTGTTTGGTTGGGAAGATGGAAACTAGAAGGATAAAAGAAATTTTAGTTTCCCTCACTTATATTTGATTGGGAGGGTGGAAAAGTGGAAAGATGAAAAACTCATTTGTTTGGTTGAGAATAAAAATGAGAGGATATAAAATATAATTTGTATGAACTTATCCTTGTACCCTATTGCATAATATATAAGAAACAATTTTTTTTTTTAAGTATGTAAAAATATATTTTGAGAAAATATATATAAAATTATTTGACACATTATAAAAGTGACATGATACAATTAATATTTAAACCCCTCTCTCTCTCTCTCTCTCTCTCTCTCTCTCTCTCTCTCTCTATATATATATATATATATATAAAAGGTGTGATTAATTAAATTAGTTAAAATAGAATATTTAAAAAGGAGAAAAAAAGAGAGGAGAAAACCCAAAATAAAAAATAAAAAATAAAAACAAATTCCTGGGCAGTGGTACATGCTGCCTTGCTGGTACATTAATGCCAGATTAGAGCATCTCCAATGGCTTCTTTAAAGTCAAATTTAGAGTATCAACCCCTCCGAAACCCACTCCAACAACTTCTCTATCTCTATTTTTTAGAGTAGAGTTGCTACAGTGCTTCTCTATAAGTAGAGAACACTGTAGCTTTTACTATTCATCCTTCAAATATTTTTTTCTATTATAATAATCAGGTATTGAATAAAAAAAAATGTTGGAAGATGTATAGTTGTTAAAAAAAGAATAAAGAATGAATAAATAAATAATATTTAAATGAGATAGAGAATGTGATAGAGAATCTGTTGGAAAGTATATTTGAAAAAGTGGGTAGTTAAATGTAAAAGTTACTGTTCATTCTCCAAACAGTACAAAAATTTAGAGAATCTGCTGGAGATGCTCTTAGATGACAAAAAATTGAAGAAAAGTTTTTGACAGGACAAAACAAATTGACTTGTGGTGGGGTACTGGGAAGTCACACAGTTACAATAGATTTTTTTTTTTTTTTTTTTCCTCGCAGTATCCTCAAAACTTTCAATCAGAGACTAATCACTGTTCGTGCCAGGTGGGCCCACGAAGGGGTAAAGCGCTGGCCCAAGAAATTCTTTTCAAAGTGCAGGTAGTAGGACTCAAGTCGGGGAGCACAGCCAATCAAACTCAGTACAAGCACCTTGAGACCGAGAGCCCAACCAACTGGCCAACCCACTAATTTTCTCCCTAAATTGAGGAGATTTATATTTGGTAGACCTGGAGAGAAAACTCTTGAGCCCCACCAGTTTTTTCTCTTTAAAATCTACCCAACCAAACACCCAAAAAAATATATTCTCTCCTTTTTTTTTTTTTTTATCCTCCCTTAAATCCACTCAACCAAATGGGCCCTTAAAGATGGAGATAGAATAAGACAATTTGTTCTTTACTAGAGAGAGTTGAGCAATTTTTGTGGGAGAGAAACCAAGGTAGAATGGGGTTATTCTAGTAGAGATGAAGTTGAAGAGTTATGTTGGTCTTGTGGTGTGTTAATTAAGCCATTGACTTGGTTGAAAAATAATAAAAATAATGATTAGCTTACATAGTATGCTAAATACCAACAGGCCAAAAGTTCAATAAATGCCAAATATTTGGGATACACATACATTAACCTCCTTAGAGCATCCACAACCAGATTCCATATCCTATCTTATTTTACCACCTCAAAAAGTCACTTTATCAATTATACAATACAATTTTACAATTCTCCAACATCCCAACTTTTATATCTCAATCCTACTCATTAAAATAATATTTTTACATAATAAAATAATATATCTCACCATTACCATTATCCAATACAACACATTATTTATTCATTATTTATTCCTTCTCTCTCTTTCCTTCTGTCCAAGATCCACAATCAACACCACCATTGCACACCACCACCACCACCACCGGCAACCCATAAACTACCGTCAACACAAAAAAAAAAAAAAAAAAAAAACCCAGAGAAAAGACCTGAGCCACGCCACTGCACCTACTGCCCTCCGACCATCAACACAACCACCACCACCCTATCTGCCTATCAACACCACAAAAAAAAAAAAAAAAAAAACCAGAACCACGCCGTTGCACCTACTGCCCTCCGACCATCAACACCACCACCACCACCACCCTATCCGCCCATCAAAACCACAAAAAAAAAAAAAAAAAAAAAAACCCAGAGAATTGTAAGCGGATTCGCCGCTGAGAAAAAACCAGACCCACCACCGCCAAAGCTCGAAGGAAGCGGATTTGCCGCTGGGAAGCTTCGCCGAAGCTCGAAGGAAGCGGATTCACCGAAGCTCGAAGGAAGCGGAGACCCACCACCGATTTAGAACCCCACCGCCAATTTAGAAACCCAACGCCGATCTAGAGAGTTGCCGGAGAGAGTGAAGATGCTGAGAAGAATCGGAGAGCAAGAAGAAGAAGAGAGAGCAGAAAGAAAGAGAGAAAAGCAAGAGAGAGAAATGAAAGAGAAAAAATGAGAGAAGAAAGAGAAATGGCCGGTTAAATTAAAATAATGAGAGGAAGCATTAAAAAATTATTATTTTTTATACCATTTAGCTACAGTACCATCTTACATTTGAGATGGTACTGTAGCAAAATCTCAAATTTTTTTTGGCATATGCAATATGGCATTTCCATTGTGGAGCAGTTTTGGGGCTTAAATGCCAAATGTTTTTAGCATTTGGCATATAAAAGCCCCACTGCTGATGCTCTTAGAGAATCAATACCCTCTGTAGTATCATCATTGTGCGATAATGTGGTATTTGGTTAGGGTGAAAGTAGAGAAGATGGAAAAAAAAAAAAGGAGAAAGGAAAATGAGGAGTAGATGAAGACTTTCTACTGTTTGACTGGAGAGAAAAGAGGGTAGAAAAATGCATAGAAATTGAGGATGTGAAAATATTCTATCTTTCTCTAAAGTCTAAGAAGTAAGGTGGTGGAGTACAATATAAGAGCATCCTCATTAAGGATGCTAAAAGGGATATATGCTAAATTTTAGCATCAAAACATCAAAAAAGCAATTCCATCAAAACTTTCAAATTGTAAATTTTTTGACATACTTGCACAGTGAGCTTGTATTAAATACAAGCTCACTGTAGCCTGAATTGTTAAAAAAAATAGTTTTTTATTCTCATGTTGGTGAGATGGTTGGCTGATTGTTTGTGTTAAGTTGTTTTATTATTATTTTAATGAGTAGTTTATATTATTTAAATAAAATTGTAAAAAATATAGAAGTTTTGATGTTTGATGTATTTTAAAGTGGGATAGTATAATAAATAAAGTAAAATTTTGAAATGTTAAATGCTAAAATTTTTAGCATTCTTATCAAGAATGCTCTAAGAGCATTCTCATCAGCTGTTCTATAAAAAATGCCATTTTGACACATCAAAAACCTACTTTACTATTTTACCACATTATTTTACAACGTCTCATTTATCAGGTGTTCTATTTTTCAATTCTATACATTAAAATAATATTTGCTACACATTAAAATAATATATTTACCAAAAACCTAGCAAATATATAAATGCACAGCTAGAGGCAGTCGCAACCACCCAAGAACCAACAGCCACCGCTACAACCACCGCCACAACAACAGCCACCGTTACAACCACCGCCACAAACTACAACCACAATCACCGGATCCTCCAACAAATTCCAAATCCAAAAACCTCAACAAAATAAAAAATAAAAAATAAAAAAATAAAAAAAACTCAAAATCTTCAACAAAACCCCAACCCAACAGATCAATCAATGACCGAACTTAACCAACCATCGGCGGCGAGATCAGCGGCGAGAGTTGTGGAGGACGACGAGCAAAGATCGGCGACTGCCCCTGGGCGAGCAAAGCTTCAGATCGGCGAGCAGCGGTTCAGATTGGTGAGCTTCAATCGGCAAGCTCTGCGTCAGATCAGAATCGCCTTCTTCTTCGTGACAAGAAGCAAAGATCGGCGACTATGGAGGACGACGAACAAAGATCGGCGACTGCCCCTGGGCGAGCAGAGCTTCAGATCGGCGAGCAGAGGTTCAGATTGGCGAGCTTCAATCGGCGAGCTCTGCTTCAGATCGGAATCGCCTTCTTCTTCATGACAGGAAAAAAAAAAAAAAGAGAGAGAAATAGAGAGCAACGAAGAGATGGAGACCAGAGAGGAGAAAGGGAGAGCTCTGTTGCAGACGAGAGAGATGTGTGTTGGAGGAGAGAGAAAAGCAAATAAAATAATCAAAAGAATTATAGCACATCTCTCCGTACGCTCTCATATTTGAGAGCGTACTGTTCATGTGTGCCAAATTTTTTGAGATTTAGAACATCTCATGAGAGATGTTTTTTGGTGTTTGGTGTGCCAAATGTTAAATATTTGGCATTTGACACACCTGATGAGAATGCTCTAAGTAGGACTATAATTGCATTTTATTAGTTGAACAGTTGAAGAACCAATAGAAAAGGGTTTAGACGGACCCTACATGATAAAGGAAGAGTTCAACAATTATATTAGCGTATGACCTTAAGCTAACCCATCACTTTATCTATTTTATTAACTCATTTTGTAATTTTTTTTTTTTATTTATTAAAACTCATCTCGCAACTTTTCTTATATTCCCTTTTTTATTTTTACGTACAACTCATTAAAATAATATAAACTACCCAATTAGATAATAATATAATACAATAAAAAATTCACTTTTCTCTCTATCCATCAGACCCACGGCTAGCAATCACCAGTTCACCACAACCTCTAGCAACCCACCAAAGCCAGCAACCACCTCCACAAAAACTCAACCCAACCACCAAAAGCCAACCCTCCACCACCACCACCACTACCACTGAAACACAATAGAATTGAAAAAAACAAAAAAAACACACACACACACACACAGCACCAGCCACCACCGCCACCGAACCACAACAACCCACAAATCAACAATTACCACCACTACATCATTGAGACACCACAAACCCAAAAATTTCAACAAAATTTCCATACCCACCGAGCCACAAACAACCACTGAGATACATACCCACTGCCACTGCCACTGCCACTGCCACTGCCAAACTCACTGTCGAATCACCAGCAGAGATCCATTGCCGAGCCACAAACAACCACTGGGATTCCTACCCTTCAGTTCTGAGATGAGAACAAAGACCCAAAACCCATGCAAGACCCAAGATCCATACCCTTAAATTCTGCCGAGCCACAAACGAGCGATCTAAACCCAAGACCCATACAAGCAATCTTCAAGCAAAAACGAGCAATCTTCAATCGGAAACAAGCAATCTCCAAGACCCACGCAAGCGATCTACAAGCAAAAACGAGCAATCTGAGTTGCTGAGATGGGAGAGAGGAGAGTAATTGGAAACATTGGGCAAAAGGCAGAGATAAGAGAGAGAAAGAGTGGGTTCAGTGAATATTTTTTTATTAAATAGGAGAGAGAAAATTAATGTTTCTAATAAAATATAATATTTAATTTTAAGAACCTCACTGTAGGCAGTTGTCATAAAATTTTAAGAATAGCAACCCGGATGTTGAATTCTTTTAAGGAATTGGGTTGCAAAATAGTAACTGAGGGCTAGTGCTCTAACCTCTGGCACTGAGCAGCAAATCATTCCTTCACTTCTCATTTCTTAATCATTATCCAAAAACATAATAATAATAATAATATCGTATGTGATTAAACTTCTCTTCACTTAGCAGCTAGCAAAACACTATAAATAAGTGAATATACGTACATTAACACTTCACAAATTGATCTCCTAAGCTGATGTGTTACTAATCCAAGTTTCAAATCCAACACTTCTGCTCTGATCACAACCGGTATAGCCTCTCTCTTTGTTGAGATCATGAATGAAAACATTCTTTTATTTATTATTCTCTCAAATTTGCCCTTGACCTCCACTACTGTCTTTTGGTCTTTTCAATTTTCTGACCCTCTTCCAACGTCACAATATACACACATAATCCAAGTTAAATCATAGGTTATCTGAGAGAGAGAGAGAGAGAGATTATCAATGCCTTTATATTGTTCAGGTCTGGCTACGAGAGTTCCACATGTCTTAGGAAATGGAAGAATAATCAACAACCACCTTATATCCCACCATGTAGGAACTTTGTTCTTCTCACACCACCACAACTCATCATCAAAACGCAATCTTGTTTCTCCATCAAAGTTCAACCAAAGTTGTTTGTGTTGTTGTTCTTCTTCTTCTTCTATAATGGAGGACCAGACAAAGCTGGACAGTACACCCTCAGAATCAGAAAAATATTCCAATGAAGTGGAAGTTGCTGTAAGAGCTGTACAAATGGCTTGTGCTCTCTGCCAGAGAGTGCAAGGCAATTTGATTTCCAAAACCAACGGTCAGGTCCAATCCAAGGATGACAATTCTCCTGTCACTGTTGCAGGTAATTCTTCATCTTCTTGCTTTTTCTTCATAATTTTTTCTTAATTGAGTTCTTGTTATTGGTGTTGGTGATCGTATTCATGTATTATTTTGGTTGCCTTTGGCTGTATCTTTGGTGGGCTTTTTAAATTCTACTAAAAAGTTATCCATTTATGCGAGTTGGGTTTAGGATGTATGACACTCTGCTAATCAAATATATGCTAAAGACTTGTTAAGTCTTATTCATGTTGTTCTCTGACATTATAGCGTGAGAATATAATAGAATAGACTAATAGTCACTTGTTTGCTTCGATTTGGTTTTAATATGGTAATAATTTTGTTAATGGTTCGGTATCTGGATTCTGGGACATATTATAATGAAACTGAGCTAATCAAAAGTGCAATTTCTGAGCCACCCACATATATTCAAATTGAATAGGAATTTCATAAGAATGGGAAAATAAAGTTAATAAATGGGGGTGAAAGCTGGAATGCATGAACAAAAGCAGCCCATGGAAGTGGAACATTACTTGTTGATTAATTGCTAGAAGAAAATAGAAAAATAAGAGACTCTCTGATAAGAGAAAAAATATTTTATTAAATACAAGTGTTAAAAGACCTTTTTCAAGGAAAGTAAGTTAACCTTGTAGTGTTGTGCAATAACATAAGCAATTAGAAAAAATTAAAAAAAAAATTATGGATTGGATGTTGGAAGCAAACAAGTGACTATTAGTACTAACATAATTTGTTTTAGAATCACACTCTTAAAGGAAGACAGATTGTTGAGGGAAGAGAAAGAGAACTCTTATTGTACTCTTAACTTACACCATATTAGATTAGGCAACTTCAAAAATTTACTACTGCATACAACAACTCCCTGTTTTACTAACTTTTTTCATAAATAAAATGTAGTTTCATAAACTAAATTAAGTTTAACTCTCAACATTGGAGCCATTAGAATGCTATCGTGCCTGGGCCCTGGGATACTGTTTATGAATAGATCATGAAAGACATCCTAGTTTCTGAGAGCCACAGTTGACTATGAAGCCACATTTTGACTTTTCAGATGATCGTAAATTTCCTTGTCAGTTGTGACTTTTTTAGCAGATGTTTAGAACCAATTTAGAATTAAAAGGTGGGGGCAAAAAAAAAAAAAATAGTACTAACATAATTCAAGGTGGGACCAGCTCTTGCAATGAGTAACAATAAAGTAATACTAAAATTTTGACTTACAATTTGCTCATGAGGTTAGGAACTTACAATTAGTACTAATAGAGTAATGCAAAGAGTACCTAATTCTTTTTTTGAATCACCTCTTGCACCTATGACTTTTTTGGGTGAGTACGTTCCAAGGATTTTGTCAATTTTCCAACTATTTTCAATGAAATTTTATTAAGCAAGCTGTATTCTTTTTGCATCAAGAATTTGTTTTAGAATTTTTAGTCTTTATTTATGTAATATGTACCATTATAGCACAATCTTCATGAAAGTGATTCGATCTATCAATAGTCAGATATATATTCTGTTCACTGAATCACATACAGTTGCATCCAGCGAACTTGTAGAAAGTTTGACAGAATAGTAAACTGGTACATTAGAATCAGTAAGAAAGAATAATAGATATCCTTATAAAGGTTCTCCTTCTTCTTCTTTTTTTCTTTTTTTTCCTTTCACATATTTCTCTATATTCCTTTTTTCTGCAATTCAGAAAGTTGCCTATATTGATGACACTAAAAGACACTCCTCATAGTGGGTGTCAATAATCTAATAGGTTACAATGAGGCCTCATCTTTTTATCTTCTTCAGCATATATATGTCTCCTTGCAATGATTTTTCCCCCCTTGGTCTGCTCTCCATGAATGATCAATATTCATGCTGTTTCCTTATTAAACAAACATTTTTTCCCTGGGAAAGAACTCCTTACTGCGGGAAGTGTTTCCTTATACCATAAATATTCTTACTGCAACAACTCTAGAATTTATACGGAAGTCTAATTTCCTTTCTTTGTTTATGTTACGTATATTCTTGCTGTTTTAGTAAAGGTATCCCTTTACCTTACTTTCCAGGGGAAGAATAAGTTCAATTTCCTTGTCATTAGTCATCATTTTTTAGCATTCTATTAGTACTTTTAATGCTAGTTGGAAGTAAAATGGTGTTGTAGTTTTATCAATAGTAGGCAAAGTGCTTCAAAATTGCTAAGATGAAGTTTCCCCTTTAAGTACTAGTCTTGAAGTAATTACTTTTTAGTGATTGGGGCCTCCACTGGTTTCCTAATCTTCTATTGGCACATCTTTATGTCACCATTTATGAATGGGGCTTTAATTTATCAATGCACTGCAGTTTAAACATATAGTCTTGCCGTGAAAAAACTTGCGGTGTAGTATTAGAATCACCATAATATTTTAAGAGTTGGATTATGTAATATTTACCTTTATTGTAAGGTATTAGTCCAGGGTTTTGTAAGGCTTAGTTCTCTCTAGCCCTTCGGGTAAAGAGGTTTTCCCTGTGAGGGAATAGGGATTTGTGTGCATTAGGATTATAGGCCACTAATGCTTGTATCTGAGCATTTGTTGTATATTTTTTATTTTTTTGGAATAAATTTTTTTACTTATCCATTAAAAAAAAAAAAATTAAAAATTAAAAAAAGGAGAAAAAGTCACCAATTGAACCTCAACAAGTACATTTCAGTCCTCAATTAAAGTATTGAAGATGCTATTTATTTCAGATTGGCTAATTATGCTAATCACGACATGTACACAGATTGGAGTGTCCAAGCAACAGTCAGCTGGTTGCTATCTGAGTCCTTTGGGAGTAAAAATGTGTCCATAGTTGCTGAAGAAGATATTCAAAAACTCTGCAAGGCTGATGCAGCTGGACTATTAGCAACTGTATTGAACACTGTAAATGAATGTCTAGCTGAAGCCCCTCGTTTTGGACTCAAAGGTCCAAATATTTCCCTTGGGACCTCAGAGGTTCTTGAAGCCATAAGCCGTTGCAACTCAACTGGGGGTCCTACTGGAAGATTTTGGACACTTGACCCTGTTGATGGCACATTGGGGTTCGTCCGTGGGGATCAATATGCTGTAGCTCTAGCACTGATAGAGGATGGACAAGTAGTGCTTGGAGTTCTTGGGTGTCCAAATTATCCAATGAGAAAGGAATGGCTAAGTTATCATCATCGCTACCACAGAATTATTTCTAAGTTGACTCCACCAACATCTGAGTCTTGGGACAAAGGCTGTGTGATTTACGCTAGGAGAGGTAGTGGTGAGGCTTTGATGCAACCACTGCTCCATGTAAATCAGAAGTTAGTCTGGCCAAACTCTGTAAGGCCAGTTCGAGTGTCTTCCATTGATAATCCATCATTGGCAACCTTTTGTGAACCAGTTGAGAAGGCAAATTCAAGCCACTCCTTCACAGCAGGAGTGGCTCACAGCATGGGGCTTAGGTACATAAGTTTTTATTCTATTTTATTTTCTTTTACCAAATTAATACATTTTCGTCTTGAATCTCAGAGGAAATGATGAATTGAATTAAATGTGACTGACTAATGTTTCCTTTCATTCGTTTTAGAAAATAATTATATCTTAGTTACACAAGCTTGAATTGGAATCTTCTCAAAAAAAAAAAAAGCTTGAATTGTACAATTAACATACCAATAACATTAAAGATGAATTCTTGGGGTATAATATTTTGGCTGTGTGGAAAGAGCTCACTTGTCACGATATGACTGCAGGAAGCAACCACTAAGAGTATACAGTATGGTCAAGTATGCTGCTATAGCCCGTGGAGATGCTGAGATTTTTATGAAGTTTGCAAGGGCAGGCTACAAGGAGAAAATATGGGATCATGCAGCAGGAGTTGTTATCATACAGGAGGCTGGTGGAGTGGTAACTGATGCCAGAGGGCGACCACTTGACTTTTCAAAGGGCATTTACCTAGAAGGTCTTGATCGAGGTATAATTGCATGTGCTGGACCCAAACTACATGACAAGATCATCAGTGCTGTTGATGCTAGCTGGGACTCCTCAAGTCTATAAGGTTCAGCCATTGAACATCAATGGAGAGAACACAAAAAGATTATTTAGAAATCAATGGGACTCCTCTCCTCTAGACAGGGTCAGGAAATTGCGAATCGTCATTTTTATTTTTATTTTTTGTGTGGGTTGTGTGGGGTGAGGTTTGTAATTATAGGTTTGTAGGAGACCCTAGAAATCAGCCTGCCAACAATGACTAGGGCTGGCATTTGTAAGTTTAAACACTTTCAAGGAAATAAACCATCCTATTTTTATTGCACAGTTTTGGAATGCTGTTTTGTTTTATTTCATTTAAATTTTTTATTCCAATGACTCTTTAAAATAGATTCATGCTTTTTAGAACTATCAAATGAACCAACTTGAGTTCACTATATAGAACATCCAAACATCTGATGACACTAGTTACTTGTACCTACTAGTCCATTAACTTTTTGCATTTTTGTTTCACGTTTTACCGAAAGCAATAAAGCCCTTATTCCAAAAACAAAACAATCTATTTTTAAATATAAACTAATTTGTATTTTTTGTTTCATATTTAATTATTGAAAACTATGAGATACCAAATGTATTAGTGTTTCTTAAAAAACTGGGACCTCCTGCCTACTAGTAGCTGACACATAATATACATACAAACTAGCATGTGTCTCGAAAATTAGATGCATGGTTGTCAAAATCCTGATTTGGATCCTACGATCCTACGATTTTACGATCTCACCTGCCCAAAACGATTCGGATCTTTCAAGGATCTTTCGATCGTTTAGGATTGGTAGGATCATATGATTCTGACGCAAATGATCTTGATTTCTTATAATCTTCTTTAACTTGACAGAATGCTCAGTTGGATTTAAATAAAAAATAAAATCCCAATAGACCAAGTTTTTCCACTCTAATGTAGAGAGGTGTCAGTTGGACTCAAATAAAAAAAAAAATCCCCACAGAGTGTCACATTTTGAGGTTTTTGGCATTTTTAAATGATGCTTACAAATGGATGTAGTGATGTATGGTAATTATATCAATGAATGTATAATTTATGTGATTATGTAACATACTAATGTGTATTTTTTGTTTTTTTCTCAAATAATCTAGGATCTTATGATCTATGATCCGATCATACGATCTACGATCTGATCCTACGATTTACGATTCCACCTACCTCCCACGATCCTACATAGGATCCCGATTTTAACAACCTTGATTGGATGGGCTAGCCCAGTAGATTGTAGATGAAGGATAGTAAAGTGGCAATGTGGAATATACTTCTCCGGAGGCAAAAATAGTTAGAGGTGATTTTTTATTTTTATTTTTGAGAAAAAGGTACACATATAAAAGAGAGGGAAATGAGTTCTAACATAAAGGCACATCACAAACTCCACTTAAAAGCCATGGTAATTTTTATGGGAGAGTACCAGGGTAAGTTGTATTACACACAACACACTCTCTTAAGCAATGTGCAACAATTATCCATTTTTTTTTTTTTTGAGAAACAATCACATACACACAAGGGTTCTAATACAAAGACAAATGGCATGTTTCCAAGACAAATGTTGGTTAATGGATATAAGCCTGCACCCATCTACACAAACGAACATTCTGATAGCCAATTCATCCAGGGGAAAAAAGGCCAATTGATTGTAGTAAATTGCTACAGGGTTTATTGGAAAGTTTTCAAATTTGGACATGTGAGGTCCCTACTCATGCACCTCCACATTATAAGTAGTTAACCAAAAATGTTACAATTAATAAATCATATGTACAACTTCAATGGCAGCAATCGATTCATTTCTATTTTCTCACCTTCACTTTATGTGTTAAAATGTGGATATTTTTAAAATATGAAAATTCTTGCATAAATTGTAGATATGTGTGTAAAATGTGTGCCAGTATAAAAAACTATTTTAACTATTCATATATTTTATGAAATCTAATTTCATTAAATATAAATTTTAGTAAAGTGGCTGGACCCAACTCTTTGAATAACCAGTTCCCATTAAATTTATTTCAAGTGGATATTTCGTATATCAATAGAAAGAGATTATAGATTCTATCTAGAGAATATGTGTTCCCTCAACACTACATGCGGTTAGCCGATTACCCAACATATTGAGATTTTGACAGTTATATTAGATCTCACTCCTGATATATATCAAAGCAACCTACATTTTATGATCAGATTCACAATCCTCTAAGGATTGAGAATCTAAGAAAATAGAAGTCGTGAGATTTATTATTCAAGTGATAGTTGTTAATTGAATAATTAATCTCATAGTAGTCTAGTTCAATATGTCTTGCACACTAAAGACACACCAACACATCAACTAAAAGTCTCCGCTTCCATAATCAAGACATACCATCTTAGTTGAAATGTTATAGATTTCGCTGATGAAACACCAAATTTCATCACTAACTATGAACTAAGTTTTTTGAGTTTTCAAGGCACTTATGATTTATATATTTTGTAACTATATCATATAAATCACATCCAATGTATCTCAAGGATTAGATAATAATACTAAATTAGTTCATATACAAATAGTCTCACATAATTAAACAATTTAATTATTTATAATATGTCAATAAATTAGATTTAGGGAACAAACCCTAACTGTAACTACTTTGATGATAATCATAAAGAATGATCGAGAGAACTATCGCATATGTATTTGGAAGAGATTAGTAAGTGTTGCAGTTACATGTGTCTTGTCTAGTATCTAGCAACTAATAGCTTGCTTTACTCCCTCTTTTTCCGTTACTTAAATATCGGGGCAATTTTTTTTTTGAGAAAATTGAATGATCCACTTCATTACCGATTCGACTAAGTATGGTTGGAAATGTTAAAATGGGTAGAGCATATTAGCAATAATCAAGGACATAGTAAGGATTATGTAAATCTTTTTTTTTTTTTTTTTCCTCTTTAAAACCTTGTAAATCCTAAAACCTAATCAACCATTATTATGCGAAGATTATAGTGTGTCAGTTACATAGCACATTTAATTTTATAATATTGTACATTTTATCTATGATATAGAGATAGGTTCGAGTTATACATGATATAAGCATAAGAGTTACACATTTTCTATACCATTGAATTTAGGTAGATCCAACGATAAAACAAGACCCTCATTAATGCTAATATTCTGATTGATCTCATTTATTATCCGAAAGGTGCTACGTCTACAACATTTTTACAACATTTTCACTAACACTAAGATTACTTGTTATTAGTTCAAATTTGAACATAA
Source organism: Quercus aquifolioides (assembly GCA_019022515.1). NCBI lineage: Eukaryota > Viridiplantae > Streptophyta > Magnoliopsida > Fagales > Fagaceae > Quercus > Quercus aquifolioides. Next base: position 41,772,949 of record CM032328.1, on the reverse strand, counting down.
CACTAACATTACTTTTTTGCCCCAACAATAACAACCAGTAACAACCTACCACTTAGAATTTGTTGCAAAAATGTTGTGGACATATCATTTTTCTTTATTATCCCTTATACATTTGATACTTATCTTTAAACCCAAAAAAGTGCATATGTCTGACTCTCTCTCTTTATCTCCACTACACGTTTCTCTCTCTCTCTCGGCCATGACTCTTCCACTTCCATGGCCAAGTCACCGATAGCATCCAAAAAAAAAAAAATGGCCACAGCCGCCAGACTTTGTTGAATAACACAACTATTGTCATATGTATGAATGTATAATGATTATTTTAAAGTGATTTTATTCATCCTCTATCTATCGTTCCAGACTATGTTGTCTCACGCGTTTTTTTCCTTTTTAACTTTTCTTAACTAGAACTATTTTATTCTATTGCATCTATATTTGATTGCTGAAGTTAAAAAATTTGGTGGGTGTAGTGGTTTGTTGTCACTATTTCTCTCACTTCGCATTGATGCTTTCAATTTCAGTTTTTCTTGACCTATTGGAAGATAACATCACCATATGGAAGTAGCAGTACTGACTTGCTCTAATTTTTTTAATAGGCTCTTAAAGTAAGATTTATTGCTTATAACTAATCGTGAAAGTATTAAAAGAAACACTTCATTTTATTTTGCGGGGAAATGCTAGAAAGCTCATTGACAAACGTTTTGATGGGAAAACAAAATGTATTATTAATGACTAAGAATTTTTGCAGGTTTAAGAGTGATTATGGAGCAGCAAACACTATTGTATTAGTTGTTAGTTGTTACTGCTAAATGTTTTTATGTTAGTTGTACACTTGATCTCCCATTGATTGAATAAAACCACTTGCATGGCCAAAATGGGCAAATGCCCTTTTCGCACAAATTATACAGCGTTTTGCCCATTTTCCCAAACTAATTAGAGAAATGCCCTTCTTTTAAAACTCAATTTTCTAAAAATCGAGTTTCAATTTAAAACTCGATTTTTAGACAATCGAGTTATGGGGTGATCAAAATTTTTAAAAAAAAAAAAAAAAAAAAAATTGCATGGAACTCGAGTTCATGGAGCTCGAGTTCCATAAAAAACGCCACTATAGGTATCTAAACGCCACTATAGGGCTCCCTATGGAGTGATCAACTAAAGAAAAAAACTTGCATGTTTTAAAACGCCACTATAGGAATCCCTATGGAGCGATCAGACTTAAGAAAAAAACTTGCATGTTTTAAAACGCTACTATAGGGCTTTACAAAATTGCATGGAACTCCAGTTCCAGTAATTTTTTTTTTTTTTAATTTTCAGTTTGTAATAACTCGATTGTCCAAAAATCGAGTTTCAAAATAGGGACATTTCCCTAATTAGTTTGGGAAAGGGGGCAAAACGCTGTATAATTTGTGTGAAAAGGGCATTTGCCCATTTTCCCCACTTTTTCACATATCAACTTTTGCAATTAGAGATGTTTGGATTAGGAGATGCTGTAACTTTGCTACCCATGAAGCTACTAGTTTTTCTATGACAAAGATGTTTGGATGTGTTTCAATGAGTTTTAAGAAAAAAAAAATGTTTCCATTCTACCTAAAAAAATTTCCATTCATTTCTATCCAAGCTATAAGTCAATATTAGGCTCTTCCAAGCCTCCTCAAAATTTTCCATGCTAGGTCACTCATGTATGCATCTCTTCAACTCACGTTTGAATATTGACTTCTTATAATATATATGGGAAAGTTTCTTTGGGAATTTCTTCTTAATATGCCAAAGACAAAGATGATGACAAAGTTCTTGGGAATACCTTTGCAATAGCTGCACCCATGGCTAAATCTTAATCCGTAATAATAGATATTGTTTCTTCCCCCACATTGCTTGAAGCCAAGTTTCAAACAAACACACAAAAGTTTGTTCTGTCTCATCTTGCAACAATGCACAACCAAATAAATTTGATTGACAATGATGGTTTAACCCCATAAAAGGAGCAAATGGCATATCATACTTGTTTGTTTTATAAGTCATGTCAAATGTCATTACATCCCCAAAGTATTGATAAGCCATTCTTGGTTGCGCATCCACCAAAATATATATATATATATATATTAAACATATGGCCAACATCATCACAATGAATTGCATAAAAGAAATTGGAGTTTTGAGCCTATTATTTTTTGCAATAATTAAGGACAACTGAGGCATCTCCTGTTAGGATATGTGCCCTTTAAATCCTATTGTATGATGCTATGTATGACATTATGTTGTGATTAATAACGTTGTTTTATTATTATCTAAAATAATGGTAACATGAATATTTGGACATTATCATATAGTTCATGAGATGCATAGTATGTGATTTAGTCACAAAAGATATAAATCACAAGTTCTTTGTAAACTCAGAATTTTAGTTCGTAGTCGGTGATGAAATTGGGCATTTCATCTGCGAAGACTATAACATATCAACTAAGATGATTTGTCTTGATCATGGATTGAACCTTTCATTGTTAAAAATGTTTTCCCCCATGGTGCCATAGAAATTGAAAACCCTAAGAATGGTAACATATTTAAGGTGAATGGACAATGTCTTAAGCCATTTCTTGAGAATTTTTCACAAGAGGAGGAATCCATTAATTTGGAGGATCCCATTTATCAATACTTGCCACGCAATTAGCATTAGTGTTTGTGGCATAGTTTAGATTTTTTTTTTCTCTTTTTCTTATTTTTGTTGTTTTTTTTTTTCCTAACCCTTTGTAGGTGTTAAAGTTTTTTTTTTTTTGTTCATTTATGTTCATCTCTTCAAGGTACTCTCCGTAATCTCTACTCTTTATTGTTTTTCCTTGTTAACATTGAGGACAATGTAAGTTTTAGGTTGGGGGGAGGAACGTGAGATGATTTGCATTTGGTTTTATTTCATGTTAATTTTTCATCTTTTGGGTTATTTTTAGTGATTTTTTTTTTTTAGTCCAATTAAAAAAAAAAAAAAAAGTGTTGCTTTAGCAAGAGTTTTAAGTCAAAGTTCTTGATGCTAATTCTATCTAAAGAATTTCATTGTTTTTCATACTCAATTATTATGCACATGCACTTTAGCCACATGAAAATATTTCTTGGTTGAGAGATAGAGATGACTTTGAAAATCTTAAAAATAAAATGTAGAGGCTCTAACCCAAGTGAGTTCTTGAGCCATTCATTTTTTTTAGAGGGTTATTTTCTTTTGATCTCATTTTTCATTTGGAAGCGCATAACTTTGTTGTTGCTTTGTCTCATTATTCTTTGATTTGGTCGAATGCTAAGAATTCATCAAACCCTTTGAATATGTTAAAGTCATGGATTTTGAAGAACCATCCCAATTCTTTCTTGGTACATTACCGCTAGTCACCTATTTGAGCCTATTATTTTAGTCATCCTTTCTCAAACCCTTTCCTAATGTGTTCCAAGAATGAATGCAATCAAATTGTCTTATTATGGTAAATTTGTGGTGAAATAGTTGGAAGAAAAGGAGGACTCACTCAAAAAAAAGAAAAAAAAAAGAGAGAGTCATAAACAGAAAAGGAATAATCTTGAAAAAGAAAAAGAAAAAAAGAAAAAAAGAAATGTGAAAGAGGAAGAAATAGAGAATGAATTTGTTGACGAAATTTTGAAGAAAAAAAGAAAAGAAAGTGAAGGTGCAATATTCAAGAAACTAGAGAGGATAAATCAAATGTCATATACTTAAAAGAAGTTGTTTCTCTAATTATTATCGGGAACACATTTTATTTTTACCTATACCCTTTGTTCTTATTTCCTCCTCTTTATCCTACATTATGTCCCAATAAAAGTCCTATTTGATCTTTAGGAAGGTATGGTTTGGATCTTGACATGACTAATCAATGTTTGTGGTGTAATATTCTTAGTGTTTGGCATCCTTTCATGAGAATTTAAATGTCCTTTATTTTGCTTCATTGTTCTTCATCTTATTTATATGTGAGATATTAGTCTTTGTTCTACATTATTCCGCTCACATATTGTCGATGCCTCGCCTCGCGAAGCACCCTTCGACCACCCATCTCGACGACGCTCGTGCAAGCCCATTATCAAGCTCGGGGAGCTCGGGTGCTTTCTTTTCTGTGTGAAGAAAGGTTGTTTTACCCCTGGTGTTTGACTAGAATCTGTGTCAATTTTAAGGGATTACCAAAGGTAAGTGAAGTTACCACCAATCATTGGGTTTTTCTAAGGTGTGATTGGTCACCTAACTCTATTTGATTTTATTACCGATCCTAGGCTAAGAAAAAGGTTGATTTTCCTAATCTAATATGGATGGACAAAAAATCTTGATTCTTAAGTTCGGAAGTCTAGTTATGTGTGGGGAAGGTGTTAGGCACCCCATAATGCCTGTTCAAGGACAGTCCTTTGTTTTGGTAAAACCTTAATTTTGGGAGATTGGCAATTGAAAACAAGACATTGGCATTAGCTTTCGGGGCTTTGAACGCGTTGGGCTTTGAGGTTTGGTTTTGGAATGGGTGTGGTCCCAATCGATGTTTTCCTAGTGCATTCAGGATTTGGTGCCAAATTTCCACGGTGAAAATTCAGCAGTATTTCGCCTTGTTTTTGTGGTGAAAATTTGGTAGCACTTTGCCTCAGGTGCATCATAGCACACAAAACACTATTCTCACCAAGCTTTCATTGTGAAAATATGGCAATGGAGGTGCCCCATTTTGACGGCGAAAATCTGGCAGAGTTTCGCATTTGGTGCACTTTGGCACACCGGCAAGGTTTTGCATCAGTGTATATGGCGTGTATCGACATGCTCGTACCGAGACGAGCCGAAGCCCTTCAAAGCATTAAGCATATTGATGCGCGTCGCATACACGGGGAAACCAATTTCACTCAAGTGACATGTATTAGGACAATCACACTGCGATGACTGTGCATACAGTATAGCATGAATATGCACCTATAGCAAATGCCTTGAGCACATGCCCACACTACAAGGTCAGGATTGCTCGTGGTCAGCGAGGGTCACTCGCATAACCATGAGAGTCCGTCATACAAAGTGAACAATCACCCACACACGTGTTGGCACACACACACACACACACACACACACACACACACATACACATACATCATGCACAATGCTATCATGCAGAGCAGAAAAGTAAAGCAGACATATGCTGACATCCCTTGGGTGTGGCCTAGCAAGGTACAAGAAAAGTAAATCAGACATTGCCATACCCAAGGAACATGACCCAAAGCAAGGTACCGAAAAGATAAGAGATACATGCTTACATCCCTAGGGTATGGCACAACAAGGTGCAGGAAAGATAAATTAGACATTGCCATACCCTAGGAATGCGACCTAAGAATGGTACATGGAGGATAAGCTTAATACAATGCTATAGAGAAAAGGATAAGAGTGGGTAGAAAAATATAACCGCTCAGGGAGGCTAGGCCTCCAATGTACTGAAAATTGCCCTTTTTGGGCTTATGTCTTCGTGCTTACGTCTTTGCCTTTTTTGCTTGCGCCTAGGAGGTCGTTCCCTCGCTCCAAGTGTCCTTTGCTTCATGCTTGTACATGCAACAAAAAAGGAAACAAGCCAACAGACAAGCAAAGAAAGAAGCAAAGAAGATAGAAAGACAGATAGAAAGGATGCAAAGAACATACTATCAAAAAGGGCCAAACGGGGGTAAAAAAACATGCTAAACACATGGAGGGGCAAGCAAACATGTTATAAAACAAAAGGTGTTGTCCTAGGAGGACAAATGTAGGTTTGGATCGAGTGTCCATAGTTCCATTGTGTTGGAGTATGGACGACACACGTGTGCCATCAAGCAAAGTTCCTGAAGGGACTTAGGGTCTCGTGTATTAAAGTAGAGTGTGAACCCGCACGAGATAGTAGGAACTAAGCTTGATGACACAAGAAAGCAAGACTCATTCATGAACATGTAAGTAACCGTGCAAAGATGCATAGAAACAAAGAAAGCCAATGCGGTTACAAGCAAGCAAGGCAAGCATATCATCGCACAGAACGGGGAAAGGGTATGCATAGAGCAAACTGACATCACGGAGATGCATCTCACAAGTGGTTACACACAAACAAAGCCACACGTGGGTTGGATGTAACCACACAAGATCAAGCCCACGGAGGGTGCTAAGCATGGCAAAGTCTAGAACTAGAGAGGCAAACATGGACATAAAGCATAGAAAAAAAAAAGCATACACATGCATATAGGGAATGATCCAAACCCTTTAATGTAGGCCTAGACCATGGGATCTAGATCTACAACCCACCAATATAGGCCAAAACTCAAGAAAGAGAGATATTAAGGACAAAAGGGCTACAATAACATATGGCATAGAAACCAAACATGTAGATTCAAACATAGGCAAGGCACAGGGCCTAAAAAGACATAGATCCAAGCATAGGCACGACAAAGAGCACATAAAATCATAGACCTAAGCATAGGCATGCCAAAGAGCACATAAAAGCATAGACCTAAGCTTAGGCATGACAAAGGGCACATAAAATCATAGATCTAAGCATAGGCATGACAAAGAGCACATAGAAGCATAGATCTAAGCATAAACGTGGAAACAAGCATGGAAACATATAGATCTAAACATAGGCATTAAAGCAAGCATAGAAACAAGTAGATCTAAACATAAGCATGGTAATTAGACATATCCTAGCCCAAGACGGCTAGGCCGACAATTTCAAAGAAAAACATCATGGTAAAAAGCTAATAGACATGCTAGGAAAGCAATAAAACATGTTATTTAAGCAAGAAAAGATAGAAAAAGCTTGATGAAGCTTTGTAATGAAAGGGGTGTGGATTGTAGCTAAAAAGCTACATCCATACCCCTAAACCTCAAATCTAAGGTATGGAACCAAGATGAGAAAGATTGGGTGCAAGAACACTACCTCGTAATTTTGGTGAAAGGAGAAGAATCAAAGGTGTTTTGATGTGTTTGGAGGTGTTTTTGGAAGAGAAATATAGAGAAAAGAGAGAGAAAAATGCCTAGAAAATGCTCCAGCTGCCCAAAATCTTCTTTCTTTTTGCAAAATGAGGGGTCTGGGTGTATTTATAGACCAAAATTGACCCTTCGACTTCCGGCGGCCATTGTAAGGCCGCCACTTATTGTTGGCGTCCTTATAGTAGCCACTGGCCACCCTTACTAACATTAGCAGTTTTGGCTTTATCTGATCTAGATTCAAACGCGTATTTGAAAGCCTTCTCGGACTCGAATTGGGTTGATCTTAGTGTCCCTGGAAATATATGGATGTCTAGTTTTCAGAAAACTAAATAAATTGGAAATCAAACTATTGGATCAAAAGTTATGGCCTCAGGAAGCTTGCTGGCGCGCTTTGTACGACTTTCTTGATGTCTCAACTGTTCTGACTTTGATTTCAACTCGTGAATAGTCGTTGGAAAGAGAATTTGATAATCTTCACAATGGTATTGGTCTCAACCTGTTCTAATGGTCAGATCAAATTTAGGGTTTTTGGGGCCTGCCGAGAGTCAACCTCGAGTCAAACTCAGTCAAACTCGGTCAAAGTTGACAAAAGTTTTCGAGTAGCTCAGGTTTCATGTAAAACCATGAAAAATGTTTTTTTGTGAGGATTTTGACATCATTTGACTTTTGGTCAACGTAGGGTTGACCAAGGGCATTTTGGTCATTTTGACTGAAAAAGGCATTTTGAGTGCTCTGATGCCCGAACAGGTCGTGCCATGTTAATCTAGATGTTTTCGTGGCCCCATGGAGAGAATAATATTTTTGAAATTTTCGGGGTCCGGCACACAAATTGAGGGCGGACAAAATACGGTATCTACACATATGTTTGAGAGTGTTACACCCTTTTCAGAGTGATTTTATTTGCTAAGTGTTAACACTTGTGAGATATGAGTTGACACATAACTTTGGATAAAAATTCATGCCATATTTTATCTTAAGACTAAGGTTGTGTTTGTGTTGGCTAAACGATTCACACACTGAGTATTGATGGCATATGGAATATCTTAGATATTTGTTAGTGTTTTGACCTTTGATAAACTATTTCTACTAAAGTAATAATTTTTATTTTTATTTTTTTATATTTTGTGTCCTTGTTTCAAGTCGCTTAAATTGCTAAGAACTAGCAATGAGCTAGTTAGGGAGTGTGATAATAATTTTGCATATTTACATCATTATTAGAAAGCATTATCATACTTATTTAGAGTTAATTCATGCATTTTATATTTGGTTTTGGAATAATGTTGAATAATTAATTTTGTGCATAATTATATTTTAATGCATGAATTTGTCTTTTGTAAGATAATGGAATTAAATAAGTGGATTTGTGAAAAGAAGAAGGCTAACGGAATTTACTTTTACAAGAGCCATAATGAAGTTAAAGATGGACAACCCAATTTGAATGTTCAAATAGCGTGTAAAACACTATGAACGTTTTGACCCCCAATTACAAATTACCAATTCAAGCTTATTATCAAACAATAAATGTGCGGAACATGAACATAAGCTAATAACAGAGTTGATAAACAATCTAAACCAATTAAAATCACATCCACAACAGAAATTAAATGGTAAAGATTAAGGGAAGAGAGATGCAAACACAAGGACAACACAACGATGTGTTATTGAAGAGGAAACCGAAGCCCTCGGCGTAAAACCTCTCTGCCGCCCTCCAAGCGGTCAATAATCCACTAAAGAATGAAGTTGGGATACATGAATAACAGAAGACCCTCCAAGCCTAATCTACCCAGTGTACCTAAGCCCTCTAAGCTTCTTGCTCCAACGAGGTTGCGCTGAGCCTTTGTCTTCTTTAGCTTACCGGATTCCGCTATAGCCCATAGCATCAACCAATAACCATTGGTCCCTTCCTAACTGCTTCCCAAAGCACCAAATAGCCTTCTCACAGATGTGGGTATGGTGAGAAAAGGATTTGGGTAAGAACCTCTCAAGAATGTAACAATGGAGAGGGTGAGAGTAGAGGAATTTGAAGAGTCTCTATGTAAAGATTGTGGATGAGTCAATCTTGTTTTTCTCTAGGGTTTCTCTCTTAAAATTCTCTCTAGAAGCTCTCTACATTTCGTGGGTATAAGGGGTATTTATACTAGGGTGAGAGTGGAATGCGAAGAGTCAGGTTTTTCAAAACAGAGCTGGCTGGCGGCTTGGCCTCGCGACTTGACTGAGTCGCGAGTTCAAGTCGCGAGCTAACAGAACGGCCAAGCTGGACTTTTTGTCCTGTAGTGCTCCAGCTGGCGTGACTGTTCATCTTCTCTGCACGCTTCACTCGTGTGCTGCAGTTGGCGGCTTGCCAGTCGCGAGTTACCCGCGAGTCCCAGTCACGAGTCTCTGTATCCTTGCACAATCTTGAGCATTTCTTCACACTCTCTCACTCACTACCCTTACATGATTCCCACCTAAATACAAGGTTACTAATTGCTAAATTACAAGCAAATTTGGCACGGAGTAAAGCCAACAAGATGGTTGATTAAATTCAACCTTACACAGTTAAATTTGAGTCTAATTGGAGAAAGGAATCAAAGGAAATTTGCACCAAATCCAAGTCCAATTCGGACTAGGATTCCCGCTTGCATACCAGTTAGTATTTTGGGCATAACATTTGGCTCAAATGTTCAATCAAGACGATTTAAGTTGGGCTGGAACGTTAACTTAAGGGGCTACAACTTTTTAGTTTACCAAAAGTCATAATTCTGAAGTTAAATAGGCCAAAAATGTCGGTTAAATGAAGCCTAAAAACCTGGGATTTTCTCCAAACGGCAATTCAACATGTAATAGGATTCCTTGACCTATTTAAAGGCTCTTTAGGAAAAAATTCAAAAGGGAATTGGCATAGAAAGTAATTTATGTTTTCTTAAAGTTTCTTTATAGTTTTTAGAGTTTTGTTTTTGTTGTGGCTTGCTAGAAGCCTTGTTAAGGCAAGGGGTGAAACCCAACCATTTATTGGTATGTTCTTAATAATTATTAATAGGTTTTAATGATTATGTTTTTATGTTTTTGGATTGATTTACTCATCTAGAAAATTTTTTAGTTCAGTATAATTCTTTGATTTATTGTAGACTCCGAGCACGTTAAATGCTTAGTATTCCCGGCGAACTAATTTAGTAGTTTTGATATACCTAAAATCAATCAATTTCATGAAACTACCTTAGACAATTAATTCTTGAGTTTTTATTGTTAAATCATCCAACTAAAATCATCCTTCATGTGAATTTTAGTTGAGTTATAAAATAAATATTGTTAAGACTACCAATAGATGTGTTGTGTGTGGATCCCTAAACCTTAGCGCCTTAATATGTTGTTATTTTCTATCAATTTAAAAATTACCTTTACTAAACCATCAAAATATCTTCAATTAAACTTTATTATTTTAGTTTTATTCTCTTGTGGTTTGCTAATCAATTCCCTTTTCCCTATGGATTCAACCTCGGACTTACCGAGTTATTACTTCGCAACAATCCTGCAATTGGGAGCATTATTTAAGTTGCGGCAAAAATAACTAAAACATAATTAAGGCACTAAGGTTTAGGGATCCATATACAACACATCTATTGGTAGTCTTAACAGTATTTATTTTATAACTCAACTAAAATTCATACGAAGGATGATCTTAGTCGGATGATTTAACAATAAGAACTCAAGAATTAATTTTCTAAGGTAATTTCATGAAATTGATTGATTTTAGGCAAAACAAAACTAGTGAATTAGTTCGCAGGGAATACTAAGCATTTAACATGCCCGGAGTCTACGATAAATTAAAGAATTATACAGAACTAAACTCTTTTCTAGAATAGTAAATCAATCAAAAACATAAAAACATAAGCATTAAAACCATAAAATAATTGTTAAGAACATACCAATAAAAAGTTGTGTTTCACCCCTTGCCTTAGCATGCCTTAGCAAAGCTTCTAGCAAGCCATAACATAAATAAAACTCTAAAAACTATATAGAAACTTTATAAAAACCTAAACTAGGTTCTACAGCAGGTCAAGGAATCCTATTACAAGTTGAATTCCTGTTTGGAGAAAATCCCAGGTTTTTAGGCTTCAATTAATTGACGATTTTGGCCCACTTAACTTTAGAATTAAGATTTTTGGTAAACTAAAATGTTGTAGCCCTTTAAGTTAAAATTCCAACCCAACTTGAATTATCTAGATTGGACATTTGAAATGAAGGTTATGCCTAAAATACTAACTAGTGCGCAAGCTGGAATCCTAATCCTAATTGGACATTTGGTGCAAATTTCCTTTGATTCCTTGCTCCAATTGGACTTAAATTTAGTTGGGCTGGCCTACTTTGACTTTCATTATGGCCCTTGTAAAAGTAAAGTCCATTAGCTTTCTTCTTTGCACAAATCCACTTATTTAATTCTATTCTCCTACAAAAGACAAATTCATGCATTAAAATTCAATTAAGCACAAAATTGATTATTTAGCTTTATTCCAAAACCAAATATAAAATGTATGAATTAACTCAAAATAAGTATGATAATGCTTTCTTATAATGATATAAATATGCAAAATTAAGCTATTATCACACTCCCCAACCAGCTCATTGCTAGTCCCTAATATCTCACATATAAATAAGATGAAGAACGGTGAAAGGATGCCAAACACTAAGAATATTACACCACACACATTGATTAGTCATGTCAAGATCCAAAACATACCTTCCTTGAGATCAAATAGGACTTTCATTGGGACATAATGTAGGTAAAGAGGAGGAATTAAGAACAAAGGGTATAGGTAAAAATAAAAAGTGTTCCCAAGAATAATTAGAGAAAAAACTTCTTTTGAGTATATGACATTTGATTTATCCTCTCAAGTTTCTTGAATATTACACTTCCACTTTCTTTTTCTTTTTCGTCTTCAAAATTTCATCGACAAATTCATTCTCTATTTCTTCCTCTTTCATATTCCTTTTTTTTTTTTTCAACATTTTTCATTTTCTGTTTATGACTTTTTTTTTTTTTTTTTGAGTGAGTCCTATTCTTCCAACTATTTCACCACAAATGTTCCACAATTTGATAATTTGATTGCATTCATTCTAGGAACACTTTAGGAAAGGGTTTGAGAAAGAATGGCTAAAATAATAGGCTCTAGGCTCAAATGGGTGACTAGCGGTAATGTATCAAGAAAGAAAATAATAAAGGCTCAAAATAAATAAAGATGGCCTAAAATCATCTCTTAAGGATTGGGATAGTTCTTCAAAATCCATGACTTTGACATATTCATAAAATTGATGAATTCTTAGCATTTGACCAAATCAAAGAATAATGAGACTAGGCAACAACAAAGTTATGCGCTTCCAAATGAAAGATGAGATCAAAAGAAAATAACCCTCTAAAAAAAGATGAATTGCTCAAGAACTCACTTGGGTTAAAGTCTCTACACTTTATTTTCAAGATTTTCAAAGAAATCTCTATCTCTCAACCAAGAAATATGTTCATGTGGCTATAGTGCATGTGCATAATTGTTGAGTATGAAAAATAGTGGAATTCTTTAGATAGAAGTAGCATAAAGAACTTCTACTTAAAACTCTTGCTAAAGCAACAATTTTTTTTTTTTTTTTAAATTGGACTAAAAGAAAAATATAACAAAAATCACTAAAAATAACCAAAAAAAAAAAAAAAAAAAAACATAAAATAAAACCAAATGCAAATCATCTCAAGTGCCTCCCCCTAACCTAAAACTTACATTGTCCTCAATGTTAACGAGGAAAAACAATTAAGAGTAGAGATTAAGGAGAGTACCTTGAAGAGATGAACATAAATGAGTGACCAAAAAAAAAACTTTAACACCTGCAAAAGTGGTTAGAAAACAATACAACAAAAATAATAAAAAGAAAAAAAAAAAAAAAAACACATAATCTAAACTACGACACAAACACTAATGCTAATTGCTTGGCAAGTCTTGATAAATGGGATCCTCCAAATTAATGGATTCCTCCTCTTGTGAAAAATTCTCAAGAAATGGCTTAAGACGTTGTCCATTTACCTTAAATAAACATTTTTAACAATGAAAGGTCCAGTTTATCTAGATCTCAAATTTTCGGGGAACAAATGTAACCTATAATTATACAAAAGAACTTTTTGAGACGGTTCAAAAGATTTCCTTAAAATTTGTTTATCATGAAAAATCTTCATTCTTTATTTATAATTCCTAGAGTTCTCATATGCATCACGTTGAATTTCTTCCAACTCATTGTAATTTTCTCAATGAACTAGCCTTGTCTAAGTTAAAGTTAAACATCTTTATTGCCCAATACGATTTATGTTTCAATTCCACAGGCAAGTGACAAGCTTTACCATAAACAATTCTATAGGGAGACATACCAAGAATATTTTTATAGGCAGTGCGGTAAGCCCCAAGTGCATCATTCAACCTCAAAGACAAATCTTACGATTTGGGTTAAATGTCTTTTCCTAAATTTGTTTAGTCTCCCTCGATGGTATGCCATTGTCCTCTAAATAAATCCTGTGAGTACAAACCAATGGGCTAATTCCATTAATGTCAACTACGTTCCATTCTATGGCACTCTTATGTTTTCTCAAAACATTTAGTAACTTACCTTCTTGCAAAGAGTCATGTTTAGAAGATATTACCACAGGAAAAGTCTCACGAGGTGCCAACTCCACATATTTCAATTTCCAATTGCTCGCTTCCAATTCCTGTGTAGATTACGAAAGATAGTGAATGTATGCAATTTTGGAATTCTCATCAAAATTAAAATCACATGAATTGACTAGACAAGTTTCTAATGGATCTGAAAAACATGTGTGAGAGACTGGGAAACTTGGGTGCTCACAGAAAAGGATTTAGGCATCGGCACCTTCCCTTTTTAGGATCATATGGAGTCGCCACTTATTTTATAAGTAAAATAAGAAAACTTTACAAACTATAATATATCTTGAGTAGTATGCATTCTCATTGATTGGAAACAATTACATCTTGGTAGAATGAATTTTACATTGCTTTGATTCCTAGATACAATCTAAAAAAAAAAAAAAGGGAAAATACAAAGCTTTGTTTGCTAGTTACAATCTACCCCAAATAAAATAAGACACTAAATCTACGAACCTAAAATTCTAAGGTTTGGGGGCTAGGTTATAGGATGAGAAGGTGTTAGGCACCCATACTGCCCAGACAGAGTTTGGTCTTCTAGACTTTAAATGACCATTAAGTACCCATATTCAAAATGTCAAATGATGTACAACAAATGCCATGTCAAATCCTAGAGCTAGGGTTAAAATACTATTTAAGAACCTTGGATTTGCAACTTTATTTTGTATAAAAAAAAGTATGATGAGAATACTTGATGAAAAATTTAGGTTTGAGTTTCCACAAAAGAGAAAGAATGGATTTTTAATAAAAATTCAAATCAGGTTAGGATTTTTAAATGTGGGGGAAAACATATATATATATATATATATATTTTTCCTTAAAATATAAAGTTTTCTTATGAAAAATACAGATCTGGTTTTATACTTTTTTAAAAAAATACAGATCAGGTTTTTGTGAACAAAATTTAGATAAAAAAAATACACATTAGATTTTATAAGCAAAATACAGATAAGATTTTATAAAAAAAATATAGATTAGATTTTATAAAAAAAATACAGATAAGATTTTATAAACAACATACAAATCAGATTTTATTTTTGAAAATCATGGAGAAAAATGCAGATCTAGTTTTAGTTTGGAAAAACATGGAGGAAAAAAAGTGCAAATCTGATTTTAGTTTAGAAAAACATAGAGAAAGAAAAGTGCAGATTTGATTTTAGTTTTGAAAAACATGGAGAAAGAAAAGTGCTGGTTTGATTTAGTTTTGAAAAACATGGAGGTAAAAAAAAAAGTGTAGATCTGATTTTAGTTTTGAAAAAAAAAACATGGAACTTTTATAATGGATTCTTTTACCAAGGTTTGATCAGATAAAAATGAGGTTGTATTTTTATCCCTAAAAAATCGAATAGGATGTGTTTTGGCTCAATCTGATAATTTCTAGGTTAGGCCTCGAAGCTGTGCCAATCAGCACTAAGGAATTGTCGATCGGCACTTGCCATGGCCAAGAGTGCCGAGCCCAATCCTCTTTTTTGGTTTGATCTGGACTCTTTTTAAGGGTTTTCTGAGTTAAGAATTGTACCTAAACGTATTTTCAACTCGTGTTCCAAGATAAATCCCTTTTATTTTGATAATCATGTCCTTAAAATAATAATTATCTGATAGATAAATATTCTAAAATGACTTAATTATCAACAATTCTCTTGTTATCTGATTATCCATTTTATTCCTATGCAACCAAGCTTATTTCTGATAAAATCCAACAGCCAATCACATAAATTATTCAATTAATTTTAATCGTTTGACCAATCCGAATTAATTTCATTTAATCACTCGTGATTAACTTCACCCACATACAATGCATACTGACCGCGAAAACTTGATCTTTCGATATTTTTCAATCCAATGGTCCGATTTGGGAATTGGGCATATTGTCACGACTGTTATAATCTCAAGATCATCTTTATGATATGTGATGAACGATTTAATGCATGAAATGCAACTATGATTTTTTGGGTAAAAATGGTCATTTCAGTCATCTTCCAAAATTAAATTAGAGATGCAAAATCGAGTGTCTACAGAATGCCCCTCATTGATAGAGCCTGAAAAGCAAATGTCAATGTAAAACAAGGACACTGATTTTAGCAACCATGATTTAATCAAGGTTGATTTTTCAAAGATTTCCTAGCCCTAGAACTTAGAACCTTGGGACATAGAACTAGTATTTTATTGCTTTACAAAAAATGAGAAATATGGACATCTAATCTACTTGATAATTGATGAACCTGGATAGAATCTTGAATGCCAATGAGGTAATCGAGAACTGTATTCAACCGATCTGAAATGAGGTAACCGAGAACTATATTTGCTCGATCTAAAATGCAGTAAGTGAGAACTGTATTCACCTGATCTGGAAGTTGTTTGAGAAATTTATTCGCCCAATCTGACTTGGAATGATTGAGAACTTTATATGCCTAATCTGGATTATGTAACCTAGAACTGTATTCGCCCAATCCAAAATGAGGTAACCGAGAACTATATTCGCCCGATTTGGAAGTTGACTTAGAACTTTATTTGCCCAATCTGACTTGGAAGGATTGAGAACTTTATACGCCTAATCTGAATTATGTAACCTCGAAATGTATGCCCTTGATTTGAAATGAGGTAACCGAGAACTATATTCGCCCGATTTGGAAGTTGACTGAGAACTTTATTTGCCCAATTTGACTTGGAATGATTGAGAAATTTATACGCCTAATTTGGATTATGTAACCTGTAATTGTATTCGCCCGATCTGAAATGAGGTAACTGAGAATTATATTTGCCCGATTTGAAAGTCGACTGAGAACTTTATTCGCCCAATCTGAATTGGAATGATTGAGAACTTTAGCCGCTCAATCTAGATTATGTAACCTGGAACTGTATTCACCCGATATGTACGAGGTAACTGAGAACTATATTCTCTAGATCTGGAAGTTGACTAAGACTTTATTCGCCCAATCTGACTTGGAATGATTGAGAACTTTATACGTCGAATTTGGATTATGTAACCTAGAATTGTATTCACCAAATGTAAAATGAGGTAACCGAGAACTATATTCGCTCGATCTAGAAGTCGATTGAGAACTTTATTTGCCCAATCTAACTTGGATTGATTGAGAACTTTATACGCCCAATCTGGAATAAGGTGACTAGAAACTGTATTCGCCTGATCTAAAATGAGGTAATTGAGGACTATATTCACCCGATCTGGAAGTCAACTGAGAACTTTATTTTTCCAATTTGACTTGGAATGATTGAGAAATTTATATGCCCAATCTGGAATAAGGTGAACAGAAACTGTATTCACCCGATCTGAAATAAGGTAATCAAGGACTATATTCGCTCGATCTAGAAGTCAATTGAGAACTTTATTCGCCCAATTTGACTTGGAATGATTGAGAACTTTATACGCCCAATCTGGAATAAGGTGAACAGACACTGTATTCACCCAATCTGAAATGAGGTAACCGAGGACTATATTCGCCCGATCTAGAAGTCAATTGAGAACTTTATTCACCCAATCTGACTTGGAATGATTGAGAACTCTATACGCCCAATCTGGATAATGTAACTAGGAATTGTATTTGCTCGATCTAAAATGAAGTAATCGAGAACTATATTCGCTCGATCTGGAAGTTGACTGAGAACTTTATTCGCCCAATCTGACTTTTGCTTGAAATTCATAGTAACGAACTTAACGCATGTCTTTGATGATTTTGCAGAGCAATTGAATGGTGAGCGCTGAGGCCAACATAAGATCTTTGGAGGAAAGAATCAGGAACCATGAATTTTAGAATAGGCAACAAGAACCTCAGTTTTATACAAGTCAAGAGTAATAAGGGGACACAAAGGGTGGTTCTTCTAGAGGTGGGCCTAGAAGATCTTCCCGTCGGTGGACTCAAAGTCCGAATGATGCTTGACTTGTATTTTGATTTTCCTGCAAGAGACAAAATATTCCTTAGTTAGACAATTTGTATTAATTTCCACCTTTAACACCTTGTCCTTAGATGACTTTAGCCTTGCTAGAATTTAGATTAGACATGTTTAGAATTCACCTAATAAAGCTTTGTAGTGTACAATTTGAACTTATCTGATCACTCTTGACATGATTATGCTCACCTGAATGAGGTACAGCTGAATGCCCCTAGTTTGGAATTTTATGCATAATGATTTTTTTGAAAAAAGGTTTCTTCTGGAAAAGAGATGATTGATTTGGTTTGTTTCAAAAAGGGGGATAAGGCATGGCCAAATGCCCATAGTTTAGAAAATGAATGCATGATTTTGAAAAACTTTGAGTTGGTTAATTTCCTTTTTTTTTTTTTTTTTTTTTTTGTTTGAAACCAATGATGATGATTGTTTTTCTGAAAAACAGATGAAGCATGGCCAAATGCCCCAGTTTGACAATCAATGTGAATTTTTGAGAAATTTTATTGCATAACTACTTTTATTGGAGTGAAAACGGGACCAAAATGAGCCAAAAACGTGCCTGTAGACACCGCATTTTGTACCCTTTACGACTCAGGCTCTCGTTCCCCATTGATGCCCAAACTCTAAGGCCCAAGACCGGTTTAGAGCCCAATTTGATATCAAATTTACTTAAGGAGTGTTAAAATGGAATATATAACCTTTTAAATGTGCAAAAATATATTTTTGGAAATAAAATGACCAAAGTGGCCCTCGGCCCATGCATACATGGGTAGTAGCCTGCGTACGTGGGCCAAAGCATATGTACGCAGGCACATTCCTGCATACGCGGCTAGGGTTTCAGAGACATAAAAAAGGCAAATTTTTTGCAATAATGGTTGAGGTTTAGAATGAATCCCACATCGTCTGGGAGTCGTTCCAAACCCCATTTTTTCCACTATATAAAGCCTTATATGGTATATTTTCAAAACACACAAAAATCCCACAGGAAAAATACAAGATTCACTAGAAAATAGTGAATCAAAATTAAGTTTTTCACAAAACACCCTTAAGTCAAATTTGTCCGATTGGGACCTTTTCTGGCCGTTTAACATTGCTAATCACTTTCTTATTGGTTTGTGAATAGATTTGACTAAGGGGAATGGTCAAAATCAAGCTTGAAGAGCTTTTCTTTGAGATATTAGTTCAAACTTTTTCTTTTTTCCTTTAATTTTCTTTTTATGCTTTTAATTCTTCTATTTGTCTTGTTTTCTTGTTATAACATATTTTGATATGCTTTTCTAGTCTAGGTTTACGTTTTTATATGTTTAAAATGTTAGGATTAGTGTCCTTAAATCCTATTGTATGATGCTATGTATGATATTAAGTATGACATTATGTATGACTTAATATTGTGATTAATAAAGTTCCTTTATTTTTATCTAAAATGATGGTAACATGAATATTTGGACATTATCATATAGTCCATGAGATGCATAGTATGTGATTTATGTGAAATGTCACAGAAGATATAAATCACAAGTTCTTGTAAACTCAGAATTTTAGTTCGTAGTTGGTGATGAAATTGGGCGTCTCATTTGTGAAGACTATAACCTATCAACTAAGATGTTTTATCTTGATCATGGAAGTGGAGACTTCTAGTTGATGTGTTGATATGTTTTAAGAGTTAAGACATATTGAACTGGACCGCTGTGAAATTTACTATTCTCCTAACGACTGTCAAATAAATAATAAATCTCACGACTTATATTTACATGAACTCTTAATCCTGAGAGGATAATGGACCTGATCATGAAGTGTATGTTGCTTTGATATATCAGGAGTGAGATCTAAAGATACGGTCAAAACCTCAGTATGTTGGGTACCACATTTAGTGTTGATGGAACACATATTCTCAAGATGGAATTCATAGTCTCTAAATGGAGATACAAAATATTACCTTGAGATAAGTTTAATGGGTTTGTTATTCAGAATGTTAGGCCTAACTACTTTAGTGAATAGTTACTAAAGTATATATTTATGGAATTGGATTTCATAAATATATGATGAATAACTTAAAGGATTAAACCGGGTACTCAAGGAATAAGATGTAGTAATTTACAAAGTGGTAGTCTATATTCATGACTTTGTATTAATATGAATATTTTATGAAGGGGTTGCATGTACAATAAAGTCTTGGGATATAATTTATTTACTAGAGTGCAATTATATTCATATAGTGGTATTAAATATAATTAATGGTAACTTTGGACTTGTCAAGAGTTGACAGAAAAGCCCATGGCCCATTGGAGCTAGTGTCTTATTTGTTCCCTTTTGGTCCTACTCCAAGCCCCATACTAAAGCCCAATCGGAAAGGCCCAAAAGGCTAGCCCAATTAGACAATAAGTTATATGGAGAAAAACATACAGAATTTAGTAACTAATAAGATACATGAATTGGTATGTATGTGAGTGTTGGACACTCTTTCATTCTCTATAGAACATACACATATAACTGATTGAGAGTGTTAGGTTCTAAAGACTTAGGAACTAATGTATTTAGAACTCTAATGTGTAATGTTGGCAAACCATAATCAAAACAGTTGTTAGTCTTGTTTAGACTTGCTCAAAGTGTGTGCATTGTATGTAAAGTTGGAATCGAGTGGCTGCAGAAGTATTAGTGACTTTCGGCCTGGCTCGATCAATCCAAACTTAGACTCAATCGATCGAATCTCGGGCAGAATGTTTTTTCTGCAGATTTTTCCAACTCAGCCCTAGCTCATTAAAACGTTTAGGGTTTTATGTTTTGCCCTAGGTATATAAGGCAAACCCTAGCCACGTTTTAGAGGTTGCTCATATTGCTATTTGTGTGAATCTCTTGTGAGATCTGTGAGGTGCTTGCCTTCACACAAGCTTAGGATTATCAAGAAGGAGATTTCTTCAAGAGCTTGATGATTATTCAGTTGCTGCCATAAGAGCTTAAAGATACACAAGCGGGAGTGCTTGTACTTGCTGGGGAATCCAAGACAGAAGGAGTCCATGGTTTCGGAGCTTGCACGTGGTCGTGTCAGTAAGTTTTCTACTGGTGGGTAGCAATAGGATGTTAGTGGTCTAAGTCGCTATTGTACAAACTTTGATTCTTTCTATAGTGGATTCAAGTTTACCTTGAGGATAGCTAGGTTAAATCCTCCCCAAGTTTTTTACCGGTTTGGTTTTCCTGGGTCATCATATCATTGTGTTATTTATTTTTCCGCTGTTATGCATGATATGATTGTTTGATTGTGATAACCTAGATCTGGAATTTGGACTAAGTAATAACTTGGCTTATTAACTAGGTTAATCCAATTGTGTTTTTAAAGGGTCTAAAAAGAAACAGAGAGACCACACTTCTTGGGCGTTAGTGGAATTGGAGTGAAGATTAAAAGTGTTGCCAAGTTCTTCTAATCTTTGTTTTTGAAATTCACCACACCAAGATACACTTTCTTGTTCTTATATTCTGAAATTTACATAGTACATGTTATCAATTGTGAATGAAGTAGATCCGTTAACTTTCCGCTACGTACATGCATATTTCCATCATAAAATGCATGTTAGGGTGTTAGATTTAGTGTTTTAAGCTTGGTTGTGCTTTTAGGGTTTTCTAGGCAAGAACTTGCATATGCATAATCTTGTTTGTGCACCTAGGCTTGATTATGCGCACGCAAGCTTGTTCTTGTATGCATAGGCCGCTACCCAAAAAACTTAATTTTTATTTTGTTTATTTCATTTTTGCTTTCACATGTTCGTTTGTTTAGCTTCTTCTCCCATGCCTTTATGCTTTCAATGTCTATGTTTCACATGTTCAATTGCTTGTTTTGTCTCACATGTTAGAATTAGGGTTTATTTTGTATCTTCTTTGTTTTAGTGCCATGATCATTTATTCACATGTCCATGCACGATGCCATAGGTGCTGAGTTGTTGCAAGGTGAGTAAAGGTAAGTCATACGTTCACATTCACATGCATATGTATTGTTATGTTTTGTTTAATGAACATGTACATGTGTTGTTGTGTTGTGTTTTGTGTTTATTTGATAAATGATGTACTTCCTCCATGATTAAGTTGCTGCCTCATATATGACATGATAGGGTTTTCACATGTTAGATGAATGCTAGGGTTGTTTATGTGTGGTTTGGTTTCTTATGCTTTATGGATGGATATGTATGTGTTTTGGGATGATGATGCTGTGTTGTATAATAATTATATGCTAGTGTGTGAGTGAGTTTAGGACATAAGTGTTGAACATGATTTTATCGAGGTTAAGATGTAAGATACAATGATGGGAGGCCAACCATAGGGTTGGGCGGCCTTGGGTGCCTAACACCTCCCAAGAACGTACCTAAATTCCTCGAAAGGACGCTATATTCATGGTTCCTAGGCCATTGCAAAAACTAGGTGGTGACTCCTTTGTTGTGCCCACAATGCCCCAAAATGAAAAATAAGTTGAAACGTCTGTAGAGGGAACTGGGTGCCAATCGGCACTCTTGGAGTGCTAATTAGCATTTGGGGAGTGCCGACGACACTCAAAAAGTGCCAATTGGCACTTTGGGGTGCCGATTGGCACACCTAATCTTGCCTCGTCTTTTCGCATTTTCTTTGTTTTTCAAAAAATATTTTATTTATTCTGAACTCTGAAACACTTTCCTAGTCAACTTCAAGCTCTGTGGACTTATTTAAGTATGGTTAGAGATTAAAAGAACCTATCTTAGCATTAAACCTGTAAACAAACTCTGTATCAAAACTGTCAAGAAACAGCAATCATATACAAGAATTATTCATGGCCAACAATCAAAATCCTCCTCATTCAATCACACATGATATTAATAAATGGGTTCGCATCTTTGATTTTGTTACCCAGACCAATTTCACTACCTTTAAGCTAGAGGGGATCAAGTCTCTAAGGAATGTCAAGATCAAGTGGGATTTTCTCCATGTCACCGTGAAGTTCTGGGATACCGAAGATCATGTATTCTGATTTAACACTACTAAACTTTGTCCTACTATCGAAGAATTTTCTGCCATCTTGGGTTATGAGTTTGCCAAAAAATTTGTAGTAGTTTCTTGTGATACTAAGCACAGGGAGATTTTTTCTGATGCCCTAGGCCTTTCTACTTCAGTTATCGGTAGCATGATTGAAGGCCACATGGTGAATCTTCATGCAGTTGTTACAAGGCTTATTGATAAACATACTCATGGTCTGTTTGACAACATGCAAAAAAATTTTGGTTTAGCTCAAGCCATAGGTATTATGGGTCAAGTTAAGGATGGTGATAATCCTGCTCTTTGATCTTGGTAGAAACTCTTTTAGGGTTGGACTCTATATTTCTTGGTGGAGAATCACAACAATTCCTCGGGAGTCCCTTGACTTTGCATACATGGTTGATGTAAAGACTGGACATAATAGCTACAACTACTGTTGCCAATTATGGTCATAGTAATTTCCCTAGCAGGGCTGTCCTTAAGACCAAGTGTCAGACTGAAAGCAATTGGGTGAAATTTTGGACAAGAAACCCAATATCTCAATTCATTGGGATTGTTATTGGTGCAAGTGCCCACCTCCCTTGTTGTAATCTCTGGGATCAAATCATAGCTTCTTGGTTGGCTTAAAGAGGGTGACTTTCTATAAGGCTGATAGACTCTTGAGACAATTCCAGTATGAGCAAGGGATGCCTGGTGGTAGAGGAAGAAAACCTTTTATCCTAGTAGACACAACTCCTACTTCTGTAAGGAACATGATGTTGAGCCTGGACATGGCTGACCAAGTAAATCAATCTTTCATTAAGGTTTACTTTCATAGGATGACCATGGAATACTCTAACTGGCTGGTGGGCAAGATTAGGAATAAAGAGACTGACATGGCTTCTATGAGAAAACAGTTTCTTGAAGATGGCAAAAACAAGCAAGATGATAACAATTATGAGTTCAAAAGGAGGGATAGAGATGACGAGTCAATTGCTATAGATGGAACTTCAAAGTTCACTTGGTGTGTAAAACACTAGTGAATGTTTGGACCCCCAATTTCAAAAATACCAACACAAGCTTATATTCAAAAAAATGTATGTGGGGAATGATAAATATAAGCTATACCCAAACAATCAAACTACTTTAAGCCATAATTTAATCACAGCACATCAGTAATTAAAAGCAGAGAGTAAGGGTTAGAGAGATGCAAGCACAAGATAACACCGGTACGTGTTATCGAAGAGGAAACCGAAGAACTCGGTGAAAAACCACTCCGCCTCCCTCCAAGAGGTAAAATGATCCACTAGAAAATCAGTTGGGATACATGAATAGCAATAAGCCCTCGAAGCCTAATCTACCCGATGCACCTAAGCCCTCCAAGCTTCTTGCTCCAACAGTGTTAAGCCTAACCTTGTCTTCTCTAACTTACCGGATCCCACAATAAGCCCATTGCATCAACCAAATGAATTGGTCCTCTCTGAACTACTTCCTAAGCACCAAATAACCTTCTCATTGATATGAATGTGGTGAGGTAAGGATTTGGTTAAAGCTTCTCTCAAGGGTATGTCAATGGAGAAGGTGAGAGTAGAGGAATTTGAATAGTCAAATGTATAAACAGGGGGTTCTAGCGACTCACTCTCGCAACTGGGACAAGTTGCGAGTTTCAGACGCGAAATAACTGACTGGCTAGACTGTCCTTTTTGTCCTGTAGTGCTCTAGTTATCATGACCCTTCAACTTCCTGCGTGCTTCACATGTGTGGCACTTTGGCGAGTCATCAGTCATGAGTCACTCGTGAGTTCCAGTCGCAAGAATGCTCTTGATTGCACACACACTTGAATTCTTCACACTCTCTCACACACAACCCTTACATGATTCCCGCCTAAATACAGGGTATGTAATTGCTGAATTACAAGCAAATTTGGCACGGAATAAAGCCAACACATGATTGAATAAATTCAACCTTACAATCTCCCCCTTTGGCTATTCCGTGACAAAACCCTAAAATAGACTCTAGACTTAAAATGTGAGTTGGGAATAGTTGCCAAAACTCACTCACACCTAACTCTAGATTCTGTGAAACTCTTGAAGCATACAGAAAAGTTTCCTGAAAACAATATCACAAAAAGTTCATTGTAAGCAGAAATCTTGAAATACATATGGAGTAAGCACAATGCGATCAAGTAAGTATGGATATGAGAATTAAACATGGCTTGACCAAACAAAAACAGTCACTATAAATAGTGACCACAACGAACATTCACACGGTGAATGAACATCCGACATGCAAGCTAATAAGCTTAATGCAAAGTATCATTTGCATGTCCAACACTCAACCAATGAAAGAACACTAAGGTAATTGCATCAAGGATACAAGATCCAACAAGGGCTTAAGAGTACTAAAGAGAATGCAAAACATAATCTAAAAGTACTAAATAGCTACAAAAGCAAAGTTACAAACTAAATATAATTTAAATAGCTAAATCATTCAAGCATCCATAACACACAATATCCAAGTATTTTAAAACCAAAGTATTAAAGTCGTAGAGTACTTAAAAACCAAAGTACTAAACCATAGGGTACTAGAATACGTGCTATGATAAACCATAAAAACTATGAAAAACCATAATAGCTATAAAAACTTATAAAAAGTTCTCCCCCTCTAGATAGGCTCCCCCTCAAGAGCTACTCCATACTACTCCCCCTTTTTTACTGGAATGGCGAAATGGTTATGGCTGGTACATGAAGCTATCAAACTTGGTTGTGAGCAAGTTGATTTGTTCCTGGATGGTTGTAAGCCTGTTGGAGTGCTCAGTTTGGACATCTCTTAGGCCATCAATCCTCTCAAGAATAATCTGAAAAGTGTTTGGAGGCACTAATGAAGACGATGAAACTCTACTCCTTCCTCGAGCACCACCTCTTCTTGAAGAAGATGGCTGTCTTTCCGCTTCAGTTTCTGTGTTTGCAGGAGGTGCTTGTTTAGGTTCATTCACTTCCTTATCGCCCAGAAGACAAACTCTGCTCCTTAAGATTGTTTGAGAGTTGATGGAAGGTGGCACACTCATTAGGCTTATGTCCTGTGGAGTCTCCACACCTTTTTAATGAAGGATCCTCATAATCAAACTTGGAAGAACAAGCTTTGCCCTTGAGGTTGTCTTGTAGCTTCGGCAATGATGGAGTAAGCATGAGCGCTAATGTTGATGTAAGTTCTCTCATGAAGCTCCATGAGGAAGATGGCTCTAGCATTGTTGATGGTGGTCAACTTCCTTACTGGATACAAGTTGAATAATATGATGTAGGCAAGGCATCTCAAATCCAGAGGGAAGGTGGTTGTGTTGAGGCATTTTCCTTCCCTAGCGCCACCAATACAGAATTGTACTGTTTCTATAGAAACCTTTCTATTGTTGTAAGGAATGAAGTCTTCATGATCTACTTCTCTATGTCCAAGGATACCATCAATGTCTCCCACATCAAGAGTGAATTCATGTCCACTAACCCAACAGTCTATGTAATCTTCTCTGAGTGTGGCATTGGCATAGAATTCCCTAATCAGTGGTTCACAAACCCCAGGGAGATCACCAAGGAGCTTTTTCCAACCTCTTCCTTCAAAACAGCTAGGGATGAAGGATTCCTTGAGGTCAACAAGATCCACAAATCGCTCCTGAACGATTGGAGCCTTCTTAAAGTGATGGTTGTATCAAAATGTTGAGTGGAGAGAAATTGGCTTTCATCCAAGTGTTTCCTATTGTCACCACGCTGAGCAGTGGTTTTTCATGGAGCCATCTGCAAAACAGAGTAGTAAATACCACAAATAGAGCACAAAATTTGGTAATAAACTTGATTAGAACAAGTTAGAACCAAAACATAAACTTTGAATTAAAACCCTAAAAACTGGAATTTAAAAAGTAATTCAAAAACAAATAACATGTGAGGATATAAAACATCAAAACATGATAGAATCATTGCATTAATCACTCAACATGTCAAAGGGTATGTATGTGTGCATCATATGCAAAAGTGTGCATTTAGGGCAAAGTGTGAAAACACATAATCATTTGATGTTCCAAAATCAAGGAAACATGATTATCCCCACAATCTTTGTACTCAATGGAGTCCAAAGAAACACACAAAAACATCTAAGAGACATTTTATCATGGACATGGTATGCACAACACAACGCAAATCATAGTACAATGCATAAATATGAAGAACAAACATGTATAACAAGCATTATACCAACAAAACCAACAAAACCCTTTAATAAACTCATCAAAAACCCATATTCAACAACCATATTTCAATATCTCAGCAAAAACACAAAATCCAAGAAAACTAGGGCTAGAAACTTGAAATAGAGTGAAAATAAGAGAAAACCCATACCTTTTCTTGAAGATTGATGAACGATTGAAGAAGAAAATGAAGGTTTTGAGAGCAAGAATGGTGGTTTTGGGAGAGAGAGAGGCGGAGAAGACAAAGGGTTATGCACGTGATGCAAGGGAAAACTGAAAAGTTTTTGAAAATTGTCTGAGATTTAACCCTATTTGTGCAAAACACGCGATTTTTGCAACTCATATGACCCGCGAGCAAGTCGCCAAAACTAGTTGCCAAAATCCCTTATACAAAATTTTGAAAATTTTGTCTAAGTCTTTTTCGCGACTGGGGCATCCACTCGCCAGTGAGTTGTGAACCTCTCTGAGTGAACTCGCGACTGGACTTCCACTCGCGAAGTAGTCACGAAAATGACCAAAACCCAAAAATTTTGAAAATTTTTCTAAGTGTTTTTCATGGCTGGAGGACTCACTTGCTAGGGAGTGGCGAAACCTTCTGAGTAAACTCGCGACTGGCATGACTTGCAAAAGTGACTCGCCAAAAGGCAGAGGTAAATTTTTTTTTGGATTTTTGTGAAAATTTTTGAAACAAAACACTTTCCAAAAACAACTAAAATACTCAAAAATCTTTTTGTGTTTGATCAACATATGATAGAGTATGTACAACACATTTAATCAAGTACAATCACATAAATGAACAAGGCATTCATTGAACATAGACATGTGTGATGTGGGTGGGTACCAAATGTGAGATAGTCTTTAGTCTAATATGAAGCTTCAATGATCAATTCAACCAAGACATGCACAATTAGCACTAAGTAGAGTGACCAATCTCAGTTATAGAAATGAGCATATATGACCTCCCACAAAAACTTGATTACATAACTTTGAAGCTTTTCATTTGGCTTCTTACATTTCATAACATTTGATCATTTTAGAACAATACATCTCTTTTTGAGATCGATGCCTGAAGTTTTTGATATTTCAATTTGAGAGTAAGCCTTTGGCTTTTGGGCACCATACATTTTCAAAATAAGTTGCTTTCCTTTTTTCCTAGTCAAATACTAGTATGTGCGACGGCTTTTACAGCTTATTATCTATTTTCTAGATTTGACATTGGTTGAGCTCTCTTTAAGCAAAAAATAAAAAATAAAAGAGTGGGAAGATATATAGGCACAAGTCTATGCATGTCTCAAGATCAACAAAACTATTGACTAATCATCCATGACAAGTTTGAAGATCTTTTTACAACAGTCACATAGATGTCAAGATTTTTCCCACAACGATACAAGTGCAAAAAGAACAAGCTAAGCATGTAAATGCACATAGCCATTTGTACGGAGGTACAAGGCTAAACATGCGTGTGACAATACACAATAATGCCGATCAAACTTTTTGGATTTTCTACTTTTTATGTGTTTTTGGATTTTTGACACAAAGCAAGTAAAGATTGATAAAAAACAAAAGCAATGCATACAAATAAATGCAAGATGCTCAAATGCATGAATATATAACATCTAATGCATGAAGGGTCCTACAAAGATTGAAAGAATTAGATCAAGGACCAAAAGAGCAAAAACTCAACCATAGGAACCCTTCCTCATCCAAACGGAACGATTGTTTGGAATGAGTGTCTCATGAGAAATGAGACGAGGGTTGAAAGAATTAGAACCGGAGATGCACATAGACAAGGAGGAAAGAACATCAAAAACTTTCTTCAACAACTTACCATTTTCCCCCAAAACCGGTTTTGCTTTCATAGAACAACTTCCAAGAAGCTCAAGTTTCTTTTTTCTTTTGATTCTTTTAAGAGCTTGAAACTTAAAGCAATGAGGTCTAAGATGACCAAAGGCACCACAATGGTGACAAACAATGTGTTTAGGTCCACTAGGCTTTTTGAGAAGGGATCTAGTAGCGTGGTTTTGATCTCTCTTCAACTTAGGACATTGAGGTCTTATATGACCAATCACCACCACAATGGTGACAAGTTGGAACAAACTTAGATCCATCCAAAACCTTAGATTGAGACCTAAATGGAGGCTTTGACTTAAGAGCCTTTCTTAACATCCAAAACATGCATAGAAGCATACAAAGCACTATCCATGGCAACTAACACAAGGGGTCAAGGATCACACTTAAGTATTTAAACCAAAACAAGTGTACTCGCTCTGATACCAATTAAAAGGTCACTTGGTGTGTAAAACACTAGTGAATGTTTAGACCCCCAATTTCAAAAATACCAACACAAGCTTATATTCAAAAAAATGTATGTGCGGAATGATAAATATAAGCTATACCCAAACAATCAAACTACACTAAGCCATAATTCAATCACAACACAGTAGTAATTAAAAGCAAAGAGTAAGGGTTAGAGAGATGCAAACATAAGATAACACTGGCACGTGTTATTGAAGAGGACCGAAGAACTCAGCGAAAAACCTCTCCGCCGCCCTCCAAGCGGTAAAATGATCCACTAGAAAATCAGTTGGGATACATGAATAGCAATAGACCCTCCAAGCCTAATCTACCCGATGCACCTAAGCCCTCCAAGCTTCTGCTTGAACAGGGTTAAGCCTAACCTTGTCTTCTCTAGCTTACTGGATCCCGCAATAAGACCATTGCATCAACCAAAAGAATTGGTCCTCTCTAAACTACTTCCCAAGCACCAAATAACATTCTTACTAATATGAATGTGGTGAGGTAAGGATTTGGCTAAAGCTCCTTTCAAGGGTAAGTCAATGGAGAGGGTGAGAATAGAGGAATTTGAAGAGTCAAATGTATAAGATTATGGATGAATCATCTTGTTGTTCTCTGGGGTTTCTCTCTCAAAATTCTCTCTGGAAGCTCTCTACATTTTGTGGGTATAAGGGTATTTATAGTAGGGTATGTGAAGAATGTGAAAAGTCATTTTTTTTGTAAAATAAGGGGTTCTGGCGACTCACTCTCGCGACTGGAACAAGTCACGAGTTTCATTCATGAAATAACTGACTGGCCAGACTGTCCTTTTTGTCTTGTAGTGCTCCAGCTGTCATGACCCTTCAACTTCCTGCATGCTTCACAAATGTGGCACTTTGGCGAGTCATCAGTTGCGAGAATGCTCTTGATTGCACACACACTTTAATTCTTCACACTCTCTCACACACAACCCTTACATGATTCCCAACTAAATACAGGGTATCTAATTGCTGAATTACAAGCAAATTTGGCACGGAATAAAGCCAACACATGATTGAATAAATTCAACCTTACAGAAATAATGACCAATCAAGGGGAATTTTTTTTTTTGAAGAAGACCTGATTCTTTTATTTTTGGCTTTGAACATGTTTATTTAAGAAGTTAGTTTGAAACTTTTAGCTTTAGGAATTATTTAGGACTTTCAGCTTTAGGGTTCTATTTAAGGTTTGTGTTTTGTTTAAGGTTTGGTTTATGTTTACGGTTTATGTCTATGTTTTAGGTTTATGAAATGGCATGACCTTGTAGCAATAGGTCCCCCATGGAGTAATGAAGGGTATCTTCTTCATATCTTCTAGAGTGATCTTTATCTGATTATATCTTGAAAAGTCATCCATGAATGATAGCAATGCATGTCCCACCATATTATCAACCATAATATCAATATGAGGCAAGGGAAAATTATCCTTTGGTCGGGCCTTACTAAGATCTCTAAAATCGACACATATTCTCACCTTCCCGTCCTTCTTCGGTACTAGAACCACATTAGCTAACCATTTTGGGTAGTTTACCACCCTCAAGAATCCCACATTGTATTGTTTTCCAACATTTTCCTTGATCTTGAAAGTCCACTCTGGCTTCATCCTTCTCAGCTTATGCTTGATTGGCTTCATAGCTGGGTCTGTAGGAATGCAATGTTGCACTATATCTGTATCAATCCTAGGCATGTCCTCGTATGACCATGCAAACACCTCTTTAAATTCCTTCAGTAGTGTGACTAACGCATCCTTCTTAGAGGAGGTTAT
This sequence comes from Quercus aquifolioides, assembly GCA_019022515.1. NCBI lineage: Eukaryota > Viridiplantae > Streptophyta > Magnoliopsida > Fagales > Fagaceae > Quercus > Quercus aquifolioides. The sequence goes on along the minus strand of CM032328.1, from coordinate 41,742,147 downwards.
GGTGTTACCAATTTGGACCATCTTAGGTTCATCATCAGTTCCTAGGTTAACAGATTGGGTTTCTTCTTTTATAGGTTCTACATGTCCTTGTTTTAATTCCTCATTATTAAAAGTTTCTTTACTAATTTTCGAAATAAAAACATTCAAAGCCAACAAATAAGCATTATCAGAAATTATATTATTAGGGGTAGAGTTCTTAATAGACTCAACAAGAATTGATGCTTTAGGAATAGACTCAATAGGAATAACAATACTAGCAGAGGTAGACTCAATGGGGATGGAAACAATGCTTTTGGCAGGAGTAAATGGCTTGGTGATCTTGATCTTCTCTAGAGGGTCTTCCATGGGGTGGGTAGCTCCCTTCCATGCCCAGTTCTTCAATTCAGTTGTGGCTTCAACGATGGCAGCTGGCTTCTAGTGAGTTCCTTCTTCCTTCAGCATCAACACTCTGGGGTCTTCATCCATATAGTCTGGGCTTTCACCATCAACTTCCGTATTTGTGAGCTTGTCATATGCATAGCCATCCAGGCACTCTATGTTGTCCATCCACTCCCCAAATAATTTTTTTGCCTCCCTTTGTTGCTTGGGCGGACATATTAGGGGAAGTACTCTGATTTGCTCCATTCAATTCTCTCATCTTCATCTTTAAAATCCTCTAAAGTTAAGTTTCTAAAGCTGTGGATCATTAAATTTCTATCAAGTGTCACCAATCTTTCATCTATATCATCTTCTTCATCAGTGTATGCAGTCAATGAGCCAAACTCTGAATTATGAAATGAACCAAGCTCGAGAATCTCCTTACCAAACTTATCATATCGGGGGCCTGATTTTGAATTGGCATCTGTAATGCAACTCCAATCCGAAGGTCTCCCATAAGGGTATTCTTTATAGTCTCCGCCTACAGCTTCCGCATCATCTTTTATGTCTTCGTTATAATAGTCCACATCATCATAAGAATTGTCTTCATAGAAGGCACATCCTCGTCCTCTCTATCACTAAGGGGTTCACCCCTATCATTACCGCTATTTCGGCTTTCATAGTCTTTACTATTACTTCCTTCACTATCACTGTCATCACTGCTATTGTCTCTACCATCACTATCATCACTGCCATTGTCTCTACCATCACTATCTTCACTACCATTACTATCGCTGTCATCACTATTATCATCTTCACTACCATTACCTTTATCATCATCACTAGAGGCTTCTCCCCCTTCATCATTTGCATCATCCGTTCTTGCTTCATATGGGTTCTTCAATGCATGTTGGCAGGCCTCCCAGTATTCTTCCTTTTCTATGTTAAAGATAGCATCTCCCAATAGGGTAGTCATTGCATCAGGATCCATGTAATCTACCAAGTTAGTTGGGACCCAATCTGTGTCTTCCTCCTTCAATTCTGGAAGCTTATTGTCACAATCAAGGAATAATTCAAATCCAAGCACCATTGTTTTCAACTCAGGATCATATTTTGGTTCAAATCCCCAGTAACGCTGACTATCTCCAACTTTGACAAACTTCCCATTCAATGTGGAAGTGTATGGCTTTAAGGGTTAGCCTTTGCATGGGCCATCTTCCTCAGCTCCATATCTAATAAATCATCATCTATAGGTTTATAACCTAACTCGAAAGGTGGTGTGGCTGTGGGAATTGTCGGAACTCGAATAGTTGCCTTTTTCACGGTCTTCCCTAGGCTCATCCCTAGAAAATAACTCACCTTCCTCATCATTGCTACCACATTGTTGTTGCTATAGGGATCGAAGTCCATAGGGATCTTTTCAACCTTTTCTACCCTTCTCTCAAAACCGGGCTTCTTAATCTCAAAGCCATCTAGGGTTATTGGCTCATTCTCAAACTCGATACCAAAAATGGTCTCTGGTACGGTTAAGGTGTCACCATATATGGTAACTATTTCTCCTTCATGTGGAAATCGAACCTTTTGGTATAGGGATGAAGGCATGGCCTCTGTTTCATGAATCCATGATCGCCCAAGAAGCTTGTTGAAGCATGAAGCTATGTTCAGTACTTGAAATTCCACTTTTTGGATCATGGGCCCTATGGTAAGCTCCAACATCACTGTCCCCAAAACCTCCCTTCTGCTATTGTCATATGCTCTCACATGTTGATTAGATGGCACAAAATCTTCAATACTCATTCAAAGCACTTCCATTATCAATTAAAACCATTGGTAGCCTCTTGCCTTTGGCATCTACAGTAATGTGCAATGGGTCATTATGATGCTTCCCCTTTTTAGTCAAATCTTTGTCAGTGTAGGAAATAGTAAGCTCCCTACTTATAGGCCCAATCATGGCATTCAAATCTTAAGAAGTAGCGGTTCTAGGGACTTGGATTTGATTAAGAAGGTCCACTAGATTCTGGTGGTCTTGTGTGAGGCCAAGAGTAAACCCTATAAGGATATGTTGGCTTGCGTCTTTTACAGTTGCTAAAGGACCTCATCCTCTTCATTGGGTGTCTATTGGGTTGCCTTGTTCAGGGCTTCTATCGGGTTGTCTGTCTCCAAATGTAAGCAATTTTTGATGGGTCATTTGATTCAATGTCCTGGGGTTTGAAGTGCCTCCCTCCATATACAGGTGTTGGATTATCTGATTAGGGTTTGAAGTGTCTCCCCCCATATATGGATGTTGGGTTATTGGATTGGGGTTTGAAGTGTCTCCCCTCATATGTGGATGTTGGATTATATGATTGGTGTTTGAAGTGTCTCCCCCCATATGTGGAGTTGGGTTATTGGTAACAAGGCGAAAAAGGACTCCTTCAACTCTTGCTTGGTGGTCTCCAAGTCTCTTCTTGTCACATCCACCTCTATATTGTACTTGTACTGATTATGGAACTTTCTAAAAATGTCTTCCTAGTTTCAAGCTCTATTATCTTCCATGTTGAGGAACCATCAGAGGGCATCTCCAATCAAGGTAATTTGGAACATTTGTGCCAACATTTCTTCAGTAGCTCCTAGAGGCGGCATAGCCCTCATGTACGTCTTTAGGTGGATTTAGGGCAGCCGAAGCCATCAAACTTGTCCAAGACTAACATCTTGAACTTTGGAGGTAATCTTATGTCTGGGAAAAGAGAGAGCGACTGATAATCCATAAGGTCTTCCATCCTACACACCATTTTGATCATCTCCTCCATCTTACTCATCTTCTCATTAATCTTCTTCTTACTCTCCGAGATAGGGGAAGTCTGATCATTCTTGTCTTCCTCTTGACTACTCTTTAGATTCTAGAACTGCTCCACCATGAGGTTCATGTCTTCCCTTAATTGGATTTGGCTTGCCACCAAAGTGTTTAGTAGCTCCTAAGTACTCATTTTTTCTTAAGTGTTTCGGTGCTCCTCTTCCTCTGCCATGGTGACAGAGTCTTCAGATCTCTTGTGGCTTGGGCTGTCTTGCAAGTCAAACACGGGTTTGTGTGTTGTAACTGTGAGGTGCCTTCTATACACAAGGGCTTTAGTATGGTGATAGGCTTGGAACTAGAACTGCTGGCTTGGCTATCGCTCTTGGATTATCTTTAGATTCTTCCCTTTGATCTTGACCAAATTCTCCCTTAAGAAAAGGCTTGGTTGGGTCAAATAAAGCTAGGTCCCCATCTATGTCAATCAATTCAACCAAACAAACACACATAGAATGCAATGCAATTTTAACATGGATTGGCCTAAGGACAGGTTCTAAGTCATTACATTGTAGGGTGGGTTTGTTTTTTTGTTGTTTCCCATAGCTAGGACGTTGCACCTCCTAACTTGTAATGCAATGAACATTACGTTGGTCCAAACGGCATAGTCTGTCCTTTTTGGTCAACAAGAAATGATCCAGTGACTTTGGGCTATTAGTTAGTGAGTTCACCACTGGGTACCTGAATCTAATGAAGACCGGTTATCCATGGTTACTACCACCATATGTTGAGATGGGTACATGCATATTTATTGTTTGATGGCACACATTATGACAGTTAAGGAAAACTTTTAACAACCAACATGGCATTTCAAATAAAATATTATACAAACAATACAAGACATAAGCAATATCGGCAAAACAAAATACATCATACGAAAACAAGAGTACTTAATTGGTCATTTAAAGTCTAATGTGAAGCTTATCCCTTGACATCCCCAACGGAGTCCCACTGTGAAAGACCAGGAAACTGGGGGTGCTCTCAAAAAAGGGTTTAGGGATCGATACCTTCCCTTTTCAGGATCATATGGAGTCGCCACTTATTTTATATGTAAAATAAGAAACTTTACAAACTATAATATATCTTGAATAGTATGCATTCTTATTGATTGGAAAGAATTTTACATTTCTTTGATTCCTAGATACAATCTAAAAAAAAAAGAAAAAAAAGAAAGGAAAATACAAAGCTTTGTTTCCTAGTTACAATCTACCCAAAATAAAATAAGACACTAAATCTACCAACCTAAAATTCTAAGGTTCGGGGGCTAGGTTACAGGATGGGAAGGTATTGGCACCCAGTCTACCTAGACAGAGTCTGGTCTTATAGACTTTAAATGACCATTAAGTACCATATTCAAAATGTCAAATGATGTAAAACAAATTCCATGTCAAATCCTAGACCTGGGGTTAAAATGCTCTTTAAGAACCTTGGATCTGCAACTTTATTTTGTATAAATTTTTTTTTTTTGATGAGAATACTTGATGAAAATTTTAGGTCTAAGTTTCCACAGAAGAAAAAAAATGGATTTTTAATAAAAATTCAGATCTGGTTTGGATTTTTAAATGTGGGAGAAAACCGATTTTTTTTTTAATGAAAATATAAAGTTTTCTTATGAAAAAATACAGATCTGGTTTTATACTTTTTTTAAAATTCAGATCAGATTTTATAACAAAATACACATAACATTTTATAAGCAAAATATAAATCAAATTTTATAAACAAAATACAGAAAAGTTTTTATAAACAAAATACAGATAAGATTTTATAAACAAAATACAGGTAAGATTTTATAAACAAAAGATGGATAAGATTTTATAAACAAAATGCAGATAAGATTTTATATACAAAATACAGATCAAATTTTATTTTTGAAAATCATGGAGAAAAATGCAGATTTGGTTTTAGTTTTGAAAAACATGAAGGAAAAAAAGTGCAGATCTGATTTTAGTTTTGAAAAACATGGAGAAAGAAAAGTGCAGATTTGATTTTAGTTTTGAAAAACATAGAGAAAGAAAAGTGCAGATCTGATTTTAGTTTTGAAAAATATGGAGGTAAAAAAAGTTTAAATCTAATTTTAGTTTTGAAAAACAAATGGAACTTTTATAATGGATTCTTTTGCAGATTTAAAATCTTAAATAGAAATTCAACTCTAAATCTATACATGTTTATCAATCAACACATTAAAACTTAAACTAATCATGTGAATTTTTTAAAAGCAAGAAGAGAGCATGCAATGACATATTACAAACATGGTTATACAAACACAAGAAGCAAAGTCACATTCATAGAAAATAAATCATAGGTGCGAGCATGTTTTTGAAATTAAAATGAAACAAACAAATCATGTTATGGAAAGTAAAGTAGAACATACCTGCATGAACGTATTCCACAAGGAGGGATTCATTTTAGAGATCAAAGAGAATGGATTTTTAAAGATCTAAGTAAGGGCCACTTAGCAGAAAAGAAATTCCTAAAGCAAAGTGTCCAGAATTTCTTTAACGTAAAGGGAGAGCGAGAAGTCATAAAAGAGGCTCTTGATTTCTGATTACCTATTTATAGAGGTTTGGTGCTTAGAAAATAAGCTAGGTTTGACCAAATACAAATTAGGTTGAATTATTATCCCTAAAAATCGAGCTGGATGTGTTTTGGCTTGATCTGATAATTTCTAGGCTGGGCCTCGAAGCTGTGCCAATCGACACTAGGGAAGTGCAGATCGGCACTTGCCATGTGCTGATCGCACTACAAGAGTGCCGATTGGCACTCTTTAGTGCCTGTGAGAGACTAGGAAAATTAGGGTGCTCTCAAAAAAGAGATTTAGGTGCTTTGAAGGGCATCTCTCTTTTTGGGTAAGTGGTGTGGCATCACCCCTTATTTTTTTATACAAAAAAATAAGAAAAAAAATATAAATTTACATGATTGAAATGCTTCATTGTTCTTTGATTGAATAGAAATAAATACAGTCTTGATAAATTGAATCTTACAAGACTTTGAGTCCTAGTTACAATCTACCAAAAGAATACATGGTTTTTTGTCCTAGTTACAATCTACCAAAAACTAGAAGAAAGACAAGGCATAGATCTACCTGTCCAAAATAACTAAATTCAGAGGTTAGGTTACGCAATGGGAAGGTGTTAGGCACCCATTCCGCCGAGACAAAGTTTGTTCTTCTAGACTCTAATAACCAATATACCCTTTTTGCATGATGTGAATGATATGTTGAACATACATGACAAACACTTAACTAACAATAACCCAAATAAATCTATCTAATGAATGTATCCACTTGTTTTAGAAAAATTCATACCTGTTTTTGTAAATAAAGAAAATTGATTTGATTCATTAAAAAGAAAACAGATCTATTTTTGTGTAGATAAAAAAAAAAAAAAAAGTTTTGTAAAGAAAATCAGATCTGTTTTTATATAAAGAAAGAACAAGGATTTTGTAAAAAAATATCAGATATGTTTTGCAAATTAAAAAAAAAAAAAAAAAAAAAGTGATTTTTAGTTTATATGTAAAAAAAATTTAGATCTATTTTGTAAATAAATAAATAAAAGAAAAAAATCAGATCTGTTTTTGTGTAAATAAAATAAGAAAAAGACTTTTTTTAGAAGAGGAACTACACTTATGAAACAAATCTATGTTACATGCATCAAACTAAAATCATCTCAACTTTTAACTTCTTCTTTTAAATTTCAAAAATTTGCTATTTTGTGACAAAGAAAACTTTTTTCTAAAAGAATTAGACCTGTATTTAATGAAAATACAAATTAGTTTTGGGTGTTAAAAAAAATCAGATCTGTATTTAATGAAAATACATATAAGTTTTTAAGTGTTAAAAAAAAATCAGATTTGCATTTAATGAAAATGCAGATCAGTTTTTGGGAATTAAAAAAATTAGATCTGTATTTAATGAAAATATAGATAAGTTTTATGAGTTTTAAAAAATCATATCTACATCTAATGAAAATGCAGATACGTTTTTGGAGTAAAAAAAATCAGATCTGAAAAATTCAGATCTATTTTAAAGTGTTTAAAGAAAAATCTTTGTTAATTGGCAGATTTTTGAGACTCGAAAGAGAAATCATAACAACAAAAATATACTAAGAACATGCTTTAAGAAAGATTTAAACAACACATGGCAACAACATCAGAAATTAAAAATAATAAAAACATCCTACAGCTTATTCATGCATTATCAAGTAAAATTAATAAAAAGGAACATAAATAGAGAAGAAAAACTACCTCTTGCATGAGCGTGCTCTTTTTAGTGAAGGAATATTTTAAGGTCCAAAGAAATTTATTCAATTCTTTTTGAAACCTAAAGTGCCGATTGCCACTCCAAAAGTGCCGAATGGCCCTTTAGAGGTAGGTCGAGGAGATCCTCACACGGATGGACCTAGATTCCCAATGATGCTTGATTTGTGTTTTTAACTTTTCCTGTAAAAACAAGAAGAAGTGTCCCTTAGACAAATTTGTATTAGTTTCAGTTTTTAACTCTTTTTCCTTTGAAGTGCTTCTGATCTTGTTGGAACTTTAAATGAGACAAGTTTAGAATTCACCTGATATGGTCTTGTAGTACCAATTTAAACTTATCTTTGATAGACCAAGAATGTATTGACCCCTTTGGTAACTTAATCAAATTAATTATCCAAGTGAAATTAATTAGATTCAATTACATGCAATGAGCATGGTAGCACAAACAAATCACCAAATAACTAAATGCAGCGGAAATTAAACTTGACATGGGTGATTTGTTTACGAATGGGGAAAACCACCGAGGCAAAACCCCGCTGGGTGAATTTAAGGTCACCACTCTCGAGAATCCACTATTATCAAGTATAAGCGATTACAAGTAAAAGGAATCTCAGTACCTAATACCGACCTACAGTTGAACTTTTACTCCAATACCTAATTGGACTTTCAATGTAGTGACAATCTCTCATTTCAATGCACGACCCCATAACATGACTAACCAATCGATGCACGGATCCAAATACGTGACTAACACACCAACTTGAGGTAGATGTTTGCTACAAAGTTCTTTAATTCATCCAAATGATGAAGATCAAGAAGCTCCTTGGTTACAAAACCCATGGTGCAAAGACGCAACAGCTTCTACAAAGAATATAACAAACTAGGGCAATTGTCTCCGGTCACAATATGTATGCACAATGACTTTGCATCAAGTTGCATAACCTTGCATCAGCTTTGAAGGCCCCTAAAATCATCCTTATATATGTCTAGGGTTGTGAGAAAAGAAACCCTACACAAATAACTTGGATATGCATGAAAAACAAATCTAGAAATTTGAATTTTGTAATTCTCGATAGATACTGTTTCTGTTGAGCATGTTAGGTTCTAAGACTTTAGGAACTAAATGTATTAGAACTTTATTATGTATTATGTTGGCAAACTATGATCAAAACATAGAGTCTAGGTTAGGCTTGCTCAAAATGTGTTTATTTGTAAAGTTGAAATCGAGTGATTGCGGAATTTACTAGACTAAATTTGCAACTTAGCCCAAGCCCATATGACGTGTAGGGTTTTATGTTTTACTCCAAATATAAAAGGAAAAACCCTAGCTACGTTTTAGAAGTCTTTGATGTGCTGTGTGTTGAATCTCTTATGAGATCGAGAGTTGTTTACCTTCATACACACTTAGGGTTATCAAGATCAAGATTCATGTCAAGAACTTAGTGATCACTTCAGTTGCTGCATAGAGAACTTATAGAAGATCTGAAACCTTTGAGTGGAGTCTCAAAGTCATAAATGGGAGTACTTGTGGTTGCAGTGGATCAAGGAAAGAAGTAGCTCGTGGACTTAGAGTTGTCACGTGGTTGTGGTAGTAAGTTTTCTACTCAAGGTAGCAATAGGATGTTAGTGGTCTAAGTCTTATTGTACAAACTTCAATTCTTTCATAATGGATCTGTTTTACCTTGAGGATAGCTAGGTTAAATCCTTCTCATGTTTTTTATCGGTTTGGTTTTCCTGGGTTATCATATCGTGTGTTCTTTATATTTCCGCATTACTGACATGATATGATTTGAATGTGTTAACCTAAATCTAAATAATTTATCTAAGTAATCACTTGGCTAAATAACTAGGTTAAATAACTTGTGTTTTAAGGGGTCTAAAAACTTTACAAGTGGTATCAGAGCAGGTTAGCTCTTGTATTTAGATCCTTTGATCTAAGAGTTGATCTTTGACCCTTGTTATCATGGAACACGGTCACTCTTTTATGATCCCACCTCACTTTGATGGGAACAACTATACCTACTGGAAAGTAGGGATGAAAACATTTTTGAAATCTATTGATGAGAGAGTTTGGAATTCCGTTAAATACAGATGGAAGAAGCCGACTACTCTAGTGAGTGAGTGGTCAACTTCTTAGAAAGAAGCAACTACTTTTAATAGCAAAGCCATGAATACTATTTTTAATGCTGTTTCTATGGAGGAATTCAAGAGAATCTCTAATGTTGAGGTTGCATGGAATATTCTCCAAACTGTGCATGAAGGCACAAAGGCAGTTAAGATTAATAAACTGTAGCAGTTAACTACCAGATTTGAAAGTATTAGAATGCCTGATTATGAATGTTTTGATGAATTTTATACTAAACCGAATGATATTGTTAACTCTGCTTATAATTTGGGTGAAATTTATGATTAACCTAAGATTGTTAGGAAGATACTTAAATTCTTGACTGAGGACTTTAGACCCAAAGTGACTACCATTACTGAAAGCAAGGATGTGGACTCCATCCTTGTTGATGAGCTTGTAGGATCTCTTCAGTCCTATAAGCTAGACCTATCTAGGATAAACAAATCCAAATCAATGGCTCTTAAGTCAGTTGATGATGTTGATGGAAATGGATTTGATGATGAACTCTCTTCTACAGAGATTGCATATCTTGCCAAGAACTTTAAAAACTTTCTTAGGAACAACAACAAAAGGGCAAGAGGTAAAAACAATGTTGAACCTAGGAATTTTAAGAGGAATGAACCCACTAAAGTGAACAATACTAATAAATTTAAAGAAAAAGTAAGTCAAATCTCTAATAATTCACTTAGTCAACAATGCTTTGGTTGTCAAAGGTATGGTCATGTGAAATTAGAATGCCCTACATTCTTAAGATCAAAGGGTATAGCAATGGTTGTAACCCTTAATAATGATGAAGTTTCTGATCATGAGTCTGGTAGTGATGATGATGGAAACTTCATTACTTTCACAGCTACTGCTGTAGTTGATGAAAGTGTTGTGGTTGAAGAGAACCCTTCTGATGGGGAACTCTCTGAGAGTGCTGATTTGCAAGAGGTTTTTAATAAGCTTTGCAAGGTTACTGCAGAGGATGCAATGAACACTTAGGTTTAAAGAAAATTGATTCTCTTGAGCTTGATAAGAAAAATTTATTGTTGAAATTGTTTGAAGTTAATGAATTGATTGATAAGGTGAAGATTGAAAACATGTTGTTTCTTGATAAGATAAAGAACTTAGAACTAGAACTATCTGTTGCTAGAGAACAAACTAATAGGTCTGTTAGTTCTAAACTTGATCACATGTTAAGTGTTCAGAAGTCTCCCTTAGACAAAACTGGTCTAGGTTTTGCAGATAGCATCTCTGCATCTGAAATTCATTCCACAAACTTTGTTTCTTCTTCTGAGCCCCCCAAGAGTGAGATTGTCAAACCAGTAGAAGTTACACCACCTCCTAGGAAGATTAGGGTTGATCTTAAAGAGTCTAAGCCTAAGAATCCTACCCTCCCTAAGGATAAGTTGCATGATAGACCTTTATGGGTTTGTCATTTTTGTGAAAAGACTGGACATATTCATCCAAACTGTTTTAAGTTGCAAGCTGCTAAGCGAGCAAATAAGCCAAAAGTACCTATGTCTCAAGCATAAAATCCTATGGTACTTATTGGTGAGTTGGTAAAGGCGTTAAACCTTTATACCAATCCTGGAGTTGCTCATCATTCTAATATGAATAATAACTCCAATGCAAGAGTTGCATCTAAAAAGTTTTGGATGCAAAAGGCTCAATCTAATTGAGTCTTTCTGACATGGTCCTTGTGCTTCATCTCAATACTCTTTATGGCCATTCTTCTTTTGCTTTTTTGTTTTCTTTTTAGAATTCGCATTGCATAACATTCATGCATTTCATGATAGGTTATTTTTGTTATTCCTTTGAAAAATTAAAAAAAAAAAAAAAAAAAAAAGGAAGGAAAAAATGTGTTTTTCATTATTTTTCTTGGACTTGTAATCAAGGCTCGCCATATTATCTTTACATAACATGCTTGTGTACCTTGTTTAGCTTGGATGAGCTTATTTTACTGCACTTTGCTAGTTTTAGCTATGTAGTGCATGTTTTGTAGGAGTTGTTTATAGTTTTCGATCACTTGTTCTTGATTTTGAAGTCACATGCTTTTGATTGTTAGGACTTGAACTTAATGAGAAAGGCATAAATAACCATCTCACCACTGTTTACTAGCCAATCATGAACACCTTAGTGCATATCATAAGATTTTGTGCTCGAGAAATTGTAGCACATGCACAGAAAGAACATAAGGTGTAGCCTCGGATTAAAGCTAAAATTGGTGTGTACATTATTGGGATATAATAAATTCACAATGAAATAAAATTGGAGTGTACATTATCTGGCTAATCAAATACTTTCACATTGAAATAAAATTGGTGTGTACATTATGGGGCAAAACAAGAAACTTACATGATTGCAAGCTTGTTTTCTAGGAGATGTGAGAGTTATATGATGTAACTCTTTAGGTGACAGTCTCTTTCAAACTTATGTGATGAATTTTGTAGAAATTGTGATTGATTACTATCTATATATCACCTCACATGTATCTCAAGCTATTGCTAGTTGCACACACTACACAAGTTATTCTTTGCTAAACTTAGTACATGATATTGTGTGTGATCTTGTTGTGGCCATCCAAGATTATATGTTTCTTGATTTTAATGCAAAATATGTTTAATGTTTGAGTTTTGAGGACAAATTGATTGAAAAACTTGTTTTTGGAAGATCTAGGTTGAATTTAAGTGTTTCTGAAAAACTTTTAATCTCATACTCATGAATTTCATTCATGAAACACTGTGCTTTGAGGAGTTTCTGCATAAAATTGCACTGTTTTTCAAAAAATTGAGTTTTTTAGATTTTCGATCGATCGAATCTGTTTCTCGATTGATCGAAAATGCAATAAAGATTTTGGTTGGAATCTGCCTGGCTCGATTGATGCTCGATTAATGCTTGATTGATCTTATTTAATTTTTGACTGATCGAAATTCGGTTAGTAAGTGTTTTAAAAAGAAGTTTCTCACGTGTTCTTCATACTTTTAAAAATTTTCAAACATTGTTTTCACTATTCTTCCTCGACCAATCCAATCTAAGCCATTTTTGTTGTTTTTTGCCTCAAATCTTTCAAGGGTTTTTCTCTTCAAGCTCGAGAAAGTCTCTTTTACCCCTTCTTTTTCATTAAAATCACATTTTTCGTGCATTTTCATTGAAAATTTCGAACCACCCATTTTTTGGATCAAATATATCAATGGGTTTTTGTTCCTAGATGATATTAACATGATTCCCATGCATAATTTGATTAATTTTGTGATTTGTGGAAAATTAAAATTTCTAGGGCTTGAAACTTTGTGAAATTGGGGAATTTTTTCAATTGGGCTAAAATTGATGAAATTGACTTGTGTAATTGATTGATTATGTCATTATATGATGTTATCTAACTAGTGTAATGATTAATTGATCAATTTGGTTTAATTTTTGGAATTGGGCTTTCCAAAATTTGGGGTTTTTGAACTAACACTTTATGTTCAAGTCAATTGATGGTTCACAAAGTAAAATTGAAAAAATTTCAATGCATTAGAGCATGCATCATATGTGCATTCATTTCATGCATCATATAGATTGTTATTTTCTATATATATATATATATATATATATATATAAATTTTTTTTTTTGTGATCTAACCCTCTCTAATGCAGTTTGCCCTTGGTTTTTTGTTTTGTTTCTTTGTTTTCAGTTTTTGTCTTTCCTTTCCAACCCTTAGCATCATGGTTAGAAAGACTAGAGCAAAGAAAACCACCACCCCCTCTACCTCGGCTTTTGAGAGTGATAGGTTTGGAACTGAGAAAAACCAAGAAACCTATGAGAAGCATAACATTTTTAGGTCGGCCTGGGCTAAGCGTAGGGTTATATTAGATGAGTTAGATCTAGAGATACGTAGGAACTTTGAGCGTCGGGGCTGGTTACCACTCTTAGAGGTAGAGCATCCTCCTTCGGCTGCTTTGATTAGAGAGTTCTATTCGAACCTCTCTGTCCACTCCGATGATTCCAACACTCAGTATGTGAGGAGTTGGATAAGGGGTGAAGAGTATGTCATTGCTCCTTCTGTAGTGGCCTCTGTTCTTGGTGTACCTTTGGTGCAGCAACCCGTGTACCCATACACTGAGACCCCTCCTCTTGATGACATTATGTCTTTCATCACCGGTACTTCTATTAGTTGAGAAACTAATCCTCGTGTCACTTTTTATGAGCTTATTGAGCTAAACTATTTGTTTTTCCGGATTTCTTGTCATTCTATTTGGCCCATCTCTCATCTTCACACTATTCCCATTGAGAGATGTGCATTTTTGTATGCCCTAGTTACCGATGCTCCTATAAGTTTTCCTACTCTTTTCATTCGATCTCTTGTTGAGGTTCATAGGAGTAGTGCAAAATCTCATGGTCTTTTCTTTCCGGTTTTTATTCATAGGGTTTTGTTAGATTTAGGTTTAGAGGATTTTCCCGCATTTGAGCCCGTACATATCATAGCTCCTATAGGTGCCACTTTTCTTCGGCAAAGAGCAGCTCAGTTGAAAGCTAGCTCTAAACGCTCTAGAGTTGAGTCTTCTACAGGTGCATCTAGGCCTTTTACATCTGGTGACACCACTGCTGAGGAGTTTGTTGATCCTATAGCTGCTGCTGAGCCTCCTGCTTCTTCATCGAGCGATGCTTCTATACGGAGTATGCTAGACACTGTCATGACCGTTCAGGCGGCGCATATTCAGCTTCTTTTGAATGTGTTCATTGAGCTTCAGGCTTTATGAGCTGATTTAGCAAGTACTAGAGGATCTACTCCGCAGCCTCCACCTTTTGATGATGAGTCATGATTGCCCTTTGGCAATTTGTCACAAAAAGGGGGAGTACATATGCATGTTGATAGGGGGAGTGCATGTTGATAGTGGGAGTTTTTGTTTTGGAGCTAGATTGTATCTAGGAGCTTGATGTAATTTGTTTTGGCTTTTGATGTTTTTTTTTTGCCTTTGATGTATTTATCATTTATGGGTTGTATATGTTAGGGGGAGACATTATGTTTTTTATTTCTTTTATTGTTTCTTGTTTCACATATGCTATATATTGGTTATTGATTTATATTATGAGGTTATTCATGGTATATGTCTTATTTTATGAATTGTAAAATCAAGAATTTATATTGGTTTACTTGTATTTTCCACACATGCGTTTATGTGTTTGTTGAGTGTTTCAGGAATTTACAAGTTAATTTAGCCGTGGCTGCTGTCTACACTGGCAACTGATAGATGGTAGTTAGGTTGAATTGTATTTAGGTATTTTAAATTTGAATGGGCTGTTTGTAATTTTGAGCATTTCATTTTTTATGATGTGTTTTGTCACAGATTGACAAAGGGGGAGTTTGTTAGGTTCTAAGACTTTAGGAACTAAATGTATTAGAACTTTATTATGTATTATGTTGGCAAACCATGATTAAAACATAGAGTCTAGGTTAGGCATGCTCAAAGTGTGTTTATTTGTAAAGTTGGAATCGAGTGATTGTAGAATTTACTGTGAATGTTCAAATAGTTTGCAAAACACCAATGAACGTTTGGACCCCCAATTTACAAATTACCAACACTAGCTTATAATCAAACAATATATGTGCAGAATATGAACATAAGCTAAAACAGAATTGGTAAAAGAATCTAAACCGAAATTAATCACAACCACAGCAGTAATTAAAAGGTAAAGATTAAGGGAAGAGAGATGCAAACACAAAGACAACACAGCGATGTGTTATCGAAGAGGAAACCGAAGTCCTCGGTGAAAAACCTCTCTGCCGCCCTCCAAGCGGTCAATAATCCACTAGAGAATAAAGTTGGGATACATGAATAGCAGAAGACCCTCCAAGCCTAATCTACACAGTGCACCTAAGCCCTCTAAGCTTCTTGCTCCAACAGGGTTACGCCGAACCTTGTCTTCTCTAGCTTATTGGATCCCGCAATAGCCTATTGTATCAACCAAAATGAATTGGTCCCTTCTGAACTGCTTCCCAAGCACCAAAAAGCCTTCTCACAGGTGTGGGTACGGTGAGATAAGGATTTGGCTAATGTACCTCTCAAGGATATATCAATGGAGAGGGTAAGAGTAGAGGAATTTGGAGAATCAAAGAATGAAGATTGTGGATGAGTCAATCTTGTTTTTCTCTAGGGTTTCTCTTTCGAAATTCTCTTTGGAATCTCTTTACATTTCGTGGGTATAAGGGTATTTATAGTAGGGTGTATAAGGAATGCGAAGAGTCAGTTATAACCAAACAGGGCATTCTGGAGACTCTAGCTCGCGACTGGAACGAGTTGCGAGCTAATTGCTTGGCCAGACTAGAGGTTTTGTCCTGTAGTGCAACAACTGGCGTGATCCTTCAGCTCCCCCTGCATGCTTCATACGTGTGCCACCTTTGGCGACTTGCCAGTCACGAGATCCAGTCGCGAGGCTCTTCTTGAGTACACACTCTAGAGCTTTTCTTTACACTCTCTCACACACTACCCTTACATGATTCTCACCTAAATACAGGGTTTCTAAATGCTGAATTACAAGCAAATTTGGCACGGAATAAAACCAACAAAATGATTGAATAAATTCAACCTTACAATCTCCCCCTTTGGCTATTCCGTGACAAAACCCTAAAACAAACTCTAGACTTAACATGTGAGTTGGGAACAGTTGAACAAAACTCACTCACACTTAAATCTAGAATCTGTGAAGCTCTTGAACCATACAGACAAGTATTCCCTGAAAACAACAACACAATACGATCATTGTAAGCAGAAAACTTGAAATGCATATAGAGCAAGCACAATTCGATCAAGCAAAAAGGAATGAAACAATAAAGCATGGCTTGACCAAAAATGAACAATCGCTATAAATAGTGACCACAATGATCATTCACACAAAGAATGAACATCCGAACATGCAAGCTAATAAGCTCAATGCAAAGTATCATTTGCATGTCCAACACTCAACTGATACAACAACACAGGGTAATTGCATAAAGGATATAAAATCCAACAAGGGCACAAGAGTGATGTACTAAAAGAAATGCATAACATTAACTAAAAGTATTGAGCTATAAAGCTAAGGTACAAAATGTATAAAGAACTGAATAGAAACTTAAACATTTAAACCGAAGTACCTACAATGTAAATAACCATGAGTAGTATTTAACAAAGTGCTGTGCAAACCCATATTAAAATTATCCAAACATAACAACAAAAACCATAAACAACATAAAGTAAAATGCTTAAAGTTTTTGCTCCCCCTCAAGAGCTACTTCTCCCCCTTTTTGACCGGAATGGCCAAAGGGCTACGGATGGGTAGTGAAGCTATAAAACTTTGCTGAAAGAAGATTCATCTGCTCTTGAATAGCAACCAGCCTATTAGATTGCTCATTCTGGACATATCGAAGTCCGTCAATCCTCTCAAGGATGATCTGAAATGCAACTGGAGGTGCTGTAGAAGATGATGAAGCTTTGCTCCTTTTGCCACTGCCTCTTGAGCTTGAGGGTTGTCCTTCAACCTCTATCTCAGTGTCCATAGGTTCTCCTTGTGCTTGGTCACCCTCCTCTTCATCACCTGGAAGAGGAACTTTGATCCATGCAATAGTTAGAGCATTGATAGCTGGAGGAGTAGTCATGAGACTGATGTCTTGAGGAATTTCCACACCTTTTGCTCTAAAGAGCCTCATGAGTAAACTAGGAAGAACCAACTTTCGCCTTGAAGATGTTCTTGTTTCATTAGCAATAATGCATAAAGCATGAGCACTAATATCAATGTAAGTGTTCTCCCGAAGCTTCATAAGAAAGATGGCTCTAGCATTATTGATGGTGGTTAGCTTCTTAACCGGGTACAGGTTGAACATCATAATGTATGTGAGACATCTAAGATCCGGTGGAAAGGCAGTAGTGTTGAGGCATCTTCCTTCTCTAATTCCACCAATGTGAGATTGAAAAATTTATATAGAGAGCATTATGTCCTTGTAGTGTGTAAAATCATGGTCTA
This sequence comes from Quercus aquifolioides, assembly GCA_019022515.1. Classification (NCBI taxonomy): domain Eukaryota; kingdom Viridiplantae; phylum Streptophyta; class Magnoliopsida; order Fagales; family Fagaceae; genus Quercus; species Quercus aquifolioides. The sequence goes on along the minus strand of CM032328.1, from coordinate 41,724,615 downwards.
ACTCCTCAAAACCAAGAACTTCATCAATGTCCTCCAAGTCAATGTTGAATTCATGGCCTCTTATCCAACAGTTGATTTCATCCTCTCTTAAGACTGCATTGGCATAGAATTCTCTAATCAATGGTTTACATACCCCAGGTAGATCAGCAAGGAGCTTTTCCCAACCTCTGTACTGAAAACAACCGGGAATGAAGGAGTCCTTCAAATTAGCCAAATCCACAAATCTCTCTTGGATGATAGGAGCCTTCTCATAAAATTGATTGTATCTCTCAAAATTTTTGGTAGACCTAAACCTAATATTGTCCATTTTCTTCCTCTTGTCAGCCTTTTGTGCAATGGTCTTCTTCTTTGGAGTCATCTGTAAAAACATAGCAGCACAGACCACAAAACAGAGCCCAGCATATGGTAGCACCAAAAATTAGTAACAGATTAGTAGCAATAAAATGGACTAAGGATCAGACCAAGGATTTAGTCTACAACACAGTGCAGCAAAAACTTGACATGAGAAAACACACAACAGCAAAACATAGTAGAGTTTTATCATAAAAACTTCAAACATATCACAATGTGAGTGTGTGCTCAAATAATTCCATGAACAACCTAGGGCAAAATGCAAAAGACACAACCAGAGATGCAATTAGCAATTAGTGTATTCCAAAGATACCCTACAACCATTGTGTTTCACAAAAACCCCAAAAGCACAAGAAATTGTCTACGAGACATTTTACCATGGGTATGAAATGCACAACACAATACAGATCAAGAATCATACTCAAAAATGAGAATCAAACATGAAAACATGTGCACTAAGCATCATACAACCAAGATCAACAAAACCCATTCAATCAAACTCAACAAAAATATACCCAAACCATATTCGAACATCACATTTTTCAAATCTCAACAACAACTCAAAAACCAAGAAATCAAAGGCTATAAACATAAATACTTTGAGAAAAGTGAAGAACCCATACCTTTGCTTGAAGATTGATGAAGAGGGAGACAATGAACAGTCACAATGTGCGAGGGAAAACTGAAAAGTTTTTGAAACAGTCCTAAAAAAGACCCTTAAAGCGCAAAACACGCGATTTTTGCGACTGGATTAAGTCGCGAATAAGTCGCCAAAAACCCCTGTGACAAAATTTGGAAAAATTTGTCTAAGTTTTTTTTTACAACTGGAAGTTCCACTCACGAGTTAGTCGCAACGGGAGTCACCAAACTTTCTGAGTAACCCTCGTGACAGGAGCTTCCACTCGCGAACAAGTCGCTAAACTGAGTCGCGAGAAATCTAAAAACTCAGATTTTTGCAAAATATTCTAAGTCTCTTTCGCGACTGGGACTTTGACTCGCCAGAGAGTTGCGAATACCTTCTGTGTAAGCTCACAACTGGGGCATGCGACTGCCTTGACCTGCGAGGCAAGTCGCCAAAATAGGGTTGCATAGTTTTTGAAAATTTGGACATTTTTCAAAATAAAACACTTTCCAAAAACAACTAAAACACTCAAAAATATTTTTGTGTTTGTTCAACATATAATTGGGCATGTGCAACATATTTAATCAAGTACAACCACACAAATGAATAAGGAATTCATTGAACATAGACATGTGTGGTGTGTGTGGGTACCAAAGACGAGATAGTCCTTAGTTTAATGTGAAGCTTCAGTGATCAATTCAACCAAGACATACACAATTAGCACTAGGAAAAGAGACCTATCTCAATTATAGAAATATGCATATATGACCTCCCACAAAACTTGATTACATAATTCTGAAGCTTTTCATTTGGCTTCGTACACATCATATCATTCGATCTTTTTGAATCAATACTGATGGGAATTTAGACCCCTTAAACAACCAAATTGCGTAGCCTAGATTAATTAGCCAAGTTGTTACTTAGTCAAATTATGCAATTTCTAGGTTAAAGCAATTCAACAATCATATCAAGAATAATAATGCAGCGGAAAATAAATAACACAAGATATGATCACCCAGGAAACCACACGGTAAAAACCTGGGGAGGATTTGACCCACCGATCCTCAAGGCATAACAGAATTCACTATGAAAGAATTGAAGTTCTTACAGAAGGACTACAAGCTCCCCGCTCGACTTCCTAATGCTACCCACCAGTATGAACTTCCTGACACGACCACGCGCAGGCTCCGAATCCACGGACTACTTCTTTCTTGAATTCCTCAATCAGCTACAAGCTCCCCGCTTGCTTTTCTTTTAAGTTCCAATGGTTGCAACTATGTTGATCATCAAGATATTGATAACCCTAAGTTTATGTGAAGGAAAGCTCCTCAAAGATCTCACAAGAGATTCACACAAACAGCAAATATGAGCAACATAACAATATGGACAACCTACAAAAACGTGGCTAGGGTTTTGTTTATATACCTAGGGTAAAAACATAAAACCCTAAACGTTTAATGAAGTAGGGCTGAGTTGGAAATTCTGCAGAATAATCAACCTGTGCGATTTTCGATTGATCGAGTCTATTCTTCGATCGATCGAGCCAGGCCAAAAGTCTCAAGTACTTCTGCAGCCACTCGATTCCAACTGTACAATAATAAACCAACTTTGAGCAAGCCTAAACAAGACTAAATACAATGTTTTGATCATGGTTTGCCAACATTACAAATTAGAGTTCTAAATACATAAAATCCTAAGACCTTAGAACCTAACAAACTCCCCCTTTGGCAATCCGTGACAAAACCATAATTAAAAGCTCAAAGTTTTACAAGTAAAAGCCCTTTACAAAGGTAATGCTCATAAAATCAAATTCAGCCTAACTACTATCCATCAGTTGCAAGTGTAGACAGCAGCTTAGTTGAATCAACCTGTATATTCCTGAAACACACAACAAACGCATAAACGCATGTGTGACAGAAAAGAGTAAAACAACAGGTATAACATTCTTGTAAGATTCACACAACACAAAATAAAGACATATATGAATGATTAACTCATAAATATAAATCAATAAGCAGTGAATCATAAAACAACAAGAATCAACAAAAATAACATGTACATCAATCAATGTTACTCCCCCTAACATGAATATCCCCAAAAAAAGATATACAGAGTGAAGCACCTAGATACAATCTAAAAAACTCCACAAGCTCCTCAAAAACAAAAATCTCCCCCTAACTACAAAAACTCCTCAACAAGTCAAAAATACCACTCCCCCTTTTTGTGACGGAATGTCAAAGGGCAATCACAAGTCGCCATCAAAAGGAGGTGGTGAGGGTGAATGAAGACGCGCCAAGTCAGCTCGTAGAGCACGAAACTCATCTAGCAAGTCCACCAAAATCTGACCATGAGCCGCCTGAACGGTCATGACAGTCTCCAAAGTACGACGAACATCGAAGTCGGCCGAAGGAGGTGGAGGAACATCAGCAGCAGCAGCATCATCACCAACTGGATCAGGAACATCCTCACCAGCAAGACCTGCAGAAGAAGAATGAGGAGGTGCGCTACTAGAGGGCTCAGACCTAGGGTGTTTAGAACCAGCTCGAAGATGAGCAGCTTTTTGTCTAAGAAAAGACGCACCTATAGGAGCAATAACATGAACGGGCTTAGAGGAAGGGAAGCCACCAAGATCAAGATGAAGGAGAATCCTATGAATGAAAATAGGATGTCCAAGAGCATGAGCAGAAGATGAACTCCTATAAACATCGTTCAAAGAACGAAGAAAAAGATGGGGAAAACTAATAGGAGCATCAGTAACCAGAGCGTACAAAAATACACACCTCTCAAGAGGAATGGTGTGAACATGGGAAATGGGCCAAATAGAATGACACGCTATCCTAAAGAAGAGATAGTGTAACCCGGAGAGCTCAGCAGAAGTGATCCGAGGATCAGAACCCCACTGGACAGTAGTCCCAGTGATGTAAGACAAGACATCACTAATCTCGGGAGACACGTCATATGGATAGACAGGATGTCGAACCAATGGTACCCCTAGAGCATCAGCCACTACCTCAGGAGTAATGGAGTACTCTACACCTCGTATCCAACTCTTGACTAGAGTGTTGGAATCATAGATGCAGATAGAGATGTTCGAATAGAACTCTCTAATCAAGGCAGAAGGTGGAGGAGGATCAGAAACATCCACCAAGGGTAACCAGCCCCTACGCTCAAAGTTTGCCCTAATGGCAGGATCAAGTTCATCTAAGTGAACAGAACGCTCAGCCCAAATCTTTCTCCTAACATTCAGCTTCTCATAAATCTCTTGGTTTTTCTCACTCGAAAACTTCTCACGATCATAGGATGGAGGGGGTGAAGGAGAAGGTGAGGGAACATTCCTACGGGCTCTAGTTTTCCTAGACATAGTGCTAAGGAAAGGACAGAGACACAAAGTGAAAAACCAAAAGGAACAAGAGAAAACATAACCAAGGGCAGACTGCAAATTAGCACAATAAAAAATATAGAACAAAAATCTATATGATGCATGAACATTAATAATGTTGTGATGCATGATCTAATGCAGTCAACAGTTAAGTTTAATTGAGATTAATTTAACAAAATTGGCTTGAACAGGGAATTTCTATCAAAAATCCCAAAAATTGAAAACCACTTGTTGAAATTTTTAACCAAAAAGATGTATTGAGCATTATAAAACACATTACATAGATTATAATGCTTAATTACAACTACACAACAAGCCAATTTCATCAAATTCTTCCCAATTTAACAAAAGCCCCAATTCGAATCAAGAACAAACCCTAGATTTTTCAATTTTTCACCAAACTCAAAATTGATCAAATTAACAGGTAAGAATCATATTTATGAAGTGTCCCCACAAAAATCCAATGATCAATTGTATAAAATAAGGCTTGAATCAACAGAAAATCCCAAATATTCAAAGTCCGAAAATCACCCTCAAATGCATGAATTTATGCATGAAAACATGAAAATAAATTCAAAAGGAAGGGCACAAGGGTCTTACCGACTTGAGGAGAGAGAGATTTTGCAAAAAGAACGGAGGAAAACGACAAAAATCTCTATGTGGAGCCTTGCCAACGCGGAGAGAGAAAGAAAAAGTTTGAAAAGTTTTGAATAGGAACTTTGAAAAAGTCAGAAAAGAACCTTTTAAAAAGCTTTTTCACGATGTTCGATCGATCGAAAATCAGATTCGATTGATCGAAACACACAGTCATTTTGAGACAAATGAAAGCACTTTTTCGATTGATCGAAAATCAGATTCGATTGATCGAAACACACAGTCATTTTGAGACAAATGAAAGCACTTTTTCGATTGATCGAAAATCAGACTGGATCGATCGAAATGGGCAGAGGCTCACTAAATTTTGAGAAAAATCACAGTTTTGAAAGACAAACCAAATTTTGAAAAACAACTCCTCAAAACATTAAACAATGAAAGCAAAATGCATGAGTATGAGATGGAATGCTTTTTCAAAACCCCAAATTTTAAATCCAATTTTCTCAAAAACAAGTTTCAATCATTCTCCCATTGAAATTTTCTTAAGCAACAAATATGTTCTGCACAAATCTCAAGATATTTTCAAAATTTTCAAATTTGAAACATATTTTGCATTAAAATCAAGGAACTTTTAATCTTGGATGGCCACAACAAAATCACACACAATATAATGTACCAAGTTTAGCAAAGAGTAACTTGTGTAGTGTGTGCAACTAGCAAAAGCTTGAGATACATGTGAGGTGATATGTGAATAGCAATCAATCACAAAGTCTACAAAATTCATCACATAGAATTCAAAAGAGACTATCACCTAAAGAGTTACATCCTATAACTCCCACATCTCCTAGAACAAAAGCTTGCAATCATGTAAGTTTCTTGTATTTTTGCCCCATTATTTAGGTGAAATTTGGCATAAAGCCTAATAGTACACACCAGATTAGATTATGTGAAATGGCATCAAGCCTAATAGTACACACCGGTTTGAATTAAGTGAATTGGCATCAAGCCTAATAGTACACACCAGTTTTAATTTAATTGAGGCTACACCTTATGTTCTTTTTGTGCATGTGCTACACTTTCTCGAGCACACAATCTTATGATATGCACTAAGGTGTTCATGATTGGCTAGTGAACAGTGGTGAGATGGTTATTTATGCCTTTCTCAAAAGGATCAAGTCCGACAGTCAAATAACATGTGACTTCAAGATCAAGACAAAGTGATTAATAACCACAAACATCTTTCCCACACAACATGCACTACAAAGCTTTAACTAGTCAAGTGCAATATATAAGCTCATCAAAGCTAAACAGGGTACATAAACTAGTTATGTAAAGATAATATGGTCAATCCTTGATTATAAATCCAAGATATAAAATACAAATCACAAAAATCTTTTTGGTTTTTAACAAACTTTGTGACCAAAAACAGAAAGCACATATTATGCTAAATGAACAATGTAAAAGCAATGCATGACAGTGCTTAACTAAGCTATAGAGGGTACACAAACAAGAAATATCAATTTCTTAATTAACCCATGAGTACATGTACAAACTAGTACATACTCATACAAAATCAAAAATAGCTTAGCACAAACTATTCAAGTTTCTCCACAATGTCAAGCATGTTCTAAATCAAGAGAGAGATATTATAACTCATGTAATCCTCAAGAAAAATAAAACAAGACACAAAATAAAATATTTTTGTCTTTTTGAAAATTTTCAATGTTTTTGGATTTTTCTTTAAAACAAAACAATCAAAGAAAATAAAACAACCAAAAACTAAAACAAAACATGTCCACAATTAATTGAAAGAATTAAATCAAGGACAAGTTAGCAACACTCACCTTGGAGAATCTTTTCTCACCCATATAGCACGATTCTTCGGCTTTGTAGGTGAAAATCCATGAGAAGTGGAGTGTATTTGAGAGATAACACCAATTTTCTGAGAGAGACTGAAATCCTGCAAATTCCTTTCACAAGCCAACAAGCTCAAATTTTTCAAAAGAATATGAAACAATTTATATGGACTTATGGCAGGAGAAATATCATCACATATCCTAGATTGACATACAGAATGCTTAAATTTCAATTTATAACAATTAGGACGAATGTGACCAGAGACACCATAAAAGTGACAAACAAGAACAAATTTAGGAACATCAGTATTCCTAACAGCAAATCTATTCTCAGATTTTGGTTTTTTGCCTCAACAAAGAACAATTTGGTCTAATATGACCAACAACACCACAACGGTGACAAGTAGGCACAAAAACAAAATTCTTATGCTCTCTAACAGTAGGTTTAGACTTAGGTGTAGAAACTTCAGCGTCTACATCAGAACTTTTACCTTTGTCTAACCTAGCAAAATAAGCCTTTTCATTATTATTCCTCTTAAAAGGAGGGATATAAACTTTCTCAGTTTTAGGCTTAAGAGAAACAGAAACACTTCTGTTATCATCAGCAAGTTTGGTATTAGACAAATTTTCCAATTTAGCTTCAGCCTCAGCTAACTTTTGTTCCAAACTTTTCATCTTCTCATCTTGAGAGGAAATTTGATTTCTCAAAAAATCATTCTTTTTATTAGACTCATCTAATCTAACAAGCAATTCCTCTTTTTCAAGATTAGTCAATTTTAACTCTTCTTTGAATTTCTTAGAAATTTTCAAAGATTTAGATAATTCCTTACGAAGAGTTTCAAAAGCATCAAAAAAATCAACAGAAACAATAGTGTCCTTTTTATTCAAAACATCATAGGCATCAATAAAATCAGCAGAAGCATGAGCAGAAACATGATCAGAAAGAAACTTCAAATTATCCATGACAGCAGGGGTCAAGGATCAGCTCTTAGATCAAAAGATCTACAACAAGAAGAGCTACCTGCTTTGATACCACTTGATGGGAATTTAGACCCCTTAAAAAACCAAATTGCGTAGCCTAGATTAATTAGCCAAGTTGTTACTTAGTCAAATTAAGCAATTCTAGGTTAAAACAATTCAACAATCATATCAAGAATAATAATGCAGCGGAAAATAAATAACACAAGATATGATCACCCAGGAAACCACACGGTAAAAACCTGGGGAGGATTTGACCCACCGATCCTCAAGGCATAACAGAATTCACTATGAAAGAATTGAAGTTCTTACAAAAGGACTACAAGCTCCCCGCTCGACTTCCTAATGCTACCCACCAGTACGAACTTCCTGACACGACCACGCGCAGGCTCCGAATCCACGGACTACTTCTTTCTTGAATTCCTCAATCAGCTACAAGCTCCCCGCTTGCTTTTCTTTTAAGTTCCAATGGTTGCAACTATGTTGATCATCAAGATATTGATAACCCTAAGTTTATGTGAAGGAAAGCTCCTCAAAGATCTCACAAGAGATTCACACAAACAGCAAATATGAGCAACATAACAATATGGACAACCTACAAAAACGTGGCTAGGGTTTTGTTTATATACCTAGGGTAAAAACATAAAACCCTAAACGTTTAATGAAGTAGGGCTGAGTTGGAAATTCTGCAGAATAATCAACCTGTGCGATTTTCGATCGATCGAGTCTATTCTTCGATCGATCGAGCCAGGCCAAAAGTCCCAAGTACTTCTGCAGCCACTCGATTCCAACTGTACAATAATAAACCAACTTTGAGCAAGCCTAAACAAGACTAAATACAATGTTTTGATCATGGTTTGCCAACATTACAAATTAGAGTTCTAAATACATAAAATCCTAAGACCTTAGAACCTAACAAATACATCTCATTTTGAGATCGATGCCCGAAATTTTTGATATTTCAAATTGATGAACAAGCCTTTGGCTTTTTGGGCATCATACATTTTTCATAAAAGTCGCTTTCCCTTACTCCTAGTTAGATACTAGTATGTGCGACGGCTTTTGCAGCTCATTATCTCTTTCCATTTTGAGATTTACATTTGTTGAGCTCTTTAAGGAAAAAAAAAATGTGGGAAGATATATAGGCACAAGTCTATGCAAGTTTCAAGATCAACAAAACCATTGACTAATCATACAAGGCAAAACATGCTAGTGACAATACACAATAATGCCAATCAAACTTTTTGGATTTTCTACTTTTTATGTGTTTTTGGATATTTGACACAAAAGCATTTAAAGATTGATAAAAAAAAATGTAAAAACATTCAAAGCAAATAGCAAACAAACACAATTTTCAACACATGCTGGAACGATAATAAAAGGCACACAACCAATCAAAGTCACAAAGCATAGGAAGTATTAATGCATGGACATGTTGTAATGCTTATGCATGTGTACCCTTCTTCACCCACACGACACTTGCATTTGGGGTGATATCCCTAGAGGATTAGGTACGATCGTTATGACTTTCAAACCTTCTGGAGAAGCTTGCCAAACAGGTAATGAAGGCATCAATCATCTTCATCACATCCCTCACTCCAGGATCACCTGATTGCTCAGCAGTCCAATTCCCTTTGCCATGTCTTGGTCCTTTCGACCTTTGAGCACTTGAATTCTTCAGTGCTTGAAGCTTATGACAATTGGGTTTGGTGTGTCCTTGAATTCCACAATGATGGCAGAAATGTTGAGTTCTCAGACCTTTTTGTGACTTTGGGAGAGATTTCCCTTTACCCTTAGGTTTGACCACTGATTGGTTACAAGGCTTAGTCAGAAACCGTTGGTCAGTCATATTCCGCTTCTTTTCCGGCTTCACTTTCTCAACAACTGAAGTTTCTACCACTTGTTCCTTAGCTTTCACAAGCTTCATATCCTTGGACACTTTGACACTCGAATTGCTCACTCTGGTGTATCCCAATCCGCTTTTGTCGGAGAAAGGTTTTTGGTGAGCAAGCATTTCATCAAGCTTCTTTGAGGAGACCTACTCTACTTTAGCATTAGCTTGAACCACCTCAAGCTCAAGAAATTTTATCTTTGAGTAGGCTTCGGTCAACTCTCCATTCAGCGTCTCGACTTCACACTTAGTCTCCTTGTATCGGACTAAAAGACTCTTGTAATCTTGCTCTGCTCTCTTCATTTTCTTAATGGCTGCGTTAGCCACTTTTGCATATTCACCGGTCTTCTCAAGGAGGGTGTGCATTTTTAGACCCCTTAAAAACACAACCAGGTTAACCTAGTTAATTAGCCAACTGATTACTTAGTCAAATTAAACAGATCTAGGTTAACACAAATGTATCATATCAATGTAAATTGCAGAAAATAAAGAACACAAAAATATGATGACCCAGAAAAACCAAACCGGTAAAAACCTGGGGAGGATTTAACCTAGCTATCCTTAAGGTAAACCGAATCCACTATGAAAGAATTGAAGTTTACACAATAATGACTTAGACCACTAACATCCTATTGCTACCTCGAGTAGGAAACTTATTACCATGACCACGTGACAGCTATGAGTCCATGAACTACTTCTTTCTTGGATTCCCAGCAAGTACAAGCACTCTGCTTGTGTATCTTTAAGCTCTTGGATCAGCAACCGAAACGATCATCAAGTTCTTGACATAGTCTTGATTCTTGATAACTATAAGTATGTGTGAAGGCAAACACCTCTAGATCTCACAAAAGATTCACACACACAGCATAAAGAACAACATCAAAACATGGCTAGGGTTTTCCCTTTTATACTTAAGACAAAACATAAAACCCTACACGTCAAACGGGCTTGGGTTGAGTTGGAAAATTCTGCAGAAAAACAATCTGCACAACTTTCGATCGATCGAGCCAGGCAGATTTACACAGTAAATCCTGCAGAACACTCGATTCCAACTTTACATAAAAACATATACTTTGAGCAAGTCTAAACAAGACTAAAATGTTTTGATCATGGTTTGCCAACATTACAAATTGAAGTTCTAATACATTAGTTCCCAATTCCTTAGAACCTAACAAATTGAAGTTTATTGTAGGCTTCTTGTAAATCTGCATCCTCAGAGAGTTCCCCATCAGAAAGGTTCTCCTCAACGGCAACACTTTCATCAACTACAGCAGTAGCAGTGAAAGTAATGATTTTTCCATCCTCATCACTACCAGACTCATTGTCAGAAACTTCATCATCACTAAGGGTTACAACCATAGCCTTACCCTTAGACCTCAAGAATGTAGGACATTCAGAATTTACATGACCATACCCTTGACATCCAAAACATTGTTGACCCATAGAATTAATTGAAGGTTGACCTACTTTCTCTTTAGGTTTTTCAGTGTTGCTCACCTTAGTGGGATCATTCCTCCTAAAGTTTCTAGGTTCAACATTGTTCTTACCTCTTGCCCTTCTGTTGTTGTTCCTAAGAAAGTTTCTAAAGTACTTGGCAAGATAGGCAATCTCTGTAGCAGAGAGTTCATGATCAAATCCATTCACATCAACATCATCAACAGACTTAAGAGCCATTGATTTGGATTTGCTAGTCTTAGGTAGGTCCAACTCATAGGACTGAAGAGATCCTACAAGTTCATCGACAGGGATGGAGTCCACATCCTTGCTTTCAGTGACGACAGTCACTTTGAGTCTAAAATCCTCAATCAAAGATCTAAGAATCTTCCTAACAATTTTAGGTTGATCATAGATTTTACCCAAATTATATGCAGAATTAACAATATCATTAAGCTTAGCATAGAATTCATCAAAAGATTCATCATCAGACATCCTAATGCTTTCAATTCTAGTTGTTAATTGCTGCAACTTATTGATTTTAACTACCTTTGTGCCTTCATGAACAGTCTGGAGGATATTCCAAGCAGTATGAGCAATCTCAACATAAGAAATTCTCCTAAATTCCTCCATAGAAACAGCATTAAAGATAGCATTCATAGCTTTGCTATTAAAAGCGGCTGCTTCTTTCTAAGAAGTTCGCCACTCACTCACAGGAGTAGTGGGCTTCTCCCATCCGTATTCAACGGAGTTCCAGACTCTCTCGTCAATAGATTTCAGGAATACTTTCATCCTTACTTTCCAATAAGCATAATTATTCCCATCAAAGTGAGGTGGAATAACAAGAGAGTGTCTGTGTTCCATGATAACCGGGGTCAAGGATCAGCTCTTAGATCAAAGGATCTACAACAAAAGAGCTACCTGCTTTGATACCACTTGTGCGTTTATAGACCCCTTAAAAACACAACCAAATTAACCTAGTTAATTAGCCAAGTGATTACTTAGTCAAATTAAACAGATCTAGGTTAACACAAATATATCATATCAATGTAAATTGTGGAAAATAAAGAACACAAAGATATGATGACCCAAGAAAACCAAACTAAAAAACTTGGGGAGGATTTAACCTAGCTATCCTCAAAGTAAACTAAATCCACTATGAAAGAATTGAAGTTTACACAATAGCGACTTAGACCACTAACATCCTATTGCTACCTCAAGTAGGAAACTTACTACCACGCCCACGTGATAGCTTCGAGTCCACAGACTACTTCTTTCTTGGATTCCCAGCAAGTATAAGCACTCCTGCTTGTGTATCTTTAAGCTCTTGGATCAGGAACTAAAATGATCATCAAGTTCTTGACATAGTCTTGATTCTTGATAACCATAAGTATGTGTGAAGGCAAACACCTCTAGATCTCACAAAAGATTCACACACACAGCATAAAGAACAACATCAAAACATGGCTAGGGTTTTCCCTTTTATACTTAAGACAAAACATAAAACCCTACACGTCAAACGGGCTTAGGTTGAGTTGGAAAATTCTACAGAAAAATAATCTGCACGACTTTCAATCGATCGAGCCTAATTTTCGATCGATCGAGCCAGGCAGATTTACACAATAAATCTTCCAGAACACTCGATTCCAACTTTACATAAAAACATATACTTTGAGCAAGTCTAAACAAGACTAAAACGTTTTGATCATGGTTTGCCAACATTACAAATTGAAGTTCTAATACATTAGTTCCTAATTCCTTAGAACCTAACAGAGGGAATTGTAGGTCTCTAGCAGTCCCACTATTCTTTCATCTCCCACATCATCGGATTCCTCAACTATCCCCATTGACTCTAATTCAGTGTGCTCACCAAGCTCTTCCACTAGCACAGTCAAATCATCTGAAGATTCCACGGGAGCAATGGTCATGAATGTAGAGAAGTTTCCCTCTCCATCACAGCTTTCATTTGAATCTGAATTAGAGGAGTCGGTGTCACTAAGAGTAGTGGCATACACCTTGCCTTTCCCTCTCAAATAATTGGGACACTCTTTCTTGAGATGTCTATGTCCGTTGCATTCGAAGCACGTGATTCCTTGAGAGGATTGAAACTCCTTCCCATCTTTCCTCTTGAAGTCCTTTCTCTCCTTTCTGAAACTTGGGAATTTTCCCTTCTCAGCAAATTTTCCATTCTTCTTGAACTTCAAGAACTTTCAAAAAGTCTTCACCAGATATGCTACATCTTTCTTGACCTCATCCTCTTCTGATGAGTCGTGAGCTTCCACCCTCTCATTAATCGTCTTAAGAGCAAGAGATTTACTCTTCCTTTGTGATGGCAATGATAGCTCATAAGTTTGAAGTGAGCCAATTAGTTCTTGAACTTTGATATCATCAAGATCCTTGCTCTCTTCAATTGTTGTAACCTTTGCACGGAAGCTCTTTGGCAATGATCGAAGGATTTTCCTCCGTTTTCTCACCCAAGTTGAACTTGCCAATAACCACCTCATTCAGCTTGCCATAGAATGAGTCAAATGAATCGTTGGCAATGGTTAGCATCTACAACTTAGTGTCCTTCACTTTCTTCGTGCCTTCATAGGTGGTCTCCAATATTTGCCACGCCTCCTTGACAATTGTCACGTGAGAAATCCTGTGAAACTCATGCGGAGAAACATCACAAAAAATAGCATTTAATGCCTTGCTATTTGCAATGGCTGCCGCAAGAGTCGCCTTATCCCATGTGGATTTAGCGGCCTCTGACCTAGTCCATCCTACATCTACTGCATCCCAAACAATCTCATCAATTGAACTTAGGAATGCCCTCATGCGAACTTTCCAAAATGCATAGTTGCTTCCATCAAAATATGGTGGAACATTAAGAGATTGAGATCAATCCATCTCAATGGGGTCAAGAAACGCACTCAGGTAATTAAACCACAACAAGTGCACCCGCACTGATACCAATTGAATGTTCAAATAGTGTGTAAAACACCAATAAACGTTTAGACCCCCAATTTACAAATTACCAACACTAGCTTATAATCAAACAATATATGTGCGAAATATGAACTTAAGCTAAAACAGAATTGGTAAAACAATCTAAACTGAAATTAATCACAACCACAACAGTAATTAAAAGGGAAAGATTAAGGGAAGAGAGATGCAAACACAAAGACAACACAACGATGTGTTATCGAAGAGGAAACCAAAGTCCTCAGTGAAAAACCTCTCCGCCGCCCTCCAAGCGGTTAATAATCCACTAGAGAATAAAGTTGAGATACATGAATAGTAGAAGACCCTCCAAGCCTAATCTACCTAGTGCACCTAAGCCCTCCAAGCTTCTTGCTCCAATAGGGTTACGCCAAACCTTGTCTTCTTTAGCTTACCGGATCCCACAATAGCCCATTGCATCAACCAAAATGAATTGGTCCCTTCTAAACTACTTCCCAAGCATCAAAAAGCCTTCTCGCAGATATGGGTATGGTGAGATAAGGATTTGGCTAATGTACCTCTCAAGGATATATCAATGGAGAGGGTGAGAGTAAAGGAATTTGGAGAATCAAAGGATGAAGATTGTGGATGAGTCAATCTTGTTTTTCTCTAGGGTTTCTCTCTCAAAATTCTCTCTAGAAGCTCTCTACATTTCATGGGTATAAGGGTATTTATAGTAGAGTGTATAAGGAATGCGAAGAGTCAGTTACAACCAAACAGGGCATTCTTGCGACTCGAGCTCGCGATAGGAACGAGTCACGAGTTTGAGTCGCGAGCTAACTATCTGGCTAGACTGGAGGTTTTGTCCTGTAGTGCAACAGCTGGCGTGACCCTTCAGCTCCCCCTACATGCTTCACATGTGTGCCATCTTTGGCGACTCGCCAATCCCATGGAAAGGAGGTATTGCTGTGATAATTGGTGACGGTGAAATCCTTGCTCCCGTCTGTAGACTCAAAGAAGGAGTAAGTGAGCTTCAAATGAGTGGTTTTGAGTTTGTGAACATGGCTGACTATGGATTGAAGGATGAAAGGTATACTATGAACTTGCTCCCATATTGTAGCCATGAAGTGATTGCAATGATGAAGAACATGGGGTATATGCCTAGTATAGGCTTGGAAAAGAAGGAAAAGGGGTGGCTAAATTCCCCAATTTTAAGACTCAACTGACCAAGAAAGGTTTAGGATTCTTTGAAGGCTGCGACGGAATCAAAAGGTACCTTGGTACCTTTAATGGAAAATTTGTGAAGGAAGGAGGACACTTTCCTTTTTATGCCTTTCCCGAACTTTGGGTGGGTAAGGATAGAAAAGTGCATCTGGGCTGGGAGATATTCTTCATTGAGAAGCTTACTTTCAAGGAGAAACCTACTGTGGTGATCAAGGAAGTTCAAGAGGAAGTTGACTGGGTGGACTACATAGATGCTGAAGCAATGGAGACTATGTTGAAGATGGAAGGGGACATGTTCACCATCACCAATGAAGAGCTAAGTGATCCTTCTACCTTCATCATGCCTGCTAAGGGGCACCTCAATAATTGGACTTGGGTTGGGTTTTCCAAGAATGAGGGAAAGAAATTTTGTAATGCAAGTTCCAATGTACTTTTCAACATTTTTAATAAGGTGAATTTTGATTTGGCTTATTTTGATATTGTCCCATAATATTGAAATTTTGCACTTAAATGATTCTAATGAATTTGAAAATGAATTAATAAACAATTGGAAAAGAAAATTGAACCTATGTAACCAACTTTTGAAACTCTTAATTTGGGCAATAATAAGAATCCACACTTGATTAAAATTGGCTCAACTGTAAGTGAAAAAGAAAGGAAAGATCTCAAAGAGCTTCTCACAAAATTTCAAGAAGTGTTCGCACGGTCCTATAAAGATATTCCCGGCATTGATCCCGAGATAGCTCAACACCACATTGATACTTAGGCTCACATGGTACCCGTTAAGCAAAATTTAAGGCGTATGAGAACCAAATGGCTTCTAAAAATCAAAGAAGAGGTCACTAAGAAGCTAAAAGTATGGTTCATCAAACCTGTGCACCAAGCTGAATGGATAGCCAATGTTGTGCATGTACCAGATAATGATGGAAAAGTAAGGATGTGTGTGGATTTCAAGGATTTGAATAAAGCTTGCCCTAAGGATGATTTCCCTCTCCCTCACATTGATGTCCTAGTGGATAACACGGCCGGTAATGCCTTTATGTCTTTCATGGATGGTTTCTCAAGATATGAACAAAATCAAGATGGCTCTTAAGGATATGACTGAGACCACCTTCACCATAGAATGGGGAATCTATTGCTAAACAGTAATACCATTTGGGCTCAAGAATGCGGGAGTAACTTACCAAAGGATGGCCACAGCCTTGTTACATGACATGATGTAGAATGAGGTTGAAATATACATGGATGACATGATTGTGAAGTCCAAGGATTAAGAAGCTCACATCATTAACTTGAGAAAATTCTTCAAGAAAATTAAGGAGTACAGATTAAGGTTGAATCCCCAAAAGTGTACCTTTGGAGTGACAGTTGGGAAATTGTTAGGCTTCTTAATAAGTGATAAAGGGATAGAAGTTGACCCATCCAAGATCAAAGCCATATTGGAGATGCCTCCACCCAAGAGTGAGAAAGAAATAAAGGGATTCCTAGGTTGACTACAATACATCAGCCGATTGTAAAGTCGTGATTTACAACTATGTTTTATGTTGGCTTTATTCTATGACAAAATGTGTTGTAATTGCTTCAATTTTGTTCCTTGTATTTTGTGGGATTTTATTGTATTGGGTTTAGTATTAAGTTGGTGAAGACTCAAGCTTAATTAATGAATCAGTGGATTTCGCTAGAAGATTGCGAGAAGCTAACCCACGAAAGAGCCATGTGAGAAGCACATGCTGGAAGCTGAAGAGTCGTGCCAGGCTGTCATTTTCGCGAGTGTCTCACAGGTAAGGCCTTCCCGCGAGATAGTCGTGAAACATTCTGCCTGGAGGTTTTTCAAGAGTGACTTTCTTACCCTTCACCCATACTATATATACTCTCATTACCCACAAATGTAAAAGAGGCCATTCTGAGAGAAAAACCCTAGATAGGTTTTCTACAACACACACACCCATCTTTTAGAGAGAGAGCTACTCATCCTTAGTGAGAAATCATTGTAGCCTCTTCTCCTTCCCTCTCCCATTGTCATACCTTGAGAGGAGATTTGTACCCAAACACAACCTACACCTATTTGGAGTGTAGAGAGTGTTTTGGAGCTTGGGAAGCTTTGGAGATTTGCCAAAAGAAGCCGGTGAGGCTTAGTGGATGCAATCGGGCGTATTGCGGGATCCGAAAAGTTAGACAAGACATGGTTTCGAGAAGCTTTGTTGGAGTAGGAGCTTGGAGGGCTTAGGTACATCGGGTAGATTAGGCTTAGAGGGTCTCTTGCTAACCCATGTATCCCAACTAATTGTCTAGTGGATCGATTACCGCTTGGAGGGCGGTGGAGAGGTTTTTCGCCAAGTTCTTCAGTTTCCTTTTCAATAACACATCGGTGTGTTATCTTGTGTTTGCATCTCTCTTCCCTACTCTTTTACATTCCATTTTACTGCTGTGTTGTTATGATTATGGATTAGAGTAGCTTGTTTGTTTATCTGATCGCATTTACACTATTCCGCACTTAGTATTAAGTTAGTGTAAAATCAATCGAGCCATAACTTTAATTTGGGGGTCTAAACAGCTCTTGTGTTTTCAACACATTTTCGAGCTTTCACCGATTCATCGCCAAACTCATTTCCACTTGTGAGTCCATCTTCAAGCTTTTGAGAAAGAAGGAACCCCATGCATGGAATGATGAATGTTAGAAAGCCTTTGAACTTATCAAAGAATACCTCCTCCACCCACCCATACTAGTGCCTCCATAGCACGAGAAGACATTACTACTATACCTTTCTATCATAGGAGATCCAGTCGGGAGCATGCTTGCACAAGAAGACAATGATAAGAATGAGAGAACAGTGTACTATTTGAGCAAAAGGTTCCATGATTATGAGACTAGATACACCCCTATAGAGAAGTCATGTTTTGCACTCGTGTGGGCCATACTAAAGTTGAGACACAGCATTCTACCATTCTAGATATGGATAGTGGCCTGAATGGACCCATTGCAATACCTATTTGAGAAACTTTCTTTGAGTAGGAGATTGTTGAGATGGTTGACCCTATTAGTAGAATTTGATTTGAAGCATGTGGCAAGAAAAACGATCAAAGGGAGTGTAGTGTCAGATTTTTGTGCCAAGAACCCCATTGAAGGAGATGATGGAAAAGAAGATTTCCTAGATGAGGATATTTTGGATATTGAATTAGGGGCATGGAAAATTTATTTTGATGGAGCAGTGAACCCATATGGGAATGAGATAGGACTACTTTTGATCACTCTAGATGGATCCATGTGTCTTTGGCTGTTAAATTGAACTTTGAGGCGACTAACAACATGGTAGAATATGAAGGTTTTATCGCTGAAATGGAAGCATTCTGAGAATTAGGGGTAAAAGAAGCAGAGGTATTTGGAGATTCGACCTTGGTTATAGCTTAAGTACAAAAATTGTGGTAGGAAAAGGAAGAACATTTGAAGCCTTATCAACAATATTTAGGGGATTTGACCAAAACCTTTAATAAAGTCGAATACATTATCATCCCTAGAGCTCAAAATCAGTTTGCAAATGCCTTGGCTGCCTTAACCTCCATGGTCGAAATACCCGAAGGACTATGGACATGACCCCTAGAGATTAGGCAGAGCTATGAACTAGTACACAAGGGGAGAGTCGAGTCTTTAGTCTTGGCTATAGAAGAAGAAGGGGTCCCTTGTTATTATGACGTCATGAAATTCTTAGAATTGGGAGTGTATCCTAATGGTGCCGATCAGAGAGAACGTCGTTCAATAAGGATGGTGGTTATACAATACATCCTATGTGGAATATGGCTTTATAAGAGGTCTTATGATGGCATAAATCTCTGTAGTTTGAAGAAAGAAGAAGCCGAAAAGGGTTATGGAAGAAGTTCATCAAAGGATTTGTGGTCCTCACATGAATGGGAGAATGTTAGCCAAAAAGATCCTAAGAATAGGGTACTATTGGAACACAATGGAGATTGATTGTGTAGACTTTTTGAAGAGTTGCCATAACTACTGAACACATGCAAAATTGAATCACGTGCCACCTAGCGAGCTATACAGCTTGACCTCTCCTTGGCCTTTCTAAGTCTGGGGCATATATGTGATTGGAAGGATAGCCCTTAAGGCTTTGAATGGGCATAAGTACATACTAGTGGCAATTAACTATTTCATTAAGTGGGTGGAAGCGGCCTCCTACTCCATATTGAAAGCCAAGCATGTGGCTCAGTTCATAAAGAATAACATCATTTGCCATTACGAGTTACCACAAGAAATCATCTTAGATAATGGCTCCCACCTTGAGGGAGAGGTTCGAAGGATCACGGAGTTGTACAACATCGAGCATCACAAGTCTTCACCATACCGACTACAGACTAATGGGGTCGTAGAAGTAGCCAATAAGAACATCAAGAAAATCCTAGCCATGATGGTAGTAACATACAAGAACTAGGCTGAAAAACTTCTATTTGCTTTATGGGGTTACAAAAGTTCTATCTGTGCATCGACTAGGGAAACCCCTTACTCTTTGGTCTACAGAAGCGAGGCAGTCCTTCCCATTGAGGTAGAGATACAATCTTTGAGAGTGCTAGTGGAAACCAAGATCCTAGAGGAAGATTAGATGAAAGAAAGATATGAACAATTGGCTTTGATAGATGAAAAAATAGCTAGGGCACAATACCATGCACAAGGGTACTAGAAGAGGATCGCTAAAGCATTCAACAAAAAAGTGAAACCTAGAAACCTTAAGGAAGGGGACATGGTCCTAAAAGTAATTAGAGATGAAACTTTTGAACCAAGGGGGAAGATGAAGCCAAGATGGTCTGAGCCTTTTATTATCAAGAAAGTCATGTCAAGAGTTGCTACAAGAATTACAGATTTGGATGGAGAAGAAATGCTTCACCCAATCAACATGGATAGGCTCCGAAGTTATAACATTTAAAAGGAAAAAGAGAGAGAGAAAAAAAAAGCCTACTAGGTCCAAAAACTGAAAGGGCCGCCTAGGCAAAAATTAAGGCAAAAGAACCCCGCTAGATTGAAAACCCGAAAGGGCAGTCTAGGCAAAAGATAGGGGAAAAGACCATGAGCATGGCAAAAATTCCTATAAGGTCATCATGGGCAAAAATTACATGGCATGGAAAAAAGAAAAGAAAAAAAAAATACCGACAATAAGCAAAGATAATAAATGGATGATTCTCTTATTGCTCAAATTAGAAGGTAATAAATTATTTCCAAAAGGGATTTGGAACATTCCAATCTTTTATTAAATTCAATAGTAAAGACATGAGAATCATAAAGTGCTGAAAAGTAAAATTTGGGATATTTCAAGGTAGTCAGTTAGTCCTCTTTCTTTTGTTGGACCTCTTGTGAGCTTTTTTATCTATGGGAACCCACTTCATGTCAGTCTCTAGCCATTTCTTGTACCCTGAAGTTGGATGAAGGAATTTAGGAAAACAATTGCCTTTGGTCACCCTTCGTCACGGCCAAAACTCATGGATTCCACCCAAAAACCTTTTAGTAAATGCCAAGATATGGAAGGAACCATCATCACTAGTGTAGACACTTGATTTTGCACCTATAATTTAATCTTGGAAGATGGCTAGAATGACCATTTATATACCCAAAAAAATCATAGTTGCATTACATGCATTAATTCATTCATCGCATATCATAAAAATGATCTTGAGATTCTAACGATCGTGACAATATGCCCGATTCCTAAATTGGACCGTTGGATAGAAAGATATCACATGATCAAGTTTTCACGGTCTGCATGCATTGTATGGGGTGAAGCCGATCATGTGTAATTAATTGAAATAAATTTTGATTGGCTAATGATTAAAATTAATTAAATGAATTTATGTGATTGGTGGAGTATTTTTCTTAAAGTGAGATTTGTTGCATGCGAATAAAACAAATAAGTTGATAATATTTAAAGACTGTGGATAATTAGGCTTTTAGGATAATTATATTAAAAATAATTATTTTAAAAATCCTAATTATCACTTTTGAATGAGGTTTATCATGAAAATAACTCTTAAATTCATCCAAATATAGTTTTTAGAGTTGGAAAACACTTCAAAAATGTGCTAATCGAGTAGTAGATTTCATATTCACGTTCCAAGAAACTTTTGGCATAGTAGAACTCAATATTAGGACTAGAATATATCTGGCAAAGTTGTAGAGAAGCGAATTTCCCTTTAGTTGTCAAAATTTCATCTTAATTCAAATTTTGAGTAAAATGATATAATCAAAATACTGAAGGTTGTCCTGATCTGATTCTTATCCAAATCTCCTTTTTTTTTAGGATTTTCCCCCATACGTTTTTTTGATTATTTTTAAGCTGATTTGACTTAATTTTTAAGCAAACCTAGATTATTTTCTAAGCCACTAACACCTCTATAATAGGAGAGGCCTCCCAACTTTCCGGGACCCTTCTTTCTACCTCTTTTCTGACCTTTCTTTCTACTCTCTTTGACCTCCTCTTTCTGGGCTCTTCTTTTCAGACTTTTCAATTCCCCTTACGTTAAATACATTCTAGAGACTTTTGCTTTAGGAATTTCTTTTTGTAAGTAAGGTATTTTAGACCTCAAAGAGGTGAACAAACTTCTTTGATTTCTAAACTATTCACTCATTAGAAGAGCACGCTCATGCAAGAGGTATTCTGTCTTTCTTTCTTTTCTTTTTTTCCCATTAATTAGCATGTTTTTGTGTTTGATGCATGAATATGATTAGTATGTTTTATTATAATTTGTTCTTAATATAAGATTGCTATGATTAGATGCTTTAGGTGATTGTTTATTGTAATTCTTTTTTCTTAAATTTCAAAATCTGCGATGGCTAACAAAATTATTTTATGAAAACTAAAAACTAATTTGTATTTTCAGATCCTATTTTTTTTATAAAAAAAAAAAAAAAAAAAAAAAAAAAAAAAAAAAAAAAAACCAAAACTGATCTGTATTTTTAGATCTGATTT
Organism: Quercus aquifolioides; assembly: GCA_019022515.1. NCBI lineage: Eukaryota > Viridiplantae > Streptophyta > Magnoliopsida > Fagales > Fagaceae > Quercus > Quercus aquifolioides. The sequence continues at coordinate 41,702,402 of CM032328.1, read as the reverse complement.
TTTCTAAATTCAAAACTAGTAATACAGATTTGATTTTTTTAGAAAAAAGTTTTCTTTGTTACAAAATTGAAGTGTTTGAAATTTAAAAGAAGGAATTGAAAGTTAGGTTGAAGTCTTGTCTTTTTTTCCTTTTTTTCCTTTTTTTTTTTTTTTAGAGTATATGATGCATGTATAATAAATTTACCTTATGAATGTGGATCCTCTTTCGAAAAGGTTTTTTTTTTTTTTTTTTTTTAACTTTTCACAAAACAGATCTGATACTTTTTGACAAAAATCTTATTCTTTCTTTTACATAAAATAGATCTGATTTTTTTTACAAATCCAATTTTTTTATTCACAAAACAGATCTGAACATTCTTTTTAAACGAGGACATCATTCATAAGGCAAATTTATTTAAATTATTTTATGTCGTTTGTGTTTAACATATCATTCAACATCATAAAAAAGAGGGCATATTGGTCATTAGAGTCTAGAACACCAGACTCTGTCTGGGTGGAATGGGTACCTAACACCTTCCCATTCTGTAACCTAGCCCCCGAGCTTAGGATTTTTCGATAGGTAGATTAGTGTTTTGCCTTTCTTTAATTTTGGTAGATTGTAACTAGGACCAAAAGCTTTCTATTCTTTTGCATAGATTGTAACTAGGACCCAAAGCCTTGTAAGGTTTAATTTACCAAAATTGTATAGTTCTTTATTCAATCAATAACATTCAAAGTATTCTGAATATGTATTTTGAATTTAGTTTTTTCTTTTTTTTTGCATAAAAAAAATAAGTGGCGACTCCACCACTTACCCAAAAAGAGAAGTTCCCTTAAAAGCACGCAAATCTTTCTTTTTTAAGAGCACCCGAGTTTGTGGTCTCTCACAACTAGGAGCTCCTTAATGATCACCGAATTACCTAGCAATGCGACATGTAGAGTAGTAAGAGAAACAACGAAGCCTAACCAAAGGGACACATTTATCCTTAATGCTGCAGTGGACCATGCTTGAAATGCGCCACCATTCCACTACCCATTGAATATCTGTGACATCAATGCACTTCATGAACTCAGTGAACTCATCAAAACTCATCTTAGCATGTTTGAGCCTATGGTCACGATAATGCTTGGGGAGGTATTGAAGCACGCAAATCTTTCTTTTTTAAGAGCACCCGAGTTTGTGGTCTCTCACAACTAGGAGCTCCTTAATGATCATCGAATTACCTAGCAATGCGACATGTAGAGTAGTAAGAGAAACAACGAAGCCCAACCAAAGGGACACATTTATCCTTAATGCTGCAGTGGACCATGCTTGAAATGCGCCACCATTCCACTACCCATTGAATATCTGTGACATCAATGCACTTCATGAACTCAGTGAACTCATCAAAACTCATCTTAGCATGTTTGAGCCTACGGTCACGATAATGCTTGGGGAGGTATTGACTAAGAGGAACAGTGGGGGGATGAAGCAATCGAAGCCTCGCAAATAGCCATATCTGAAAAAAAGGGAGGAGGAACATAAAAGAAAAAGAAAGCATGAGTGGAAAAAGGAGAGATAAAAAAAGAAAAAAAAGAAAAAAGACAAAGACAATAATGCGCCTTGATGGGTTGAAAACTGAAAGATAACCCATGCAAAAATTAGAGAAATCCCACTAGGTTCAGAATTTAGGCAAAAATTAGGGATTATACTTGAATAAGAAGAGGGCTCCCTGCAAAGAAGTTTGCTTCCCCCCTATGAACAACATCCAAGCCATTGAGAGTTTCAGCCAAGATCATACCTATAGGGCTTCCTTTGTCTAGATTGTTGACCACCAAGCACATCCTTTGATATACTCGATATGTTTCATGCACCAAGAAATACTTTGCAAGGAGGTATGAACAGAAGGCGTTGAGATAGTGAAAGCCTTTCCTACTAGTCACAAGAACAACCAGCTGAGAGAAGTATGCAAAAACCATGTGAATGTTCAAATGGTCAAGTGTACACCATTGTTGCGCCACAACTAGAGAAATCCCTAAAAGGTTATGAGCTAAGTTAGTGAAGTCCTCGCCAGTGGTGGGGAGGATAAGAGTGCTAACTTCAAGTTCGCCCATGATTGCACTAAATTCTTCAAGAGTGGGGCATATCTCCACACCGTTGAAGTGAAAAACATGCCGAGTAGGAATCCAAAAGTTAGCAGCAACACGAAGGAGAGGGTGATCCACCTTGATTTAGTGATATGGAAAGATACAAGAGAGACAGAAAGGAATAAGAGCTTCGTTGAAACTAGGGCCAAGCTTCTTGATCCATGCCGAGACTTCTAAAAGAGAGAATTCTGCCATTGGAAAGCCTTAAATAGTGTTTTCTTAGTTTAAAATACGTTTGGTGAAGGTTTGGAGGCCCCAACGGCGATTTTATACCTTAGTAGGGGGACTAAGGTTTTTTTGAATCGCAGCACATGTACTGAGTCAAAGCTACATACGCATGGTCAAGACCTGCGTACGCAGGTGCGCGTACATGTATGTGTTAGGATTAGTGCCCTTAAATCCTATTGTATGATGCTATGTATGACTTAATGTATCATTAATAAAGCTATTTTATTATTATCTGATATAATGGTAACATGAATATTTGGACATTATCATATAGTCCATGAAATGCATAGTATGTGATTTAGTCACAGAAGATATAAGTCACAAGTTCTTTGTAAACTCAGAATTTAAGTTCAAAGCCATTAAGACCGTAGCCATAAACCGACCACGGTAAGCAAAGAAGGTCAATGGGAGCACCAACAGCAAGGCCAGCCTGACATGAGTATCCCATGTGAAAATCATTATGCAAAGCAATGCAAAGTAAGAAGAAAAATGAATGAGAAGGGAAAAAACATACTGTAGGAGTGAGGGAAGGCATGAGATGAGTATTGTTGAACTCCTCATAGTCCAGCTCATCTGAAACCCGTTGGGTATAGGGGATGCCACTCCTCCACAACTGGTATTCCACATCCATCATGGAAAGCAGGGCATGTATAAACAACGGAGGGTCCATCGGATCCTAAGGGACATCCTCACACACCAATGGCAGCCACCTCCAAGTTTGGGTCCGCAACAGCAAGGGCACCCATCTAAGGACTCTAGTTGACCTGTAACAGCGCATAGGGTTTAAGAAGAAAACTCTATGAGATATGCAAAAGAAATAATGTGAGGCATTAAAATCCTAACTCACCTTATCAGAAGATAGCCCATTGAAATGAGCCCTGACAGAAAATAAGCTCTTCAAATCTACTTTCGCAGTACAGGCAATTTGACCGTAGTGAACAGCCCAATGCTGGAAAAGAAAGAATGGATACAGTTTACAAACTGACAGTTCGTAAGATGATAGTTTACCAGATGACAGTTTGCAAGATGAATGGGTACAGTTTGCAAGATACTGATATGAACAAGTATGAACAGTTTGCAAGATGATAGTTTGTAAGAAGGAAACATGAATATAGTTTGCAAAAGTATGATGCACAATTTAGCCTAATGACATATGGATGAGAAGTACAAGAGCTACAAAAGAAAAAGGAAAAAAACTGACCTCGAGGAGCTTCCAAGGCCTTACTAGCTTGCATAAAGTCCTTTGGCTGAGTGTGTCCAAGGAGGAGTATAAGTAGGCAAGACACGCCAGCCCCCAGTTGGCATTTTGAGCCCTCTCAAAGTCATGGAAGAGGGCTAACCACCTCAAAAACATCGTCTGCCCTCCGTTGGTAAATAGATATGCCCTTAGAAGGTACAGCAAGAAGACCCTAGCCATCTTGGCGCAATTATTGGCTGTCATTTGTGGGATAGGCCTGTAATCCCCCTCAATGTAAAAATAATAGATCGTCTCAGTGGTGTACCTCCTCTCGAGCAAGTCTATGCCCAATTGAGTGCCTGACTCACCCTCCAAGTTTATGAGAGCCCATCGCACCTAAGGCATGCGGTGAAAGTCATAGGGAGTCATAGTCATCTCCGTATCAGCAATGTGGAAGGTGTAGGCAATGTCCCACCACCTCTCAGCCAAAATCTGCACCAAAATGGCATTGGTAAACCTCTCTGGTAGTAAACAGATAATCAGCTCGAAGCCCACAACACGAATGTAGGCTCTTGTTTCTACAGTAAGGACCCTATACCATGTCGCCACGCGGTTGGTTCTTCCCCTGCCTGAAAATGGGGGGCAAAGTCTACAAAAGGATGAAAAGATGGTGTTAGATTTTCATTTTGATAAGAAACAGATGAAACAAGATTTAAAATACGATTCTTGACTAGCAACATGTGCATGTAGCCCCGTGTTTGCGTACGCAGGCACCAAGAGCGCGTATGCAGGTTGGAAACCGTGTATGCATGAATTCAAGAACAAATATGCGTAGGCATGATCAGATTCACGTACGCATAAAATTTGGCCAAGCACGCATGAATACAAGCTGCATACGCAAGCTCGTGTCCGCGTACACATGAATACAAATAATGGGTTCTTCTTCGACATTTTCAAGCTTGCTTTGATCAAAACTCATCCTAAACATGTTCCTACCCCTTCTAAGGGATCAAGTTTTCATCTAAACCCATCCCATAGCAAAACCCAAGCACTTACATGTCCATAAACATATTAAAATAGAAGATCAAAGGAAAACTAAAAAATGATAAAACTTTGAAAAACTTACTAATCTAGTCCTTGCACCTTCTGAAAGATGATCTTGTGGCTTTATGTCAATGGAAGGGACTCATTCAGCCTCGCCACTCCATTCCAATGCGTGAGGTTGAAGGCATCACTAGAAGGCACGTAGGAGGTTTTCTTAGACTTGGATGACAAGGAGGAAATGAGAGAAATTGGAAAGGGATAAAGTTTCAGATGAGGAGGTTTCAGAGAGAGGGGTTAAATTGTGAAAGGAAGTGAGAGAGAGGTCAGGGGTTTTGTAGAGAGAAAAGATGGAAGTTAGAGAGATAGAGAGAATGTGAAGAGATAAAGAAGATGAAGAGAATGAAAAGAAAAGAAATGGTCGGTAACCATTGGAGAAAAATGAAGAGGCGGGAACACATTTGGTGGATAAACTACATGTAGTTCAGACCCCTACTAAACTACATGTAGGTTAGTATATAAAAAATAAATAAATAAAAAAGTAAATAAAAACCTTTAAAATATCCCCAATGGGTTCCTGGAAGGTAGAAAATTGAAAAGAAAATTCAAGAATGTACCAAAATGAAAGAAATACCCTCAGTTGGGCAAAGGACACAAAGACCCCTATAGACACCGTATTTTGTCCGCCTCGATTTGCGTGCCGTACCCCAAAGATTCCAAAAATATTATTTTCTCTCCATGGGGCAGCGAAAACATCTAGAATGACATGGTGCAACCCATTTGGGCATCGGAGCACTAAAAATGCCTTTTTCAGCCCAAATGCCCCTAGTCAACCCTAGGTTGACCATAAGTGAAATGAGGTCAAAATCCTCCCAAAACAACTTTATTTTTTTATTTTTATGGTTTTACATTAAACCTGAGCTTCTCAGACACTCTTGTCAACTTTTTCCAAGTTTGACCCAAACTTGACCCCTAGTGGACCCCAAAAACCCTAATTTTGATCCGATCGTCAGAATAGGTTAAGACCAACAGCATTGCAAAGCGCGTCAGCGCGCTTCCCGAGGCCATAAATTTTGATTCAAAAATTTTCAATTTCTTTAGTGTTTTGGAAACTAGACATCCAGAGCTAGGAAGACATTCAAATACGTGATCAAATTCAGGATTGAAAAGATGGAAAAAGACGAAACTGCTGACCCGCCACACATTCAATGGCCGCGAGCTTGAGAAAGCGTGCCAAGGCCTATAAATGACCCTAGACACCTCATTTTTCCACCAAAAAAAAAAAAAAAAAAAAGAAGAAGAAGAAGAAGAAGAAGAAGAAGATTTTGGGCAACTCAAGAATTTTCTAGGCATTTTTTTTCTTTCTTTTCTCTATATTTCTCTTCCAGAAACACCTCCAAACACATCAAAATACCTTTGATTCTTCTCTTTTCACCAAAATTACAAGGTAGTGTTCTTGCACCCAATCTTTCTCTCCTACGTTCCATACCTTGGACTTGAGGTTTAGGGGAATGGATGTAGCTTTTTAGCCACAATCCACGCCCCTTTCTTTACAAAGCTTTATCAAGATTTTTTCTAGCTTTTTTTCCTTAAATAAAAATTTTTATTGCTTTCCTAGCATGTCTAGCATTTTACGAAGATTTATTGCGTTGATGTTGTTAGCCTAGCCTTCTTGGGCTAGGATACGTCTAAGTACCATGCTTATGTTTAGATCTACTTGTTTCTATGCTTGCTTCCATGCCTATGTTTAGATCTAATTGTTTCTATGCTTGCTTCCATGCTTATGTTTAGATCTACTTGTTTCTATGCTTGCTTTCATGCCTATGTTTAGATCTAATTGTTTCTATGCTTGCTTCCATGCTCATGTTTAGATCTACTTGTTTCTATGCTTGCTTCCATGCTTGCTTCCATGCCTATGTTTAGATCTACATGTTTCCATGCGTGTTTCCATGTTTATGCTTAGATCTATGCTTTTATGTGCCTTTTGTCATGCCTATACTTAGATCTATGCTTTTATGTGCCATTTGTCATGCCTATGCTTGGATTATGTCATTTTAGGTCCCGTATCTTGCCTATGTTTGGATCTACATGTTTGGTTTCTATGTCATGTGCTATTGTAGCCCTTTTGTCCTTAATATCTCTCTTTCTTGAGTTTTGCCCATATTGTTGGTGTGGCGTACGACATGGACGCTAGTTAACCTCAAGATAGGATGTGAGCATACGACACGGCCTCTAGTTAACATACTGTAGATCACGAACTTGAAAACTTCTCAGTGACTTAATAACTGTATTTTGGCGAGGCATACAGCACGGCTGCTAGTTAACCTCAAGATAGGATGTGAGCATACGGCACGGCTGCTAGTTAACCCATGTAGTTTAGGAACTTCAGTAGTTTTTGGTGACTTGATAACTGTGGTGGCGAGGCGTACAGCACGGTTGCTAGTTAACCTCAAGATAAGATGTGAGCATACGGCACGACTGCTAGTTAACCTGCTGTAGATCACGAACTTGAAAACTTCTCAATGACTTTATAACTGTGATGGCGGGGCATACGGCACGGCTGCAAGTTAACCTCAAGATAGGATGCGAGAATACGGCACGGCTACTAGTTAACCCATGTAGTTTAGGAACTTGAAAATTTTTTAGTGACTTGATAACTGTGATGGCAAGACGTACGGCACGGCCGCTAGTTAACCTCAAGATAGGATGTGAGCATACGGCACGGCATCTTGTTAACTCACTGTAGATCAGGATCATGAAAACTTTTCAATGACTTCATAACTGTGATGGTGAGGTGTACGGTATGGCCGCTAGTTAACCTCAAGATAGGATGTGAGCATATGGCACGACCGCTAGTTAACCCACTATAGATCAGGAACTTGAAAATTTCTCAGAGACCTAATAACTATATGATGGCGAGGCATACCGTACAGCTTCTAGTTAACCTTAGGATTGGATGTGAGCATACGGCAAGGCCGCTAGTTCACCCAAAGTAGATCAGGAACTTGAAAACTTTTTAGTGACTTTATAACTATGATGGTGAGGCGTACGGCATGGACGCTAGTTAACCTCAAGATAGGATGTGAGCATACGGCACGGCGGCTAGTTAACCCATTGTAGATCAGTAACTTAAAAACTTCTCAGTGATCTAATAACTGTATGATGGCGACGCATAAGGCACGACCGCTAGTTAACCTCAAGATAGGATGTGAGCATACGACACGGCCGCTAGTCCGCTAGTTAACCTCAAGATAGGATGTGAGCATACGGCATGACCGCTAGTTAACCCACTATAGATCAGGAACTTGAAAATTTCTCAGTGACCTAATAACTTAATGATGGCGAGGCATACGACACGGCTGCTAGTCAACCTCAAGATAGGATGTGAGCATATGGCACGACCGCTAGTTAACCCACTGTAAATCAGGAACATGAAAACATTTTAATGACTTTATAACTGTGATGGGGAGGCGTACGACATGGACGCTAGTTAACTTCAAGATAGGATGTGAGCATACGGCACGGCCGCTAGTTAACCTAATGTATATCAGGAACTTGAAAACTTCTCTGTGACTTAATAACTGTATTACGGTGAGGCGTACAACACAACCGCTAGTTATCCTCAAGATAGGATGTGAGCGTACGGCACGGTCGCTAATTAACCCACTATTGATTAGGAACTTGAAAACTTTTTATTGAGTTGATAACGTTGATGGCGAGGCGTACGGCACGGCCGCTAGTTAACCTCAAGATAGGATGTGGGCATACGGCACGTCGGCTAGTTAACCCAGCACAGAGACATACAGCATCACCGCTTGATAGCCTCCAAATAAGAAGCGATCATACGACACAGCTGCTTGTTAACCCGCTGTTGGATGTGAGCATACGGCACGGCGGTTAGTTTACCCACTGTAGAGAAGTACAGCAAGGTCTGGCCTCCAAATAAGATGAGAGCATACATCATGGCCACTGCAGGATGTGAGAATATGGCACGTGTAACGTCCTAGTCACACAAAAAAAAAGGAAAAAAAAAAAAAAGGTAATGGTCAGATTTTAGTGGACCACACGTGCCTCCCAACTACCCCACCTACCCCACCCTTGCCCACCACTCATTTTCCACTCTATCTCTTTATCTCTTTGACCTGCCAAAGCTCCTCACCCCACATTTCTTTCTTTTCCATCTTTTTCATTTTCTGTCTAACACTCCTATCCATTGCCTCACACTTTCCCACTGGTACTTCCATACTACCATCTCCACCATCATTTTTTTGGCAATGTCACCGGAAAATCCATAAGAACCTCTATGCATCTTCATCTTTTATTTGAGGTAAAATTTCTAATCCTTTTGGTGAGTTTTATATTTTGCTTGAGGTTATATTTTTTATCTTAGTTTTAATAATGATACCCATGTGATTTATGAGCATTGGAAGTAATATTTATGTGTTTATATGTATGGGTTTTGTATTGGTGGAATTATTTGATGAGTGGGTTTATGGTTTGTGTTAATGATGACTATCTAAGGTTTATGTATGGTGGAAAATTTGGGGTTTTGAGTTATAACATGTGATGGTTGGCAAATCCAATTTTTCCATTGCTATTGGGTTTATTTGGAGTTAGTTGAAGTTCTGAATTTCTTATCTTGGAGGATATTTGGATTTTGCTTTCATGGGTCTCTTATTGATGTAGTGTAAATTTTATGGAAGCTAGTCATAATGTTGGAGATGATATTGAATGGATTAAATTTATAAATTGGAGCCTATGCCTTGTGAATTAATTTGTTGAGAAACTTTGGAAGAGGAATATGTTATTGATGAGGTTAAATACTAGGCTTGCCTAATTAAGTGCATATTTGGCAATTCCTAAATTGTAGCTAGATACAATTTTAAGCTTTATGCTTATTGTGTTAGGTTTGCTTGATATTGTTGAGGTTCTAGGTAATTTGGGTTAGACACACTTTTGGAAACTACTTATGGAAATTATATTTTCCTAAAAACTATCGTGTCGTAACCTTAATATATGTATGATTATATATGAAAATGCATCATATTTGGTATTGCATTTGGGGAAATGCACGAATTGTTGATATGAAAAAATGAGCATCTTTTATTTAATCTTTGATAGGGAAATCATGGATTTTATGTTATATTATAAAATTTAAAGATGCTTATCTTGTCTTGTTGTGTGGGAAATTGATAGAAAATCTCTTGACAAGAATGAAGTTGAAAACCTTACAAACTTTGTGGAAGTTAGATTATTTAAGGTTTTTCTGAAATTACCTAGACAGAAACCATGTGTTTCAAAGTATATGTAACCTATGAGCTTTATGTGGTTTTAAAACCATGCCATGTGTGATTTCCCGGTGATCACCCAATTTGGTTTCTGTAGTCTTTGTGACAATGGAATCAAATCCAGGTCAGTGCCCTTTCACTTTGAATGACACATTCTTCCCCGCTGCCCATGGGGGGAAGAGGTTCCTTGATTGTGTGTGGGTGAGGCTGCTGCCCATGGAGCCAAGAGACCACATGCAAGAGAGGTCCTATTTGACGCGCTCTCTCTGCTGCCCATGGGGGGAGAGAAAAACCTTGAGGGTATGGGTGAGGTTGCTGTCCATGGGGCCAAGAATCTGCATACCAGAGAGGATAATATCATGCCAGTTGTGAATGGGTGGATCCCCTGACCGGTCTATGTGGTAGTGTGGTACATTTGTGATAATTTACCTTATGTTATATATTATGGCTTTGGAAATTATATTATTAGTGCTCATAGATTATTTTATATAGTTTCATGGTATTATTTTGAGAAACTTTGTGATTCATCATTTAATCATTCTTGTCACATTATTATTGAAAATGATCTTACAGGACTCAGTTAGACATTTCCCAAACTAAAACATGTTTTGTAAACTGTTCATTATCATGAAACTTGCGTTTCCCCCACCCCCATTAATTATGCTACTTACTGGGCTTTAGTTCATCCCAGCCTCTAACAGTTTTTCATATTAATTATGCTACTTACTGGTGGCTAATAGTTATAAACTTTTCAGAGTAGGCAACAATCTTTTGAGACAGCTTTTTGGTGGCTAACAGTAGTTAGACTAACTACTGATGGAGGCTAAACTTTTGTAATGGAGATATTAGATGATGTACATCTTAGAATAGGCTTGACTCATTCTGTTGTATATCATAGTGGTTGTGACGGTATTCCCACTAATGGGACAAGCTGATGATATGTAATTATTTATTCAGACCTCTATTCTTCTGTGGCCAATGGTCCTTGTAATTATTGCTTAGAGCTCTGACTTACTTTGAGAGTATATTCAATGGAATTACTATGATAATTCTTGATGTTGGTATTTGATATGATTTATGTGGATTGAATTGTCAAAAAGGAAAATAAATCTACAGGTACTTTGAGACGCCTTTCTCATGTTTTGGACCTTTTGGGGTTTGGGGCGTGACAACACGGCCACTAGTTAACCCACTGTAAAGACGTACAACATGGCCGCTAAATAGCCTCCAAAAAAGATGCGAGCATACGACACAACCACTAGTTAAACCGTTGTAGGATGTTACCATATGGCACGGCCGCTAGTTAACCTACTGTAGATCAAGAACTTGAAAAAATTTTAGTGACTTGATAACCGTGATGGCCAGGCGCACAGCACGGTGGCTAGTTAACCTCAAGAGAGGATGTGAGCATATGGCACGGGGGCTAGTTAACCCACTGTAGATCATGAACTTGAAATCTTTTTAGTGACTTCATAACTGTGATGGCGAGGCATATAGTGTGGCCGCTAGTTAACCTTATGGTAGGATGTGAGCATATGGCACAGCTGCTAGTTAACCCACTATAGAGTGGGAACTGTAAAACTTCTCAGAGACTTGATAACTGTATTCTGGCGACATGTACTACACGACCACTAGTTAACCTCAAGATAGGATGTGAGCATACGGCACGGCTGCTAGTTAACCCACTATAGATTAGGAACTTGAAAACATTTTATTCACTTCATAACTGTGATGGCGAGGTGTACGGCACGGCCGCTAGTTAACCTCAATATAGGATGTGGGCATACGGCACGGCGGCTAGTTAACCCACTGTAGATCAGGAACAAGAAAACTTTTTAGTGACTTCATAACTGAGAAGGCGAGGCATACGGTTGAAGGAATTATGCATGTACGCAGCGGAAAAAATAACAGATCTACTTCATTCACAATTGTTAACATGTGCTATGTAAGTTTCAGAATTAGAGAACAAGATAGTGTACCTTGAAGCAGTGAAATTCAAAACCAAAATTCAGAAGTTCTTGAGAAGACTTTCAATCTTCACTCCAATTCCACTAACGCCCATGATGTGTGGTCTCTCAATTAGTTATATGAGTTTGTTCTAGAGAGAATGAGAGAGTGTCCTTCACTTACATACATATCAATTCATGTTATATCAAATTCTGTATGTTTCTCTCCTAATAACTGATTATCTAATTGGGCTAGCCTTTTAGGCCTTCCCAATTGGGCTTTAGTAAGTGGCTTGGAGTGGGACCAAAAGGGAACAAATAAGACACTAGCTCCAATGGGCCTTGGGCTTTTCTGTCAACTCTTGACAATTCCAAAGTTACCATTAATTATATTTAATATCACCATATAAATATAATTGAACTCTAGGCCTTATTAATAGATTATATCCCAAGACTTTATTATACATGTAACCCCTTCATAAAATATTAGTAGTAATGCAAAGTCATGAATGTAGACTGCCACTTTGTAAATTACTACATCTTAATCCTTGAGTACCCGGTTTAATCCTTTAAGTTATTCATTATATATTTATGAAATCCAATTTCATAAATATATACTTTAGTAAGTATTTACTAAATTAGTTAGGCCTAACATTCTGAATAACAAACCCATTAAACTTATCTCAAGGGAATATTTTATATCTTCGTTAAGAGACTATGAATTCCATCATGAGAATATATGTTCCATCAACACTAAATGTGGCTGCCCAACATACTGAGGTTTTGACAGTTACTTTAGATCTCACTCCTGATATATCAAAGCAACCTACACTTCATGCTCAGGTCCATTATTCTCTCAGAATTAAGAGTTCAGGTGAATATAAGTCATGCAATTTATTATTCAATTGACAGTCATTAGGAGAATAATAAATCTCACAGTGGTCCAGTTCAATATGTCTTAACTCTTAAAATATAACAACATATCAACTAGAAGTCACCACTTCCATGATCAAGACAAATCATCTTAGTTAATATGTTATAGTCTTCGCAGATGAAACGCCCAATTTCATCACTGACTACGAACTAAATTCTGAGTTTACAAAAAACTTGTGATTTATATCTTCTGTGACTTTTCACATAAATCACATACTATGCATCTCATGGACTATATGATAATGTCCAAATATTCATGTTACCATTATTTCAGATAATAATAAAACAACTTTATTAATTACAATATTAAGTCATACATCATGTCATACATAATATCATACATAGCATCATACAATAGGATTCTAGGGCACTAATCCCAACAATCTCCCACTTGCCCTAAAGACTATTGTGCACTAATCTAACTCCCTTTCCCTCCAAATGCGACTCGAAAGTCCTTTGAGGCAAGGCTTTGGTAAAAGGATCTGCTAGATTATTTGCACTTTTAATCTTTGCCACCACCACATCTCCACGAGCAATAATATCTCTAATGATGTGGTACTTTCTCTCAATGTGCTTTCCTTTCTTGTGATTCCTTGGATCTTTTGATTGTGCAACTGCACCACTATTGTCGCAAAACAATGTGTGATGGGAACTTGTTCCATTCTCATTACACGAAGGTCAGAAAGGAATTTCTTGAGCCATATAGCTTCTTTTGCTGCTTCACAAGTAGCAACATATTCTGCTTCCATAGTGGAGTCCGCAATACAAGATTGCTTGACACTCCTCTAAGTTATGGCTCCACCTCCCAAGGTGAAAACACATCCTGATGTAGATTTTCGGAAATATAGATCCGATTGAAAGTCTGAATCTGTATAGCCAATGGGAATCAAATCCTCACACCGGTAAACAAGCATATAATCTCTCGTTCTCCGAAGATACTTGAGAATATGCTTTACAGCTTGCCAATGTTTTGGTCCTGGATTTGATTGATATCGGCTGACCATGCCAACTGAATAACAGATATTTGGTCTACTACAAAGCATGGCATACATGAGGCTTCCTACTGCAGAAGCATAAGGAACTTGTCTCATTATATTTTCTTCCTCTTGAGTCTTAGGCCTTTGGTCATCAGACAGAGGAACTCCATGTCTGAAAGGAAGTAATCCTTTTTTGGAGTTTTGCATGCTAAACCGTTCTAGAACCTTATCTATATATCCAGCTTGTGATAAGCCTAACATCTTATTCTTGCGATCTCACCAAAGCTTGATCCCTAGAATAAAGTTAGCCTCACCCAAGTCCTTCATATCAAATTGACTTGACAACCACGCCTTTACTGATGACATTACCCCTACATCATTTCAAATGAGTAGAATATCATCAACATAAAGCACTAGGAACGTTACTACTTTATCTCGATGTCTTTTGTACATACATGGTTCATCAAGATTTTGTTCAAAACCAAATGATTTGATTGCTTGATCAAATCTAATGTTCCATAACCTAGATGCTTGCTTAAGTCCATAAATGGACCTTTTCAACTTGCATACCATATGTTCTTGGTTCTTGATAGGCCAAAAACGTATTGACCCCTTGTGATTAAATTAATTAATTAATTAGCCAAGTTATTAATTAATCAATTTAACATGCAAACGCATGGTAGCACAAACAAATCACCAATAAACTAATTATGCAGCGGAAAATAAATAACACGGTGATTTGTTTACGAATGAGGAAAACCTGACGGCAAATACCCCACCGGGTGATTTTCAAGTCACCACTCCCGAAACTCCACTATTATTACAACAAGCGGTTACAAGTAAAGGAATCCCAAGTACCTTACCAACCTACAGTTGAACCCTTACCCCAATACCCAATTGGACTTGTTCTGTAGTGACAACTTCCCCTTTTGATGCACGGCTCCAAAGTACGTGACTAACCAATTGCGCGGATCCCAGTATGCGACTTCAATCACAAACTAGAGAAAGTTTGTTGGCTGCAAAGTTCTTCAGTTCATCCCAACGATGACGATTAAGAAGATGGTTGGTCATAAAACCCTTTGGTGCAAATACACAGCAACTTCTTCAATAGTGATGAACTAGGTCAAAACTTTGTCTCCGGTCACAATTTGCTTGAACAGAGTTTGCTCAATGCTTGTGCAACCTGTGAACCCTTTGACGGCTTTTAAAACAATCCTTTTATATGTCTAGGGTTAGGAGAAAAGAAGGCCCAAAGACACATCCACAGATCCCAAGAAATCAGATCAGAAATTCTGATTTTGTAAACCTCAACAGATAGAAGCTGTCGAGCATCTGTCGAGATAGCTGTCGAGCCACGGGCAGAACAGCTTCCTTAAACCTCGACACATGCTAGCTGTCGAGCTTTAGTAACTTTGCACTTTCAGCTTGTTTTCTTGAACAGGCTTGAAGGCTTCAACACTTGATCTTGAAACATGGTTTCTTGAAGTATTTCAACACATCCTAGATCTACCCAAATACAAGTAAAGTTCGTTTTGTCAAAGGATTAGCCAATTACATAAAAGAATGACATATGTTCTTAACAAGTGAACCACATATGTCCTAACAGTTCTTATCTACGAAACCTTGTGAGCATACATTAGCACATGTAAAACCTTGTGATGGCCAAATCACATTGTACCTGCACATGTATCAAGAGTAGCAAAGAATATTGCGTGTTGTGTGTGAAAAACATCGCAAGATTGCATAAGTGTATACATGTTATGACGATTTGAGATATGAGAAAATCACTTTAACTCACACACAATCATAACTGTTTGATGGGGACTATCACCTTCGAGGTACATCCTATAATTCCCACATCTCCTAGAATACACGCTTGCAATCATATTTAAAGCATTTTTGATCTTTTTGCTTTTTATTTTCTTTGCATATTTTCTTTTATTTAGCATATCATGCATAGGCATATAAAAGAGAGAAAAGAAATACCCAAGATGTTAAGCATTTGACATTGCACTTTTGCTATGCCGAAGCATACAGATGTCATATTATGATTGGCGGGCAACAGTCGCGAGATGGTTATTTATGCCTTTCTCTTAGGATTTTCTAGTCCTACCCGTCAAAAAGAGTGATACGAGTGTTAAGTTCAAGAGATAACTTAATCTTACTCATCACAAACAAGAGCCACAAAGCTCATTTGCTTAGTTGTGCATAGAGATGCTCATCTAAGCTACAAAAGATACAAAGTTTAGAAAACTTTGTTTCAATGGCCATCCAAGGTACACAAGTACCAAAGTACACAAAACACACACTTTTTTTGTATTTTTCAATTTTTTTTTATGAAAAACAAAAATAAACAAAACTGAAAACAAACAAACAAAAACATGTTAAACAAGGCAAAACATAAAACTAGACTGACTCAAAAGAAAAGCAAAACACACAAGTAATGCGACACACAAAAACAAGAAGATAGAAGAAAGTGATATAATCACTTAGAGTCCTTTTTCTTCCACACCTTGGAAGAACCTTTCCTTTGATTAAACCCTTGAACCAGCGGTGAGGGGGAAGAATTGAAACCGTTCAAGCTCAAAAGGAACATGAGGGCCTTGAGAAGATCACCAAGAGGAGCAAGAAAGAATTAAAGCTGATTCTGGCTTCCAGATCCGATCATGACATTGCTCTGTTGAGTGGCTAACCACTTATAGCAATTTGGTCGAGTATGACCGGCAGCTCCACAATGATGATAGAGATGCTGATTCTTCTGTTTAGGCTTTTGAGAGTTAGCCTTCTTAACCCTAGGGTTTTTAACATCTTTCTTATCCTGCTTAGGGGGTGCTCCTAAGATAGATTTACACTTGTCTAAGTTCTCACTAGCTAATTCAATTTTCACATCAATGTTCTCAATTTCAGTTTTATTAGCAGGAGGAACAAACATAGTAGCACTAGTAGAAGCAATATTAGAGGAAGAAAGACCATACCCTAAACCTATTCAATCCGAAGCAGATTTCTGAATGCTGAGCATCTCATCAAGCTTTGCACTTGAAGTCCTTTCCAATTGAGCTCTAACTTGAAACAGCTTCACTTCAAGCTTCTTGGTCTTCTCAGCCAAGAAATTGTTCTCAAACCTTAGTGCTCCAATAGTCTGATTAGCTTCATCAAACTTTGTGGACAACTCTTCACGATCAAGTTCCACATCACTGAGTTTCTTGGTGGCCAGCCTATACAATTTCTCATGCTTCTCAGAAAACTTTTACAGTTTCTCAGAGGCTGTATGGATATCATCTTAATCATCCATCTTCTCACACTTAGAATCCACCAATTCTTCTTCTTCTTCAACATCTTTAACAATCCCTTCAGTAGGATTGATTGTGGTAGTGAAGGCATTCAAGATTCTGTCATCCTCATCGTCGGAATCATCCTTAGGCTCAGTGTCACTCAAGGTTGCAGCAAGTGCCTTACTCTTCCCAATGCTCTTGAGATATGTGGGCCATTCTTGCTTCATGTGACCGAATCCATGACACCCAAAAACACTTTGGTCCTGCAGGAACAGTGTACTGACCGCCATCCTTAGCATCCTTTTTCCTTTGTCTTGGCCCTTAGACTGAGAAGAACTGGATTGTCTGTGGTCCTTGTCGAAGTTCCTCCCATTGGCATTCTTCATAAACTTCTTGAACTGCCTTGTAATGTAGGACTTCATCTTGGAATCTTCGTCATCGGAAGACTCATCTGTGTCACTGCTCTTTGCCTTCAAGGCCATGCTCTTGCCTTTACCCAACTTACCAATCCGTGATAGTCCTATCTCGTAGGTCTGTAGATTACCGACCAGCTCTGTCAAAGGAATCTTGTCAATATCCTTCGATTCTTCTATCGCTGTAATCTTGGAATGGAATCTCTCGGGTAGAGATCTGAGCACCTTTCTTACAATCTTGGGTTCAGGAATGGTTTTTCCAAGATTGAAGGCTGAGTTCACTATGTCCTTAAGCTTGGCATAGAACTCATCAAACGACTCATCCTCCTCCATCTTTATTTCTTCAAAGCTTGTAGTGAGCCTTTGAAGTTTTGAATCCTTGACAGCCTTTGTACCCTCATAGGTTGTCTAGAGGATGGTCTATGCTTCCTTAGCAGTTTCTGTGGAGGATATCTTCTTAAACTCCTCATTGGTGACTGCACCAAATAAGGCATTCAATGCTCTGCTGTTGAAGTTTGCCGCCTTGATCTTGGCTTCATCCCAATCGGCTGGTGCTTCCTTTGAATTGGTCCAGCCAATCTCCACAGCTTGCCACACATTTTCATCTAAAGACTGCAAGAAAGCTCTCATGCATACTTTCCAGTATGCATAGTTAGTGCCATCAAATAAAGGAGGTATGATTAATGACTGTCCTCTATCCATGACAAACAGGGGTCAATGGATCAACACAGCAAAGATTAAACCTAATCAGAGTGTGCCCGCTCTGATACCACTTGATAGGCCAAAAACGTATTGACCCCTTGTGATTAAATAAATTAATTAATTAGCCAAGTTATTAATTAATCAATTTAACATGCAAATGCATAGTAGCACAAACAAATCACCAATAAACTAATTATGCAGCGGAAAATAAATAACGCGGTGATTTGTTTACGAATGGGGAAAACTTGACGGCAAAAACCCCACCGGGTGATTTTCAGGTCACCACTCCCAAAACTCCACTATTATCACAACAAGCGGTTACAAGTAAAGGAATCCCAAGTACCTTACCAACCTACAGTTGAACCCTTACTCCAATACCCAATTGGACTTGTTTTGTAGTGACAATTTCCCCTTTTGATGCACGGCTCCCAAGTACGTGACTAACCAATTGCGCAGATCCCAGTATGCAACTTCAATCACAAACTAGAGAAAGTTTGTTGGCTACAAAGTTCTTCAGTTCATCCTAACGATGACGATGAAGAAGATGCTTGGTCACAAAACCCTTTGGTGCAAATACACAGCAACTTCTTCAATAGTGATGAACTAGGTCAAAACTTTGTCTCCGGTCACAATTTGCTTGAACAGAGTTTGCTCAATGTTTGTGCAACTTGTGAACCCTTTGACGGCTCTTAAAAAATCCTTTTATATGTCTAGGGTTAGGAGAAAAGAAGGCCCAAAGACACATCCACGGATCTCAAGAAATCAGATCAGAAATTCTGATTTTGTAAACCTCGACAGATAGAAACTGTCGAGCATCTGTCGAGATAGCTGTCGAGCCACGGGCAGAACAGCTTCCTTAAACCTCGACACATGCTAGCTTTCAAGCTTTAGTAACTTTGCACTTTCAGCTTGTTTTCTTGAATAGACTTGAAGGCTTCAACACTTGATCTTGAAACATGGTTTCTTGAAGTTTTTCAACATATCCTAGATCTACCCAAATACAAGTAAAGTGCGTTTTGTCAAAGGATTAGCTAATTACATAAAAGAATGACATATGTTCTTAACAAGTGAACCACATATGTCCTAACAGTTCTTATCTACGAAACCTTCTAGTTGCATCATATAGATTTCCTCTTCAAGATTGCCATTAAGAACTGCAGTTTTGACATCCATTTGCCAAATCTCATAATCATAATGAGCAGCAATGGATAAGAGAATTCTGATAGATTTAAGCATTGCTACTGGTAAAAAGGTTTCTTCATAATCAATACCTTCTTTTTGAGTATACCCTTTCGCCACTAGCCTTGCTTTAAAGGTTTCAACCTTTCCATCTATCCCTCTCTTCCTCTTGTAAACCCATTTGCAACCAACAGGTTTAATGCCATTAGGCGCCTTTACAAGATCCCAAACTTGATTGGAATACTTGGAATCTAATTCAGATTTCATAGCTTTAACCCAATGATGTGCATCTATATCATTCATTGCTTATTCGTAAGTGTAAGGATCGGTTTCGGCCTCTTCTGAGATAGCTTCATAAGTTTCTCCCAGACCTATAAACCTTATAGGTGGCCTAACAATCGTCCCACTACGACGAGGCACCTGTGTAATAGACATCTCATGAGTAGTATCTTGTGGTGTATCCAATACAACCACATCATCCCTAGTTTCAATTATTGGTTGTTCAACTACAGGGTCATTCATTTCAACCAACACAACTCTACTTCTAGGAGTATAATCATTCATATAGTCATTTTCCAAGAATTTGGCATTTGTACTAACAAACACTTTATTATCCTTATGACTATAGAATAAACCTCCAACAGTTCCTTTTGGATACCCTACAAAGAAAACCACTTCTGTTTTAGACTGTAACTTGTCAGACTTTCCTTTCAACATATGTGCCGGACAACCCCAAATATGGAGATATCTCATACTAGGCTTACGCCCATTCCACAACTCTACAGGTGTTTTAGGAACAGACTTCGAAGGTACTAAATTCAGAAAATACATTGCAGTATTTAAGGCATATCCCCAAAAAGAAATTGGTAGAGTTGAATAACTCATCATGGATCTAACCATATCTAAAAGTGCCCTATTCCTTCTTTCCACTACACCATTTTGTTGTGGAGTTCCAGGTGCAGTCAATTGGGATACAATCCCATTTTCAGTTAAGTAATCTTTGAAATCCCCAAGAAGGTATTCGCCACCACGATCAGATTGAATGGCCTTTATGCGTTTACCTAATTGATTCTCAACTTCAGCCCTAAACTCTTTGAACTTTTCAAAGGCTTTGGACTTCCGTTTCATTAGGTACACATAACCAAATCTAGAGTAATCATCAGTGAAAGTAATGAAATACTCCTAGCAACCTCTTGCCTGGATTGACATAGGACCACATACATCTAAATGTACTAGTTCTAGCAAATCTTGGGCTCTTCTACCTTTTGCATTAGAAGGTTGTTTGGTCATTTTGCCTTCCAAGCAAGATTCACAAACTAGAAAATCATCAAAGTCCAATGGCTCTAAGAGACAATCTTTGATCAGTCTTTGAAATCTGTTTGAATTAATTTGACCCAAACGCAAATGCCAAAGATATGCATCACTAGTAGAAGGAAACTTTCTCTTTAATGATTTTACATGAGAGTCATTATCTAATTCAGAATTATATAATTCATGCTTATTAGGACTTAAAATATAAAGACCATCAACAATATTGCCAGAATAGATAAACACTTTACCCTTCTTTATTACAACATTGTCTTTAAGGATAACACAATATCCATGTTTACCTAAATAAGTTGTAGAAATTAAATTCCTACGAACATTAGGTACATATAGACAGTCTTCCAATATTAAAGCCCTAGACCCAAAGCATAAATTAAACACTCCAACAGCTACAACCGGAATCCTGCTCCCATCAGCCAAAGTAAGAAACAATTCCCCTTCTTTAAGCTTTTTGGTCTCCTAGAACCCCTGCAAAGAATTGCAGATATGATTAGTACAACCTGAATCCACACACCAGGAATCTGTGGGATTCTGCACTAAACATATTTCAAGGAGGAATGATCTTTTCATACCTTTATTCTTGGCAGCCTTGAATTTTGGACAATTCCTCTTCCAGTGTCCTTTCTCACCACAATGGAAACATTTTCCTTTGAGCTTCTTTCCTTTGTCAGCAACCCCTAAGGCAATTTGTTTACCCTCTTGTTTGGTGAAGTCCTTCTTCTTCTTCTTCTTACCCTTGCCTTTCGACTTAGGTTGAGAAGTAGAAGCTTCACCCACATTGGCTTCAACATTAGAAGTACCAAGGATGCCTTCCGCCGCTACCAATTCATTCATTAATTCAGACAAAGAGTAAATCTTTTTGTTCATATTATAATTGAGTCTGAATTCCTTGAATGATTCCAGTAGTGAATGGAGTATCATATCCACTTGGGATTCTCCATCAATATCAGCACCTAAAACTTCCAATGTATTCAGATTGGAAATCATTGTAAGACAATGCTCCCTCACTGAACTACCTTCAGCCATTTTGGTATTATAAATTTGCCTCATGGTTTCTTGCCTTGCAGAACGGCCTTGCTCACCAAACATCTCCTTCAGACTTAGCATAATGTCTGAAGCTAGTTCTACATCCTGCATTTGATGCTGTAGAACATTTGAGATAGATGCTAGGATGTAGCACTTGGCCATCTCATTAGATTTCTGCCAACGATAATATCGTTATTTTTCCTCAAGAGGAGCATTTAATGAAGGAAAGCTAGGACATGGTTTAGTAAGAACATATTTGTGCTCTTCAGCAATGAGAACTATGTCCAAATTTCTTTTCCAGTCAACATAATTGGATTCAGTCAGTTTGTTTTGATTAAGAATAGTAACAAGTGGGCTAAATGATGCCATGTTCAAATCTGAAAATAATAAACATGAATATAATAAGTAAACTGGACATTATCAATTTTGCATATAATCTTATAGTATGGAACCTTAATAAAACCATAATATAATATATGCAACGACAACCCAATACCATATTCAATATCCCTCAGCATAGAGTGAACATTAAATACTATGATTGATTGAGAACTGTTCTCATTATTAATGCTACCATGATAACTCTTATCAAACACTAATAATATGTCGTGTTATATTTGGCCTCTAAATAATAATAGTAAGAACTCAACATAGAGGATACTATAATATTTAGTCTAGTGTATACCATTGTCTAGAATCATGTGTAGTCACATTTCATCCCCTTAACAGGTTCATTTTGTAGTACCATGATACAAAACACCCTCCGCATGGAATGCAAAGCTCGAGGCAAAGACAAGGTGTTTGATCAAACTACTATAAACCAAGAAATTCAATCTTGTAGTACCGTGAAATAAATACTCTCTGCATGGAATGCTAAGCTCGAAGCAAAGATGTAAAGTTGTGATTTACAACTATGTGTTTTGTTGGCTTTTATTTCGTGCCAAATTTGATTGTAATTATTATCAATTGTTTATACCCTGTATTTGTAGTGGGAATTGATGTAAGGGTTGTGTGATAGAGAGTGTGTGAAGACTCAAGCAATTTGGAAGCTGAAGGAATCTCGCGGGTATGTCGCGACTAAGCTTCCCGCGAAGTGAAGCATGTGCCCTGCACATGCTGGAATGCGAAGAGTCAGGACAGGTGGAGACAGCTGTCTCTCGCGAGTATCTCGTGGGTAAGGCCTTCCCGCGAGACACCTGCGAGACATACTGTTCTTCCGGCCTGTACTGACTGACTCACACATTTTGCACCTATCCTATATAAACCCTCATTACCCACAAATGTTGAGGAATGCTTCAGAGAGAAAACCCTAGCCAAACACATTTGCAATTAGAGATTGTCATCCCCACCTTTCTCTATACACTTGCTTGTGGTATCTCCTCAACCCTTCCCTCTCCATTTCCACACCATTGAAAGGTTGATAGCCCAAACACTTACCACACCTTTTGAGAGTGTTGAGTGACGTTTTGGTGCTGCTGGGAAGCATTGGAAGAAGCCTGGAATGGCAGATGCAACATGGAGCTTGTTACAGGATCCGGGGTGCTAGACAAGACACGGTTCCGAGAAGCCTTGTTGGAGTAGGAGCTTGGAGGGCTTAGGTACATCGGGTAGATTAGGCTTGGAGGGTCTCTTGCTTACTCATGTATCCCAACTGATTGTCTAGTGGATCGATTTCCGCTTGGAGGGCGGCGGAGAGGTTTTTCGCCGAGTTCTTCGGTTTCCTTTTCGAAAACACGTCTTGGTGTTTTCTGTGTTTGCATCTCTCTTTCCTACTCTTTTATATTCCATTATACTGCTGTTCTGTTTAGTTTATGGATTAGAGTAGTTTTTTGTTGATCCACTCGGTTTTACACTATTCCGCACTTTGTATTAAAGTTGTGTAAAATCTATCGAGCCGTAATTTTAATTGGGGGTCTAAACAGCTCTTGTATTTTCAACACGTTTTCGAGCTTTCAATTGGTATCAGAGCGGGTACACTTGCTGTGGTTTAAATACCTTAGTGTGATCCTTGACCCTATTTGAGATGGACCGGTCTCAATCGCTCAATGTTCCACCATTTTTTTATGGGAACAACTACGCATTCTGGAAAGTCATAATGAGAGCATTTTTATGCTCTATAGAAGATACCGTTTGGGATGCGGTAGAGCTAGGCTGGACTAAGCCGAAGGCTCCTAAGGCTAATTGGGATAAGGCAGCTCTAGCAGCAGCCAATGCTAATAGTAAAGCTTTAAACGCTATATTTTGTGCTATGTCTCCTGATGAATTCCACAGGATCTCTCATATGACAGTAGCCAAAGAAGCTTGGGAGATTTTGGAGACCATTTATGAGGGCACAAAGAAAGTTAAGGACACAAAGCTTCAGATGCTTACCACCAAATTTGAAGAGCTCAAGATGGGTGATGATGAACCGTTTGATTCATTCTATGGGAAGCTCAATGAAATTGTAATTGCTAAAATCAATCTTGGGGAGAAGATTGAAGATGCTAAGGTGGTGAGAAAAGTATTGAGGTCCTTGCCTGAAAGTTTTAGAGCAAAAGTTACAGCCATAGAGGAAAGCAAGGATTTGGATGAGATTAAAATTCAAGAATTAGTTGGGTCTCTCCAAACATATCAGATGGGACTGCCTTCCCATAAGATGAGTAAATCACTTGCTCTTAAAACCATCACCGAAAGGATGGATGATTCCTCCGAAGAAGATGGGGTGGAGAAGGAAGTAGCATTTCTTGTGAAAAACTTCCGCAAATTTCTGAAGATGAAGAACAGTGGGAAACCATTCAACAGAGGAAAATTTTCATCTTCAAGAGGTGATAGGAAAGAGTTTACAAGGAAAGAAGGGAGGGAGTTCCAACCTTCTTCAGAAATTATATGCTATGAGTGCAATGGCCATGGACATCTAAAGAAGGAGTGTCCAAATTTTCTGAGGGGAAAAGGCAAGGCTTATGCCATGACACTTAGTGATTCAGACTCTTCTGATTTTGACTCGGAAGAGAGCTGTGACGGAGAGGGAAACTACTCCGCATTCATGACCATTGCTCATGTGGAGTCATCGGATGATTTGGGTGCACTTGTGAAGGAGCTTGGTGAGCATTCTGATTCAGAGTCTATTGGGAATGTGGAAGAATCAGATGCTGAAGAAGAAGAAGAGAATACAGCTAATCTTCAAGAAAATTACTCCTTACTACTTGAGAAGTCGGGAGAATATACCAGAGTAGCCAAGGCAGCTGTAAGGAAAATGAAGAAAGCTGAGGAAGATTACAGAAGTCTCTTGATCAGATATAAAGAGGCTAAGTGTGAGATTGAGACACTAAATGGCGAGTTGTCTGAAGCCTATATGAAGGTGAGGTTTCTTGAGCAAGAGGTAGTACAAGCTCATGCCAAGATAGAGAGAGTCTCCTCCCAGAAGTTAGATGATGTTATCTCATCTCAAAAACCTTCTTCAGACAAGTCCGGGTTGGGATACACCGGAGGAAGTAGCTCATCAGCCAAAGCTACCAAAGAAGTGAAATTTGTGAAGGCCATAGAGCCTATTGTAGAAGAAACCATCCCTGAGAATGTTAAGGCTGAGAAGAAGAATGTGAGTGAGCAACGGATGGTGAATAAGCCCCGAAATCAATCTATGGGCAAACATGAAACCAGAGGAAGATCTCTCCCAAGATCACAACGAGGTCCCAGAACGGACTATGTGTGTCATTACTGCAGACTGCAAGGACATACCAGACCCAACTATCAAAAGCTGAGATCAGACAACAATTCAAGCGCACCTCGGTCACGAGGAAGGAGAAATGACATGAGGTCTTGGGGTGGTGAACAACCGAGAAGTCAAAATCGTGATCCTGGCATGATGGACGTGATGAAAATGATTGGTGCCTTCACCACCTGCTTGGAGAGTTTCACCAGAAGGTTTGACAGTCCAAATTCTCGTACCCAATCCGTAAAGGATATCACCCCAAACGCACGTGACGTGTGGGTGAAGAGGGGTACTCATGCATAAGCATTATAACATGTCCACGCATAAATTCTTTCAATGTTTAGGGACATTTGTTGTTGCATCTTTTCATGCATTTTGTTTACTGTTGTTATTTTGTCCGGTTGGTTTGTACCGACTATTTTTGTTGATCTTTCTTTTCTTATTCTGCTTTGGGTGTGTTCAAAAAATTCAAAAACACATAAAAAATAGAAAATCCAAAAAGTTTGATCACTTTGTTGAGTTTTGTCTCAAAGCATGTTTTGCCTTGTACCTTTGTACTTATGGTTTTGTGCATTTAACGAACTTAGCTTGTCCCTCATGCACTCATATCATTGTGGAAGAAATTCTGAAATCTATGTGACTGTTGTAAATAGATCTTCAACCTTGTCATGAATGATTAGTGAATGGTTTTGTTGATCTTGAGACATGCATAGACTCATGCCTATATATCTTCCCACTTTTATTTTTTTTTTGCTTAAAAGAGCTCTCTAAATGTAAATCTCCAAATGAAAAGAGATATAGAGCTGCAAAAGCCTGTCGCACAAACTAGTATTCGACTAGGAAAAAGGGAAAGCGACCAAAATAAAATGTATGATGCCCAAAAAGCCAAAGGCTAACTCATCAATTGAAATATCAAAAATTTCAGGCATCTTTCTCTAAATGAGATTCTCTTTGCTCAAAAGTTGCAAATGATATGTTAAATATGGAGCCAAATGAAAAGCTTCATTGAATTGTTATCAAGTACGTGTGGGAGGTCATATATGCATGTTTCTATAATTGAGATAGATCACATAATCTAGTGCTAGTTGTGTATGCCTTGATTGAATTGATCATTGAAGCTTCACATTGGACTAAGGACTATCTCATTTTTGATATCCACACACAACACACAAGTCTATGTTCAATGAATGTCATAATCATTTGTGTGATTGTACTTGATTAAATGTGTTTTTCACATGCTCAATCTTTGTTGATCAAACCCAAAAAGATTTTTGAGTGTTTTATTTGTTTTTGAAAGTGATTTTATACTTTCTTGTCTTTTGTTTTTTATTAAAATGCATATTTTTGTGTTTCTTCAAAAAACTGGTTCAGGGGTAGTTTCGCGAGAAGCTCGCGACTTAGAGCTTCCCGCGAAAAGGAGTTGAGGGAAATTTTTATTTTATCTTGTCACACAGAAACTTTTGCGACTGTCTCGCGACCAACAGCTTCTCGCGAAATGCTGTTTGGCTAAAATTGGATTTTTCCAATTTCAGATAGAAGTTACCGCAACTGTCTCGCGACTGTTTCACGACCTAATGCTTCTTGCGAAAATTTTGTGCTTCAGTGGCCCTTTTCGCGACTGTCTCGCCACTCCCTAACCCGCGAAAAACGCGTGTTTTCAGTTTTTATATAGCTGATGTGACAGTTTTTCAAAACTCTCAAACTTCCCTCGCTCAACCTCTCTTGAACTTTTTCAACCCAAAATCACTATTCCATTCAAACCCCTTCAATCCAAGCACTTTTTCTGCATTTTCTTCTTCAAGGTATGTTTGTTAATCATTTCTTTTTAAGTTTTTGCTTAGATTATGCAGAATTTTTGTTAGGGTTTTGATAATTGGGGATTTTCGAAACTTTGGGTTAGTTTTCAAAATTGGGCGAATTTTTCTCAAATTTTTTGATTGGGCTGTGTCCCATTTGTTGTTTCTGCATCTGTGTTGGCCCCTTGTGGCATTTTATCATGTATTGAGGGTAGTTTTTCACATGTTCATGCATTATTCATGTAATATTTGCATTTGTGCACGCTAAGTGTTTGTCAAAATGTCCGAGTGACATTTTTGTGCCAAAATGGAATCAAGTGATTTCAATCCATGGTCTTTAACTTGTTTGACCTTATTTTACTTGGTTTGGTCATTGATTATGTGTTTCACTCACTTTGTTCATGTTGCACACTCTTGGCACACAACTAGGCACACTTAGGCACCCTCGTGCATCTCATGCCACACACACTCATCAGCACATGCACACAGACACACACTCTTGCACTGTTTCGTAATTTGTTGCATTGTAGTTATGATTTATAGGTTGGAGTCTTTTAGCATGATGTTTAGTGTCTACCATGCTCTGTTTTTCAGTTAGTTTAAGTCTGATTTGGCACTAACTTGAATCTAATGAAGTTTGTCTTCTGGTTTGTGTTTGTGCATTTTTTTCCTTCTTTGCTTTGTGAAATTGTGCAGATGTCTCCCACCAAGCATGCAGCTAGGAAGAAATCGACTTCAAAGAGAGCCCGAACTGATTCTGAACATTTCCGGTCTATAGATGCTGATATAAAGTACAATGACTGCTACAAGGACAAGACGATCATCATGGAACGGGTAGTCCAGTTAGAGACTCTTGAGGGCACTTGCATCCCTGAAGTGTTCAAGGATAGAACGTGGACCAAGCTGCTAAACCCGACTGGAGTGGTATATTCAGAGATTATCAAGGAGTTCTTCTCTAATGCCATTGTCAACGGAGATTGTATTGAGTGCTGGGTAAGATACAAGGAGTTTAAGATTACAAGAGATAGCATCCAAGACTTTTTGGAGACTCGTCCTCCATCTCAGCAAATCACAGCTGCTTATGAGGACAGAATGGGTAATATTGCTGATATGATTACAGTCCTTAGTGGTGTACAGAAGAAATCATCCATGGACACTCTCAAGTTCTCTCCAGAAATGAGGACACTAAGCTATGTGATGATTCACAATCTGTATCCGGTCACCAATCTCACCACTCTATCTGCTCCGAGAACAAGATTCCTGTATGATCTCTATACACATAAGGAGATTGACATTTGTGGCCATATCATGCATGTCTTGAAGAAGAGCATCACAAAGCAGAATTCACGGACTGTGATGTCGTTCCCCTCCTTGATCATGGGATTGATTGCCAAGACAAAGCTCAAGCTACCCAGTGGCCTCACAGTTGTTCTGAGGGATTACCCCATTGGTGGTCATACACTGACTAGGAGCACTGCACACATTAGAGGCTCCAAGACTGGTGTGCATACCATACCACCACCATGACGGGTTCAGCAGGAGGAAGCTGAAGATACAGAAGAAGAGATTGACAGGTTCACCTCAGCTTCAGAGCCCTCTGCACAGCCATCATCTTCTGCTCCACCACAAGGCTTAAGCAAACTTGATCAGTTGCTTGCTAAGATGGATCAGATGTCTACAGTGCTTCACTCCCATGTGCAGCATACAGCAGATCAGTTCGCGTACCTTCAGGGACAGATCATCGCATTGGCATCGCAGGTTCAGGACTTGTCCTCCACTCATGGATCAGACTCCGACTCCGACCAGTTCTAGCCCTTTGGCCATTCCAGTCAAAAAGGGGGAGAAAATTCTGAGGGGGAGCTAAAATAAGAGCTTGCACAGCGTTAAGGGGAGCATAGCTTAGAAACATAGTAGCATTGGTTATTGGTTTTAAAGACGGGTTAATTCAGTTTCTTTTAGTGTTTATAACAGTTTTACTGTTTTTTGGTTTTAAACTTTAATACTATGCTTTATTTAAGTATTATTTCAGATGTTTCTTTTGTGATATTCTCTATGCTTTGTAGCATACTTTACATGTACCCATGTTGTTTTTGTAAGCTTTAAGGGTTTGTTTCTTTGCATGATTTGTAGGCTTTTATGGTTTGTGCCATGTATTTGCAATACTTTGCTTATGCAGCCTTTATGCTTGTGATATTGAAGTTTAATGTCATACATTTACTTCACCACATCACTCTTGTGCCCGTGTAGGATTGTTCCTAGATGCATATAAGTTCTATGCATTGGTTGAGTGATGAACACTCGTGTGCCCTAGTAGGATTGTTCCTAGATGCAAATACTTCAAGTATTTTGCATTGGTTGAGTGTTGGATTTGCAAATGGTACTCTTCAAATGAGTTTATCATCTTGCATATCCGGATGTTCACTCCTTGTGTGAATGAGCATAGTAGTTGCTTGTGTATAGTGATTACTTGTTTGATCTTGCCATGATCTAGTGTTTCTATTTCATTTTGCTTGATCATGCTTTTATTGCTCCATATGCTTTTCAAGTTTTCTGCATACAATGATAATATTTTGTTGTTGTGTCTCAGGAGTTGCTTATTCATATGTTTCAAGAGCTTATCAGAATCTAGAATTAGGTGTGAGTGAGTTTTGCCCCTGTTCCCAAACTCACGTTTAAGTCTAGAGTCTGTTTTAGGGTTTGTCACGGAATAGCCAAAGGGGGAGATTGTAAAGTTGTGATTTACAACTATGTGTTTTGTTGGCTTTTATTCCGTGCCAAATTTGATTGTAATTATTATCAATTGTTTATACCCTGTATTTGTTGTGGGAATTGATGTAAGGGTTGTGTGATAGAGAGTGTGTGAAGACTCAAGCAATTTGGAAGCTGAAGGAATCTCGTGGGTATGTCGCGACTAAGCTTCCCGCGAAGTGAAGCATGTGCCCTGCACATGCTGGAATGCGAAGAGTCAGGACAGGTGGAGACAGCTGTCTCTCGTGAGTATCTCGCGGGTAAGGCCTTCTCGCGAGACACCCGCGAGACATGCTGTTCTGCCAGCCTGTACTGACTGACTCACACATTTTGCACCTATCCTATATAAACCCTCATTGCCCACAAATGTTGAGGAATGCTTCAGAGAGAAAACCCTAGCCAAACACATTTGCAATTAGAGATTGTCATCCCCACCTTTCTCTATACACTTGCCTGTGGTATCTCCTCAACCCTTCCCTCTCCATTTCCACACCATTGAGAGGTTGATAGCCCAAACACTTACCACACCCTTTGAGAGTGTTGAGTGACGTTTGGTGCTGCTGGGAAGCATTGGAAGAAGCCTGGAATGGCAGATGCAACATGGAGCTTGTTGCGGGATCCGGGGTGCTAGACAAGACACGGTTCCGAGAAGCCTTGTTGGAGTAGGAGCTTGGAGGGCTTAGGTACATCGGGTAGATTAGGCTTGGAGGGTCTCTTGCTTACTCATGTATCCCAACTGATTGTCTAGTGGATCGATTTCCGCTTGGAGGGCGGCGGAGAGGTTTTTCGCCGAGTTCTTCGGTTTCCTCTTCGAGAACACGTCTCGGTGTTTTCTGTGTTTGCATCTTTCTTCCCTACTCTTGTTTAATTCCATTATACTGCTGTGTTGTTTAGTTTATGGATTAGAGTAGCTTATTTGTTCATCTGCTCGCTTTTACACTATTTCGCACTTTGTATTAAAGTTGTGTAAAATCTATCGAGCCGTAATTTTAATCGGGGGGTCTAAACAGCTCTTGTGTTTTTCAACACGTTTTCGAGCTTTCACTTCAAAAATAAAGAGGTAGTGTTCTTGCTTCCGTCTCCTCCTCCTTGGTCCTTCTACCTTGGTTTTGAGGGGTTTAGATGTAGCTTTTTAGCTACAATATGCACCCATTTTATCTTTAGCTCTTTATTACTTTCTTTTAAATTCCTGGCATGTTTTATTACTTTCTTAGCATGTTTTATTTATTTGATGTTGTTGGCCTAGCCTTCTTGGGCTAAAATATGTCTAAATTTCTTTTTTGTACTTTTTGCCATGTTTATGTGCTTAAATACCTTGTTTGGATGCTATGCTTAAATGCTTTATGGCTTTAAATGTTTTTTTTATGCCTTTTCTTTGTGTGTCTTGCATTTGGGTAGGGTGTAGATATAGATCTATTTGTCCTGGCCTACATCCACACACCCAAGTTCATTAAAGGGTTTGGATTAGTTCCTATTTGCATGTTTGTGCTTCGTTCGGTCCCTTTAGATGCTTTTGTGTGTTCCTTTTCTCATATCTATCCTTATGATGCTATGTTTGGATGCTTACATCTTTAGATCCTTGTTTCTAGTTTTAGATCCATGCTCGTATGTTTAGATCTAGGTTCTTGCAGCCTTGATTTGTTTCACATGCTTTGTTCACCTTTTTTAGTATGTGTTTGTTGGCCTTTTGTGCCTTTTTGTTTGGTTCGGTTGCATTTTTCCCCTTTTTGTGGCTTGTTTGGATGCAACCATGTGGGTGAGATCGCATCTTGATGATGTTGGCACGCTTGTTTCTTGCATCTTTCTCCCTTTCTTAGCTTCTCTTGTTAACCTTGTATGTGCCTTATAACATGATTATCCTTTATGCTTGTGTTGATAACATGCCTTGCCTTCTCATGCCTTATGGCCTTGCTAGCTTTATGCCATCTTATGTGGTCTTCTTACTTTAATTGCATCTTTGTTAACATGTTCATGCATGTGTCTTTGCTTGTTTGTCCATGTCATCAAGCATTATTCCTACCTTTGATTTCGTGCGGATTCACACCCATCTTTATACACAAAATCCCGAGTTCCTTTTAGCAACTTTGCTTGATGGCACATGTGTCATCTGTACTCCAATATAATGGATCTACGAAATCCAAACCCATATTTGTCCCCTAAGGACATCTTCTCCTTTTATTTGCTTGTTTGATAACATGCTTTCTCTACTCTCTTTTTTTGTTCACATGTTCTCTTTGTTTGCTAGCATGCTTGTTTGTTCCCTTCATGTGTTTGCTTGCTTGCTCGTTCCTATCTTTGGCTTGTTTGCTTTGCATGCCTACTTATGCTTTCTTTCTCTGTTTATTGCTCATATGCTTGTCTACTGGCTTTGTGTTTTATTTGTTTATTGCATGTACGAACGGAGCATAAGCACAACTTCTAAATGCAAGCAAAATGGCTAAGATCAATAGATCAGGGGTTTAGCTCGTCCATGAGGTCCCTTCTTTCCTAACCTTTCCATTTAGAACCATGTCTATAGCTTTCTTAGGTTAGGGTTCCTTTTCCTGTACCTTGCTTTGGTCACACCCTCTGGGTGCAGAAATGTCTTCTTTTCTTTTTTGCCATGTGTGTTTGCATTGTGCATGCTACATTATCTGCGTGTGTGTGTTGTTAAAAAGGTAATCATGCACTTCGAATGATGGACATACGTGGTTAGGGAGGCAACCCATCCCTAATCATTGATGCTCTTAACTTTGCGGTATGGGCATGCATTCAATGCTTATGCTGTAGATGCATATCTATGCTTCATTGGGTGCATGACCTACCGTGTGTGTGATTGCCCTTATCCATGTTGGCTAATGACATTGGTTTCCTTGTGTATGCAACACGCATCATGTGTTTAATACTTCAATGAGCCTCCACTTGCCTTGGTTTGAACATATTGATGCATGCCGTACGCACATGAATGAAACCCTATTGGTGTGCCATAGCTCACCAAACGTGAAATTCTGCCAGATTTTCCCCATGGAAATGTGGCATCTTTTAGCTGTATTCTCACAACAAAAACTTTGTGAGAATAGCGTTTTATGTGCTATGACGCACCTAACCTGAAATGTTGCCGAATTTCCGCTACAAAAATAGGGTGAAATGCAGCTGAATTTTTGTCGTGGAAATTTGGCAATAATTCCAAATGTGCTAGCAAAGCATTAATAAAGGCCACACTCTTTTTCTAAATCAAACCTCAAAAGCTGAAATTTTTTAAAGCCCTGAAAGCTAATGCCAATAGCTTGTTTTTAATTGTCAATGACCAAAAATTAAGATTTTACCAAAATAAAGGACTATCTCCGGATATATGTTGTAGGGTGCCTAACACCTTTCCCACACCTAACCAGACTTCCGAACTCAAGAATCAAGATTTTTTATCATCCATTTAGATTAGAAAAAATGACCATTTTTCTTAGCCTAGGATTGGTAATAAAATCAAATAAAGTTAGTTGACCAATCACAACTTAGAAAAACACAATGATTGATGACGACTTCACTACCTTTGGTAATAATCAATTAAAAATTACTCAACTAATCAGTCACACATGAGAGATTCCTTTTTACCTTCTCACAGCACTCGAGCTGTCGCAAGCCTCCCCCTCCAAGGCCAGGGAGCACACAGTATTGCCATTTAGGATGGTCGACAACCATGAGATATCAACAATTATCAATTTCAAAGTTTTCACCATTTGTAACAAGCTAAACCTGGTCCTAAATAAATTTGTTCGAGGCAAAATCTTTTCAAGTCTCATCTAATATTTTTAAAATTTCACCAAACCTCAACCACATAAGTAGATGTATTATAATTGTAATTCTTCTTTCTTCTTTATACTAGCTAAAACCAATCAGATGATAAATAAATTCATTCCGACAATCAAAATATTGATAGGACAAAAAGTATTGACCCCTTGCAAATTAATTAATTACCCAAGTTAATTGATTAGGTTCAATTACATGCAATAGAGTGGTAGCACAAACAAATCACCAATTATACTAAATGCAGCAGAAAATAAATTTGACACGGGTGATTTGTTTACAAATGGGGAAAACCACCGAGGCAAAACCCCACCGGGTGATTTTAAGGTCACCACTCCCAAGAATCCACTATTATCAATCACAAGTGGTTACAAGTATAAGGAATCTTACCAAACCCTTTGGCTCATTCCAAAATACCAACCTATAATTGAACCCTTACCCCAATACCCAATTGGACTTGTATTGTAGCAGCTATCTTTCCCTTGATGCACGAATCCCAGTACGTGACTAACCAACGTGCACGGATCCTAGTACGTTACTAACTCCAGCAACTTGAAGAGGTTGTTGGCTGCAAAGTTCTTCAGTTCATCAATGATGAAGATCAGGAAGCTTCTTGGTCACAAAACCCTTAGCGTAAAGACGCAATAGCTTCTTCAGAGAGAATAATGAACTAGGTCACTTTCTGCATGCATGCTGGCTTTTTTAAAAATAAGCCTTATATATGTCTAGGGTTGTGAGAACAAAAACCCTATACAAATATACAAGCATGGGCTAAAAATAAAATCTAGAATTTTTGATTTCGTAAGTCTCGACAGAAACAGCTTGTGTCGAGCTTCTATCGAGTTTCAACATTAAATCTCAATAAAAGTCTTTCTGTCAAGATTGCTGTCAAGCTTTAATGAACAACTTTTCTTCACTTGTTTCTTGGTCAAATCTTCATGGTTTTAACACTTGACTTGAACAACATGTTTCTTGAAGTCCTAAACTCAACATAGATCTACCCAATTACAAGTAAAGTGCATTTTATCAAATGATTAGCCAATTATATAAAGTATGTTCCTAAGAAATATTTGTAATGTGGCCTAGCAGTTACAACTTGCTACTAGCTAGCTAGCAAATTATATAACCATGGACAACGAGCTCAATAGCAAAATCTATTTTCAAGTGATCACACTTTTCCTGAGCAAAGCAAACTATTTTCCAGTCGATATATAGTAAACGTTTTTAGTATGCCCCAACTACCCAGCCAAGCAAACTATTAATTAGTATAATATAGCTAGCTGACAACGATAGCAGATTGAGGAATGGCCGACCACTGATCCCATTTGACATTTGAGTGATACATTGATTACATTCGTGATATTAATTTGTCCAACTGAAATGTCCATCACAATTCACAATTAATATTTCCTTGATTATCTTTGTTAGTCTTCTCAACCAACTCTTTTACATCTACTTATTTATGTGGAAGTTGATTTGGACAGGTAGTTCGTACTAAGGGAGCATCCCTTTCTTAATTACATTTTAAAAAAGTGATATTGTCCTTCCATAAAGGTTGCCCTACACAATAAACACAACCTTGACTAATATCAAGGTGCAAAGAATCAAATGGCTACCACCATCAGAACCGGGGTTATAGTCTCTTTAATTCTTGGTAGAAGAAATATCAGTGCCATTAATTATTTGTTTCCGTATGTGTCTTTCCCATCTATGAGTATGACAAGTGACCCCTAGGACAGATATTTCTAATTTTACCATTATTTAACCCTTACGGATTGATGCTTCATCAACCAAAAAATAACAAGGAATATGTTAAAACTATTGCATACATAATTTATTATAAAAGGCTTACAAAATGATGTGATAATAAATATATATTATTAATGTCATTTCAAATATAATATATATGTTAACGTGTACATTACACTTCTATGCCTCGTATATAAATGCACTTTTGTATATTTTATTACCTTCATTCAGTATTTTGAATATAGTATCAGCGCCATTACTCTGATCTTCTAGTGTACTCCCTTAGCAGTCTTGCACTATTGGAAAGTTCTCTTTCGGCTGCTCTTTCACATGCACCAATATTTGATTTCTGCTAACACCAACCTACCACGTGTCAAGCTCTTGCTCTGCCACGTCGACCCACTCCACATCGATGCCACCTCACTGCCTCGTTAGCATACTAAGTCATTTGTTGACTTAACTGTTGATCATGACCGTTGACCACCGCCATTAACTTTTAACTAAAGTTGATTTTTTTTATAGTCTAGGTGCCCCTTACCCAATATTTTGGTGGTGATATTTTTCTTTCTTATTGCAAAAATCGTTGCCAGCAATCCAACAAACAATTTTGCAATTGTTGCAAACATCTTGGCCACAATTTTGAGACATGATATCGTCACAACAAATCTGTTGCTCCATTGATGTTGCTAATACTAAACCAATCGAGTCAATAGCTTCCACCTCATCAAATTCCAAGTCTTCAAGATCCACTACATCTCCATAATCAACTTGCAAAACATTATCACTAATAGCATTTGTAGGTGGCACATCTTTTTCCGCTTTTCTCTAAGGTTTTCTTTGTTAAGTCTCCATTTTAGCTTGTGGATTATGCCTATTGCAATCACAAGATACCTCACTCGTGTACAGTACACCAGCCAAGGCATGGGAGAATACTGACATGGCTAGATCTGGAACCTACACATGGAATAGCTGTGAGCAAGGAAAAGGAATGTTGGCTGGGATAAGGGATCTCTGGTCCATGCCAACGGCGTGATCATCTTGGGGGAAGTGAGATTTGTTTGGACCTATGTGAATTATTGTTAGGAACATATGTCAATATAGAATTGGCTAATCCTTTGACAAAACACACTTTACTTGTAATTGGGTAGATCTAGGATGTGTTTAATACTCAAGAAACAAGGTTTCAAGTTCAAGTGTTAAAGCCATGCAAATTTGTCCAAGAAACAAGTGAAGAAGTGTTGGATTTTAAAACTCGACAGCTAGCATCTATCAAGGTTTAAAAAGCTGCTGAAGCCCGAAGCTCGACAGCTAGCTCGATAGATACCCTATCTATCGAGGTTTATGAAATTCAGTTTTTCAGAGCTGATTTTCATCCAATCCGTGGGTATATATTTGGGCTTTCTTTTCTCACAACCATACACATATATAAGGATTATTTTAAGGGCCGTCAAAGGTTGCGCAAGTGTGAAGCAAAGTTTTGTTCATGTAAATTGTGACCGGAGAAAGAATTTGTCGTAATTCATCTTTCTCTTGAAGAAGCTGCTGTGTTTGTACACCGTAGGGTTTTGTGACCGAGTTTTGTGATCTTCATTGTGTGATGAACTGAAGAACTTTACAACCAACATCTTTCTCAAGTTGGTGATTAAGTCGCGTACTGGGATCTGCGCATCTATTGGTTAGTCATGTATAGGGAGCCGTGCATTGAAAAGGAGAGATTGTCACTACAGAACAAGTCTAATTGGGTATTGGGGTAAGGGTTCAACTATAGGTTGGTATAAGGTACTGGGATTCATTTACTTGTAACCTCTAGTTTTGATAATAGTGAATTCTCGGGAGTGGTGACCTTAAAATCACCCAGTGACGTTTTTGCCGTGTAGGTTTTCCCCATTCGTAATCAAATCATCGTGTCAATTTAATTTTCCCTGCATTTAGTTAATTGGTGATTTGTTTGTGCTACCACGCATTTTGCATGTTAATTGAATTAATTAATTAACTTGGCTAAATCAATTGGTTAATTTATCACAAGGGGTCAATACATTCTTGGCCTATCAAGATTTGCACCTGACATGGAAACCCAACACTCACAAAAGGGGATAGTGACTTTCTTTGGTCAAAGGTTGTGAAAACCTTCCTTCACATTGGTTGTACTTGTGTTGGACCACTATTGGGGACACGTACTTTGCTCTCAAGACCCTTTATGTCCATTTCCTTGTCCAAGGATTGCTGGACGTAGTGGCAGGGTTACTTTTCACGCAGCTATACTGACCTCAGCGTGCTCATTCTCTCCCCTCCAGCCACTACATAGTACAGCAGTTGTATTAGTGTTCAAATAGGAGAATCATAATGTGACATCTGTCCTGTACCTAGCAACTTTCCTTGGACTATAAGAGGAACATGTTGCTAGAATATTAGGGTAAGAACCAGGATAGAACAATAGAGAAAAGGGTAGAGAGTTTGTAACAAAGTAAGGTAGAGAAAAGGTCCCTCCTTTAGTGAGAATATCACCACTGTATAAGGGAAACCTCTAGTTTTACGTAATACAAAGCTTAACAGAGCAAGGGATATTCATCCTTGCTCACCCGTGGTTTTTCCTCCCTTTCAAAGGGTTTTCCACATACATCCCATTGTCGTCTTTACTTTGCTTGCATTACTTTCTTTTTCTCTCGACATCATGGTGTTAAAGCTTCCATTTTTATTATTTTGAGCTTTTTCATCAAAATTTACTATTAGATATCTCACACACTTTCTACATGAGTTTTACAAATCCAACATGCATGTACATTTTTGGCAACTCTGTTGAGAGAATCTCTGGTTATCCTTCGTTTTAGTTGTATACCATCTGTTCTCCTACATTCTTGTTTTCAGTCATCTTCTCTTTGAGCTATCTGATGCCTCCAAAGAAGAAAAATGCAGGCGCACAGGTTGGTTCAAGAGAGAACCAGCAACCAGAAGTGAGTGTAGACCATGTTTCTATGCACACCGAGGGCTTAGAGTCATCTGAAAAGGTCAGACAGCCAGATAACAGAAACATCGTGGCAGCCATTAAGAACCTCTAGCGTTCACAGGCCTCCATGTGGGAAGAGATCCAATCCTTATGCCAGTGGATAGCTACCCCTCAAACCCCACAAGGTGGCCAAGGACCTCAAGGACAGACAGAAAAATCACACTTGGAGCCTCCTCTCAACCAATGGGTGCCCTCAAAACCCGAAGGATCTCAAGCTTCTCCTTGCTTGACTAGGGAGGATATTGCAGCTATCCTGCTAGAGGCCAGAAAAGCAAAGAGCTTTGCTTACATTGATACCAGGCCTCCCTATCTAGAAGAGATAGCTAGGAAGTCTTACCCTGCTAACTACATACCTCCCATTTTCCCCAAGTACAATGGTGTGGTAGGGAATGCCAAACAGCCTATTAGGAGGTACGTGGATGCCTTGACAGCTCATTCCTATGACCATGAGCTGAGGCTCAGGGAGTTTTCTAAGTCTTTGGAAGGTTGTGCTTTCACCTAGTACACTAGCCTTTCACCAGGGTCAGTTCTGAGCTGGAATGACATGGCCACCCAGTTCATAAAGTTATTCATCTTAGATGAGAAGCTTACCTTATCAAATCTACAGCAGGAAAGGCAGAGGATATCTGAAGGGCTCCTAGACTACATCCATAGGTTCAGAGATCTCTCCTTGATGTGCTACGATCCTGTGGAGGAAGAAAGATTGGTAGACATCTGCATTGCTAGCATGCTGTAGGAATATCAGCCCTACTTAGAGAACTTACAGATCTGAAGCTTTACAGGGCTGGTAAAGGCATCCAGGAGAACTAGTGTTTTAGTGAAGAAACCATCCAAAGGCTCGACTTCACAAACCACAAGTGTCCCTAGACAACCTTGGAAGTGAAAAAGCAAAAAGGTGGAGGTAGTTATGGTGGAAGAGCCAAAGAAGACTGCCAAAGGCAAAAAGAGAGAGAAAAGTGGTATTCCTCCTCCCATTTCTATCTCAGCAGGAGTTATACATTATCCTTGAAGCCTGGGTAAAGGATAGCAAAGTGGTCTTGCCTGAATGTAAGCGTGAACCAACAGAATAGGAAAAGCAAGGAGCTCTTTACTATTGGTATCATAGGAAGAGTGACCACCACAACATGGACTATTATGCTCTGAGAAACATATTCCATGAGAAGGTGGCCAAGGGTGATTTGGTCATTAAGAACGGAAAGTGCACAGATCAAAGAATGCGCAGGCTTGAAGTGGCAATGAATTTCTTCATAGGATACGATGACCCTATGGAGGAAGAAGCTGAGAATATAGCTAGTAGCAGTGTTGCACCTGCTCCATTGCACGATGAAGAAATGATGCTGCGAATTCAACAGGGTGACAAAGTGCATGCCTTTCTTGAAAGGATGGGTATCAGACCACTAGCTAGAAGAGAGGTAGCTCAGGCCATGACTTGAGTAATGGAGAGGAGCTAAGGAGCAATTGCTTCCCAGGGAAGTAAGCTGCAGGTGGCATACCAAGAAACCAGGGAGTCAGTGACCTTCTCTCTTAGAGATTTAGCCAACAGGGTCATGGATGGTGAGAAGCCCTTGTATGTTACTGCTTTTCCTTGGAGCTTCTCAAATAAAAAGTGCCTTAGTAGATACTAATGCTTCCACCAAAATTCTGCCCCTCACGACATTGGAGGCATTAGGTATTCCACAAGAATGTATTATTCGAAAGCCACTCTAGATGGCAAGGATAAGGTCACTATAGCAACATACCCTCGGACATGTGCCTTTGGACCTAGAGGTAGGACCTATCAGGGCTCGCACTCTCATGCACGTAATGGATGGCGATACCTCGTATCATGTTATTTTAGGCCGCCTTAGCTCAATGCGCATAAAACAGTAGCTTCCACGTAACACCAATGTGTGAAGGTTGTTTGGAAAGGAAGGTCTATGACTATTGAAGCCACTAGAATGCCTTTTTATTGGGGTTAGGCCCACCATTCTCTTGACCTCCTTCCCTTAACTGTCAGAATTCATAAATCACTTTGCCATCAGGCTTGGTGATCCTCCTAATCTTAGGAGATCTCTCAGACTCTATGACTTCTCCTTCAGGTTCAAATTCCTGATACAAGGTTGCCTCAGCAGCCAGCAAGGGAGTGCATGGTTGAAGAACCTATCAAGGAAGCCCTTGAGTTTATGAATGATGTCGTAAAGAATGTTCAGGAGGAACTCATTGAAGTCAATTTCAATGAGGGAGGAAAGGAGAGGATGGTCAAGATAAGCAAAGGTTTACCATAAGAGGAGAAGAGAAGATTGATAACTTTGTTGAAGGAGTACAAAGATGTTTTTGCTTGGGATTATGAAGAAATGCCTGCATTGGATCCAAAGGTGGTCACACATAAGCTGAATGTTGACCCTAAGGCCAGGCTTATAAAGCAGCCACCAAGAAAGTATCGTTTGGATGTTGAAGAGAAGATCAAAACTAAAGTGAGCAAGCTTTTGAAACCAGGGTTCATAGAAGAGATCAAATGTCCAGAATGGCTAGCTAGCATAGTTTATGTGAAGAAGAAAGGTGGGCAAATAAGAATTTATATGAACTTCAAGGATCTTAATATGGCATGCCTTAAAGATGAATTACCACTACCTAATGTTGATATTCTGGTAGATGCAGCTACTGGACACAAGTGTTTTTCTTTTATGGATGGCTATAATGGTTACAACTAGATTTTCATGGAACCATCAGATGCTTAGAAAATTGCTTTTAGAACACCTTTTGGGAATTTCTACTATAAGATGATGCCTTTCGGATTGAAGAATGCTAGTGCAACATATCAAAGGACCATGACTCTGAACTTTGGTGACATGCTGCACAAGCAAGTGGAGGATTATGTGGATGATCTGGTGGTAAAGGCAAAGAGCCTAGTTGAGCATCTATTACACCTAAGGCAAGTTTTTGAAAGGTGTAGAGAGTACAACTTGAGGATGAATTATTCCAAATGCGCCTTTGGGGGGTCCTTAGGGAAGTTCCTGAGATTCCTTGTCCATCAAAGGGAAAATTGATTTAGATCCCACAAAAGCTAAGGCAATAGCTACTCTTTCTCCTCCAGTAACTTTGAAAGAGTTGAGAAGCTTTGTGGGAAGCGTATCTTACTTGAGAAGATTTATCCTCTTTTTAGCTGAGATCTTGAAGCCTTTGTTTGAACAAACCAAAAAGGGAGTGGCCTTTGTGTGGTGTGACCAATGTGAGAAGGCATTTAAGAAAATACAAGAAATTCTGGTAGATCCCCATACCATGGTGGCTCCATTGCCTAGGAAGCCTCTTTTATTGTATATAGCAAACATAGAGTAGTCATTGAGGGCTCTATTGGCTCAGGAAGTCAATATACTACATTAGTAGGCTCATGAAAGGACTAGAACTAAGATGCTCCACAGCTGAAAAGGTATGCCTTTCCTTAGCTTTTGCTGTGTCAAAGTTTAATCACTACTTTCTAGGGCATTGTGTACAGTTAGTGACCAAGAGCAATCCTGTGAAGCATCTCCTGATCTGCCCTCAGTTGTTTGGGAGAATGGCTTAGTGGGTCATCCTGACAGTGTGTCATGATATCGAATGTATAAGGCCATCCGTCATTGAGTGGCAAGCAATGGTTGACTTGTTAGCTAACTTCCTATGGACCAGTAATTTCTCACTTCCTCAACAGGAAGTTTTGGTAACAGAAGAACAAGAATGGTCTATGCACTTCAATGGCTCATCTACATCTCAAGGAGGAGGGATAGGAGTAGTGTTGAAGTCACCAAGGGAGGAACACATGTTTGCCTACAAGCTACGTTTCCCCTGTTCAAACAACGAAGCAAAATATGAATCCTTAACGGTGGGATTAAAGGCTGCAAGAAACTTGGCATCAAAAGATTAAAGGTATTTGAGGATTCTAAGTTAGTCATTAAGCAGGTAGAGGGAAGCTATGGAGTGAAGAGTCGTAGATTGGCTACTTATAGGGCCACAGTTTAGGATCTCATGAAACACTCTGCATCCATAAAATGAATGGTGATTAACTGGAATGAGAACAAGTTGGTAGATTCACTAGCCACCTTAGCCACCAAGTATATGCTAAAGAAAGAGAAAATAATCCTCAAGGTGGAGAAACAACCTGGCCTGATCAAAGGCAGATTGTGTCCTTCAAAAGACTGGCGAGAACCCTTGTTGAAAGCAATAGTCCAAGGAAGAGATATTAGATCAAATCTACCATCAAACATGAAAGACTTCCTCAAGAATATATTAATGAGAATCTATTTTTCAGAGGAGAGGAAGGGTTGCTAATGAGGTGTGTCTCAAGGCAAGAAAGGTTGACATGATTGCATAGGTTACACCATGAGATGTGTGGAGTGAGCCTTGATGTTGGCCTATGAAGAAGATTGCAAATGTTAGGACATATGTGGTTCACTTGTTAAGAACATATGTCATTCTTTTATGTAATTGGCTATCTTTTGACAAAACGCACTCAACTTGTAATTGGGTAGTTCTATGTGTTTTTAATACTTCAAGAAACAAGGTTTCAAGATCAAGTGTTGAAGTCATCAAGTTTGTCCAAGAAACAAGCTGAAGAAGTGCTGAATCATTAAAGCTCAACACCTGCTCGATAGCTTCTCAACACCTTGCTATTTGTCGAGGTTTATAAAATCAGAAATTCTGATCTGATTTTCTAGGGATCCGTGAATGTGTTTTTGGGCCTTCTTTTCTCCTAACCCTAGACATATAAAAGGATTGTTTTAAGGGCAGTCAAATAGTTCACAAGTTGCATAAGCATTGAGCAAACTCCGTTCAAGCAAATTGTGACCGGAGATGAAGTTCTTGCCCTTGTTCATCTCTTCTGAAGAAGTTGCTGTGTATGTGCACCTTTGGGTTTTATGACCAAGCATCTTCTTGATCTTCATCGTGTAGGATGAACTGAAGAACTTTGCAACCAACCTCTCTTTCCAGTTGGTGTTGAAGTTGCGTACTGGGATTCGTGCAAATTGGTTAGTCACGTACTTGGGAGCCGTGCATCAAAAGGGGAAACTGTCACTACAGAACAAGTCCAATTGGGTATTGGGGTAAGGGTTCAACTGTAGGTTGGTATAAGGTACTGGGATTCCTTTACTTGTAACCGCTTGTTGTGATAATAGTGGAGTTTCGGGAGTGGTGACCTGAAAATCACCCGGTGGGGTTTTTGCCGTTAGGTTTTCTCCATTCGTAAACAAATCACCATGTCATTTAATTTCCGCTGTATATTTAGTTATTTGGTGATTTGTTTGTGCTACCACGTGTTTGCATGTTAATTAACTTAATTAATATACTTGGCTAAATTAATTGGTTAATTAATCACAAGGGGTCAATTCGTTTGTGGCCTATCAAGTGGTATTA
This sequence comes from Quercus aquifolioides, assembly GCA_019022515.1. Taxonomy (NCBI): domain Eukaryota; kingdom Viridiplantae; phylum Streptophyta; class Magnoliopsida; order Fagales; family Fagaceae; genus Quercus; species Quercus aquifolioides. Next base: position 41,658,659 of record CM032328.1, on the reverse strand, counting down.
GAGCAGGCACACTCTGATTAGGGTTAATCTTTGCTGTGTTGATCCATTGACCCCTGTTTGTCATGGATAGAGGACAGTCGTTAATTATACCTCCTTTATTTGATGGCACTAACTATGCATACTGGAAAGTACGCATGAGAGCTTTCTTGCAGTCTTTAGATGAGAAAGTGTGGCAAGCTGTAGAGATTGGCTGGACTAAGCCAAAAGAAGCGCCAACCGATTGGGATGAAGCCAAGATCAAGGCGGCAAACTTCAATAGCAGAGCGTTAAATGCCTTCACTGCCACAGTCAATCCTACTGAAGGGATTGTTGATGAAGTGGAAGAAGAAGAAGAATTGGTGGATTCTAAGTGTGAGAAGATGGATGATCAAGATGATATCCATTCAGCCTATGAGAAACTATACAAGCTGTCTGAGAAACACGAGAAACTCTATAGGCTGACCACCAAGAAGCTCAGCGATGTGGAACTTAACCGTGAAGAGTTGTCCACAAAGTTTGATGAGGCAAATCAGACTATTGAAGCACTGAGGTTCGAGAACAATTTCTTGGCTGAGAAGACAAAGAAGCTTGAGGCAGAGCTATTTCAAGTTAGAGCTCAGTTGGAAAGGACCTTGAGTGCAAAGCTTGATGAGATGCTCAGCATTCAAAAATCTTCTTCAGATCGAACGGGTTTAGGGTATGGTCTTTCTTCCTCTAATATTGCTTCTACTAGTTCTACTGTTTTCGTTCCACCCGCTAATAATATTGAAATTGAAAACAATGATGTTAAAACTGAATTAGCTAGTGAGAACTTAGACAAGGGCAAATCTATCTTAGGAGCACCCCCTAAGCAAGATAAGAAAGATGTCAAAAACCCTAGGGCTAAGAAGGCTATCTCTCAAAAGCCTAAACAAAAGAAGCAGCATCTCTGTCATCATTGTGGTGTTGCCGGTCATACTCGACCAAATTGCTATAAGTGGTTAGCCACTCAACAAAGCAACGGCATGATAGCATCTGGAAGCCAAAATCAGCTTCAATCCTCTCTTCCTCCTCTTGGAGATCTTCTGAAAGTCCTCATGTTCCTTTCGAACTTGAACGGGTTCAATTCTTCCCCTTCACCGCCGGTTCAAGTATTCAATCAAAGGAAAGGTTCTTCCAAGGTGTGGAAGAAAAAGGACTCTAAGTGATTATATCACTTTCTTCTTTTTTTCTTGTTTTTGTTTGTTGCATTACTTGTGTGTTTTGCTTTTATTCTGAGTCAGTCTAGTTTTATGCTTTGCTTTGATAACATGTTTTTGTTTGCTTATTTTCAATTTTGTTTATTTTGTTTTTGATATAAAAATAAAATTAAAAAAATTGAAAAAAAAAAGTCAAAAAAATAAAAAAACGGTGTGTGTTATGTGTACATTGGTACTCGTGTACCTTGGATGGCCATTGAAACAAAGTTTTCTAAACTTTGTATCATTTGTAGCTTAGATGAGCATCTCTATGCACAACTAAGCAAGTGAGCTTTGTGGCTCTTGTTTGTGATGAGTAAGATTAAGTTATCTCTTAGACTTAACACTCATATCACTCTTTTTGACGGGTAGGACTAGAAAATCCTAAGAGAAAGGCATAAATAACCATCTCACCACTGTTGCCCGCCAATCATGAATGACATCTGTATGCTTCGGCATAGCAAAAGTGCAATGTCAGTGCTTAACATGTTGGGTATTTCTTTTCTCTCTCTTATATGCCCATGCATGATATGCTTAAAAAGAAAATATGCGAAGAAAATAAAAAGCAAAAAGATCAAAAATGCTTTAAATATGATTGCAAGCGTGTTTTCTAGGAGATGTGGGAGTTATAGGATGTACCTCGAAGGTGATAGTCCCCATCAAACAGTTATGATTGTGTGTGAGTTAAAGTGAATTTCTCATATCTCAAATCGTCATAACATGTATACACTTATGCAATCTTACGATATTTTTTCACACACAACACGCAATATTCTTTGCTACTCTTGATACATGTGCAGGTACAATGTGATTTGGCCATCACTAGGTTTACATGTGCTTATGTATGCTCACTAAACTGTCTTAACTTGTTTTTGAAATATAAAATTGGTTAGACTTGTTTAGTGTGTGTGTGTGTTTCTGAGGATCCATGTGCTTAAAATTTTTGTTGAGAGATGATTTTGAGAGCTTAATATGTTGATTGGATCATTGGTTAAGTTGCATGTTGGATTGCATTCATGTCTGTGTTTTTCACTTCTCGAAAAATTGTTTTTAAAAGCTGGCTCGACACCTCCTCGATACCTAGCTATCTGTCGAGCTTCTCAAGCTTTTTCTTATCGCAATCTCGACACTTCCTTGACACCTGGTGTATCGATCAAGAAATCTCCTACCTCCTCGATAGGTTCTCGACACCTGGTCGATCGATCGAGCTTCTGTTCTTGGTTTTGGTGTTTTTTCCTCGATACCTCCTCGACACCTGTAGCTGTCGTCGTTCATTTTCTCGACACCTTCCTCGACAGATGGCTCAACACCTCTCGATACCTTATCTGTCGAGCTTTACTGAGGTTTCTATTTAAACCCCTCGTGCGATCCGCATCTCATTTCTCTCGATCTCTCTCTCGATAGCTCTCTATTTTTCTCTCCCAAACACTCTCATCTCACTCCAATCTTGTTCCTCAAGGGTTCTTCAAGCTTCTTCAAGTTTTTCTACACTTGGTAAGCTTCTTATCTCTTCATTCTTCATGCATTTCATGATATGAAACCTAGGTTTTGGGGTTTTTGAAAAATTTTGGGGCTTTTCAAAATTGATGAGTGTTTATTGAAATTTTGGGATGGGTTTGCACTTACATGTGTTTAAAATCTCATGCATTGCATCACATTAGCATTATAACAGTATTTTCATGCATTTAGATGTGTGTAATATGCTTGTGTGCTGGTAGGATTTAATTGGGCTGGCCTATGATGTATTTCTTTTGCATGTCACATGTTCATGCATTTTCCACGCATACGTACTCTCTTTTCTATATATTTGATATATTTGAATTGCTTTAGGACTTTTCTGACTGTCTTTCTTTCTCTCCCTCTCTTTCTGTTTACGTTAGTTGTGTCTATGGCACCTAAACGTAAGTCTGCTCCGTCTCAGAACCCTCTGCGTTCTAGGACATCTTCATCTTCTGATCCTACTCCTTCTAACATTCGGTTCCATGATGAGGATGCTCGTAAGGCCTTCTCGGAGAACTTCTCTAGACGAGGTGTTCATTCGGAACGCCAAGTCATTTTGGCGGACTTCGCCGACACTGACCTTCCCTCTGTCATTCACAGTCCGGAATGGGAGTCACTGTGTGACGTCCCGGTCACATGTCCTCTCGTGCTTATTCAGGAGTTCTACTCCAACATGCACGGGATTGATCGTTCAGTACCTCTTTTCTTCACTCACGTTCGAGGTACGCGCATTCCTGTCACACTGCAGCTTGTTGCGGATGTGCTTCGGGTTCCTAGGATAGAGTTTCCTGACTATCCTAGTTGTGAGCGTTTGCGGACTGTGTCCAAAGATGAGCTCATGGCTGCCTTTTGTGAGCGCCCTATTGATTGGGGTGAGCGTCAGTTTACACCATGTAAGCCTTTTGCTAAAGGCCCTCGCTTCATGAACATGGTGATGACTTTTGTACTCCATCCTCTTTCTCACTACAACTCCATCACAGAGCCTCGTGCTCGGTTTTTGTTGTCTCTTCTTGAGCATCTTACCATAGACTTTCCTTCTCATTTCATTCTCTCTATCATAGATGTTCATTTAGATTCGGCGTCCCGTGATAAGCTCATCTTTCCTTCCGCTATCACGAGGATCTTATGCCATTTTTCTGTCCCTTTTCCTGTGTCCGACCACTTCACACATATTTGTGCCATAGATGCCGCTACCGTAAAACGTAGTGAGGCGCAGTTTAGGTCGCGACAGCCGGATTCCACTCCTCCCTCCCGTCCGGCTCCATCTCGTTCAGCTCCATCCACATCCGCTCCCTCCACATCCATGAGCGATGTATCCCTTGGAGACATCATGGCGCAGCTGCAGCGCATGGATGCTCGCCTTGATACACTCTCTACTGAGTTGTATCAGGTGAACGTTCGTGTCGGTTGTATTGCACGATGGCAGGCGACTATGGGTGGCTTTGCTCCTGAGGCTTCTCTTTCACCACCTCTAGTGGCTTCTAATTCTGATGCTGAGGATGATGATGATGATGGTGATGACGATGACGCTTCGGATGATGATGGAGATGCTAGCTCTGCTGAAGAGATGTCTACTTGACACTCTTACCCTTTGTCACTCGTGACAAAAAGGGGGAGTAGTTTTGGTACTGAGAGTAGTCATTCTTAGGAGGCGAGTTAGTGTAGGACATTTTTGTTAGGGGGAGAGTGCTGATATGAGGGATGTAGTGAGGATTTGATGTATCTTGTTCTTTTCTACTTTATAGATACATTGTTCTTGTACATTAGGTCTTGTGACCAGTTTTTACATACATTGTACTTATTTTCTCTATATAAGGGATGTATGTTTCTTTCACCTACCTCTACATGCGTTGCTTCTTTTCTATCTTTATACACATGTTTCTTATATTTGTATGCCATCTATTATTTCTGTTTCACACAAAGATGCCTTGATGAGTTTTGTTTAAAGTGTTTCAGAAATACAGGTTGTCAAAGTCTACTTGCCATAAACTCTCTTCTTGCAAAGTTTTTCAAGAGTTTGTGTTAGGATAGATTTAATTGTATTCAACAAGTGAATATGAGTTGAGTGATTTATGACTTCTCTCATATATTCATTTGTTTGTTGTGGTTTTGTCATGGATAGCCAAAGGGGGAGATTGATAGGACATATGTGGTTCACTTGTTAAGAACATATGTCATTCTTTTATGTAATTGGCTAATCCTTTGACAAAACGCACTCAACTTGTAATTGGGTAGTTCTAGGTGTTTTTAATACTTCAAGAAACAAGGTTTCAAGATCAAGTGTTGAAGTCATCAAGTCTGTCCAAGAAACAAGTTGAAGAAGTGCTGAATCATTAAAGCTCGACACCTGCTCGATAGCTTCTCGACACCTTGCTATCTGTCGAGGTTTATAAAAACAGAAAATTCTGATCTAATTTTCTTGGGATCCGTGAATGTGTCTTTGGGCCTTCTTTTCTCCTAACCCTAGACATATAAAAGGATTGTTTTAAGGGCCGTCAAATTGTTCACAAGTTGCATAAGCATTAAGCAAACTCTGTTCAAGCAAATTGTGATCGGAGACGAAGTTCTTGCCCTTGTTCATCTCTTCTGAAGAAGTTGCTGTGTATGTGCACCTTTGGGTTTTGTGACCAAGCATCTTCTTGATCTTCATCGTGTAGGATGAACTAAAGAACTTTGCAGCCAACCTCTCTTTCCAGTTGGTGTTGAAGTCGCGTATTGGGATCCGCGCAAATTGGTTAGTCATGTACTTGGGAGCCGTGCATCAAAAGGGGAAACTGTCACTACAGAACAAGTCCAATTGGGTATTGGGGTAAGGGTTCAACCATAGGTTGGTATAAGGTACTGGGATTCCTTTACTTGTAACCGCTTGTTGTAATAATAGTGGAGTTTTGGGAGTGGTGACCTGAAAATCACCCGGTGGGGTTTTTGCCGTTAGGTTTTCCCTATTCGTAAACAAATCACCGTGTCATTTGATTTTCGCTGCATATTTAGTTATTTGGTGATTTTTTTGTGCTACCACGCGTTTGCATGTTAATTAACTTAATTAATATACTTGGCTAAATTAATTGGTTAATTAATCACAATGGGTTAATTCGTTTGTGGCCTATCAGCAAAGGCTAGGGGTCTTCTGGCCAGAGATGGCCAGTGATGCCAAGGAGGAGTAGAGAGATTGTAAGACTTATTCCATCATTCCCTAGACCAGGCAGAAGTGCTAAACATTAAGGTTGAAGAAGAAGATTGGCAGGATCCATATGTAAAATATCTTTCACAAGGTGTACTACCTGTTGATCGTTTGAAAAGAGAAAAGTTAAAGAGATATGCAACAAGGTTCAAGATAATGGATGGGAAGCTGTTAAAAAGAAATTTCCAAGGGACGAGGACGAGCCAGCAGGACACCCTGGTCAGAAAGCTATGGCAAATAGCTTTGCACAAGGGATACTACTGGCCCACCATGCAAAGAGATGTCCAAGATTTCCCCAACTGTTCCAATAATGTTAAAGGCAAGGGGATGAAATACACACCAGCCATCGAAGCTTACACCCAACTATGGCACCATATCCATTCCACAGTTAAGTGCTGGACTTCATAGGTCCTATAAATCCCCCTTTTGAAGGATGTGCATGGATACTGGTAACCAATGAGCTATTTACAAAATGGGTAGAAGCTGTGGCCATGAAGAAAGCAACAGGTAGCTCAGTGGCTAGTTTTCTAAGAGTAAATATAATATGTCGTTTTGGGGTACCAAGTAGATTCATTTTTGACAATGGCACACCATTCCTGAATAAGGATGTGTGTCGTTTAACAGAATGGTACTACATAGCTCACACGACATCAACACCATATTATCCCAAAGGAAATGGTTAAGCTGAGGCTTCCAACAAGAGATTGTTGTAGATAATTGGAAAAATGACCAACGAGAACGGAAAAGGATGAAGAGAGGAACATCTTACAGCTTTGTGGGCTCATAGAACAGCCAAATCACAAGCTATAGGAGCCTTACCCTTTTCCCTGGTCTATAGCACAAAGGCCATTATCCCAATAGATTTAGTGAGGCCAGCAGTGAAGTTAGCGAAAATAGTAAGGATACCTAGGGAAGACATCCTAGAGATCATTGAAGAAAAATGAGACAATGCTACCTATCATAATAGCCTTTACTAGGCTAGTATGAAGGCAAGGCATGAAGGTCAAGTCAAAGAAAGGAAGTTTCAAGTGGGAGAACTTGTTTGGAAGATAGCCCCTCATGTATGAGGTGTGGCAAGAGTAGTCAAACACAAGTTTTTGTCAAAATGGGAAGGACCATATATTATGGAAGAAGCACACCAGACAGGGCATTATTGGCTGAAAGATCAGACAAGTATGAAGGCATATAGCCCTATTAGTGGAGCTCATCTTAAGAAGTATTATGCTTAGTTTTGTAATCTGATACTTGCCATTCCATAGTTTTAACTCTATTGAATAAAACCCTTTCCATTCAGTTATATATTACATTTTATTGTTCATGATATGCATGCAAGGTTCAATATCCTAACTGAATAGCAAACATAATAGAGTTTACAAATAAACAGGCCTCCCATGACCATAAAATATTACAAATTGAAAACTAAATAATGTCTGTTAGAGAATTAATGTTTATTCAGACCATAAAGACAAGGGCTATGAAAACCCACACAAACCAAAGGCAAAGGTATGCACAATTCTCACCCCGAAAACTACTCCTAAAGTTAAATTCTCTTACGATACAATTCAACCGAATCTCATTCTAACTTAATCATCGAAGGGTGTTTGGCAAACACTACACCGGTGTATCACTTTTTCTCTATTTCAGATCTGTTGCAGGTTCGTCCTTGGACCATTACCATCGTCCATCCACACTGACGAAAATCTCAACTATTGATTTTCTGCACCATCATTATGCATCCCACTACAGAAAAGGATTTTAAAAATGAGTTACCAAACAAGCCAAAGTTTCATCTACTTCAGCGCTAGTTTTTTCAATTGTTTTTAAACACTGGCAATTTATTAGGAACATTTAATCTTTATTAGGAACATTTTATCTTGCTGACGTATCTAACAGTATCCCGATCTAGTTGGGCTCTCACGGATTCCAGTTTTTGACTGAGGAGCTAAGAGCATATATTATGTTCGTCAAAGAAAATTTTAAGTCCTAAAGAATGAGATTTGGGGTCCATAATCCGTATCCCAGCAGTGAAATGTGCAAGTTTAATTTCCTCCATTCTTTAGTTTCATTCTTTTCACTATTATGCCTTCTCGAATGAAATTTCAGCTGAAGAATTCTACTTCAGAACTTCAATTCTCGATCTTGAAAGTAACACATAAATATGAAAAAAATTCACATCACAGATAAAATGGACCTGGATCCCAAACACATCTAGCTTTTCACTAGTAATAACAAGAAAAACGTCCACCACCCTGTAAGCCACTACATATTCTCCACTTATTTATTTATTTATTTATTATAAATTCTAGAGCCCAATAAGAGGTAGGAATTTAGTTTGGAGTAACCAAAACAAAAACAAAAAACAAAAAAGGGAGACTCTTACACAAATACCATATATGTAATATAACATAATAATAGCGTATCTTATACAAAACTACATCTCATACTTACTCTTAAGTGATAACTACTAGTGATTATAGAAACTATTACAAGCAAGCCTGTGCTATTAGTAAGCAAAGGTCTAACAATAAGCAATACATTTGTTCTTGCAATCCATGGTGCAGCCACCACCACCACCACCACCTCCATAACCCTTGCCTGAGTTGCTGTAGGAAGTGAAGCACTTGGCTGGACATGTGAGCTTCTTGTTGTAACATGGACCCTTGTCTTTACACACCACTGTGGGCCTTATTATACCACCTTTTGAGTACCCTCCATTTGGACCTCCAAACCCGCCTCCATACCCGCCTCCAACACCATTTCCAAACCCAGGTATGTTGAACCCGCCTCCAGGACTAAAGAACCCGCCCATGCCACCATCATTTCCAGTTCCACCTCCACTTCCACTTCCACCACCTTTATTGTTGTTGTTGTTGGGTTTGTCCTTGGAGTGTTTGAGCTGGGCTGAGAATGACCTGTCAGATTCGGGTCGGGTTGCCAGAGAGACTGAGACTGTGATGACCAGAATGGCTAAGAGAAAGCTGGTTATGGGTTTCATTGTGTACTGTATGTATATTTATATATTTTTTTGTTTGATCAAGATGAGTGAGCTTACGAGAATGTGATGAGAGTTTTTGTGCGAAGGAATAATATACATGCGGATAGTGGTGGAGGAGGTAGAGATGAAAAACAAGCATAGCATTTATGGGGTGGGTGTGGACAGTTGAGGGGGACTTCCCATATTTCATGTGAGTAGGTTGGGTGCCATTATTGTGATCCAATTACTTTTTTCTTTTTTCTTTTTTTTTTTTTCTCCCTTTCTCTTGTACTGTATCAGTTTTGGTCATGATATGCCTCTCAAATATATCTTTTCAAGGAATTAGTGTAGTGGTTTTTTTTTTTGATAGGTAGTGTAGTGGTTTTTAAATAATCTAAGTGATGTTTATGTCCTGATTGTTGCGATTTTAAATTATCTCATTTCTTATGTTTGGTAGTTAGTGACCTCAAAATGAGAAAGAGTTGTTTTTAGTAATTTCAATTGTCTTTGTTTGTTTTGACATTAATGTTTTCTAGAAAATAAATATTTTTTTTTTAAATATTTTTTTTAAAATATCTCATTTTCTTATGATTGGTAGCAACCTTTAATGAGTTGGAAAACGATTTTCAAAAAACTCTTATTTAGCTTACCATTTCAAAAACAAAACAAAAATTACTAGAAAACAATCTCTAAAAAGTAAGTTTTATTTTTTCTGTTGATCAAAGATATATTTTTTTTCATTTGATTTATTTTTTCTGATTCTACCAAATATTGAATTACACAAGATTTTCCATCGATACAAATTAAACTTTCTCCATCTAAGGTGATGTGAGATAGAGTTGTTTTCTAGAAATTTTAGTGAAAAAAAAAATCTAAAAAATAAGTTTTTTTTAGAAAATATAAAAAATAAGTAATATTTCAAATAGGATTTTTTGTTGATCAAATATAGTTTTTTTTTAATGATACTAAAAGCTAAACATAGAAATAAAAAAAAACCATATTTTTTACTAGAATTTTCCACGGAAATAAAGAGAAGATTATTACTCGGTGAATATAAAATGGGATGTGAGGATATATTCACCCGAAGATTATTAGTGTATGCATATGTAAAAACAACTAAAAAGGTGTAGTAGTACTTTAAATTAATGGGGTAGCATGGGGTTTGGTTTGGTAAAGGTTTTTATTTTGGATCCATTACATGTGCATGGTAAGCTGTTTTGCAGTATTGGTAATAGATTAGATGGGGCCCGGGCGGTGCAATGGTGTAAATTAATTAATTAGATGAGATGCTCATCAGTACGTACGAACAAGGTGCGTGGCGGTGCTTATGAAATTAGCATGTATTGCATGTAGAACAATTCACATGTCATATCACATTATCCATTTTTTTGGTTGAGGATCTTCAATTCATTACTCATTAGTCCAAGGAAAAATAAATTTAAAATTTTTTGTTAAACTTTCCTTCCGCCGATAATAAGAGTACAAAACATGTCTGGAATAAGGGTCTGTTTGGATATAGTTGAAAATTGAAAACTGAAAACTGAAAACTGAAAAATACTGTAGCAAATAATTTTTAAATATGTAAATAGTACCGTGGGACCCATTTTTAATGAAAAAGTTGCTGAAAAGTGAAATTTGTGGGTCCATAAACAGTAAAATTTGTGTTGAAAAGTCAACTATTGCGGCTACTGTTCATTGAACAGTAGCCACTACGTACTGCTATAGTAAAAATTTGTCTCTGAAAAGCTAGAAACGCGTGAAAAAAAAAAAAAAAAGGAGCTGAAAACATAAACGCTAGACGCAACGCGCTGGCCAAATGAGCACTAAAGCATCACAAGGAAGGTAAAATTTGGATAGCGCCGGCAAAATCTATGTTAATCATTTTGGCCCTCAGGTGTAGAGTAAATAAACAACTTGCTGATTTATATGATTACTAGAATTTTGGCTTAATATAAAATATGATTCAATAATCTATATATATAACTGAAACCTCTGAAACTCTAACAATTTTCAACATCACCACTATTTTCTTTTTCTTTTTAATTTAGATTCTTTTTATTTTAGATTTTATATCTTATATATTTATTATTTCTCTTCAACGTGTAATTATCTTATCAAGTGTTACAATAGTTTAATTTAAATAAAACTCTATTAGATATATGTTTCAAGAGCTTGAAAATTCTACTTATTCTACTTCAATGATGGTGGAATTACAACTAATATCTCTCTCTATCGTTCCCCCCACTCCTCTTCTGCCTGTGTCTCTGCTACCCCAACCAGTAAGTTTTTCTCTCTCTTGCAAACACTGTAGATCCACCCTCTCCAACACACCATAATCTCCAATTCTCACCTCTAACCTCCTTAAAAAATCACCCAAATCTTCAATTGTCAACTAACCCATATAATCAGGATGAGATTTTGATTGGTTTATTATGTCAGGTAATTCTCCCAATTCTTTTCAAATTCGTTTTCCCAAATTATATCCGGTTGTCTCTCTATTTGTTTGTAAACTCCGCCATTACCACATTGCCTCAATTCTCACCTTTGAATCTCTATACATCCCTGTTTTTTCCTCTCTTTTTTCCATATGGATTTTTCTTATTTTTCTTTTATTTCGTTTGGTTCCCTATTGCTTGATGTAATACTCGGGGAAAAAAAAAAGATTTAAAAAGAGGGGTATTTAAGTAAATCTCTTTGTGGGGTCAATTTTTATAATTAATATTATTAAGGGAGTTTTTAGAAAATTAGGTTGAAACCCTAACTATATATATAAGCTAATTAAGTTAGAGTACAACGATAGATATTTTGGAGGAGGACTTCTGAGTTTGTTCAAGTAGTGAAAGATTGATGGCACACTTGAGGTAAGACCTAAGAAATCTCATTCTTTGTCAAATTTAGGCTTTATATGGAATTAAAATATTTTTTTTATGTGAGTATTTTGGCCAATAGTGAGACTGTTTATATATCCAATGAGATTAACGATGTAAACGAAGAAGGAATTTGATTTATTTTCTCTGTGCCCTATGTTGCGTTAAGTGTAAAAGAAGGCTCTTGGGTTCGGTTTTGCACAGCTTTACCAAATTGGGGTTTTGGCGAATTGCAAAAGGTAATTGTAGACATGGCAAAACATGTTAGAATTTTCTGACCTGACCCGAAAAATACCTGACTCGAACCCGATTTTGTTTTACTTGAATTAAAAACGGGTTGACCCGTGACCCGACCCGTGTTTTTTGCAGGTCAACCCGACCCGAACCCGAACCATTTTTTAAAACTTTTTTTTTTTTGGTAAAAAAAATAATAAAATTAGGACAATATTGGTTTAATTGTTTGTTGTGAGCTTTAAGAAAACAATTGAGACATTTACATAACTACATGCAAATTAATTGAAAGATGAATGGTTAAGCATTCTGTAATGGGTAAAGTTTTTAGATATCAAATAGTAAAGTACATGCCAAGATAATATGGTTACAGTATAGTTAAAAACATAAATTTAAAATTGTAGACATATGTGAGAAACATTCACAAGTGTGAAAATAGTGAAGCCAAAGTATCAAATTAACATAAATTATGAATGCTTAGACATATTTTTTAACAATTTATGTCCAAAATAAACGGCTTTTCAAAATAAATTATAATATTTCCTAAAATATGTGTTGCTTAACAATGATATGATATTCATAAAAGAGAAAATGTATAAATAAGTAAACAATCAAAATTTAATGTATATTTCAAATTGAAATAGAGTGTCAACCACAATTGACAATAGATTATAAAATTAATTTTCAAAATTGTAAATTTCTTATATGTTTTTATTTTTTGTCAAATGAATTATCCAATAAGTCATTTGTAATTTTGTTTTATATTTTGCGATGTTGATATTGTGTAGAAATAAAACTTGTGTATTTGTTTTACTTATCTTTGTGTTATTTTGTTTTAGATAGCAATGTTAGGATTTGTATAATTTTAAAATTATTGAATAAGTATTAATAAGTGTAGTTCATTCTTGATATAAGTGGTGAATTCAAAGTAATGCATTTTACATCAAGTAATTTGTTGCATGACTTTCCAAATGGCAAATACATGTTGTTTTCTTTATAATAAAAAATTCATGTGAAAAATACGGGTCAACCCGACCTGACCCAACCCGATCCGACCCGCAACCCGATTGACCCGAACCCATTCTTAACCCATTTAAAATGACCCGTTTTGACTCGCAACCCGTTTGAACTGCAACCCAATTTACCTGACCCGATCCAACCCGACCCGACCATTTTGCCATGTCTAGGTAATGGTGTCTGTGTAGGCTTGATTTTGTATGATATCTATATAGTACCTTTTCCCTAGTTTTGTCCTCATCTCAAAGAGAACTAGGGGTGAATGGGGATTAAAAAAAAAAAAAATATATATATATATATATATATATAAAAGCACACGTATAGAAGATTAGGTGGTGTACTTTTGACCCTATATGGCTATACGTATGGTGTATCTATAGGCTTTATCCCTAGGTACTGTTAGTGGCAGAAAGTGGAGGAAATATACATATTATGAGTACGTGGATTTTTAACTATGAGATAATAGTGGAAAATTATTGGAAATTTTTAACAGTCTCTCTTCTGGCCTGGTATTCATATAAGTTTTATTTAAAAATATTAGATTATTGAGTAAATGATATTTGAAAAATTGTTTAGGTGATATCTAAGGATTTTAGAGGAAGTGTTAGGGAGAAGTTCCTTTTGATATGGCTTTTAGAAGTAAATAACCTTATCCTAATTGGGTTTTATTTTGCTTATATTAATGTATTTTTAACTACTGAAAATTGTTTATAATTGTTAGAATTTTTATTTCGATTGTATTACTAATTTCAAGTAAAGGATTATTACAAATATATTTTAATACTGAGTATATTATTTTTATATACATGCTTGAATAAGATATATTTTTATTAGAAATTATGATTTCATATATATGATTATGAACAATTTGACTATGAATTGATTCTGATACCCAGCTAATTGAGGTTATTCATTGGTACTCTAATACCCAGCCAATGGAAGTTATTTATTGGTATTCTAATACCCAAACCAATGGGGGTTATTTATTGGTACTCTGATACCCAAACCAATAGGAGTTATTCATTGGTACTCTGATGCTCAGTCACGGGGATATAGTGTGACCATAGTCATAAGATTGTTAAAAATATGGATTACGTTTAAATATTTGAACTATTTTGAGTCCTTAAAACTACATATGTGATTTTGGAAATGTTTGAGTATTTGAACTATTTTGAGTCACTTAAACTGCTTATGTATTTTTGGAGCCTATTGTAAGTTATAGCGTTTGATATACGGAAAACTGACTACTTTTTAAACCATCTATGATATATTTGTAAGATTAAAGTATGTGATCTATTTGCAACTTATTATTTTAAGACTATGAAACTTCTTTAATTATTTTTGAAAACCCATAGTATATTATAACTTTTGAAAACTCATATTACTTCTTATTACTTTACAGATTTATTACTTGATAGAACTTATTAGAATGTTAGTTACTTATTGAGTTGTCAGCTTACCCCTTTTTTTCCCCTCCAGTTTCAGATTGTGAAGAATAGCAAGTTTTGAGAGTTTTGATGTTGTGTTGTGAGCAGGAAAAGAAGCTTAGTGATTTTGGGATTGGATGGTCTTCTAATAGTTTTATATTTATTTTCCAATTGGCATTATGTACATGAGGTTTGGATTTTGTTCCTATTAAATTATTGGAGATCTATTCATAAAGAAATTGATGAGGTATTTTAGATTTATTTGATTTAATTTTTAAGGATAAATTTTAGTTGCTAAGAATGCCTTGCACACTTGTAGAGTGCTTACTTTATAAGCGTGCGGTGGTTGTCATGTGCCTATCTTTATAGTTGGGTTCGGGGCGTGACAATTTTAAATTGTGATACCCCAATTTGATTGATTGTGTAATGTGTGTGGGTGTGTGTTGAGTTCCACATCGGGTATTTACTGAATTGAACTGGGTTTTATTAACAATTGCAAGGAGCCTCAATTGTGACTAGCCTTTTTGAGGTATAGTGCAGATGTGGCTAGTGTTTTTCCTTGGGTCATTACATATGGTATCAGAGCCAAGTTCGGTAACCCCGTGTGGGCTCAGGGACACTACCCCACAAAGTGGGCCCTAATGAAGACGTTAGGGATTTAAGTGGGGGAGATTGTGATGCCCCAATTTGATTGATTGTGTGATGTGTGTGGGTGTGTTTTGAGTCCCACATCAGGTATTTACAGGGTTGAACTAGGCTTTATTAACAACTGCAAGAAGTTTCAATTGTGACTAGTCCTTTTGAGGTATAGCGCAAATGTGGCTAGCGCCTTTCCTTGGGTCATTACACTTGATTATTTTTCTTTTTCTTTTTCTTTTTCTTTTTTTTTTTCTTTTTTTTTGGTTTTGGAGGATTGCAAGGAATACAACCCAAAAGGTTTTAATTCTTCTACTATTCCGTTTTGTTCCTTTTTCTACTATTAAAAAAAAGGGGAACAATGGTCTCCATTGTTCTATGGTTCATCGTTTTAAGTTGTACAATGTTTATATATATATATATATATTTATATATATGAAATAGTTGTACTATGTTGATAAAACAAAGTTTAGAAATTTAGTAATTTTATTGTTAATTGCATCTTCGCTGAGATGTAATTGTTCTCAACTCTATAGGATTCTTTTTTTTTTTTTTTTTTTTTTTGTTGTTGTTATGGTTTTTTTCCTTGGCCTGTGCTTATATTAAACATGTTGATGAAAGGGTGCTTATTTACTTTTAAAGCTTTTTTTTTTTTTTTTTTTTTTATTATGAGAATCACAGACATCTTTTTTTTTTTTTTTTTTTTTTTTTTTTTTTTGAGAGAGAGAGTTTCAATCTATGACGTTCGCTCCTGATGATAGCTCTTTATCATCAGACCAAGACACCAATCAGTTTTTGGTGTAGACGGGGATTGAACCCCAGATCTCTTATACAACCATCAGAGACTTTACCAGTTGAGCTAATTGGAACCCACAGAATCATAGACATCTAAAGCTGAAAAAGAAAGTATAAACTCCTAGAGTTTAACATCTAGATTGCTTAAGTTGAATTCTATGCCCTAAGACTTTGGGGCTATACATCAATTCTTTCATCTTTGTTGTCTTCTAAAACTTTAATTTATTCATCACATTTGGAGCAAAAGAAAAATGAAAATATAGAGAGAAAAAAAAAGCATTTTCTTCTTTTGCGAAAATCTGAGCTGGATCATATTTTGTTCTTGAACCTATTATTTTTTTAGAACCAAAATTTTGGCTTGGAATCATGCTTTGCTATATTACTTGCAATTAATTTTTTAACTCAAATTTGTAGTTGGATTGTCATATCTTTTACCTCACAGAATGTTAAACGTTGTAGGTGGTTTCTTTTACCCAGATTTGTGTTGTGGACTTCTATTATTGCTCATAATCCATTCTATGATCCTTACTTGACATTTTTGAGGTTGGAAGAAAAGGAGAGAGCCCCCTTTTTTATTTTTTATTTATTCTGTAGCTATTTTCAACCAGATAAGACTTGGTTTTTAGGCATTAATTGCAAAGCCATGAAAGTTCTTAAATTGAAGGATTTTCATCGGCAACTGTTTTTTCTTAACATAAATTTGTTAAGATTCTCATCCCTTTTTTAGTCAATTTGTATTCTCTTTATATTTTCCCCCATTTTGCTCTTGGTTTGACATTCTGTACTATTATGGATTAAAAAAATTATAATATATGCTTTGAGCCTCATGCATCGCATTAGTTAGCAACTAGTATAATTAAAATACAAATTTTTTGAGAGAAAAAATGAATGACAACTTAGAGCGTAAGACACACACACACACACACACACACACACACACACACATATATATATATAAAACAAAAATTACTTTTAAGTTACATGATAATTGACAAAGTATTTATCAAACCAAAAACATATATATGAATTCACACTAATTTTATATTTATTAAAATTTTGATAGTTTTATTTTAATTTGAATAATAGTTTAATTTTTTTAAACTTTTGTAATAGAGGTTAATTTAATATTAAAAATAATCTTTTTTGATAACATTTTAAAAATATTATTGTATGCAAAAGAATGCGAATAAGATTATTACTTACTAAGAAGTTCTACGTTCACAACATTTTCACAACACTTTTACAACAAATCCTAGTAGCAAGTTGTTACATGTTTTAATTTGAATCCTTAATTAAAATTACTTTATTACCCCACTAGTAACAACAAGTAACAACTTGCAATGTAGGATTTGTTTTAAAAGTGTTGTGAAATGTTATGGAAATAACATTTCTCTTACTGATTTTGAGACACATAATGCAAGCACTGGGTGTAAGATGAAGATTTTATTATTAAAAAAATATAATAGATAATTAAATAACTTAAGTAAATAAATAAATTTCTTTTCAGTTTATATTAAATTTTGATAACAAAATTTTGTAGTAGTATTTTAAAAAAAAAACTTCGCTACATAGATTTCCACTTATAGCAAACTATATATGTTAATAAATTTAGCGGACTTGTATTGCATCATATGACAAAACTAGTCGCTAACCCGTGCGATGCACAGGATAGTTTTAAATCAAATGTTAACATGTTCAGGTTTAAACATCTCTCTAATTTCAATTATTGAAAGCTAAATTGGCTCTAATATAAGATGAAACATGTAATATTATGAAGTAATATTAAAAATGAGATAAATACAAATATTATGAAGTAATATATTACAGTAATCATAATGTGCTCTTACATTTGGTTTAATAAGTATTACAAAAGAATCCGTGCGATGCACGGGAATGCTACTAATTTTTTTAATAAAAAAAAAAATTATATCCATAATAGAAGGACAAGAAATATCATTACTGTCCCAAAAGATGACACATACACCACAGAACCATTTGGCTGCTTGTTAGCCAATCAAACATCAAGCCATTCTTGGACGAGTTACCTGATTGTGTTACTATTAGACCAACTAGGTACACTGGTCTTTTTAATACATAACCAAATAGTTTATCATCTCTCAATGCCGCAACTGTTTTAGGCTGAAGCTCCTCCCAACAGTTTTTTATTTGCACATATTGGGCAAATGTCCCAATACCTTGTATTTTTGCTATGGATTTTTTTTATTTTTCAATTTCATTTATTTCATGACTTCCACTAAATATTCAATGTATTCATTCTATTTAAAAAAAACGTTGGAGTAAAGCTGTATTCTCAAATAACTTAATATAAGAGTTTAATTCCTCTCTGTTTCAATTTAAAACCAAATTGTGCATAAAAGCAAAAAAATTTCCTTTGTTCCAATATGTCTTTAGTACCAAAATCACAAATCCATTAAAACCAAATTGTGCCTAGAAAATTTTAGAGAATGAAAGACAACTTTAAAATGTTTTTTGTATCTTCTTCCTTTGTTGCTTTGTAGTAGTCCCTGAATATGCCCTTTTGTTTTCCTTGAGTACAGATGTTGGTGTGAGTTGCACAGTGCTTTGAACATCAAGTTTTTGAAATTTTGTACAATCACCATCTTCTTCAGTTGATAAGTTGTTGCTACATTCATTTGAAGTATCACTGATGTAAGCCTGGCAATAGAACAGGTTGAGGAATGTATTACAACATATACATCTTAAATATCATATTTGTATTTTTGCTAAATTAAAGAATACTTACTTCTGTTATTTTATCAAGCTGAATTGCTTTGTCAGTTTCTTCAAAAGAGTCAAAATGTTTCTTGACGGTGTAGAATTCACATCAATACTTGAGATTATAGTCATTTAGTTGCATTTGGAAAAGAAATTATTTTCTTTTCAGATTTTCTATTTGCACAGGAAGGATGACTTCATCGGGCTCCTAACAAAAGTAACATTTTTCAAATTGTACACTCAAGTAAAGTTTAGTAAATATTAAATACTAATTTTATCTTCCACATTCTCACCTCTAAAGATTTGTTCAAAAGGTCTTTCGCTGATATGTTGAGTAATTTTTCTGATTCTGAATCAAATAAAATGAATGTGGCCATTCCTGAGCCATCTTCAACATTTAATTGAATTCTATACCAGCTAAAAAAAATGACATATATAATGTTAATATTATTAGTTATTGTGTATTTTAATATAAAAAGTAAACATTTTCATTTTGTGTACCTTGGGATTGGGAATCATGTCTTTTTGTTGCAATTGTCGCACCATAAAAATTTATCTCTTGACTTTACCTTTTTACGACATACTTCGCAAGGGATAAAGTACCAACCAGAATTATCTATGTCAATGTTTATAATCTTTCCTTGACAGGTAAAGATAGTTTTCTAGAAATTGAATTTAATATCAATCAATTCATAATTTTATAGTTAAATTTTGTAAAAGCAGATCTATAGTACATAAAGCAATGTTAAGGACACAATGTTATTGTTGAAGGTATTTTTTTTTTCTTACCTCATTATCAGAGTCCCACATAATTTTTGTTATTTCACTTATGGTTCTTTTGTTGATGTTCATCTCTTCTTGAATTGTCACTTGCGGTTTTAATTGCTTTGGCATTTGTACTATTGGTTGGTTATTTTCCACCAGACTATTATATTACATAAAGATATTAGACATAGTATTGTAGAGACTGTAAATATATTAAAAATGTGAATCCAAAACAAAGCACTTACTGATCTTTGAATTTAGCAGTCTCAGGAATGTCGAAATCAATATAAACTCTTGTTCCACTTGTTGACGATAAGTTATACTCTCCTGCAATGCACGGGATTCATTAGAAAAAAAGTACATTGAAGTTTCAATGGAATCATCCCGGTAACAGAGAGAGGTCTAGATTAGAGGGCATAGTATCTTGTAGACATGTACAATACCGAGGTAAATAATCCAACTTTGTTGTGCTAGCTATAGATGCTAAAGATAATGACATTTGAGTAAAGGTTTGTCACATTTTGAAAACCGAAGGACCCCAAAAACCATGCTTTTGAAACGAATAAAAATAAATAAAAATAAATAAATAAAAAATAATTTAAAAAAAAAACCTCTCTCAACAAAGAAAAAAGTAAAGGGAGGGAATGAATCCCCCAAAACCAAGTGATGAATATCTTTTTAATTCTTATACATTGTGAAGAGGTAGAATTTGGGCTAGAGATGGGCCTAACGGTCATCAACTGTGGGCCGATAGTGGACGGGCCCATTACCTTCCAAATCTCAAAAGATGGATCCAAGGTGAAATATCGGCAGGCCCAACATAAGGAAGGCAGAAAGACCCTTGATATGAGATACTTGTGTTCCACGTTCAAGTTAGAGTCCTATAAGGAAAGGATTCCGCGATCTGCGCTCATAAGGACTCCTATAAGGAAAAGACTTCTACTCCAAGGAAGAGAGGTCCACCCTCTACTACTATAAAAGCCCCAATACCCTCACAAATCGAGGTACGCATAATTTACCCTCTCTAGCACCCTAGAGTCGTGAGAATATTTCTGACTTAACCTTCGGAGGGTATTTGGCCGGCACCACACCGGTGCTCTCTGTTAGGTTTCCTTCTTTGTGTTGTGCAGGTTCACGTTCGAGCGCGTAGGTATCGTGTGGCTCACTGGTGAATTTCTCGACTTCATCAGTTGGCGCCGTCTGTGGGAAACAACAGTTGAGATTCGTAAGCCATATTGTCGTTTCCCGGACAAAAGGGTTGCATGGTACTCACTCGCTCAATGGCAACCACTAACGACGTTCAAGGAGAGGAACCACCCACGACTGCCCTCGAGAGACAAGTTCAAACTCTCGCTGCTGCCGTGGAACGCCTCACTAAACAAAACCACGACTTGGAAGAACAGCTGCGCTGGAAGAATGCAGCACCGAATGACCAACAAGAAGATCAGGAAGGGACCAGCACTCCGAAAAAAAATCAAGAGAAACCTGAAGGCAGCCACGCCCCAAGCAAACCGGAGAAGCAGAACTTAAGCATGCCATCCCTCACGGATGCAACTCCGCCACATATCGTCGCAGAGATGCAGGCGATGAGGGAACAAATGGAGGTTATGATGAACGCGCTCAAGGGACGAGTTTCCAGTGATCTTGACGATTTGGTCAATCGCACCGACTCGCCTTTCACTGCAGCCGTGAACTCCTTCCCCCTACCCCATAAATTTCGCATGCCGCATATAGACAGCTATGACGGCGTGAAGGATCCTCTGGACCATCTAGAAACTTTCAAAACCCTAATGCACCTTCAGGGAGTAGCAGACGAGATCATGTGCAGGGCCTTCCCCACAACACTCAAAGGCCCCGCAAGGGTATGGTTCAGCCGATTGACGCCAAACTCCATCAGCACCTTCAAGGAGCTGAGCGCCCAGTTCACTACGCACTTCATTGGAGGGCACAGGTATAAGAAGTCCACAGCCTGCTTGATGAGTATTAGGCAACGAGAGGACGAGACGCTAAGATCCTACATAACGCGCTTCAATAAGGAAGCGCTCTCGATTGATGAGGCCGATGACAAAATACTGGTAGCAGCTTTCACGAACGGGCTGTGGAAGGGTAAGTTCTTGTTCTCTTTATACAAGAACGACCCAAAGACCATGTCAAAAGTACTCTACAGGGCAACCAAATACATGAATGCCGAAGACGCATTGCTGGCTCGGGAGGAAAAGCCTAGAAAAAGGGAGCGACAGGAAGATGCCCGACAGGACCGAGATCGAAAGGATGACAAACGCTCTAAGCCCCCTGCAGGGAAATTCATGAATTTCACCCCGTTGACTGCCCCAATAGACCAGGTACTAATGCAGATCAAGGACGAAGGATCCCTGACCTTTCCTGAAAAGTTAAAGGGAGATCCCAATAAGCGATCTAGGAACAAGTATTGTCGTTTCCACCGTGATCACGGACATGATACGGCTGACTGCTATTACTTAAAACAGCAAATCGAAGCCCTTATTAGACAGGGAAAACTACAGAAGTTCGTCAGCAAGGAAAGGACGGATCAGCAACATCAAGAGCAGCCACCTCGACAAGAAAATGAGCGCCCTAGACCACCTATAGGGGATATAAGAATGATCGTAGGGGGCACGGCAACTATGGGGTCGTCCAAGAAGGCCAGAAAGGCATACCTCAGGATGGTTCATAACGTCCAGTTAACGGGCTCCGTACCAAAGATAGCACGGATAGAGAGCCCGATCGTAGGATTCTCAGAAGAGGATGCCCGACGTCTTCACCACCCTCATGATGACGCACTTGTCGTCACCTTACGGGTGGGGGACGTCAACATGCACCAGGTGCTGATCGACAATGGTAGCTCAGCAGACATCCTATACTACCCGGCGTTCCAGCAAATGAGGATTGATAGAAAACGGTTAATACCGACAAATGCTCCGCTGGTTGGTTTTGGAGGTGCGAGGGTATTCCCATTGGGCGCGATCACGCTTTCGGTAACGTTAGGTGATTATCCTCAGCAGATCACTAAGGATGTGACTTTCCTTGTGGTCGACTGCTCATCCGCTTATAATGCTATCATCGGACGACCCACCCTTAATTCATGGAAGGCGGTAACGTCAACATACCACCTAATGATCAAATTTCTTACGGAGTACGGGGTTGGAGAGCTACGAGGAAATCAGGTGGCCGTATGCGAGTGCTACATTGCCATGATGGAGATGGAAGATCATCAGCAGACCATGTGCATAGAAGAGCAACGGACCATGGCAGAGGAAGGGAACCTACCATCTCGAAACACTGGACGAACAAAAGCTGCAACATCCATAGAACACGGAGCACCTACGGAAATACTACTAGTAGAGATAATATGAAGATCATCGACGCTCCCCCAGTTTCCCGTTTATTACTAAGTTTTACTAAGTTTTTATTAGTTCTTACCACGAAAATTTTTTCTATTATTTAGTTTTGCTATCGCAAGTTCTTTACTTCGAACAATTCCTTCTGCAAGTGCCTTTTTAAGCCCAAGGGGGCAGGTACCTTTTCTTCAGCATTATCTTCTTTCAATAAGAGAAATATTCAGACTCTACTGTGTTTTTTCTACATAAATAAAAATAAGTCCACAAGGTGGACGGATCATCCCAAAGGGATGAAAATCCAAAGTCCACAAGCTGGACGGATATAAACTAAGTCCACAAGGTGGACGGATCGTCCCAAAGGGATGAAAATCCAAAGTCCACAAGCTGGACGGATATAAACTAAGTCCACAAGGTGGACGGATCGTCCCAAAGGGATGAAAATCCAAAGTCCACGAGCTGGACGGATATAAACTAAATCCACAAGGTGGACGGATCTTCCCAAGGGAATGAAAATCCAAAGTCCACAAGATGGATGGATATAGACTAAATCTACAAAGTGGACGGATCATCCCAAGGGATGAAAATCCAAAGTCCACAAGCTGGACGGATATAAAACTAAGTCCACAAGGTGGACGGATCATCCCAAAGGGATGAAAATCCAAAGTCCACAAGCTGGACGGATATAAAACTAAGTCCACAAGGTGGACGGATCATCCCAAAGGGATGAAAATCCAAAGTCCACAAGCTGGACGGATATAAACTAAGTCCACAAGGTGGACGGATCATCCCAAAGGGATGAAAATCCAAAGTCCATAAGCTGGACGGATATAAAACTAAGTCCACAAGGTGGACGGATCATCCCAGAATGATGGAAACATAAAATCTACAATGTGGACGGATATAAACTAAGTCCACAAAGTGGACGGATATAAACTAAGTCCACAAAGTGGACGGATCAGCCCAATGGATGAAAATTCAAAGTCCACAAAATGGACGGAGATAAACAAAGTTCACAAGCTGGACTTAGAAGATAAAACAAGATAAGCAAAATCGTCGTCAGGATTAAATGAAACAGACGGATATATTCCATAAACATCAAAAAGGTCGACGGACCTAGTATTACTTAAAATAAATTAGAGCCCTTAAAGGGAATGTTTACATCATGACGGGGAATCATGAAACTGTTCTCCACATTCTTTCAAAAAAAAAAAACTAAACTATTACAAATTATAAGTCTGCCGCAGGAATATCTTTCTCCTCTGCACGACGGGCTTGATCATCCTTGGGATCACCCTCAACTGACGCCTGGACAACCACCGTCTGATCAACAGCCGTCAGGTCCACTGCCGACTGATCATCCTTAGGATCCCTAGAAGCTTCACAGTTAGCAGGGTTCTCACTAAATAAATCGTCCGTATCATCTGATTGGGCGGGCTGGACGGATGTTTGCTCAGGGGCATTGATGTTGACGGCTGACAAATCCAGCTCTGGATTCAAGGCTTTCACCTGGCGAACAGCATCGTCAAAACCGTCGTTATATGAAAGGCTAAGCTCTGTTATTAGGGCCTCGGAATCACGATACTCCTGTATCGCAACCTCCTTAGCTAGACGGACCTCCTTGACCTTTTCCTCCAAAGCTTTCTTCAGGTCCTCCGTCAGCTTGATATATTCGTCCCTTGCTGTTTCAGCCATTTTAAGTTTTTTATCTTGGACGACCTTCCAGGACTTCAACTCAAGTAACTCGTCCTCCGTCACCTTGGCCTTCTGACGAACACGGCCTAAGGTCGTCTCATGGTTGAGACACCGTCCCATCATCCCCTTCATCATAATCATGGCCTGGAAGAAAAAAAAAAAAAAAAAAAAAAAAAAAAAAAAAAAAAAAAATGATGAGAGGAAGAAAAGAAGCCTGACGGACTATATAACGACGGATGAATTACCTGAGCAACGCTAAAGAGGGCCGTCTCACCATAGCCTCTGTCGAGTGGTTACACAAATCCTCGTAATTCTCGGTTGTTATGATGGACGAAAGTTGCTCAAGGGCGTATTTGGAATCCTCGCGGAGTAGAGGGGGGGCTTCTTCTGGCTTCCGGACGGACCAGTCATTAGCCCCTTACCGGCCCCATGCTTCACGGGGGTAACCGTCTTAGCCCCTCCGGCCAGCAAGCCAATGACGGGCTCTTTTTTGGGGCATGGTCTCCCTTTGACGGATGTTTCCTCTTAACCGCCTGCTTACTGGTGCCCGTCCCCATAGGGTCCGCACTAGTTTCTTTGTTTTTGGCAACTTGCAATCTGATCGCCGCCCTCCTTTTTGCATCGTCCATCTTTGAAGAGGTAGACGGGTGTCAAAGGCAAAAACAAAATTTGGACAAGGAAGATAGACGGACTTACGCTGACGGGTGCGCTCTTCGTACTTAAGCGCCGCTGGAGTTGGCTCGGGTCCGTCACAGTACCAATTGATTGTATTGAGGTTGACGAGTTTTGCCCAGGTCCGTTCTTCTGGTTTGGACTTGGTGAAAATTTTCTCAAGAAAACTGAACTCCTCTAGTGTAACTTGAGGTCGCCGTCGAACTGCATAAAAGTAGACGAACGTTAAAAACAAACAAATTATTAAACAGGCTTTTAATAGTTATTATATGACGGGTTCATACTAGACTGATTTAATACGCCCCAAACCTTGTCGACGGGCATGAAATCCGTCTCCCCTGGATGACACATCCAACCGTCACCCTCAATGAAAAAATAGCGGCTTTTCCATTCTCTATTCGAGTCCGGGGTCTCGTAAATTACTTTCAAGACGTGGCTCCTAGGAACAAAACTATACATCCCCCTTGATTTATCTATCTCATCTGGACGGTAGCAGTGGAGGAATTCCCTTATTGTCAACCTTCTTCCACTGTCGGACATAGCCCCGTACAGGACTTCTATTGCTATGAAGACCCTCCAGGAATTTGGGGATAACTGGCTGACGGATAAGCCTAAGTATTTTAGGAGTTCGCGGTGGAGGGAGCTCAGAGGAAATCTGAGACCTGCCTTGAGCATCTGCTCATACACTCCTACATCGTCTACCCCTTCATAATAACATTTCTCTGATGAACAGGGTAGACGGATGGGGATGTAGTCTGGGATTTGATAATTGGCCCTAAGGGTTTTGAAATGAGTTTCCTTGATAGTGGATGTGAAGGCATTAACCGTCCATTCTGGAAACATGATGAACTCCCTAAGTCCATCAGCCCCCACGACGGACCTAACTATTTGATCTTCATCATTAGCAGAACCCTTCTCCATCTCGACCATCTCTATATCCTCATTTGTGACCTGACGGGTATACCTCTTCATAATCCGCCCCGTCACGGACAATTGACTGATTACTTGACGCACTAGACATTGCCTACAAGTGACGACAGAACCTAAGACTCTGACGGGTCTAAGAATGGATAACAGAAGTAAAGTTTTAAGCTATAAAAGTAATACGACGGTAGGAAAATATGTAAAAGGGTACTTACCAATCAGTACATGAACGGATGAAAGTTGGTGATGACGGTCTCTAAAGTTTGAACGATGTAGTCTGACAAAGATGACGGATCGAGCTCTGACAATTGAATTTTGGTTGAAAGTGTAAAAATGAGAGTCGAAGGTTTGATATTTATAGGGAAGGTGCACGGAAGACGAAGCGACGCTTCGATCCCATACAATGGCCTGTAGAAGAGTGACGCGTGTCATGAACCCTTAAATGCATTCCAGATCTTGTCGGCAGCACAAATTGTTGACAGTGTATACCTTGTTACCGTCAACCTTAGTAACCTAGAACCGACGACCCACAGGCCTCTCAACCGTCACCCCATGCTTCCGTCCACTAAAGTATGACGGACCCATAGGGTGAAGGGGGCAACTGAAGAGGCAGAATTTGGGCTAGAGATGGGCCTGACGGTTATCAACTATGGGCCGATAGAGGATGGGCCCATTACCTGCCAAATCTCTAAAGATGGATCTAAAGTGAAATATCGGCAGGCCCAAGGTCCATAAGGAAGGCAGAAAGACCCTTGATATGAGATACTTGCGTTCCATGTTCAAGTTAGAGTCCCATAAGGAAAGGATTCTGCAATCTACGCTCATAAGGATTCCTATAAGGAAAAGACTTCGACGCCAAGAAAGAGAGGTCCACCCTCTACTACTATAAAAGCCCCAATACCCTCGTAAATCAAGGTACGCATAATTTACCCTCTCTAGCACTCTAGAGTTGTGAGAAGATTTCTGACTTAACCTTCAGAGGGTATTCGGCCGACACCACACCGGTGCTCTCTATTAGGTTTCCTTCTTTGTGTTGTGCAGGTTCACGTTCGAGCGCGTAGGTATCGTGTGGCTCACTGGTGAATTTCTCGACTTCATCACATTGAAATGATTTTCTCAGTTCAATAATTTAGAGACATAATTATCTTGCTTCATCACAGGTACACTAACTGGGATAGAAAGCTTAATTTCAGACACAACAGCCAGAACTCAAGAAGAATCTGTAAAAGCTTAAAGGAGAAAAAAAAAAAAAAAAGAATTGCGGAGTTGTCTTTACAAAAGATTGATACTGAAATCGAGATCAAAGTGATTCAACTTCCTGCTTTGAATTATCCTAGTTTCATTGTTGGCAGCAAATGCAATTAGGTACCAATCATTTGAAGCTGCCTTGAATTCCTGAATTTCTTCTTTTGAAGGTTTTGAGGCTAAAATAGAACATATTTGGCCTTCTCTAAGATGTGCTTTACCATGAACTCTTATTTTGTTATTTCTTTGCTAATTTTAATCAATGACTAATGGTTACTTTAGTAGGGTGTTATTATTATTATTATTATTATTATTTTATTATTGTCTCATCAACAACAATGTTGGTCTCTTGTCCATCACTCCCAATATTTGGCAAATTCTCTTCTACAACAATTGTTGCTCTATCTGATCCCTTGTTTATATATTTAAACAAATATTTGATCGATCAAGGTCTGTTACACCATTCTACATTCAAATGGGATTGGTACTTCACCAAAAGATCTACATTATAAGGTACAACATATCGGTTATCCAAAAGAATTTCGTTCTTCTCTATTGTTTTTCCATCATTTCTCCTTCTATATACTGGGAAGCCTTCTTCATCAATTATTGTTTCTTCATTAAATCTTTTTGGAAAATGTTTTGTACATTTACCATTTATCATGCACGATGATTTCGGTTTTGCAGATCCACATGGCCCATGCATCAAAAATTGTTTTACAGCTTCATTAGCAACAGGATCCTCATCTGGATCTGGTATCTCACCCATAATGATACCATCAATGTTTGTTGGACTTGGGCACTTATCCTTTGGATCCAAGAATAGAAGAATATGTGCATGTGGGAGTCCTCTTTTTTGGAATTCAATTGTATACACAATTTCAATAACTCTTCCAAAATGAGATTTATGCCTCAAATCATGTAATAGTTCATCCAATTTTATCTTGAAAACCCTTGCTACAATATCTGGCTGATCCTCATATTTCAGGCCTTCTATAAATTCCAAAGAATGATTAATTTCTAGCCATTTTGGATTGCAAGTAAATGTAAGAAATAAATCTGGGTAACCTGCCCATCTACATATCGCCATTGCATCTTGATAATTTTAAACCATGTACCTTGGACTTCCAGTAAATGAGGATGGTAGGACTATTCGTTTGCCTACAGTAATGGGATCTGTATCACCACGAAGAACGACATCTTTCAAACCATAAAACAACTCTGACCTCAATTTTTTTTTTATTGAATCTAACCCATTGTAGTCTTTCTTCTTCGATAGAAGTGTATGCGTCCACTATAAATTGTTGAAAAAGCCTTCTACCAAGCAATAGTGCCTTGCCCTCACGAAAGCGTTGTTGAAGCCTATAAGCATAGTATTCCCTCATTGTTATTGATTCCCTTTTTCTAGAATTGCTCCCATTCAAATTCCTATCAGGTATACCAAGCATATACCCATCCTCACCATAAGGAAAAAGTAATGGATATTGCAATTCCATAAAGCTTGGATGAGTCCCATTTATACGTTGCAATCCTAAACTTCGATTCGCAACAATAATATCTGTTAGGTTCTAAATGTTTAGAACAATTGGCAAATCGTGAACACAAACTTGTCTAGATATAGATCTTAGAGTCTATAGGTTTTATTAGACAATGCTCAAGGTGATTCAAGTCAAGATTCAAGAACATACAAGCTGCAAGAAGAAGACTTCATATTCTGCCTGGTTCGATCGATCGAAGAACAGGCTCGATCAATCGAAAATCGTATCTGCAGAATTTTAAGTCGGCCCAAACAGCAGCTTAAGCCCATTAAGGATTAGGGTTTCAGATCTACTTCTCCCACTATATAAAGGAAACCCTAAGCCACGTTTTTGAGACTCTGGAGAGAGAGAAGAGAGTGCCTCTTTTGTATCTAGGGTTTTGTACCCAAACCTCTCTAAGTCTTTGTTGCTCATACATTGCGGTTTGTGTGAATCTCTTGTGAGATCATTGAGGAGCTTTCCTTCACATAAACTTAGGGTTTTCAAGGTAGAGATTACTTCAACATCTTGATGATCAACAAGGTTGCTGCCATTGGAGCTTAAAGAATAACAAGCGTGGGTGCTTGTAGCTGATTGGAGAATCCAAGAAAGAAGGAGTCCGTGGATTCGGAGCTTGCACGTGGTCGTGTCAGTAAGTTCTACTGGTAGGTAGCATTAGGAAGTCAAGCGGGGAGCTTGTAAGTCCTTTTGTATGAACTTCGATTCTTTCGCATAGTGGATTCAGTTTACCTTGAGGATAGCTAGGTCAAATCCTCCCCAGGTTTTTACCGTGTGGTTTCCTGGGTGATCATATCATTGTGTTATTTATTATTCCGCTGCTTTATATTTTTGATATGATTGTATGTTTGTGATAACCTAGAACTGCATAATTTGACTAAGTTAATCACTTGGCTAATTAACTAGGTTAATCTTGTTGGGTTAAGGGGTCTAAATTTCTAACAAGTGGTATCAGAGCAGGTAGGTCTTCTTGTTGTAGATCCTTTGATCTAAGAGCTGATCCTTGACCCCTCTTATCATGGATAATTTGAAATGTCTTTCTGCTCATGTTTGTGATGATTTGAATAAAAAGGACACTATTGTTTCTGTTGATTTTTTTGATGCTTTTGAAACTCTTCGTAAGGAATTATCTAAATCTTTGAAAATTGCTAAGAAATTCAAGGAAGAGTTAAAATTGACTAATCTTGAAAAAGAGGATTTGATTGTGAGGTTAGATGAGTCTAATAAAAAGAACGAATTTTTGAGAAATCAAATTTCCTCTCAAGATAAGAAGATGAAAAGCTTGGAACAAGAGTTAGTTGAGTCTCAAACTAAACTTGAAAATTTGACTAGTACCAAGCCTGCTGTTGATAACAGAAGTGTTTCTGTTTCTTTTAAGCCTAAAACTGAGAAAGTTTATATCCCTCCTTTTAAGAGGAATAATAAAGAAAATGCTTATTTTGCTAGGTTAGACAAAGGTAAAAGTTCTGATGTAGACGCTGAAGTTTCTAAACCTATGTCTAAACCTACTGTTAGAGAGCATAATAAATCTGTTTTTGTGCCTACCTGTCACCTTTGTGGTGTTGTTGGTCATATTAGACCAAACTGTTCTTTGTTGAGGCAAAAACCAAAATCTGAGACTAGATTTGCTGTTAGGAATACTGATGTTCCTAAATTTGTTCCTGTTTGCCACTTTTGTGGTGTTCGTGGTCACATTCGTCCTAATTGTCATAAGTTGAAATTTAAGCATTCTGTATGTCAATCTAGGATATGTGATGATATTTCTCCTGCCATAAGTCCATATAAATTGTTTCATATTCTTTTGAAAAATTTGAGCTTGTTGGCTTGTGAAAGGAATTTGCAGGATTTTAGTCTCTCTCAGAAAATTGGTGTAATTCCTCAAATACACTTTGCTTCACATGGATTTTCACCTACAAAGCCGAAGAATCGTGCTATATGGGTGAGAAAAGATTCTCCAAGGTGAGTGTTGCTAACTTGTCCTTGATTTAATTCTTTCAATTAATTGTGGACATGTTTTGTTTTTGTTTTTGGTTGTTTTGTTTTTTAGGTTGTTTTTTATTTTTTATTTTTAAATCCAAAAACATTGAAAAATTTCAAAAAGACAAAAATATTTTATTTTGTGCCTAGTTTTATTTTTCTTGAGGATTACATGAATTATGATATCTCTCTCTTGATTTAGAATATGCTTGACATTGTGGAGAAACTTGAATAGTTTGTGCTAAGCTATTTTTGATTTTGTGTGAGTATGTACTAGTTTGTACATGTACTCAAGGGTTAATTAACAAAATTGATATTTCTTGTTTGTGTATCCTCTATAGCTTAGTTTTGCACTATCATGCATTGCATTTGCATTGTTCATTTAGCATAATATGTGCTTTTTGTTTTTGGTCATAAAGTTTGTTAAAACCAAAAAGATTTTTGTGTTTTGTATTATAGATCTTGGATTTATAATCAAGGTTGGCCACCTTATCTTTACATAACTAGTTTATGTACCTTGTTTAGCTTGGATGAGCTTATTTTATTGCACTTTACTAGTTTGAGCTTTGTAGTGCATGTTGTGTGGGAAAGATGTTTATGGTTGTTGATCACTTTGTCTTAATCTTGAAGTCACATGTTATTTGACTGTCGGACTTGATCCTTTTGAGAAAGGCATAAATAACCATCTCACCACTGTTCACTAGCCAATCATGAACACCTTAGTGCATATCGTAAGATTTTGTATTCGAGAAAGTGTAGCACATGCACAAAAAGAACATAAGGTGTAGCCTCGGTTTAATTGCTTAATGCTTAAAATTGGTGTGTACTATTAGGCTTGATGCTAAATCACATAATTAAAATTGGTATGTACATTATCCTGGCTTTTTATTAAGTTTCTGAACAACTAAAATTGGTGTGTACAATATGAGGCAAATTCAAGAAACTTACATGATTGCAAACTTGTTTTCTAGGAGATGTGAGAGTTATATGATGTAACTCTTTAGGTGATAATCTCTTTCAAATTCTATGTGATGAATTTTGTAGACTTTGTGATTGATTGCTATTCACATATCACCTCACATGTATCTCAAGCTTTTGCTAGTTGCACACACTACACAAGTTACTCTTTGCTAAACTTGGTACATTATATTGTGTGTGATTTTGTTGTGGCCATCCAAGATTAAATGTTCCTTGATTTTAATGCAATATGTGTTTAATGTTTGCGCTTTGAGGACAAATTGATTGAAATCTTGATTTTGGAAGATCTGGGTTAAATTCAAGTGTTTTTGAAAAACTTTTCGTCTCATACTCATGCATTTTTTTTATAAAACAATGTGCTTTGAGGAGTTTCTGCATTAAAATGCTCTGTTTTTTCAAAAATCTGATTTTTCCAAACTTTCGATCGATCGAACCTGTTTTTTGATCAATCGAAATTGCGATTAAAATCTTTGGTTTGAGTCTGCTTGACTCGATTGATGTTCGATCGATTCTCGATCGATCGAAACTGAAAAATTTTCAGTTTCTATGATTTTGACCAAAAAAATTTTCATGCATCATTTGTGTTTAGGATTCACATGCATTGCATTGTTTTTGTATCTATCTTGCAGTTTTGCATTCATATCTCTCATTGTTTTCACACATAACATGCATACACTTTACTACATTGGGTACTCAACTTGATTTAAAAATTGATTGATTAATTTTTGAGTTTTGTACATTCTAGTATATGCTATTTCTTATGTATGAACTGTAGAAAATATTTTTCTTAAGAGATATGATGGATAATCAATGTGCAAATATTTTCTCTACTCATGCAACTGTTTATGGGTCACATAGTGTCATGTTTGCATTTATTGAAAGAGAGAATATTTTTCTTCATGTGTATCCTCACCTTAGTTTTTAACTTTGGTTTGTGTGTCCCACCCCCCCCCCCCTCCTTTATTTTTTCCCAAAACTGTTTTTTACAAAAACTTGTTTTGTTTTTCCTATTTTTATAGGGGGAGAAGCTTTTTTTTAAACTTTGTTGTTCATAGGGGGAGTTGTCTTTATTTTCTATAGAGTTGAAGTGGTTTGTGTCCCCTTGATTCTCTATTTTCTCTTATCCTTTATTGCGTATGTTGACTGTTTACTCTTTGTATGAGTTGTCTTTGTCAATACGTAACAAAAAGGGGGAGAAATTATTGGTTTATGGGAATCATGTTTGTCTTGTTTAGGGGGAGTTGAAATTATTTTTGAAAGGGGAGAATATAAATAAAACTTTTTGTAGTATCTAACTTAGGGGGAGAGTTAGTTTACTTATGTTTTTATTTCTGTTTCTTGTTCACTGCTCATTGATTTATATTTATGAGTTATTCATGATATATGTCTTTGTTTTGTGTTTTGTGATGTCAAAAATTTAATTTTGATTTACTTGTATTTTTTCCACACATGCGTTTATGCGTTTGTTGAGTGTTTCAGGAAATATACAGGTTGATTCAATTAAGCTGCTGTCTACACTTGCAATTGATGGATAGTAGTTAGGTTGAATTTGTTGTAATGGGAATTTTATTGTATTGGGTTGTTCTAGTATTTGAGCATTTCATTTTGTATGAAAGTTTTGTCACGAATTGCCAAAGGGGGAGTTTGTTAGGTTCTAAATGTTTAGAACAATTGGCAAATCGTGAACACAAACTTGTCTAGATATAGATCTTAGAGTCTATAGGTTTTATTAGACAATGCTCAAGGTGATTCAAGTCAAGATTCAAGAACATACAAGCTGCAAGAAGAAGACTTCATATTCTGCCTGGTTCGATCGATCGAAGAACAGGCTCGATCAATCGAAAATCGTATCTGCAGAATTTTAAGTCGGCCCAAATAGCAGCTTAAGCCCATTAAGGATTAGGGTTTCAGATCTACTTCTCCCACTATATAAAGGAAACCCTAAGCCACGTTTTTGAGACTCTGGAGAGAGAGAAGAGAGTGCCTCTTTTGTATCTAGGGTTTTGTACCCAAACCTCTCTAAGTCTTTGTTGCTCATACATTGCGGTTTGTGTGAATCTCTTGTGAGATCATTGAGGAGCTTTCCTTCACATAAATTTAGGGTTTTCAAGGTAGAGATTACTTCAACATCTTGATGATCAACAAGGTTGCTGCCATTGGAGCTTAAAGAATAACAAGCGTGGGTGCTTGTAGCTGATTGGAGAATCCAAGAAAGAAGGAGTCCGTGGATTCGAAGCTTGCACGTGGTCGTGTCAGTAAGCTCTGCTGGTAGGTAGCATTAGGAAGTCAAGAACTTCGATTCTTTCGCATAGTGGATTCAGTTTACCTTGAGGATAGCTAGGTCAAATCCGCCCCAGGTTTTTACCATGTGGTTTCCTAGGTGATCATATCATTGTGTTATTTATTATTCCGCTGCTTTATATTTTTGATATGATTGTATGTTTGTGATAACCTGGAACTGCATAATTTGACTAAGTTAATCACTTGGCTAATTAACTAGGTTAATCTTGTTGGGTTAAGGGGTCTAAATTTCTAACAATATCTCTATCAAAACTTTCAATATTAAAATCTCCAACAATAAGAGCAGCTATCTCAGATGTTACAGGTAAGTCATATTGCCTTTCACCAGAATTGCGACTTCGAATTAAACGAATTCGGACATTATGTATATCTGATTCATCAATCTGTCCTTGACCATTCTAAAATATTTAACCAATTGGTTGCACTGGTCTAACATTTCCATCAACCCGGTTACAATATCTGGATCCACATAATTTCTATCATCTTCATGTATAACTGCATCAATTCTATTTTTAACTTCATTATCAGTTTCATAAATATAAAGTTGTGCATACTTAGATTTTTGGCCATGGATAGGAAGAAGTGATCCAATTCTATGATGAGTTTGACCATTTACACGAAACACATATGGACCAGAACCATTATTTACTGATCTATCAACATTACCCCCTAAAGAAGTGAAAGCAAAGAGAGAGTTGTAGATTCTTATCCCTAGTTGAAAGTTTATTGATCTTTGATCACTATTAATATTGAGTAAGCTTCCAAGAAAGGGTGTTGGTTCTTTCAATAGAGGGAGTTCAACTCTTCCTTCAGAACAGCACAAACTAAACTTCGGTTTTGTAGGCGTTTTTGACTTTATAGTTCTCTTCATACCAAAGTTGAGCTCCACAATGTTCACATACTATTGTTGGAGGTCCTAAATCCAATGGTTCAGTAAATTTTCCTATGACAACAAAAACAAAACTTCACTTTTTCTTTGTAATTTTAGAACTTTTTTGGGAGAACTAAAAATATAGCACTTACATTGTTTTCTGCTTTCATCATTAGTGCTATATTGTCTACGTCGAATACTCCTTTCAAATGGCTCGTCATATCTTGTTCTTGTTTGGCCTAGGTGACATACTAATTATGAGTTTTTTAAAGAAAAATATTTTTTTAATATCTCAATATCGTACTGCTTCTATTTCTCTTTTCAGATAAAATTAATCTTCATCTCAATCTTGCATAGAAAGCAGACTCCATGCTTGGGGAATAAACTAAAAGCAAAGCATTCACAAAATTTTAATTCATAAATATAACTATATAGCAAAAACATATATTACAAATTAACAGTTATATGTTATAGAAAGGGGAAAAATTGAAGAAAAATATAGCATTCACATACTAACTTCAGAATTAAAAAAAAAAAAAAAAAAAAGATTATTTGATAAAATACAAATTGTACATAGAAGTAATTAAAACAATGGAAATCTTGAGATGAAACAATTAAACCAAACATAAAACCAAGTTTGAGATAACCAAGAAACTTAAATATGCAATCATATTCCAATTTCAAATTCTTTCTACAAACATATTACCAATAAATATGCAATAAACAGTACAAAAATAAAGGAAAGACTGGTAAATACCTGACTTTTCTCGTCTTGTAGTTGTATTACCAAATAAGATAGATATCAAAATGCTAAATCCCTACCTGCAAAACAGTAAGAATCCAATTTTCAGCCAAGAAACATTAATAGAAGAGAAATAGTGCAGTGCAGAAAGTTTGAAATAGTGCAGTATAGTGCAGATTTTAATGAAACAGTGCAGTGTAGTGCAAAATTTTCTTTTTTAATCTCCTTCATATCATCAAACAATTTGATTGTGAAAGCAGACAGCTTACCCTCATAAAAATAAAAAAATAAAAAAATAAAAAAGAAGAAGAAGAAGAAGAAGAAGAAAAGAAGAAGAACTCTTCCTATATATGTTATTTTCTTCAAGAATTACATAGATTAGCATAAAAATTTCAATGATTCTATCCAATGAAAAAACAATCACCTGCATCACCATAGTTGCTGCTGTTTGCTAACTTTAACTCATGTTTTCCATAGTGACCAATAATTCATAGAGGCAAAGGAACCCAGATATTAAAAGCAAAAGCCTAAACTAAATCCTCTAATTGATTTAAGAATTCCATTTTGTTTTATGCAGTTACTTTCAGTTTTAGTCTTGTAGCGTTGCAAGTATTTGAATGTATCTTATCTAATCAATGTGTCAATTGCATCATACCTTGAATGTGTTTGAAGACAAAAATAATGTTGTTGAGCAATACAATATTCAAATCTAAAAAACTAAACAACACTGTACTCAAGGGAATTTCTAAAATTTTGACAATGTTAAGCTACACTCTACAATTTTTTGTTTGTGTTGAAAAAAGTTTTAAACACTTGGGTCACATGGGCTACAAAAAATCTACCCACACCAATTTCGCTAAGGTAGCATAGCATCCTCAACATATAAAATATTTATACATAATAAGTTACAATTCAAATTGAGTTTCATGAGTTCTTTAAATGTAAACAGAACACTACAATATACTATGATATTAAAACTCCAGGCGTAAAAGCAGATTTAAAACAACAACCATATATTTGCTGTAACTATTAAACATACACAGGGGAAATATAAATTATTTAAATATTTATAAGGTACAATTGTACTAAGCATAGATATAAATTATTATATAAACCTGCTCCATATCTGTATATCATCTTAAACTGATTTTTAGAGAACAAAAAAAAAGAAAAAAAAGAGACATATAATTCAATATGAACAATGTAATGAATAACTAACATCAATGTACTCCACACCAATTTCGCTAAGATTATCAGGAATGTTGTGTGATGAAAGCAAGCTGATAACTCCACCTCGCTCAGTTTCCACTAAACAAATTCAAACACATAGCTCAGTTTCCACACACACACACACACACACACACACACACACACACACACACAAAATCAAATTGATTATCACCATTTTAATATCTATTTAAAATATTGAAGATGTAACTCACTTCAAAAAATATTATAGTCAAAACACACTACTAAACTCAGTTATGGAGTTCCAAACCTAAGACTTATCTAAGTGTGTGCACGAACTCAATTATAGATACAAAAGAAACACAGCTAAAACAGAAAATATTAAAATAATAACCCAATAGTAAACTGTTGAAGTTACACGTTATTATTGCTCTTTGGTATAATGGTGTTTTTGTTAAGGAGTGAAAAGAAGTGGAGCAACTATTATGACAAAGAATTCCATTAGTGTAATCATATTTATAATGAAAGTGGCAGAACACAAAGTGCTTTAGAAAATACCAAAGTCACAAGATAATGTTTTAAGTGTTAAAAATCTAACAAAACTTACCTAGCATGAGTGAAATGCAAAACATATCAAGTGATCAAGTGAGTGCATCAAGTGTGCATGTGGTGTGCATATGAGATGCATGACAAGGCACTCATGGGGAAAAGTGTGTGAAACACACAACCAACGTTTAAAACATGTTAAGAATGTAAAAACATAGAAATCCCCAAAATTTGGTACTCATCGGAGTCCAAAACAACTAGGAAATGTCATTTGGGCATTTCATCAAACACTTAGAGTGCATACAAACCACTAACATATAAAACAATGCATGAACAAGTTGAAATCTTGCCTAAATACATGTTAAAAATGCCATTTGGGGCCAACACAAGCACAAACAAACATAATGGGACACATCCCAATCAAGAAAATTAAAAAAAAAAAAATTTGCATGAACAAAATTTTTTCCCAACCCCTTTCAAAAAAACCCAGCCCTAGAAATCCTAGAAACTAAGACTTAATCTAAGAAATCAAGAGTGAAAACACACCTTAGATGAGTTTTAGGAATGATTGGTCTTGAGTTTTGGGTGAGATTTGAGTGAAAGAGTGTTTTGGGTTGAGAGAGGCATGGAGGAGGCAAAAGAGAGTGATTTGAAAAACTGTCACTGTTTAACTTTTAAAAACTGAAAAACCGCTCATTTCGCGGGTAAACTTCTTGCGAAGTTACTCGGGAAATGGCCTCTGAAGCACTTTGACAGATTTCGCGGGAAGCTTCTTCTCGCGTAACAGTCGCGAAACTCTCTATGTAAATTTCTGGAAATTCTGAAATTGGCTTCCACATTTTCGCAGGTAGGTTCTTACTTGCGACTTGCGAAAATTTCTCTGAATGAGTTTTTCAATAAAAACAAAATGGACTGTTTGGAAAAACTCTTAACACCAAAATACATAAAAACACTTTCAAAAACATATAAAATAAGCGCAAAGAACTATTAACACTACCCTAAGCCATATTCCTCCATTATCAACAGTAAAATGAAAGCTTAAAGAGTAGGGAAGAAAGATGCAAACACAAGATAACACCAAGACGTGTTATCGAAGAGGAAACCGAAGAACTAGGCGAAAAACCTCTCCGCGATCCTCCAAGTTGAAATTAATCTACTAGAGAATAAAGTTGGAGTACACGAATAACAAAAGACCCTCCAAGCCTAGTCTACTCCATGTACTTAAGCCCTACAAACTCCAACTACCAAATGACTTCTCGGAGCCTTGTCTTCTCTAGCTTTCCGAATCCCGCAATTCAGCCCGATTGCATCCGCCAATGAATGGCTCATTCCAATGCTTCCCAGCAGCACCAAAATGTCACTTTACAATCAGAATAAGTGTGGTAAGTGTTTGGGCTAGCAACCTCTCAAGGATATAAAGATTGAGAGATAGGAGTTAAGGAAAACCACAAGGAAATGTGTAGATGATTGTGGGTATAACAATCTCTAACTCTCAAGTGTATTTTCTAAGGGTTTCTCTATGAAAAACACTCCTTACAATTTGTGGGTAATAAGGGTATATATAGTGTGGGTAAAGACTTGGTAAAGCAAAACACAACTTTTTGCCAAACAGAAAGTTTCGCAGGTCCTTCGTAGGTTGGCCTTACCCATGAGACAGTCGCGAAAAATCCAGCCTGGCACAGCTCTTCATCTTCCAGTCATGTGCTCTACATGTGGCTCTTTTCGCGGGTTCCTTCTAGCAAGACAGTCGCGAGCTAGTCACGAAATCCACTTATTCAACTTTTGAAACTTGATTCTTTACTGATCTCTCACACTCATCCCTTACAATTAATCCCATATACATACAGGGAAAATGATTGAAGAAATTACAATCAAATTTGGCACAGAATAAAAGCCAACACAATAAAGTTGGAAATCACGACTTTACAATATGGTTGATATTTGATGAAGGTTTAGAGATGTAATTATGGTCTCTTTGTGTTGTGACCAAATCTTGGGAAGCAAGGAGGGCATTTAATACTAGAAGAGATATTAAATAGATTTCTTATATTTAGAGTAGCCAATGAGATTTATTCATGTGTTTGAGTAGGATTTTGATGAAAATAGTAATATGATTTACATAAAATAATATTGTAAGGTTAAATTTAATCAACCATCTTGTTGGCTTTATTCCGTGCTAAATTTACTTGTAATTCAGCATTTAGAAACCCTGTATCTAGGTGGGAATCATGTAAGGGTAGTGTGTGAGAGAGTGTGAAGAATTGCTCAAGACTGTGCAGTGAAGCAGGGACTCGCGATTGGAACTCGTGGGTGGCTCGCGACTGGCAAGCCGCCAGAAGATGCACACGAATGAAGTATGTAGAGAAGCTGAACCGTCATGCCAGCTGTAGCACTACAGGACAAAAAGTCCAGTCTGGCCATTCAATTAGCTCGCGGCTTGAACTCGCGACTCAGTCAAGTCGCGAGGCCAAGTCGCCAGCCAGCTCTGTTTTGGAAAAACTGACTCTTCGCATTCCTTTCTCACCCCAGTATAAATACCTCTTATACCCAGGAAATGTAGAGAGCTTCCAGAGAGAATTTTGAGAGAGAAACTCTAGAGAAAAACAAGATTGACTCATCCACAATCTTTACATAGAGATTCTTCAAATTCCTCTACTCTCACCCTCTCCATTGTTACATCCTTGAGAGGTTCTTGGCCAAATCCTTTTCTCACCATACCCACATCTGTGAGAAGGCTTTTTGGTGCTTTGGGAAGCAGTTAAGAAGGGACCAATGGTTCTTGGTTGATGCTATGGTCTATAGCGGAATCCGGTAAGCTAGAAAAGACAAAGGTTCGACGTAACCTCGTTGAAGCAAGAAGCTTGGAGGGCTTAGGTACACTGGGTAGATTAGGCTTGGAGGGTCTATTGCTGTTCATGTATCCCAACTACATTTTCTAGTGGATTATTGACCGCTTGGAGGGCGGCGGAGAAGTTTTACGCCGAGGGTTTTGGTTTCCTCTTTGATAACACATCGTTGTGTTGTCCTTGTGTTTGCATCTTTCTTCCCTTAATCTTTGCTATTTAATTTCTACTGTGGATGTGATTTTAATTGGTTTAGATTGTTTATCAATTCTGTTATTAGCTTATGTTCATTTTCCGCACATATATTGTTTGACATTAAGCTTGAATTGATATTTTTGTAATTGGGGGTCTAAACGTTCATAGTGTTTTATACGCTATTTGAACTTTCAAATATAATTAAATTATTTGATGAACATAAAGGTAAAGAGCAATAGGGGGTTTTATCATTTTAAGTGTTATGTGATAATAGAGGCTTACCAAATGTTACCTATTGCACACTGACTCATCAGAGTTCGGGTAATTGGGAAAGACATGCCAAGTAACATATTTCTTTTATGAACTTTGAACCATTGGAGCTTTACTGAACATACTTCTTGGCCCTCCAAACCACAACTCCCAAAGTTCCCTCGATGAGACCCATCAGATTAGATCATAAGCTAAAAATGAGATGATGTTGCATAAGTTTGAACCATGGGCTTTGATGATATAATATCGCCATGGGTTTTGGACCAGGGGCTTTGGCATCATTTTGTGTAAATATGGACTCTTTTAGATTTTGAAATAAATTTACCCAAAATCCATGATAATATTGATGTGGTGTGGGTTGCCAATGAAATAAAGTTGTGGCGTGAAAATTTTGTCCTCAATAACAATTTACTAAAACCATTTATAAAAGCTTATGTGGCAATTTTTAAAAGTCAAAAAAGTTATAAAAAAAAAAAAAAACATTCATTTTATATTATATAAATATCTTATTCTTTTGTTGCCTATGGATCATAGTTATTAAACCCAGTCTGGACAATGACTCAGTTTATGAGTTAGGTTATTAGGTCACCGGTTTAATAAGTGGGTTATCGGTTGAACCATAGAGTCAAATTAAAAAGTTTTCAAAAAAATATATATAAAAATAAGTTTGAGAAATAATAACTGTGGGGTCAGAGAATTTGGTAACCCCGGCCCACTTTATACCAAGCCCAAGGCCCATGCCGAGGAGGAAGAAACGCCCGAGGACGAAGTGAGAAAGTCCAAATCGCCCAGGGACGTCGCCGAGACCATAGAAAGGAGAAGCAACAGGCCACCAAAGGCAGCCTTCCAGAGCATCTAAAGAGAAAGAACAAGTACAACGTGTCAGCCATGGAAGCATGGTGGATGAGCAAGTCCAGGATGAGTTGTCACCTCCACATTAAATGCCCACAACTAATGTTCTGGCCGCATTAATGAGGAAATGACCCCTGAACAGTGCAGCCTTGGTTGCTACAACCCACAGGCAGAATAGGAAGGCGGCTGATGGGACAAGCACTCAAGTAGTGACCTGCTTGATCAACAAATGCAGGGCTAAGATCAACTGAAAGGGGGTATATAATGTAAGGAATCCCTCTGGAAAGAGGACCGGAAATGAGAAATATAAAACACTGTAGCAATCTGTATCATCACTAAAACCTTTGTAACCAATTACTGAAGAAATATTAAGAACCTCAAGCTCTCAGGAGGAGGGCCGAGGAACACCATTGCACATTTTAATCCAAGTTCATGTTATCCAATCCATCTCCAACCATGCTCAGTCGTTGTAACCCTCACTAGGACCTAGTTCTTGAACCCGCTCTTTACAAATTCATTGTATCGGGCTAGCTGGGCTCGAGTTCACTCACTCAACAGTAGAAGTGCTCGAACCCAATCCCTACAATTGGCGCCGTCTGTGGGAAGAACTTGTGTGTTAGTAAGGGCAACGATCAAGCATGGTAGGATCAGGCCCTCATCAAGCAGGCTCCCATAAGCCTGAACCGGTCAAATCCCAGCATTAGGGTAACTTCGCCGACCTTGAGCGCGATCGAAACGAAGAGAATGGAAGATTTCGAGAGGAAAGTGTGCACACCACTCAAACCAGCAGAAGCTACTCGCGTGGGGACAGTCATGTGCTCTAGAGACAAAACAACAACCGGGCCATACAACCAAAAGAAGTTAGGAGACGCGTGACCCAGGGGCAGAACGATGAGCAGGCCATGCAGCGAGAGATAGATGACTTAAAGAGGAG
Source organism: Quercus aquifolioides (assembly GCA_019022515.1). Taxonomy (NCBI): domain Eukaryota; kingdom Viridiplantae; phylum Streptophyta; class Magnoliopsida; order Fagales; family Fagaceae; genus Quercus; species Quercus aquifolioides. The sequence goes on along the minus strand of CM032328.1, from coordinate 41,616,213 downwards.
GCTACGCCATACACAACAAAGGTGATCTCAACCTAGCCCCGACCTGCCCTCTAACGATGAAAGCGACGATGACTATAGGCAAAGATTGAGAACTCCTCCAAGCGAGACCTTCTCTCATGAAGAAGAGCACTACTGGAAGCGTAAACGTAAAAGCCCATCTCCTAGGGGCTTAGGATACGATGCCATGAGCAGGGCACTGGATCAACTATCCAAGTTGCCTTTCACGCGCCACATAGAAGGGGCTACCCTTCCTCGGCGGTTCCAGCAGCCAACTTTCTCCATTTATAACAGCAAAACGGACCCCGTGGAGCATGTGAGCCAGTTTAACCAAAGGATGGCTGTCCACTCTAAGAACGAGGCGTTGATGTGCAAGGTTTTCCCCTCTAGCTTGGGTCCAGTGGCGATGAGGTGGTTCAATGGCTTGAAGACGAATTCCATAGATTCGTATAGACAGCTGACGCAGGCCTTTGGCTCCCACTTCGTTACAAACAGCATAGCCCCTCGACCCTTGAGCGCGCTACTATCTCTATCCATGCATGATGGAGAGACTTTAAAGGCCTACTCGGGCCGATATTGGGAGATGTACTATGAACTGGAGGGAAATTTTGATGATGTCGCCATCAGCACCTTCAAAAATGGTCTCCCAACTGGACACGGCCTAAGGAAGTCTCTGACTGGCAAACCTACCACCAGTATGCGCCAACTGATGGATCGGATCGACAAGTACAAATGAGTGGAGGAAGACCAGATGCAGGGCAAAGGAAAGGAGCAGGCTATCCCTCAAGAGAGGAGGGATTTTAGGTCGGACCGATACAACAGCACCCATCCGAGGAGGGACTTTGTGGAGCAATTTGGAGCAACCAACACGCAGGCTGTCAATGCTGTATTCTGAGAGCCAGTACATCGGGTGTTGGATAAACTCAGGAACGAGCCCTACTTCAGGTGGCCGAATAAGATGGTGTGAGAACCCACGAAGCGCAACCAGAACCTTTATTGCCAGTACCACCAGGACCACGGACATACTACAGAGAACTGTAGGAACCTCCGGAACTATCTGGACCAGCTGGTCCGAGAAGGAAAGCTGAAGCACCTCCTGCATCACCCCGGTGGTCATCAAGGCCAGACCCATCAGGAGCCCCAGAGAGATAACGCCCTAAGGGCGCCCGCAAGGACGATCAATGTAATCTTGGCCACACCAGGAAGAACAGGCACGCGCCCTTCACGAGTGTTGTCTGTGGCCCAGTTGCCTGCCGAGGAGCCCCAGCCAGAGCCGAAGAGGGCCAGAAGAAATTTTCACCCAACCTTGAGTTTTTCGCAGGAAGACAAGATTGAGACCACCCAGCCCCATGATGATGCTCTGGTGATCACCTTCAGAATCGGGGACTATGATGTGAAAAGAGTGATGGTGGATGGTGGCAGCGCGGCCGAGGTCATGTACCCTGACCTCTACAAGGGGCTGGGGTTGAAACTGGAGGACTTAACGCCCTATAGCTTTCCTTTGATGAGCTTCGATGGGAAGCTCGTTATCCCAAAGGGCATGATCAGGTTGCCCATCCAGACCGGCCCAGAGGTGGTGGAGGTGAACTTTATAGTAGTGGACACCTACTCCCCCTACACAGCCATCGTAGGCAGGCCCTGGCTCCACACCTTGGGGGCTGTTGCCTCCTCCTTGCACCAGAAGGTGAAATTCCCGTCAGGGGATCAGGTTCTCGAAATCCGTGGTTGCCAACCCACAGCAAGGTAGTGTATGGTGGCTGCCATATCACATCGGCTCGATGCACAGTCCTCTGCCACTGCTGAAGAGAGCTTATAGCAATCAAAGACCCCGGTGGCGCCTCTTGATGCAGCTGCCGTGGAAGCAAAATGTGAGGATCTAGAGAAAGTGGTTATTGGTGATGACCCGGAGAAGTTCTTTCGGGTCGGGGCTCGGCTGCCTTCTAAGGAGAAGGAGGAGTTAATTGAGTCCCTCAAAAGTAATATTGACGTGTTTGCATAGGATGCCTGTAATGCCCCAGGGATTAATCCGTCCTTCATCTATCACCATCTCAACATCAATCCGGCCATAATCCCCAAGAAACAGCCACCCCGGCGCCCGTCGAGAGAGTACGCTGATGCGATTAGAGAAGAGGTGAATAAGCTTAAGCGTGCAGGGGCTATCAAAGAGGTTTTTTACCCTGAATGGTTGGCCAATACTGTGGTGGTAAAAAAGAAGAGCGGAAAGTGGAGGTCTGTGTGGACTTCACAGACCTGAATAGGGCATGTCCAAAAGACCCGTTCCCCATGCCTTGGATAGACCAGCTAGTGGATGCAACTACGGGCCATCTTCGGATGAGCTTCCTAGACGCCTTTCAAGGCTATCATCAAATATCACTAGCCTTGGAGGACCAGGAGAAGACAGCCTTTGTGACGCCCATTGGGAACTACCACTACAAAGTAATGTCGTTCGGTCTGAAGAATGCAAGGTCCACTTATCAAAGGATGATGACGAGAATGTTCGAGCCGATGCTGGGCAAGAGCATCGAAGTCTACGTTGATGATATGGTGGTAAAGAGTAAAGCGGTGTCCGAACATTTAGGAGACCTCGGCTGCACCTTTGATGTCGTGAGGAAGTACAAGCTACGCCTAAATGCTTCCAAATGCTCTTTCGGCGTGGGATCCGGCAAGTTTTTAGGATACATTATTACCCACAGGGGAATCGAGGTTGATCCTGACCAAATCAAGGCTATTCATAATCTAAAACCTCCGCAAAACCCCAAGGAGGTCCAAAAGCTTACTGGAATGATCGCGGCCCTGAATCGATTCATTTCCAGGTCGGCTGACAGGTGTAGGCCCTTCTATCTCTTGATCAACAAGTGGAAGGGATTTGAGTGGTCCGAGGATTGTGTCGTGGCCTTCCAGCAACTCAAGGAGTACCTATCCCGGCCACCTATCATGTCCAATCCTGATGCCGACGAGGTCCTATACGCATACATTGCTGTGGCACTTCACGCTGTGAGCCTGGTACTGATACGGGAGGACAATGGGGTTCAAAAACCAATCTATTACGTTAGCAAGTCACTACATGAAGCTGAGGTCAAGTACCTACCCCTAGAGAAAGCCATACTAGCTGTGGCCCACGCTACACGAAAGTTCCCCCATTATTTCCAGGCTCACACAGTGGTTGTCCTAACCCAATTGCCATTGAAGTCTGTACTTCGGACTGCTGATTACACGGGAAGGATCGCCAAGTGGAACACAATTCTGGGGGCTTTTGACGTCAAATACATGCCTCGGACCTCCATAAAGGGCCAGGTCTTGGCTGATCTGGTGGCCGAATTTGCTGAACCACCAGTAGAGATGGCAGCCGAGAAGAGAAGCATGGACGAAAAATCAGTTGGGGCAATCTCCGTCCCGGGGCCACCATGTTGGAAGGTATACGTTGATGGCGCGACAAATCAGAAGGGGTCTGGAGTGGGGCTAGACTTAGTATCCCCTGAGGAGTCTGTCATAGAAAAATCCCTGAAGCTCAGGTTCTCGGCCACAAATAATGAAGCCGAGTATGAAGCATTGTTACAAGGGATGGTCATGGTGCAGAAAATGGGAGGAAAAGCAGTGGAGATGTTCTCGAATTCGAGATTGATGGTAGGCCAGGTAAAGGGAGAACTGGAAGCCAGAGATTCGAGGATGCAAGAGTACCTAAGCCAGGTTAAGAGCTTGCAATCAGATTTCGATCTTTTCAGCTTGTCACATGTTTCCAGGAGTGGAAACACCCATGCCAATTCACTGGCCACACTTGCCACCTCCTCGGCAGGGGATTGCCTCGGATCATTCTTGTAGAGCATCTGGAAAGAGCAAATGAGGTGGCAAAGGGCATGGTCCACATCCATCAAGTTGGGGTGGGTCCCAGCTAGATGGACCCCATAGTGAGATTCCTCAAAGATGATGTCCTACCCGAGGAGAAGTCAGAGGCTGAGAAAATACGAAGGAATGCTTCTCGGTTCTAGTTGTCCGAGGACCACAAGTTGTATAGGCGCTCCTACTCTGGACCATACCTACTGTGTATTCACCCCGAGGCATCAGAGTTACTGCTTGAAGAGCTGCACGAGGGGATCTGTGGGAGTCACACAGGAGGAAGATCCCTGTCACACCGAGCCGTCACCCAAGGATATTGATGGCTGGGGATGCAGAAGAAGGCCCTGGAGTATGTTAAGAAGTGTGACCAATGCCAAAGGTTCGCCCCAAATATTCATCAGCCTGGAAGGGCCCTCAACCCTCTGTCCAGCCCATGGTCGTTTGCCCAGTGGGGCCTAGATATTGTAGGCCCTTTCCCCAAGGCACCAGGGAATAAGAAATATCTGTTGGTCGCCACAGATTACTTCACCAAGTGGGTCGAAGCGGAGCCGCTGGCCAACATCAGGGATGTGGATGCTAAAAAATTCCTTTGGAGAAACATTGTCACGCGATTCAGGGTCCCTCATACCCTCATTTCGGATAACGGACTCCAATTTGACAGCAAAGCCTTCAGAAGGTACTGTTGTGAACTTGGGATCACAAACAGGTATTCAACTCCAGCTTATCCTCAGGGAAATGGGCAAGCCGAGGCTGTCAACAAGGTCATCGTCAATGGGCTTAAGAAGAGACTGGATGGTGCCAAGGGAAGATGGGTAGAAGAGCTGCCACACGTTCTTTGGACATACCGGACTACACCACAGCGGTCAACGGGGGAGACACCTTTTGCCATGACCTACGAGGCCGAGGTTGTTATCCCTCTAGAGGTAAACTTCCCAATGCTGAGGACGAGCTCTTTCACTCCAAGCAGTAATGATGAACTACTGGGGAATAGTCTAGACCTGATTGATGAACGAAGGGAGAAGGCAATGATCCAGCTGGCCTATTACCACCAGAAGCTCAAGCAGGGATATGATGCCAATGTGAAGCTAATACCACTAGCACCGGGGGACCTAGTGTTGAGGAAAGTTATGGGGGCTGCCAAGAACCCTTCCTGGGGAAAGCTGGGGCCCAACTGGGAGGGACTATACCGAATTACCTCGATAGCGGGGATAGGTGCATACTACTTAGAAGACTTGGATGAAAAACCTGTACCTCGTCCATGGAATGTAAATAACCTGAGAAGGTATTATTATTAATAAAAGCATCCCCTTTTAATTCGAATTTTAGGTCTGTCATGATTATATATATATATATCTTGTATTTTGGCGGCCACCTAAAGTACTAGACTGAACCACTCCAAGAAAAACCTGAGTACTAGACTGAACCAAGGTGTTGCATGATCCTCAGACTCAAACCTATGGGGAAACTAACGACTTGAAGACAAACCTGAGTACTAGACTGAACCAAGGTCTTGCATGGTCCTCGGACTCAAACCTCTGGGGAAACTAGTTACTTATAGGGGAATCTAAGTGTTAGACAGAACCAAGGTCTTGCATGGTCCTCGGACTCAAACCTATAGGGAAACTAGTTACTTACAGAAGAACCTAAGGGTTACGCAGAACTAAGGTCTTGCATGGTCCTCGGACTCAGACCTCTGGAGAGACTGGCTACGTTCAGCAAAGGCGTAAACAAACACAAGCCCATGAGCATCACTTAAGGCATTCTGAAGCACATTGAACTCAACCCCCTAGCGTGATCAGCAACTAACAGTTTTCTTAAGGTCAGTAAGTTTTTAAAGCACACTTGTGAGCACCTTTGTACATTGTGTTGCGGTATTTGATCCCAGAATTTAAAGGGCTATCTTTACGGATGCTGTGTGCTTAGCATTTTTTACCATTCATAGTAACCAATTCATGAGATATAGAACCAATATTGTAAAGTTGTTCCCTCAGTATTCAATTCAGCAAAAATAGGTCGTGGTGCCAAGGTGGTTCAATTATCGACCAAGGTCTAAGTGGAAACTATCACTATGGATTTTACATTTTTTGGCTGCCAATTCAGAATGAAAAATAAGTCGAGCTTCTGAGATTGTGTAGCTAATAATTAAAGCCCAGGTTATGTAAGTAGCAAAACTCATCACGATAATAATAAACACATAACATAAAAAAAAAAAAAAAAAAAAAAAAAAGGATTCATACATTCAATTTTAAAGTAGCATTACAGTGCTTAAAAAAAAAGGGGGAACAAAAACAACAAAAACAGAAAACAAAACAAAGGGTAAAAGCTAGCTAAGACAGCCTATTTCTTCAATTTGAGCTTTATCCCCCCCTTGGGAGGCTGTCCAGAAGTGTCCTCAGGGTCCTCGGAGCTCTGACCTAGGGGAACAGCCTACAGATGCACCACCATGAAAGCTGTCTCCTTTGTTGGAAGGGCAACTTTGGAGAGGTCCTCCTCGGCAGGAAGAGCCTGGGAGTCAACAAGAGGGACTTGAGGGTCAACAGGGGGCTTCATCACATCCTGGGGCACTTCCTGGTTGCTGGTTTTTTCTTTCTCTGGTACCCCTTGATGCTCAGCCTCCTCGGCAGGCTTATCAGTAGAAGTGGGATCCTTGGCAGCATTGGCCTGGTCCCCATCTGCCGCTTCGGGGGCGGTGTCGGCTTCAGAGGTGGCGGAGGTAGCCTCTCGAATGGCAGGAGGGTAGTACACTCTCTCGGCCCTCCTGAGCTCGGACGAGGCCCCAATCCCAGCTTGGTTGAGGGCCTCAGTCCAAACTTGGGAGTAGTAGCGCCTGCATACCCAGGGACTTGAGCCTTAAGGGCAGCTTGGGTCTCAACCACCCCCAAGGCAAAGGCCTCCTCCTCGGCTTGCTCCTTGGAGCTTTCAGCCTCTGTCCTCGCGAACTCTGCCTCCGCTTTGGCCCTCAAAGCTTCATCCCTAGCGAACTCCGCGATGTTCTTGGCCCCCACTACCTCGGCTAACTTCTGTTTTAAGTCAGTAATGTGCTCCTTGGCAATCTTCAGTTAACCTTCGGCTTCGAGGAGGCGTGTCGTTTGGTTGGCGGCCTGCTTTTGAGCGCCAGCTAGGCCTGACTCAGCGTTGTCTCTAGCCTTTGTCATCTCCTTCAGATCCTCCCTTGCCTTCTTGAGATCAGCCTCAGAGTTCTTAAGGGTCCGCGTGACATCTAGGCGCTTGTCGCGTTCTTGATCCAGGGCCTTGCTCTGGCTATTGGCCTCCTCTTCCAGCCTGTAAGTAGCCTGGACAGCCTGTAAATCGAAACAAACAGACGATAAGTTAGGAACTGAAGAATAAAAATCAACGAAGTCTCAAGCGCTGGATGTCTTACCATGCCTAAGTACCTCTTCAGGCTGAGGAAGACCTTCTGCCTCCTCAGGACCTCCAGTTGGGCCATATCGGCGGGGAGTAGTAGGGACATCTCCAACGCATCGGCCACGTATGTGCCTTCACCCCCTCTGAAGTCCCTAAGGGAGGCATTATCCGTCAAAGGCTCCCCATGGAGCATCGGGGCAGGGAGCCAAGCTTGGACCTTGGACTGCACAGCCACCTCCCTTCCTTGGCCCTAGTGCCCAGTTTTTTGCTGCTTAAGGGGGCGCCGAGCCTCATCCTCCTCCTGGGAAGAACGAGTCCTCTCAGCTCCCATAGGCCCTTTGCCCTTAGGGTCCTTCTTACGCTTGGGATCAGTAGGCTCGGGCCTTAGTGGCAAGCTCGGCTGAGGTGGAGGATGTGGAAGCTTAGACTGGTCAGAAGACGACCTGGTCTGAACAGGCTGAGACTTGGGTAGCGAAGGAAGAAGCTTGGATTGGGACTTCCCCGGCTCGTCCCTCCCCGGCTGGCCCTCAAGCAGGTCAAATAGGCTGGTCTGGGGTTGCCTCTTAAAGCCCATCTCGGCCTGGGGAGAAGTCCTTGCAGAGAAGAGATCCGCCTCGGTCAAATTAGGACCGCCCAAGTCACCAGAGGGATCCTCGAGTAGGTGTACTTGGTCAAATGCGCCGAATTCGTCCTCGGATGGACCCAAATCGGCAACTTCTTCCTCTTCTCCTAGCTCTTCTCCCTTGGCTTCCGTAGCTTGGGTGGAGGTAGAAGGACCTGCCAACGGAATACCTTCAGGAAGCAGAAACCCTTGCTCTGCTACAGTTATTTCACGAAGCCGAGGATCTTTGGCTCTGATCACGTACTTCGAAGCCAAGAACGACTTCTGGATCGGCTTATACCCGAGGATCTTGTGGGCGGCTCTAACTTGGTTGTCAGCCTTGTTTACAAAGATCTCCCCCCTAAGGACAGTTTCCAAGTCCTCCTTGTTGACCAGGTTAAAATGACGTTCAAAAGCGTGCGGATCTGCAGAAAAGAAAACATGTTCCTGTCAGCAACCGAACAAAGCAGACTTACAACCCAAAAAAAACTAGACCCTCTCCTACTTTAAGTACCCCACCTGGTGTCCCCTCCTCTGTCGGACAGTGAAGGCCATCGTTCCACTCCCCGGACACGACGAGAAAGTTTTTGTTCAACCCCTTGCTGGACTCGGGAAGGCATTGGATAAGCCGGACCTTATCGTCTCTCGTCTTCATGTAATAAGACTTACCTTTTAGCTGTTGGAGGTTGTAGCACCAATTTACATCGTGATGGGTTAACCTCAACCCTATCTTCTCATTTAAGGCGTCCACACAACCCAGGATTCTGAACACGTTGGTGGCGCACTGAGTGGGGGCCAATCTAAAGTACCTAAGGTAGCCCCTCGTTACCGACCCCATGGGGATCCTCATACCGCCTTCAAGGAAGGCGATTATGGGAATGACGACCTCACCCTCCTTCCTCCGAATGTGTCATTCCCCTTCCTCACAGTACCTCAAACCCACATTACTGGGTATCCTATAATCGGCGATGAATTTCTCCATCGCCTCTTTAGACTCAACTAACTTCTTAAATCTACCCATCTCTAACAACGACTAAGAGACTCAAGAAAGGGCGAAGGAAAGAAAGGAATCAGAGAGGAAATTTGAGCTAGAGAGAGAGAAGAAGACTTACAGAAATGATGAAAAGCTCCTCGGACAGGCTTTTTGTGCTGAAAAAGGCGTGGGTGTAGTTGGAGATTTGACCGAATTCAGTGTACATGCGCAAGAACTCTTGAATGCAAAAGTAAAGAGGCCAATCGGTTCAAATGGGTATTTATACCCCCAATTAAAGATAACTGTGCAGGTTTCCCCGCTCATAAAGCTGGAAAAGCCCAGCCGTTGGATTGGCATCACACCGTTGAACGTGGGGAGCACAGAGTCACCAGAATTTAATGAGGGCGCACCCCGTGTACCGAAGCGCCAGCAACGTGCCTTGGACAGGTGAAGAGACTCTGGCACTGACGGAGGACAAGACGTGACAAGCCATAACAACGGCCAGAGGATATCAAAATCCTCCCCTCCGTTCGAGGAGCCGGACAGCAGGATTTTGAGGGGCTATTGTGGGGTCAGAGAATTTGGTAACCCCAGCCCACTTTATACCAAGCCCAAGGCCCATGCCGAGGAGGAAGAAACGCCCGAGGACGAAGTGAGAAAGTCCAAATCGCCCAGGGACGTCACCGAGGACAATCCTGTCCTCGGCCAGCCGAGACCATAGAAAGGAGAAGCAACAGGCCACCAAAGGCAGCCTTCTAGAGCATCTAAAGAGAAAGAACAAGTACAATGTGTCAGCCATGGAAGTATGGTGGAGGAGCAAGTTCAGGATGAGTTGTCACCTCCACATTAAATGCCCACAACTAATGTTTTGGCCGCATTAATGAGGGAATGACCCTTGAATAGTGCAGCCTTGGTTGCTACAACCCACAAGCAGAATGGGAAGGCGGCTGATGGGACAAGCACTCAAGTAATGACCTGCTTGATCAACAAATGTAGGGCTAAGATCAATTGAAAAAGGGTATATAATGTGAGGAATCCCTATGGAAAGAAGACCGAAAATGAGAAATATAGAATACTGTAGCAATCTGTATCATCACTGAAACCTTTGTAACCAATTACTGAAGAAATATTAAGAACCTCAAGCTCTCAGGAGGAGGGCCGAGGAACACCATTGCACATTTTAATCCAAGTTCATGTTATCCAATCCATCTCCAACCATGCTTAGTCGTTGTAACCCTCACTAGGACCTAGTTCTTGAACCTGCTCTCTACAAATTCATTGTATCGGGCTAGCTGGGCTCGAGTCCACTCACTCAACAGTAGAAGTGCTCGAACCCAGTCCCTACAATAACATATATATGTAAATTAAAAACATAGGCATATACCTTATGTAATACCCGGGAAAAAATTAAAAGGAGGGGTATTTAAGTAAATTTTTTTATGGGTCAACTTTTATAATTAATATTACTAAGGGGTTTTTAGAAAATAAGGTTGAAACCCTAGTTATACATAGCCTAATTTTAAGTCAACGTATAATGACAGATGTTTTAAGAGAGGAGACTACCCAAAATATTGAAGTAGAGAAGATTTGACTGTATAATTAAGGTAAGAGCCTAAAAATCTCTTTCTTATTAAATTTAAGCTTTACTTAGAATTAGAGTTTTTTTTTTTTTTTTTGACCAGCAGAGAAACTATTTAAATATTCAAAGATTTTAAAGATACAAAGGAAGAAAAACTTAGATTTATTTTTTTGTAAATTGGACGGCATACCTGCAGATTTTTCTAGGTTTAGTGATAAGCGCATATTGAAGCTGCAGATTTAAGCGAGTGAGGGGTCAGGTTCTGCACAGTGTTTGTGTCAGGAAACTGTACCGAATTGATGGATTTTGAGAAAAACAAAAAAGTCTAGTTTGTATAGGTTTAGGTTTGAGGTCTGACAAGTTAAAAAAAAAAAAGAAATGGTAATGTAAGTGCAGTACTTGAAGGATGGCCCACGTCCTTGTCTTTACTAGTGTGATATAGCACTAGGAGATATAGCCTTATCTTTCAAGGCATTAATGGTGGCAGAATAAATAAATAAATACATATATATATATATATATAAATATTATGATAGGTGGAATTTTGGTGTGAGATTAGCCGACAATTATGGGTTATTTTTAATAGTCTTTTTTCTGGTCGGGTACTATTATAAGTCTTTCTTGAATTATTTGATCATTGAGTAAATGGTGCTTATAAATTATTAGGTGAAATTTAAGGATTTTAGAGAAAGTGTCAGGGAGAAGTTCTTTGTGATGAGCTAGCTGAGGTAAGTAACCTTATCCTAATTGAGTTTTATTTTGCTTATATTAATGTATTTTTAACTACTGAAAATTGTTCATAATTGTTAGAATTTTTATTTCAGTACTACTGATTTCAAGTAAAGGATTATTACAAATATATTTTAATATTGAGTATATGATTTTTATATACATGCTTGAATAAGATATGTTTTGTTAGAAACTATGATTTCTTATCTATGATTATGGACAATCTGACTATGAATTGATTCTGATACCCAGCCAATGGGGGTTATTCATTAGTACTCTGATACCCAGCCAATGAAGGTTATTCATTGGTACTATGATACCCAGCCAATGGGGGTTATTCATTGGTATTCTGATACCCAGTCAATGGGGGTTATTCATTGGTATTCTGATACCCAGTCAATGGGGGTTATTCATTGGTACTCTGATACCCAAACCAATGAGGGTTATTCATTGGTACTCAGATGCCCAGTCACGGGGATATAGCATGACCATAGTCATAAAATTGTTAAGAATATGAATTACGTTTGAATTTTTGAACTATTTTGAGTCCTTAAAACTACATATGTGATTTTGGCAATGTTTGAGTAGTTGAACTATTTTGAGTCACTAAACTTGCTTATGTGTTTTGGAACCTATTGTAAGTTATAGCTTTTGATATATGGAAAACTGACTATTTTCTAAACCATCTATGATATATTTGTAAGATTAAAGTATGTGATCTTTGTGTAACTTATTATTTTAAGACTATGAATCTTCTTCAGTTATTTTGAAAACACATAGTATGTTATAACTTTTGAAGACTCATATCACATCTTATTACTTTACAGATTTATTGCTTGATAGAACTTATTAGGATTTTGGTTACTTATTGAGTTGTCAACTCACCCCCCTCTTTCTCCTTTCAGATTTTGATCAAGAATAGTAGCATATGTTTGGGCTTCCGCTGGGATGTGCGCATGAGTGAAGTTTAGGAAATCAATGGAATAAGATTTGAACTTTTATGTTTAAGACTACCATTTGTGTAGACTTTTAGATTTAAAGGATTTAGTTTATTTTTTTTTTTTTTTGATGTTGGAAGATCATTATTGGAGATCTTTCGAGAATTGCATTATTGAGGATATTTTTAAAATTTATTGATGAAATTTTCTTTGAGGATAATTATTTAATTGTTAAGAGGGCCTTACACACTTGTAGGGTGTAAACTTTATAAGTGTGTAGCTGTTGTCACGTGCCTAGCTCTTACTTGGGTTCGGGACGTGACACCTTAATTAAACTGAATGAGTCTTAGATGTATGTATGTAGAAAAATAGAAAAGTGCATTTAAAAAAAAAAAAAATCATTAAGTTTTCTCTTCTTTAAATTACCATATTATAACATTAAATAGTAAAAAAAATCAATAAAGTGGATCTATATATGTAATTTTACAAATTTCAAAAATCGAGGTTATATAATCCCATTCGGGTTACCCGGGTCGCCACAAATCCGCCGGGTTTGACAGGGTCTTATGCACAATTAGTTCATTTAAGCATTCTGACCGATTTAAGTGTCAAGTCACCGAGTTTCTGGTCCAAATTTAATAACTATGCTATGGAATTATTGGCTTGAACATATGAGTGCTACAATGTAATTTCAAGGAAATTGATTGGATATATATAAGGTAAAATTATATATAAAAGGAAAAAATTATAATTAAAAGAGAATGCAACAATGAAAAGAAAGTATAGTTTTCATCCATACTAGTTTGAAGGGAAAGTTCTTTTAACTTACTATGTGTTGATTTAAATGACCATTTACATTTTTTTTTTAAAATAAATTACAATTGGATGTTTTGAACGAGTGTTGAGCGAGTGAAGTGCCCTATAAGCTATAAGGGTGAGTTATATGTATAAATTCTGCGAGCAGCAATTGAACTGAGCATTCTAGGCGTATCCAGCAAGAATTGAACCTACAAATTTTCCTTTTTATTAAGTTGGGTGCTTTAACCATTCAGCCATGGATGCAAAAATACTCAACGACAAATTAAACTCCCATAGATAAAATATGATTTTCAAATTAAACTTCATAATTTCAGAAGTTTTAAATTAAATCTTACAAAAACAGGTTAATTTAAACCATACATCCATTTACGACGACACCATTAATGGTTATGCTTAAATAAACAACGTTGTATGGTTATTTCATCACATGTATCCATTAAATATGAGTTTTATTTCAATGCAAGCCACGCAACGTTGTTTTATTTAAGTATTTTACGTTAACAACATTATGCCTAAGTCCTAACGTGTTCATGGTTTTGAATTGAATTGTTTTTGAAAGTGTGGGATTTAAATTGAAATTTCTTAAAACATGGTACTCAACCTATATATATTTATTTATTTATTGAGAATACTAAGTATTTTTTTAACACACACACGGGGAGAGGAGATAATGTTTTTTTTAAAAAACTTACAGTAGTGTATATCCAAAAGGGCCTAACTCTTGGATACATAGCACAGGATTTAAACCTCTTTAACTCACATTCATTTTCCAATGTGGGATTAAGCCACTGTTTTTTTAAAAAAAACCTATATATAATGAAGGCGAAACTACACTATTGGTCTCTAAAGTTTGTCATGTGAGCATAATTGGTCTCTCAAATTTCAAGTGAGCATTTTTAGTCCCTCAAATTTAAAAAATAAACATTTTAATCCTTTTGTTAATTACCGTTAGTGTCAATACTTATGTGGCTAACGAAGTAGTGACATGGCATCCATTAGAGTATGTAGCATTTTTCATATTTAAAAAACAAAAAAAACAAAACTCAAATGACACTTCAGAGAACCCAAATTCCCCACACTTGATCCGGTTCTTAATGGGTTACCCAAATCAAATCTCTCCTGACCCAATCGTCCTCCTCTATGTGACGCCGTGATACTGCCTCCATTGCCTGGCGACTACGTCATCCTCCCCCACACGATAGCAATAGCGACGATAAGTGGTGAAAAACCCATTTTGTCTCTAGCTCTTGAAGTGTTGTCCGCCACAGCCACTACTGCTTCATCGTGCTTGCACAGCCACCAGTGCCTCACCGCTTCTCCTCACCTCTCCATACAATCCCTCAAATATTGCTCTTTTCTCTCTCTCCGTAGTTACAGTCCTTCGAATTATTATTATTATTTTTTTTTTGAAATTTTAGATCTTCTTGTTATCGTTATGCACACTATCTATTTTGTGTTTATGCTTAAATGGTTGAACCATCATTTGGCTAATTCTCCGAAACTATGTGTATGTTATATTGTAGGCACTTTTTTTTTCATAATTGTGTTTTAGAATTTTATTGTTTTGGTGGTGCGTTCATTTTGGATTGTGATTCTCCTTTTTTTTTTTTTGTTGAAATAAAAGATAGAATTGTATTAAAGAATTGAAAAGAAGTATACACTTACAGTCTTGAAGATAGGAATGGCCAGGCAAGGAAAGAAGGAAAAAAACAAGGATTTGCAAATCGTATGAAAAGCAATACAAAGATTAAAAAAATGCATAACAACAACTAACAGAGTGATTTTAAAGCGTTGACAAGTGATGGTGAACGGTGACATTCTTTGATCGTAGATCTCATAGGTAATTTGGGAGATTTGATTTGGGTAACTCGTTTGGGACTTGTTCAGGTGTCGGATTATGGATTTATGATGTGTCATTTGAGTTTTGTAAATTTCTAATAAAAAAAGACACTACATCACTACTCTGTTAGCCACGTCACAGCTTCGTTAGCCACGTGGATATTAACAGTAACTGTAGTTAACAAAAAGATTAATAATGCCCATTTTTTTAATATGAGGGACTAAAAGTGTCATGAGGGATTAAAAGTGCTCATTTGAAATTTGAGGGACCAATTGCGTTTATAGAGTAAATTTTAGAGACCAATAATGTAATTTTGCCTATAATGAACTTTTAAATGTAATTTATCTTTTTTTTTTCTTTTTTTTAATGTGGAACCTCAACCCCACTTTTGGTGAATCTAGGGTAAATCTTGAATATAGACGGTCACCCCTAAATCCACATATAAAATCACATAATAGTTATGTTACTTATTTATATAATATAATTGGTAATGTATAGATTATTATTAAATTGTTACCAATTGAATAAGGAATTAAAGATTTCTTAACAAATTTCATTATCTGTTTCTCAAAAAAAAAAAAAACAAATTTCATTATCTACAAGATATATAAGAAATAAATAAAAAAGTGCTTAAGTAACCAAAATTTATTTATTTATTAGTAAGGAGAGAGAGAGAGAGAGAGAGAGAGAGAGAGAGAGGGGCATAAACCCACCATATTCCGTACAACCAAGTACAATTTTTTTTTTTTTTTTTTTTTTTTTTTTTTTTTTTAACTTGCCCCACCCTCCTTTAAAAGTTATCATGACTTTTGAGTGGAGTTGTGGTGTGTCTTTGTGTTAGAACTCCTTTCCCTCTCCCTTGTGTGTGTGCGCGCGCTTGTTTCTCAAAAAAAAAAAAAAAATACAATTTAAAAAAAAAAATTATTCTCAAAAAAAAAAAAAAAAAAAAAATCGTACAAACTTATGCTATAACATATATAAGCAATAGAGAAGAGTTTTTATGGTGTTTAATTTTTTCAAACAGTCGTTCCTCCAACAACATAAAATAATAATAATAATTCAAACTTACTGTTGAGGTTGGAACCCCAATAAACTTATTGTTAGAACGTACTAAATGAAGAGGCCATGTGAAAAGATTTATGTTGGTGGAACTGAATAAAAGGTCGATGTCTCTGCTGTCATTTTAAACATGGCATAAATGCATCCAACTCCCAATCTGCAGTGCATTAAAATTGACGGTGATTCTTGATGGTACACCAAGGCCGAGGAGGACTTACCATTTGATTTTACAAATAATACTTATATATTAACAATTTATACTAACTAATTGTGATTCAAATATATATCTAGATTTTAAATCTTAAAAACTCTAGAATCTATATACATTCTGTGCAAGAGCACAGAATTCATTTTCAGAGTAACCTGAGCATGACCACTGGGCCTTCTAGCCTAAGTGGTACCCGATTATCCTAGTGACCATCAACTCAAGGATTCTAGCCCTTGCATAAACAATTACCTAGCAACCAAAAAAAAAATAACCTGAGCATGTTTGTCTGTCTATCAATCTATAACAGATCATTACTCACCTACGACAGATCACTATGCTCTCTAAAAACATTCTTCTGTCTTCAAAGTCTGTCTATTTATAGATGAAGTAAACCATAGTAAGTCTTTTAAAAGTAACCTGAGTTAGTTAACTCAAGTTAATCTGTCGGTAGAAACTTGAAACTTGTAGAATATTATAAAGTTTGGGTATGTTATGGTATCAGAGTAGGGACCCATAATCCCTTGTACGGAACTCTCACTTCCTATACGAGGGTAAAGGACGGCTCTCCGCCGTACGTCGTCTCTTCATGCCAACAACTTGGCTCTGTGTTTCCCTGTTAAGTGTAAGTCGTGGCAGCATCTTGCTAGCGTAAGTCCAGATCTGGCAATAAAAAGGCAGGTGTGATGGTGCAGCAATAAGTAGGTGCGACGCATCTAGGGTGCATGAAGACACGTGACTCTGATAGGTACCTTGCTACTCCCTTTAAAAGGTGGTGGTAGGTCTAAATGCCTCCCACTTACACCTAACGAGGTGGGGTGTGATCTCCACTGGGTATGTTACTGGATCTTCTGTCTTTGTGTTGATAAGTAATCCCGGATAGGGATTATATTTGTCAAAAGTTCCTTCATAAACTTTGTCTGTTTCTCCGAAGCTTTCATACCATGTAGTTTTATGAGATAGCCATATGTCGTCTGTCATGTCTTTAGTTCTGATAAATGCTGTAGAAACTAAAACTTTAAAAAGATACATCCATCTGTCATAAGAACTGGTGTGATGTAGCTTCAAGGAGTTGTTTCTTAAGCTGTTTTCTGTCTGAGACGGAGGCAAGCTGACACTAGACTTGACTTTTTTCTAGAAGGAAATTAGAACTTTTTGTCTGGGAGTAAGCGGTCTTTTTCTGTAATTCTTGGCAGATGTGATTAAAATTAAACTTATTCCACCATTTTAATTTAAATTTTCTGGTAAGTATGGGGAAAGGATACTGGGGATGTCTTTCTATCTTGTATTCGCATCTAATGATCCATGGGAGATCTGGAAACCTGTAAAAGAACTACAAAAGATGTGGGAAATTATTCAGATGCGGTATGTCTGGCTCTTTCTTGAAAGTCTCATAGGCTTTTAAGAGACCAGGAGAAAGAATCATAGCTTCAGGACCATAGGAATTCCACCAATCAATGAACCATCTTGGTATCATAATATCTTTCTTTCTATACATATCAAAATGGAAAAACCAAGTATGTCTATAAATATTATTTTGGGTAGAAGGAACCAATCCCAAGCTTCCATATAATCATAATAATTAAAAAACTGAGGGTCAAAGGGTTGGGAAAAGTTCTTAGTGATCCAGGGTTGTGCTCTCCATTGGAAGGGGGTGAGGATTTGTTTTATGACTACTTTAGAGTAGCCAATTCTATTTGGGTCTTGAGAGCAAGGCATATGTGTTATCAGGATTGAGTCTGTATCAACTAAAATAAACTCATAAAATTTCTGGGTCTTTAAAGTTTCTGTCTTAGGGCGTTCCCATCCTGGGGTATGAGCTGTTTGACTAGGGAGAGGGTATCTGTTATGTGTTGATATTCTAGTTCAATCCACAGAATAAAATTCCAAGAATCTTTTGGGAGTTCAATACTGTGGTCTTCTTTTGGGGCTTGGGCTTCTTGAGATGTAGAGGATCTGTACTTTGGTTGGTTAGAGGGAGACGCTAAAGGGGGAAAAGAGGATGCAACTATGTTAAATGGTGTTTTTTGTAATACTGTAACCCTTCCCTCTCCCTCTTCCTTAGAAAGACTCTTGTAATCCTTCCTCACTTGTAATCCTGTAACCCTTCCTTTCAGACAGATATAATCTTGTAACCTTTCAGTTTCAAAGACAGTTTTTACTTTGTAATGTTGTAACTCTTCAGACAGTTTTATTTTCAAAGCTTGTATCAAGACATAAGTTTGTTTTCATGTTTTATCAAAAACAAAAGTTTTTATTCAAGTAAGATTTTACTAGTTTCTGTTTTCATATTCCATACTCCGTTTTAACTTATTTTGAATAAGTTACATATATGAACATATATATGTTCATATATGAACATTAGGTATTTTGTGATTAATTATGAGCTTTTCTCATTAGCCTGAGTTAATCTTTCAGATGATTTTTCATAATACTTTAAAGGTATTAATTCTTTTGTATACAATTCATGTCAGCACCTGAGTCTATTAAAGCAATTTCTGTCAAAGAAAACTCTTTATTAATTACTAGAGTGATTTCTGTATGAAAAACAGATACCTACTAAAGCTAGACCAATACAAATGAATAATGAATTATTAGAACACTGTAAAAAAGAAATTGAATATCTTTTAATTAAAGGTCTAATCAGGAAAAGCAAGTCTCCTTGGAGCTGTGCTGCTTTTTATGTTAATAAACAGTTAGAATTGGAAAGAGGAGTTCCAAGATTAGTTATAAATTATAAACCTTTAAATAAAGCATTACAATGGATAAGATATCCTATTCCCAATAAGAAAGGTTTACTTGACAGACTTCATGAAGCAACCATATTTTCTAAATTTGATATGAAAAGTGGATTTTGGCAAATACAGATAGATGAGAAAGACAGATATAAAACTGCCTTTACAATTCCTTTCGGTCATTATGAGTGGAATGTCATGCCTTTTGGTGTAAAGAATGCACCTAGTGAATTTCAAAATATAATGAATGATATATTTACACCTTTTACAGATTTTTCAATTGTTTATATAGATGATGTCTTAATTTTTTCTAAATCAATCGATGACCATTGGAAACATTTAGACATATTTGTTAAAGTAATTAAACATAATGGATTAGTTGTATCAGCAACTAAGATAAATTTGTTTAAAGATAAAATCCGATTTTTAGGTCATAATATTTACAAGGGAACCTTAAGCCCCATTGATAGAGCTATTCAATTTGCAGATAAATTCCTAGGTGAGATAAAAGATAAAAACAAGTTACAAAGATCTCTTGGCAGCCTAAATTATGTTTCAGATTACTTTCAAGGATTAAGAAAGATATGCAGACCCTTGTATAAAAGGCTAGAGAAGAATCCTCCTCCATGGACAGAAAAACGTACTATGATAATTAGACAGATAAAAAAATATGTTAAGCAACTCCCTTGTATTGTTATTCCTTCCCCCAATACTTTTAAAATTGTTAAGACAGATGCTTCTGACATAGGTTATGGTGGAATTCTAAAACAGGTAGCAAAAAATGATACTAAAGAATAGATTGTTAGATTCCATTTTGACTCCTGGTCAGCTACCCAGCAGAATTACAACACTATTAAGAAAGAAATTCTATCTATTATATTATGTGTTTCAAAATTTCAAAATGAAACACTATGCTCTCTAAAGACATAGTTATCTATTATAGCGATCGGTCATAGGTGAATAGTGATCTGTCGTAGTTCTGTCGCAGTTATCTGTCTAAGAGAGCATGTCTAGAGAGCATGTCTGTCTGTCTGTCTATCAATCTGTATCCGCGTAGTTATCATAATCTAGCGGATCAGAGTTATCTTCATACTACTCATGCTTATGGATAACTCCATAGTTACCACATAGAACGCAGTATAATATAGGGAGATAGATAGGAACACGATCCTTTGTAGTCATTAGTCTAGGATCCTTATCAATCTTTCTTTTTCCAATAAGCCTTCTTGCTGAAGGTCTTGGATCATATACGACTATCCTGTTGGTGTAGCCATATAAGTGGAAGCCTCTGTCTAATTCCTTCTGAACTTCATAAATCTTGTTGCTCATGAAATTAGACCATTCTTGAGCCAGAGCATCTGGATCATCAAGTGATAAATAAGCATCTCCTGTATACTAGTTGTATTCGCGGATACAACCCCAATCATGGATAAGGACCAAAATGTGTGCTGGTCGAGCTTCCATATAATAGCTAATGTCCCAAGCTGGAAGGGTGCTCCAGATAGTAATCTTCATATAATTAAGTCCTCCAATATGTGCGGCTGCTTCTTGGATGACTTTGGGAAATAAACTAATCTGAATTCTAGAAGTTATGATTAATTTGCTAATAAACCCTGCTTCTAGCATTTCAGATAACCATAAAGGATCACAAATTACTGGATCTTCTGTCTCCGTGTTGATAAGTAATCCCGGATAGGGATTATATCTGTCAAAAGTTCCTTCATAAACTCGGTCTGTTTCTCCAAAGCTTTCATACAATGTAGTTTTATGAGATAGCCATATGTCGTTTGTCATGGCTTTAGTTCTGATAAATGTTGTAGAAACTAAAACTTTAAAAAGATACATCCATCTGTCATAAGAACTAGTTATGGCTATATGAGTTAGTATATTCTGTTGGATTTCAGGAGGTAAAGTTCTAATGGCAAGTCTCATTTTTTGCTGAATCTTAGGGTGGAGCTTTGAAAAGCTTGTTCCCATAAGATAGCTTTTTAGAGACTGTGATTTTGTCTTTGTGGAGCTTGAATCTCCATCCTCTTTGCCAGGGAGTTGACAACCAAGTGCTTCAATAAATGCACTGGTGCTAACAAGATGTAGTTCCAAAGCCTTAAGGGTCTTTTGGGATAAGGGTTTCTGTTTGAGGGTGAAGGCTGCTTGGAGATTATCAAGAAGTAATTTAATATGAAAAGGAAGGTTTGTAAATTCTCCGTCCTGAAAAATGAGATCAGTGCGGAGCACTTCTTGCAGAATTTCACTTTTTCCACCACATGAATACATTGCCTCTGCTATCAACGTATCCTGAAGGGATATTGTCTTTGTTGAGACGCCTTCATGCTTATCCGAAATCTTCACTGGAGCCTTTCAGATTTCTTTAGGTTGCACCGCTGGTGCCTTACCCTTTCCTTTCATGCCTGTCATGGATTGTCTTTTATTCATAGTGGTTTGCAATTGGGTTTTGGGAAAATGATTATGTCTTGAAATATTATTTTGAAAATAACTATTTTCTTGAAAACTTCTTTTAAATTCATTTTAAAAACTTCTCTGTCAATGTCTTTCTGTAAAATTCCTTTAAAATGTTTTATAAGAAAATCATTTTTAAAATTTAAAGTTTATATAGTAAAACAAACTTTTTTCTGTACACCTTTGTGCTCTTGCTGAGTAGTGGTATAAGAGTAGCCATGGTGAAGTTTGTCAATGTCAGGGTGACTGGATTTCAAAAACTTTACAAAATCTGCCACGATTCTATCCGTTTTGTATATATTACTATATATCTCATTCTGCGAGAATATGTGAAATAAAGTTTCTCCATGAAGTCTTTCATCAATGGTTGTAATAGGAAAATCTGTTAGGGACCTATAATTAAATCTGTCTTTGTTCAAGAAATTACCACAATTACTGTTTTCTTTAATGATTAGTAAAGGGGTATCTGTCAAGACTTCTTTTATTAAAACATCTGTTGAATGAGTATTTGATGATACTATAAAGGGTTTATTTATTATAATTTTGTTTGGTACATCTGTCAAATTGTCAATCCATTCATATTGACTAAAAGAAATTGTAAGCATAGTTCCATCTTTTATCTCTTTTCTACTAAATTCTTTTTCACAAGGTGTTTGGACTATATGTCGGTGCCTATGCAAAACGCAGTGGGAGAATATCTCATTATCTGTCAATTGGTCATCAAGTGATTTTTTTGTCAAATGTCCTTTTGTACTACAGATTCTTTCTTTATCTTTTAGAATAGTGACTTTAATAAGGGAACAAATTTCTTTCGGGATTAGTGTTGAGGTGAATCTAAAAACTAGTACATTAATTTTAATTCCTTCATCTATCATCAAAAGCGAATAAAGCAAAGCCATAAATGGATTTCTTAAAATAACTTTAGAAGAAAGGTCTTTAAAAGTAGTTTCAAGGCATTTGTGAACATTGGGTAATTTATAAACATTAAGTAATTTATAATTAACTATCTGAGTTAATCTTTCAGATGATTTTTCATAATACTTTAAAGGTATCAATCTTTCTTGTATACAATTCATGTTATCAGCACCTGAGTCTGTCAATGCGACTTCTGTCAAAGAAAACTCTTTATTTATTAAAATAATTTATGTATCCCTATTTTGAAAAATAACTCTGTTATTTAAACTCAAAGAGTTCTGTCTATTGCTATCAATTTTATTATTATTTGAAACATTAATATCTGTAACCTCTTTATCTGTAGGAGGATCAAGGGGTTTGTCATTATTATGCATGTTACGGGAGAATCTGTCAATGGTCTAGGAAAATATTTCAAGTTTGCTAATTCTGCAATATTTTGTTCATCTATGTCTATGGAATTATCTTTTTTAATTTCTTGTTTTACTATTTTTGCTTTTGTCATTAGGTCTTGTAGAGTTACTGGTTTTATATCTACGCCATCTTGTTTCTTTTTTGTCTTTTCTTTCTTATCTTTTCCTTTCTTAGATTTTTCTCCTTTTTCACATTCCGTAGCATGGTGTCCATATTTCCTACACTTAATACAAGCAATAGGTATGTCTATAGATTCTTTCAATTTCAGTAAATAGTATTTTTTATCTTTTAGGTGATTGGGTAGATTTTCTATCAATTTCATTATTATGTCTTTTTGTTTCCTTTTTCTTTTATTGACTTTAAGTGGGTTGGTTGATTTTAGTTCTTTCTTTTTCTTTACTTGGTCTATCTCTTGCTGCTTAACGTCAAACATTTCCATTAATTCATTTATTACATCTTTCTCAAATTCTAATTTACTGATTTGTTTAACAATTTTATTATTTCTATCACATTGCTTCTTAGTATGTCTATATTCTTTACATTTATGACAAATAGTATTTCTAATATGTCTATCAGTTTTCTCATTATCTGATAACTCAGTATTATTTAAAACTATTATGTCTCTTTTTCCGTCTATATCTAAAGGTGAATTTAAAATTTCTATCTTTTTATTTAATTCTGCCAAACTATCATTTTGGGTATATATCATAGTTCTTTCAATTGATTCTAGTCTTTCACCAATTTTTTCCTTTAAACTATCATTTTTCTTGGAACTATCCTTTTTCCATCCTTTGTTGACTAGACTATCATTCTCTTTCTCTTTCCTTATCATGTCTCTCTTTTTTTATTTTTTTTTTTATTTTTTTTAATGTCTTCTTCTATGTCTAACTTCTTACGTAGAGTTTCTTTTGAGTTGGTTAGAGTACTATTGCCTTGTTGTCTTTCCATTCCTTTTTCTTTGTCTTCATCAATTATATCTAGCTTCTTCTTTTGTATTATTTCTGTAGAACTTCTTTCTTTTTTTACATCTTTCTCTACTTCTATCATTTTTTGCACTACATGACTATAGTATTTTTTTTTTATCAATAAAAAAATAAAAAATAAAACCTTTCTCTCTAACTTACTTAGGGTGTATTCGGTAGAGTAGATTTTAAGGAGGATGAAAAAAAATAGAAAAAAAAATAGAGTAAACGAGGAGAGGAAACTTTTTGGAGGGTGTTTGGTTGGGAGGGAGGGAGGAAAAATGTGTAGTGGGGCCCAGGTGTTTTCTCCTTGGCTCTATGTGTTGCTTTTTTGTTTTATTTAATGACATAATTGTAAATTTATACCAACTTTTATTTTCCATCTTCTCATTTTTCTTCTCAACCACACAAATAAGTTTTTTATCTCTCCACTTTTTTATCCTCCCAACCAAACACAAATAGGAGAAAACTAAATATTTTTTATCTTTCCACTTTTCTATTCCCTCCTCATTTTTTATCCTCTCACTTTTCCACTACTCTAACCAAATAGACTCTTACAGAAACTGAAACATCACTTTTACTTTTTCATTTCAAAGTAAAATTCACTGTAAACAAATGAAATTTCCACCCATCCTTATGTAATTTAATTGCATCTGCATATGTAGTACAGGCCAATACTGTCTTTTGTGTCCAACTGAAATTGCATTTCATTAGCTCACACCCACGTCGTTCTTAGATTTGAAGCCTAAAATCAGTAGCCCCAATTTGGTACCACCACCACACTAGCATA
Organism: Quercus aquifolioides; assembly: GCA_019022515.1. Lineage (NCBI taxonomy): Eukaryota > Viridiplantae > Streptophyta > Magnoliopsida > Fagales > Fagaceae > Quercus > Quercus aquifolioides. The sequence continues at coordinate 41,592,003 of CM032328.1, read as the reverse complement.
AGTCAAACTTCTTTTCTACTCTCTCTCTCTTGATCTGGTTTTATTTGTGTTTATGCCTCATATGGTGCTAGATCTGGTCCCAACTCCACTAGGCATGGTATTTCTTCTGCACTTTTCCATGGGATAGCAACAGTATCGTGGGTTACACCAAGGATTCCTAAATCCAAATCTACCCTATATTTTTGAGCCTGAGGTTGTCCATTGTTAGAATAATTTAGGATTGATTGTAAATTAGTTGAGTCAAACTGAGTTTTTTTATTTTATTTTTAATGGAGAGTCAAACTGAGTTTTAGAATATTTATTCATTTAATTTTATTTAGAATAATATGAGAATAATATGAGTTGAGATTAAGCTTATTACTAAATTAGATTCATTTTTTTGTTTGCCAAGGTCGAGTTTGTTTACGAGTTAATAAATCTAGTATTTTCACACCAAATGTGAATTTAGTCCTTAATGTTTTTTTTTTTTTTTTTTTTTTTTTACAAGATAGAAATTCTACTTTAGCCTAATCTAAGTGTATATGTGTGTGGAGCTCCCTCTTGGAGTCTTGAATCCCGGCCCTTGCCCCCTACACTCCACAAGCACTTATACTTGTGGAGTGACTATTGTGCTAAGAGTACGCGGTGATAACCCTGATGTTTTAAATGTGTCAATTTTTTCCATATCATTTTATTTTTGTATCAAAAAAGTCTATGCCATGTGGACCATCACTTCCCTTAAAAAAAAAAAAAAAAAAAAAAAAAAAAAACCCAATTTACGAGTAAATTTCAATCTCATATTTCCAATATGGTTTCTTTGGAAACAATCACTTACACCCAAATATAAATAAAAACCCTCATAACCAAAAATTAAACCCCAGCCATTAAGAAGAAATCTCATTTTCTTGGTATCCAAATAGAAGCCAAGAACCCAAAACCGGCCATTTGATTTGATTTTTTTTATTTTTCAAAGAAAGAGCATAGTTAGTGCCTATAGTAACACTTTTTATTATTTTTTATTTTATTTTGTGTGTGGAGAAACTGCGTAACAGTAACACACATGCAATATATATAAAAATCCAGTATAATTCAATCTTCATGAAGGAAAAAAATAAAAAAGAAGCTTAGCTGTCTAAAGTTTGAACACATTGCCTGAATTGTATCATAAATCGTATCATAAATCAATTTTTTTTTTCAATTTCTGTATCATATTGTAGACACTCAATTTCGTACTCGTAATTTAACCTTGAGAGATGACAAAAATAATAATTTTAAGTACCCAAAAATCATAATTGCATTTCATTTATTTAGTCATTCATTATATATCATAAAAATGATCTTGAGATTCTAACGATCACACTATATGTTTGGTTTCCAAATCAGACGATCAGATCAGAAGATATCAGAAGATCAAGTTTTAATGGTCTGCATTCATTTATTTGGGTGGAATTGATCACACGTGATTAATTGAAATTAATTTTGATTGGCTTACAATTAAAATTAATTAAATGAATTTCTGTAATTGGTAGTTTATTTTGTTAAAAGAAGATTGGTTGCATGGGAATAAAGGAAATAAGTTGATAATGTTAAAATTGGAATGATAATTAAGTTTTTAGGGTAATTAACTCTAAAATGATTATTTAAAAGATTTAATTATCATTTTAAGATGTATTTTATTAGGAATACAAGTCCAAAACACGTCTAAGTATAATTTCCAAATAAAAAAAAAACCCAAAAAGAGATCAAAATGTGTAAAAAATGAAAGTTGGACAAAATTGCTAAAAGTGCCAATCAGCACTTCAATAGTGCCAATTGGCACAAATAGTAGAACGTGCCCAAATACGTTTTGTTCAGGTCAAAACTCATCAAATTCGATTTTTTTTTGATAAAATCTGAACAAATTCATGTCTACTAACTTCCAAAGCAACCTTAACTTATTTTTTAAGCAGATACACCTCTATAAATAGAGGAGAAAACTCAAAATTCAGGACCCTTCTTTCCCTTAACATTAAAGAAAATCTGGAAGTTTTACTTTAATATTTTCTTTTTTGTTAATGTGGATGCAAGGGGTCATCTTTTTACGAGTCACCACCTAGTTTTTGTAATGGCCTTGGAACCATATATATAGCTTCCTTTCGAAGAAGGACCTTTTGATCTTACTACTAGAGATATGGGTTTGGAGTTAAGGTATGGTCTTGGGAAGGTGTTAGGCACCCAAAACTGCCCAACCCTAGTTGGCTTCCCATCATTGTGTCTTATGTCTTAACCCTATTAAAGGCACACTCAATACTTGTATCTAACTCACACACACACACACACACACACACACTAATCATGCATCTAACAATCAAGATGGCATCAAACACCCCTAAACATATGTCTATCATGGCAATCAACCAAAGCTTAGCATACATCTAATTATGCATCTCAAACAACCTATCATTCATCTAGCATACTTATCATCAAAGCATTCAACTAATCATGATGTCAAAGCATTCATCACCTCACAAACCCTAACACACATCTAAGCATGCTTCATCACTAACTTCATCATATCATATCACATTCATCCAAGGCAGAAACATGTGAGCATTATCAAGATGGAAACAAGACTAACAAAACATGTCATCATCCAAGGCATTAAGATCACAATCATAAAACAAAAGCAAGATCATATCACAAATGCATGTACATTGTGAATGCATGACTTACCTTTTACTTATCTTGCAGCAACTCAGCACCTATGGCATCATGCATGGGCTTGTGAATGCATGTTCATGGCATTGAAACAACAAAATGCTAGATAAACCATAATTCTAACATATGATAGCAAACAAGCAAACAAACATGTGAAATAGAATCTTTGAAAGAATGAAAATACGGGAAAGAGGCTATACAAAAGCATACATGTGAAAGCAGAAATAAAAATAGATACATAAAATTAGGGTTTCTGGGCAAGTTTAGGTGCACACATGAACTTCCATGCGTGCGCATAATCAAGACTATGTGCACAGGCAAGATTATGCGTACTTAAGTTCTTGCCCATAAAACCCTAAAAACACAACAGATGCAACAAAACTTCAAATGAGAAATCTAACATCCTAACTTGCATTTTAAACATACAAAAATGTAAACCCAAGCTAGATAAACATATTAAAACATATTATAAAAAGAAAATAAAGAAAATAGAAAGATTAAAGAGCAGAAAAGAAAAAGAAGGGTTTAAAACTTAATACCTCAAACAAAAGCTCTTCAAGCTTGATTTTTGACTGTTCCCCTCAGTCATATCTATTCACAATTGACAAAAAGAGTGATTAGTAATCATAAACTCAAAGATCAAGGCTAGAAAAGACCCAAATCAAAAGAAAATTGACTTGAAGATGTTTTGTGAAAAACTCCCTCTTTGATTCACTATTAGTAGTGAATCTTAGTGTTTTCCTGTGGGATTTCTGTGTGTTTTTTAAAATATACCATGTAAGGCTACTTATAGTGTGAAAAAAAAGGGATTGGAACAACTCCCAGACGATGTGGGATTTGTTCCAAACCTCAACATTAATGTAGAAAACTTGCCATGTTTAGGTTTCTGAATTTACTACGTGCGCGCAAGATTGGGCCTGCGTACGCATGCAGAAAGTTGCGTGTGCAGGTTGATTCTTGCGTGCGCATAGTGAGGGTTTCCTAAGCCTTATTTTTCCAAAAATAGATTTATTTTCTCATTTAAAAGTTATATTTTTCACTTTAAAATTTCCAAGTCAATTTAACATCTGATTGGGCCCTAAACCAACCTTAGGTCTTAGAATTCAGCATCATTAGAGAACAGAGGCCCAAGTCGTAAAGGGTACAAAATGCGGTGTCTATAGATGCCCCTATTTTGATTCATAAGCTTCGCTAACAGAATCAAAAGAATAAGAGACAAAACATTTTGTTTCGACGTATGGCTCAGGCCCAACCCACACACACGACACAAATGAACAACGACAGGTTCACTATCCCATAACCTGTTTTGCCAATTGCAAGCAAAAGGCGATTGACTCACTATCCTAGAGTCACTAAAAAGAAAACGAAGGTTCTCTTACGAGCTCAAACAATAAAACAAGGGTGCTCTTACAAGCTCAAACAAACAAACAAAGGTGCTTTTATGAGCTTAAAAGGATATATATTTGTGATGTCCATCTAAGAATCTTGCCTCAAACTTCTCCGGGTGGTACTTGTCTTCCATCTTTATCTCTACTTGTTCTGGTAAGGCTCTTGCCTCGGGGTGACCTTGGTCTCTATCTCTATCTCTACCTCTTCTACCGCCCCTGCATGCTCAATTCCCGTAGGATATGTGGGTGAAATCTATATGATGTCCTTGCATGTTCAATTCCTGGAGGATATGTGCACCAGTTTTGTGTTGTATGGGATCTGTGCCTGCATGTTCAATTCCCGGAGGATATGTGCACAAATTCTGTGTTCTTCCTTTCTGACTTGTATGGGGTTTTGTGCCTACATGTTCAATTCCCGGAGGATATGTGCACGAATTTTGACTTGTATAGGATCTGTGCCTGCATATTCAATTCCCGTAGGATATGTGCATAAATTCTAGCTTCTATAGGATCTGTGCTTGCATATTCAATTCCAGTAGGATATGTGCACAATTTCTATATTCTGACTTGCTTGACTATTTTTGGGATGAAAGATCCACTGGGAATGCTAAAGCACTCATTGGGGAGTATAATTCCGTTTAGAAGTGTTTTGGTGATGATTTTGACCTACCATGAAGTCTTGATGATGTACGACCTACTGAGGAGGGGGTAGCTTGTTGGGGATTTTCTGATGGTGTGTTGTTCACTAGGGAACTTCCTACCACTAGGGAATGATTATCTTCTTTTTTCTCATAAATCACTGAGGATTGATGTTGATTTTGCCTTGGACTCGCGGGGGAGTCCATCTATGATACTGGATTTACTTGGGATTTAGTTGATGATCTTAACTCACAGAGGAGTTTTCATGATGATTTTTGGTCCACTGAGAGATGTTTGATGCTTTCGATCCACTGGGATATTTTCAGAGTTTCGATTTGCTAGGGAAATATTTTGATGCTTTTGATCCACTAGGATCCTTTTGATCCATTGGGGATATTTTTGCCATTTTTTTTTATGTATTTTTTTAATTTTCCTTTGCATGTCCAGCCTCCTAGGAACTCCGCAAGGATTTTTGAATTTTTTTTTTTTTGTTGTTGCTAAACTACACATGGTTTAGCGGGGAGGCCTAAACTACGCATAGTTTAGCCATCAGGTGTGTTCCTGCCTCTTCATTTTTCTCCAACGGCTACCAACCGTTTCTTTTCTTTTCATTCTCTTCATCTCCCTCATCTCTTCACATTCTCTAACTTTCTCTACAAAAGCCATCTGCCTCTCTCTCACTCCCGCACAATTTGACTCTCATCTCCTTCTTCAATCTCAACTTCTCTCTCAAACTCTCTCATCTCCTTCAATGGCACCCAAGTCCAGGAAGAGTTCTTACCTCCTCTCCACCGATGATTTCCATCTCACCCGCTGGAATGGAGCAGTAAGGTTAGCAGCAGCTCCTCCCTTGACCTATAGATCACGACAACACCTTTCAGAGGGTGCAAGGGCTGGATCAGTAAGTTTTTCAAACCTTTCTCATTTTTCAAGATTTCCTTTGATCTTTAGTTTTAATTTGTTTTTAGGCCTATAAATGCTTGGGTTTTGCTTTTGGGTGGGTTTAGATGAAAACTTGACACTCTCGGAGGGTTAGAAACATGTTTAGGTTGAGAAAACATGGAAAATATTGAAGAACAACCTTCTGTGTTCGTTCTTGCGTGTGTAGATTTGGGCCTGCGTGTGCACACATGTTCTTGCGTACACAGCCTTGCTTCATGCATATGCATGTTTGTTCTTGTGTGCGTGTATCTATTCTTCAGTTTATGCGTGTGTAGGATCCTCTCAGCGTATGTGTGCAAAATTCTATGTACGCAGGGTCTTTCTTGCGTACGCATGGCACCAGACAGAAATCCTAATTTGGACATTTTAGCTCCTTTTTCATCCATTTTTTTTCATCTGTTTGCGATTTTATCATAATTCCTCATCATTTTTGCACTCAATAGTATGTTCTATGTCACATTTCACCCTATTGTGCATCCAATATCATTTTCTTACCATTCCCTTCACCTAATCATGAATTTAATCCTATTCTCTTTTTGCAGGTTTCGGCCCTATAATATGGTAGGAGAAGTACCAGCAGGTCTTGGTGCGGTACAACATCCTGACCAAGGAGACTCGGGGCCATGTCCATGCTACGAGTTTTGAGCCCGTTATCAATTTAATGCCTGAGAGGTCTACCAGTGCTGTCTACCTTGTCCAAGAAACGGTGGGACACTACCCACACCTTCCACATTGCTGGCTGGGAGATGACCATCACTCCTTATGACTTCCATCGTATGACTGGCTTGTGGTTTGATGGGGTCCCGATTAGTCTAGAGGACAAGTCGGGCATTCGATTGGGCATAGCCTTGCTGGGGAGGAGGTATGCTACTGAGACGATCCACTACACTGATCTTGAGGCGAACTTCATGCGTCATCCACAGGGGACAGTTGAGGAGTGTCTCCGAATGGCTAAGGTCTTTTCGCTGTACCATAATCCTGATGATTGCATTCATAACTATATCTTGCAAATAATTACCTTGTAAACCGCCACATCTACATCTTGCAACTATACCAAATTTGAACCTTGCAAACTATCATCTTGCAAATTGTACCATAACCTCTTGCAAACTGTCATCTTGCAAACTGTTATTTCTGAATCTTGCAAACTGTCATGTCTTTTCAGCGTTAGGCCGTGGAGTATGGTCTCATTGCTGGGGGAGATGCGGTGGACTGAAGGAGGATCACCTCGCTTCGGCCTCATCTTGATAGTTTCTCTCCCGAGGACATAAGTTAGAGACATATTGCTTTCACTATTTGCATGCTTCTTAAGGTTCTCTTTCTCACCCGATTCGTTGCCACAAATCTTGTGGAGTCCTTGGGCCGAGCTGCCCCTATGGCTGACCAGGGCTTGGAGACAGCTACCATACTTACTTCTAGTCTCTCTCAGCCCCTTGAGGGTGGTAATGTAAGGGTGATCTACTTGGCGGAGAGGGTGTGCTACCAGCTAGCAGGGGAGGATGCGCCTCGGGTTCCCATGGATCCTCTAGTGTTCATGTTTGCTCCTCATTCCATGACGAATACAGAGTATGACCTGTGGGGGCCGGGCATCCCCTTCACCAATCAGGTCATGGATGAGCTAGATTATGACGAGTTCAGTGGGACTTGCCTCATGCCTTCCCTCACCATTTTGGTATGTGTTCTTGCTCCTCTCATTTTTTTCAATCAGTCATTATTTGCTTTCTTGTACATTAGTAACATTTAAAGGGAACATTTGTGTCAAGAGGGCCCTATTGCCGATGCTCTTATTGATCCTCCCCGTTTGCCTTGGTTGATTTATGCCTACGGCCCTAATGGCTTTGCTCAGGAGTGTCCTATTAGTCGCAATACAAATGTCACGGGCTACCTTTTCCCTAATGGCACACGAGCGGTGAGTTCTATTTCATCCTTGTCCTCTTTCCTTTCTATTCTTGCATCTGAACACTTGTTCTAGCAACCTTTCTTCAAAATTCAGCCTACTATTTAGGAGCATGAGGAGCTCGTTTGGCTTGCGGGCAACCCTAAGCTAGAGCTGACTGAGTACTCCCGACAGCTATATGGTGGCGGGGATGAGGAGGAGGATGATGATGATGACAACGGTGGTGATGATGCGGGAGGCTCATAGTCTACTCCGAGCCATGAGCTGAGGAAGAAGAGCTTCTGGTGACCCTGCAGACAGACAGACACAGACACGAACACACCATAACATAGCTTACTTTTTCTTTTTGTTGCTTTTATTACTTTTCCCTTTTTAGCACACATGCTTACACTTTATATTTGGTTTAAGACATTAGGTTGTATTTTAAGAACAACTTTTACATTTATGTTTTTATTTGGGATATGTACTTAAATTACAAACTTGTAGGAACTTTATGCCATTATGTTGTTCTTGGAAACTCTGTGCCTGAATTGTTCCTTGAGTAGTCCCTTTAGTCTCTTGCACCTTCCCATATCATCAAGTTAAAATTGCTGAATCTTTTCTCTCAATCCCTAATTTTTGCCTAGGTCCTCGACCTAGCAGGATTCCTCTAACTTTTGCATGGATTGCCTTTCGGTTTTGAATCCATCAAGACCCCTTGTACCGTTTTTTTTTCGCTCACATCTTCTTTCCGTATTCCTTTCCCTTTTTCCAAACATGGCCATATGAAAGGCTCCATTGGTTTCACTCAACTCTAGGCTATAAGAAACGACATAAGTTTGTCATGAAGTGGGTTCACATAGTTGAGAAAGCTTACAAAAAGTCCAATCAAAAGAAAGACTAACTGACCACCTTGATATGCCCCAAAATTTACTTTTCTGCGCTTTATAATTCTCATGTCTTTTCTTATGAGAGAACCACCCATTTATTATATTTGCTTATTGTCATCATTTTTCTTCTTCTTTTTTCTATGCCATGTAATTTTTGCCTATGACGTCCTTTGAGAAATTTTCGCCATGCCCATGGTCTTTGCCCCAATCTTTTGCCTAGATCACCCTTCCGGGTTTTCAACCTAGCGGGGTCCTTTTGCCTTAACTTTTGGCTAGGCCGCCCTTTCAGGTTTTCAACCTAGTAGGCATTTCTTCTTCTTTTCTTTTTTTTTTTCTTTTTTTTTTTTCAAATGTGGTATCTTCAGAGTCTATCCATGTTGATTGGGTGAAGCATCTCTTCCCCATCCAAATCTATAATTCTTGTAGCACCTCCTGACATGATCTTCTTGATAATAAAAAGCCTAGACCATCTTGGCTTCATTTTTCCCCTCGGATCAAAAGTTTCATTTCTAAGCACTTTTAGGACCAAGTCCCTTTCTTTAAGGTTTCTAGGTCTCACCTTTTTGTTAAATGCTTTAGCAATCCCCTTTTGGTACCCTTATGCATGGCATTGTGCCCTAGCTCTCTTCTCATCTATCAAAGCCAATTGCTCATATCTTTGTTTCACCCAATCTTCCTCTTGGACCTTGGTTTCTGCTAACCCTCAAAGATTGTATCTCCACCTCAATGGGAAGTACTGCTTCACTACCGTAGACCAAAGAGTAGGGGGTTGCCCCAATTATTACACGGATAGAAGTTTTGTAACCCTATAAAGCAAATGGGAGCTGATCAACCCAATCTTTGTATGTCACTACCATATTGGTTAGGATGTTTTTGGTGTTCTTATTGCCTGCTTCTATGGCCCTATTGGTCTGTGGTCGATATGTTGAAGACTTGTGATGCTCAATGTTGTACAGTTCCATGATTATGCTAACCTCTCCCTCAAAGTGCAAACCATTATCAGAGATGATCTCTTGGGGTAACCCATACCAACAAATGATGCTATTCTCTATAAATTGAGCCACATGCTTGGCTTTTAACACGACATAAGAGGCTGCTTCCACCTACTTGGTGAAGTAGTCAATTGCCACTAAGATGTATACGTGTCCATTTGAGGCCTTAGGGGCTATCCTTCCAATCACATTTATGCCCTAGAATGAGAAAGGCCATGGAGAGAGCATGCTGTATAGCTCACTAGGTGGCACGTGATTCAAATTCACATGTGTTTGGTAATTGTGGCAACTTTTCACAAAGTCTACGCAACCGGTCTCCATCAAGTTCCAATAGTACCTTAAGATCTTCTTGGCTAACATTTTCCCATTCGTATGAGGACTGTCGATGCCTTGCAGCTGCTCAACCACCCATCATGGCGACGTTTGTGTGTTATATGTGGATGTGTGTCGTACCTCAGGTGTGTGACTGGAATCTGAGTCGATTTTATGGAAATTACCAAGGGTAAGTGAATTAGCCACAAATCATTGGGTTTTTTCTAAGGTGTGATTAGTCAACTGACTCTATTCGATTTTATTACCGATCCTAGGTTAAAAAGAAGGTCGTTTTTCCTAATCTAATGTGGATGGGCAAAAAATATTGATTCTTGAGTTCGAAAGTCCAGTTATGTGTGGGGAAGGTGTTAGGCACCCTACAACGCCTATCCGAAGACAGTCCATTGTTTTGGTAAAATCATAATTTTCGGTCATTGGTAGTTGAAAACAAGCTATTGGCATTAGCTTTTGGGGCTTTAATTGTATTTAGCTTTGAGGTTTGGCATCAGAATGGGTGTGGTCTCGATCGATACTTTCCAAGTATGTTTGAAGTCACTAACAAATTTCCACGGCGAAAATCCAGCAACATTTTGCCTTATTTTCGTGGCAGAAATCCGATAGTGCTTCGCCTCAGATGCGTCATAGCACACCAAACACTATTCTCACTAAGCTTTCGATGTAAGAATACGGAAATGGGGATGCCCCATTTTCACAGTGAAAATCCATCAGAGTTTCGTGTTTGGTGTGCTATGGAGCACCAATAGGGTTTCGCATCTGTGTATACAGTGCATATCAACATGCTCGCACTGTGACAAGCAAAAGCCCTCTAAAGTGTTAGAACATGCTGATACGTGCCGCATACACGGGGAAACCAATGTCATTTGGTGATATGGATCAAGACAATCACATCGTGATGATTGTGCACACAATATAGCATGAATATGCACCTATGACAATCACCTTGAACACATACCCATACTACAAGGTCAAGAGCTCTCATGACTAGAGATGGCCACTCACATAGCCACGAGAGTCCATCATACATATATATATATGCCTGCGTGATGGGGTAAGGCATCACATAACCATGAGAGTCCATCACATAACCAGACATTGCCAACATTCCAAGGGTAAGGCCTAGTAAGGTACAGGATAAGTAAAACAGACATTGCCATACCCACGAAACGTGGCCAAAGAAAGGAGCAAGAATATAAAAGGGGGTACAAGGATGGGGACCCTAATACATGCTCCAGAGAAAAGGCTTAAAGAGAGGGAAAGAAGAGACCGCTCTAGAGGGGCTAGGCCTCCTAATCTACTGATCATTGCCCTTTGTGGGTTTGCATCCTTTTGCTTGCATCCTTGCCCTTTTTGTTCTCGCCTAGGAAGTTGCACCCTTGCTCCAAGTATCCGTGCTCCATATATGTGCACGCAAAGACAAAAGAAACAAGCCAGTAGACAAGCAAAGAAACGAACAAAGGAGATAGGGAGAGCATGCAAAGAACATACTACCAAAGAAAGCCAAATGGGGGCAAACAAAGCATGCTAAGCATATGAAAGAGCAAACAACATGTTCTCAAACAAAAGGGGGTGTCAGAGGAGGACAAATGTAGGTTTTGATCGAGTGTCCATAGCTCCACTGGATTGAAGTGCGGATGACACTGACTCATGCATGAACATGTAGGCAAGCATGCAACAAGGAAGTGTAGAAGAAAAGAAAGCCAAACGGGGGGCACACAGAAAGCAAGGCAAACATATCAACATCACACGGAGCGAAGGAAGATGTAAAGCAAGCACACTAGGACCACGGAGGCATATCCCATAGGTGGTCACATCCAAACAAACCCTAGGAGGAACGAATGCAATCACCTAAGCACAAACCCACGGAGGGCACAAAGCACATAGCAAAGCCTAGATCTAGAGAGGCTAACATGATTATAAAGCATAGAAGCAAGCAAATAAACATGGACATGCAAAGGAAATGATCCAAAGCCTTTAATATAGGCCTAGGTGTGCGAATGTAGGCCTAGACCACAAGATCTAGATCTACACCGCACCGGAAGTGCCAAAAAGCAAGGAAGAGAGATATCAAGAGACAAAAGGGCTAAAGTAGAACATGGCATAGCAACCAACATAGGTCTAAGCACACAAGCATGGCACGGAGCATATAAACAGATAGATCTAAGCATACGAATATAGATCTAAGCACTAACATGTAGATCTAAGCAAAAACATGGCAAAGAACACATAGACATGTAGATCTAAGCATAAACATGGCCAGAAGCCTAAAAACACGTGGATCTAAGCATAAACATAAAATTTAGACATATCCTAGACCAAGAAGGCTAGGAAAACAACATCAAAGCCGTAAATCATGGTAAAAAGTAAGTAGACATGCTAGGAAAGCTATAAAAGATGTTAGGAAGCTAAAATATGCTAGGAAAAGCAAATAAAGCATTTTTATATGCAAAAAGAAGCTAGGAAGAGCTATAAAGAGAAAAGGGTGTGGATTGTAGCTAAAAAGCTACATCCACACCCCTAAACCTCAAATCCAAGGTATCGAACCAAGGAGAGGAAGATTAGGTGCAAGAACACTACCTTGAAGATTGAAGGAAAAAGATGAGAATCTAAGGTGTTTAGAGATGTTTTGATGTGTTTGGGAGAGAAATTAGAGAGAGAAATTGCCAAAAAAACTGCCTAGAATTGGTTTTTTTATTTTTTTATTTTTTTTATTGGTTGCAAAATAAGGGTTTCTGGAGGCTTTTATAGCAAAAATGTGACCCTTCAACTACCCGCGCACCTTATAAGGCCACTAGCCAGCTTTCTGACATCAGTAATTTTGGCCTTATCCCGGTTTGACTTCGGATGCATGTTTGAAGGCCTTCCCGAACTCGGATGTCTAGGTTCTAGAACAATAAAGAAATTGAAAATCCAATGGTCGAATAAAAAGTTATAGCCTCAGGAAGCGTGTTGACACACTCTACAATGGCATTGGTCCTAACCTGTTCTAACAGTCAGAACAAAATTAGAATTTCTGGTGCCCTTAGGAGTCAACTTTGGGTCAAACTTGGTCAAAGTTGACAAAAACCACCGAGTAGCTTGGGTTTGATGTAGAAACATGAAAAATGTTGTTTTGGGTTGATTTTGGGGGCAACCTAAGGTTGACTAGGGGTAACCCAAGGTTGACCAGGGGCATTTTGGTCAATTTGACTTGAAATGGCACTTTGAATGCTCCGATGCCCGAATGGGTTGCGCTACATCAATCTAGATGTTTCTGTGGCCCCATGGAGAAACGATAATATTTTTGGAATTTTCAGGGTCTGGCACGCAAATTAAGGGCAGACAAAATATGGTGTCTACAGCTGCCTCTTCTTATCTGACATCTCGAGTGCAATGAGAGGTGTTGGATAAAAAATGTGATTCTGCATTTTGTTGCCCCAAAAATTGCGTGCGAAAACTGCGTTGTTCATGGATTGAGACCGGTTTCACCTAACACAGTTAAGCTGCTATAGTTGATCCGTAAAAAATTTCTGACTTGGTAAACTCTGTTTTTTTTTTTTTATTTTTTTATTTTATCAAAGGTCAAACGATCAACGTTGACCTAGTCAATGCTGATTGGCTGCCCTTGTAGGTGCGCCAGGCAGACCCGGCTTGTACAAGCCCTATAAACTGGTCCTAAAGCCTCATTTTGACCATTCTGACTTCATTTTCCTAAAATCTCACTTCTAAAAATTTCTTTGGAGCAAGTTGCGGTCTAGCAGGTCTAGCTTTCAGCTTCAGTCCACAAACTTTAGTCTCCAGTTCTGTAGTTGAGGTTAGTGTCCATTTTCTCTTTCTTTTTATTTTTTGCAAGTATGTTAGTAGCAAGTAGGTAAGCGTGCTAGCACTTATTTTATTTTTTGGTATTTTTGATGTTTTTTTTTTTTTATGCCATGATGATGCTGGAAAAATAGATTTGTTCACATGTTTAAGTAGCATAGGAAAACTTGCATATGTTGGATGCTATGGAAACACATGGAACTCTAACAAAATTAAAAGAAAAGCTAGATAAAAATGATAGACTATACATGATAAACAGAAATTTTGAGAGGTTGAAAACATGATAATGATGCAACTTGGGTTGAGAGTTGTTTTGAGAGCCTAGGATTAAACAGGCGCGGCTGAATCTAAATCCCAGAGAGGCTGTTAGGATTAAATGGTTTTGGCTGAATCTGAATCTTGGAGAAAGGTTGTTAAGATTAAAATTTTTTGGCCGAATCTGAATCCCGGTGAGATAAATGGTCGTGGCCGAATTTGAATCTCGGAGAGAGACTGGTAGGATTAATGGTCATGGCTGAATTTGAATCCCGATGAGATAAATGGTCGTGGCCGAATCTAAATCTTGGAGAGAGGTTGTTATGATTAAATGGTTGTGGCCGAATCTGAATCCCAATGAAATAAACGGTCGTGGCCGAATTTGAATCCCAAGAGAGGCTGTTAGGATTAAATGATCGTGGCCGAATCTAAATCCTAGTGAGATAAATGGTCGTGGCTGAATCTCAATCTCGGAGACAGGCTATTATAATTAAATGGTCGTGGCCGAATCTGAATCCCAATGAGAGGCTGTTAAGATTAAACAATCGTGGCCGAATCTAAATCCCGGTGAGATAAATGGTCACGACCAAATCTGAATCTCGGAGAGAGGTTGTTAGAATTAAATGGTCACGGCCGAATCTGAATCCCAATGAGATAAATGGTCATGGCCAAATTTGAATCCCAAGAGAGAGGTATTTGGAAAATTTTGATATTTTTGAGGGGAAAATTTTGATATTTTTAAGGCAAAAGAGATAGGATTAAACGTTTGTGGCCAAATTTGAATCCCAAGAGAGAGGCATTTTAAAGTTTTTGATATTTTTGAGGCAAAAGAGATAGGATTAAATGTTCGGGGCCAAATTTGAATCCAAGATAGAGGTATTTTGAAAATTTTGATTTTTTGAGGCAAAAGAGATAGGATTAAACATTCGTGGCCAAATTTGAATCCCAAGAGAGAGGTATTTTGAAAATTTTGATATTTTTGAGGCGAAAGAGGTAGGATTAAATGGCCGCAACCGAATTTAAATCCTGAGAGAGAGGTATTTTGAAAATTTTGATTTTTAAGGCGAAAGAGATAGGATTAAACGGTCACGGCCGAATTTGAATCCCAAGAGAGAGGTATTTTGAAAATTTTGATATTTTTGAGGTAAAAGAGATAGGATTAAACGGTCGTGGCCGATTTTGAATCTCAAGAGAGAGGTATTTTGAAAATTTTGATATTTTTAAGAAAACATGACATTTTTATATGGACATACATGTCATGTGTTAGGCAGTAGGATTAGACATACTTACCTGTTTACTTGCATCGCCAAATACTTTTGGGCTTACTAACTGTGAGGGGCCGGGGAAATTGGGTGCTCTCAAGAAAGAGATTTGGGTGCTTTTAAGGGAACCTCTCTTTTTAGGTAAGTGGTGTAGAGTCGCCACTTATTTTTTTTTTTATACAAAAAGAATAAGAAAAAATAAATACAAATTACATGATCAAAATACTTCATTGTCATTGATTGAATAAAGAAAAGTACAACTTTGGTAAATTAACCTTACAAGGCTTTGGGTCCTAGTTACAATCTATGCAAAAGAATACAAAGCTTCGGTCCTAATTACAATCTACTAAAATGAAAAGACAAAACACTAATCTGCCTATCCAAAAATCCTAAGCTCGGGGGCTAGGTTATGAAATGGGAAGGTGTTAGGCACCCATTCCGCCCAGACAGAGTCTGGTCTTCTAGACTCTAATGACCAATATACCCTTTTTTGCATGATGTTGAATGATATGTTGAACACCCATGACAGACACTTGACAAAAATTAATTTAAATAAATTTGCCTTATGAATAATGTCTTCTTTTTAAATGAAAAATCAGACTTGTTGTTTGAAAAAGGTAAGAAAAGAGATTTTATCAAAAAATTCAGATCTTTTGTTTGTGAAGTAAAAGAAAAAAGGAGATTTGATTTGTAAAAATCAGATCTGTTTTGGAAAGTTAAAAAAAATGAGGTTTGATTTGTGAAAATCAGATCTGTTGTTTGTGGAGTTAAAAAAACTAGATCTGTTTTGTGTCTAGTAAAAAAAATGATTTTTTGTATATGAAAAACCAGATCTGTTGTTGGAAACAAATAAAAAGGACATTTAAAGGAGGATTCACATTCATGAGATGAATTTATCATGCATCACACAAAAAACTTTAACCTAAATTCAATCCCTTCTTTTGAATTTCAAAATATGCAATTTTATGACAAAGAAAACTTTTCAAAAAAAAAAAAACTACATTTAATAAAAATACAGATCAGTTTTGAGTTTTAGAAAAAAAAAAAAAAAAAAGATCTATATTTAATGAAAATACAAATCAGTTTTGAGATTAGAAAAAAAAAAAAAACCAGATCTGTATTTTATGAAAATACAATTAAGTTTTGAGATTAGAAAAAAATCAAATCTGTATTGAGTTTTCATAAAAAACTAGATTTGTATATAATGAAAACACAGATCAGTTTTGTGTTTAGAGAAAAAATCAGATCTGTATTTAATGAAAATACAGATTAGTTTTGTTTAGGAAAAAAAAAAGATCTAAAAATATAGATCAGTTTCGAGATTTCATAAAAATCAGATCTGAAAATGCAGATCGATTTTGAGATTTTATATAAAAATAAAAAAAATAAAAAATAAAAAAACTTTGATAGTCTGCATATTTTGAAATTTAAGAAAAAGAATTACAATAAATAATCATCTAAAGAACATGCAAAGAAAATTCTAGCAAAGTATCTAAGCATGACAACTATACATTAAGAACAAGGCATCATAAAACATACTAAACATATTCATGCTTCACACTAATTAATGGAAAGAGAAAAGAAAAGAACAGAATACCTCTTGCATGACCGTGCTCTTCTAATGAATGAATATTTTAGAAATCAAAGAAGTTTGTTCACCTCTTTGAGGTCTAAAATACCTTACTTACAAAAAGAAGTTCATAAAGCAAAAGTCTCCAGAACGTCTTTAACGTAAGGGGAATTGAAAATTCAGAAGAGAGGAGCCTTTAATTCTGATTTGTTTCCTCTATTTATAGAGGTTGGGATGCTGAATGAGATCAGATACGAATTGGAACACCTCCTTATCTCTAAAAAGTCGAAAAAGATAGGCTTTATCTTAATTAGGAAGTCATCGAACTGAGCCGCAAATTTGGGCTAATCGGCACTCCAAGAGTGCTGAATGGTCCTCTTGGGTGCCAGGTTCGTGTTTGAGTTTTGGTCCAATTTGGACTCCTTTTTTGAGAATTGTTTAGCCGGGAATCATACCTAGATGCATTTTTAATCCGTATTCTAAAAATTAATCCCTTTTTCTTGATATTCAGGTCTTTAAAGTGAATTGTCTTGTAGATAAATATTCCAAAAAAACTTGATTATCCACAATTTTTTGTCATCTGATTATCTACTTTATTCCCATGCAAGCAGGCCTATTTTTGACACTAACTAACAAACAATCACAAAATTATTTAATTAATTTTAATTTTCTAACCAATCAGAATTAATTTGAATTAATCATGCGTGATCGGCTCCACCCAAACAAAATGCATACAGACCGTGCAAACTTGATCATGTGATATCTTTCAATCCGATGGTTCAATTTGGAAATTGGACATACCGTCGCGATCGTTGGAATCTCAAGATCATTTTTATGATATGCAATGAATGAATTAATGCGTGTAATGCAACTCCAAATTTTGGGTATATGAATGGTCACTCTAGCCATCTTCCAAGATTAAATTATGGGTGCAAAATTGAGTGTCTACAGAATGCCCCTCATTGGCAGAGCTTGCAAAGCGAATGTCAATGTAAACAAAAACATTGATGTTAGCAGCCATGATTTAATCGAGGATGACTTTTCAAGGATTACCTATCCCTCGAACCTAAAATCTAGGAACATAGAACTAGTGTTTTGTTGTTTTGAAAAAAATGAGAATTGTGAATACTTTACCTACTTGACAACTGATAATTTTGAAATGAATCTTGAAATCTGGGGTGACTAAGAGGCTTATCTATCTCAGTCTGTGTCATGTGACGACCAAGGGGCTTCTCTACCTCAATCTGAATGGAAGGTAACCAAGGGGCTTCTCTACCTCAATCTGAATGGAAGGTAACCAAGGGGCTTCTCTACCTTTGAACCTGGGGCGATTGAGAGGCTTCTCTATCTTAATCTTGAATTGTGACGACCAAGGAATTTCTCTACCTTGATCTAAATGGAAGGTAACCAAGGGGCTTCTCTACCTTGGAACCTAGGGCGATTGAGAGGCTTCTCTATCTCAATCTTAAATTGCGGCGACCAAGGGGCTTCTCTACCTCGATTTGAATGGAAGGTAACCAAGGGTCTTCTCTAGCTCAGAACTTAGGGCGATTGAGAGACTTCTCTTTCTCAATGTAAAAAAATCTGATCTATTTTTATTAAAATAAATCAGATCTGTTTTTATAATGTAAAAAAAAAAAAAAAAAGAGATTTGTTTTGTAAAAAAAATTCAGATTTGTTGTTGGAAAGAAAATATAAAGGACTTTTGAAGGATGATTCACATTCATAAGAGAAATTCATTATGCATGCATCACATATTAAAAAAAGGAAAAGAATTCAACCTAATTTTCAATCCTTTCTTTCAAATTTCTAAATCTACAATTTTGTGTCAAAAGAAGAATTTTTAGACTGGATATGTATGTATTATATTGCCTCTTGTAGGCTCTAGATTATATTGCTCCATAGTGGGCCCTGATATATGATATTGCCTTTTCGTAGGCTCTTCATGTATGATTGGACATTAACTCTTGGTAGGTCTTACATGTATGTTTCTAGATTTTGCCTGTTGGTAGGCTCCTAATGTATGATGAACAATGCCTCTTGGTAGGTCTTACTTGTATGCCAATAGCACTTTAGCATTTAGGAGCCGGTTGCACCACTATGGTCACTTTGCATCACATCGTATTTCCACAGATTTACTGATAGAATCTAACGTTTGATTAACCCGCTGAGGGATATGGAGAGAGAAAAGACCGCATAAAATAAAACTGCCCTAGTGTAGTTTTTATGCGGTTCTTATCATGAGAGGAAAGATTCCTGGCGAGATGGACCCGTTCTTAAGCATATTGACTAGCCGAAAGTGGACTGAACCATGCAAAATAAATTACCCCATTGTAGGGTTTTTTGTGGTTCTAAAACGATCAACCGACTTAAAGCGAGATTCGAATCGTATTGGATGATATGGGTTCCTTGACAACCCTAATGATGATCGTGGATTTCCCTAGTGGGATTTTGGACTCGCCGTGCGGCGGCATGCATTGATTGTCTCGGTTAACAACTAAATTGACCTATGCTTTGTTAAGAGTTCCCTTGGGAAAATGATCATTGCAATCTTCATACCATGCATGATGGACTACTATTAGTGATTAGGAATAGCCTTGGTATTGTCCCTTTACATGTCTTGACAACAAGGGTTGAATCAACCCCCTGAACCCAGTGAACCGGGCTTTGAAAACGAGGTTCAAGATATTTCGAGATGTTGGACAAGAAGCACAAAGATAAACTACCCTAGTGTAGGCTTTATGAGGTCTCAGTAGTATGAAAAAATCTTTTGAAAGGCAAGTTTGCTGCTGAACCTGCCGCACACCACTGTTAGCACAAATATCATGGGAATCTTCACTCCGAAGCTGCCAAAAGCCTCCATTCATTGGATTTCAGTTTAGAATACATGTGGGTTTATGCCAGGGGGGTTGAAAATCCTTGGCACGTGTCTCAAGGTGCAGCGGCCCTTGTAGGTGCGCTAGCCTCAGGAAGCGTGCTTAAAAGCAGATGGCCACCCCAGACTTTCCACATTCTGGTCTGTGATTTCTGGGGTCTTCTCCTATCCTTTTTCTTAATTGAAAACTCCTAGAAACACCATTTTTCTTCAATTTTCTACACGAATCTGCATCTGAACACCAGATTCTTTCAGATCTAAGCATGGATTTTCTTAGGCTCAAGACTTATGATACTGTGGTGGAGCTTAAGTGGGAGACTTTTCATAAGAGGGAGCTCAAGAGATGGTGGACTTCATTATCTTCCAAGGATCAGGCCTACATCAAGTAGTTCCTTGGAGATGCCATTTTGCTCCTTCGCACTTCATTGGATTGGCATTTACTAGAGGCCATAGTCACTTGTTGGGATCCTGCTTTGGGGTGCATCACCATTGGGTCTGTGGACTTGGTCCCTACTTTGGAAGAGTATGATCACTTTCTATTTCTTCCGACCCTTGTGAGCCGGGTTTATCGACCACCAACTCAATCTCGCTTCCACAAGCGGTTGGCGGAGCTTTTAGGCCTAAAGACGGCTATTGTGGATGTTCTGACCCGATATGGAAGCGACTTGGGAGGTAGCACCCCTTTCAATTTTTTGCTTTGTCGGCATGGCGAAATTGAGTGCCCTATTACTTATTGTGGAGATTTGGTGGACTTGAAGGAGCATTGGACCTTCTACAGGCACCAGGTCTTCATGGTAGCCTTCTTTGGCTCAGTGCTATTCCCTTCTCAGTTGGGTTCTATCAGCTTTGCAGTTCTACCCCTAGTGAGTACTCTGCCATATAGCACTTCTTTTATTCCCTCTCTCCTCTCTGAGACTATTAGGTCTCTTTCTCTGTGTTGTGAGATTGGTAGTGGTAGGCTTGGTTGTTGTGTACATCTATTATAGTTGTGGCTCTATAGTCATTTGAGTGTGATATCTAAGGCACAGCCTGCTGGGTTCTTGAGGAAGAATATCGTTAAGATCACTGGGGCTCTTGATCTTTCTTTTACTGGGGATATCATTGGTTGGTTGCGGTATTTGTTTGGCTTGCGTTCCACTAACTAGACCTAGAGAGTCAAGTGGGGAGTTGCTAGGTGGCAGGGTTGGATCCATTATGTTGGTTTTCTTGGCATCCCTTTGGTGGGCATCTGGGGTTGTACAAGGTATTTTCCAGGTATGGCCTTAAGGTAGTTTTGGGGTGATCATCATGTCCTTCGATTTAGTGATCTTTCTATCATCACTTGTGATTATGGGCTCTAAGATGTTGACACGGTCATCATTAATCGCATTTTGGATTTCTAGCAAGAGCGCAGGTCGACTAGCGACTATCCTACTTGTCCTGGGGACGATTATGAGTGGTCCACTATGGAGTTTAGAGAGTGGAGGACCAGCAGGGATCTATGCTTCATTGTTGATCTATCGGTTCCAGATCCTGTTGATCCCCGCCTCCCGACTGATATATTGAGGGATTATGCACTAGATTTTGAGGTTGGAGTTGAGAGCACTCTTAGAGACTTGAGAGAGTGCCTGACAGAGGCTATCAGAGATTGGGATTGTTGTAGGGAGCTTCTTGTTGCTACAATAGAGAATTATGATGAGATGGGGATAGCTTATGAGGCTGAGCTTGCCACCCTTAGAACAAAGCTTGAGCAGAGGAGTTCGGCTTCTTTAGCTACAGAGGCAGAGTGCATTCACTGATATCTTGATTCACCAGTTTGGAGAGTGAGCTGGCAAATCTTGATTCACCGTCTTAGGCTAGACAAGTGATGAGGAAAGGGCCATAGTGGAGGCCAGTTGCACTGAGGCGAGTAGGAGGGCTGATGATTTAGCACTGAGGCTATGGGAGGCTAGATCCTTCATTCATTGCACTTTGAGCTTGGAGTTAAGGCCAGCTAATGAGCCTAGTGAGCCACAGTTGGCAATTCATTGCCTTCAGGTAGAGGTAGCCGAGAAGGAGAAGGCATCGAGAGCTGTTATTGCAGAGTATGGCACCTTGCAGGCTTTGCTTGATACAGAGAGGAAGGGTTGCACCTTGAGTCTTAGTATGGAGAGGGAGCTGGTTCGACTTCAACATTCATTTGGCTAACTTAGAGAGATTGCCAGAGACCTGGGCTTTAATGTAGTAGGATTAGTTCGTACTCATTCTTTGGATGATCCGATTCTTCACACCAACTTCGAGGTGCCATGTAGGACTGTGGCAGACCGTTTAGGCTATGTTTGACTTGCAAGAGTCTTTCTGTTTTTTTTTTTTTTTTTTTTTCATTTCTCCACATGAGCTATATAGTTAGTATTCTACCTATGGAAAAGTCCGTAGTAAATTGCTAGGCAACTGTGTACAGCCTTCCACTTTTAGGTTTTTAAAGCATAGTCTAATTTGCGAGGCATGCTTAAAAATAGAAAATAGGTGGAAACAAAGATGTTTTTCCATATATTGATTATCAGGAGATATTTATATCTGTGAAATTTGTGTTTTGGATGCATATGTTCACAAATGCTTTGAAAATGCAAGATCATACAAATAAAATGGTAAATGTAAGTCTATGCATATCAATATCTCAGGTTCCAAATGATACATCCTATTCTAGACGAATCTTTTCCTTTTCCATTGGGGTACATCTTCCATTGGCATGGGCCATAAAACCACAGCAGGCCACGTATGTCCTGAACATAGAGCAACCCAAGAGAGTGCACACTTTCTTCCATTGATCTTGATCATAAACCTAAGCGGATTTGACTGACTGAATTTTCTTTTAAAATGTGACAAGGCCAAGGTGGTTGCCTACATACCTCCACTAGGAAGGATCAGGTCATCACGTAGTTCAATTGACATTTTTTTATTGTCTTAATTTTTGCCTAGACTGCCCTTTTGGGTTTTCAATCTAGCAAGCTCTTTCACGCTCTTTCTTTTACTCTTCTTTTGCATAGACTGCCCTTTTGGGTTTTCAATCTACCTTTTCATATATTTTTTTGGTATTTTTGCTCTTCTTCTTTTTTTGATTTTTTTTGGGGGCTTTTTTGTCTGTTTACATAGGGATGTAGAAAAAGAGGTTGCACTTGGAGGCTCCCTCATGCAAAGTACTGTATGACAACATCAAAATTGGTGGGTATATTAAAGTCATGCCCATCTATGTTGGCTAGAATCAAGGCTCCTTCGGAGAAGGCCTTTTTCACCACATATGGGCCCTCGTAGGTCAGGGCAAACTTTCCTCTGTAATCAGGCATGACCTAGTTGCGTTTTTTCAAGACTAGGTCGCCTTTTTCAAAGACTCTGGATCTAACTTTCTTGTTGAATGCTCGCTCGACACAGTGTTGGTACGACTGTCCATGGCACATTGCGGTCATGTGCTTCTCGTCTACCATGTTCAATTGCTCTTATCGGGAATGGGCCCATTCATCTTCTGACAACTCTGTCTGTGATAAGATTCTGAGATATAGGATCTCTACCTCTATAGGGAGGATGACTTCCATGCTGTAGACCAAGGAATATGGGGTTGCACCTATGGAAGTATGAACAAAAGTGCGATAGGCGCACAAGGCGAATGGCAAGATCTTCTTTATGTTCTTGTTGGTGGTTTCTACTATATCTGAGGACAGTAGGAAACCAAATTTTGGTGTTCAATCTTGAATTGTTAGCAAAGTTGCTCGATCATTTTTCCATTTAGGTTCTTCCTATTATTGGTAATGAGCTCTACTGGTATGTCGTAGTGGCAAATGATGTTCTGTTTCAAGAATCGGTCCACCACAGCTTGGGTAACGCTCTTATAGGAAGCAGCTTTCACCCACTTGGTGAAGTAATCGATGGCCACCAAGATATACTCATGCCCATTGGAGGCTTTTGGAATCACGGGTTCGATGATGTCCATTCCCTAGGCTTAAAATGGCCATGGCATTGCTAGAGAGTGCAAAGGCTGAGGAGGAACATTCTTTCTATTCTAATAGACTTGGCAATGGTGGCACGTCCTTACATGCTTGATGCAGTTGCTCTCCATGGTGTGCCAATAGTAGCCGGCTCTCATAATTTTTCCGGCCAATAGGGGTCTACTGGCATGGGCTTCAAGCAAGCCTTCATGCATCTCTTCCATCAAATGGTTAGCCTTGTGGGCGTCTCTGCATTGAAGCAGAGTTGTATCGTGGTTCCTCTTGTATAAGACTTCCCACTCAAGAAGAATTGGCACGCCATGCGCCTGATGAATTTCCACTCACTATCTGTGGCTCCAGACAGGTATTTACCATCTTTGATATAAACCTTGATATTATGGTAACATGGCTTCCTGCTGACTTCATCTTTGACGTTCATGCATTCTTTGATATTCATGTAATAGGCTGGCACGCTGTAGATCTCTATGCGCAATTGTTGCATATCATCTCCTTCTGCCAACTTAACCATGCTAGCTAAGGTGTTAAAGCATCTGCAAACTGGTTATGTGCTCGGGGCAGATAAGCAAAGGTAATGTTTTAGAACTTCGGGATTAGGTGGTTGGTGCACTTTTGATATGGAATCAACCTATTGTCTTGGGCTTGCCATTTCCCCTCTATTTGGGAGATGATCAACAGGGAATCTCCAAAGACGCTTAATTTGTACGCGTCGAACTCTAAGGTAAATTTCAGCCCTACTATGCACGCCTCGTACTCTATGATGTTGTTGGTGCAACCAAAATTCAGCTTGACTAAAACAGGGATTTGCTGACACTTTGGGGATACTAGAACTGCTCCCACTTCATTCCCTATGCTATTGGCAGCTCTATCGAAATAAAGCTTCCAACGCCATGGTTCTACATTTCTTGGTTCTGGCTCTAGTGCTAAGACATCCTCATCTAGAAAGAAGGATTCTGAAAATTCTAGATCGTTAAACGGTTGGTCCACTAGGTAATTGGCTACGGCTTGGCCCTTGATGGCCTTTCTCGTAACAAACACGATATCAAACTCAGATAGCAACATATGTCGATAGGAGATCTTCCTTGTGAGGGCAGGCTTTTCAAAGATGTACTTGATAGGATCCATGCGGGAAATCAATCGTGTGGTGAAGTAGAGCATGTATAGCCATAACTTGCATGAGGCCTATGCTAGGGTGCAACACATCTTCTCAATGGCGATATAATTGATCTCACAGCTAGTGAACTTCTTATTCAGTTAGTAGATCGCCTTCTCTTTTTGATCAGGTTCATTCATCTGGCCTAACATGCAACCCGTGGATGATTCTTGCACTGCTAGGTAGAGAATCAATGGATGTCCCAGTGTTAGGGGAACCAGAATAGGAGGGTTTAACAAATACTGCTTAATCTTGTCAAAGGTCGCTTGACACTCATCTGTCCATTCTATCTTTGTATCCTTATTTAAGAGCTTGAAAAATGGACCTCACGTTGCAGTTAATTGCGCTATAAAGTGGGCTATGTAATTCATCCTTCCTAAAAAGCTTCGAACTTGTTTCTCGGTTTTTGGTGCAAGCATGTCCCTAATGGCCTGGACTTTTGCGGGGTTCACTTCAATTCCTTTCTGGCTCCAAAGATGCACTTGTTAAGGTTAAGCCTTCACCTATACTTGACGAGGCACTTAAATAGATTTCTCAAATCTATCAAATGATCTCTAGGAGTGTGCGACTTGGCGATCATATCATCCACATAGACTTCGATCTTCTTGTGCATCATATCATGGAACAGGGTTACCATGGCTCGCTGGTAGGTCGCCCCAGCAATCTTCAAGCTGAACGGCATGACATCATAGGCGTAAGTTCCCTAATGAGTGGTAAACGCTGTTTTGGCTTTGTCTTCTTCAGCCATCTTGATCTGATTATAACCCGAGAATCCATCCATAAAGGAGATCAATCAGGGTATTAATATGTGTGGCAAAGGAAAATTATCCTTCGGGCTGGCCCGATTCAAATCTCTATAATCGACTAGATATGCTATTCCAACCCTCTCAGGTGATCGAGAGGCCCAATCACTCAATGATGGAATACTCCTTACTCAGCCAATGCAACCACAAAGCAAGGCTCGATGGTCCAAAGATGGCACTTGCCTAGCATCCTTGGTCGAATAGTAAAAGTCAGATTATCTTTGGGAGATATGATAGAGTTCACAGAGAACTCTTTAGGACAGAGCCGAATAATGCAAGCAAGATCAGACTCTTCGTCTTCCAATTCCTTGAAAGGTTGTGGCGTAATGACTTTGACTGGAGCCTAAAAAGTGGTTTTGATATAGGGAATAGACATCCCTAAAGTGTCGCACTTCCTCTTCTTGCCTTTGGAAGCTTGAAAGAGTTCTTCATGAGTGGGTTTATACCCCAAACGAAACCTTCCTTTATTATCTGAGAGTTCAATAAGAGTAGGGCTCCCACGTCCTACAACTCTGAGGCCTTGGCCTAATTTGTAACCAAACTTGAGCATTTCCTTTGTAGCCAATAGAACTGCTCGAAGCTATGAAAAGATGCTTCAGGGAAGGCGTTGGCATCGATGTAGGGGATAGATGTTTCCTGGAAGATAGTCATGTGCTCTTCAGCCATAATGGTGATCAACTAATTTTCAGAGATGAACTTGAGTATCCTATAGAGGGTAGACGCGACTACACCTACTGTATGCAACCAGGGTCTCCCTAAAAGCATGTTGTATGGAGAGTCAAACTTAATCACTTGGAAGTTGACCATGAAGGACCCTGGGTCGATCTCATCATTAGCTCTATTTTGCTTTGCACTTCTCGATGCATGCCGTCGAAGGCTCTAATGATCATAGTGCTAGGTTTAATAAGAGATGTATCCACCTTTAGGTGCTCAAGAGTGGCCATTAGGTAGATTTTCAGGGCTAATCCATTGTAGATTAACACCCTTGCGACAATCATGTCTTCACACTTGACTACGATATGCATGGCCAAGGTGTGATCTCTACCATTTAGAGGAAATTCATTGTCTGAAAATGACACTTGGTTGGTGGTCAACACCAATTATACCATACCCTCGAATGAGGAGTTTGTAATACCGGTAGGAACATGCGTTTCCTTTAATACTTTCAATAGAGCTTCACGATGGACCTCGAAAGATAGCAATAGGGCAAAGATAGAAATTTGAGCTGGAGATTTGTTCAACTACTGAATCACACTATAATCGGCCTTTCATATGGTTTTGAAGAATTCCTCAGCTTCTTCAGTGGTGACCCTATTCCTGACTAGTTCGGCTTTGCTCTTGCCAATCTCTTTCCTCCTCTTTTCTAGTTCCTCAAGAGTATAACATCGACCACTCCTAGTGATTTTGATTAGGCCTGAAGAGATATTAGAACAAACCTCTTCCTTTCTAGTTTAGGTGGAAATCAAAGTCACAACATATTTCCATGGGCATGATGGCTATCTTGGTAAGGGAAGGGCTTCAACATATGGATGACCAAACCTTCTTGAGTCTGTAGATTTGGCACGAGGTTGAACATCTTTAGATCAATGATGACTGGGCTGGGCAGAGCAGCTTCTAAAGTTTGTGGGTCAAGACCCCAAAGATTCCTTGGATAAGCTTTGGCAGAATTAGAGGATCAAAACCTCGAATAGTGGGGACAACAGGGGTTCCCTTCTGGATAAATCCTAGAGATGGCTCTGTGATTACAGGTAATGCCAAGACTAGAGGAATAAAGCCTTCGATGGCTGGCATGGCTTATCCTTTCTTTAGAGCTAGCACCTCTGAATCCACAGGTGATTCTATAATCTCTAGCTGCCATGCAATCATTTCTTCACATGGATTCTCTTTCAATCCGGATGATACCAGGGTTAGCTAGACTCTGGACTTGTGCTCAGAACACTCTACAATCGAACAGGGCATGTTGGTCCCCACTATCACAGAATGAGTAGACTCCCTAGTCAAAACCTAGAGCTTCTATGTTTTCAAGAATAATGTGACTTTCTTAGGCTAGGGCTCGCAGCATGGCTTTCCAAGGGAATGAAGGGGATGAGAAATCAGGGATCCTTTCCTCCACAATAAAGATAGCATTCATGTTCCCTTCTTGGTGAGGAGGCAAGGGGTTAGTGATGACATTCGGCTTGGCCGTGTTATCGAACTGTACTAACTTGTTGTCGATGAGATCCGGGATTCGGTGTATCAAATGTGCACACTCTTTTAAGGCATGTACCTCGGCTCCAAAATGGTGTTCACACTTCTTGGATGGATCAAAATCGGGTAGAGGAGGACCATCTCTGGGTCTCGTGAAAATTGGAGTCACTAGCTTCTTCTCCAACAAATAAGCATAAAGCTCTGCCATAGGCATGAGTAAAGGAGTGAATTTTCGTGGTTCCCCCTTGGGATATCGGGGTGGATTGGGCCTTTCCCTTTGATTGAATGCTCGGTAAAGTGCCTAGGCTAGCTGAACCTATTGCTAATAAGGTCGGGCATTTGGGATTGCATAAGCAGAAGTAACACCCTTGGGCCCTTTAGGCACTTTGTCAATCACAT
Source organism: Quercus aquifolioides (assembly GCA_019022515.1). NCBI lineage: Eukaryota > Viridiplantae > Streptophyta > Magnoliopsida > Fagales > Fagaceae > Quercus > Quercus aquifolioides. The sequence continues at coordinate 41,564,012 of CM032328.1, read as the reverse complement.
GAACATTGGCTTCCTTCCCTTTCACCCAATCGCCTTTTTTACCTATTTTTCTATCATAGAACTCAAAGCCTTAGGATCGACTATCTTCTTGCTTCTAATACCCTCAGCAATATGCTCCCCAATAGGAATCAGGCTTACGAAGTGAGTGACTTGGGCACTGATCATCTTCTTGTAGTAAGGACGCTTATGGTTATCGATGAACCACTTGATCATCTCATCTTCCATCATAGGAGGAAGCCTTTAGGCAGATAGCTTGCACCAACTTTGGGCATACTCACGAAAATATTCCCCACTCTTCTTTTCTATCCTTTGAAGAATTGTGCGATCGGGCGTTATCTCGATATTGAACCGGTAATACTCCAAGAATGCATTAGCCATCACTCTCCAATTGGAGGTCTTTTGCAATCTCACATACTAGGTGGCTGTAGGGCCAGTCAAGCTATCAAGGAAAATCTAGCAGAGCAATTGATGATTGTCTCCATAGGGTGCCATCATACTTGGCAAACTCAGGTGCCTTTAACTTGGGAGGCATAGTGATCTGAGGGAAATTGGTCAGACTGTCTAGATCAACACTTCCTCGAGTGCCGGAGCCCTCTATGATACGAATTTTCTTAGTCAGGCTCTTCACTTGACTTTTGACTTGACCTTAACTAGACTCTAAGTTCTTATTCTTAGGAGGATCCAATTCTTGGTTATTCCCTTGTGGGGTGAACGGTGGCAATGCAAACAAATAGGTAAGTACGCTTAACCCTACTTCCTAACACATGTCATGCAGAATCATACCAAGAACTCACATCTCCAAGAATGGCAAAGCAACTCAAGAATTATAATTCAAGGCTAACTAGCGGCAGTGTCCATGCTTCTCGCCAGGAATGCTATTCAGATGCCCTCCGTCTCTACTTGGTTCCCCATTGTCAAGAATGCTATTCGGATGCCCTCCGTCTCTACCTAAATCCTAATTTAAGGCTAACTAGCGGCAGTGTCTGTATGTCTCACCAAGAATGCTATTCGGATACCCTCCATCTCTACCTAGATATCAATTGTCAAGAATGCTATTCGGATGCCCTCCGTCTCTACCTAAGTCTCAATTCGAGGTTAACTAGTGGCAGTGTTCGTACGTCTCACCAGGAATGCTATTTGGATGCCCTCCGTCTCTACCTAGATCTCAATTGTTAGGAATGCTATTCGGATGCCCTCCGTCTCTACTTGAGTCCCAATTCGAGGCTAACTAGCGGTAGTGTCCGTACGTCTCACCAGGAATGCTATTCGGATGCCCCATCTCTACCTGGGTCCCACTTGTCAAGAATGCTATTCGGATGCCCTCCATCTTTACCTGAGTCCCAATCTAAGGCAAACTAGCAACAGTGTCCGTATATCTCACCATGAATGCTATTCGGATGCTCTCCGTCTCTACATGGATCCCAATTTTTAGGAATGCTATTCGGATGCCCTTCATCTCTACCCGAGTCCCAATTCGAGGCAAATTCATAATACAAAATTTGTACACATATCCTCTGGGAATTGAACATGCAGGTAGATCATATAGACCTTGTGCACATATCCTATGGGAATTGAATATGCAGGCACAGTGGAAGAGGTAGAGATAGAAACAATGACCTAGGTCACCCCCAAGCAAGAACCTCACCAAAACAGGTAGATAAAGAGATGGAGAAGACAAGTATTACCTAAAGGCACAAGCCACAAAGAGAAGTTTGAGGCAAGAGCCCTAGATGGACACCAAAGATATATATCCTTTTAAGCTTGTAAGAGCACCATGTTTGTTTGGTTGATGGTTGCGGCCGTTGGCTTTGTTTGTTTTTTCCTTTTCAAGTGACTCTAGGATAGTGAGTCACTCACGTTTTTCTTGCAATTGGCAAAATAGGTTCTGGGATAGTGAACTTGTCATTGCTCATTTCCCGACCAACAAGGGTGGGAATTTGGACATACGAATCCCGTGCGACTCTACGAAGTTGCACCCCACCCTATATATGTGTGTTGTGTGTTATGTGCGTGGGTTGGGCCCGAGCCGTACGTCGAAACAAAATGTTTTGTCTCTTATTCTTTTAATTCCAATAGCGAAGCTCACGAATCAAAAGAGGGGCATTTGTAGACACCATATTTTGTATCCCTCACGACTCTGGCCCCTATTCTCCAATGATGCCGAAATTCTAAGGCCCATGGTTGGTTTAGGACCCAATCAAATTACAAATTGACTTGAAATGTGTTAAAATAGAAAATATAACATTTTATGAGCAAATAAATCTATTTTTAGAAATAAAAGGCCAAGGAAACCCTGGGCCTACGTACGAAGGTCAAAAGCTGTGTACGCAAGCACGGACCTACACACGTAGCTAGGGTTTCAGAAACCTATGAAAGGCAAGTTTTCGGCATTAATGTTTAGGTTCAGAATGAATCCCACATCGTCTGGGAGCCATTCTAAGCCCCTATTTTCTCACTATATAAAGCCATACATGGCACCTTTTCAAAAAACAAAGAAAATCCTAAGGGAAAACCTAAGATTCATTAGAAATAGTGAATCAAAGAGGGAGTTTTTCACAAAACATCCTCAAGTCAATTTTCTTTTGATTGGGAACCTTTTTGGTCTTGATCCTTCGAGTTTAAGATTACTAATCACTTTTAAATTTGATTGTAAATAGATTGATTGAAGGGAACAGTCAAAATTAAGCTTTAAAAGCTTCTTGTTTGAGGTATTGAGTTCTAAGCTTTTCTTTTTCATTTCCTTACCTTTTCTTGCTTTAATCTTTTTATTTTCCTTCTTTCTTTTGTTTTTTTATATGATAACATGTTTGTTTAGCTTATGTATTCTTTGCTTTATGATTTTATGCATATTAGGTTGCTAGACTTAAGTTCTGCTAAGTTTTCTGTGTTTCTGTGTTTTTGGGTTAGGGTTTAGGGCATGTCTGCATGCGTATGCTTCTACATGTGTACACAGGCTCGAAGTATACGTATGCATACAACTGACCTACGTACACAGGCCTATGTATGTGCATGCACACTCGTGCCCAGAAAACCTAATATGAGTTTTTTGCTTCTGTTTCTTTGTTTCTCTTACATTATATACCTCTGTTTTTTTCCTTTTTACGCTTTTTAAGTCTTAGTTCCTCTGTTTAAATAGTTGTCTTCTTTAACATGCTAGATTAGGGTTTCCTTCCTCTTCTTAATACCATGACCATACATATAACATGATCATGCACTAATGCCATGGGTGCTGTTGAGACTGTACTTTGTCCACCCTCAATTTGCGTGCTGGACCTCGAAAATCCAAAAATATTATTTTCTCTCCATGGGGCCGCGAGAATAGCTAGAATGATGTGGCGCAACCCATTCGAACACCGGAGCAATCAAAGTGCCCGTTTTAGCCAAAATGACCAAAACACCCCTGGTCAACATTGGGTTGATCGAAAGTTAAACACAGCCAAAATCCTCATAAAAAAACATTTTTCGTGGTTTTACATCATACCCGAGCTTCTCGGCAACTTTGACCAAGTTTGACCCGGACTTAACTCTTAGTGGGCCCAAAAACCCTAATTTTGATCTGACTGTCAAAACGGGTTGAACCCAACACCATTGTGAAGATTATCAAATTCTTATTCCAATGACTATTCATGGGTCGAAATCGGAGTTAGAACGGCTGAGATATCATGAAAACTGGGTTAACGCACCGATTGATGCACCTCTAACTTCCAGGAGCCATAACTTTTGATCTGACTGTTGGATTTTCAAGTTCCATACCTTTTTAGAAACTGGAAGTCAAGATCTTTCCAGGGGTGTCAAGATCAACCCCATTTAAGAAGCTTCACAAGTGGCGGCCCTACAAGGGTCACCGTCTCATAAAGCGTGCTGGGGGTATAAAAGGCCCTAGGCACCTCGAGACCACAAAAAAAAAAGAAAGAAAAAAAAAAGAGAGAGACTTTTATGAGGTTTTTCTCTCTGCCTAGACGTCTTCTGAACATTTATCCTCTCTTCCAAACACAAAAAATACATCGAAGCCTTTTGATTCTTCCTTCTTCACCAAAAATACAAGGTATTGTTCTTATACCCAATCTTCCTTTCCTTGGTTCTATACCGATTTGGGGTTTAGGGGTGTGGATGTAGCTTTTTAGCTACTGTCCACACCCCTAACCTTCTAAATCTTTTTCTATCTTTTATCTTGCTCTTTTAGCCTTAATAACATGATTTATTGTTTTATCTAGCATGCTCTTTGCTTTATTTTCCCTCAAGCACATCTTTGGTTTATTTCCATGTGTTTCCATGTTTGTTCATGTGCTAGTTGCCTTTTCTTCATGCTTTATGCTTTATGCCATGTTTAGATCCTTCTTTCCTATGTGTTGATGTTTGGGCCGACATGCTCACATGCTTGATATTATGTTTCCGGTCATGCCTTGTTTAGATCTACATGTTTGTATGCATGTTCTATTCTCCTATGCCAATGTCTATGCCTTCACATGCTTGTATGCTTGGATTTTTGTTCTTCCATGCTTTTATGCTTACATCCACATGCTTAGAGGTACATTTACATGCTTACATGCATATTTCCATGCTTATATCTGTAGATCGGTGTGTTTACATGCTTAGACAGATGTTCTCTACATGCTTTATGCCATCATCTATGTGCTTGCGTGCTTCATGCCATGTTTATTTGCTTAGGCCTAGACCTTGTTTGTCATGTCATATGCTATTGTAGCCCTTTTGTTCCATTTATAGCATTTTCTTGTGTTTTGGCCTAATTGTTAGGACTCGATCTAAACCCTGTGGTCTTCGTCATCGTCCATACACCAAGGCCCACATCAAAAGGTTTGGATCATCTTATTTGCATGTATATGTTTGCTTTCTTTTATGCTTTATGCTTGTGCTAGCCTCTCTTGTTCTAGGCTTTGCCATGTTTGGCAACCTCCGCGGGCTTTACCTTATGTGGTTACATCCGATGCCTATGAGGCCTTGTTCGGATGTAACCATTTGGGAGGCATCTCCAGATGCGGGGTTGCTCCGTGCGTACCCTTCCCTTTTCCGCTCCGCGTGATGCTATGCTTACCATGCTTGCTTATGCCACCCGTTGGCTTTCTATGCATTTTTGCACGCTTGTTCACATGTCCATGCATGAGTCTTGCTTGCTAGAATGTCATCCATGCTTCAACACAATGAAGTGGACATTCGATCCAAACCTACATTTGTCCCTTGCGGACACCACCTTTTGTTTGCTTTCTTGCCTGTTTGCCTTCTCGCTTGTTTGCTCGCTTTCTTGTTTCTTTGCTTGCCATGTCTATCTCGCTTATCTGCTTTATGCCTCTTTCATATGCTCTTTGCATCTTTTCCTTCCATTGCTTGTCTGCTGGTTTTTTGTCTTTGCCTTTGCATGTACACACATGGAGCGAGGACACATGGAGTTAGGGCACGGTCTCCTAGGCGCAAGCGAAAAGGGCATGTGGATATAAGCCAAGCAGTTACGTTCAGTAGGTTTAGGGATCTAACCTCTCCCATTTGGTTATGTACTCTTTTAAACCCCCTCCCTTCCTTCCTTCTTTCTCTCTTAGATGGGTTGTATTAGATATATCATGCCATGTATCACTCGTCCTCATCTCTAGAGTATGGCGACCCCTGTTTACTTTCTTGCACCTATATTTTGGGCCATGCTCTAGGGACGTAGGCATTTACTTTCCTCCTCTATGTGCTTGCATTGTGCATGATGTATGTATATATATACCTACTCGCCCTTTCGGTGTGATTGTCACAGTCTATGTCACCTTAGGCAAAGCGATGCCTAATTTCTGCCACGAAAGTAAGGTGACATGTCGCCGGATTTTCGCCATGGAAATCTGATACTTTGCCCGAATGCCTTAGGAAAGCGTAGATTAGGACCACACCCATTCAAAAGCCAAACCTCAAAGCCCCCCATGCATGCAAAGCCCCGAAAGCCAATGCCAAAATCTTGTTTTTTACTCCCAATCTCCGAAAATTAGGGTTTTATCAAAACAAAGGACTATCCTTGGTCAAGTGTTGTGGGGTACCTAACACCTTCCCCACACGTAATCAAACTTCTGGACTCAAGAATCAAGATTTTTTTCCTTCCACATTAGATTAGGAAAAATGCCCTCTTTCTTAGTCTAGGATCGGTAATAATATCTACTAGAAACACGTGACCAATCACACCTTAGAAAACCCAATGATTGGTGGCGACTTCACTTACTTTTGGTAATCACCTAAAATTTGGCCAAGATTCCTGCCACACCTCTAAAGATACACAACTACCTTCCTCCACCGAGAGAGAGAGTACTCGAAGCTCCACGTGAACCATACCAATCATCGAGAGGGGCCTCCAACAAGCCCCGCGTGTGCGGGAGCATCGCCATTGTGGGTGGTCAAACGAAGGCCCGACGGCGGCGTCAACAGACTGGCGACTCCACTAGGGATCACCACGGCAGGTGGTCAAACGAAGGCTCGACGGCAGCGTCAACACACTGGCGACTCCACTAGGGATCGATGAGAGTTTAGCCTTTAGAGCCTTTGATAAAACCATAGTCTTTGGACATTGGCTTTCAAAAACATAGAAATTGGCATTGGCCTTCGAGGCTTTCCTTTTGAAAAAGGCTTTTACTATATCCTAGTAGACTATTTTCAAAAGAGCAAAAAAATCCTTTTCCGTAAGGGAGGTTGTGAGGTATTTTCATGGGGCTTTACCGCTTTCCTCACATGCTTTACTGCTTTCCTCACATGCTTTACAGCTTTCCTTCACATGCAAACATAGGGTAGCAAAATTTAATTTCCGCTCCACCTTTATCTGCTTTCATATATATATCTGCTGTGTTTGGAAAAAGTCTTTCCCCTTCATTAAGGATTGCATGACATATACACCCTTTTTAAGCCAAACTCGGGCTTTGCACTGCTGGCGTGGTCACATCTCTTTGGGAATTTCATCACCCCATTTGCAGATGCCCAGACACAAACATTGGCAGTGTTTGTAGGCATTTCTGGGTCCATGGGTGGATAGGAGTAGCTGAAAAGGCCCCCTCGATCCTTCCTACCCCACAACTTCCATAAAGGGAGGGGTATGGTGATTAAGTCCCCCTAGGATAGGAACAACCTACCAGTTAAGCCTTTTCATACAGTTGGCCTAGTTATGTCAAACCCGTGAGAACTAGATCAAGCCCAAAGCCCATGAGGACTAGGAAAAGCCTAAAGAGTGAACATCCAAGCCTAGGAAAGGACACCCTTGTAGGACTAGAGGTCAGGGGAAAATGTTTTGCAACAAGTGCGCCCTTTTTGCTTGCGCCAAAGAGATTGTGCTCTATTCCAGCTTCTTTCTATCCTGCTTGCACAGCATCCATGGTTAAATCCCTAGGGAAAGCAACCCCGTTGCTTGTACATGCTAGATCATACCCCATCCCTAAGGGTTTACAACCCTACAAGGGCACTCATGCATACACTAAATGGTTCCGTCACCTAATTGTGCAAAGATAAAATCTGTGGCAAGTAATCAAAACTCCCTAAGAGGAAATGCCGTCGAAAAACTGTCAAGAATCCCAAGACATCATGAGTTCAAGAATTCTCCCAAGAGAGATCTAAATCATCAAAGAGATCCAAACTGCCAAGAGATCCAAACTGCCAAGAGGTCCAAATCGCCAAGATGTCAAGAGTCCAAGGGCTCCCTCAAGAGATCGAAAGGTCCAAGAGATCCATGCCGTCCAAGTTACCAAGAGATCCAAGTGTCCAAAAGCTTCCTGGAGAAGTCCACATTGTCAGAAGCCGAGCTTTTCCTCGTAATTGCATTTACTTGTATTGTAAAAGGCCTATTGTTGGAGCCATTGAACTCAGCATTGTAAAAGCAAACCTTGTACAAACATTCTGTTTCCATGTAATCAAAAGCAGGGCCCATCCTGCATTGTCCAACATGTCATGAAAGTTTCAGTTACTTGCTAGTTTCATGCATTAATCTCACATCATAGTAGAAACTCACCATGATGAATACCCAATCAAGGGTGCAAAGCCAAATTTTTCTGGAAATGGTAGGTGCATGTTAAGTAACAAGGACATAAACTAACTGGATTTTGGTGTTGTGTTTCCACATTATCGAATGCACCTCATTTCTTTCACCTCCTATTCTTTCTCTGGATCAAAAGGTTGCTAAAAATTGCTAAAAGGAAACAATCTAAGTTACCACCACGTCATGATCCCGTTGTCACTAGGTCTCGCGTAAGAGAGATGTCAACTAGTGGTACTTCTCTGCATGAGGAAAATGCTCAGGAAATTGCTCTTCTAAAGGAGAAAATGGTAGAAATGATGCGTATGATGCAACAACTGGTTGTAAGAGGAGGACATAACTCCTCTGGTTATAGTCAGGGAGGTCCCCAAACCGAAAATGAAAATCAGCCCCCACTAGAACAGGATCAGGGCCACAATATACCACCCTAGGGCAATAACCAAGAAACAAATCCTTCTAAGGATAAGACCCCCAAATCTGGGTATGGCCAAGTCAAGAGCCAAGTGGAAACTCTAGCTAAGAAGCTTCGTAGAGGGCTCTAACACCCATAGAAGTGTTGATCTAGACAGTCTGACCAACTTCCCTCAAGTCATTATGCCTCCCAAGTTCAAGGCACTAGAGTTTATCAAGTATGATGGTACTGGGGACCCTTGCGCGTATTTATGCATATTCTGTAGGAAGATGGCTCTGTATGGGGATAATCACCCTCTGCTTTGCCAGATTTTCCCTGATACTTTGACCAGCCCCGTGGCCACATTGTAAGTGAGACTGGAAAAGATCTCTAGCTGGAGGGAAATGGCCAATTCTTTCTTGGAATACTACAGGTTCAACATCGAGATAGCTCCCAACCGCACGGTCCTTATGAGAACAAAGAAAAAGAGTGGGGAGTCTTTTCGAGAATATGCCCAGAGGTGGTGCGAGCTAGCCGCACAAGTTCAACCCCTCATGATGGAAAATGAGATGATAAAATGGTTTATTGACAACCTTAAGCATCCTTACTGTGAGAAGATGATCAGCACCCAAGTCACTCATTTTGCTAGCCTCATCCCTATTGAGGAGCATATTGACGAGGGTATTAAAAGCAAGAAGATTGTGGATCCCGAATCCTTGAGTTTCATGGTAGACCAACAAGTCAAGAAAATGACCGGCCGCAAGACTAAGGAAGCCGATGTGCACATGGTCGACAATGCATCAGAAAGGCCTAGGGGTATTACTACTGCTTATGCAACCCTAGCTGCTAGACCTTATCAGCAACAGGCTCAGTCTACTCAAGCACCTAACTGAGCCTTTAATCAGAAAGGGAGGCCATACCCACCTCATCCCCCAAGAGGGAAAACCAAAAGTACACTCGGTTACCCATGCCCATGGCAGATCTCTATGCTTACCTGCTGGAAAGGAAGCTAGTGACCCCAATGTTTGCCAGGCCCAGAGAAGGCCCTTCATCACCTAGCTTTGACTCGTCCAAGAAGTATGAACACCATTTTGGGGACTCTGGAAGAATGCTACTAGTTGAGAGACCGTGTCTAGGATCTCATCAACAACAAGTTGATACAGTTCGATAATGCAATCGCTCCGAACATCATCACCAACCCTTTGCCTCCCCATCAGGAAGGGAATGTGAATGCCATCATCACAGTGGAAGAAAGGGTTTCAGATTTCTCCTCACCATCACTCTCATGGAAGGCCCTACTCCAAGCCTTGGTCCAAGAGAGCCACCTTGATGTTAAGGGTATGGGAACCCCAGGATTTGATTGGGGAATCTAATCATTTTGCGACAGTGGAGACAGGCATGCCCTATTTGATTGTAGAGTGCTCCGAGCATAAGTTTAGAGTCTAGCCGATCGTGGTATTATCTGGATCAAAAGAAAGGTTGTATGAAAAGGTGATTGCATGGCAACCTGCCTGTGTCCTCCAGCTGCCTAGTCAGGAACTAGCTGCGATGCTATATCAGTTGGGTCAAGGAAATATTAGGACAAATATTTACTAAAACGCCTTGGTAAGGTTACTTCAGTGCCTCCCTCTTCGGTAGTCACTGAGGAGATCATAGAATCACCTACGGATTAAGGGTCATTAGATTCAAGAAAAGAGCAAGCCCTACCAGCCATCGAGGGATTCTCTCCTCTGGTTCTTGCATTATCTGCAGTCGCAGGGCAAGCTTCATCATCAGTTCAAAAGGGAACTGCCAAGCCCGATGGTTTTTAATCCGAAGATGTTCTCCATAGCGCCTAATTTGCAAACTTAGGAGGGCGTTATCATTCACATGCCGAAGTTGTTCCCTTATAAAGATAGCCACCGTGTCCCCTGAAAATACGATGTGTCCTTGATCTCCACTCAAATCGGAAAAGAAAAGGTCTGCTCCAATATCTCGTTAGGTCTATCTAGGCTTACAAGGAGTGGCCACCACTTAACTCCCGAGAAGCTAGAAAAGAGAAGGAAAGAGATTGGCAAGGGTACAGCCGAGCCTGTCAGGAATAAGGTCACGACTGAAGAAGCCGAGGAATTTTTGAAAATTATCAGAAACTCAGAATACAGTGTGATTCGCCAGCATAGATTTCTATCTTGGCGCTATTGCTATCCTCCGATGTCCACCGTAAGGCCCTCTTGAAAGTCTTGAAAGAGACATGTGTTCCTACAGGTGCCACAAAATCTTCCTTTGAAGGTCTAGTCTTAATGGTGTTGGCCACCAACCAAATTTCCTTTGCAGATGATGAGCTACCACCAGAAGGTAGAGAGCATACTTTGCCCATGCACATTATGGTAAAGTGTGAAGATATGATCATCTCCAGAGTACTAGTTGACAATGGATCAGCCCTAAATGTTTGCCCAATGTCTACTATAGAGCGTTTGAATGTGGATACCTCTCTTATCCGCCTTACCACCATGATCATTAGAGCCTTTGATGGCACTCTCCGGGAGGTGCAAGGTGAGATCGAGTTAATGATCGGGGTTGGCCCCAGGTCTTTCATGGTCAACTTCCAAGTCATCAAGGTGGATTCCCCATATAATATGCCCCTAGGGAGGCCTTGGCTACACACTGCGGGCGCAGTTGCTTCTACCCTTCACCAGAGGCTCAAGTTCCCCTCCGAGGATCAGTTGATCACTATTATGGCTGAAGAGCCCCTAACCATCTTCAGGGAGACTTCTATCCCCTACATTGGTGCTAATGCCTTTTCGAAGGCAACTTTTCATAGTTTCGAGCTAGTCTCCATGATTTCCAGAGCTTTAGAACTCGAGCCAGAATGGCCCTTCGCTACTTTAATGGCTGCCAAGGAGATGCTCAAATTTGGCTATCAATTAGGCCAAGGCCTTGGCGCCATAGGACATGGGAATGCTTTTCTGATTGAACTCCCAGACAATAAAGAAGGATTCGGTCTAGGCTACGAGCCCTCCGATGAAGAACTTTTTTAGACTTCCAGAGGAAAGAAAAGGAAGTGCACTGGCCAAGGGATGTCCATTCCTTACATCCGACTCACTTTTCTGGCTCCGACCGAGGTCATCAGATTAGAAATGCCACAGGAATCATGCGAGGAGGAATCAGATCTAGCTTGTCTCATTCGCTTGGGTCCTGAAGAATTCTCAGTGAATGCCATCATATCCCTCAGGGATGATTTGACTTCTACTATCTGGCCCTATGTGCCAGGCGAGACAGCAGGCCATTGGACCATCGAGCCCTGCTTTGTGGTTGCATCGGTTGAGTAAGGAGTATTCCATGATCATGTGGTTGGGTCCTCCAGTTGCCCGAAGGAGTTGGAATAGCATATCTAGTTTGTTTTTCATGTTTACTTCCTGCTTTCTGCATTCTTTTTTTGCATTTCCCCAGTTTATTTCCCAAAAAAAGAAGAGAAAGAGTATTTCCCTTTTTATCATTATCAAGCATGCACTTTGTTATCCCCCTGTCTATAACCCGTTAATGAAAATTATCCAGCATACTATTCAGGAAATCCTTGCATTTGTCTCCTTATTTTCTTTCCTATGAATATGTGCGTGCAAATTATCTTATGTTTCTCTGTATATGTTCTGTTCTATAGGATCTATTCTGATTCCCAAGCGGGTACATCGTCCTGTTGCCATAACGATATTGATATTGAAGAATTAGAGGAAATTTCGAGTTTGCCTCGAGATATTTTGGAAGCTCTAAACAGAGAGAGCGAAGGGTCCAAGCCCAACATAGAAGAGACAGAAGTGGTTAACCTTGCCGACGAAGGCAAGAACGAAAAACCCATCAAGATTGGGGTAAACTTTCCTAAAGACATGAAGCCTAAGCTCATAGCACTACTCAGGGAATTCAAAGTGATATTTACTTGGTCCTACCAAGATTTTCCAGGGTTGGATACTGAGATTGTCATGCACAAAATTCCAGTTAAGCCAGAATGACCTCCAGTGCGGCAAGCCCTTCGAAGGATGAAATCTGAGATCATTTTGAAGATCAAGGAGGAAGTAGAAAAGCAGTTGAAAGCCAGTTTCCTTACCACGATAGCCTACTCAGATTGGGTCGCCAACATTGTTCCCATGCCTAAGAAAGACTGGAAAGTACGTATGTGCGTTGATTACAGAGATTTGAACTAGGCCAGCCCCAAGGATAACTTTCCATTGCCACATATCGATACCCTGATTGATAATACCGCTACCAACATGTTCTTCTTCTTCATGGATGGATTCTTAGGCTATAATTAGATCAAAATGGCCGAAGAAGACAAAGCCAAGACAACATTCACCACTCATTGGGGAACCTATGCATATGATGTCATGCCATTCGGCTTAAAGAATGCCGGTGCTACTTATCAGTGAGCCATGGTAACCTTGTTCCATGATATGATGCACAAAGAGATCGAAGTCTCATGATTGCCAAATCCCGCACACCCAGGGATCATTTGATAGATTTGAGAAAGCTGTTCGAGCGCCTCATCAAGTATAGGTTGAGACTAAACCCTAACAAGTGCGTCTTTGGAGCTAGTTCAGGGAAACTACTTGGCTTCATAGTCAGCCAAAGAGGAATCGAAGTGGACCAAGCAAAAGTCCAAGCCATCCGAAACATGCCGACATCGCAAAGCAAGAAACAGATTCACAGCGTCTTAGGAAAAGTCAATTACATATCTCGCTTCATAGCGCAATTGACCGCCACATGTGATCTGTTGTTCAAGCTCTTGAAGAAAGACACAAAGATAGAATGGACAGATGAGTGACAAGTGGCCTTTGACAAGATCAAGTAGTATTTGTTGAACCCTCCTATTTTGGTTCCCTCAACACCAGGATATCCGTTGATCCTTTACCTAGCGGTACAAGAAATCTCCATGGGCTGCATGTTAGGCCAATTGGCTGAGCCAGACCAGAAAGAAAGGGCGATTTACTACTTAAGCAAGAAGTTCACCAGTTGTGAGATCAACTACATCGCCATCGAAAAGACGTGTTGCACCCTAGTGTGGGCATCATGCAAGTTGTGGCAGTATATGCTCTACTACACCATGCGGCTCATTTCCCGCATGGATCCCATTAAGTACATCTTTGAAAAGCTAGCTCTTACAGGGAAGATCTCCCGTTGGCAAATGTTGCTCTTCGAGTTTGGCATTGTGTTTATGACAAGAAAGGCCATCAAGGGCCAGGCCATAGCCGATTACCTAGCGGACCAGCCACTAAATGATCCAGAACTTTCAGAATCCCTTTTCCCTGATGAGGATGTCATGGCACTAGAGCCAGAAGCAAACAGTGTGGAACCATGGCATTGGAAGCTTTATTTTAATGGAGCTGTCAATTCTACTGGAAATGGAGTGGGAGCAATCTTAGTTTCCCCCAAGGGCCAGCAAATCCCTGTTTTAGTCAAGTTGAATTTTGATTGTACCAACAACATCACAGAATATGAAGCGTGCATAGTCGGCCTACAAGTGGCCCTAGAGTTCGGCACCTATGACTTGAGCGTCTTTGGAGATTCTCTATTGATCATCTCCCAAATCGAAGGAAAATGGCAAGCCCGAGACACCGAGTTGATTTCGTTTCAGAAATGTGCCAACCGCTTGATTCCAAAATTTCGAGACATCACATTTGCCTATTTGCCCTAAGCGCACAGCCAATTTGCAGACGCCTTGGCTACCCTGGCTAGCATAGTTAAGTTATCAGAAGGAGATGATATGTAGAAATTGCGTATAGAAGTCCGTGGCATTCCAGCCTATTGCATGAACATTGAAGAATGCATGAGTGTCGAAATCGAAGCCGACAGAAAGCCATGGTACCATGATATCAAGGCTTATATCAAGAATAGTGAATACCTGTCCAACGCAACGGACAATGAAAAGAAGTTTATTCGACGCATGGCCTGCCAATTTTTCTTGAGTGGAGAATTCTTGTACAAAAGGAACCATGATTCTACCCTGCTTCGATGCTTAAATGCCTCTGAGGCTAATCATCTAATGGAAGAGATGCAAGAAGGCTTACTCGGAGCTCATGCCAGTGGACCCTTGTTGGCCCACAAGATTATGAGAACCAGTTACTATTGGCTCACCATGGAAAGTGATTGCATTAAACATGTGAGGACACCATTGCCAAGTCTATCAAGACAGTAAGAATGTTCCTCCTCAGCCTTTGCACTCTTTAGCAGCACCATGGCCCTTCTCAGCCTAGGGCATGGTTGTCATCAGACCCATGATTCCAAAAGCTTCAAACGGTCACGGGTACATCTTAGTGGCCATTGATTATTTTACAAAGTCAGTGGAAACCGCTTCGTAAAAAAGCATCACTCAAGTAGTGGTAGCCCAGTCCCTGAAACATAACATTATTTGCCGCTACGGCATGCCGGGAGAGCTCATTACAGATAATGGTGCGAACCTAAATGGGAAAATGATCCAGCAACTTTGCCAATAGTTCAAAATTGAGCACAAAAGTTTGGTTCCCTATTGCCCTCAGATGAATGGTGCAAAGGAAACCACTAACAAGAACATAAAGAAAATCTTGGTGAAGATGATAGACACATACAAGGATTGGCACAAGTACTTGCCATCTGCTATGTGCACATATTGTACTTCTGTTCGTACTTCCACAAGTGCGACCCTGTATTCATTAGTATATGACATGGAGGCCATCCTCCCCGCAGAGGTAAAGATCCCGTCTCTTAGGATTCTATCTCAGATAGAGCTATCAGAAGATGAATGGGCCTGTTCCCGATATGAACAACTGAACATGATAGATGAAAAGCGCATGACCGCAATGTGCCTTGGACAGTTGTACCAATGTCGCTTCGAGCGAGCATTCAACAAGAGAGTTAGACCCAGGGTCTTCGAAGAAGGTGATCTAGTCTTGAAGAAGCGCAACCAGACCATGCCTGATCATAGAGGAAAGTTTGCCCCAACTTACGAGGGCCCATATGTGGTAAAGAATGCCTTTTCCGGAGGAGCCTTCATTCTAGCCGACATGGACAGGCATGACTTCAATATGCCCACCAATTTTGACGCCGTCATACAGTACTTTGCATGAAGGAGCCTCTCAGTGCACCTCATTTATATATTTTTATGTAAACCAAAAAAAAAATAACAAAAAAAAAATGTAAAAAGGTAGATCGAAAACCCAAAAGGGTAGTCTACGCAAAAGGAGAGCCAAAAGAAAGAGAGCGTGAGAAAATACAAAAGGTAGATTGAAAACCCGAAAGGGCGGTCTACGCAAAAGGAGAGCAAAAGAAAGAGTGTGAGAGAGCCTGCTAGGCAAAAATTAAGGCAATCAAAAGTTAGTTGAACTACGTGATGATTAGATCCTTCCTAGTGGAGGTACGTAGGCAGGCATCTCGGTTCGGTCACGTCTTAAAAGAAAAATCAGTCAACTTGGCCTGCTTGAATTTCTGCTCAAGATCAGAAAATTAGATGGATCTAGCATCCAAGACAAGATGTGAAGACACCTCCGAGATTGCTCTCTGTCTACAATACTGCCACTACCCGGTGATCCGCTCAAGATATTTTGGCTCATGCCAATGGGAAATGTACCTCAATGGGAAAAGGAAAAGATTCGTTTGGAATAGGATGTATCCTTGGAAAAATAAGATATTGATATGCATGGATTTTACATTTATCACTTATTTGTATAATCTTGCATTTTGAAAGCATTTTCCTGCATATTCATTAACATGCCTATATTGTGCCATTCAGTTTCTTTCGTACATTCTGATACCAAAACATGAAATATCATCTCATAAATATATCTCATGAATATCATCATAAACATCTATCTCCACCATCTCTCAGTTTCTAAGCATGCCTTATAGACTAGACTATGCTTTAAGAACTCAAACAAAAGTGGAAGGCCTTACGCAATTGCCTAACAATTTATGAAGGACCTTTCCATACATGGTGGGATACTAACTACATAGCTCATATGTAGAAACAAAATAAGCAAAAAAGAACACCAGCAAGTCAAACATGGCCCAAGCGATCAGACACGGCCTGACACAATCTCCCAAAACTAGTACGGAGAATTGGGTCATCATGAGCATGAGTGCGAAGTAACCCGGCTACATCAAAGCCCAAGTCTCTGGCAACCCTTTTGAGTCTATCATATGAATGTCGAAGACGGACAAGCTCCCTCTACATCATGGAATCAAAAGTAGGCCCCTGTCTCTCGGTCCCCAACAAAGCCTGCAAGGTGCCCACCTCTGCAGTAGCAACTCTCAAAGCCTTCTCCCTCTCAGCCAGCTCAATCTGAAGGCGATGGAAGGCCAACTGCGGCTCACTAGGCTCATCACCCTCTCGCCCATACTCCATGCTCAAAGTGGAATGAATGTAAGCCTTCGCCTATATTAGCTCCAATGCTAAGCCATCGGCCCTGCTACTAGTCTCGGCCCTGCCGGCCTCCAATGTGGCCCTTTCCTCAACCCAAGTATAATCCAAAGCGGTAAACCTCTAAGTAAGATCCGCAAGCTCATCCTTCAAACCCGCAACTCGAGATCTCAATTGAACACACTCTGCCTCTATACCGAGAAGGGCTGGCCCTTTCCGATCAAGCTCTGCCCTAAGAGTAGCGAGCTACTCTTATGTGCACTCCTCTTCCCCTCAATATCCTCCATAAAGGTATTAGCCAGCTCTCTGTAGCAGTCTTTATCCCTGACGGCCTCCTTTAGGCACTATCTCAGATCCATATGGGCCACCTCAACCCTGATCTCAAACACTAGAGTATAGTCTCAAAAAACGTCATCCGAAAGTGGTAACTCGGCTGAAACTGGTGATGATAAGTCAAACACAAAGCTGGGATCTCTGGTGTCTCATCACATTCTAAACTCAACAGAAAACCACTCTTGGTCATCCCTGGAAGAAAGAGGGAAGTAAATGCTCGACTTGAGCGCTTTCCAGAAATCAGAGGCACGCCCTGTCACTGCCACATCAATATCCACAAGCCCGTACTCGTAAGTGACAATGGAGAGATCACTAAGTCGAGGGATTTGCTGGATACCCCCGAACTGCTTCATGGCCATGCTCGAAAAGTTCCCTGTGCACCCCCAAATACCCACCAGGGGAATGTCAAGTAAACCAATGCAATAGGTCCGCCCCTACCATCTAGTGATACCCCACTTGACTTTCCAAGTCCAGTCAGCGGGACTCAGGCTGCACAAATACCTCAGCCAACCCTTGATATCCCTAGAAAAGGGAAGATCAAGAACTACAGTGGCCTGAACTCTACTCCTAATGGCAAAGCCCTCAGGCTGATCCCTGGCAATAAAACTCAGGTGGCTATAGAACCACAGTTGTAAAAGATGAACACAGCAACCTATCCTACCCCTACCGGTCTCCCGACACAAAGACAAGGTCCTAATGGTCTCAGAAAGTAAAGCAAGAATGAAATAGGTACCATGAGGTAGGGCACTCACCAGAGGGGAAACGGCAAAGCTGACAGCTCCTAACGATGAAGGAAACAGCACCGCACCAAAGAAGGCCACCAGGAAAGCCTGACACCGGTAGGATGTCCACCGCTCCTCTAAGTCCACAAAGTCATCTCGGTAGCCAACAAGACACTCCAATGGGTGGAACTAGTCATAGAGAAAATCGAAGGACATGCTCCCTCCTATCCCACTGCCATGCCAAGTCAGCGCCTAGACAATGGGCCTCTTCAAGCCCAACAAATCAGTGAGTCTCTTGCGGTAGCGTAGCCACACTGGTGGAACAAAAATAGTGCTCAGAGGGGTACAAAGAGAAAGAAAATGATCATACTCCTCCAAGGTGGGCACCAGATCAACATCTCCAATGGTGACACATCTCAAGACGGAGTCCCAACAAAAGGTAATGACCTCCAACAAATGCCAGTCCAATGAGGTGTGAAGAAGAGCAGTAGCATCTCCAAGAAGTTGCTGAATGAATGCCCGGTCAGCGCAAGAAAAGGAGCTCAACCACCTCCTAAGCTTCTTCTCATAATAAGACTCCCTTTTAAGCTCGACTAAAGTGTTGTAGAAGTGAGCACCAAGAGCATCCATGAACGGGTCCTACTAAATCTAATGATCTAATGAGAATCTACGCAAAAAATGATGAAAAATAGTGTTTTCTACACGTTTTGGGTGAAGAAAAGGGCAGAAGAAGACCCCAAAAAATCACAGACCAGAATGAGCTGAAACTAGGCTGAACCCAGCTTTTATACACAAGGATCGAGGTGGTGCACCTTGTAGGGCCTCTGGCGCACCTATAAAGGCCACCTATAGAGGCATTGTTTTTCATATACATCAGCAGCCCTCTCAAAGGAGATTTCCTAGAACTATGCATGTAAGTCCTAATCAAAGGCATTGCTTCTCACATATGTCTGCAGCCCTCTCAAGGGCAATTTATCTAGAGTTATACATATAAGTCCTAACCAGAGGCATTGTCTTTCATATACATCAACAGCCCTCTCAAAGGCGATTTCGTAGAACTATGCATGTAAGTCCTAATCAAAGGCATTGTCTTTCACATATATCAGCAGCCCTCTCAGAGGCAATTTCTAGAATCATACATGTTCATGCACGCATATGTTCTCACAAGAAAATAGATTCTTACAAGAGTCCTACAACGGGTTATAGCAGTCGTGCCGTATGCTCGCATCTTATTGGAGGCTATCTAGCGATCGTGCCATACATCTCTACAGTGGATTATAGCAGTCGTGCCATATGCTCACATCCTACAGCGGGTTATAATGGCCGTGCCGTATGCTCACATCCTATCTCAAGGTTAATTAGCGGCTATGTCGTACACCTTGCCATCACAGTTATCAAATTCTTGAAGAGTTTTCAAGTTCCTAATCTACAGTGGGTTATAGCGGTCGTGTCGTATGATCACATCCCATCTCTAGGTTAATTAGCAGCCGTGTCGTACGCCTTGCCATCACAGTTATCAAGTTCCTAAAGAAGTTCTGATTTCCTGATCTACAGTGAGTTGTAGTGGTCGTGCCGTATGCTCACATCCCATCTGGAGGTTAATTAGTGGCCGTGTCATACGCCTTGCCATCACAGTTATCAAGTTCCTAAAGAAGTTCCGAGTTCCTGATCTACAATGGTTTATAGGGGTCGTGCCGTATGCTTACATCCCATCTCGAGGTTAATTAGCGGTCATGTCGTACGCCTCGCCATCACAGTTATCAAGTTCCTAAAGAAGTTCCTGTACATTTTTAGACCCCTTAAAACACAAGATGTTTAACCTAGTTATTTAGCCAAGTAATTACTTAGATAAATTATTAGTTCTCGGTTAGCACATTCAAATCATATCATGTAAATAATGCGGAAATATAAAGAACACACGATATGATAACCCAGGAAAACCAATGCCAATGTGACCATCAGAATGGGTAGAACCCAATGCCATTGCGAAGATTATCAAATTCTTATCCCAAAGACTATTCATGGGTCAAAATCAGAGTTAGAACGGCCAAGATATCATGAAAACCGGGTTGATGCACTTATCGATGCACCACTAACTTCCGAGAGTGATAACCTTTAATCCGACCGTTGGATTTTCAAGTTACATACCATTTTAGAAACTAGAAGTTGCTTGCTCACTCCCAAGTGCAGGAGATCGTAGCAATATAATTCTCGGAGTACCGAGGTCGAACCACAAGGAGCAGAGTAAATTCAAAGACAATATAATTAAATAACAATTTGGGTGAAGAAGAAAAATACTTTTGCTTGGTGATTGTTAACAAGAATAATAATAAAAACTGATTAAATCAATAATGTAAATACTAGGGCATCGAGGTGTTTCCCTATATCGATATGAAATTCTTTGTGATCTAAGAAAATACCTATTTCATAATTGATTGTTCTTATACAATTAAAAACTTATGATTCGGTTGAACTGAGACAATTCAAGAACGCATGATAACCTCGATTAATAATGCGGTTAGAATAGTTTTCAGAAAAACCCATTCACTTTAAAACATGATTTCTATTTGAAACTATTAGAAATTCCTCTAAACAATAAGAAAAACATGATTGAACTTATTGAAAGCATGGAAGAACTAATACATCAAAAGAAATCTAATTGAACAATCAAATATGTCATTGATAAAATCCTAGAAAGAATCACATTGAATATTCATACCGTATAGAAGAAACATAACCCCTAGCCCTAGCAAAGAGTTTAAGCTGCCATTAGAGAAAGGAAAATACAAGTTTTTCTCCCCAAAATTCGTTCTCACAGCCTCCCTTTTTAAAACCCTAATGTCTAAGTGTCCCAAAGAAAATAAAACTTTTCACTATTTAAATTTCCGTCCAGGTTTACAGCAGTAACTTGTGAGTTAATTTTGGCCTTCAAAAATTGAGAATTTCGAAAAACTCAAAACTGGAAAGTTGTAGATATTTAAGTCACGGTTTCAACCCATCTGGCCTTGTGTCAATTGGATTTTTGAGGAGAGAGATACGCCCAAAATACTGATCAGTGCTCAAATCAGATTTTTCCTTTTCAGATTCTGCCTCTTTGATTTCTTTCCTTATTTGAAGCTTCCAATCATGTTAGATGATCCAAGCACTCCAGCTGCACCTCCTTAGACATTTAGGCATGGTCCTTTAGCTCCACTTTAATTCTAGTTTGGCCTCCATTCTCTCACAAATTCCTATAAACTCATCTTTCTCACATGATTTCCTGAAAGTAGAAAATTACACACAATGAATAGCATCTTATTCAAGAAATTATGTAAAGATAAATAATAGGGACTAATACAAATCATGGCTTAATTATACAAATTAAGCATAGTAATAAGGAGATAACGCCCACATAAATATATAACAAGTACACATTTTAAGGCGTTATCAGAAGTCAAGATCTTTCCAGGGGTGTCAAGATCAACCCAATTTGATATGCTTCACAGGTAGCGGCCCTCGAAGGGCCGTAGCCACGTAAAGCGTGTCGGGGCTATAAAAGGCCCTAGGCACCTCCAAACCCAAAAAAAAAAAAAAAAAAAAAAAAAAAAAGACTTTTATGGGCTTTTGCTCTCTACCTAGACGTCTTCTGCACATTTTTCCTCTCTTCCAAACACAAAAAACACATCAAAGCCTCTTGACTCTTCCTTCTTCACAAAAATATAAGGTATTGTTCTTATACCCAATCTTCGTTTCCTTGGTTCTACAACTTGGATTTGGGGTTTAGGGGTGTGGACGTAGCTTTTTAGCTACTATCCACACCCCCTAACCTTCTAAATCCTTTTGTAGCATTTATCTTGCTCTTTTTTCCTTAATAACATGATTTATTGCTTTATCTAGCATGCTTTTTGCATTATTTTGCCTCTAGCACGTCTTTGGTTTATTTCCATGTGTTTCCATATTTGTTCATGTGCTAGTTACCTTTTCTTCATACTTTATGCTTTATGCCATGTTTAGATCCTTCTTTCCTATGTGTTGATGTTTGGGTCTACATGCTCACATGCTTGATATTATGTCTCCGGTCATGCCTTGTTTAGATCTACATGTTTGTATGCATGTTCTATGCTCCTATGCCTATGTCTATGCCTTCAAATGCTTTTATGCTTGGATTTGTGTTCTTCCACGCTTTTATGCTTACATCCGTATGCTTAGAAGTACATTTACATGCTTACATGCATATTTCCATGCTTATATGTGTAGATCAGTGTGTTGACATGCTTAGACCGATGTTCTCTACATGCTTTATGCCATCATCTATGTGCTTGCGTGCTTCACGCCTAGACCTTGTTTGTCATGCCATGTGCTATTGTAGCCCTTTTGTTCCTTTTATTGCATTTTCTTGTGTTTTGGCCTAATTGTTAGGACTCGATCTAGACCTTATGGTCTTTGTCATTGTCCATACACCAAGGCCCACATCAAAGGGTTTGGATCATCTTATTTGCATGTCTATGTTTGCTTGCTTCTATTCTTTATGCTTGTGCTAGCCTCTCTTGTTCTAGGCTTTGCCATGTTTGGCGCCCTCCGCGGGCTTCACTTTTTGTGGTTACATCCAATGCCTATGAGGCCTTGTTCGGATGTAACCATTTGGGAGGCATCTCCAGATGCGGGGTTGCTCCGTGTGTACCCTTCCCTTTTCTGCTCCGCGTGATGCTATGCTTACCATGCTTGTTTGTGCCACCCGTTCTCTTTCTATGCATCTTTTACATGCTTGCTCACATGTCCATGCATGAGTCTTGCTTGCTAGTGTGTCGTCCATGCTTCAACAGAATGAAGTTATGGACATTCGATCCAAACCAACATTTGTCCCTCGCAGACACCACCTTTTGTTTGCTTTCTTGCCTGTTTGCCTTCTCGCTTGATTGCTCACTTTCTTATTTCTTTGCTTGCCATGACTATCTCGCTTATCTGCTTTATGCCTCGTTCATATGCTCTTTGTATCTTTTCCTACCATTGCTTGACTGCTAGTTTCCTGTCTCTGCCTTTGCATGTACACATATGGAGCGAGGACGCATGAAGCTAGGGTACGGTCTCCCTAGCGCAAGCAAAAAGGTCGAGGATGAGGGCATGTGGATATAAGCCAAGCGGTTATGTTCATTAGGTTTATAGGTCTAGCCTCTTCTATTTGGTTATGTACTCTTTTAAACCCCCTTCCTTCCTCCCTCCTTTCTCTCTTAGATGGGTTGTATTAGGTATATCATACCATGTACCATTTGTCGTCATCGCTAAAGTATGACGACCCCTGTTTACTTTCCTGCACCTATATTTTGGGCCATGCTCTAGGGATGTAGGCATTTACTTTCCTGCTCTGTGTGCTTGCATTGTGCATGATGTATGTATATATATATAAACCTGCTTACCCCTTCTAGTGTGATTGTCACAGTCCATGTCACCTAAGGCAATGAGATGCCTAATTTCCGCTGCGAAAGTAAGGTTACATGTCGGCAAATTTTCGCCGTCGAAATCATATACTTTGCCCAAATGCCTTAGGAAAGCATAGATTGGGACCGCCCCCATTCAAAAGCCAAACCTCAAAGCCCCCCATGCATGCAAAGCCCCGAAAGCCAATGCCAAAATCATGTTTTTTACTGCTAATCTCTGAAAATTAAGGTTTTATCAAAACAAATGACTGTCCTTGGACAAGCGTTGTAGGGTGCCTAACACCTTCCCCACACGTAACCAAACTTCCGGACTCAAGAATCAAGACTTTTTGCCATCCACATTAGATTAGGAAAAATGCCCTTTTTCTTAGCCTAGGATCGATAATAAAATCAACTAGAAATAGGTGACCAATCACATCTTAGAAAAACCCAATGATTGGTGGCGACTTCACTTACCTTTGGTAATCACCTAAAATTTGGCCAAGATTCTTGCCACACCTCCAAAGGTAGACAAATACCTTCCTCCACCGAGAGAGAGAGAGAGTACCGAAGCTCCACACAAGCCACACCAATCATCAAGAGGGGCCTTCAACGGGCCCCATGTGCACAGGAGCGTCGCCATGGTGGGAGGTTAAATGAAGGCCCGACGGCAGCTTTCTAGCCACTCACGGCCTGGGTGTCGACAGGTGCTGAGATGCCGTAAAGTGAGCATGGTAAGTCATGCATTCACATAAAGATGCATTTGCTTGTTATAAGAGCTTTATATTCCTTTGATGAACATGTATATGCAAGTCTATATGTCATGCTTTGAATGATAATATGATTTTTTTTTATGCCTACGTTTATGCCTTGATTTGATATATACATGCTTCTACCATGGATGTAATGGATGATATGCATGATAGATGTATGCTAGGGTTGTTTGATTGCCATGATAGATGTATGCTAGGGTTTATGATGGGTGATAAGCGTGATAGATGTATGGTTAGGGTTTTGGGATGAAATGCCATTTTGTATGCTAGTGTATGTGTGTGTTAAGATGCAATGTTGAATGTGCCTTTAATAGGGTTAAGAAATAAGACACAGTGAGTGGAAGTGCCTAACACCTTCCCAAAATTGTACCTAAACCTTGAACCAATACTATGGTAGTAAGATTAATCCTTCCACGTAAGGGTGCTCTATTCGTGGTTCTTAGACCATAAAACTAGGTGGTCACTCTATGTTTCTCCACGCCGGTCCCCTCAACTAAGGCGTACTCCCCAAAGCACCGCGCATTGTGCCCACAGCTATGAACCAATATGGAAATGGGATAGGAGTACCTTTGATAACCCCCGATGGATCCCATATACCTTTGGCAGTCAAGTTGAACTTCAAGGCAACTAACAACATGGCAGAATATGAGGGTTTTATTACCATAATGGAAGCTTTTCAAGAGTTAGGGGTAAAGGAGGCAGAAGTCTTTGGAGATTCGACTTTGGTCATAGCCCAAGCACAGAGATTATGGAAGGTGAAGGAAGAACACTTGAAGCCTTATCAACAATATTTAGAGGATTTGACTAAAACCTTTGACAAGATTAAATACATTATCATCCCTAGAGCTCAAAACTAGTTTGCACATGCCTTGGCTACTCTTGCCTCCATGGTTGAAATACCCGAGGGAGTATGGACATGACCGTTAGAGATTAAACAGGGCTATGTGTTGGTGCACAAGGAGAATGCAGAGTCTTCAGTTTTGGTTATAGAAGGGGAAGGAGTCCCTTGGTATTATGACATCATGAAATTCCAAGAATTAGAGGTATATCTTGATGGTGCCGATAAAAGGGAACGTCGTTCAATTAGAATGGCGGCAATGCAATACATCCTATATGAGGGTCAGCTCAATAAGAGGTCCTGTGATGGTATACACCTTCATTGTCTATGGGAGAAGTTCATCAAAGGATTTGTGGTCCCTATATGAATCGGAGGATGTTAGCAAAGAAGATCCAAGGATAGGATGCTATTGGAACACAATGGAAACTGATTGTGTGGACTTCATGAAGAGTTGCCACGACTGCCAAACACATGCAAACTTGAACCATGTACCACCTAGTGAGCTATATAGCATGACCTCTCCATGGCCTTTCTCAATATGAGGCGTAAATGTGATTGGAAGGATAGCCCTTAAGGCCTTTGTTAAGGTCATGTGTTTTGGTATTGTCAACCATGCCAAATCATGTGTCTTTTATTGAGTTTTGATGTGTCTTAAAGTTGTAATTGAAGACCAAGTTGAAGACACAAACTTTGCTCAAGAAAAGCTTAAGAAAAACACATTTTCAACATGTACCTCGATAGCAGCTTGATAGAAGCTAGAAACATATTGTCTTCTCATTAGAAGCTCGATAGCAGCTCGAAATATCGAGATTTTTTTTTCGATAGAAACTCGATAGTAGCTTGATCTATCGAGCTTCGTGGATCAGCAAAAATCAGCAACACGAAAAAGCTCATAACTTATTCGTTTGAAACCTAAATTGAGATCCATTTGAACTGGTATTTAAAGGACACCATAAGCCATCTTTAGAAGGTTTTCTATAGAGAGAAAAACTTCGTTTATGTGGCTAGGGTTTTGTAACAAATTTTTCTCCATTTTACCAAATCAAAGAGTTTCAAATTAGATCTGGATATTCCATTGGTGAAGAAGTTGAAGTCATAGCAACCACCACATACTTGCTACAGTGAGGAAAACCTTCAACGGGTTCTTGAAGTCAGTTGGAGGTTTCAATTGTGATAGTGGGTGGAGTGTTCATATATTGAAGAGTTCAGAGGTTTTGAAGTGGTAGAAGGTTTCTGCTATAAGTTCAACTACTAGGATTATAGAGTCTAGGGACAAGGGTTTTGTACTAGATCTGAAACTTCTCTTTATTATAGTGGATTGCTTTTTGGGAAGGATTCCCCCTAGGTTTTTCTACTGTGAAACTAGTTTGTTTCATTGGTTTTCCTAGGTCATCATATCTTATCTTATTTACCAATTCCGCTGTGCATGATATTGATGTTTGTTTGTTTGAACAAGGATTATTCATAATAGATCTAATTAACAACTTGGGTTTAAAACTTGTTAATTCTATCAACCGGGGTCTAATTTCCCAACAAGTGGTATCAGAGTGGGTACACTCTAATTGGATTAATTTCCTGAGTGTGATCCTTAACCCCCGTTGTCATGGAAATTGTTGATTTTTTTGATTTGCATGATCTTGTGTTGAATGATGATGATGATATTCAAGATGCCTATTGTAAGCTTTATAAATTTTGTATGAAATCTCTTAAAAGTTCTACAAAATTAAAAGCTAAATTTAAAAATGTCAAACTTGAAAAAAGATGAATTGATTGCAAAATTGGATGAAGAAAATAATTTGAATAAGAATTTAAAAAATCAATTTTCATCTCAAGTGGACAAAATTAAGAGTTTGGAAGAGCAACTAGTTGAATCTAAAATTGAAGCTGAAAAGTTAACTAGTGCCAAACTTGTTGTTGAGCCTAGCTCAAAAGAAAAAAGATTTTTGTATTCCTCCATTTAAAAGGAATAATGAAGAGTTAAAGGCTAATATTGCTAGGATAGACAAAGGTAATAAAGCTGATGTTAACACGAAGTTTCTAAAACCTTTGTCTAAAACTCCTCCTAGGATGAATAAAAATCTGAATTTGCCCCCACTTGTCATCATTGTCATATTGTTGGTCATATTAGGCCGAATTGTCCTAAGTTAAGGTCTCTGTGAACCTCCAAGGTTAGCCCTCCTTCTAGGAAGCCTAGTAGTTTTAAAACTACTCATGTTTGTCCCCATTGTGTTGCTTCCAGTCACACTTGCCCTAACTGTTTCAAGTTGTTCTCTCAAAAGTGAGTGTCTAATAGGTCTCATCCTTTGTCTAAAGGCTTTGTACCTATTCTTGGTGAGTTATTAAAAGTTTTGAGGTTTTTAACTCAACTGAAGGGAATTCTAATTCCTCTATGTCCTTTACTAGTCATACTAGGACACATGTCTTTTCATCTTCATGGCCAAAGACTCGTGCTGTATGGGTGATGAAGGATCCTAAGACTTAATTGTCTTTTTGTTTGTCCTCTACTTTAATTCTTTCTATCTAAAGTAGGACTTTCATGCTTGATTTCTTATCCTGTTTTTGGAATCATGCTTTTATGCATTGTATTGTTTTGCATTTTTTAATTTCTTTTATTGCTTTCAAAAAAAATTTTGAAAATTTTGAAAAATACAAAAATAGTGTGTGTTTGTGTATACTGGTACTTGTGTACCTTGGATGGCTTTTGAAACAAAGTTTCTTAACTTTCTATCTCTTGTAGCTTAGATGAGCATCTTCATGCACAACTAAGCAATGTGAGCTTTGTGGCTCGTTTATGTGATTTGAATGTTTTGGTTGATCTTTTATCATTCATATCTTTATCACTCTTTTTGACGGGAAGGACTAAAAAATCCTAAGAAAAAGGCATAAATAACCATCTCACCACTAAAACTCGTCAATCATAAAACATCTATGTGCAATTCGTAAAAGCCATGCTTAGTAAGGTGTAGCACTTGCACAGCAAAAACAGGATGTTTGGCTTACATAATTGGGTATTTCTTTTCTCTCACCTATATGCCCATGCATGATATGCTTAAAAGAATATATATATATATATGCAAAAAACATGAAAAGCAAAAAGAATCAAAATGCTTTTAAAATGGTTGCAAGCGTGTTTCTAGGAGATGTGGGAGTTATATGATGTACCTCAAAGATGATGGACCCCATCAAACAGTTATGATTATATGGATGTAATTCATCTTCTTATATAATTACTCTTCATAAAATGAATCACTTATGCTTTCTTGCAAAAGTTTTACACACAACACGCGAACTCTTTGCTACTTGATAGAATGTACAGGTACAATTTGATTTTTCCATTTAAAGTTACTCTTGTACTAGTGTGAGTATATTCTTTAAAAATAAAAATAAAAACAAAACAAAACAAAACAAAATTGTTTTTGCTTTAAAAAGTTTCTTTTGGAGCTTTGAGTTTTTCATTCACATGTTTAATTTTTTTTATCTGGGTGGGTTCATGGTGTTGAGTTTTTATTATTGCATATGTTTCATATTGAACTTGCATGAAAATTCATGTTTTAAGCATCTTGATACCACCCCAATACATCAAGCCTCATTTCTCTTCTTTAAGTTTGCTCGATACATGTGTTGATCTATCGAAGTCTTCCTCGACACATCCCTCGTACCTCCCAATAGATCAAACTCCTCTTGCATGCATTTCATACTTTTTTAATGTTTTACATTTTTTTTGTTCCCTTTGTGTCCATAGCATCTTGTTTTCATGTTTTTCTTATAGGTCTATGGTTCCCTATTCTCCTCGTTTCCTATATGTCAGTTTTTTGTTTATCTACGATAAAGTTTTTTGGCTTTCTATGCCCTTTGACAATTGTGACAAAAGGGTGAGAAACTTGAGTTTTGAATGTCATTCCTCAGGGGGAGTAATAGATTTAGGGGAGAACTTCATGTTAAAGGGAAGAAATTTTTTGATGTAACTAACTTAGGGGGAGAATTAGTTTGATACACTTTGATATTGATATATTTTGAGTTGTGTACCTTTATGCTTTGGTTATCGTGCATTGTTGAGATATTCTTGTTGTTTATTCTGCTAGAATTATGAATAAAAGTTTTCTTGAGCTTTTTTATTTATCTTGTCATTGTTTTCCACATGGTACCTAGATGCATCTTGTTTAGTGTCTTTCAGGAAAGACAGGTTACATCAAAGTCAAGATTCCAAGCCCTCTTCTTGCAGCAACTTCCAAGGTTTAGATCTTTTAGACTAGGCTTATTTTTTTGTAATCTTGAGTAGAATGTATTCTAGGACATTCAATGTACTCTTGTGGTTTTGTCACGAATTGCCAAAGGGGGAGATTGTTAGCTTCATATTTTTATGTAATTGGCATATCCTATGACAAAATGGACTTTACTTGTATTTGGGTAAATCTAAGTAGGTTCAAGATGATAATTATAAGTGGTTACATTGAAGATATGAAGATTACTCAAGAACTGCTAAAAAAAAACTGAATTTGCAGGTCTTGATACCTCCTCAATACCTATCGGTCTATCAAGATTTATTGAAGCTTGATACATGTCTCGATACCTCTTGATCTATCAAGCTTACAGGATTTTTGATATAGCTTGCAACATTTTAATTCTAAAAGGCTATTTGTTTATGGGTTTGTTTATGGGTTTTCTTTTTGAAACCCTAGCCTCCTCCTACAGAAGAAAGAGTTCTTGCTGCATTTCTTGTACGCCGTTGGGTTCTGTAACCAAGCAAATTCTCTAGCACCAACATTGAAGATCTTATTGGTGTTTCTATGTGAAACTGTTGCAAATCAACTACAACAATCAAAGGGTTGCTATGGAGTTAGTCACGTACTGGGATCCGTGCAAAGGAGTTAGTCACAGATTGGAGATTTGTGCAACAAGGGAAAGAAGGCTACTACAAGATCAAGTCCAATTAGGTATTGGAGTGAAGGTTCTATAAGCATATGTCTCGATTCATAGAGAACAATGTCATTTGCTAATTTGGGGTACCACAAATTATCATCTCAGATATTGGTTCCCACTTTGAAGGGGAATTTCGAAGGATCATAGAGTTGTACAACATTGAGCATCACAAGTCTTCACCAAACCGACCACAGACCAAGATGGTAGTGACGTATAAGGATTGGGCTGAGAAGCTTCCATTCGCCTTATGGGAGTGAAGTAGTGTTTCTCGTTGAGGTTGAAATACAATCTTTGAGGGTGCCGGTAGAAACCAAGGTCCTAGAAGAAGAATGGATGAGGGAAAGATAAGAACAGTTGGCTTTGATAGATGAAAAGAGAACTAGAGCACAATACCATGCACAAGGTTATCAAAGGAGGATTGCTAGAGCATTTAACAAGAAGATGAAACCTAGAAACCTTAAGGAAGGAGATCTAATCCTAAAGGTACTTAGAGATGAGACTTTAGATCCAAAAGGAAAGATGAAGCCAAGATGGTCTGAGCCTTTTATTATCAAGAAAATCATGTCAGGAGGTGCTAGAAGAATTACATATTTGGATGGAGAAGAGATGCTTCGCCCAATCAACCTAGATAGACTCCAAAAGTATAACATTTGAAAAATCAAAAAGAAAAGCCTGCTAAGTTGAAAACTCGAAATGGCGGCCTAGGCAAAAGTTAAAACAAAGAAACCCCAGAAAACCCGAAAGGGAAATCTAGGCAAAAGATAGGGGAAAAGACCATGGGCATGGCGAAAATTCCCACAAGAACGTCATGGGCAAAAGTTACATGACAAAGAAAAAAGAAAAAAGAAATAAAGTCAATAAGCAAAGATAATAAAATGATTGATTCTCTTATTGCTCAAATTAAAAGATGATAAATTGTTTTCATACAAGATTTGGAACATTCCAATCATTTATTAAACTCAAAAGAAAAGACATGAGAATCATAAAATGCAATAAAGTAAAATTTGGGGCATATCAAGGTAGTCACTCAATCCTCTTCCTTTTGTTAGACTTCCTGTAATCCTTCTCTTCCCTATGGACTGACCTCATGTCAACAAGTAACCAAGCTCTGTATCCTAAAGTAGGATGGAGAAACTGAGCAAAATTGATGTCCTTAGCTACCCAAGATCCTATCAGTAAATGCCAAGGTATGGAAGATGCCATCATCACTAAGAGCTCCATGGTTGTCGCTAAATTGTCTTGCAATATGAAATGTGGAGTAGTAAGAGCAACGGTGAAGCCCAACCAAAGGAACACAATTGTCTTTGAAAACACGGTTGACCATGTCTGTAATACGCTACCATTCCACAACCCATTGGATCCCTGAAGGGGAGAGACGTTTCAGGAACTCAGTAAACTCATCAGGATCCATCTCCTTGCTCTTGAGCTTGCGATCATGATAATACTTTGGTTGATATTGATTAGGAGGGATAGTGGGAGGATGAAACAATCAGAGCCTCTCATATAGCCATATCTAAGGGAGAGAAAAAGAAAGCATGAGTGTACCAAAGAAAAAGAGAGAAAAATAAATAAGAATTCAAAGAAGATATAAGAAGCCTCGATGGGTTGAAAACCGAAAGGCAATCCATACAAAAATAAGAGGGATCCCACTAGGTTGAGAACCTAAGCAAAAGTTAAGGATTATACCTGAAGAAGGAAAGGGCTCCCTGCAAAGAAAGGTTCTTCCCCTCTACGAATAGCATCCAAACCGTTGAGAGATTCACCAAGATGATGCCTATGGGACTTCCCTTCCCTAGATTGTTGACCACTAAGAGCATCCTTTAATCTACACAAGGTGTCTCATGCACCAAGAAATACCTTGCAAGAAGCAAGACAATATACAAAATTCTCATAAGCTGTAAAATAAGTACATGTTCAAAAAAAAAGCAGGAATGTAAAAAGATTTTCTTAAATACAACCCAATGTCTAAAATAAGAAATAAAATGCATAAATACAAGCTAAAAAAAAAAGAAAAAGAAAAAAGAAATATGTTGTGTGTCTGTGTCTATGTCTATCTGCAGGAACACTAGTAACTCCTCTTCCTCGGCTGGTAGCTGGGAGTGGTCTCTATATCATCATCGTCATCGTCATCACCATCATCATCACCTGGGTGAGTAAACCCTCTAGGACCATAGATCTGCCTAGAATACTTGGTCACCTCCAGCTTGAGATTCTTGGCTAGCCAAACGAGCTCCTCATGCTCCTCTACAGTGGGCTGAAATTTGAGAAGAAGATAATGTTAGAACAAGTGTTAAGAGATGCAAGAAAAGAAAAGACAAGACAATGGTGAAAGAGAACTCATCGCTTGTGTACCCTCCAAAAAGGGGTAGCCTATGACATTTGTGTTACGCCCCACAGGGCGCTCCTAAGCAAAACGGTCAGGGCCATAAGCATAAACCGACTAGGGTAGATGAGGGGGCCAACAAGACCGCTAGCAGCAGGACCAGCCTGACATAAGCATCACATTTGAGTGTCACCATGTGCAGAAATTCAAGAAAAGGGGAAGGGAAGTAAAAATGGAAAGAATACATACCTCCGAAATGAGGGGAGGCATGAGACGAGTCTCACTGAACTCAGCATAGTCCAGATTATCCACAAGCCGCCCAGCATAGGGAATGTTGCTCCTCCAAAGCTGGTACTCAGCATCATTCATGGAAAGCGGGGCAAGCATGAACTGTAGAGGATCCATCAGAACCCGCGATGCATTCGTGCCCACCAGATGGGAGAAAACCCTCTCGGCCAAGTAGAGGACCTTCAAACCAAAACCCTCTAAAGGTTAGGTGATTTCAGAAGTAATTAAGGCAACTGCTTCCAAGGCAGGGTCCGTAACATGAGGTGCACCGGCCCTAGGACTCCATATGACCTGTGACAGCATATAAGGATAAAAGTAGTACCCTAGAAAATATGTAAAAGAAAGTGATGAGAGAAGATGGAATTTCTACTCACATCCCCAGAAGAAAGCCCGTCGAAGTGAGCCCTAATCGAGGAGAAGCTCCTAAAGTCCACCTCCGCCCCATGAGCAATGAGCCCATATTTCACGGCCCAACACTTAAAAAAAAAAAAAAAAAAAAAAAAAAAAAGATGATAGTTTACAAGATAAATAGGGTACAGTTTGCAAAATGACAATTTGTAAGATGAATGACATGAGCATATAGTTTGCAAAGGCAAAAGATACATATGAGTAAGAAGCTACAAAAGGAAGAAAGAAATAACCTCAAGGAGCTACCAAGGCCCCACCAACGGGCATAGAGTCCCACGGCTGAGCGTGTCCAAGTGGGATTAAAGGTAGACAAGACAAGCCTGACCTCAGTTGGCCCCCCAAGCATCCTCAAAGTCATGAAAGAGAGCCAGCCACCTCAAGAACACTGTCTACCCTCCATTGGTGAAGAGATACACCCCTAGTATGTATAGCAGGAACGCTCTAGCCATCCTGGCACAGTCCTCAGGCATCTCTTGAGGAAGAAGCTTGTGGTCCGTCTCAAGGTCGAAGTAGCAAATGTTCTTAGTCGTGTGCCTCCACCCCAATGCCTAGCTGTAAGCCCGATTCACCTTCCAAGTTAATGATCGACCCATCACATCAAAGGCCGGTCATTCGATGGAAATCATGGGTAGTCATGGTCATCTCCCTCTCGGCTAGTGACTGCATCAAGATGCCACTGGTGTGACTCTCTGGAAGCAAATGGAGGATAGGCTAGAAATCGACTGTGCGCACCAAGGCCTTTGTGTCATCGGCCAAGGCCCTGTACTAAGAAAATACATAACTAGTGCTACCCCTACCTAAAAAAGGAGCTGAGACCTACAAAAAGATGAAAAGAGCACATGAGAATCGCCATTGGATAAGGAAATAAATGAAAAAGAGTCAAAAATATTGAAATTAGGGTTTCTGAGTGCCAACATACGCACTCAAGTCTACGCATGCGTGCGCAGGGTCCTTGCATGCGTATGCATGTTGGAACATGAATCCATATGAACTGAAGAACACGGAAGCGTATGCATGAATACAGCATGCATACGCAGGAGTAAGTATGCATATGCATGAATACAAGCTGCATACATAGGCCCGATACATGCGGATGCAGGAACATAGACAAAGAGTGTTCTTCGACATTCTCAACTAACTTTTGATCAAAACTCACCCTAAACATTCACCTACCCTTCCTAAGACATCAAGTTTTCATTTAAACCCATCCCACAACAAAACCCGAGCATTTAAAAGTCTAAATATGGATTAAAATGGAAGATCAGAGCAGAACTTGAAAATGAGAAAAGTTTGAAAAACTTATTGATCCAGTCCTTGCACCTTCTAAGAGATGGTTTTGTGGCCTGTAGATCAGTGGAGGAGACTCATTCAGCCTTACAGCCCCATTCCAGCGGGTGAGGTTGAACAGATCACTGGAAATCACATAGGTCATTTTCTTGGTTTTGGAATTAGGTGCCATGGGAGGAGATGAGAGGATTTGAGAGAGTTTGGGAGAGGAAGAGAAAATCAGATTGTGAGAATAAAGAAATGAGAAAGGGTAGAGAGGGTTTTCGTAGAGAGGAAGAGGAAGTGAAGGGTGGAGAAAATGAAGAATGAAAAGAAATAGAAATGATTGGTAACCATTATGAAAATATGAAGAGGCGAGAAGGCACTTAGTGGCTAAACTACATGTAGTTTAGGCCTCTCTACTAAACTACGCATAGTTTAGTCCAAAAAAAAATTCAAATTTTTAGAATATCCCTAGTGGACTCCTAGAAGGTATGAAATGGAAAAGGAAAATTTAAAATTTCATCCAAAAATTATAGAAATACCCTCAGTTGGGTAGAAGACACAAAGACTCTCAAAGCATCCTAGTGGAATTGAAAAGATCAAGAACATCCCTCAGCGAATTGGAAATCACAATGGTAGCTCCCTCCTAAGTTAAGACCATCAACCAAAACCCCAGTAAATTAGAAATACATAGTTTTTCCAAGTATCATAGAGGACTCCACTGAGGGTCCAAGGCACAAAGGCAATTCCTTCGAGGGTTGTGAAGAAAAGGATTTGCCCATGGAATTGTGGAAACTACCTTGTGAGTAGAATTGATACCAGTTCCCCAGTGAGTCATGAAGGAGAAGAAGAGAATTTTTCCAATGGACTACACACCATTAGAGGCTGCCTCATAAGTCAAAATCACCAAGACGGCTCCCCCATGGGCCACTAACACATTCCTCAGCAAATTTATTTTCCCTAGGGGATCACACACCAAGGACTTCCTTGTGAGTCAGAAGAATACAACGCTTGTGCACATATCCTCTGGGAATTAAATATGTAGGCACAAGACCCCATACAAGTCAGAAGAGAAGAATACAGAACTTGTACACATATCCTCTAAGAATTGAATATGCAAGCATAGATCCCAAGCAAGTCAGAAGAGAAGAAAGCCAAAATTTACGCACATATCCCAAGGGAATTGAATATGCAAGCACAATAGAAGAGGTAGAGATAGAGACAGAGGCTAAGGTCATCTCGAAGCAAGAGCCTCATCAGAGTAGGTAGAGGGAGATAGAAGACAAGTATTACCCAAAAACTCAAGCTACACGGTGAAGTTTGAGGGAAGAGCTCTAGATGGACAATATATATATATATATATACATATATCCTTTTAAGCTCATAAGAGCACCTTGTTTGTTTGGTTTATGGTTGTGGCTGTTAGCCATGTTTGTATTTCTTTTTAATGATTCTAGGATAGTGAGTCACTTGCCTTTTGCTTGCAATTGGCAAAACAGGTTTTAGGATAGTGAACCTGTCGTTACTCGTTTCCTGAGTAATAAAGGTGGGACTTCGGACATACGAATCCCACGCAACTCTGTGAAGTTACACCCCGCCCCACGTATGCGTATTATTTGTTGTGTGTGTAGGTTAGGCTCAAGCCGTATGTCGAAACAAAATGTTTTGTGTCTTATTCTTTTTATTCCATTAATGGAGCTCACGAATCAAAAGAGGGGCATCTGTAGACACCGCGTTTTGTACCCCTTACAACTCGGGTCCCCATTCCCCAATGATGTTGGAATTTTAAAGCCCACGGTTGGTTTAGGGCCCAATCAGATTAAAATTGACTTAAGGAAAATGTTTTAGGAAAAATATAACTCTTTTTATGAATAAAATAAGCTATTTCTGGAAAATAAAGACTAAGGAAACCCTAGGGCATGCGTACGCATACACCTGTATACGCACGCATGCTTAAGCTCTACATACGCATGCTTCATGCATGCATACGCATACATGGGCATGCGTATGCATGTTAGGGTTTACGAAACTATGAAAGGTAAGTATTTCTACATTAAAAATGGATTTTGGAATGAATCCCATATCATCTGGGAGCCGTTCCAAAACGCACAAAAAATCCTAAGGGAAACACAAGATTCACTAGAGATAATGAATCAAAGAGGGAGTTTTTCACAAAACATCCTCAAGTCAATATTTTTCGGATTGAGGCCTTTTCCATCCTTGATCTTGGAATTTTAAGATTACTAATCACTTTTATATTTGATTGTGAATAGATTTGACTTAAGGGAATGGTCAAAATCAAGCCATGGAGCTTTGTATTTTAAGGTATAAAGCTTTTTCTTTTTTCTCTGTTTATCTTTGTTTTGATTCCTATTTTCTTTGTTTTTCTTGTTTATTTTATATTATAACATGTCTATTTAAGTTTAGGTTTTCTCTGTTTTATGTTTTAAAGCATATTAGGATGTTATATTTATAGTTTTACTTCTGCCTTGTTCTGTGTTTCGGTGTTAGGATTTAGGGTGAGTATGCATACACATGACTTCTGCATGCGCACGCATACAACTAGTATGCGTACGCATACAACTAGGCTGCGTACGCAGGCCCTATGTATGTGCACACATACACAAGCCCAGAAACCCTAATCTGACCCCTTCTATTTCTTCATTTCTCTTGTATAATATGTCTCTGCCTTGTTCCTCTTTATGCTTGTAAGTCTCTGTTTATTTGTTTGATTGTTCTTCACACGCTATATTAGGGTTCGTTTAATGTTTTTCTTAGTTTTGCTATGAACACGCATTCATATGACCATGCATTGATGCATGGGTGGTGTGGTGGAATGAGGTAAGTCATGCATTCACATGAACATGCATTTAGTTGTGGATGTGATGTATATTAGATGTGCAATATAGGTTTGCTATGAATATGTGAACATGTTGTTTTGATCTTACCATGCATATGTTTCTGCCTTGATTGGATATATACGTATTTCTTATTTGGATGTAATGGATGCTATGTGTGATAGACGTATGCTATGATATGATATGAGACGCATGATAGATGTATGTTAGGGTTTGAGATAAAATGTCATGTTTGTTTGCTAGATGTATGTTAGTGTGTATGTATGAGTCTAGAATGACAATGTTGAATATGCCTTTAACAAGATTAAGACATAAGACACAATGGGTGGTCTTGGGTGCCTAACACCTTCCCAAGCTATACCTAAACTTCGAACCCATACTCTGGTAGTAAGATCAATCCCTCCATGAAGGATGATATATATATGGTTCCTAAACCTAATCTAGGTGGTGACTCCATTTCTTTTCTCTGCCCCTGTCCACTCGGCCAAGGTGTACTCCCCCCCATTGTGCCCACAACTCACTAGGAACTTGTGGTGATTCTACTCAAGAGGGAGTTTCCTCAGCTCTTTGGGGAAATTCCTTTCTTCACAACCCTTGAGGGAGTTGTCCTTATGCCTTGGACCCGCAGGGAGTCCTCCATGATACTTGGGAAAAAAATTTTATTTTGTAACTTACTAGAGATTTGATTGATGGTCTTAACTTATGAGGGAGTTCCCTTAGTGATTTCCAACCCACTGAGAGATGTTCTTGATCCTAAACCACTAGAAATGCTTTGTCCTTGTGTCTTCCACCCAACTGAGGATAATTTTGTCATTTTTGGGTGCATTTTTGAATTTTTCTTTGTATTTTCCACCTTTTGGGAGTCCATTGGGTATATTCTAAATTTTTTTTTTTTTTTTTTTTGCTAAACTACACATAGTTTAGTGGGATGCTTAAACTACATGTAGTTTAGTCACCAAGTGCCTTCCTGCCTCTTCATTTTTTTTTCAATGATTACCAACCATTTCTTTTTCTTCTTACTATTCATCATCTTCTTCAACTCTTCATATTCTTTCTAACTCTCCAACTTCCATCTTCCATTTACAAAAATCTTCTGCCTCTCTCTCATTTCTTCATCTCTCACAATCTGACCATATCTTTCTCTCCCAAACTCTCTCATCCTCTCCAATGGCACCCAAGTCCAAAACCTAGAAAACCTCCTCCTTGATTTCCTATGACATACTCGACCTCACACGTTAGAATGGGGCTACAAGGCTAACTGAGCCTCCTCCATTGACATACAGGCCACAAAGGCCGAAATGGTAAGTTTTTCAAACTTTTCACATTTTCAAGTTTTTCTCTGATCTTCCATTTTAATCCGTTTTTAGACTTGTAAAAGCTTGGGTTTTGTTGTGGGATTGGTTTAGATGAAAACACAATGCCTTAGGAAGGGTAGGAACATGCTTAGGATGAGTTTTGATCAAAAGTTGGCCAAAATGTTGCGAGGCTCTCTCTGTCTGTGTTCATGCGTGTGCATGCGTCAGGCATGTGTGCATAGCCTGTATTCATGCATGCTCACGTTCTTTTCATGCGTACATGTCCATGTTCATTAGTTCATACGGACGCATGATTTAACATGCGTACGCATGCAGAGACCCTGCGCACACATGCGCAGGACCTGTGTGCGCATGCTAGCACTCAGAAACCTTAATTCTCATTATTTTGACTCCTTTTCACCTATTTCCTCATCCAACTGCAATTCTCATGTTCTCCTTTCATCTTTGTGCAAGTCTTTCCCCCTTTTTCAGGCAGGGGTAGTACTAGTCATATCTCTTCTTGGTACAAGGCCCTGGCCGACGACACAAAGGCCTTGGTGCATGAAGCTGGCTTTGAGCCTATCCTCTGTCTGCTACTGGAGAGTTCCACCAGTGCCATCCTAGTTCAAACACTGGCTGAGAGGTGGTGGGACACTATCTACACCTTCTACATTGCTGAGAGGGAGATGACAATTGCTCCCCATGATTTCCATCGAATGACCGGCATTTTCTTGTAAATTGTACTTCCTCTTTTCAACATTGTTACCATGAAATATAGTCCCATTACTCGTGGAATGAGCTTTCTTCTAAAGAGGTGAGTAGAAATTCTACTTTCTTTCATTACTTTCTTTTGCATGTTTTCCAGGGTTCTCCTTCTAATCCTATGTGTTGTCACAAGTTATATGGAGCACTTGCGCAAGTGTTCCTCTTGTTACAGACCCTAATTTGGAAGTAGCTGCCATTATTACTTTTGGGATCACCCAGCCTTTCGAGGGTGCTAGTCTGAGGGTCCTCTACCTGGCTGAGAGGGCCTGTTACCAGTTGGTGGGCACAGATACACTGTGTTTTTTGATGGATCCTCCTTAGCTCATACTCGCCCCACTTTCCATGATTAATGCCGAGTACTAGCTGTGGAGGAGTGGCATTCCCTATGTCGAGTGACTTGTGGATGACCTGGACTACGACGAGTTCAGCGAGACTCGTCTTATGCCCTCCCTCTCTACAAAATTATGTATTCTCTTTTTTTCACTTTCCTTTCTCCTACCTTGCATTTTTTTACACATGGTGATACTCAATTGTGATGATTATAACAGGGTGCAGCTAGTCCTACTTCCGATGGTTTTGTTGACCCTCCTCACCTACCTTGGTTAGTCTATGCTTATGGCCCTGATGGCTTTGCTCGGG
This sequence comes from Quercus aquifolioides, assembly GCA_019022515.1. NCBI lineage: Eukaryota > Viridiplantae > Streptophyta > Magnoliopsida > Fagales > Fagaceae > Quercus > Quercus aquifolioides. The sequence continues at coordinate 41,524,442 of CM032328.1, read as the reverse complement.
AGCATCCTATGGGACGTAAGCCGAATGTCATAGGTTACCCCTTTCTGGCAAGTAAACGAGTAGTGAGCACTCTTTCACCTTTGTCTTGTCTTTTCTTTTCTTTAATTTCTTGAAACTTGTTCTAACACTGTCTTCTTTTCTAATCTAGCCTACCATGGAGAAGCATGAAGAGCTTGTTTGGCTTGTTAGGAACCTCAAATTGGAGGTGACCGAGTATTCCAGGTAGATTTATGGTCCTAGAGGGTATGCCCACCTGGGGGATAATGATGATGGTGGTGGTGATGACCCCGAGATGACTTCAAGCTATTGGCTGAGGAAGAGGCACTACCGGTGATGATCCTGCAGTTCAGACAAACAAATAGAGACACATACATGCAGCATATTTCCTTTCTTCTTTTTATTAGTATGTATACCTGTACCTAAAATTTTATTTAAGACATTAGGTTGTATTTTAAGAGCATCTTTATATCTCTACTTTTATTTAGGACATGTACTTATTTAACAACTCATGGGAATTTTTGCATTCATTTTGTCTTGCTTTTTCCTTTTCTTTTTGTCTTTCATGCTTGAAAATCTGAGCTTAAGTGTGCCTTGAGTAATCCTTTAGGCTGTAGGAATCATGAGAGAAGCCTTGGTGAAGGAATTATACTCCAAATAGGGAAAGGAATCTAAAAACCCTAGTGGAACTGCGCACGTAAATGCGCACATGCGCACACAAGCGTGGACCATGCATACGCACCTTTGACCATGAATGCGCATGACACCAAACAGAAAAACCCTAACCAACTCTCCTTAGTGTAAAATAGCCATGGGAGGCCTCCAAACCTCCACAAAATGTATTCTAAGTCCAGGAAACACCTTATAAGATCCCTGAATGGCATAATTCACTCCTTTAGAGGTTTTAACATGAATTAAGAAGCTTAGTCCCAATTTCAAAGATGCTCTCATCCCTCTGGGTCTTTCTCATATTCCTTACTTTCACCAAATCGTATTGAATAAGTCTCTTCTTCGTGCTGCTATTGAGTTTTGAATCCTACTCGACACGTTTTCCAATTTAACGGTGTGGAATTATGCCCCACTCTTGAAGAGTTTGGTGCAATCATGGGTGAACACGACTTCAATGCTATCATTCTTCCTACTCTCGAGGAAGACCTCTCCGACTTAGCTCATCAACTCTTAGGGGTTCCTCTAGCTATGGACAAAAGATGGTGCAAGTCTAACAAGTTGAATGTCCACATGGTCTTTAAGTACTTCTCTCTAAAAGACATTCCTTTGGCTGGGGTGAAGCATCCTCATCATCTCAACGCTTTTTTTCTTTGCATTCTTGTGAGATACTTCTTGGTGCATGAAACACCTCGTGTGGACGCACGAATCCTTCAGGTGGTTAACAATCTAGGGACAAGAAGTCCAATGGTCATCATCTTGGTTGAAACTATCAATGGTTTGGATGCCGTTCAAAGAGAGGAAGCCACATTCTTTGTGGGGAGTTCTATTCTTCTTCAGGTATAATCCCTAACTTTTTCCTAGGTTCTCAACCTAAAGGGATTCCTCTAATTCTTGCATGGATTGTCTTTCGGTTTTCAACCCATCGAGGCTCCTTATATCATCTTTGAATTTTTCTCTCTCCTTTTTTTTATTATTATTTTATTCTCTCCTTTTTCCACTAAAGACTAATGCTTTCTTTTTCTCTCCCTCGGGTGTGGCTATATGAGAGGCTCTAGTTGCCTTAACCCCCCATTGTCTTTCCTAGTCAGTATTAACCAAAACAATATCGTGATCACAAGCACAAGGAAAAAGAGAAGGATCCTGCCAAGTTCACTGAATTCATGAAGCATCTCTCTCCATTAGGTGTCCAATGGGTGGTGGAATGGTGGCACATCACAGCCATGTCTAGCAGTGGCTTCAAGGATAACTGTGTTCCCTTGGTCGGGCTACATCGTTGTTCTTACTACCCTACATGTCACATAGCAAGGCAATTTGGTGACTGTCAAGGTGTTCCTAGTGGCAATGGTTCCTTCCATACCTTGGCATTTACTGAGAGGATCTTGGGCAGAATCCGTGAGACTTGGTCGTGAAGGTTAATGGATAGGGACATCCACTTCCCCTAGTTCCTTCATCCAACTTTAGGGTACAAAGATGGTTTTCTACTGACATAAGTGTAAACACCTCATTTTGTACCCAGTTAACAAACTTCAGTCCCTGGTCCTAATTCTGAGCTTGACATGTCCACAAAAGGTAATTGAAGTTATTTTGATAGTTTGGAAGTAATCACAACTCAAAAGTGCTCAAATCGCTTTGAAAACGATGCTGAAAATTTACCTTTGCTCAGTGGTTTGACCATAAATTTTGTTTCACAAATACGTTTTTGGATGACATTTGTTTCATTAAAAGGTAGACATCCTGGGGTTCAATTTGAACACAAATTTTGCCTACTTTGGTAATAGGTCAAAAACGTATTGACCCCTTGTGATGAATTAATTAATTAATTAGCCAAGTTTATTAATTAATCAAATTAACATGCAATTGTACGCGGCAGCACAAACAAATCACCAATTACCTAAAGTATGCAGAAAATAAATTGAGACGGTGATTTGTTTACGAATGGGGAAAACCTACACGGCAAAAACCCCGCCGGGTGATTTTAAGGTCACCACTCCCGAGAATCCACTATTATCAAAACAAGTGGTTACAAGTAAAGGAATTCCAGTATCTTATACCAACCTACAATTGAACCCTTACCCCAATACCCAATTGGACTTGTCCTGTAGTGACAATCTCTCCTTTTCAATGCACAGCTCCCAGTACGTGACTAACCAATTGTGTGGATCTTAGTACGCAACTTGATCACCAACTTGAGAAGGACATTGGCTGCTAAGTTCTTCTGTTCATCCAGATGATGAAGATCATGAAGTTGCTTGGTCACAAAACCCTACGGTGTACAAACACAACAGCTTCTTCAAGAACTAGATCAAACTAGGTTTCTAGTCACACTATTCTTCACACTTGTGGAATTGTGCTCTTATGCAACTTGTGTCACCTTTTTCAACCCTTAAAATAATCCTTATATATGTTTAGGGTTGTGAGAAAAGAAAGCCTAAACATACATTCATGGATTGGATGAAAAACAGTCCTAAAAAACTGAGTTTCATAAACCTCGACAGATACCCTATCTATCGAGCTAACTGTCGAGCCACGGGCTTCAGTAGCTTTTAAACCTTGATAGATGCTAGCTTTCGAGCTTTAAAATCCAGCACTTCATTCCTTGATTCTTGGACAGACTTGCATGGCTTTAACACTTAAACTTGAAACAAGGTTTCTTGAAGCATTAAACACATCCTAGATCTACCCAATTACAAGTAAAGTGCGTTTTGTCAAAGGATTAGCCAATTACATAAAATAGTGACATATGTTCCTAACAATGAATCACATATGTCCTAACATTTGGATTTATATTTAGTGATTTATGGCCATTTGAAGTCGGACCATCTAAGTAGTCAAAATTAGGGTTTTTGGGTCGCAGTCAAAGTTGGGCCATCTAAGCAATCAAAGTTAGGCCATCTAAGCTTACGCATGCCCCAACCATGTGTACACAGGCTATTTTTCTGGGTTCCAAAACTTCAGTTTTAGGGGCCTAAAACATCATTCTTTGATGTGGGCCGGCCCCTAGACCCTTAGGAACATCCAAAGATGTCTAAAAAGCCCTAAAAACCTAGTTTAAACATATAAATACAATCTTATGCCTCCAAACTAAAACTCCAGCTAGAGAGTGTGGATTTTTTACCTAAACTCTTCTAAAACTCTTTCTTTTTCTAAACTATCAACACACACAGCCACCAAGCACGTTTTTAGTTCTTTAAAACCTCTCCCAATTACTCATTAGGGAAAAAACTATCTATCTCATTCCAAGAAACATTTTCCAAAGAGACAAATAATTGGGACATGAATGAGTATTGTGCTTTTCACCAAAAGTTAGGACACTAGACAAATAATTGCTTTAGGTTGAAACATGAGATTCAAGACTTGATTGATGGTGGCGATCACGCCAAGCCAGGATTCTAGAGATGAAGCAAGATCGAATGAAGGGATGTGCTTAAGATTTGATCCACGAGGATACCTTTGCTAGAGGATGAGCCAATTCAATTTTGTTAAGTCTTTTTCAATTGTCGTGTCTTCAATTTGTCAAGTCTTTTAGAGTCTTTCTCAATGTTGTGTTGTTGAGTCTTTCCTCTATTCTATTGTTGAGTCTTTCCCTATGATTTTTTGTTGAGTCTTTGTTTAAGATGTGTTATTGAGTTTTCTTTTGTCATGTTGAGTCATGTTCCTTTGAATTTTCAAATCAATGTTGTTTCACTTTCAATAAATATGGCCATTCAAATACGATGTGTACCATCTGATTTCTTTTTACTAGCTTCGAAATGAATGAAACCTTAAACTTAACACATAAGTTAATCCAAATAAGGAATCAAAAGATGAGATTGTCTTAGTTCATTTGATCATAAAAAAACAAGCATGAAAGTGAGAGAGGGTGAGATAGAGGGAAAAAAAAGACTTCAATCAAGTGAGGAAGTACACAAGAATGAGAAGAATGAGTGATGAGAGATTCCTTGAAACATAAGACATGAGTGAGTTCAAATATAGGAAAGAACAATTGAATGAATGATTTGTTTTTTGCGTGGATGACACTACAATGATGAGAACTTGATGAGCAAAATGGCTAACCTAGGTTTGAAAAGACTAAGCAATCAAGGTTGAAAGGATGAGAGGCCATCTTTCTACTACCCTTTTTTACAATGAAAGATTATTTCCACTTGCTAATCTTATTAAACCTAGACGAATTCCTTCTATATGCCCATGCTAAGTGATTACCCCCTACACTAAGGACATGTTATTAAGAGATGACAATTTGAAATGGTTACCCTTAACACTAGGGGACTACGCTAATATTGAAAATGATTAACTTTATGCTAGGGGCAAATTTTGTGGATGAATGATAGAGGGATGTGAGGATGATTTATAGGTGAAAGGATACCAATTTCTCAACAAGGGGCATGGAAAAAGGAAAAGAGAGAAAAACAAAGAAAAGAAAAATGGGAGATATAAGAAAAGAAGAAAGGAAAAGGAAATGAAAGTTAGAAGCAAAATGGATGAAGAAGAAGAAAATGATGCAAACACGAAATGAGTAGTAATCCTTGCAATTAGGATACCTTGAGAATAAAATTAAATTTGAGGCACAAATACCCTTTCTTTCTTGAGCCTTAGAATCCCAAGCCTCATTATAGTCCAAAAGCAAAGTCCTCTCTGATCAATTGAGATTTTTTAGCCCTAAAAATTTTGGAAAGCCTAGCCTTAGTTATGAAAAAAAAAAAAAAAAAAAAAGAAGAAGAAGAAGAAAGGCCCGCTAGGTTGAAAACCTAAAAGGGCAGCCTAGCCAAAAGTTAGGGCAATTTGAAAAGAAGTGAAGAAGAGCACCAAGAAAAATGGTGAACTTATTCCAAGCTAGGGGCAATCCATGAATGAGAATGACAAAGGAATGATCATACAAGGGAAGATAAGACTACCTCTAAGCTAGGGCAACCATGATGAGGAGAAAAGTGACCATACATGAGAGATGAGTTGATTGAGGAGAATACAAAAAGAGAGAGGTGAGAAAAATGAGGTGTGCATGTTCAAACAAGGACAGTGATCAAGTTGACTGGAGATGGTCGAATTCTAAATTCATATTGGGACCAATCAGTGAAGATAGTAGGCGATTCATGCAAAACAAGTTCAAAGAGAATATGCATTGATATACAAAATCATCTAGATCCACGATCCCTTGTTTTTACTTTCTTTTTTCAACTCCAAATTTTTTTCAAGGTCCTCTTTATATTCAAAACATGTTGAGCTCTACTATCTCTAAACTCTTTTTGTGTTTGAAACTTCTTTGGTCTAGAGTCTCTTCCGACTTGTTGTGTTCATAAATATTCATTTGCCTCAAAACTTGAGTCGTGTTTAGAATTTCATTGATCTAGAGTCTCTTTCAGCTATCTTTGTGTTAGGGTTTGTGCCCTAAAATCCAATTTATAGGCATGTTATGAATAATTAAGTTGTTTAATTATATGAGACTATTAATGAACTAGTGGGACATTATCTTAGTCCATGAGATGCATAGTATGTGATTTATGTGAAAAGTCACAGAAAGATATAAATCACAAGTTCTTTGTAAACTCAGAATTTTAGTTCGTAGTCGGTGATGAAATTGGGCATTTCATCTGCGAAGACTATAACATATCAACTAAGATGATTTGTCTTGATCATGGAAGTGGAGACTTCTAGTTGGTATGTTAATATGTTTTAAGAGTTAAGACATATTGAACTGGACCGCTGTGAGATTTATTATTCTCCTAAAGACTGTCAATTGAATAATAAATCTCACGACTTCTATTTACATCAACTCTAAATCCTGAGAGAATAATGGACCTGATCATGAGATGTAGGTTGCTTTGATATATCAGGAGTGAGATCTATAAGTTATGGTCAAAACCTCAGTATGTTGGGCAGCCGCATTTAGTGTTGATGGAACATATATTCTCAAGACGGAATTCATAATCTCTTAACGGAGATATAAAATATTCCCTTGAGATAAGTTTAATGGGTTTGGTTATTCAGAGTGTTGGGCCCAACCACTTTAGTAAAGAGTTACTAAAGTATATATTTATGGAATTGGATTTCATAAATATATTATGAATAACATAAAGGATTAAACCGGGTACTCAAGGATTAAGATGTAGTAATCTTCAAAGTGGCAGTCAATATTAATGACTTTGTATTACTACGAATATTTTAATGAAGGGGTTGTATGTATAATATAGTCTTGGGATATAATTAATTAATAAGGCCTAGAGTGCAATTATATTCTTATAGTGGTATTGAATATAATTAATGGTAACTTTGGACTTGTCAAGAGTTGACGGAAAAGCCCAAGGCCCATTGGAGCTAGTGTCTTATTGGTCCCTTTGGTCCCATCTCAAGCCACAAACTAAAGCCCAATTGGGTAGGCCCAAAAAGGCTAACCCAATTAGATAATCAGTCATTATTTAATAAGTGTTATTAAATAAAGAAACTATGAGAATAGTTTTAACGTACGTAAGATGAAAAGAAAAAGAAAAATCAGTTTTTCTCCACAAGGAGAAGAAGGAGGATTTTTTCTTTGAGTGTCTATGTACAAAAGACTGATTGAGAGACCACACATCTTGGGCACCATGTGGAATTGAGATGAAGATTAAAGGTATTCTCAAGTCAAGGTTTTGAAATTCACTGCATCAAGGTACGCTTTCTATTCTTTGATTCTAGAATTCATGGTTACATGTTTATCTTTCATGATTGAAGTAGATCCGTTGTTTATTGTTGCTTCCGCTGCGTGTGTTTTTGTATGAGATACAAAAACCAGATATTTTCCAACAATGGTATCAGAGCAGTCTTCAATATCATGCTTGTATAACATGTGATTGAGTTTTAGAATTAAAGAAAAATCGTTTTCTTGGTGATTTAATTTTCTGCAGTAAAATTTTCTGCATAATTGTGTCCTTGATTGTACTCTTTTGTGAAAGACATGGATTAAGGTTTAAAGAATGTAAATTAAACTTGTATATCGGTCAAGCATGAGCATTTTGGTTTGCATTGCTTGGATATAGTTGGCAGTTTAATTTTATTCAATAACCGTTTCCTGTGTCATTCACGTATGTGAGACATGATGTTATCGGATTCACTATCAGGATGAATATACTCATGTTTTGTTCGAAGTGGCCCATGACTATCAAGTTATGGTATCGTGATTTTATATTATTTGTCTTAGGATGAACACGATAGTACTCGTCTCATTGGAATGCATTTGATAGTTTTTGTTTTAATGATGCACACGTTAAGTTCAATTGCTTGGATATAGTTACTGAATGAATGTCTTGGCATGAATATCGTGGGACCCATATTTCATATACAATAACTATCTTTAATGCTTGTTTGTTTATATCTTTCACTGGATGTACATGAACGTATGTTAATGCACCGCTTGGATAAAGAATATATGTATAGATTCATGTATGGGTTGTGAAATCAGTTTATGATTACATATATTAATATAGGCGTGATGTTATTTTGGAGATTAAGTTTTTATGTTTTAGGGTTCTTCACCTTGATCTTGAAAACCCTAATGTTTGATCTGAAAATCTTCGTTGATAAAATCAAAAAGTGTTTTGATGGAAGAACAATGAAGATGTCAAAAACGTTAGTTGTTTGTTCAAGAAAAACCCTAGAAAACTGCCTTAGAAAATTTCTAGAAATTCGAGTTTCATGAGTTTCGATCGATCGAAAATCACATTCGATCGATCGAGTGAAACAGAGATCAGACTTTTTAAGTAGATTGATTTTCGATTGATAGTCGATCGATCGAATTTGTTTTTCGATCGATCGAGAGGCAATCAAGTATCGATCGAACAAGTCAGGAGGTCAAGTTCGAATTTTTTAATTTTTTCGATCAATCGAGAGTCACATTCGATCGATCGAAAGAAAGAAAATCAGAATTTTTTCTAAGTGTTTTCAAGTTTTTTAAGAGCAAGTTTATGTGTGATTAGATTACACATGGTTCTAACTAAAAGACCTAATGAGATCAAAGATGTTAGTTAAATAGAACTCTTGGTACTAAATCATTTTATGATTAAAAGTCCTTAATTTATTTTAATTAGAGGTTTTTAATGAGATTAAAATTCTAATTAAAGTTATATAGTTTCTAATGAGATTAGAGTACTTTGCCTAGTAAATTAAGGATAGAGTTCTATATAACTAATTTTTGATTCATTAGTGTTTAAGGAATCCTAAATAGTTTAGGACTTCCATTTTAGTTAGTGATTCTAATAAGATTAGAGTCTTTATCAAATGCAAGGTTATTAGTTGTGATGGGATCACAATTATTTAAGAAAAACCCAAATAACGAGTGGGAGTGCTGAAATAACCCTTTTGTTAAGTTTATTGTAATGTGAATAGATACCTTGTCTTGACTTCGAGTCTTGCATTCCATGCGGAGGGTATTTACTTCACGGATTACAAGGTTAAACTTATTTGTGATTACGCGAATGTTCGTTACGCTATTGTGACGTGACTTAGTTACATCACATTGAATTTAAACAATTAAACACATTTAATGTGTAGGGTTAAAATTGTGATTAGGTCACAATGTTTTCAAGACAATCCACTTGTTTTAAAATTTCTAGTGGGAGAGAGATTCAAGGGTTGATTCTCACGGCCTCCATTGCCGGTTTATAGTAGTATGATTAGGCACCTCGCCTTGGCGTATATGCCTTGCTCCCTTCGGAGGGTGTTTAATTCATGGTACTACAGATTAAACTTCTTAATGATAGATGAAGTGTGTTTTTACATTGAGAACGACCACGCTTCCATGGAGTTACTTGGTGACTCACATTGATTCTAGGCAATGGTGTACATTAGACTAAGTGTAATGTTAACCTCCCTTCGGAGCTATGTCATTATTACTTAGAGGCTAAAGGAAAAGCGGCAAATTATTTTTGTTTGGTAAGAGTTACCATGATAGCATTAATAATGAGAATAATTCTTGCCTGATCATAGTGATTGGTATGACCTCGCTTCCGAGGAATATTAATTGCGGGATTAGGTTGTCGTTGCACCTAGTATAGTATGGTTTTCGGGTTCCATATTATATGGTTATGGATGCAAAATGATAATGTCCTGTATTTAAGTTCATAGTCTCAATATAAAGTTGTCATAAATTTTGTCCTCTAGCTACTATTTTAGTTGAATCACATTAACTAAGAAATAATTTTGGACATGTTGCTTAAAGGAGCTGAAATACATATTTATGTTTTGATTCAGCATTGTCATAATTTCCTATACATGATGCATTTATGGAAGATAGCTTATGATATGATCATAGTCTCCATTGAAATGCTAAAATGTTTCATTGGCTTCTATCTCATTTGTGCTATAGCATGAGATGCAAGAGTTAGTACTAGATTTAGACTTTATATTAAGTCTAAATGAGATGTTTGGTATGAATCATATTGAGTGCTAAGAAAGGCTTAAGGAGTTCCAATTCTAAATTATTTTATGAAAATATTTTATTTTTAAAATGAATTGGAATTCTTGGATGTTAAGATTAAATGTTAATCTCATTTGGATATGATCCTCGAGTCCTTGTTAGAATCATTTGATCAATTCAGATTGTTTTGAAAATAAATTCTTTTTATATTATCTGAATTGATTAGTGAATTCTACGTAACGGAAGACATCCTAAAAGCTAAAGCTAGGATCAATATGATTTAATTCGAATTCTTAGCCTGAACCGAAAGGTAAGGGTGGTAAGAAGAGGAATTATAATATCAAACAGTTGGACGAGCTAGTTGCCCTAGTAGTTGCAAAAAGGAAATTAGACTTATTAGCATGACCAAAAGGAAAGTGTTTCTGATTTTGGTAAAGCTATAAGCATTGTCCATAATTGTTTTCTAGATGAAAATTTATATGTTTTACTTTTTAAAGAGAAAGTTTCCATCCTTTGGATTTGTATGTTTTGGCATTTATGTCTAGATCTTATTAATCTAAATGGTATTCAAGATTGGTGAAAAATGGGCTTTTAGAACCATTATTTTGTTATATTCACAATCTATGAATTCTTTTTAGACGATAATAAGATCTAGGGTTCCTTTTTGTAAAGGAATAAAGTTCCAATGACTTCTTTAAGTTAGTGCATACATTAAGGAGGAATATGGCTCTTTTCAAGGTAGATTGTTCTAGAAGAAAAATTGTCAAAATTTGTTATAGGACAACTATAAAGTACATTTGGAAATGAAATGGTTGTATTAGATACACCACAAGACATTATTCTAGATATATAGTTAATACACGGGTACAATATCGTAGTGGGAGGATTACCAAATAAATTCATATTTTTGGGATAAACTTTTGAAGTCATTCCATAAAGATATGAATTTGATCCTCGGTCCTATGTAAAGGCAATAGATGATATGAATATGAATTACTGATTCAAGGTTATGTGAATAGAATTAAATTCTATTTAAAGTCTAGAACTTGTAGAGGCGCTTAATTGCATTAAGCCTATTGTTTTCAAATTGGTCTACAAGTAAATGAGATTGATAGATTTGAAGGTGCAAACCTTCAAAGTCAAGACTAGTGGCGAAAAGATTTATTCAAAAAGAAATGGTTCGATTATGAAAAGATTTTTTCACCAATAGTCAAGTTTGACACTATCTAGATTCTCTCATCCATTATATTTCATTTGGATGAAATATGGTAATGGATATCAAGAAAGCTTCTTTTAGTAGCAATCTTGAGGAAGACATCTATATGATGTAACTAGACTTGTTCATAGCAAAGAATCAGTAGTGTTTAGTATGCAAGTTGCTTAAAGTCCATTTATGGACTAAAGCAAGCATTTAAATCATAAAATATCATTTTTGATCAAGCAATCAAATTGTTTGATTTTGATCAAGTATTAAAAGGCCTTAAGTGTGTAAAAGTTATATAGAATAATAAATTTCTTAATGTATATTGATGACATTCTAATCATTTAGAATGATGTAGAGTTATTGTCATCAATAGAGTTTTGGTTGTCTGGTCTAGTTTGATATAAAAGTACTTGAGAAAGATTGGTCACATCCTAAGAATTTGACTTTGCTAAAATTCAGAAGTTAGGATGTTGGGTCTATCTCAAACTGCTTAAATAGATTAGATTCTAGCCAAGTATAGCATGTAATACTTCAAGAAAGGATTCTTTCCTTTTAAGTTTGAAGTTGCTTTATATAGGACTATGGTCCTAAGACATATAAAGGAAGAGCATATAAGACGGTTCCTTATATCAAATCGATAGGAAGTCTTTATGCTATGCTAAATACTAGGATAAATGTCTATTTTGCAGTGGGCATAGTAAGCAAATATCAAGTGAATCAAAGATCACTTATTTTAGTGGGAGTAAAGCATATACTCAAATATCTTAGGAGAATGAGGGATTATATGCTTGTCCACAAAAGTGAAGTTTTGATGTTTACTGGATGTACAGATACTGACTCTTAGTTTGATTGTGATTCATGAAGTTGGACTTCAAGATATGTGTTCATCCTAGGTGGTGAAGATACACATCAAGCGTAAGTATCATCTCATTAGAGAAGATATGAGTACGTGAAAAGTAGTAGTAGAAAAGATAATTTATGCAATAAATCTGGCTGAAACTTGTTTCCAAGCCTTGCCTTAGAGTGACTGTGAATTACTCTATAGGGAGATAAGTGTCAGATATGTGTGGTAAATTGTCTTTGAGGGCAAGTGGGAGATTGTTAGGGTTTGCGCCCTAAAATCCAATTTATTGGTATGTCATGAATAATTAAGTTGCTTAATTATATGAGACTATTAATGAACTAGTGGGACATTATCTTAGTCCATGAGATGCATAGTATGTGATTTATGTGAAAAGTCACAGAAAGATATAAATCACAAGTTCTTTGTAAACTCAGAATTATAGTTCGTAATCGGTGATGAAATTGGGCATTTCATCTGCGAAGACTATAACATATCAACTAAGATGATTTGTCTTGATCATGGAAGTAGAGACTTCTAGTTGATATGTTAATATGTTTTAAGAGTTAAGACATATTGAACTGGACCACTGTGAGATTTATTATTCTCCTAAAGACTGTCAATTGAATATTAAATCTCACGACTTCTATTTACCTCAACTCTAAATCCTGAGAGAATAATGGACCTGATCATGAGATGTAGGTTGCTTTGATATATCAGGAGTGAGATCTATAAGTTATGGTCAAAACCTCAGTATGTTGGGCAGCCGCATTTAGTGTTGATGGAACATATATTCTCAAGACAAAATTCATAATCTCTTAACGGAGATATAAAATACTCCCTTGAGATAAGTTTAATGGGTTTGGTTATTCAGAGTGTTGGGCCCAACCACTTTAGTAAGGAGTTACTAAAGTATATATTTATGGAATTGGATTTCATAAATATATGATGAATAACATAAAGGATTAAACCGGGTACTCAAGGATTAAGGTGTAGTAATATTCAAAGTGGCAGTCAATATTAATGACTTTGTATTACTACGAATATTTTAATGAAAGGGTTGAATGTATAATAAAGTCTTGGGATATAATTTATAGATAAGGCCTAGCGTGCAATTATATTCTTATAGTGGTATTTAATATAATTAATGATAACTTTGGACTTGTCAAGAGTTGACGGAAAAGCCCAAGGCCCATTGGAGCTAGTGTCTTATTGGTCCCTTTGGTCCCATCTCAAGCCACAAACTAAAGCCCAATTGGGTAGGCCCAAAAGGCTAACCCAATTAGATAATCAGTCATTATTTAATAAGTGTTATTAAATAAAGAAACTATTAGAATAGTTTTAACGTACGTAAGATGAAAAGAATAAAAATCAGTTTTTCTCCACAAGGAGAAGAAGGAGGATTTTTTTTCTTTGAGTGTCTATGTACAAAAGACTGATTGAGAGACCACACATCTTGGGCACCATGTGGAATTGAGATGAAGATTAAAGGTATTCTCAAGTCAAGGTTTTGAAATTCACTGCACCAAGGTACGCTTTCTATTCTTTGATTCTAGAATTCATGGTTACATGTTTATCTTTTATGATTGAAATAGATCCGTTGTTTTTGTTGCTTCCGCTGCGTGTGTTTTTGTATGAGATACAAAAACCAGATATTTTCCAACACTTTGATCTTCGTCTAGAGGTGTTAGGAATTCTAGGGAATTGAAGGTCATCCAAAGGCAAAGATGCATAAAATAAAAATGAATGAATGATTTTTTTGAATAAATATGTGCCCCCATAAAAGGAAAGAATGCAATGAACTCATGGCCTAATCGACCTTCCTTGCTAATGCTCTAAAGAGAAAACGCATTTTTTTAGAAGTCCAAAAAAAAGGGAAAGAAGATTGAAAAAAAAAATGGGTGAGATGTTGAAAACAAAGAAAAAGAAAAAAAAATGAAAGATGAAGATTCAAAAAGAAATGAGGAATTGGAAAATGAGAGAAGAAAAAGAGAGGATAAAGATGAAGATGAGAAGAGAGAGAGAAAAAATTGAAGATGAGAGAGAGAGAGAGAGAGAAAGAGTAAAAAGACAAAAAGATAAGAAGAGAAAAAGAAATGATGGGAAGATGAGAAAGAGGATAAAGATGAAGATGAGAAAGAGAGATTAAAAAATGTATATGAGAAGATTAGATAAAAATTAAAAAATTAAAAAAAAATTAAAAAAAAAGGATGGAAAAAAGAGAAGAGATGAAAAAAAATGATGAAATGATGAAAAAAAAAAGATGGAAAAAATGAAGAAAAGATTAAGAGGAATGATGTGACATGTTGTGTCTTTGGTTTAGTCCTGATGTGTTTGGACCTAACTTGATATGACTTGTTGTGATTGGTTCAGTCCTGACGTGTTTGGAACTAACCTAATGCGACCCATTGTGATTGGTTCTGTCCTAAAGTGTTTGGACCTAACCTGATGTGACCCGTTGTGATTGGTTCTATCCTGACGTGTTTGGACCAAACCTAATGTCAATTGTTGTGCTTGGTTCTGCCTTGATGTGTTTGGACCAAACCTGATGTGATCCGTTGTGTTGATGTGATCTAATTGTTGTGAAAAATTTCAAAGATTCAAAAAAATTCAAAGTTCAAAAGAGAAATTCAAAATTCAAGAGAAAAAATGGCACTTAAGAAGAAAATCAAGAATTTCAAAAATCCAAGAGAGATTTCAAATGAAAATGATGAATAGACTTTTTTCAAAAATGGAGAGATTTGAATGATGAGTTTCTTAAATGAAGTCAATTTTTAAATAATAAATTTTTCGAAAAATAATGATGTATGTCATGAATGATAAATTCTTTGATGTGTGATGTTGAGTCTCTTGAACCTTTTAGGATAATATGATGTCGTGTTGATGTACTTATGATGATGTGCGCATGTTTATGATGTTGTGTTGATGTGTTTTTGATGTGTTTATAACATGATGTGTGATGTGTGATTTTGGCTTAGGATAGTAGCCATTCTTGTTGTGTGCCTTTGATTCTAAGTTCAGGATAGCAAACTTAGGCTCTTTGATGATTGATGTTGTGTTTATGATGTGTTGATGTGTTTCTGTTGGCTTAGGACAGTAGCCATTCTTGTTGTGTTCATGATGTGTTGTTGATGTGCTAATAACATGGTATGATGATATTATGAGTTTTCTTTTTGGCTTGGGATAGTAGCCACTTTTATTGTCTTCCCATTTACCTAAGGTTCAGGATAACGAACCTTGGAGAATAGGGACTCGCAAAATCTAGCAATTGAATTTTGCACCCACACCCCATGTTTACTTTCATGTTTGCATGTTTGTGTTGTGTGTGTGTGGACTTAAAGTTTATTAACCTACAAAATGGTTCATCTCTTCAGACTTTCGACTACACTTACGAAGCAAGTATAGCCAAAAGAGGGGCATTTGTAGACACCTTATTTTGTGCCCGGTTAATAAACATTAGTCCCTGGTCCCAATGATAAGCTTGAAATGTTTACAAATGGTAATTGAAGTTATTTTGATAATTTGGAAGTAATCACAACTCAAAAGTGCTAAAATCGATTTAAAAACGATGCTAAAAAATGACCTTTACTCAATATTTTGACCATACCTTTTGATCCAAAATGAATTTTTGAGTCAAATTTATTTTTCTAGAAATTATACATCCTGGGCTTCAATTTGAACCCATATTTTGCCTAATTTGGATTTATATTGAGTGAGTTATGGCTACTTGAATTTGGGCCATAAAAGTAGTCAAAATAAGGGTTTTTGGGGAGCATGTGTACGCAGGCCCCAACCATATGCATACGCAGGCTATTATTCTAGGTTCCAGAACTCCAGTTTTAGGGGCCCAAATAATCATTCTTTGATGTGGGCCGGCCCCTAGACCCTTGGGAACATCCAAAGACGCCTAAAAAGCCCTGAAAACCCTAGTTTAAACATATAAATACAATCTTATGCCTCTAAACTAAAACCCTAGCTAGAGAGAGTGAATTTTTTGCCTAAACTCTTCCAAAACTCTTTCTTTCTCTAAACTTTCTGCAGACACAGCCACCAAGCACGTTTTTGGTTCTTTGAAACCTTTCTCTATCACTCGATAGGGCAAAAATGATCTACCTCATTCCAAGAAATGTTTTCTATATATTATTTCTAAAGCTTTTCAAGCACATTTTTTCATTTTTGAGTTGTGATTACTTAATGATGATTGATAAATTTTATTCCCTTGATTATCATTTGATCTTGTTGTGTAGGCACTAAGGGGGCCAGTTAAATATCAACCAAGTTGTGTTCCATAATTAAGGTGAGTCTCTCCTCTTGGCTCTTCTTAATTTGGATTTTTATAACTTGGGCTCTTGTTGTTCTTAATTGATTTATTTGTTATACATGCTTAGAAATATGATTTTACTTGTTTGGTTTTGATTTGTTATGTCTCACCATATTTTGATTGGAGAGTTGAATGATTGGATATATTGATGAACATGTTTTGATGTGTTAAGTGTTGCTCTTGTTTGTTGTTAGATCCAATGCATGTTTAAGAATAGTTTTTGTTTTGTTTGTCTTTGATATCTTTGTTGTTAGTTTAGGTTGTTGGGTTTTGCATTAGAAGTATGCTAGGGTTTGTTAAATTGCTATTTTGTTTGTTGTTCTGAAATTTTGTTTCTAGGCGTGTATGCGTACACATGCTCTATACATGTGTACACACTCGAAGTATGCATATGCATACAGTTGGGATGCACATGCATACCCTACGTCTGCGCATGCATACTTGTGCCCAGAAATGCAGATTTAGGGTTCTTGCTATTTTGTTTGTTTTGATTAGTTTTAATCACATGTTTAGCATTAAGGTTAATAGAATAACATATTTCACATGCTTTGATTATTGAGTAGATGATTAGGGTTTATGTTTTGATGAACCACATGAACATTCATAAGAACTTGAACATGCATTGATGCATAGGTGCTAAGGTGTTATGGTGCAGCGAGGTAAGTGAGGTAAGTCATACATAATTACATGAACATGCATTTGATTTCGTTGATGAACATGGTGAACTTTCTTGATTGATGAACATTGTTAGGACATATGTGAATCATGTTAGGAACATATGTCAATATAGAATTGGCTAATCCTTTGACAAAACTCACTTTACTTGTAATTGGGTAGATCTAGGATGTATTTAATGCTTCAAGGAACAAGGTTTCAAGTTCAAGTGTTAAAGCCATGCAAGTTTGTCCAAGAATCAAATGAAGAAGTGTTGGATTTTAAAACTTGACAGCTAGTATCTATCAAGGTTTAAAAGGCTAGTTAAGCCCGATGCTCGACAACTGCTCAATAGATAGGGTATCTATCGAGATTTAAGAAAATTCATTTTTCAGATCTGATTTTCATTCTATCTGTGTATAGATGTTTGGGCTTTCTTTTCTCACAACCCTAAACATATATAAGTATTGTTTTAAGGGCCGACACAGCTGATGCATCTCAATGAAAAAGTTTTTCACAAGCATATTGTGAACCGGAGACATATGCCCTAGTTCATCTTTCTCTTCAAGAAGCTGTTATGTTTGTACACCGTAGGGTTCTGTAACTAAGGAGCTTCATGATCTTCATCGTGTGATGAACTGAAGAACTTTGCAACCAACATCTTTCTCAAGTTGGTGTGTAAGCCGCGTACTAGGATCCGCGTATCGAATTGGTTAGTCACATACTAGGAGCCATGCATTGAAAGGAGATATTGTCACTACAGAACAAGTCCAATTGGGTCTTAGGGTAAGGGTTCAACTGTAGGTTGGTATAAGGTACTGGATTCCTTTACTTGTAAACGCTTGTAATAATAGTGAATTCTCGGGAGTGGTGACCTTAAAATCACCCGGTGGGGTTTTTGTTGTGTAGGTTTTCCCCATTCGTAAACAAACCGTGTCAATTTATTTTCCGCTGCATTTTAACTTAGTTGGTGATTTGTTTGTGCTACCACGCTTATTGCATGCTAATTGAATTAATTAATTAACTTGGCTAATTAATTGGTTAATTCATCACAAGGGGTCAATACATTCTTTGCCTATCAAACATGATGAATATGCTTGATTAATTCCCTTGATTGGTGATATCGTTTTGTGATGTGCTTACTGCCCTTGGATATATATTTGTTAGATGAATGGTAGGGTTTTTATGTTATGAATGAGTATGGGAGATATGCCATGTTTTGGGTGTTAGTGTGTGTGAGTTTAGAATAACATATTAGAGGACCCTTTAGTGGGATTAGGATTTGGAACACAATGACTGGAGGCTGACCTACGGGTCGGGTGGGGTTGGGTTCTTAACACCTTCCCATCCTTATACTCAAACTCCGGACACGTGCTTTGGTACAGATCAGTCCTTCCACAAGGGCACTACATTTATGGTTCCTAGACCTAATCTAGATGGCGAGATGGCAACTCCATTTACACCCTCCGCCATGGTCCACCCTAAGCCAAGGCGTGCTTCCCACGAATTAAGGGAAACCCAAATGCACCACCGCGGGTGCTTGCGCCCACAATGGAGTTAATTCATAGGGAAGAGAAGGATTACAAGAAGTCCCTCAAAAGAAAGAGGACTGATAGACTACCTTGATATGTCCCAAATTTTACTTTTCTGCACTTTATGATTCTCTTGTCTTTTCTTTTGAGTTTAATAAAGGATTGGAAGGTTCAAAATCTCCTATGGAAACAATTTGTCATCTTTTAATTTAGGCAATAAGAGAATCAACCATTTATTATCTTTGCTTGTTGTCTTTATTTTTCTTTTCTTTCTTTTCTTTTCTTTTTCTATGCTATGTAACTTTAGCCCATGACATCCTTGTGGGAATTTTCACCATACCCATGGTCTTTTCTCCTATCTTTTGCCTAGATCTCCTTTTGGCTTTTCAACCTAGCGGGGTTTCTTTGCCTTAACTTTTGCCTTGGCCACCCTCTCCGATTTTCAACCTAGCAGGCTTTTTTTCTTTTTCAAATGTTGTATTTTCAAAGTCTATCTGTGTTGATTAGGTGAAGCATCTCTTCTCCATTCAAATCTATAATTCTTTTGGCACCTCCTGAGATGATCTTCTTGATAACAAAGGCCTAGACCACCTTGGCTTCATCTTTCCTCTTGGATCGAAAGTTTCATCTCTAAGCACCTTTAGGACTAGATCTCCTTCCTTAAGGTTTCTAAGCTTCACCTTCCTATTAAATGCTCTAGCAATCCTCTTTTGGTAACCCTGTGTGTGATATCGAGCTCTCATCCTCTCCTCATCTATTAAGGCCAACTGTTCATATCTTTCTCTCACCTAATCCTCTTCTAGGACCTTGGTTTCCACCAATAGTCTCAAAGAATTTATTTCAACCTTAATAGGAAGTCCTGCTTCACTCCCATAAACCAAGAGTAGGGGGTCGCCCTAGTTGTCGCACGGATAGAAGTTCTATAACCCCATAAGGTAAACAGGAGTTTTTCGGCCCAATCCTTGTATATCACTACTATCTTGGCTAGGATATTCTTGATGTTCTTGTTGGCTACTTCTATGGCCCCATTAATCTGTGGTCAGTATGGTGAAGACTTATGATGCTCAATGTTGTACAGTTCCATGATCCTTTAGACCTCTCCCTCGAAGTGAGAACCATTGTCGGAGATGATCTCTTGCGGTACCCCAAATCGGCAAATGATGTTATTCTCTATGAATCTGGCCACATGTTTGGCTTTCAATATAGAGTAGGAAGCTACCTCTACCCACTTGGTGAAATAGTGAATTGCCACTAGGGTGTATTCGTGTCCATTTGAGGCCTTAAGAGCTATTCTTCCAATCATATATATGCTCTAAACTGAGAAAGTCCAAGGAGAGGTCATACTATATAGCTCGCTTGGTGGCACATGGTTCAAGTTTGCATGTGTTTGGCAATCATGGAAACTATTTACAAAGTCTACACAATCGATTTCCATCATATTCTAATAGTATCCCATTCTTAGGATTTTCTTGGACAACATCCTCCCATTTATGTGAGGACCACAAATCCCTTGGTGGACTTCTTCCATGACTCTTTCAGCTTCTTCTTTCTTTAGGCAACGAAGATGCATACCATCATAGGATCTCCTATAGAGCTGACCTCCACATAGGATGTATTGCATTACCATCATCCTAACCGAACAACTTTCTCTCTTGTTGGCACCATCAGGATAAATTCCTAACTCCGGGAATTTCACGATGTCATAATACCAAGGGACTCCTTCCTCTTCTATAGATAAGACTGATGGTCCTCCTTTCTCCTTGTGTACCGGCTCATAATTCTTCTCAATCTCTAAGGCTTGCGTCCATAATCCTTTAGGTATTTTAACCATTGAGGCCAAATTAGCCAAATCATCTACAAATTGATTCTGATCTCTAAGGATAATAGTGTATTCAATCTTGTCAAAGGTTCTAGTTAACTCCTCCGAATACTATTGGTAAGGCTTCAAGTGTTCTTCTTTCACCTTCCATAAATTTTGTGCTTGGGCTATGACCAAAGTTGAATCTCTAAAGACTTCTACCTCTTTTATTCCTAACTTTCAAGAGCTTCATTCCAGCGATACAAATCTCATATTCTACCATGTTGTTGGTTGCCTTGAAGTTCAACTTAACTACCAAAGGTACGTGAGATCCATCGGAGGTAATCAAAAGTACTCATATCCCATTTCCATATTGGTTCACGGCTCCATCAAAATACATCCTCCATGCCCCTAGTTCAATGTCCAAAATGTCCTCATTTGGGAAGTCTTCTTTACCATTTTCTCCTTCTGTGGGGGTTCTCGGCACAAAAGTCTGGCACTTTCTATACTTCGTGGGTGCAACATCAACAAATTCGCTCATGATCAAGTTACAACCTAAGATCTATGACTATATTATGTTAACTGTTCGTATTTCGTATACTTCAAGTCGAATTCTGCCAACAGGATCAGCCATCTTGATAGCCTTCCACTTAAGGTAGGCTTCTCGAACAGGTACTTCAATAGGTCCATTCTGGCATCTATCCATATCTAGAAAGGTGGGATGATATGTCTTAGTTTTTGCACGGCCCACACAAGAGCAAAGCATGACTTTTCTATGAGTGTGTATCTAGTCTCAATCATATTTTCTATGATCGAGAGATAGAGTAGTAATGGCTTTCCAAGCTTTGGGGGTACCAATATAGGTGGATGGAGAAGATATTCCTTGATAAGCTCAAAGGCTTTCTAACATTCATCGTTCCATGTATGGGATTCATTCTCCCTTAAGAGCTTGAAGATGGGCTCACAAGAATAGGTGAGTTTGGCAACGAATCAGCTGATGTACTGTAATCGGCCTAAGAATCCTCTTATCTCCTTCTCACTCTTAGGTGGAGGCATTTCCAAGATGACTTTAATCTTTGATGGGTCAACCTTTATCCCTCTATCACTTACCAAAGAAGCCTAGCAATTTTCCTGCAATTACTCTATAGGTGCAATTCTGTGGATTCAGTCTCAGTCTATAGTCTTTGATCCTTTCGAAAGACTTCCTTAGGTTGGTGATTTTCCCCCCTCTATCCTTGGATTTCACTGTGCATCATGTCATGTAGTAAGGCTGTAACCATTCTTTGGTAAGTTGCACATGCATTCTTGAGCCCAAACAGTATTACCGTATAATAATAAATCCCTCATTTTGTAGTGAAGGTTGTCTTGGTCATGTCCTTAGGAGCCATCTTGATTGGGTTATATCCTAAGAAACTATCCATGAAAGACATCAAGGCACTACCGGCAATGTTATCCACTAAAACATCTATATGAGGAAAATGGAAATCGTCCTTAGGGTAAGCCTTGTTTAGATCCCTAAAATCCATGCACATCCTCACCTTCCCATCCTTTTTGGTACAGGCACAACATTGGCTATCCACTCGACTTGGTGTACGGGTTTGATGAATCCTACTTTCAACTACTTTGTGACCTCTTCCTTGATCTTAAGAAGCCACTCAGTTCTCATACGCCTCAACTTTATCATGACTGGTACCATGTGAGCATGGATATCAATGTGGTGTTGAGCTATCTCGAGATCAATACCGGGCATATCTTCATATGACCAACCAAACACCTCTTGGAATTCTGTGAGAAGTTCTTGGAGAACCTTTCTTTCTTCTTTATTTAGGGTTAAGCCAATTTTAATTAAGCGTGGATTATCATCATTGCCCAAATTAAGAGTTTCAAAAGTTGGTTCCACGGGTTCAATTTTCTTTTCCAATTGTTTATTAACATTTAAGTGCTGAATTTCAATATTATGGGACACATCAAAATAAGCTAAATCAGAATTCATCTTATTAAAAAGGTTGAAAAGTACATCTAAACTTGCATTACAAAATTTCTTTCCCATATTCTTGGAAAACTCAACCTTAGTCCAATTGCTAAGTTGCCCATCATCAAGCATGATGAATTCTGCCTTTCCTCCTCCTTAGGCGGTGTCGCCTTCTTTTTCGTCTTTCTCCTTGAAAAGAGTCTGCAACTCCATGGACTAGTCTTCATCTTTTAAAGGTCCCCAAACACATATAGCTTCGGTTATGTCCCATGAGAGTCCTTCGTTGGAAGGGGCATTGAATTCTTTGTCAGAAGACCAGTCACTATCACCCTCGCTCCAACAGCTAATCGCCTCCTCATCTTCTTCCTCATCTTCAGCTTCATCTCGAGCTAAGACAAAATACCTTGCAGCATCAAGAGGTGGGGCCATATCTTGTTCAATCAATATGCGAGCAGGGGTGACTTAAGTTGTCCCAATGGTCGAGGTTCATTCCGGCCAATCATGATCCTCCCATTATCCCGCACTTCCCATTTCAGAAAAGTTGTTGACGTGAGCCCTCATGAAGGTCCACGATCCAGGAACAAGCTCTAGCACTAGAAGAAGGAAGCGAATTGTTCCTTCAATCATCACACGATCAATATCCTCCTTAGTCACATGGTTAGACATTATGATAGTGGGAAATCTAGGAGGAGCCATTTAGATGCGTGAGCACACATCCCAAAGAAGTTTTTTATTAAGATGTTCTCAGAGAGTCTTTAAGTCCATTTTAATAAAAGCTCAATTACAAAATCACTCCCTTTCCTCTTACTCTCGTGGGCTTTCATTAGAACGTGCTTAGAGTTTTTCAACCCTTTGTCTCAAATATGGGATTACAATG
Source organism: Quercus aquifolioides (assembly GCA_019022515.1). Classification (NCBI taxonomy): domain Eukaryota; kingdom Viridiplantae; phylum Streptophyta; class Magnoliopsida; order Fagales; family Fagaceae; genus Quercus; species Quercus aquifolioides. The sequence continues at coordinate 41,501,195 of CM032328.1, read as the reverse complement.
TATCCATCACCTTTGGGCTCTTCCCTTTTCCTTTCATTGTCATCATCATTTTTTTTGAAGCAGCCCTCTAGCTAGAACATATTGTGGCCTTCCTCTCAAATTCTATGAATCTCTCATCACTTTGGGCCTTGGCATACAACAAGGAGGCCCAAGATTAGGGAAGTTCATATTGACTTTGTAGGATGTTGGATGCTAAGTCCATAGCATATTTGTTATCTTAGGCCCAAGGTTGTCCTTTTCAAGAGGCCTTTTGATTTGGGCTTATGATAGAAACTATGGTATGGTCTTATGAACCTTTCAAGTTAAGATATACATTTTGACTTTTGATAAGCCTCTTACATGTGAGAACAGTTCATCCCACTATCTTAGGGTATGCCATAACTTTTGAGTCATCCTTAAAAATTTTATATCTTTTATTTTTCCTTTAGAATTAGGTGAACACAAGATACATGGTTGAACAAACAAGAGATATAAAGGGTACCCTCTTATTGATAGGATCTAGTATCTCTCTAAGTGTGGGTAGGCTCCCTAAAGCTAAAGGGATAGATCAGTAGGTCACTCACAACTAGGTGGACCATGATTCCAACCTTGGGCCTAAATGGACTGTAGTGGATTGGTGGCAAAATATTAACGTATTTGTCGACACCTCGTGGCTGCTTGACTACCCATCGTGGTGACGGCTCGCGCGGCTATATGTGCGTAGGAGGAGGTGTGTGTCATACCTCGGGTGTGTGACTAGAATATGAATCAATTTTATGGAAATTACCAAGGGTAAGTGAAGTCGCCTCCAATCATTGGGTTTTTTCTAAGGTGTGATTGGTCACTTGACTCTATCTGATTTTATTACTGGTCCTAGGCTAAGAAAAATGTCGTTTTTCCTAATATAATGTGGATGGGTAAAAAAAAAATTATTGATTCTTGAGTTCGGAAGTTTGGTTATGTATGGGGAAAGTGATAGGCACCCCACAACGCCTGTCTGAAAACAATCCTTTATTTTGGTAAAATCATAATTTTTGGACATTGGCAATTGAAAACAAGTTACTGGCATTAGCTTTCGGGGCTTTAAATGTGTTGGGCTTTGAGGTTTGGTTTAGGAATGGGTGTGGTCCCGATTGATTCTTTCCAAGTGTGTTTGAAGTCATTGCCAAATTTCTACGGCGACAATCCGGCAGCATTTTGCCTTATTTTTGTGTGTCATAGCACGCCAAATGCTATTCACACCAAGCTTTCGACGTGAGAATGCGGCAATGGGGATGCCCCATTTTCATGGCGAAAATCCGACAGAGTTTCGTGTTTGGTGCATTATGGCGCACCAGCAAGGTTTTGCGTCTCTGTATATGGCACATATCAACATGCTCGTACTATAACAAGCCGAAGCCCTTCAAAGTGTTAAGCATGTTAATGCGTGTCGCATACACAGGGAAACTAATGTCACTTGGTGACATGGATCAAGACAATCACACCGCGATGATCGTGCACACAGTATAGCATGACTATGCACCTATAGCAATTGCCTTGAGCACATACCCATAGTACAAGGTCAAGAGCTCTCATGACTAGAGAGGGTCACTCACGTAGTCACAAGAGTCCATCATACAAAGTGCACAATCATCCATATACAAGCAGATATAGATATACATACATCATGCACAATGCTATCACACAGAGCGGGAAAGTAAACCAGACATTGCCAACATTCCAAGGGTATGGCCCAGCAAGGTACAAAAAATGTAAAATAGACATTTCTTGTAAAAGGCCCAAGCAAGGAGCAGGAAAAGTAAAAGGGAGTACATGGAGGGGGGCCCTAATACATACTCTAGAGAAGAGGCTTAGAGAGAGAGAAAAAGAGGAGACCGGTCTAGAGGGGCTAGGCCCACTAATCTACTAAGCATTGCCCTTTGTGGGCTTGCATCCTTGCCATTTTTGCTTGTGCCTAGGAGGTCGCATCCTTGTTCCAAGTGTTCATGCTCCATGCGTGTACATGAAAAGACAAAAGAAACAAGCTAGCAGACAAGCAAGGAAACAAATGGAAGGAAAAAGCATGCTAAAGACAAGCTAGGAAAAGATGCCAAACAGGGGCAAACAAACATGTGAGGCACACGAAGAGGCAAACAAGTATGTTATCAAACAAAAGAGGGTGTCCTAGGAAGACAAATGTAGGTTTGGATCAAGTGTCCATAGTTCCATTGGATTGGAGTATGGAAGACACACAAACTCATGCATAAACATGTAGGCAAGCATGCAAAGATGCAAAGTAGCAAAGAAAGCCAAACGGGTGGCGCAAAGCAAGCAAGGCAAGCATATCAACATCGCACAGAGTGGAGAAGGGTGTGAACCAGTCACACCAACACCATGGGGGTGTATCTCACAAGTGGTTACACCCAAACAAACCCTAGGAGGGATGGATGTAACCACACAAGCACAAGCCCACGAAGGGCATAAAGCAAGGCAAAGCCTAAATCTAGAGAGGCTAACATGTAGATAAAGTACAGAAGCAAGCAAGCAAACATGGATAATGCATAAAGGAAATGATTCGAACCCTTTAATATAGGCTTAGGCGTATGGATGTAGGCCTAGACCACAGGATCTAGATCTACACCCTACCGAAAGGACCAAAAAGCAAGAAAAAGTGATATCAAGGGACAAAAAGGGCTAAAGTAGCATATGACATAGCAACCAACATAGATCTAAGCACACAAGCATGGCATGAAGCACTTAAACACATAGATCTAAGCATAGGAACATAGATCTAAACACTAACATGTAGATCTAAGCAAAAACATGACAAGGAGCCTAAAAACATGTGGATCTAAGCACAAACATTAAATTTAGACATATCCTAACCCAAGAAGGCTAGACCAACATCATCAAAGCGATAAATCATGGCATAAGCAAGGAAACATCCTAGAAAAACTATAAAGACATGCTAGGAAAAGCAACAAAGCATATATGAAGCAATATAAAGCTAGGAAAAGCAATAAAGAGAAAAGGATGTGGATTGTAGCTAAAAAGCTACATCCACACCCTTAAACCTCAAATCCAAGGTATGGAACCAAGGAGAGGAGGATTGGATGCAAGAACACTACCTTGAAGATTGTAGATAAAATGTGAGAATCTAAGGTGTTTGAGGGTGTTTGAGAGAATCTGCCCAAAAATTACCCAAAAATATTTTCTTTTTCTTTTTTTGAAAAATGTGGGGTCCAGGGGCACTTATAGTGAAAAAGTTCCCCTTCGGCTTTCAGTGCACCTTAAAGGGCCGCCGGCCACCTTGTTGATGTCAACAATTCTGGCATTTTCCTAATTCAACTTTGGATGCATATTTGAAGGCCTTCCTAGACTCAGATTGATCTGATCTTGGTGTCCCTAGAAAGCTCTGGATGCATAGTTTTCAGAACACTAAAGAAATTGAAAATCCAAGGTCAGATAAAAAGTTATGACCACAGGAAGAGTGTTGACACGCTTTCTACGGTTTTCTGGATATGTCGATCATTTTAAGTCCAATTTTGGCCCACAAATAGTCGTTGGAAAGGGAATTTGATAATATTCACAATGGCACTAGTCCCAATCCGTTCTGATGGTTGGATCAAAATTAGGGTTTTTGGTGCCCTCGGAGTTAACCTCTGGTTAAACTCGGTCAAACTTGATGAAAATCATCGAGTAGCTCGGGTTTGTTGTAAAAACATGAAAAATGTTGTTTTGGGATGATTTTGACCGACTTTGACTTTTAGTAAACCCAGGGTTGACCAAGGGAATTTTGGTTAATTTGACCTGAAATGGCACTTCAAGTGCTCTAATGTCCGAACAGGTTGTGCCACATCAATCTAGATGTTTCTGTGGCCCCATGGAGAAAAGATAATATTTTTTAAATTTTCGAAGTTCAGCACACAAATCTAAGGCGGACAAAATACAGTGTCTACAGTACTCAAAGCCCATTATAGGCAATAACACAAATTGTAAATTGGTGGGATGAACTTTGGAATATTTTGGCCTGAGCGGAGCCTCCACCTTCGCACTCATCACCAACCATGGCAAAAGGGACAAAATAAACCAAGTGAAGTGTGTGCAAACAAATATTGAATAAGCCTTTGTTAAGATTAAGAAATAAGAAACATTGGAATCAAACTCTCTATCCCTAGTGGAGTCGCCACTATGGGCGCAAACACCTGCGAACGTGCTCTTTTCCTTTCAAGACGCACCGGTGGTTTCATCCTCGCAATGAGAAGTATGCCTAGGCCGAATGTGGACCAGGGCAAAGAAATTGAGTCACCACCTAGATTAGGTCTAGAAACCATAAATATTGTGCCCTTCGTGGAATCACTGGCCTATTACCAGAGCACGTGTCTGAAGTTTAGGTATGGGAATGGGAAGGTGTTAGGCACCTAACCCCACCCGACCCGTGGGTCGACTTCCACTTATTGTGTCTTACATCTTAATCTTACTAAAGCACATTCAACATTGTCATTCTAGACTCATACACACTCTAGCATGCATCTAAGGAAAACAACATGGCATATTCATCCCAAGACCTAACATTCATTTATCATGGCATCAAATCACATATTCCCAAGGGCAGAAACATATTATGGCAGGATCAAACGAACATGTTATTGCATCTAAACATCAAGATCATGGAATTCAAGCTAAACATATTCATATTCATCACTAAGGCAACATCATTTTCCCAAACAAATGCACGTTCATGTGATTGCATGACTTACCTGACTGCATCACAGCACCCATACATCAATGCATGTTCATATCATATGCATGTTTATGGAAAAACAAAAGAGCAAACCCTAACTAGCATCAAAGGGGGTAAAACAAAGCAAATCAGGGAAGCAAAGACTTGTGAATACAAATATCAACTCAAGGAAAAAGCAGGGTTGTCCAAGCAAACTGATCACCTGACGGAACCTACCACCGATGGCTCGATTCGATCCCTTTGACAGTCGGCTATGGGTCCAATCTCTTAGAAACCAACTCCGGTGGGTCGAGTGATGGGTGTTCTCCACCAAAACCTGAGCTACCCAGCCCAACCAAAAAACGAACCTTGAATCTACCTGATTCTACCCAAATCCGACGACTTTTAGAACCTTTGTCTCTTAGGTCAAACCACATTTTCCCTTTCTCTGCTTAGATCCACTCAGATCCGACGATGTTTTCTTAGATCTGCTGAAATTCGGTGATTTTTGCTTTGATTTGCTCAGATCTAGCAATGTTTAGTGTGGATCCGGTGACGTTTAGCTTAGATCCAGCAAGGTTTAGCTCAGATCCATTCAAAATCCGGCCGAATCTTTCTCTCCTCTGCTCAGATCTAGCAAAGATCTACCACCACCACCGCTCCATCGGTTCAACCGAACAGACCGATCGTCTGCCAGAGCTCGGTCCGACTCAACACGTGGTGGTTACCGGTCAGTTGCAGGTCATCACTTCTTCCACCTAATCTGAGCTGGTTGAGTGGCAGTTCGATCTAAAACTCAATCCGCTTGACCCATGGACAACCCTAGGCAAAAGCATGTAATACAAACAAAACAAAGAAACAGAAGAAAACAAGATTCGGATTAGGGTTTCTGGGCATAAGTATGTGTACACATACATAGGGCCTGCGTGCATAGCCCAGTTGTATGCGTATGCATACTTCGAGTATGCGTGCATATGTAGTAAGCATGCGTACTTATACACACCCTAAACCCTAGCCCAGAAAGCTAGAAAAACACTTAACAGAAACTAATCTAACAACCTATCATGCTTAGAACAGAAAAACAACGTAAACCTACACTAAGCAGACATATTAAAACATATATGAAGCAAAAAAAAGGAGAAAAATAGAATTTAAATAGAGAAAAGTAGGAAAGAAGAGCTAGAACCTTTACCTCCAAAACAAAGGCTCCTTGACTTGATTTTGACTGTTCACCTCAATCAATCTAGTCACAACCAAACTACAACAAGTTAGTTAAACCTTGAAACTCGAAGATCAAGACCAAAAAATGTCTCAATCAGAAAAATATTGACTTGAGGGTGTTTTGTGAAAAACTCCTTCTTTGATTCACTATTTCTAGCGAATGTTGTGTGTTTTCCTCCTGGATTCTATCTCTTGAAAAGGTACCATGTATGACTTTTTATAGTCAGAAAATAGGGGTTTGGAATGGCTCCCAGATGATGTGGGATTCATTCCAAAACCAATCTTTAATGTAGAAAAACTTGTCTTTCTTAGTTTCTGGAACCCTAGCATGCGCATGCATGCCCGTGTATGCACACGCATGCGTTAAGCATGCATATGCACAGCTTGAGGGTGCGCATACATACACGCATATGCGTGCACACACCCTAGGGTTTTTGTGGCCTTTCTTTTCCAAAAATAGCTTATTTAGTTCATAAAAGAGTTATATTTTTTCGTAAACACTTTCCTCAAGTCAATTTCAATATGATCAGGCCCTAAACCAACCTTAGGCTTTAGAATTTCAACATCATTTGGGAACGGCGGCCTGGGTCGTAAGGGGTACAAAATGCGATGTCTACAGTTTGTTATTTTACTAAACTTGTTGTTAGTTTTTTATGATAGATGGATTTGCGGTTATTTTGTTGGTTTGTTGTGATAGGTGTGTGAATTTGTGTACAACGCACTAGATGTATTTGTAATTTTTCTTTGAAGGATTGAGGTTTTTTTTTTTTTTTTTTTCAAAATGAAATAGAGATACAGTGCGAAACAATTTTGTTCTTCAACATTTAAAAACCATACAAAATTCTTTACCCATTTTAAAAACATATTATGGAAGAAAAACTTGATTTGAAAAGAGAGAAATCAACACAAGCTTTATCCATTGAATGATCAAACAACTATTCTTTGAATACTCAAGGAGATTTTGAGGACTAGCAAGGCAGTGGAAAAGAGTGATCGCAAATCTCAGGAATCAATTCAAGAGTAAACATATGCGGTGGCTCCTAAACGAGCTTCTCTCCTACATCTGATCGCAACCAGATACGTATGGTCATTTTATTAATAATAAGGGGTGGAAGGGTACCCTTTCTTTTCTCTGTCCCACTGTACAAGGCTTGATTTACTACTTATCCAATTTATTTTCCCTTTTGCATTTAAAACTTATAAAAAAAAAATAAAGAATCAAATAAGTCACCCCTCAGTGCCAACTTGTAAAAGGACAAAGTTCAACTCCAAAGTCCAAACTTGTTCGGAACCTTGGACTCTAACCACCAATAGGATGACATTAATCCTTGTCATTTGCAATGTACATAACTCACTTAACTCAACCAATCAAGTGAGTCTATGCATTGCACATAACAGGACATAAGTCTTCCTATTGGTGGTTAAAACCCAAGGCTCCAAACATGTTTGCAATCAAACTTTCTAATTATAAATATCTTTGCAATCTACAATTTGAACATTTCTTGATGCAAAACTCACTACCCCCAAGTACTTTACTTTCCCTTAATTACAAAAATTCAAATTCTTTGCTCATTACTTAGGGCCTGTTTGGTAATGGTATTCTAGTATTGGCATTCAAAATGATGTGTAAATTGTGGTTTTAAAAAGCGTTGTGAAAACGTGTTTAAAGTACTCATAATGCAAAAAATGCATTTAGTACTGTGTTTCTAATAACATTTTTTAAAAAATGAAAAGTATAATTGTGAGCTTGGTATGAATATGTATTTTTAATAAAGTTAAATACTAATCTAACATGTATAGTATATTTAATATTATTTTATTTGATGAGAGAGAAATTCCCACTTATTACGTTTTCTTCTTTCTCTTCTTTTTGGTTCTCTTCTCTTCTCTGTCTCTCTCTTTCCTTCCTATCTCTCCTCTCTTCTACCAAATCCTTCAAAAACCAACATATTTTACAAATAAATCCCAGCAAAGGGGCTGTTCACATACCCAAACCAACCATCACAAAATCAAATCCACTAAGACAAAGAAGATATCAAATCCACCGTCTCTTGTTTATTTGGGAAGAAAAAAAGAAAAAGAAATCAAATCCACCCATGAATTATCAACCCAAGACAGAAAGACAAAGAAGAAAAAAGGGATAAGGGGGGATCTCAGCTGGGAAGAAAAAATGGACGATGTCATTGCTGGAATTCACGAAGAGAGGAGAGAGAGAGAGAGAGAGATGAGGCTGGGACTTGTGGCTAAAACAACCGACGGCGCCAGAACGATGAGAGATAAAGAGCCGAGTGAGAAACAAATCTGAGTAAAAGAGAGAACCAAGTGAGAGAGAGAGAGAGAGAGAGAGAGAGAGATCTGACTATCTGAGTGAAGAGAGAGAGACAGAGAGATCCAACTAAGAGTCTTTGTGAAAGCCATGAGAGTGAAAGAGAGAGAACCAGTTTATGTGCTGTCAGTTCAATGGTTCCCATGATTTTGAAGATATTTACAATAATACCATTGAGCATTTTTACTCAAAAACTAAAAACTATTGTGTATGCGTTCTCAAAATATATGAATTTCTTTAGTGAAACTTCTGTATCCTTGTCTATGGTTTACATGTATAAAGCGATGCCATTGCAAATTAAAAAGAAACTTCAATCTCCAATCAAAAAAAAAAAACTTCAATCTCAAACTATTGGTGCCTAGAGTTGATTAGCATAATAAAATAGATGTGCTTATCCTGAATCTCACCCACTACTCTAAAGGTTCAGAGGCCATAAATCCAACCGGCTCCATTAAAAATCTCCTTAATCTTAAGCTAAGCTGTTTGATAACCAGAGGCATTTTATCTCTCTCATCTTTAAATAAGCTGTTTGATTTTGGACCTTAAATATGAGATTTGTTCGACTCAGTCCCTAAAAATGGGGTATTTAACACTCCATAAACAAGATACAGAAATTGAACCCCCCCCCCCCCCCCCCCCTCCTTTCCCCTTCAATTCTCATCACCGTGATTGAGTCAATTGAGCAATTGAACAACACCTTACAATCTTCATATTAAAAAAAACCTAACATAAAAATGTTCAAATCCAATATCATATTCACAGCATTTGATTGTTCAAGATAGATTTACGAGATCTGTAGTAAAAAATTTATGAAATATATAGACAAAATCATGAAAACGATGAGAAATAAGACCGTACCAACAGACCCACAGTGCCGCGATGGGTTTACAATAGAGGTAAGAAATAAGATCGTACCTAGGTTGTGTTCAGAGTTGAGAGTCTGGGATTCCGTCGTGTGGGTTTCTGGAGTTCGAGATGAGGGAGGGAGCTAACGCAGTGGAGGCAAGGAAGTGAGGGGCAGAAAATGAGAGGCGGAGTGAGGGTTTGGAGAGCTGAAGATCGGAGGTGAGATCGTGAGACGCTGCTGTGGTATTTTCCAACGAGAACCTTAAGCCCGGTCCAAATGCTGAGAGGAACTGGGGTATTTTCCAACCAGAGTGTTTCATTTTGGGTTTCTGAAGTTGGGGACAGTGTTTTGTTGTGGAAAGGGCGTGAAGAGGAGAGAGAGAGACAACGCAGGTAGGCTTGTGACCGTACACCTGATCTGCAAATTGATTTTTGTGGGACCCAGTGAGTGACATAAAGGTGAGTGTATGAATTGAAAAATTGACTAAGATATTCCACCCAAACAGGCCACCAAACATAGTTATAAGAAATTAGGATATTTTTGAGTGATTAGTGAGGAGTGACGAAAATTGAGTGAGCAGTGATGAGTGATAAGTGATGAAAAAAAGTTAACCAAACAGGACCTAATATTTCAGTTCTCAATACTCATTTTTCATCGCTCTAAACTCTAATCCAATTCTCATGTCTCTATCTCTATTTTTCGTAAAACTAACAAAAGCTTGTGTTTGGTTCTTATACTCGAGTGTAGTTCTCACCTAAAAAACACAAAGTCGGGAAAAATTTGTGGAGCCCACACACTGAAAAGCAATCAGAACTTCGGAACAGATACAAGTCACTCCCGCGTAACTTTTCTCTCTCATTTTCTCTTTTTCCCTTCCTCTTCCTCTGCCACTCACTCACTCTTTTCTTTCTCTCTCTCTTTCTCTTTCATTTTCATTTCCTTTTCTCTACCTCTCAATCTCTTCTTTCTCATTAGATTGACTAAAATTCAGAACTCTCCGGGCATCATTCTCCTCGGCTGAAGCAGAAGATAACCCCAAAATCCCAAATCACTCTCTCTCTCTCTCTCTCATTGGTTTTTTTTTTTTTTTTTTTTTTGGTAATTGCTATAATCTCTTTGGGTTTCTCTTAGATTTTATTTCGCTACCTTCTGAAATTTGGTTGGGTTCACTGAATTTAAAGGTTTGTTGAGTTTGGGACTAGATTTTATTCGTATGTTGTCGAAATTTATGGGTTGAACATGACAACATCCGCAGAGATAGAACCATGGACATGAAAACGTGGGGTGAGAGAGAGAGAGAGAGGTTACCTAGGCTAAGATCTCCGAAAATGGAGCAAATGAGACACATGAGAGACCTAAAGATCACCACGACTCTATTTTGGTTTTTAGTTTCTGGGTTTCAGCTGGGCTGGAGAGCTTGGCTGGGCAGGTGGTGGTCTTCGGATGCAAAGTAAAAAAATACAGTGGAAAAAGAGAGGAGGGAAAAAAAGGTTATGAAAAGGAAGAAAGTTAGGGAAAGGAAGAGAGGTGGATGTGGTTTCTAAGTTTGGAGTAATAGCTGGTGTCATGAGAAAGAAGAAAGTGGGAATGAGCAACAGTCTTGTTCTAAGTTGATGGGGACAACTTTCTGACTCGGGTTACACATAGATGCAATTAGTTTTCATAACTTGAAAACGTTGGAAAGTTGTTCCCATTTTCGGTGACTCGAACTCAAAATTTTGAGTTACGTAAACTCAAAACAAAAACTGAACCAAACACATTTTTTTTTTAGGTAAGGCCGGCGAATTTTCAATTTTTGGTAATGAAAATTGAGTTTTGAGTTAGGAAATTAGCTAAACTAAACCCCCTAAATTGAATACTGCAACTCAAACACTCTTAATAAAAAACATCTACACATTTTTTTAGGCCAACAGTTTTCTGTATTTGAACATAGAAAACTGAATGGATCTCGTTTGGAGCTATTACTATTGTTTTCTCCTGGGCGCGACAGGGGAGAAGAATCCAAGAATGAAGCATTTCATATGTTGCAACCTCAATGCATGGAAGTCATATGGGCATGTTTATCACCCAGTTGTATCAAACCATCGTTGTAGGAAGGATAGACAAAATTGAGAATGGAACGGAAAATAAAATTCTACATACAATCAAATCAAATATACAAAGAATTGTACTTTTTTCCACCACGCCCATGTTTATAATAATCCTCTAACCGTACTCCAGTTCACCGCATGAACAAAAGGTAACACTCGGAACTAAGCTATAAACAGGTGTAACACAAACGCACACTTAAAGCAAATGATATTACTATCCTCATTTTCTGTGGCTAAGGGCATATACAATCTGTCCATACATCCACCATCTTGCTTTTTGCCACTGGGTTGGTATCATAGTGCTGCCCTCATAGCTCCTCTTGCTGCATCCCGCTTCATCTCAGCAGCTTTACCACTGCCTCGGAAATACATGTACACTTGCTGCAAACAAAATAAAGAGAGAAAATATGAGAAAACAAGAAAAGAAGAGTGAGTGCTCTGCAGTGTGTGCGCATTTGCTTTTCTGATTTTAGGCTAGAAGAATGGTGGAGTAAGTTATACCTGAATTACCCAGATGCTGATCAATGTTTCAAGACAGAATAATCCAAATCCAACAAAGTAGAAGATCTACAAGCAGGAAAAAGAAATTATGATCAAGCTTCTGCAATACAAGAAATTAAAACGTAGAACTCAAGAGTCCAATCAATGAACTTTACAGAAACATACCCCAGCCAACGAATGGTTGCCCACAACATCTATTGCAGCCAGAATGCCTCTGTTTCAAAGGAACACAACATAGAAACATCAGCACCACATGGGGAAAATATTATGTTCCTCCATCAGCATTAACAAAGATAACAATTGAACATTTTCAAAATTTTTAAGGTATGCTTAATGGTTAGGGCCAAAAATAAATAAATAAGCACAAGGGAAATGCAATTAAACACCAATCTCTTTGCAGTACATCCACTCTGAACAAAAGAAAGATCCATGATTCCCCAAAGGAACAACTTAGAAATTTTAGAGGAACATACGTGAGTGATTTTCCTTTGAAAATTATAGGAGGTGCAACAGCAGCTAAGATGCAGAAGCCAATGTGAAGCTGTAGACAGAAGAAAATCGAATGAGAGTAATTAGATGTCCATCCTTTTTTTCTTTGTTTTTTTTTTTTTGCTGAATAATTAGTTGTCTTTCAATTCTTAAAGTAAATAGCATTTCTAAAGGAACATAAGAAGTTTACCATATAAAACATGAAAAACCATCCAAAATTCATGCCACTTTCAGTCCTGCAAGAGATTTCTTGCCACTGTGAACAACTGAATTAAGTAGCTACATATACGAACAGCTAAGTGAAGGAAGTCATGGGAAATAAGTACCTAAACGCACGATAAAGAGGCCGATACCACAACACATAGGCTCCGGGAACCCCTGCTATGAAGTAGATAAGGGCAAGGAACCAGATTTTTACCCCTACAACCAAAGAATAAGAGTATTAAGATTCAAAACCTTTTAAGGTATTAGACCCATAACAAGGACTCCCAAATACCCAGGAAAGATGTGAAACATATTTATGAACTCACCTTCCCCCTGAATCCATGCTGTACTAACAGCTATGACATTCCAAGTAAGGCAAAGAACCAATCCTGCGCAACATAACCAACCATCACCAACATCAACCACCTTCACTGGCTTAGATATATAACACCTCAAAAAAATTCATCATATTACACGGAACACAAATGCAGTGTCTCTCATAACAACAAATTGAATAAAGACTGCAAGATTACATGATGCTAAGAAAAAGGTAAAACAGAGTTTGTGGCAGATAATTTCATTGACTTGGCCAACAAAAATTGACTAACTCAAACAAGCCAAGTTTATGCTGTGGAGGGTGGAGACTAACACCAAACAATTTATTTCCTTTGTTCGTTATTGTACTTTAGAATATTGGGCTTTCGTTAAGGTAGTTTTGATGTAAGAGGTGAACCGCCTACCACCGACATCCATGAATTGCACTGAAATGAAATAAAACACCTGTTTGCATCTATACTATCTATACTACTAATAACAAGATTCCTCTATTTGGACTTCACTATTTGGTTGTACAAAATTGCCCCCATTTGAAAATGTTAAAATTGCTTTACTAATAGGGTTAACAACGTAAACTTACTACTCCAAAATACCCACTGCTATCTCAACTCCTTTACCCACAAGTCAACTTACAGTTTTACCCACGTTAAGCACATTCATACCCACAATCAACCAATATTAGACTCAAAATATAACTTCCAATATCAAACTCAAAAAGGACTTAGTTTTCCTCATGTATGTTTGGTTGGGATGATGGAAAAATGGAGAGATGGTTTCCATGTTATACCTGAACACTTCATTTGAGATTCCGTACCTATGTTGGACACTTGACACGTCTAGGACATTTTTGCATGCATGTCCCAGCAATGCAGAACACAACTAGGACATGAGAACAAGAGGAATCGAATACCCTTTCACAAAAGAAAGAGAGCATCCATGCTCTAAATAGTAATAGTGCATTTGAAAATTAATAAATATCTTTATTCTTGGATTGGATTCTAATTTCTAAACATCCTTTAATAGTCATTGATTTGCTTTATTATTCATTATGACTCTTAATTTGATATAAATTTAACATTATATGGAAAATAAATGCTTAATAATATATAGAAAATAAAAATATATTTAATAGACTTGTCCCACCATACCCGTGTCCTATTTTTTCAAAAATTCCCGTGCCGTCGTCTCATACTCGTACCCATTTCCATTCTTCTTAGGATGGAAAACTCTTTTAGTAGAAAAATGAGAAAATAGAAAATGTAGTTTATAAAAATTTAATCTGAGGTTTGGGGTAACAAAATAATTAAAATGAAATAAAATTTGTAAGAAAAAAAATAGGGTAAATTACAGTAACATACCCTGAGGTTTGGGGTAACACCAAGCACATCCAATGGTTTTAAAAAATGACCAATGTGGTCGTTATATACAAACGGCGTGTAATGCCGTTTGTTCATTCTCTTCCAAACAATTTTTTAGTTCATTTTGTATTCTTCATTCTCTCCTCTTTGCCTATATCATAAACGCCTCTCTCTCACTCACAAGCTCAAATCAATATCCAAAGGATATACAACTTATACACAACCATGTATGTAAGCAAAATTCAAAAGGAAAATCTCATTAAACCAATATCCACTTTCCAAAATCATACACAGTTTCGTTTGAGAAAAAAAATGGCAGAACATTCAAAGAAAAAAAAAATCTCACTACATCAATGATCAAAACAAAATCAACCTAATTAGATCCAGCATCACACAAGACAATCAAACGTGGATCAACTCAACCAATCAACCATCCAACATCAAACCTCAAAAATACCCAAATAAAAAATATTTCAAAACAAAACCCAGACCCACAACAAAGACCATCGTGTGACCCAGCAACCGCCGTCCACCATGGCACCACCTATCACTACCCACTCATCCTCCTCAAACCCTAACAATTCCAACTATCCAACATCATATGATTCACACCCAAACCCAAATCAAAATTAAAAAATTAAACCCATACCTACGGCAGCGAGCTCCACCAAACTATGATCTCGCAACCACCGGCCACCACTCATTGCTGCCCAGCAACCGCAGTATACCATCCTCCTAGATAGTGAACCACCCAGCTTTAAACGAAAGCGTATGGCATGAGATTTATGGGTAAATCGACTCCGAAACCGTTCTGGTGGCGGATTTTGTTGGTTCTTTGCTGAGTCTGAAACCTTATAGCTTGGCTTGAGAGAGAGAGACAGAGAGATTTTCTGGTGTGGAGAAGAGAGAGCAAAGCGACAGAGCAAAGGAAAGGAAAAACGTAAAAAATGAAATAGAATGATTTAATAGACGGTGCACAAACGGTGTTAGTGTTTAAGGACTAAATTGGTCATTTTTTAAAACCCTTGGATGTGTTTGGTATTACCCCAAACCTCAAGGTAGATTATTGTAATTTACCCAAAAAAATAATAATAATAAGAAAAGGAAGGAAAGAAGGGAACCAACATGAAAGGGAGGAGAGGGGCAAATGGGTAAATTTCTATCTAAACCCCCTCTTTCTCTCCCATTTTCTCCCCAATTTAGGGACACTCCAAAATCACCCCAAATGGTGGGTTTAGAGAGAAAACACCTGGGCCCCACCAAAATCAACCACCCTCTCCCCCTCTCTCTTCCCCCTCCCAACCAAATACACAAATCACCCCTATTTTCTCCTCTTCATTTTCCATCCCCCACAAATTACCTATGTTGCACGGACACGGACACGGACACGAACACGGAAATACGGCAATTTTTGAAAAATAAGGACACGACACAGCGGTTAAATAATTAATTAAATTTTATATTTAGGCATATTTTTTAATATTTTTAGACATAAAATACGTTTATGTCTAGAATTTAAATTATGTAAGAACTACAAATAAATAAATTAACACCCAAATTAGTACAATAATACACATAAAATGTTTAGAGTACAAACCAAAAGTTTAAATAGGCTACGTTCAAATACTAATAATAATACTAAAAATAATAGTCAAAATAATAATATAAATTATTTTCTTTTGGACCAATGGCATCTTAATGACATCATGGCATTGACATATGGTGCTCAAAAGTTGAAATTTGAAATTGAAAGTTTGGAAGTGACTTTCACGTGGGTTGGCAGAAGACACACAAAACAAAGAGGAAATATAAAAAAGTATTATAAAAGTTAAAATGAACAAAAGAAGACAGAAGGCATCTGGGTCTGCGAAGAAAAAGAAAACGAAGAAGAAGAAGAAGAAGAAGGAGAGAGGAGGAGCTCGCCGATCGGAAGGGACAGGGCACGTCGGCACAGCGTCGACGTCTATGGAGTTCGCCGATCGGCCCGATCTAGCTCCGGCGAGGGACAGAGGGCAGCGGCAGCGGCAACAGGCAGAGGTCAGAGAGAGGGTGGAATCTGTGATTTTTTTTTTTTTCCACTGCTGGCGTGTCGGACGCGTCGAATCCGCGTCGGCGCCGTGTCGGAGCCGCGTCGGCGCCGTGTCGGAGAAGGAAAAAAAAAAAAAAGGGACCCGCCGAACACCGGAATCTGGCACGTCGTACCCGTTCCGGTGTTCAACACGTGTCGGACACTGACACGACGCCAAAAATGGCATGTCCGTGCAACCTAGCAAATTACCCCAACCAAAAATTAAGTGTAAGGAAGAGCCAGAGAAGAAAAGAGAGGGAGGATAAAAGAGAGAGCAGGAGATAGGAAGAAGTCTGAAGAGACTGTGAAGCACGGAGAGAGAGAGAGAGAGAGAGAGAGAGAGAGAACATGTGGAGGAGAAAAAATAAAAGAAGAGACTAAGTGGACGAAAAAAAGAAAACAAGAATGAAAGAATCTGTAAGACTACAAACTAAGTTGAGATATGGGTAAAAATCAAAAGAATTTGGCAATAATTGGCCCAGTGAGTAATAAAAGAAACTATTTAGCAAATTAGTAAGTAAATATATAAATATTAAAATCTTTCATTTTACGTCAATGGAAATATTATAGTTAATTGTGTATATATACACACAAGCACAAACACACACATATATATAGCAGTAATCCATAAATGGTACAACAATATAGACTTGTACTGAAATGCTTTGCTTTGTTCCCCTAGCCAAATTGAAGTGGCCTCCGATTCGGTATTCACAACTTTGCACTAAAGACTTCAGTTATGCGGTTAATTAATTTTAATCCTATAGTCCAACAAAAGATAATGTTAAAATTTTGTTTTTTTTTAGAGTTTCAACTTATAGCGTCTACTCTTGATAATTGATCTTTATCATCAGACTAAAACATCAATTGGTTTTTGATGTAGGCAAAAATTGAACCCTAGATCTCTTATTCAACCATCAGACACTTTACTAGTTGAGTTAATTAGAATCCGCTGTTAAAATTTAGTTAATGTTTCATGTTCAAATTATGTCTCAAGACACATGTCAAGTAATTGGCATAAAAATATCCAAACAACAAAGTCAAATTGCCTATATTTAAAAAAATATTTATAACAATAATCAAAACGAAACACAATATATCAGTCAGTTAAATCAATTACGCAATAAACCAGTTAAATTAATTAAAATGATTTTACAAGGACGAATGCAACCACCCTATCCACACACACCAAAAAACATATTCCACTAGTGGAAACAGCCTAAGCTCCAACATAAAAGGATCAATGTAACCAATGATTAATACATAAATAACTCAAACCACAATTTGCAGGTAAATTAGCAGCCTGACTGAGATTCAAAACAATGTCGTAAATGCAATAACCATAAAATCAAGCAAAGAGTGACGTACCTAAGAATGTGGAAAATGCAGTATACTGCAATTTTTGCAAATGAATTGGTATGTCATTTGCAATATCATGATGAATAATTGGAAGAAAAGGAGGCCAATTCTTCTCCTCAAGAACAATTCCAGCTGCAGAATGAGAGAAAGAACTGAAACTATAAATTACATGGCAGAACCATGAGGAAGAATAATTTCCCTAGGAAATAGAACTGGTACTATGTATTGCACCAAAATTGAGAACACAACTTTATAATGTAAATATTTTCATAAAGAGAGTTAGTGCACTCAATATGGTGAATATTGACTTCATTTAAATGCAAAAATGACTTTGAATGCAACCCAAAACACGATGGATGTTCCAAGTTGAAAGATGGAAATATAATACACAGTGTTAGAATTATTGTTAAGTGACTAAATTTATTATTTCCTAATAACTTAAACTTTTGAAACAATCGATAATTTAACATGGTATTAGAGCAAGAGGTCCTGAATTCGATCCTTATCTCCTACACTTTATCTCCATTTAAAATCCCACATGTTGAGTCTCACCTATTAAAAATGTAGTTTCGGCCAACACGTGAGGGTGAGTGTTAGAAGTATGTGGTTAAATGATTAAATTTATCATATCCCAATAACTCAAGCTTTTGGAACAATTCGTAATTTAACAGGGTATCATTCGTTCTACCTCCCATTTAAAATGTTAAAAATCTCACATGTTGGGTCTCACCTATTAAAAAGGTGTTTGAGCCCACGCATGAGAGGGAATGTTAGAAATATGGTTAAGTAACTAAATTCACCATTTCCTAATAGTTTAAGTTTTTGAGACAATCGATAATTTAACACAAGGGAAAATGGCAAAGCAATGGAACATTTCCTCCCCCTCCCCAAAAAAAAAAAAGGCAAATTCAAATATAAGCAGAGCAAATTACCTCGTGCAGCAGCATCTTCTTTCCGTTTTACTTCCTACATAGCATCAAAAAAGCTGATGAGTGGAATTCATGGAGATGCCACAAATCAACTAAAACATGAATCACTAAACAAATTGGGAGAGCTATTTACAATGAAATTATCAGAAGAAGATATATAGGGGGAAATTCTACCAAAATGGTTTTCTTATTTTTGGCTATTGTTAAAGATTTTCAGTATCTAATATCCATGTCACAGTTCAAATTGTTTAAGGCCATCAAGTCAGTGAGAGCCAACCTACCATTTCCACATTTCAGTCACAGAGAAAAACAAAGTATTTTAATAGAGAACATAACCTTTAAACAAGAAAAAAGAAAGAACTATTATACTATGCATAGAATGGAAAATTTTTAATTTTACATTGTTACTAATATGTATAAATATATATAGAGAAGCCAGCCACTCTGGGGTTGAGCACTAGTCTTTTCATATTCTCCCTCTTCTCTAGCCATCAATGTCACATGGTATTGGAGCATAAATCAAAAACCCTAGCCCTATATTCCTAATTATTGTCTCATTTTTTTATTGGTAATTACACATGCACTTGGGGGATCTACTCTTGAATCCATGATCTTACCCTCGACCTCGCTCTTTTAAGGGAAGGAGGTTCAATTTGAGCTCGACCACCTTGGCAAGTTTTGTCTATATTTCTCTCTTTTTCTCTTCATTTTTCTTTTTAATTCACTCCCAAACCCTATAAATCTTCAGCACCCCTGATAAGTCGAAGGCTCGAAGCCACTGATTAACAGAAATCAGTAAGGTGTTATACAGACAGAAGGGCCCAACTCGTGTTATTCCTTTTTGTAGAGCCATGGCTCATGCATCAAACAAAATGTTACGGGGGAAATCTCTTTTACAAGAATTGGGTTTTTTCTAGTGAGCCTATGAAGATGTTTTGTGATAACCAAGCTACTGTATTCATTGCTATTAATACCACATTCCAAGAGAGGACAAAGCATATTGAGGAGGTCTGTCACTTTATCCAAGATATACTTATGCATAAACAATCTATTATACGTTAAAATCTTGGCCCTCACAATCTTTTCATATTCTGTGTGAGGGTGTGTAACCAGTCAACACCACAATAATTACATAATATATATTGAATAGGAAAAAATATTTTGAGACAATAGGTTTGGTCCATAAAAAACCTCCAACAATGGTTTTGAACCCATACTTATAACTTACTTTCCTTCAAGCACTAAACAACAATACTTGAGTGTACTACTATGAGTAGACTTAATCTCATTACGCCTTCATAAAATGTAATCCAAGATATTATAAATGAAGCAACTTAAATGCATCTCATATAAAATTAATTGACAAGCCTTGTTGGCTGCCAGATTGAAAAATATAAATGCCACAAGGTAGGTCCATAGTTCTTTCAAAAATAGAAGAAAATTTGAATTCCATCAAAGGCATAAGGCACACCTGCTCCCGCCTTCTCAATTCAGCCTCCTTAGTTTGGAGTTCCCTCTCTTTCCTTTGCAAATCCTAAATTTGAAACAGATTAAAACATGAAAAATCAATATCAATTCTTTTACCAGCAAATGCATATGGAAAAACATTACTCAGGAATTCAACAACCTTAGAATTTCGTCCCCCTGTAGTTGTGTCAATAGGTATATCAATTGTCGCGTCATGGCCAAAATTGAAACCAGCAGGTTCAGGAGGAAGAGGTGAAAGCCTTGAGTTTCCAGGATTCTGAAAACATAGCAACATTATGATCATGCGTAGGAGTTCAAGTAGTAACAAAAGCAAGTTTTTTTTTTCTTGTAGTATTTTTTTTTGGGGGGGGCGCAGGCGGAGAAGGGAACACAAAGCTAACTAAATACAAATTATACACAACCCTGGCTTTGGATATTTTCTCCTGATAAGTGTACCCAAGCAGCTTCTTCCCCCTTAAATGAAGGTGGTTTCAAACTCAGGTCTAGTGTCTACCAACAAACATGGTTACTACATAAATTAGGTGGTTTATTACAATTATACCTTTGATATAGAATAGCAAATCATATATTAAGGAAAATGATCAAACAGCTCCAGCATTAAGTTTTTCCACAGTTTCTGATATATTATGAAAATACATAAAGACTAGTACAAATATGTGCACTTCAGCCACTACGCTATAAAATCTGGAGAAACTGTTACACAACAAAGTGGTGGTTTGATGTAAGTACTCCTCACTTCAACTTGTACAAAGGAAAAATATTACAACAGTGAAAAACACCACAACAGTGAAAAACATCAATAGCGACCCTCTTGCTCATTCTAAGGATGCTTCCACCTGAAAGTGATGGAAAAAGAGACTCATACTGAAAGACAAAGATAGTTGTAGCTCAACAAAACGTAGTGCCATGGCTTTGGATCATGAACAGCGGCACTAGAAGAATGCATGTATTATGACTAAGAAAAACAGAAGAGAAAGTTTTTTTACATATGGGGAAGAGAATTTATTTGCATAGACTTCCCACAACATGAATGCTTTTATATTTTGATCTAGTTAGATTTTGTTAGTGGACTAATGAGAAAGTTAACTCAAACAAAAAGAAAAAATTGCAGCTAACAAAAGAGTGATATAAACATCAAAGGAGAAAACTAAGTCATTAAGAGTGCACCTCTTCTATTAAAGATTAAACTAGAGTTTGCAAGTAAAAAAATCAAACTATAACAGATTACTCTGAAACAAAAAAGCATGAAGTCCAATATAAAATTAATTATCTAACAGATATATAAATTGTCAATCTGGATGAGAAGGGGACAGGGGAGTTCCATAACAGCTTAAAGAAGGGGAAAAAATCACTCACTGTTGTGAAAAATGAACCTCCACCATAGTTTGACTGCCCTGATGCCTTTCCCCTAACTGCTGGATCCTGTTTGTAAAAATTAGAGTAGTGAGAAGTTGCAGCAAGAGTTTGTCCAAAACATATATCAACAATATTAGCCGAAGGAAAGAAATTATATCATTAGAAATTCAAAGAAGTATATATTTATGTATCGATGACAATTAAAACCTTTAGGTCGGAAAATATATCATAAATGTTTAGGTACAACTGTTGTTCAATTCATCGTTTTTTTTTTTTTAGCTAAGTAAAGTAACTCACGCGCTGATAAGGGATTGAACCCATGACCGCACTCCACCACTAAGGGTGGAATGCTTCAGCACATTGGTGGTTGTCCAATCAATCTAATCAAACACAGGACACCAAACAGAATGAACAGTATGAGAAACACTCAACGTACACCATAAATGTTACTTAAGAATCAATTAACATCATCTTTTAGATTTAAAAAAATTCACTCATCTTAGAAAGAAACACATCTAAAAAAAAAAAAGCATTTTTCTTTCACCTTAAGCAGAGTAAGGTACTTCAATCATCCAATCCATATATCTTGTTACAAAAGCAACTACTAGATCAGCTAAAAAATTCATAGCAAATATATTTCAATTCTTCCATTCAAAAAACCCATTAATACCTGGAAAGAAAGTTTGAGACTAATTAAATTATAAAACAAGAATGATCAAAATTAACAGAAAATCTAAATTTAATTCTTCATATGCTAAATTTATAAGAAACCCATAGTAAAATAAATTTACAAAACAATAATTTAAAAAAAAAGAATCATGGACTTCAAAGTCAAACTACAAAACAAGCTCAAAATGAGAACAACATAAAAAGCAAATAAACAAAGTTACTAGATCCAACAATTAAAAACAATATTACAGAGTCTAAACTCTATACGACCACTTCATTCAGTTAGTCAAACTATAAAAGATAGATAGGAGCTGAACTATGAGTGCAGAGACAGTATGTAGTGAGAAAGAAAGACTCACAGAGAAGGGATTGACTTCTTCTTCTTGTTCTTCTTGAAAAGGGTTTTTCTCGAAACGGCCGGCCATGGAAACAGCACGCACAAAATCTCAAAGATTTTTTTAAACTGTTACAGAGAAACTTGTAGAGGAAGTTTTCTAAAGTTTTTTTTTTCCCGCAATTGAAAGCCAAGAAGAAGAAGAAAATATAGAGAGAGAAAGAAGAAGAAAGTATGTAGGTAGGACTTGTATTTTGGTCAGCTTCTATTATATGGTTTGGAAACAATATTTGGATTTCCTGTAGAAGCCTGCTATGAATTGTTCCAACTTTCAACTTCCAACTTTGAATTGAATATTATTTTTATTATTTTTATAATAAGAATGGTAATTTATTTTGAATACAAAGATGCACTGCTGGTGTGCTAATATGCCAGCTTTTTTTATACATATACTAGTATCATTCGGCAGGATGCATGCTTCGTGAAAATTTATATGAAAGTTAATTTATTTTTAAAAATAATTAAAGTAAAATTATTAAATAAATATTAATAATAAATTATAAAATAAGTAAATAGTTCTATTAAAAAAATTGCTTTAATTTTCTTTAGAGAGTTTTAATTTATAGCATCTGCTCCTGATAATAGCTCTTTATCATCCGATCAAGATATCAATCAATTTTTCGTGTAAGCGGTGATTGAACTCTAAATCTCTTACTTAAGTTCTGATTGTTTAGAATTTGGACTATAACTTAAATAGGTGTCCATTATTTTGCTTCTTTATAGTAAACTTCTTTTAGCATAATATTTTGTACACAAATTTAGAAACAAAAAACAATAAGTAAGATGAATTTATTAAAGGCGTAAATACACTTTTAGTTCTTACATTTTGCATCATTTTCATTTTGGTCCCTACATTTTCATTTCACAACTTTTAGTCTCTAAATCAATTAATGCGTTCTATTTTGGTCCTTACCGTTACTCACTTAACAGAAATTGATGATGTAGCAAACAGAGTGCGCTGTTGGTACATTAAATGCTGACATGGCCAATAAAATAATATTAAAAATGACACGTCAGCATCAAATAATGATTAAAAAAGACACATAAGCATCCACATCAACTTTTGATTTTGAAAATTAATTTATCTATTTTAACAAAATAAAAAATGAAAAAAACAAAATTAGAACCTAAAATACATGAATTTAAATCTGCCATCCTCTTCATCAAAGAGACAGAAGAGCACAAACCCAAAAAAAATCATACAAACCTAGAAAATCAAACATAAGAACACAAGAAAATCAAACCAAGAAAAATCATAAATGAATATTGTACAAACAAAATCAATCCATTTATGTATATATACATAAACCAAATTATCCAAAACAAAATCAATCCACATATACCAACACAAACCCAGCACAACCATACCAACACAAAGCAAAATTAAAATTAAAATAAGAACACAAACTCAGATTTTCTAGGATTTTCTTACCCTTTCTTGTCAACCAAACACAAACACAAACTGATCTCCAACAAGAACACCAAAACACCTCAAACCTAGCAATCAACAATCAACAAACCCACCCCACGACCCACTCTAACAACAAACCCACCCTTCGACCCACAATCGGACCCAACCGACCACTGCTTCACAACCATTAACCACCACCACCGTTTTTTGTTTCACAACTGCCACCACACTGATCTCAGCCTCTCTCTAAACCCAGATCGAAACTATGGAAGGTTGTGGAGAGGGGAGGAAACAAGGAGGGGTGAGCAGAAAGGGAAATCGAGGAGGGAGAGACACCGGTTTAAGACAGAGAGACACACCTTGAGAGAAAGACATCGATCTGAGCAAGAAGCTTGAGGCATTTGGGTTTGGGTTTGGGTTTGAGAAAAATCAAGAGATAAAGAGAATGGGTCAGTCAAAGAAAGAAAAAAAAAAAGCACCACAACTAGTTGTGGTGGTGGCGGTGGCGATAAGCAAGGAGGTAGAGCTCGAAGCTTTTGGCCATGAATGTGTTTTGGAAGAGAGAGAGGAAGTTTTGAGTTTTGGAAGAGAGAGGAAACTTGGAGAATGTTTTAGAAGGGTTTGGGGAACCGGTTTTTGATAAGGAAGTTTTGGGTTGAAGTTTTTTTTGGGTTTGTGTTCATGTGATTGAATATTTTGGTTTTGTGTTCTTTCTTGTTCATGTTTAAGATGAGACCAGATCTGAATTCATGTGTATTTTAGGTTCTAATTTTGTTTTTTTTCATTTTTTATTTTGTTAAAATAGATAAATTAAGTTTCAAAATCAAAAGTTGATGTGGATGCTTATGTGTCTTTTTTAATCATTATTTTATGCTGACATGGCATTTTTAATATTATTTTTTTGGCCACTTTAGCATTTAATGTGCTAACAATGCACTCCGTTTGCCACATCAGCAATTTCTGTTAAGTGAGTAATGGTAAGGACCAAAATGGAACGCGTTAATTGATTTAGGGACTAAAAGTGATGATATGAAAATGTAGGGACTAAAATGAAAATATGCAAAATGTAGGGACTAAAAGTGCATTTACGCCTTTATTAAATTAAAATGTAAGCGTAAGTTGCATCTTGGGAAAAAAAGTGAAAAAAATATAACAACACGGGGTGTATTGTGTGTGATTTTATTATAAGGATGACTTTAATGGTTAAGAGAGATTATATCAAAAATTTGTGGCTATATATATAAATTGTGATAATAGACTATTAGTTGGAATAGAATTTAAATTTCTAATACTTAGATGATAAAGTTTTATCTAAATTAAATTAATGTTAAATCTTATCCCTTAGTCAAGAATTTTGTAACTTAATATTCTGAAGAAAAAAAAAAAAAATATATATATATATATATATATTAATTTAATAGAATTTTAGTTTATTTAAATTAAACAGTTGTTAAATGTTATCCCTTAATTTGAGGAAATATATCATAACAAATAATATAAAGTTAATTTACTAATTAGTTATTCTTAAAATGTTGATAATAGACTTTTAATTGGGGTAAAAGTCAAAATGTGGTTTTTTTTTTTTTTAAGAAAGAAAATGTGGGTTGTTGTTTAGAATTTAAGTTTAGAATTTTTTTTTATAATAGACTTTTAGTTTGAATAGAATTCTTATTTATTGAAATATTTAAATTTTGAAATTTTTGATAATAAACTTTTAGTTTGAATAATATATAATTAATTTACTAATTAATTGTTCTTAAAATATTAATAATAAACTTTTAGTTGAAGTAAAAGGCAAAACGTGGGGTTTTTTTTTAAGAAAGAAAATGTGGGTTATTGTTTGGGATTTAAGTTTAGAATTTTTTATAATAGAATTTTGGTTTGAATCGAATTTAAATTTGTTGAAATTTAAATCATAAAGTTTTACCTGAATTAAATAGTTGTTAAATATTATCCCTTAATTTGAGGAAATATATCCTAACAAATAATCTAAAATTAATTTACTAATTAATGAGAGTAGCCTTTGATAATGGTGTTGGAAAAACTGGTTTTGCATCTCACCAAAACCCATAGCGGAAGCAACACAAAGATCTACTTCATTCATGAGAGATAACATATAACCTTGAGTTCTAGAACAAAGAACAGAAAGCATACCTTGATGTAGTGAAATTTAAAAACAAGACTTGAGAATATTATCAATCTTCATCCCAATTCCACATAGTGCCCAAAATGAGTGGTCTCTCAATCAATTCTTAAGTATGTTGATTTTCTAAAAAGAAAAGTGTATTCAAAAGACACTGCAGAGAAAAACTATTTTCTCTTCTTTTTATCATACGTACATATTAACTGCCTTAGCAGTTACTTTATTTAATAACTCTTATTAAATAAATAACCGATTATCTAATTGGGTTAGCCTTTTGGGCCAGCCCAATTAGGCTTAAATGTGTGGCTTGGGATGAGACCAAAATGACTAATAAGGCTTTAGCTCCTATGGGCTTTGGACTTATCCGTCGATTCTTGACATGTCCAAAGTTACCATTAATTATATAACAAGTACCACTATGGAAATATAATTTCACTTTAGGCCTTATTAATAATTATATCCCAAGACTCTAATATGATATCATTTGACCCCTCCATGAACAAAGTCATAATGAACTGTCACTTTGTAAACAATCATTTTATTCCTTGAGTACCCGATTTAATCTTTTAGTTATTCATATTTATGAAATATAATTTCAATAAATATAAACTTTAGCAACTCCTTACTAGAGTGGCTGGCCCTGAATAACCAGTTCTCATTAAACTTATTTCGATGAGATATTTCGTGTCTTTATAGAAAGAGATTATGGATTCCATCTTGAGAATATATGTTCCCTTAACACTACGTGTGGTTACCCAACATACTGAGGTTTTAACCGTTAAATTAGATCTCACTCCTGATATATCAAAGTAACCTACATTTCATGATCGGATTTCCTATCCTCTCAGGATTGAGTCTATGAAATTAGAAATCGTGAGACTAATTATTCAAGTGATAGTTGTTAATTGAATAATTAATCTCACAGCAGTCCAGTTCAATATATTTTACAGACTTAAGACATATCAACATATCAATTAGAAGTCTCAACTTCCATGATTAAGACAAACCATCTTAGTTGATGTGTTATAGTCTTCGCAGATGAAACGCCCAATTTCATCACCAACTACTAACTACATTTTAAGTTTACAAGAAACTTTTGATTTATATCTTCTTTAATTGAATCACATAAATTACATACAATGCATCTCAAGGGTTATGATAATGTCCAATTAGTTCATTTACAAATAGTCTCATATAATTAAACAATTTAATTATTTAACATGCCAATAAATTGGATTTTAGGGCATAAACACTAACAATCTCCCACTTGCCCTCAAAGACAATTTTGCATATATCTGTCATTTACTTCCCTTTAGAGTAAATCATAATCACTCTAAGGCAAGGTCTGGAAAGAAGTTTCAGCCAGATTTATTGCATAAATTATATTTTCTACTACTATATCCACGTACTCATATTTCTCTAATGAAATAATACTTAATGTGTATCTTCACCACCTAGGTGAACACATATCTTGAAGTCAAATTTCATGAATCACAGTCAAACTACAAGTCAGTGTTTATGCAACTAGTAATTATCAAATCCTCACTTTCGTGGATAAGCACATTGATGATGCCAAAAAAAACCACCAGAGAGCCACACGATACTCACACACTCGAAATAACACCTGCACAACAAAAAAGGAGAAGGCCTAACAGAGAGCACCGGTGTGGTGCCGGCCAAATACCCTCCGAAGGTCAAGTTAGAATTTCTCACAACTCTAGAGTGCTAGAGAAGGGTTGATTATGCGTACCTTGGTCTGTGAGGGTATTGAGGCTTTTATAGTAGTAGAGGATTGGTCTTTCTTCCTTGGGCTAGAAGTCCTTTCCTTATAGGAATCCTTGTGAGCGTATATTGTGAAATCCTTTCCTTGTAGGAGACTAACACCAAGCGTGGGATGCAAGACATTTCCTTATATACTCAGGCATGGAGGTCAAGTCAAATTTTACATTAGAACCGTTAGCTTTAGGCCCGTCAGCTTTATCTTACTCCCTTAAGCCTTATCGTCGTCAGCTTATTGGTGGCGTCAGCCTTCAGGTGTGTTTTACATACTCCCTTCCGCACACTAATCAAATCTTTGTTCGCCAATTCACTAATGGAAGCCGACGGCTGTAACTGTAACCGTCAGCTTATACCTATCGGTTTTACCTATACCGTCAACTTGTGCCCTAATACAAGTAAGCACTATTTTCTCCCTTATCAGCTGCCCCCTACTCCATATCCTCGTTGTTTAAACTGACGGGTTATGGAGTTAAGTTTTTCACTGGTTAACTATCTTTTGGTCCAGGGAGCGGGAAAATCATTTATGGTTTTTTTTTTTTTTTTTTAGCCGCCATTCATTTAATGCTCGAACATGTGGTTCGTTCTCGTTGGCTCCGCTTCTGGATAAGGGCGTTACTTCGTCTTCTGCGCATTTTCCTCCTATGTATAACCTGCATCCTTCTTCTCATTCCTCTATTTCAATCCTTGCTAATCATTGAGAGAGAGAGCTCGTCGCTTTCGCTTTCTTCAGCTTGTTGACTCGTCGAACTGCTAACACCGTCACTTTTAAGGCCGTCCACTCCCCAAAGGCTCCTTCACTTGTAAGTTCTTTCTCTTCCTTTCTATGCATTTTTGCATTAACTGAACAAGTTCCTAGTGAGGACGTCAATTTAGGTACTTAGAATGGATCTGTCACTTGTAGGTAGTCAGATGTTAAGTGACGCGTCGAGTAAGCAGTCGTCAGTCCGCAAAGGAGCGGGCTACGACGAGGTTTTTGGTTCAGGTCAGGAGTCCGTCGATTTTTCGGGATCGTCTGAGAGGGAAACGTCAGCCTGGTCTCTTGACAATGACATGGAAAATTATATTGAGGGAGTTGAGAAGGAAGTAATAGATGAGGATGAAGGGGAAGGGGAAAGTGACGGAGAAGAGGATGAGGATGAGGGTGACATGGAATCCTATGAAGAGGCTTCAGTAAGTCCCGGAGGTAACCGTCCCTTCATCCTTCCTGAAGATTGGGCTATCAACAAATTTTTACCAAAAATGGGTGAAAGGATTTTCAAGGATTTACGCACCCGTTATCAGATCCCAGACCATATCTCAATCCGTCTTCCTAGGAAAAAGGAAAAATGCTATACTAGATTGACCGTAGACGTCGGTATGTATGACGCCGTCCTTGCTGTCGGATTAAAACTCCCATTGACGGCTTTACACCGTCGGCTGGTTGACTTCATGGGACTATCCGTCAGCCAGATTGCCCCCAATGCTTGGAGGACTTTCATCAGAGCAGAGATTTTGTGGGGTCGTCTGAGTGGTGGGAACCGTCAGCTTTCCCTTGACGAGTTCTTTTATTGTTATAGACCCCATCATATCGCTTCATCTAAAGGAACTTATCATTTTTCCGTCCAAGAGAAGGACTTAAGACTTGTGTCTGACATGCCTGATTCTAACAGGAGTTGGAAAAGTACATACTTTTTTATTGAAGGGTCGGATTGGGTATGTCGTCCAGAAGAGTGGGTTACCATGCCTTGTGGTTTTGATAATACCTGGGATAGTTAGAGACTCAGGTTTAGCACCGACGATTTTTCTTTCATTTCTTAACCCCGTCAGCTTTTAGTTTTTTATTGCTTCATCAGTGTTTTAATGTCTTTGTTTTGTTATTTCTTTTCCAGCCTACACCCGTCCACATATAACTGACGAGTAGGAGGCGTTCATCCGTCGGGTTCTTGAAATCCCACTCGAGCAACGAAAGTGTAGGGACTTGATTACCCTTGACACACTTCATTTGTATTGTGGAGGTCCAGAGCCGATGGCTGAGGCTCGTAGGTTGGACGAATTCTCTCGTCAACGTGAGTAGATGCTTTATTTCTTCCGTCAGTTTACTGATTCCGTCAACTTTACTAATACACATCAGTTATTTTGTGCAGAGATGGAGGCTTAAACAGAGGGTGTTAAAAAGGAGGAGAGGGAAGCGAAGGAGAAGGAGGGGGTATCCTCGTCAGCCCCCAAGACCGCTGCCAAGGTCACAAAAAGGAAGCCTAACGGGAAAGGCGATCGTCCTTCTAAAAAGGTTTCCGTCACTCCAGGAGATGTGCCTCCCAAGAAGAAGTTACCCCTCAAGTCAGGCCAGGGTACAGGTAAGGGAGTGATGACTTCCTCTAGTCCCATCATTGGGGGACCCCATTGCCTTTTGACTCATAAGGACTATGCCGTCGAGGAAGTGGAATCCTTTATCAAGCTGACGGACATAGGGCCCTGTGATCAATTAGGGACGGAGGACTTGGGGGCGTTAGCTCTTTTTGACCTTAGCAGGGTATGCTTTTCTTCCTCCTGTTAAGTTTGTTTCGTCTGTTTCTGATTTGTTTTGACTGACGACTACAATCTTTTCAGGCTTTAGTGTGTGTTAAGGCGCTTCAAGACCGATGTATTGCCAAGGAGGACGTCCTTACTCGTGTTAGGAAGCATAACACCAATTTGATGGATGCGCAGGCTCAGTACAAGGAAGGCTTTCGAGATTTGAACCGTGAGTTGAAGACGAAGAGGGAGAAGTTGGAAGAGGTGGAGTGTCAAAAAGAAAAACTTCAGGAAGAGGTGACGGCTCTGTGCTAACAAGTGGAGACGGTTGGGACTGACGCTGTCCAAAAATTTAAAACGTCGCAGTTATTCGTTGACTCTTGTGCCAATTTTTATGGCAATGAGTTCGAAGATTGCCTCAAACAAGTCGCATCAGCTTTCCCAGAGTTGGCCCTGTCTGGAATTGCAATGGATGATCTGGAGCCAATGACGCCAGCTAATGACGTCATTGTTGGTGAAGGTGACAGCCCCCTTGAAGCCAATCTTCCCCTCACGGATGATGGCGCCGTCGTTTTGGCCCAACCTGCCGCTAATCTCCCTCCAGTCGTGTCTATATATGCTGATAGTCCTCCTCTTCAGAAGAAAGACGACAGGAACCCTGCTGATGTTCCTGTTGCCTGATTTTATTTTGTGTTTTCTATTTATTTTGCAAACAATATTTAAATAGCCCTTTATTTTTGGGTTTTTATTTGTAAACAGTTCGTCCTATTGTAAGGCACGTTAATTTCGTCGTTTTCTGTCTTTTATATATTGTGTGTTTGGCAATCTTAATAAATTCGTCGGCCTATAGTCCCGTTTTGACAACCTCGTCCACTTCATGGGTTAATGGTGGACTTGTTTGTTTTAAGGGTACGATGAGTTCATCAACACATAGGATCGTCCATCTCAGGGACTATCAGCTCGTGTAGTTTTTTGACTTCCTCTACCTTATCCCTTGAGCTTGGCAAACCCGTTGCTTTTATGAGTTTTGCCTCTGGACATTGGTTATTTTGCTAACCTCGTGATCTCGTTTATTTTATGAAATTTAACGAGCTCGCCGTTCTTTTTAAGCCCGACAGCTTTATGGCGTCGTTGGACTTATCCTTTTCATAATCTCGTCTTTTTGAGGAGCCCGTCATCTTTATAGCTTCTTCTACTTGATGAACTCGTCATTTTTATAAGATCGTTGGTTTCATGGCTTTGTCCATGTTATGGACTTGATGAACTCATCCTTTTTATAATCTCATCCCTCTGATGAGCTCGTCAGCTTCGATGGCTGAAACATTTCATCCCTTTGGGATAAATTGTAGAGCCTGTCAGTTTTGATGGCTGAAACTTATCCCTTTGGGATAAATTGTAGAGCCTATCAGCTTTGATGGCTGAAACTTTTCATCCCTTTGGGATAATTTGTAGTTTTGGACAATGAAATCATCTGCTTCTTATGGATTTGTCCGTATTTAGACTTGGTTTTTTTTTTTTTGGCCCAGTCTAAGGGCTTCAACCATGCTCCATCCCCTTGGGATTGGTCAGTCTACCTTATGGACTTAACGTCTTAAGGTCGTCCACTTTAGAGACAATCTTTTCACTTTTTATGGACCTAAGGTCGTCCACTTTTTGGGTCCGTTTGCCTTATGGACTTAACGTCGCCCACTTTTGCGGTTTTTAGGTCGTCCACTTTAGGGACTTAGAATTTTTTCACTTTTTATGGACTTAAGGTCGTCCATTTTTTGTGAACTATAAACTTGTAAATAAAAACTTCAACCGTTTTGAATAAACTCCTCTTATTGCCATGCATTCATAGAAAAAAGTAGTTCTTAAAAACCTGCCCTTTGGGCTTATTGTAGCAAAAACTAAAGTAAATGATAAATTTGAGGAGTTTAACTGAAATTCACTACGGCGAACTGTAAATAAAAAGGGGGTGTTGTTCTCCATGTTGTCACTTCTACTGGTAGTACTTCC
Source organism: Quercus aquifolioides (assembly GCA_019022515.1). Taxonomy (NCBI): domain Eukaryota; kingdom Viridiplantae; phylum Streptophyta; class Magnoliopsida; order Fagales; family Fagaceae; genus Quercus; species Quercus aquifolioides. Next base: position 41,469,058 of record CM032328.1, on the reverse strand, counting down.
GTAAGTGCTCGGCGTTCTAAGGATGTGGCAGCTTCCGTCCGTCTAACGTCTCCAGGTGGTAGGTGCCCTTCCTCTGCCACGCCGTGATTTGGTAAGGTCCTTCCTAATTTGGGCCAAGTTTCCCTTGGGTTGGGTCTCTTGCAGCGCCCATGACTTTCCTTAGAACGAGGTCTCCAACCTAGAAGTCTCTATGTCGGACCCGGGAATTGTAGTGCTTGGCCATGCGGTCCTGGTACTATGCGAGCCTTTGTTCCGCTGCTGCCCTGACTTCGTCTACTAGATCGAGCTGTAGACGCATGGCCTCGTCGTTCTTGCTCTCGTCATGGTTGTACACCTTGTAGCTTGTGAGTTTGACTTCGGCTGGGATGACTGCTTCGCTCCTGTATGTTAGTCGGAATGGTGTCTCTCTTGTGGGTGTCCTCGCTGTTGTCCTGTATGCCCAAAGTATGCTTGGAAACTCTTCAGGCCATATACCTTTTGCCCCCTCGAGCCAAGTCTTGATAATCTTGAGCAAGGATCGGTTCGTGACTTCGACCTGTCCGTTAGCTTTAGGGTGGACGGGGGAGGAGTAGTGGTTTCTTATACCCAACTGTGAGCAAAAGTCCCGAAGGAGTCGTTGTCGAATTGCTTCCCGTTTTCTGAGACTAAGACTCTAGGTATGCCAAACCTGCATATGATGCATCTCCAAACAAAACTTCACACGTTCTTCTCCGTAATGGTGGACAAAGCTTCAGCTTCCACCCATTTTGTAAAGTAGTCAATGCCCACTACCAGGAACTTCAGCTATCGTATCGTTATAGGGAATGGTCCTATAATGTCTAGTCCCCACTGAGCAAACGGCCATGGGGCCATCATTGGGGTTAATTCTTCGGTTGGTTGTCTAATGATATTGCTAAACCTCTAGCACTTGTCGCAGGTCTTGACATAAGCCTCGACATCCTTCTGCATGGTGGGCCAAAAGTACCCTGCTCGCACTAACTTGTGCACTAATGATCTTGACCCCGAATGGTTTCCGCAAATTCCCTCGTGTACCTCTCTCATGACGTAGTCTGCTTCTTCAGGACCTAAACATCTTAGGTATGGGCGGGAGAAGCCTCTCTTGTACAACATGTCCCTTATCAAGACGAATCTCGCTGCTTGGACCTTCAGCTTTCTTGTAGCCTCTTTTCCATCTGGTAACACACCGTTTTTCAAGTAAGAGACTAACGGTGTGGTCCAATTGCTTCCGGAACCTATCTCCTGCACATCGATGGAATCTATTAGTGGAGAGAGCTGAACAAAAGAGAATACATTATCAAGGGCGGTCATATGTTCGGTTGAAGCAGCTTTGGCCAAGCGGTTAGCTTGTTCATTTTCTCCCCTGGGGATCTATATAATTTTGGCCTTCAGCTCGTCTACCCTCCTCCCTGCTTGGTCTAGATACCTCTTTATTCTTTCGCCTCTACATTTGTATTCCCCGTTTATCTGGTTGGTGACGACCTGAGAGTCGCAGTAAATGACCACGTTTGTGGCACCTGCAGCTTTGGCGAGATCAAGCCCCGCTACTAAAGCTTCATACTCCGCTTCATTATTGATGGTAGGGAAATCGAGGCAGACCATACACTCGACCGCGTCCCCTTCAGGTGACAGTAGTACGATGCCGGCTCCCCCAGCCTGCCTGTTGGAGGATCTGTCTACATGCATGCTCCATTGAGGAGACTCTTTTGCCCCCTGTCCTCGCCATTTATGAACTTTGCTATGAAATATGCGACGATTTGTCCTTTGATGGCGGTTTGTGGGCGGTACTGGATGTTAAACTCGCTCAATTCTATGGCCCATAGTGCCAATCGGCCAGTAGCTACAGGGTTGCTCATTGCCCGCCGTAAGGGCTTGTTGGTTAGGACGATCACTGTGTGGGCTTGAAAGTACGGTTTGAGTTTGCGGGCTACCGTAACCAGTGCGAAGGCGAGTTTCTCCATGGGCGGGTATCTTTCTTCGGCACCGCAAAGTGCCCGGCTAGCGTAGTACACGGGCTCCTGCACTCTTTCTTCTTCTCTGACCAAGGCGGCGCTGACGGTGGCTGGGGAGACGGCTAGATAGAGAAAAAGCTCTTCACCTGGCTGCGAGGGACTTAGTAGCGGCGGGGAAGAGAGATAAGTTTTTAAATCCTCGAATGCTTGCTGACACTCGGCAGTCCACTCGAAAGATTTCTTCAGCGTGCAAAAGAAGGGTAAGCACTTGTCCGTTGCCCTTGAGACAAATCTATTTAGCGTCGCTATCTTGCCGTTGAGGCTTTGTACTTCCTTCACATTTTTTAGGGGTGCCATCCCTATTATGGCCCGGATCTTGTCCGGGTTGGCCTTGATGCCCCTTTGCGACACCATGAATCCTAGGAATTTTCCTGCCATCACTCCGAAGGCGTACTTTCCTGGATTAAGCTTCATGTTGTAAGAGCGAAGAGTGTCGAATGTTTCCGTGAGGTCTTCCAAGTGATCTTCCTCCCTTCGGCTTTTCACCAGCATATCGTCAACGTAGACTTGGACATTTCTCCCAATCTGCTGCGCAAACATCTTGTTTATAAGCCTCTGATACGTTGCGTCTGCATTTTTTAGGCCGAATGGCATCACTTTATAATAGAAAAGGCCTTGGCTAGTTACGAACGAAGTTTTCTCCTAATCAGCTTCGTGCATTCGGATTTGATTGTAACCCGAGAAAGCGTCCATAAAGCTTAACAGCTTGTGCTGAGCAGTAGAGTCTACTAGAACGTCGACCCGTGGGAGGGGATAGCTGTCTTTGGGGCATGCTTTGTTTAGGTCGATAAAGTCCACGCACATCCTCCACTTTCCGCTGGCTTTCTTGACCATTACCACATTTGCTAACCAATCTGGGTAGTATACTTCCCTAATGAAGCCTACCTCTTGTAACTTTTCGACTTCTTCTGCTATCGCTCGGTCCTGTTCTTGGGCAAAGACTCACTTCTTCTGTCGGACGGGTGAATAGGATGGCGACACATTCAGCCTATGTACCATGACTGAAGGGTCAATTCTTGGCATATCCTCATGACTCCAGGCAAACAAGTCCTGATTTTCCTTAAGGAAAGTTATGAGTGCTAAGCGAACCGTTGGGCTGGCGAGAGTACCGAGCCTTGTGGTCCTATTCGGTCTGGAGCTATCGAGGGGTATCTCCTCGAGCCTCTCTACAGGTTCTGCCCCCGTCCGTTGTTCTTCTATGCTCGTGGTTTCCAAATGGTCGTCCATTTCTAGCATCGCAATATAGCATTCCCGAGCGTCTATTTGGTCCCCTCGCAATTCCCCTACTCTGCATTCAGTGGGGAATTTGATCATCAGGTGATAGGTTGAAGTTATGGCCTTCCAGGAGTTAAGGGTAGGTCACCCTATAATGGCGTTGTAGGCAGAGTAGCAATCAACCACAAGGAATGTAACATCCCTAGTGATTTGCTAAGGATAATCTCCAATGGTGACTGGTAATGTGACCGCGCCTAGGGGGTACACTTTGGTTCCTCCGAACCCAATGAGTGGAGCGTTGGTTGGAACTAGTCGCTCTTTGCTGATCCGCATCTGTTGGAATGCTGGGTAGTAGAGAATATCCTCGGAACTTCTGTTATCGACCAGGACCCGATACATGTTATAGTCTCCTACTTGGATGCTAATGACAAGTGCATCGTCATGCGGATGGTGGAGGCATCGAGCATCTTATTCCGAGAAACCAATAAGGAGGTTGTCGACTCGAGGCATCCTCAGGATGAGCTGGATGTTCTGAACCATTCTGAGATAAGTCTTTCGAGCCCTTTTTGATAAGTCGTTGGCGGCTGCGCCCCCTATAATCATCCTTATGTCTCCCAAGGGTTGTCTCAGGCATTCATTGTCTCGTCGGGGAGCCTGCTCTTGAGGAAGCGGATTTGCTTTTTCCTTGCTGACGAACTTCTGTAGCTTCCCTTGCCTAATAAGGGCTTCAATCTGCTATTTCAAGTCATAGCAGTCAGCTCTATCATGTCCGTGGTCGCGGTGGAAGCAATAGTATTTGTCTCTGGACCGCTTGTGGGGATCTCCCTTCAGCTTTCTAGGGAAAGTCAATGTCCCATCGTCCTTGATTTACATGAGGACTTGGTCGATTGGGGTGGTCAGTGGAGTGAAGCTTGTGAATCTCCCCTAGTGGGCTTAGAGCGCCTATCATCCCTTCGCTCTTCGGTTCTGGCCATCTTCTGCCCTCTTTCTTGTCGGGTATCTTCCTGCCTTTCTCTTTTCTTGGGCTTTTCTTCGTAAGCCAGTAGTGCGTCTTCGACATTCATGTACTTGGTGGCCCTTAAAGCACGTCCGACATAGTTTTCGAGTCATTCTTATATAGTGAAAACAAGAACTTACCCTTCCTCAATCCATTCGTAAATGTTGCTACCAATATTTTGTCGTCGGCCTCATCAATCGAGAGTGCTTCCTTATTAAAGTGGGCTATGTAAGATCTCAGCGTTTCGTCTTCTCGTTGCTTGATACTCATCAAGCACGCGGTAGACTTCTTGTACCGGTGCCCCCCAATAAAGTACGAAGTGAATTGGGCGCTTAGCTCTTTGAAAGTGCTGATGGAGTTGGGTGTCAGCCGGCTGAACCAAATTCTTGCGGGACCCTTCAGTGTTGTAGGGAAGGCCCTACACATGATCTCATCCACTACTCCTTGAAGGTGCATTAAGGTCTTGAAGGTTTCCAGGTGATCAAGAGGGTCCTTGGCTTCGTCGTAGCTTTCTATCTGCGGCATGTGAAATTTCTACGGTAGGGGGAAGAGTTGACGGAGGTGGTGAACGGCGAATTGGTTTGATGGACCAAATCGTCGAGGTCGCTGGATACCCGTCCTTTGAGGGCGTTCATCATAAGGTCCATCCTTTCCTTCATCAATTGCATCTCCACGACCATGTAAGGGGGGCCCGTGTCAAAGCCGAAGGGACGGCTGGTTTCCTGTCGTTCTTGGCGGCTCGAGGCGTTGTTGCCTTCAGGCCCCTCTCAGTCTCTTCTCTCGGCACTGGTACCTTCTTGTTCCTTTCTTTGGTTATTCGGTGCTGCATTTTTCTGGCGCTGCTGTTCTTCTAAGTCGCAATTTTGTTTGGTGAGGCGTTCCACGACAGCGGCAAGAGTTTGGACCTGTCTTTCTAGGGCAGTCGTGGGTGTTTCCTTTTCTTGGATGTCGTTAGTGGTTACAATTGAGCAAGTGAGTACCATGCAACTCTTTTGTCCGGGAAGCGATAATATGGCTTACAAATCGTAAATATAGAATCCTCACAGACGGCGCCAACTGATGATGCCCAAAAAAACTACCAGTGAGCCACACGATACTCGCACACTCGAAATAACACCTGCACAACAAAAAAGGAGAAGACCTAACAGAGAGCACAGGTGTGGTGCCGGCCAAATACCCTCCAAAGGTCAAGTTAGAATTTCTCACAACTCTAGAGTGCTAGAGAAAGGTTGATTATGCGTACTTTGGTCTGTGAGGGTATTGGGGCTTTTATAGTAGTAGAGGATTGGCCTTTCTTCCTTGGGCTAAAAGTCCTTTCCTTATAGGAATCCTTGTGAGCATATATTGCGGAATCCTTTCCTTGTAGAAGACTAACACCAAGCGTGGGATGCAAGACATTTCCTTATATACTCAGGCGTGGAGGTCAAGTCAAATTTTACATTAGAACCGTCAGCTTTAGGCCCGTCAGCTTTATCCTACTCCCTTCAACCTTATCGTCGTCAGCTTATTGGTGGCGTCAGCCTTCAGGTGTGTTTTATAGACTTCCTTCCGCACACTAATCAAATCTCTGTTCCCCAATTCACTAATGGAAGCCGACGGCTGTAACTGTAACCGTCAGCTTATACCTGTCGGTTTTACCTATGCCGTCAACTTGTGCCCTAATACAAGTAAGCACTATTTTCTCCCTTATCACACATAATCTCCCATTCTCCTAAGATATTTGAGTATATACTTTGCTCCCACTAAATGAAGTAATTCTGGATTTTAATTGATATTTGCTTACCATGCCCACTGCAAAATAGATATTTGGCCTAGCATATAGCATAGCATAACTGAGACTTCCTATTAACATGGTATAAGGAACAGTCTTCATATGCCACTTCTTTTATAAGTCTTAGGACTATAATCCTTTATTAAAGATCTTTAAACTTAAAAGGTAGGAATCCTTTCTTGAAGTATCACATGCTATACTTGGCTAAAATCTAATCTATTTAAGCAATTTGAGAAAGACTCAACATCCTAATTTCTGAATCTTACCAATGTTTAATTTTTAGGCTGTGACCAATCTTGCGGGTACCTTATATCAAACTAGTCTAGACAACAAAAACTCTATTGATGAGAATATCTATACATCATTCTAAATGATTAGAATGTCATCAACATACATTAAGAGATTTATTACTCTATATAGCTTTTACACACATAAGGCTTATCACTACTTGATCAAAATCAAACAATTTGATTGCTTGATCAAAAATGATATTCTATGATCTAGATGCTTGCTTTAGTCCACAAATGGATTTTAAGTAACTTGCATATTAAATATAACTGGTTCTTTGCTATGAACTAGTCTAACTACATCATATAGATGTCTTTCTCAAGATTGCCATTAAGAGAAGCTTTCTTGATATCCATTTCCATATTTCACCTAAATGAAATATAATGGATAAGAGAATTTAGATAGAGTCAAACATGACTATTGGTGAAAAAATCTTTTCATAATCGATCCATTTCTTTCTGAATAAATCTTTTCGCCATTAGTTTTGACTTTGAAGGTAACCTTCTAATCTATCAATCTCATTTTCATGTAGACCTATTTGAAAACAATAAGCTTAATGCCATTAGGCGCCTCTGCAAGTTCTAGACTTTTAAATAGAATCTAATTCTATTTACATAACTTTGATCTAGTAATCCATATTCATATCATCTATTGCCTCTACATAGGAACGAGGATCAAATTCATATTCTTCTGGGATAACTTCTCAAGTTTATCCCAAAAGTATGAATTTACTAGGTAATTTGGTAATCCTCCCACTAAGATACTATACTGGTGTACTAGCTATCTATAGAATAGTGTCTTGTGGTGTATCTAATACAACCATTTCATTTCTAAATGTATTTTATAGTTTTCCTACAACAGAATCTGACATTTTTCTTCTAGAATAGTTCTACATTTAGCTTTAAGTTTATTCACATTGTCATTATCTAGAAACTTTGTATTTGTACTATGCAAACACCTTGTTATCTTTATGACTACTAAAATAATTTTCCACAATTCCTTTTGGATACCCAACATAAACATACATTTTTCTTCCTTTTGATTCCAATTTGTCAGACTTCCTTTCTAGCACAAGTGTTGGACATCTCCAAAAGTGGAAGTATCATATATTAGGTTTTCACCCAATCCACAATTTGACAAATGTCCTAGGAATAAACTTTTGGAATCAATTAGAGTATATCTTCAAAAGAAATAAGTAAATAGAAATACTTATCATGTACTTTACCATTTCTAAAAGAGTCATATTCCTCCTTCATGTATGCATTGACTTAAAGAAGTCATTGGAACTATATTCATCTACAATAAAAGAGCCCTAGGTCATATTATCCTTTAAATAGAATTCATAGATTGGGAATATAACAAAAAACTAATGGTTCCAAAAGCCCATCTTTCACTAGTCTAGAAAATCATTTAATTTAATATGACCTAGATTTAAGTGCCAAAACATAAAATACTAAAGGATGAAAACTTTCTCTTTAAAAGTAAAACATGTAAATTTCCATCTAAATTACAATTATGGACATTGCTTAGGTTTACCATAATGGAAACAATTTCCTTTAGATCATGCTTTTGAGTCTAATTTCCTTTTTGGCAACTCCTAGGACAACTAACTTGCCCAACTGTTTGGTATTATCATTCTGCTTCTTACCACCCTTACCTTTTGGTTAAGGCTTAGAAGTTGAATTAAGTCATATTGATCCTAACCTTAGTTTTTAGGATGTCTTCCATTGCATAGAACTCACTTATCAACTCAGATAATATAAAAAGAATTTATTTATTTTCAAAACAATTTGAATTGATCAAATGATTCTAATAAGGACTTGTGGATCATATCCATATGAGATTAACAATTAATCTTTACATCCAAGGATTCCAATTCATTTAAAGATGAAACCATTTTCAAAAAATGACATAGAATTGGAACTCCTTAAGTCTTTCTTAGCACTCAATATGATTCATACCAATGTAACATTTTAGCATCTCAATGAGACTATGATTACAACATAAGCTATCTTCCAAAAATGCATAATGTATCGAAAATTATGACAATGCTGAATCGAAACATATTTATGTACTTCAGCTCTTTTAAGTACAATGTCCAAAATTATTTGTTAGTCAATGTGATTCAATTAAAATAGTAGTTAGAGAATAAAAATTTATGACAACTTTAATTTGAGACTATGAACAAAATTACAAGGACATTATAATTTTGCATCCACAACCATATAATATGGAACCCTAAAACCATATTATATTAGGTTCAATGACAACCCAATCCCGCAATTGATATCCCTCGGCATAGAGTGAATACCAGCCACTATGACCAGGTGAGAAATATTCTCATTAGTAATGCTATCATGGTAACTCTTACCAAACAAAAATAATTTGCTACTCTTCCCTTAGCCTCTAAATAATAATAGCAAGAACTCAGCATAGAGGATACTATCAAACTTAGTCTAGTGTACACCATTGCTTAGATGTGTAGCCACATAACTCTACCCTTGTAAGACTTAATCTTGTAGTACCATGATGCAAAACACCCTCTGCATGGAACGCAAAGCTCGAGGCTAAGACGAGGTGCTTGCCTACACCATTATTAGCCGAGAAGATCAATCTTGTAGTATCATGAAATAAACACCCCCTGTTGGAAAAATATGGTTTGTATCTTATACAAAACACACAACTTCATTCGCAATTGATAACATGTACTATGTAAATTTCAAAATTCAAGAACAAGAGAGCATACCTTGGTGCGATGAAATTCAAAATCAAAGATTAGAAGTACTTGGGAGCACTTTTAATCTTTACTCCAATTCCACTTTTGCCCAAGATGTGTGGTCTCTCAATCAGTTTATATGTATGTGTTCAAGGGAGAATAAGAGAATGGCTTACACTCACATACACACCATTTCCATACTTCTGAAAATTTTGTATGTCTCTCCCTTTATATTTAACTGATTATCTAATTGGGCTGACCTATTGGGCCTTTCCAATTGGGCTTTAGTGTGTGGCTTGGAGTGGGACCAAAAGGGACCAATAAGACACTAGCTCCAATGGGTCTTGGACTTTTCTGTCAACTCTTGACAAGTCCAAAGTTACCATTAATTATATTTAATATCACTATATAAATATAATTGCACTCTAGGCCTTATTAATAAATTATATGCCAAGACTTTATTATACATGCAATCCCTTCATAAAATATTTGTAGTAATTTAAAGTCATGAATATAGACTGCTACTTTAAAGATTACTACATCTTAATCCTTGAGTACCCGATTTAATCCTTTAAGTTATTCATCATATATTTATGAAATCCAATTTCATAAATATATAATTTAGTAACTCCTTACTAAAGTGGTTAGGCCTAACACTCTGAATAACCAAACCCATTAAACTTATCTCAAGGGAATATTTTATATCTCCGTTAAGAGATTATGAATTTCATCTTGAGAATATATGTTCCATCAACACTAAATGTGGCTGCCCAACATACTAAGGTTTTGATCGTGACTTTAGATCTCACTCCTGATATATCAAAGCAACCTACACTTCATGATCAGGTCCATTATTCTCTCAGGATTAAGAGTTCGTGTAAATAGAAGTCGTGAGATTTATTATTCATTTGACAGTCGTTAGGAGAATAATAAATCTCACAGCTGTCCAATTCAATATGTCTTAACTCTTAAAACATATTTACACATCAACTAGAAGTCTTCACTTCCATGATCAAGACAAATCATCTTAATTGATATGTTATAGTCTTTGCAGATGAAATGCCCAATTTCATCACCGACTACGAATTAAAATTCTGAGTTTACAAAAAACTTGTGACTTATATCTTCTGTGACTAAATCACATAAATCACATACTATGCATCTCATGGACTATATGATAATGTCCAAATATTCATGTTATCATTATTTTAGATAATAATAAAACAAATTTATTAATCACAACATTAAGTCATACATAGCATCATACAATAGGATTTAAGGACACTAATCCTAACACTTTTCAATATTTTCAATAAGATAATTCTGATTTGGCTTACTTTAATGTGTCCCATAACATTGAAACTATAAACACAAATGATTCAAATGAATTTTGAAAATGAAATTAATAAACAATTGGAAAAGAAAATTGAACCTATGGAACCAAATCTTGAAACTATAAATTTGGGCAATGATGAGAATCCACGCTTAATTAAAATTGACTCAACTCTAAATGAAAAAGACAGAAAAGATCTTCAAGAACTCCTCATAGAATTTTAAGAGGTGTTTGCATGGTCCTATGAAGATATACCTAGAATTAACCCCAAGATAGCTCAACATCACATTGATACTCATAATCACATGATGCCCATCAAGCAAAAGTTAAGAAGAATGAGGACCGAATGGCTCTTAAAAATCAAAGAGGAAGTAACTAAACAATTAAAGGTAGGGTTCATCAAACTCGTACACCAAGCTGAATGGATAGCCAATGTCATGCCCATACCTAAGAAGGATGGAAAGGTGAGGATATGTGTGGATTTTAGAGACTTGAACAATGCATGCCCTAAGGATGACTTTCCTCTCCCTCACATTGATGTCTTGGTAGATAACACGACGGGAAGTGCCTTGATGTCTTTTATGGATGGTTTTTCGGGAAACAACCAAATTAAGATGGCTCCCAAGGACATGACCAAAACTACTTTCACTACCGAATGGGAATCTATTGTTACAAGGTAATGCTGTTTAGCCTCAAGAATGCAAGGACAACTTACCAAAGGATGGCCACAGCCTTGTTACACGATATGATGCATAATGAGATAGAGGTGTATGTCAATGATATGATAGTGAAATTCAAGGATAGAGAAAGCCATACCATAAACTTGAGGAACTTCTTTGAGAGGATTAAAGAATATAGATTGAGGTTGAACCCATAAAAGTTCACCTTTGGAGTAACCACCGGAAAATTACTAGGCTTTCTAGTAAGTGATAGAGGGATAGAAGTTGAGCCATCCAAGATAAAAGCCATATTGGAGATGCCTCCACCCAAAAGTGAGAAGGAGATAAGGGGTTTCTTGGGTTGATTACAATACATTAGTCGATTCATTGCCAAGCTCACTTCCACTTATGAGCCCATTTTTAAACTCCTAAGGAAGAATGAACTACACACACATGGAACGAGGAGTACCAAAAAGCCTTTGAACTTATCAAGAAATATCTCCTCCATCCACCTGTCCTAGTGCCTCCATAACATAGGAAACCCTTACTCCTATATCTCTTTATCATAGAGGATATGGTTGGAAGTATGCTTACACAAGGAGATGATGACAAGAATGAGAGGGCCATATATTACTTGAACAAGAGGTTCCATGATTATGAGACTAGGTACACTCTCATAGAAAAGTCATGCTTTGCACTTGTTTGGGCCATACAGAAATTGAGACATATCATTTTACCCTTTCAAATATGGGTGGTAGTAAGAATGGACCCATTGAAGTACCTCTTCGAGAAACCTGCTTTGAGTGGAAGATTTTCAAGATGGTTGATCTTGTTGGCAAAATTCGATTTGAAATATGTAGCTAGAAAAACTATCAAAGGAAGCATCGTGTTAGATTTTT